>OX439475.1:70980798-72320798 GCA_949320105.2 Crepidodera aurea | reverse complement strand
ATAGAGTTTTGTAATGACCTCATCGTATGGAGTTTTGTAATGACCTCATCGTATGGAGTTTTGTAATGACCTCATTGTATCAATTTGAGTAATGACCTCATCGTATCTGTTTTGTGTTTTGTAATGACCTCATTGTGTCGAGTTTTATAATGACCTTATTGTATCGAGGGCTAACGCCTCACTCAAAAAATAGAGCGAAACATTAAATATTTTTACTTTTCTCAGTTACGATGCATTTCATGAAAATTATGTATATAACCAAAAATATAAAAAATTACATTACCAACAACTTTTATTTGAAGAATTTTTTTGATTTTCGAAAAAACTTCCAACTCATGTTCGCGCTTATTGGTGAAAATACAATTTTTTTACTTTGCTCAGTTACGATGCATTTTAGACCAATTATGTATATGACAAAAAATTTAGGAAATTACATAACAAACAACTTTTATTTATAGATTTTATTGTTTCGAATATAAATAACAAATATATACCTTAAAATAGAAAAACCCCCACCTATAAAGTACCCCCCCCCCCCAAATGCTCAGATTATTCAATTCTCTATCCGTCCTATATCTTGAAATTCCTGATTTCGCCAAAAAAATTTTCGGGCCCCGCCCCTCAGGAGTGGGGAGGGGCGGCAACTTGTCATTCTGGCGATCGACGTAATCCGCCCCAAAGAATTTCTGGACAGCATTGAGTCGTCCCAGACCTGTTAGGTAATTTTTGGGGAGGGAAGGGGGGGATGTAACGAAAATCGATTTCCGCATCACTTGTCACCTCCCTACACAACCGTAGCAACCAATTTGCAAAATTCGAAAAAAAATTCCGGCCAGCTCAACTCAGGTCAGGGCGAAAATGATAGGGGCCGGGGGGGGGAGTATTTTTTTTGTATCCATTGGGACATCCCATTGACCAAATTTGTTGGGCAGCTTTCGGAAAAAAGATTTGACCACTTCATCTTCCACCGTCGGGAGTGGGGGGGGAGGTTTTTTCAGGTTCTATTTTTAGGTCCGAGGACCTAATACCCCCACCCCAAATCTCACCCGGATCGGACGAAAACTACGCCCTGTACGACGTTTTGAAATTTTGACCGCTCTCGAGTACACACGAGTAATTCTCGGATCACTCGAATACGACTTTCCCGGACCGTCTGAGACGAGGAATACGACCCCGCCCTCGGATCGGTCGTATCTATCTCGGCGCGGGCGTTGCGATAAAAAAAAGCTCGAGAGGTGATAATTCGAAAAAGCTCGAGAGGTGAACTTTTTCTTAGAATTTAATTATGCATCTGTATGTATATTTCGGTGATCTTCCCGTACAAAATAGAGAGTTGAAGTTGTGCCAAGTACGTAAACGTTAGGAGCCGAATTGACATCTACGCATGCGCATTTGTCTGGAAATAGCGTTTACGTGAAAAATAGGATTGCGTACGTACGTAACCTTGCGTTCTCTCACGGATACCTTAAAAATCTACGTACGTTAACCGAAGATTATACGAGTGACACCGATAAATGGCGAATGTCCCAATTTTGAATTTTGACTTAAAGTAAATTATTCATAGCTTCAAAAAGACTTTATTTTTTTTTTGTTAGATTACATTCAGTTATAATATAATATAATAATAATATAATATATAATAATAGTTGAGAAATTCCTATAGAAGTAATAATAATAATAATCCTTTAATTTCTCTCTCTCTTTCCACTGGATTAAAACCACTGTTAAATAAGTTTTTTTATTGACAATAAAAAAACTTTTTTAACAACTAAGTGGTTTTAATCCAGTGGAAAGAGAGAGAGAGAAATTAAAATACAAACCACTATGAGCTTCCGAAATGAATAATCCTTTAATTTAGCTCTTGGCTAGTATTATTTTTACATTTAGGTTTACAAAAATAAATAAATAGTTATATACTTATATTCACAACCTACATGTTCTTTTAAAGCTCATTAAATTATTGCAGTTTTTAATAAAATCAGGCAATTCATTGTATTGCTTTAATCCCTTATAAAACAGACTATATTCTGACTATATAACTATAGTGCTTACTCTGTCTAAATAAAAATTGTTTCTTGATCTTGTGGAATATTTATATATGTCTTTAACAAACCTACAATTATTTACAAGTTGAGGCACTATAGTTAATCATTTTATATATGGTGTTAAGGGTCACTCAAGAAGTTACTAAATATTCGTTTTTGTTTCATTTGATTTATATAATTTAGGAATTTAAGTGTGATTTAGAAGTTCTCAAAAGAATTTCTTTATTTTTCTGTTATTAGATTACATTCGGTTGAGAAATTCCTATAGAAGTTACTAAATATTCGCTTATTATGTTTCTAAAGGTTATTTCTCATATTTCAGTAAGATAATAAAAAACTTTCAAGTTAAAACATTTTTTATTATATAAATATTTATTTATTAATCACAATAACAAAACAATATTACAGAATATTTATCTCTAAAACTACAAAACAACGAATCTTTACATTTTTAGAAAATATACTCAATAAAATTACATTTACAAAGTGTAGAAATGTTCAACTAAATTTAGTTGATGGCGCTTTTTACATCTTGAAACTAGCAAACAATGCAAACAAAATATTGGTAATAAAACAAACATTAAAGTTGTTTTTGCTTGATAAAAGGTATGCTACTTTAATATTGCGATACTAACTTTACAAAAATCAATCTAGGTGCATTTACTAAAATTTAATCAGCATGATGGATTTTGAAAATATGTGTGTGCTGAACAGAACATTAAATTTCCCAAATATTGTTCCAGTTGTGTGGAGGCTCAATCGCCCATAAAGCTCTGCTCGATTCCCAACAGGATCATTGTTGAATATATGTAGCAAGATTACCTCATCCATTTCATCTTCTTCGAAATCTGAACCTCTTATTTTATTAAAATTTTTTTTAATTTTGACTTTTCGACTTTCTGCTCACATAAAACAACATAAAAGCAAAATACAGACCAATTAATTAAAGGTTGACAGTTGACATCTATTTTACGTACGTACATGAACACTTCAACTCAAATTTCATACAACTGTATTACGTTATATTTCTTACGGTATTTTCTACGTAAAGGGTTACGTACTGTGTTTACTTCAACTCTCTAATAAGTCTAGCTCACGTTCGCTGTTAACGTATTGAACGAGAGGATTACCTTGAACCTAGGCCGGTACGAACCATTTTACTTTTCTCAGTTACGATGCATTTCATGAAAATTATGTATATAACCAAAAATATAAAAAATTACATTACAAACAACTTTTATTTGAAGAATTTTTTTGATTTTCAAAAAACCTCCAACTCACGTTCGCGCTTATTGGTGAAAATACAACTTTTTCACTTTGCTCAGTTACGATGCATTTTAAACGAATTATATATATTACAAAAAATTTAGGAAATTACATAACAACTATTATTTAATAATTTTATTTTATCGAATATAAATAACAAATATATACCTTAAAATAGAAAAACCTCCACCTATACAAAAAAATTTTTTTTTCGCGAAATTTGGTGTAAACTTACCTATTTATGTCCCAAACACTGTAATTTTTATCTTTTAAAATATTTATTTTTTTTTATCCTTATTTTAACTTAATATCGAAAAAGCAGTCTAATTTTCAATCGAAAATTCTCACGTCAAAATATCTGCTTTTTTAAAAAACTCGGTGGGCTTTTTGTTCGTTGAAATCTCTACTTTTTGATGGTTTAAAAAAAATATACATTACTATGGTAAATGTTCTCAAAAAATGCAAATAAGAAACGAAGAAAACTCCGAATTTCTTTTTTTTAAATCATCATGTACAATTTTGAGCTAATAGGGAGGTTTTAAGCCACAAGTTATATCATCTCCACCATAGGACAATATAAAGAAGATAACGTTTTTGCTTAGTTAGCATTTAATTTGTAGAGTTATATAAAAGTAGTTTTAGAATAGGCAGTTCAGTTCATAATTAGCATTCATACTATAAACATATATTTTAATTGTAAATAAGTTAAATAAATAATTTTTAAAAAATAAGAATTGAATCGAGAATTCATTTCTGGCGCAGTCAGTAGGATAATTCGGGATCGAGTCGTATCGAACGGATCGATTTTTCGTGTTACCGATTAGCCGGATTACGAACTTTCAATCTTAAACAAGAACTGTTGGTGATTAATAAAAAAACAAACTGTTGGTGAATAATCGTAAGAATAGTTAAGAAGATTTGAAGACTTGGGACATACATCGCTTAACTCTACAAGAATCTACAAGAATACGTACTGGAGAGGACAGCATCGCCGACTCAGACGTTTTTTTTTTGGATAATTAATAATGATAGTTACTCTTTTATTGTAAGTACAATTTATGGCAGATTTTATATTTGAGGAATTAGAAGCTCGTTTATTACAATTAAATATTCATTCACCTTCAACTGATCTTGATTCAGATTCAGATACTAATATAACAGTAATAAATAATTTACAAGAATTAAATATGGCTTTCAAACCAGAATATCTTAACTGTATACCAGAATTTGATGGTAATGCTAATGATTTAGGTAGATTTTTAACAGTGAGTGAATCGCTGCTCACACAATTTTTTGATAGAGAACATCCAGATAATTTTCAAAATGCTTATTTATTGAACTCCATTATCTCAAAATTAAAGGATAATGCTAAAACGGTAGTTAATATTCAAAATTGTGCAAACTGGAATGATTTAAAAAATACTTTAACTAGAAATTTCTCTGATCAAAGAGATGAAGTTTGTTTAAACAGAGATCTTGTAATGTTAAGACAAAATCAAAATGAATCGGTACAAAATTACTATGACAGATGTTTACACATATTAAATTTATTATGTAGTTATGTTAATATTCACAAAGTAACAGACGCTGCAAAAGCTTTAAAACGAGAGCTATACCAAAACCTAACATTAAAAACATTTTTGTCAGGACTAAAAGAGCCCTTAGGTACAACTATAAGATGCATGAAGCCAATCACACTTAGTAAAGCTTTACAATTTGTTTCATTATTTGCAAAATTCTGGCAATTTTCAAAATCAAAATCCTTCTCGTAATTTTCAAAATCAAAGTTCTTTTCGAAATTTTTGCTCTGGTAATCAAAATACATTTAGAAATTTTTCTAGTCCTTTTCCCACACAAAGGCCAAATTTTCAATATAATAGTAATAATTATGTTCCACCAAATCAAAATAGAAATTTTTCAAATAATTTTAACACACCTAATGATTTTTTCTCTAGACAAAGAAACAATTTTCCTACACAACCCTTTAATGTAAATTCCTGACCCATTCAACGCAATTACCCAACTAATGCACAGGTTTTTGGACAGAATTTCCCAAATAAAAATACAAATGTATTTAAACCAAATCAAAAAACAAATTTACCAAACCCTACACCTATGTCAGTTTCAACTAGAAATACTTATCAAAATTACCCAAGACCAGGACCCTCAAATTATTTCAAACCCAGTGGATTACCACCACCAAATTTTACCTCAGAAGAATTGTTTAACTCTCAAACAGAGCCAATGTATAATAAAATGGTTGAAAATCCAGAAAATCAATATAATAATGAATATAATGATTTTAAAAAAGAAGTTAAGGCTGCGACAATTCCGCCAGTTTTCATATAGCAAACTAAAACTTCAATACATTGTACATAGATGGCGAGAGGTATACCATTAGCGCGATTTATAATTAGACCTTCCAGGAGCAACCGATGTTGCCAAATCGACGCAGACTTATTTAATTATTTTAGAAGAATAATGTGTATTTTGCGATATGCATTTTATATTGAATAATTGCACTGTAATATGAAAACTTAATCTGTAAAAAATTGTACCTAGTTGGTAAGTGTTAAATAGGTTAATTTGAAAAAAATAAAACAAAAAACAAATAACAAATTGTGCTATAAGAGCGACATCCTAGAGAACGTTTAAGGCCATAGACCTGCTTCCTAGCCGACAACGGTAAATGTAATGTAAACACCCGATGAATAATATCGAGATTTAATAGTGATTTTGATATTGAACGAGAGAGATTGTGTTATATTTGGTTCTGGAATATAAGTAAATTTTTAATTCATTTTGGGTGTGTTTTATTTAGTCGTTTGCAAATGGTTATAAAAGAATGTTTCATTCCAGATTTTATGGTCGTAATAAAAATTTTAATCTTAAAGAACCAGGGGCAATTGAACTATTCTGCTAAACATTTGCTTTCTCCAAGTATTAGAAATAATCAATAATCTATTTTTGGTTTTTGGATTGAGTTCAAAGGTCACTCCTTTGAATGGGGTGAAAATTTTTACTTTTATATATAATAATTATTTGAAATGTATGTTTAATTGAGTAATAGGTAGTAGGTATATCGGTATATTATTATCTCTTTTAAATGCATATTGTTATAAAAATACACTCTGACAAGTACTGTTTTGATATATTAGACTGCGAAATTTAATAATCGATTCTAATGCGCATTCAAAATAAGCAAGCAGACAAACCAAATGTTAATTTGTTGAAGCACGAGATGAAGCTTTCTGGAAGGACTAGATGCTACCAAAATTAGTGTCGTTTTATAATGATTTTGTACTTCCTGAAATAATTTACAGGAACATTCCAAAAGGTTTAACCCTTAAGTAGCATAACCATGTGTTACAAAAAATTGAGATTTGTGAAATTATGTTTGAAGTTTTTTTTTTGTAATATTGTATCCATGTATCTCATTTTTTAATAAAATACTTTTAAATATTTTATACCTATTTATTACCTTCCCCTTCCTAACGTGTCCTTAATATCAATAATTACAATTGAAGAGCTTATTGTATTAATCTGATAAGCCTCATTATTGTAGACAAGAGAGATGTCACATTTATTGGTAATTATAAAGAATCAAACTTAAAATTAACCTTTGCACAGAAAAATCAACTTGAACGTGAGTGCACAGGCATCACTACTTAATATTAGTTAAGATGGTATGCATTCAGTCATTTTTGTAATGAATTTAATATGTTGTCAATCTTCTAATTAGCCTTCCCTACAGCACAGTTTGCAACTTAGAAACAAAATTACAATTGCCTAAAAATCTTATTTTGTCACACTATACTAATATCTTTGTAACCTGTGTAAAAATATAGATAACGGCAACGTCGTATCATAAAATACAATTATTTGTAAACATCGTTTCGTATTGCGCGTTGAAATATTTTGACACATGCCGTTGGCATTTCTGATTGGTCAACCATTAATAATTTATGCATAGACTTAGCTTCTATCGAGATTCCAAGACATATGCCAACGCATCTTTGCATGTCGCATCAGTGGTAAACACCGTGTACTAAAATGACAAGGTAATTAACGCGTCAATTTTAAAAATTGTGTCAAACGACTTCATGCGTTTTGAGTTACTTATCCCACGTGCAGTCATTATATTTTGTGAAAGTTTTTAAAAAATGATAGAGAATTGATTGAATATAATTTTTTCATCAATCCTTGCAATTAAAATTTTAAAGTTTTTTATGATAATGTGAAATTATGTTTAGTTATTAAAGAGTATGTTTATATTCAATTCATTCTTACAACATTGCTGCTTATATTTATAGCTCAATTTACTCATAATTTTGCTTTATTATTCTGAAACGCATGAAGTAGTAAAACCACCAAAACGGCCGCCATTTTTAGTCCATTGGCGGGAATGTCGCAGCCTTAATGAAAACAAAGGCCAAATTCAAAATTTTCGGTAAAAGCCTCGGAACAAAATAACTCACAACAGAATGCCGTACACATTCAATAAATTGTTCGGATCTAAGCATAATTTAAAAATTTTAGTTGACACCGGATCGACAAAGTCATTTCTTGAACCTGAAATAGCCCAAAAATTTTACCCAAATGACATTAAATATGACCCATTTATAGTTAATTCAGTTTTTCAAAAATCATCATATAGATATAGTGTAAATATTAATGCTTCTCAAATTTTTAATCTTGATTACAAAGAAAGATTGAAATTCTTTTTATTTAAGTTTCACAATGTATTTGATGGCTTAATAGGCTTAGATAACATGAAATTATTGCAAGCAAATATAAATTTTCAACAAGGATGTATTGTTACACCATTTGCAAGTATCCCACTTTATTATCATAAGATTGAACCTACAAGTTACTGTAACGATAATACAGTGACAATAGAACCTAGAACTCAGAGAATAGAGAGTTATTGCAAACTGGCAGAATATATACCGTATACGTTATACCTTAGCGCTATGACGATGTAAGGTATGCGTAAAATAGTGAGTTAGTAGAGAGTTATTGCAAACTGGCAGAATGTATACCGTATACGTTATACCTTAGCGCTATGACGATGTAAGGTATGCGTAAAATAGTGAGTTATTGCAGTTGCTTTTCTCAAGGTAGTGACGTTTGACATGCTAATAGTGGGGTGTCAATGGTGTCGAAATATAAATATTGGATATTGTGCTTGAGTTGATGGTAGAAAAGTATTAACGAAATTACGGAAGAACTTTTGAATATTTTTGTTGAGGAAGAACATGAAGATGAACACATAGATGAAGCCATATTATTTCACCTTATCAATAATAAGGAAGGTCGAGGAAGAAATATCAATGATCGCCTCAATTTAGAGTTAATGTTAACCCATTACATAAAATCAAATTTCCGATTTGAAAGAGAACACATTGTATTCTTAGCAGAACGTCTTATGTTACCAGCTGTAATTAGAACAAGAAGAAGTAATGTTATATCAGGTAAACTATTGACTTTCTTCTAATGAAAGTAAAAACCTATTACCCCTAATTTTGTGTTACAGGACTTGAAGGATTGTGCATTTTGCTTAGAAGATTAGAGTATACGAATAGGTTGAAGGGTTTTGATGAAATTTCAACAATCAAAACCGGGAACCAGGAAGTTCATACAAGAAAAGACTCTTAAGATCCATCGGAGCAAAAAACAAAGCAAGAAATAGAAATATGTTGTAGAATTAAGTTTAAATTACTTTGAAATAAAATATTTTTAACTTTCTTACCTTTATTAAGCAATAAATTAAGACTGATAGTTTTTTAGTTTTATTTAAAACCTAAAATGCAAATATCAGATATCAAAACTAATGGAAAATTTCATTTTTTGTATTTTAAATAATTAACATCTTTTCAATAATATATATTTAAATACATATAGACAAAACATTACAATTAAGCACAGAATTTTGGAAAATGATTTCTTTAATCCCCAGCCAGCAGTTAAATTTACATTATAACGATTGGATTATAGGTTTTTCCCAATCTGTTGTAATCCAAACAGACTAAGTTCCTTGAAATAATGCAATAATTTATTTTTCAAAATACTCATAAACTAATTCATCTAACAAACCCTTTTATAGTACCGAAGCCCTATGTTTTGAGGGTTGGATATTGGATTTTTAGAATTTGTAGCTGAAATATATCGTAAACAGTTTAATATAAATGTAGATAATTAAAACTTTTGTATTAATTTGTATTACTTTTCAACATAAACTCAAAATTATCGAGAATAATCGTTTTTATTAAAGTCTAATGTTCAGTCGAAAAATTTTGTTTACAAATTTTCAATTTTTTAACTTTATTTACGTTAACCATTGAATACGGTTTAACATTGCTCTTCTTCTGTTATTTAATTCTAAAATCGATCGTGAAAAAGCCGCTTTTTGGTTTTAGAACATCAAATATGCATAAGGTATAAGGTTTAAGGCTCTCCTTATGCCTTAGGTATAGCGTACGACGTTATACCTTAAAAATGGTTGTTTACTGTTGCGCACGCGTAACTGTCACTGTAAGGCATACCGTATACCCCAAATGATGTGCAATAACTCTCTATTGCAGTTGCTTTTCTCAAGGTAGTGACGTTTGACATGCTAATAGTGGGGTGTCAATGGTGTCGAAATATAAATATTGGATATTGTGCTTGAGTTGATGGTAGAAAAGTATTAACGAAATTACGGAAGAACTTTTGAATATTTTTGTTGAGGAAGAACATGAAGATGAACACATAGATGAAGCCATATTATTTCACCTTATCAATAATAGGGAAGGTCGAGGAATAAATATCTATGATCGCCTCAATTTAGAGTTAATGTTAACCCATTACATAAAATCAAATTTCCGATTTGAAAGAGAACACATTGTATTCTTAGCAGAACGTCTTATGTTACCAGCTGTAATTAGAACAAGAAGAAGTAATGTTATATCAGGTAAACTATTGACTTTCTTCTAATGAAAGTAAAAACCTATTACCCCTAATTTTGTGTTACAGGACTTGAAGGATTGTGCATTTTGCTTAGAAGATTAGATTATACGAATAGATTGATTCAACAATCAAAACCGGGAACCAGGAAGTTCATACAAGAAAAGACTCTTAAGATCCATCGGAGCAAAAAACAAAGCAAGAAATAGAAATATGTTGTAGAATTAAGTTTAAATTACTTTGAAATAAAATATTTTTAACTTTCTTACCTTTATTAAGCAATAAATTAAGACTAATAGTTTTTTAGTTTTATTTAAAACCTAAAATGCAATTTTTTGTATTTTAAATAATTAACATCTTTTCAATAATATATATTTAAATACATATAGACAAAACATTACAATTAAGCACAGAATTTTGGAAAATGATTTCTTTAATCCCCAGCCAGCAGTTAAATTTACATTATAACGATTGGATTATAGGTTTTTCCCAATCTGTTGTAATCGAAACAGACTAAGTTCCTTCTATGGTACCGAAGTCCTGTTTTGAGGGTTGGATATTGGATTTTTAGAATTTGTAGCTGAAATATATCGTAAACAGTTTAATATAAATGTTGTAGATAATTAAAACTTTTGTATTAATTTGTATTACTTTTCAACATAAACTCAAAATTATCGAGAATAATCGTTTTTATTAAAGTCTAATTCAGTCGAAAAATTTTGTTTACAAATTTTCAATTTTGTAACTTTATTTACGTTAACCATTGAATACGGTTTAACATTGCTCTTCTTCTGTTATTCAATTCTAAAATCGATCGCGAAAAAGCCGCTTTTTGGTTTTAGAACATCAAATATGCATAAGGTTTAAGGCTCTCCTTATGCCTTAGATATAGCGTACGACGTTATACCTTAAAAATGGTTGTTTACTGTTGCGCACGCGTAACTGTCACTGTAAGGCATACCGTATACCCCAAATGATGTGCAATAACTCTCTAATAGGGAGGTTTTAAGCCACAACTTGAGCGTCATACGTTATATCCCTTTATCCGCTATTAAAGTAAACACAGAACGTTAATAACGTATTTCGAAAATGAGTTTTTAAGCCATCCCACTCTTCCGTTATTTACGTGACAGATGCCAGAAACATTTATAACCTTATAAATGATAACCCTGACTTTGTGATAGTTTAAATAATCATTTACGATTTTTTTTTTATTTTAACTGCCTTAAATCGTTTTTAAATGAAGCCAGAATGAAACAAATACTACAAAAGATAGGTTAGGTAAAACACTTGTTGTGACATCTCTTCAATGTCCATATCCTATGTTGCCGTAACACTTAATTTTATGAAATGTTTTCATTTCATATTTAAGAAAAAAAGTGGTAAGAATGGTGAAAACTATAGACTTACTCAAATCTTCTAAATTTCACATGTATTTATCATAGACTTTGGAGTTCACGATAAAACTTAAATATAAATGTTCTACATGCGGCACCATTGCGAAAACAATATCCGTTATTAAGGGAACCTTATTTCACCTCTAATAACGTAAAACAATATCAGTTAATAAAGTTTCCCTTATTTTAGCGCTATTGCGCATGCGATGTATAACGTTTAAAGTATATTGGTGTTGAAATAGGTGGCTTAAAATCTCCCTAATAATTAAAATAAAGACCTCTATATTAAACGGTGATATAATTATCCCTTATCCAAAAATTAATAATTGTGAGATTCCAGAATGTGTGACTACAGCAAAAGATGGGTATGCACAATTATAAATAGCGATACCAGTACCGTAACACTTGATTTATCAAAACCTATTTTAGTAGAAAAATTCGATGAAAACGAAATTTTAAATTTAGAAATAAACAATATTGAATCATTTAATAATAAATGTGTAGATTTTAAAAAGATTAGAATAGATCATATGAATAATGAAGAATTTTAAAATTATGTCACGAATATCAAGATATTTTTTATAAAGAGAGTGAACCTCTAACCTTTACAAATAAAATTAAACACAGAATACGAACTACAGATGAAATACAAAAAAACCTGTTTATACTAAAACATATAGATATCCCTTTGTATTTAAACAAGAAGTTGCTAACCAAATTCAAAACATGTTAAATTCCAATATAATTAGACCCAGTCATTCGCCTTGGAGATCAAATATATGGGTTATTCCAAAGAAAAAAGAGTTTTCAGGTAAACAAAAATTTAGAGTAGTGATAGATTATAGGAAATTAAATGAAAAGACAATTGATGATAAATATCCATTACCTAATATTACTGATTTGCTAGATAAATTAGGTAAATGTCAATATTTTACCACTTTAGATCTAGCTAGCGGATATCATCAAATTGAAATGGATGAAAGAGACATCGAAAAAACAGCCTTCAGCACAGAGAATGGTCATTATGAATTTTGTAGAATGCCTTTCGGTTTAAAAGGGACCCCAGCCACTTTTCAAAGAATTGCAGATAATATTTTTAGAGGATTACAAGATGAAACGTGTTAAGTATACTTAGATGATATAATTGTTTTTTCTACATCCCTTCAGGAGCATATTGAACGATTAAAAGCTGTATTTCAAAGATTAAGAGACGCTAATTTTAAAGTACAACTAGATAAGTCGGATTTTTTGCGAAAAGAAGTTGCGTATCTGGGACATGTTGTTACACCAGAAGGAGTAAAGCCAAATCCAGATAAAATTAAAGCAATACAAAACTTCTCAATACCTCAAACTCCCAAACAAATAAAAGGTTTTCTCGGATTACTAGGATATTATAGACGTTTTATAAAAGATTTCGCGAGAATAACCAAACCCTTAACTAAATGCCTTAAAAAAGGAGCAAAAATAGAATTAAATGACGGATATGTTACATGTTTTGAAACTTGTAAAAAACTGCTTATTAATGAACCTATCCTTCAATATCCAAATTTTGATAAACCATTTAATCTTGCCACAGATGCTTCAAATGTTGCCATAGGAGCTGTACTATCTCAAAAACCAACCATCGTGGAATTGAAGAAACTTTAAATCGTATAAAAGACAAGTATTATTGGCCCAATATGAAAAAATCAATACAGTCATTTATTAATGATTGCGAAACTTGTCAACAATGCAAATATGATAGGCATCCTGTAAAAATGCAAATCAATCTCACCCCTACAGCAACGAAACCGTTTGAGATAATACATATTGATACTTTTACCTTTGAGAAATCAAAATTTTTGACAGTAGTCGATAGTTAGTAGAGTTATGTTCTGCTTTAGGTTTCCACGGGCATTATATGAATAGCTGGGCTTCCGGGATCTGCTCCGTGTTGTCACTGGTTGATTCTCAATAGAATCGTTCAACTGACGACGTTTCGGCACAATCTCATGTGCCATCTTCAGGTTTTTGCTTCTAGTTAAACTGACTTCTCTTAGCTCCTCTCTACGGGGAGGAGATCACAAATAGAAAGCCCCGCGCACCCCCGCCAACAAACAGACCTGTGTGCAGTAGACCGGAAAACGAAGAGAGTACATAAACCTTCGACAACGCTAAGAGAAGTCAGTTTAACTAGAAGCAAAGACCTGAAGATGGCACATGATATTGTGCCGAAACGTCGTCAGTTGAACGATTCTATTGAGAATCAACCAGTGACAACACGGAGCAGATCCCGGAACAATATTTGGGAAATTTAATGTTCTGTTCAGCACACACATATTTTCAAAATCCATCATGCTGATTAAATTTTAGTAAATGCACCTAGATTGATTTTTGTAAAGTTAGTATCGCAATATTAAAGTAGCATACCTTTTATCAAGCAAAAACAACTTTAATGTTTGTTTTATTACCAATATTTTGTTTGCATTGTTTGCTAGTTTCAAGATGTAAAAAGCGCCATCAACTAAATTTAGTTGAACATTTCTACACTTTGTAAA
The DNA here is from genome assembly GCA_949320105.2 of Crepidodera aurea. Classification (NCBI taxonomy): domain Eukaryota; kingdom Metazoa; phylum Arthropoda; class Insecta; order Coleoptera; family Chrysomelidae; genus Crepidodera; species Crepidodera aurea. The sequence continues at coordinate 72,306,608 of OX439475.1, read as the reverse complement.
TGTAATTTTATTGAGTATATTTTCTAAAAATGTAAAGATTCGTTGTTTTGTAGTTTTAGAGATAAATATTCTGTAATATTGTTTTGTTATTGTGATTAATAAATAAATATTTATATAATAAAAAATGTTTTAACTTGAAAGTTTTTTATTATCTTACTGAAATATGAGAAATAACCTTTAGAAACATAATAAGCGAATATTTAGTAACTTCTATAGGAATTTCTCAACCGAATGTAATCTAATAACAGAAAAATAAAGAAATTCTTTTGAGAACTTCTAAATCACACTTAAATTCCTAAATTATATAAATCAAATGAAACAAAAACGAATATTTAGTAACTTCTTGAGTGACCCTTAACACCATATATAAAATGATTAACTATAGTGCCTCAACTTGTAAATAATTGTAGGTTTGTTAAAGACATATATAAATATTCCACAAGATCAAGAAACAATTTTTATTTAGACAGAGTAAGCACTATAGTTATATAGTCAGAATATAGTCTGTTTTATAAGGGATTAAAGCAATACAATGAATTGCCTGATTTTATTAAAAACTGCAATAATTTAATGAGCTTTAAAAGAACATGTAGGTTGTGAATATAAGTATATAACTATTTATTTATTTTTGTAAACCTAAATGTAAAAATAATACTAGCCAAGAGCTAAATTAAAGGATTATTATTATTATTACTTCTATAGGAATTTGTCAACTATTATTATATATTATATTATTATTATATTATATTATAACTGAATGCAATCTAACAAAAAAAAAATAAAGAAAGTCTTTTTGAAGATATGAATAATTTACTTTAAGTCAAAATTCAAAATTGGGACATTCGCCACGTACTTGGCACAACTTCAACTCTCTTTTATGTTTATGTTATTTCACGTTAATATTTTTTTTTACTCATGCGGGAAAAGTACTATCTTTGCGCCCGCCTTTTCGGGTGTAAAATGGATGTTTGGCTATTTAATTAGTTCCGGAAATTGACAATACAGACCCCCAAAAAAATGTGACGTTTAAGTGACATATAAATTGATTGATTAAAAAATTAAAATTTACAATAATAAGTTTCAACTCTACGATGATACCGGAGACTGATGAGAGTTCTGACGATGAATCCGTACCACTTGAAATTTAACACTGTCGCTGAAGGTTACGTTGAAGAATCGATCGGCAATAAAAAACGAATCGGCCAGCAAATTGCGATCGCTATTTTGGACAGACCATCTACGAATACTTCACGTGAAAATTTACACCAAATCAACCCAAATATCGAGACGACAAGTACCCATCAGAGTCAGTGTCGAAGACAAAGAAATTATTGACTAGAATCTCCAAAAATATAAATTTCGATTTCACCAATTGTTCAAATATTTCGATAATCATAGGTAAAAAAAAAATTAATTGCCTTTTTTAGTGTCCTAGTTATCGTTAAAAATAAAAAGTTATTTTGATTCTATATATTTTACTTTTATTTGATTAATTTTTGATTTTTTGTCGTTGGAACCTACTTCATTTCTCATTGTATCCCCGCATTCGTAAAAAAATAGTATCTGCAACTCGTGCGGCATTGTCGATTGCCCACTCGAGCTAATGAGCGCACGAACGTTAGATCATGTACGCTAGATACGGCATCCTATAGTGTTTGTTTGGTTTTAGAGGGGTAAAGACGAGAGGGGGTGAAGGGACAATAGCGTACCATGATACAGTGGCGTACCATTCGGAATATTTTGGTACAGTGTAATATATTGTCATATTTATACAACACATACTTCATTTTCTAAGGATTGAGTGACTACAGGTTACAGTAAAATGGGAATTAATGTGAATCGAAAATAAATAAAATAGCATGCATACGAAAATTGTTTGGAATGGGAATAATCTGAGAGGTTGAATACCATCATCTTGCGCTTCTGTAAATATTTTTTTATAGCAAATTAAAAATTTCATTGATTATAAACTCGTTAATATAGAAAAAACAAAATGAAAAGTTGGTAGGTATATTAATACAAAAGATATCTACGTCAAAAGTGAACCTACATATAGATTAGGTTGAGTAATAAATGAAAAATTTACTGCTGAACATGGTTTATTTTAATAAAACATAAATTGATATACAATAGATAGATATTTAAACAATTCAAATTAAAGTAGGTATACATAATTTACGTTTAGTTCTTATTTTCACTTCCTGTCCTATTCAACAACACGCCTATGGAATACATACCGATGACAGCACCTTTCTCAAATTTGATGTTGTACACTTAACAAGGCTTTGGCACTGTTCTCTAAACTAATTGTACCTAGCAAAAACTTTCAAAAAACTATAAAAATACACAAGATTGGCACAATAATTCCTAAAAAACAGAATATCTGACATCTGTCAAAATTTACGATATGAGCGGGTATCGTCGAAATTTGAAATCGACCAATCAGTGGGATGGTACTCTAACTGTACACCACAACAAATAACCTGAATACCGTATATAGCGTAGCATATATGAACTAAGGCACGAACGATGGCTTCGCATGAAGTTGTCATTTATTAAATTTTTAAATCTTCGATCTGATAACGATGCGAAATTTTAAATATCGATGAGCATCGATACTAAAAAAAACGAGAAACGCCCATCTCTACTAAACACAAATTATTTTTGAAATAACCTAACTTAACTGACAAATGTTAACAATTTTGAAGTATGTCAAATTCTTAATTTTTCATATTAGCCAACATGAGAGAAAATCTGGTAACTTTAAGTATAAGCACTCAAATCACCAAAAACTTTCAAAAATTATACAATGAATAATAACCACGACGCCATCAACAAACAAAAACAATGAGAACAAATAATATAATTCCGATGGAACACGAAAACCCGATTACATCAGAACTCGATGAAACCCGAACCGGTATTATCTCTTTTTGTTACTCAGACGACTGATAAACAAATTGATGTTGGCTTCAAAAACAAGGATAGAAAGGTATCTCTATATATTTTATTACTCTGACCTAATTATGATCTAGTGTAAAATATCGGAACTGTTATAAATCATATCGAAACTTCGATTCGTTCAGATTCGATTGTTGATTATTTTCAGTTTTTATAGGTTATGTGGCAATTTTTTATAAAAGTTGTGAAAGTTCTTATTCTGTTTATTTAAAATATAAAGATGTCTATTAAATCCACTGAGATTCAATATTTAGAGTTATTTTCAAATTCTTTAAGTTTAATTACTGTTTCTATATGCTTTATTTTAAAAATTCCTCAAATTTTAACAATTTTAAAAGTGAAAAGTGGCAGAGGGATAAATATTGTAGGTTTATTAATGGAGCTTACTAGGTAAAATATAGTTTTATTCCTCACTGGGCTATTATGAGCTTGTATCATCATAGTTACGCATCAATAAACAGGGTTATAGCTCCCTTGGGATATTAGAGGTGCCTTAATTTCCCGATGTCAGGCTTAATTCCCGTTGTTAGGATATTTTGACGTTTATTGAATATTGCTATCAGTGTTTCATTATATTTTTTCTACAACTGCTATGAAAAGTAGCGAATTTCTTATAGCTTACTTAATTTCAAAACCATATATTGCTCATACCCTGCGGGAATACTTTTCCTCACGGCACTTTGCCCACACCACATACATTTATATGGAGAATCAACAAAAATCGACAAAAACTTAGTAGGCTGCTGTTCAGCTTTAAATAGTTGTCAAAACTGTCAGATTATAGAAGTTTTTTAAATTCTTAAGGTAGTTTTCATTCGTGCTTTGATAAAAATCGCAATTTCCATTAAATATTATTTTAATAAGACATACCTATTTATAATAAGTAATATGGGTACTGACAGTAGTGACGATTTTGATAATACTCCACCATAGATATTGGAAAGAGCTGCAAAAGTAACGTTAGATTTGTTTCCGGTAATTTCAAGAAAAAAGTTTGAATTGGCATACGAAACATTTATGGAATGGAGAAGAAATACAAAAATAAAATTAAAAAAATTATTTAACTGTTAAGAGGTAGGATACTGTCGTTATTTTAGTTTTGCTAATTATAAAAATAAATATTAAGTTACATTACTTGTATTCTTTAAATATGTGCAGTTGTAGAAAAAGTATAGTGTGCAACACGTGGGGAAAGTACTTTTCTCACTCGTGTGTTTGCGGCACTCGCCCTTCAGGCTCGTGCCACAAACTTTCACTCTCGTGAGAAAAGTTGAACTTTCCCCACTTGTTGCACAATATACTATAGTGAATGTCATTGCTGCTTAGGCAATTGCAGTCCCTCAGGACAGATGCCCTCGGGATGCAAACTTTGCCTTCGGGAATTAAGGCTCTTATAATTCTCTTGATACATAAATTACTATTATATTACAATAATAACAATAATATACGCCTCTCAATAAATCCATGCATTTATCTAATTATATTTACAATTATGTATTCTCATTAGGGAAGCAGTCTGGGTCTTTCTTATTAGTTGTAAATGACTTACCACAACACAAGGTAAAGCTTACAATTATTATAATGACCACTCTTTTATGAGATAAAAATTGAGAATACTTGCAAAATCATTCAATTCAGATTAAAACTATCAAGACTTCTCAAATAGGTATATGTGATTTATAAGAAACTAACTAAAAGTTTTTTTGTTTTAAGGTCTGTAAAAAAATACTTTGGGATATATGAGTGTTTATTATAGTTGTGTATATGGGCGATATTGTGTAATATAATTTTTTATCGGGGTTCAAAAACCACCACAACACACTGGGGGCGAAAAATATTGAATACAAGAGTGACTTTTTTTATTTGATAATTTTTTCCTTTATGAATAAAGAATATGCCCCCAAAATGTTTGCAGAAGATATCCACATTAAAGTATTAAATATTAAAAAAGTAATTAAGTACATTTCGATTGTGCTTCTTTAAACAATAGTTTTTGAACGGGTTGGGATACAGTTTTTATATATTATAAAATGTTCCGAAAATTAATGTAGATTTAAGTTATTTGGAATTTAAATAAAATACGTTGGTACTAACCAAGTAATTTGGTGCTGTTGTAGAACATCTTAATCTTAGAGATTCAAATGAAATAGTATATTGTGCAACAAGTGGGGAAAGTTCAACTTTTCTCACGAGTGTGAAAGTTTGCGAGTGCCGCAAACACACGAGTGAGAAGAGTACTTTCCCCCACGTGTCGCACACTATACTTTTTCTATAACTGTACAAATTTAAAGAATACGAGTAATGTAACTTAATATTTATTTTTATAATTAGCAAAACTAAAATAACGACAGTATCCTACCTCTTAACAGTTAAATAATTTTTTTAATTTTATTTTTGTATTTCTTCTCCATTCCATAAATGTTTCGTATGCCAATTCAAACTTTTTTTCTTGAAATTACCGGAAACAAATCTAACGTTACTTTTGCAGCTCTTTCCAATATCTATGGTGGAGTATTATCAAAATCGTCACTACTGTCAGTACCCATATTACTTATTATAAATAGGTATGTCTTATTAAAATAATATTTAATGGAAATTGCGATTTTTATCAAAGCACGAATGAAAACTACCTTAAGAATTTAAAAAACATCTATAATCTGATAGTTGTGACAACTATTTAATTAACACTGAACATCAGCCTACTAAGTTTTTGTCGATTTTTGTTGATTCTCCATATAAATGTATGTGGTGTGGGCAAAGTGCCGTGAGGAAAAATATTCCCGCACGGATGAGCAATATATGGTTTTGAAATTAAGTAAGCTATGAGAAATTCGCTACTTTTCATAGCTTACTTAATTTCAAAACCATGTGAGAAATATTTTTGCCAACGGCACTTTGCCAACACCACATACATTTATATGGAGAATGAACAAAACTCGACAAAAACTTAGTTGGCTGCTGTCCAGCTTTAAATTGTTGTCACAACTGTCATATTATAGAAGTTTTTTTAAATTCTTAAGGTAGTTTTCATTCGTGCTTTGATAAAAATCGCAATTTCCATTAAATATTATTTTAATAATACATACCTATTTATAATATACAGGGTGAGTCACGGTAGACGCTACGGTCCATTGTGGCTATTTTGAAATATACAGGTTGTTCCAAAAAAGTGTGGCGTATCAAAGTTATATTATTTCTTATGGAAGACCCTATATTTTATTGCATTTATAGATTATAGGTTAAAAATAAGATAAACTTTCTTAAGTATTCCCTATACCTAAGCTTTTTAATTTTCGACATATTTTGATATTTCTAAAAATGGAAGCACTTTCAAGAAAACCAATAACTTCAAAACCTATGGAATCAGCCAAATCCAATTTTAACTGAAAAAAATTTGACTAATAATTGAAAGCAATAATGTATTCAGAGTTGTTTAAAATTTTACAGGGCGTCCAAAATGGAGCGATTCAAACGACAATATCGTTCTTATTTTAAACACCCTGTATTTTATAATCTTATTATGTAGCAAATTCCATTACCTTTTAAAAATTATAAAGGTCTACTATGCCTAAATCTATTAATTTTGGAAAAAAAATTTATTTTTGTTAAATTTTACATTTTTTTTCCGCCTTAATGCCTAAATATAACACCCTGTATGTGATCAGCTTAGACTATGATCCGAAAAAATTACAGATGAATCCACTTTTCATAATAATGGATTAGTTAACCGTTATAACTTTCATTATTATGATTCTCAAAACCAGCATTTGTTCCACACAATAGATCATCGAACCGGTGGAACATTAATGTATACGGTGGAATTATAGGCGACCAAGTTATTGGCCCATATTTCTTTGATGGGCATTTAAATGGGAGGAAATTTTTTGCAATTTTTAAGAAAAAGTTTCTGGGAACTGTTGGAAAATGTATCATTAGATATTAGACAAAAAATGATGTTGCAAAAGTCTAAGCTGATCAAATACAGGATGTTATATTTAGGCATTACGGTGGAAAAATAATATAAAATTTAACAAAAATAAAAATAACTCCAAAATTAATAGATTTAGGCATAGTAGACCTTTATAATTTTTAATAGGTAATGGACTTTGCTATATAATAGGATTATAATATACAGGGTGTCCTATTTAAAATAAGAACGATATTGTTTTTGGACGCCCTGTATAATTTTAAACAACTCTAAATACTTAATTAAATTGGAAAATTGGAACCTTTGGTTTATAAACTAAGTTGAAACACTATCGTCGACCACTCAACCAAAACACAAATATTAACACTCTACGCGCGTTTCGCCAACTATGTTGGCATCATCAGGAGTTGATGATAGACTAAACAATTAACTATTTCTAACACCTATTTATACTAAATGACTAACACCCCTCCCCCGGCGGTGCCAAGCACCGTCGTCCCCGGTGACCTAATCAACCAAGGGTGACTAATCAGCCAAGGATGACTAATCCGCCCGTACTTAATGGATTAAACTAAAAAGCGGACTAAGAGGAATTGGTCCTTTGTCTCTGTTTAAACTAGTTTTACATTTATTTAGAAATGGATTTTTTAAACAACATGAAGGAACGGCTATGGGCAATTGTCTATCACCGTTCATGGCAAATCTTTTTATGAGTAAATTCGAAACCAAGATTAGTCAAGAATTTGAGTATTTTCCAAGGATATGGTACAGATATGTGGATGATGTATTTGCTGTTTTCGATACTAAGAAAACTAACTTAGTCGACTTCGTGACAAAATTAAACTCTCAATTTCCATCCATAAAGTTTACCTATGAAATAGAGAACAATGGAGAACTACCATTTTTAGACACTTTGGTTATCAGGAACGAAAATAAGTTAGAATTTGACATTTTTAGGGAAGATACCGCTACAAGCAGGTGTATCCCATCAGATTCTTTTCATTGTAATCAACACAAGATGGCTAGCTTACATTTCCTAGTACATCGTTTATTTAACTTCCCACTAAGTAAAGAAAGATTTAATAAAGAAAAGAATTTGATTAAGGATATAGCTGCATAAACGGTTATGACGAAGACTTAGTTGACAAACTAATCAACAAACATAAATTTTAAAAAAACCTACGTGACACCACGTTTTTCCAACACGAAAAACAGACTGAAAAATTCGTTTCAATACCACTTACACCAAAGGACTTACCAGCGTGTTCAAAAAAGCGGGTTTAAGTTTAGTTTTTCAGCCTAACAACACTTTAAAACAGTTATTAGGTATTGAAGGTATGGAAGAAAAAGTCCTTTTTATCTCACAAGTTATATTTAATTGAAGGTGCGACCGGTTTCGGCGATTAAATCGCCATCATCAGGCCCTGCGTGGAAAAATTATGGTGTTAAAAAACAAATTTGTTAAGTTACATTATTTTAAAGAATTTATTTTAATTTTTAATTTATAATTTAATTTAATTTTATTTCAAAAAAGCAAAAAGGAATAGGAATCACAACAGGAGAACCACCAACAACATGTCATTACATAAATCAACAATAAGGAACGAATTATACAGGTCCCAATATATAAATGTAAATTTATAAAAATTATATCAAATTTAAAGCTATTTTTAAAAACAGTCATAAGGACATTTACATACAAATTAAAATTAAAAGTTAAACTAACACAGAGACATTTTAAAAATAGTTGGTTAAACAAAGGAATAAAATTTTATCTCAAACGACAAAGTTTTTATACAAATGAGACGTCATAGAATATTTTGACCAATAGGAAATGGTTATATTTAATGTGGGTGAAACAAAAATGAATTAATAAGATGATAAAGTAATCTGTAATCAGAACTATTGAAAACGTATGGTTTGTTGAATATGAGGTAGGTGGCGTTACCCTATATAATATAATTATTTAAATATTAGAATATATTTTTTAAAAATAAGAAAATTGTAATGTAACATTTTAAACTGAAAACATTTAATATGAAAATTTAGTATTAGAAGCTTTTGTATTTGGCCAAGAGTTAGACAATAAAAAGAAAAATTAATTGTAGGAGAGAACAGGACGAAGATAATGAAAGAAACTGTTTCAAACTGAAAAAAATTGGAAAATTGACGCTGATAAATAGCAAGAAAAGGAGCAGTGATGTTCTTTTTAAGGGTGCTAAAAACAATGGAAGAATGAAGTTATTTGACGAGAGAAAAGTAAGTAATAAATTTGGAAAAACTATACGGATAAATAAATTATGATTGAAGATATTAAGGAAAATGAATAATTAAATAATAAAGTATTCTTAAATTAATGCTGAAAAAGTTGGGGTACTATTGAAGTTAATTTGGGCGTTTAGTGAACATGTGGGATTGAATTTGACGTTTTTTGCAATTTCCAGATTTTCAAAGTTATCAAGAAGAAATCTATTACTCACTGTATGTAGAACTCTAAAACCAGAGATCGAGTCGAAATCATGTCCAGTATCTAGAAGGTGGTTAGCGAAATGGGAGAAGCCCGTGGTGTTGGTATTAAGGCATCTTGTATGTTCCCTCAAGCGCACTTTAACATTTCGGAAAGTCCTTCCCACATAGGAACAAGGGCAAGTGGAGCAAGTTAATTTATAAATTCCGGATTGGTCCATGATGTCGACTTTATCTTTGTTTCTGATAAAAAGTTTACTTATGGAATTGGAAGATTTGAAAGAAACTTTAAAGGAATCTTTGAACAAGTTTGCTATTCGATAAGAGAAGATACCTAAAAAGGTAAGTGATAAATACTTACGATTGTCTAGCTCGACCATTGGGGGGTTAGTTATATAAGCATTATTCTGATTGATTTTATTTTTCTTTTTATTAAGCATTTTATCTATTAAATTGCAATCGTAGTTGTGGAAACTAGCTATTTGTTTGATAGTATCGAGCTCTTTGTTGAATTTTTGTAAGGAAAGTGGGACTTTTAATAGACGTTCTAAGTAACAATTAAATGATGCTAGTTTATGTGAAATAGGGTGGTTAGATAGGTTGTCTATAACAACACCTGTATGTGTTGGTTTTCTAAAAATATCAAATTCAAACTTTTGGCTATGAAGATGAGAAATAGTCAGGTCAAGGAAGTTGATAGACTTGTTGTTGTAGATTTCTAAAGTAAATTTTATGTTGTTATGTATGTCATTGATGAAGTTTAGAAAACTATTCAACTTATCTAAGCTACCAGTCCATAGTATTAAAATGTCGTCTACGTATCTATAGTAAAATTTAATATCTGAGTAAAAAACGTTATTCTGTAAAATGTTGATATTCTCAAAGTTATGCATGAATATATCAGCCAATATAGGGGATAAGGGAGAACCCATTGCTAGGCCAGTCTTTTGTGTGAAAATTTCGTTATTAAAGGAGAAAAAACTTTGTTCAAGGCATACTGTTAGTAAATTGATGAGTTCATTGTCTGACAAATTAGAATTGGATAAATGTGACTTGATGAAATCCAATACTTCTGGTATTGGTACGTTAGTAAAGAGATTAGATACATCTAAAGAAATTAGATAATCTTTGTCTCCAACATGGACATCCTTGATCCTATCTACCAATTGAATACTATTATTTACTGTGTGGATAAAATGATCTTTGTAATGTTCTTTGAGAATTTCATTAAGCCATTTTGAAGTATGGTATGTTGGGGAATTTACAAAAGAAACAACTGGTCTAATGGGTATATCTTGGAAGATATTTATCTTATGTATTTTAAGTAGTCCATAAAGGCGTGGTATTAGTTTGTAGTCAGGTTTGAATTTATTGTAAAGAGATGTAGTGATTAAGTTTTTGCTGTTTTTTAAAATGTTCTTGAATTTAGTATTATATTTATTAAGGGGGTTGTTAATTCTTTCAAAGTCATTAGTATCTAAGAAATTATATATTTTTGCCAGATAATCAAATTTGTTTGCAATAAAATGAGGCAATTGCATTTGTCAGCTTTTGTTAGTATTAAATTATTGTCTTTTATTTTTTTAAAAATATTTTTAATATGTTTGTCATTAAAAGTTCCAGAAGGGCGATCTATAGTAGAGGAAGATGTTTTTTCCTTTTTAGGTAAATTAATTACTTCATTTCTAAGCAAGTCTTTATTTTCAAATTCAAAGTTTTGTAGGATAGATTCAGTTTCCACAGCTAACGATTCTAAGTTTTTTCCATATGAGGAAATATCGTTAGTGACTGGGTTAAACTTAATGCCATTTTTGAGGAAATCAGTTTCTTCTTGTGTGAGGACACAATCAGAATAATTAATAAGTGGGATATGGAAATTAACTAATGTATTAGGTTCTGAACTTGTTCAAAGATTCCTTTAAAGTTTCTTTCAAATCTTCCAATTCCATAAGTAAACTTTTTATCAGAAACAAAGATAAAGTCGACATCATGGACCAATCCGGAATTTATAAATTAACTTGCTCCACTTGCCCTTGTTCCTATGTGGGAAGGACTTTCCGAAATATTAAAGTGCGCTTGAGGGAACATACAAGATGCCTTAATACCAACACCACGGGCTTCTCCCATTTCGCTAACCACCTTCTAGATACTGGACATGATTTCGACTCGATCTCTGGTTTTAGAGTTCTACATACAGTGAGTAATAGATTTCTTCTTGATAACTTTGAAAATCTGGAAATTGCAAAAAACGTCAAATTCAATCCCACATGTTCACTAAACGCCCAAATTAACTTCAATAGTACCCCAACTTTTTCAGCATCAATTTAAGAATACTTTATTATTTAATTATTCATTTTCCTTAAAATCTTCAATCATAATTTATTTATCCGTATAGTTTTTCCAAATTTATTACTTACTTTTCTCACGTCAAATAACTTCATTCTTCCATTGTTTTTAGCACCCTTAAAAAGAACATCACTGCTCCTTTTCTTGCTATTTATCAGCGTCAATTTTCCAATTTTTTTCAGTTTGAAACAGTTTCTTTCATTATCTTCGTCCTGTTCTCTCCTACAATTAATTTTTCTTTTTATTGTCTAACCCTTGGCCAAATACAAAAGCTTCTAATACTAAATTTTCATATTAAATGTTTTCAGTTTAAAATGTTACATTACAATTTTCTTATTTTTAAAAAATATATTCTAATATTTAAATAATTATATTATATAGGGTAACGCCACCTACCTCATATTCAACAAACCATACGTTTTCAATAGTTCTGATTACAGATTACTTTATCATCTTATTAATTCATTTCTGTTTCACCCACATTAAATATAACCATTTCCTATTGGTCAAAATATTCTATGACGTCTCATTTGTATAAAAACTTTGTCGTTTGAGATAAAATTTTATTCCTTTGTTTAACCAGCTATTTTTAAAAAGTCTCTGTGTTAGTTTAATTTTTAATTTGTATGTAAATGTCCTTATGACTGTTTTTAAAAATAGCTTTAAATTTGATATAATTTTTATAAATTTACATTTATATATTGGGACCTGTATAATTCGTTCCTTATTGTTGATTTATGTAATGACATGTTGTTGGTGGTTCTCCTGTTGTGATTCCTATTCCTTTTTGCTTTTTTGAAATAAAATTAAATTAAATTATAAATTAAATTATAAATTAAAAATTAAAATAAATTCTTTAAAATAATGTAACTTAACAAATTTGTTTTTTAACACCATAATTTTTCCACGCAGGGCCTGATGATGGCGATTTAATCGCCGAAACCGGTCGCACCTTCAATTAAATATAACTTGTGAGATAAAAAGGACTTTTTCTTCCATACCTTCAATAATTATTACTCACATATGGCTAACCCTACTTTAAAGTTTTTAGAGTTCTACATACAGTGAGTAATAGATTTCTACTTTAAAGTTATTAGGTAATCCCAAAGACAAAAACAGTAATTTGGAAAAAAGTGGTATTTACGAAATTAGTTGTAGGGATTGTGATAGAAAGTATGTTGGGCAGACTAGACAGGTCAGATTTAAAGAGCACATGGCTCACTTAAAATATGGGCGTACGAAAAAATCTAGTATAGCCGAACATACTTTTAATCAAAATCATAGAGTAAGTATAGACAATGTAAAATTACTTAAAAATGTATCCAATAATAAATTGTTGGACCCATTTGAAAGTATAGAAATAGGTAAATGTAAAACTAGTTTAAAAAGAGACAAAGAACCAATTCCTCTTAGTCCGCTTTTTAGTTTAATCCATTAGGTTCGGGCGGGTTATTCATCCTTGGCTGATTAGTCACCCTTGGCTGATTAGGTCACCGAGGATGACGGTGCTTGGCACCGCCGGGGGGAGGGGGTGTTAGTCATTTAGTATAAATAGGTGTTAAAAATAGTTAATTGTTTATCACCCTGAAAAGGAGGAAAACTTCTATAGCAGGGAATTGAAATGTCCTAGAAAATGTAATATATACCAAATGAAAATAAATAATAAACTAAAAAAAAAAAAAGAAAAAAAAAAGAAAAAAAAAAAGTTAATTGTTTAGTCTATCATCAACTTCTGATGATGCCAAAATAGTTGGCGAAACGCGCGTAGAGTGTGTTAAAATGTGTGTTTTGGTTGAGTGGTCGACGATAGTGTTTTAATTTAACTCTAAATACATTATTGTCTTCAATTATTAGTCTAATTTTTTTCAGTTAAAATTGGATTTGGCTGATTCCATAGGTTTCGAAGTGGTTGGTTTTCCTGTAAGTGCTTCCATTTTTAGAAATATTAAATTATCTCGAAAACTAAAAAGCTTAATATAGGGAATACTTAAGAAAGTTTATCTTATTTTTAACTGTGATGTCTGTCACTCATATGGTGTTGGGCTTAGGTAGGTGAGTTTAGGAACGCACCCTACACACCATATCATGTGTCAGATACACGCGGCAGAGTAGATATAGTTTTTGTTGTACCCAATGTTTTATATAGAGTTGTAACCATTATTCATCATAAGTGGATTAAACAGATATTTTAAAGTGTTGTTTCTTTTAATGAAGTACATGGCGTACTTCATACATACTTGAATACATTACATTAACGTATAATCTTTAAATGCAATAAAATATAAGAAATAATATAACTTTGATATGCCACACTTTTTTGGGACATATATTTCAAAATAATTTTAAAATGTAGCCTTTATCAATCCACATACCATGAATAAACAAAATTTTCAAAATATTAACCGTCGCGTCTTCCGTGACTCACCCTGTATATGTAGCCAGTAATAATTTTATTTTTCACTTGCATATCATTTGTTTATTTTGCCTTGGATACGGTTGCTATAAATACACTCATAATGCCTTAGGCGGGCGATATGGCCATAACGCTCGCTTAAAGGGAAAAGGAGAATTCGATAGGTGGCGCTACAAAATGTCAATGGCATTAGAGAGATGAGTAAAACAAATCATCTTACATATAAGCCCTTTGATGTTTTTGGTGTGTGATATTTGTGAAAGTCGAACAAACATAAAATAACTGTTTAGTTTTAGGTCTGATTTCGCGTTTTAACTTTATTTTTGATATAGTATCATCTACATTTGTTGCATAAATAACATACCAATTCCTGAAAGTACGCCAATAACACGGTTTCATCTATAGCAATAATTGTATTTTTTGATTTCCACTGAATAAATAGTTCGTATTCCTTCTCGTACAAGAGTCTGTATTTCTGATGCAATAAATCTTTAGTTGCTTTGGCTGCATTTTTTCTAATATTTTTAGGTAAATTGGTATTTATTTTATGAGACTTATACGACACAACGCAACAATGACATTCACTAAATATAATGAAACACTGACAACAATATTCAACAAACGTCAAAACATCAACAAGTGCTAATACGCTTACTGCGCGAAAAAAGTGAAAAGAAAATTTAAAAATCGGTTTTTTTTTTTTTTTTTCGTGAAAAATAAAATCTTGTATGCACCACGCGCGTTACAGGATCCTAACGCCCATCGGGTAACATTCATACCTCGGGTCAGAGGCTGAATACGTTACCCTCCGGGCGTTAGGATCTATATAACGCACTTGGTGCATAAATAACTATTTCGTTATTTTCAGTTACACCATAATGATGTCCTATAATTATAGAAGTGGATATGCGCTTTTGAGTTATTTGGAGTATCCTATTATTTTAGTACAAGAAATAATACTTATTATTTGTGTGTTATATTACAAGGAACAGCTTAACTTAGCCAGTTTGATTGGATCAGTGTTTTATTTCTCAATGGCGGCAGCATTTTTACTTGGACTTGTTCCATTAGGTCTTCTGGCATTTTTGGTGGTAAGTCCATTTAATTATAATAATATAATTTGTAATCATCAAAATATATTAAACGTTTATATTTAAAATTTTTATTTTTTCTTCGATAATTTCTCAAATATTCCAGTTGTTTCTGGTATCTTTTCAATAAAAGTTTCAGTTTGAAAAGTGCATATAATATCATGGTAGGCTCTTTAAGATTTCACATGTGATCAGGTTAAAATAGCGGTAGATTTTGATAATTTGCTAAATTAGTTTCGCTTTAACTATTCGAAAAGTTTTGTAGTAGTGCAGCAATAGCAACATTTTGTTAACAATTGTACACAGAAAAAAAGAATCTCTTAAATCAAATTGTAACCGCATTAATTCAAGGGAATGGTATTCTAGAATAGGTCCAACCAAATAATAGTTTGATTTTTTGACAAAATATTTTGTCAAAAAAATCAAACTAATATTTGGTACACTTTCTTTAGTTGCGTCAAAGTAGACTTAAAAACCCCAAAACTTCGAACTTTGGTCGGGAAGGTCCGATCGGGGCAATTTTTTGTGCAAAATGTTCATTGAGACATGAGATTCAAAGTTGACCAAAATCCTCTATGCCGCTCGGCCCTCCCTCCCCCTCAAATTCACCCCAATTGGGGGGAATTCTCGGCAGTTTTCAACAAGGCATATACTTCATAAAACTGCCGTCCCAAGCGGGCCAAATGTTCCACTCGGGGGTTTTGAAGTGCCATGAATCCCTTTTTTGGGTCAGGTCGCCCTTGGGATGTGTGAAAGGACGTCTGGGGGTCCAAAATATGAGATATCCACAGAAATGTGTTTGGGCTGCCAAATTGGGTTTCGGAGGGCGGAGATCTCATTTTTGTCGAGAACTAAGCCTTCTCAACCTATCAGGGCCGTATAAAGAGGGGCCCATGGGGTCTCAAATATCATGATCACGCGGGATTACAGCCTGCGATCCTGTGACCCAACCAAAGTGGTGCCGGTGCCCAAAATATGAGATTTGATTTGATTTGATATCAACATGTAAGATTGATATGATTTGGCCAACGAGTATACTCCATGGCCTTTTTGAGTCCATGTGACTCTCTGACGAACCCAGGTATGGGCTATAGGGGGGGTCCAAGGGTCCACAAATTTAAATTCTCGTAAAATTCCATTTTCTCATACAAAGTTGGTATGTAGAGGGGTTGTAAGGGTGTAATTTTATGTTGCCCTGGCATGCAACCATGCGGCCTCAGTGCTGCACTAACAAGGGTGCTGAGCGGGTGAAACTTTCATGTTCATCTGGGGCTCCATTCGATTTGATTTCATTATATAAAATTGATATAATTGAGCTGACCGGAGAGCTAAACTTTTGATGATGGGAAAGCGGTTGCGGTGGATATGGAACTGAAAAAGAAATACTCCAACGTGAAATGGAATTAGATTTTTTCATGTATATTTAATGTAGTTCTGGTGTGATAGAAAAATTTGACATTTCAACAAAACAATTCTTACAGAATAATATAATTTTTTTCTTTTTTCTAACAACAAAATCATTTTTAGATGTGCTACCATCTATGATTAGAAGAGAGTATTGACAATTTTTAAAGCAAATAATTCCCGATGTATTGGGGTTGCATACACAATTTGCATTGTGTGTTGCAAAGCGTTTATTTGACTGATTATAGTCAAAATGTCACTTTCTTCTTTCGTATCCCTTTCAGAGATTAATACAAAGTTAGAAAACGAGTAAGGAATTTAATTTATCAGATTCGACATCCTAAGACCGGCTTCTGCCTTTCGGCTTCGTCAGTTAGGCTTTTCGAATCCAATAAATAAAATTCCAAACTCGTACAAGTCAATAGCTATATCCGCTATAAGATAAAATTTCTAGATGTAGCTATTGACTTGTACGAGTTTGGCATTTTATTTATTGGATTCGAAAAGCCTAACTGACGAAGCCGAAAGGCAGAAACCGGTCTTAGGATGTCGAATCTGATAAATTAAATTCCTTACTCGTTTTCTAACAAAATCATATTCCAACGTGTTATGTTCTTCCATCTTCTTCTTCTGCTTCTTCCAACAAATCATCTGTTTCGGTGACATTGAAAATCGTCCCCAATAAATAGTCCATATAAATTTCGTCCCTTTCTATTAAGAGGTTTAAATCCAATATTGAATCAAGGTTATCGTCAATTTTAAATTATCACAATCTTTCTCCAACCAATTTTTAC
This sequence comes from Crepidodera aurea, assembly GCA_949320105.2. NCBI lineage: Eukaryota > Metazoa > Arthropoda > Insecta > Coleoptera > Chrysomelidae > Crepidodera > Crepidodera aurea. The sequence continues at coordinate 72,289,205 of OX439475.1, read as the reverse complement.
GAGCCATTGTGCACTTCATGCCTGAACATTTAGATTTACATCTCCTACTACAAGCCTTCTTACGGAAACAAAATATTCTATGCAATAACTTATCTGGAGCGGGGGGGGGGGGCCAAGAATCCGAATAGGTTCTAAAGATTCATTTTCTTTTTCTTCCCGTCCCCAGTCTGTTGGGTGCAATTCATGACCCATACAACACTGAACTTGAAAGTACACTCTTTTAAGATGTTGTAATGCTGCATCTGAAGTCGGTGGCAAACTACAAAGTAGGACTTCAGTTTTTTTCACCGCCTCAGCGCCCTTGTTCGGGCAGCCCTGGGGCCGCATGTTTGCATACCAGGGAAACATAAAATTACACCCTTACAAACCCTCAACATACCAACTTTGTATGAGAAAATGGAATTTTACGAGAATTTAAATTTGTGGACCCTTGGACCCCCCTATCGCCCATACCTGTGTTCGTCAGAGTGTCATGGACTCAAAAAGGCCATGGAGTATACTCGCTGGCCAAATTATATCAATCTTACATGTTGATATCAAATCAAATCTCATATTTTGGGCCCCGGCACCCCTTTTGGCCACCCCTGGTTGGGTCACAGGATCGCAGGCAACCCATATATAGAGTTGGTAGCCTTATAACACTAGAGCGTACCAATTCTGTGTGATCATGATATTTGAGGCCCCATGGGCCCCTTTTTATACGGGGGGGGGGGATGGGTTGAGAAGGCTTAATTCTCGACAAAAATGAGATCCCCCTCCCCCCGACCCAATTTGGCAGCCCAAACACTTTTCTGTGTGGAAATCTCATATTTTGGACCCCCAGACGCCCTTTCACACACCCTTGGGAAGGTCGCAAGGATTCAGGGCACTTCAAAACCCCCGAGTGGAACATTTGGAACAGTTTGGGCAGTTTTATGAAGTATGTGCCTTGTTGAAAATGCCGAGAATTTTCCCCCAATTGGAGTGAATTTAGGGGGGAGGACGGGTCGAGCGACATCTAGATTTTGGTCAACTTTGAATCTTATGTTTCAATGAACATTTTGCAAAAAAAATTACCCCGATCAGACCTTTCCGACCAAAGTTCGAAGTGAAAACCTACTTTGACGCGACTACTTGTTAAATAGTGTGGTTTGGTTGAGGCAAGAATATTTCAATTTTCTTGGATGAAGATGATTTCTCAGCCCATGTGAACAATTTGAGTGATTGAGTAATTGCCCACTTCAGTAAAGTCTTGTCTAAATCGGAAAGGAACTATGGCGTGACCAGAAGAGAGCTCCTTGGCGTAGTAAAGGTTTGTGAACATTTTTACAAATATCTGTATGGCCGAAAGTTCCTTCTTCGTACCGACCATGCAGCCTTGAAGAGGCTTCTACAATTCCGTAATCCAGAGGGTCAAGTAGCAAGATGGATAGAGCGGCTGCAGGAATATGATTATGACATCGAACACAGAGCAGGAAAAATCCATCAAAATGCTGACGCCCTATCAAGAAGACCATGCAGCGCGGATTGCAGCCATTGTTCGAAGTTGGATGAACGGCTCTGCCATATTCGAAGAACCACCATCGAAAGTGATAATTGGCAGCCTCAACAACTGCAAGTTGCCCAAGAAAACGATCCGTGTCTGAAACGTGTTTTGGGTTGGAAGCGTCAAGAAGAAAAACCGTCCTGGGAAGAGATTAGCGCATGTAGCCCAGATGTGAAAGCATATTGGAGCCAATGGAATTAATTGCCTGGTACTGAAAGATAATCTTCTGTATAGAACCTTCGAAAGTGAGGATGGTACGGAATCCAGGCTTCAACTAGTTGTACCTAGAAGTAAAGTGTCAGGAGTATTGCGTCAGTTACACGATGGTACTTCAGGGGGACACTACAGAAGGTTCGAGAGCGGTTTTACTGGGCGAACTGCAAAGAAGATGTACGAAGATGGTGCCGGAAATGCGAATTGTGTGCAATAGGAAATGGTCCAGTGGGTAAAAAGAGGGCACCCATGAGACAATACAATGTTGGCAGTCCAATGGAAAGGATAGCTATTGATATTGCTGGACCATTCCCAGTAACAGACGCTGGAAATAAATACATCCTCGTGGCTATGGACTATTTCATGAAATGGACTGAAGCCTATGCGATCCCTAACTAAGAGGCTTCTACTGTTGCCGGTGTACTGGTCAAGGAATTATTCAGCCGTTTTGGTGTTCCTTTGGAGATCCACTCAGACCAAGGACGAAATTTTGAATCGGCGCTTTTCCAAAAAGTCTGTCAATTGATTGGTGCTGAGAAGACCAGAACAACACCCTTGCACCCTCAGTCGGATGGAATGGTTGAAAGGATGAATAGAACCATGGGCAAACATCTTTCCAAGGTCGTATCAGAACACCAGAGAGATTGGGACCAGTATATCCATCTGTTTTTAATGGCCTACCGTTCAGCTACCAACGAGACTACTGATCAGACTCCTGCTTGCTTGATGTTTGGACGTGAAGTTCGTTTGCCATGTGATCTGGAATTCGGCTGCAAACTATCGGAAGGGATTGTGGCAGGTGAAGGCTATGCGAACGAACTGAAGCTAAGGATGAACGACATACACGACCTTGCCCGACGAAATATGCAGATAGCCAGTGATCGGATGAAGAAACATTATAATTCCCGTTCCACGAAGGGAACCTTTGAGGTGGGTGATCTTGTCTGGCTGTATAATCCACGACGACGTCGAGGCTTTTCTCCCAAGCTTCAAAGACAATGGGAAGGTCCGTATGAAGTAAAGAAAAGGATAAATGACCTGATATATCGAATTGGAAAATTGCCAAAAGGGAAACCGAAGGTTGTTCACGTTAATCGTCTTGCACCATATGCTGGCACGAACGATGTAGAAGAAGCAAGAGCTCTTCAACAGGAACCAAATGTTAACAACTCCCAACCGAGCTTCAACGAATTCATGTCAGACTACGCCAACAGAGGGAAAACCAGACTTGTCGTCACCGTTGAAGTCCAGCAAGATCTTTTCACCGTTCCGGGAGACGTCTCTATTGCACACTGCGTAGCTAAGGATCTTCGAATGAGCAGAGGAATTGCATCGGTCTTTCGCAAAAAGCACTGCGATTAGAAGATGGCCATCGATCGTTGTTTTACCTGGTAACCAAGACCCTATCTCCAGAAAGAGCGAGAATATATGGCATATGGCATGCGTTGATCGATCTGAAGAAAGTCGCCTGCCATTATGACATAAATAAATTGGCTGTACCTAAAATAGGCCATGGGTTAGAAAAACTGGATTGGAAGATCGTGAAAAGCATGATAGGAGTCATTTTTAGAGAAACAGGCATACAAATCACGGTGTGCTGCTTTAACCCGAAAGGAGTATGTCCATCAAAGACGATCGACTGTTATTTCTTCCTCAAAGGGATTTGCAGGGCTGGAAACGCCTGTAGCTTCCGCCATCCAGAACAAACGCCGATAACCACAACATGGAGAATTTCTGATCGGGACGATCAGAACTAAGGTGGGAGCAGTGTAATGTTAAAATGAAGGCCGGCCCTGTGTACTTCGCGAGAAGCCAGACATTCACGACTGACAGTGACAGCAAAAATATAATATAAATGTACTAGGAAAAATAAATGTTGTAGATAACTGAACCCGCAGTGTTATTTTGTAAATAACGTTACATTTCTTTTATCTTGTAAATCTAAATGGAATAAATAATATTTTTTTGTAAATGGGTACTAATTACTTCTTATTACATCTACATAATACGTCCTCAAGTCAGGCTTACAAAAAAGGAGGGGAAGTAATTTAGTGTTGGGAAGGGGGTTTGAAAGAGGGGGGCGCAGACTTGTTGTTACTGGACCCCTTTATATTGGTCAAATAAGCGTTTAGAGGGATAATGGAGAAACGATCTGTATATGTATATATATTGATCCAAATTTAAAATTTCGGTGCTCAATTAACTCAAAAATATCTGGTCACCGAGCTTTCGCTCTTAATATTCAAATCTACATTTTTAAGCAGTCCAATGAGTATATAATTTAAGTATATTTATAACCTGACAAATTATTAATTAATTCGTGAAAATCACGGAGTGGGCGACATCTACTTGAACTACAGAAAGGTAGATAAATAGAAAGTTGATTGGCGATTGGCTTGAAAGTAGGCGGGAAAATTAAAAAAAGCTGTCAGTGTTAATTTTCAATTTGCTGCAGGTGTTGTTGACGTTTATCAACTGCTTGTCACAGAGGTTAGTTAAATGCATTAAAAGTTGCCTAGTTTCTGGAGATTTCACCCTTTTAGGGCAACATCTACTGACGCTTGGTCTTCGCGAATAGTCACGGCGGACAGGCCCCGTTTCCGGGACGGGCAACAGCAGCGTGTAGGGCATAGTGGTTTCAGTGGGGTGGTTTTAGTGAGTAACCGTAAGGGGTAGTCTCACACTATCGGGGAAGGGAAGAACCTTTACCCGATGTGCATAAAGCATTTCCACCCGCCAAAAAAAAAAGATTAGCTTTAGGTTAGGTTAGATCTGTGTAATAAATAAAGAAAAGTACGAAACGTGTGACATTTTGACATTTGTTACATTCTGACAGGTGTCATATTTTGACATTTGTTCATTTTGACAGTTGTAACATTCTGACACGTATCACATTTTAACAGTTGTCACGTTTTGACAGGTGTCACATTTTGACACGTGTCCATTTTAATAGTGTTACTCAACGTTCCTATAAATATTTACCTAAACCCATGATTTCTGAAATTGAATTGGCAACGTTGTATTTTCAACTTAGAATTTATGAGATGGCTGTCATTTGACAAGCAAATTATTTATGTCCGTCAAATGAACCTTTTCTTTTTTATACTTTTCAGGTTTATTCTGGTTATAAATTGCTACTTGGGCATTTGTAGAATAAAAAAATGTGAAAAATATTTTTCCGCGCAAAAATTTCTATTGCTAAGTATATTGATTTTATCATGTTTTATCGCATCTGCGAAAATTTCATGAAAATCCCAGCCGGTCCCATTTTCTTAACAATTAACCAGAGATGTGCGTGTCAGTAGTTGTCAAAATTTGTAGGTCATTATGGATAAAAAGCGGCAAATTTAAAATTGAATTCTTTCAGATGTAAACGCCAGAAATTAAATAAAGTCAAACCTTTTTACTACTATACTATACAGAAGAAAGGAGTGCAGTATTTAATTTGCAGAACGTAGTACAGGTTCAAGAGGTAGAAATTTTATTTTCACCTCATCCTTCAATGCTTATTTTTAGTTAAAATTTAAATTTTAATACATCTGATCGGCCTAATATAGTTTTTGTCTAGATTTAATCTTGTTTCCATGGTTTTTACTGTAATAAACCTGTTATTTTGACAGATAAGTCAGACTTTATTTATTCATAGCCGTATCGTATGTATTTTAATTGATTCGGAATTTTGTAATAAAATATATATTTCAAAATGGCTTCATTCTAAAAATATTATCAGTCCTCCTAAATCCTTGAAGGCAGAATTATTAGTAATTCAAATTCAAAATTCAAAAAATATATTATAGATGAGATGGCCAGAGAAAAACTAATTAAAATTCTCAGATTGCCTCCGTACCACGCAGAGTTAAATCCCATTGAACTGATCTGGTCACAATTATTAAAAGATTATGTTTCTCAAACCAATAAAACATTTAAATTTCCTGGTATGCGAAATTTGTTTTTGGAGGCATTTCAGATGTAAATAGAGAACATTGGGGAAAATGCATTGATCATGTTAAAAAGGTGGAAAATTCATTTAGGAAAGTATATTCACTATCAATGGATAATTTAATAGAACCTATAATAATAAACCTCAGAAAAGACAATTATAGTAATACCAGTAGTTTTAGTGAAGACAGTGACTTTTATAGATAGTTCTTGAACTAACTTTTTTTTTAATCTTTGAGTTTAGGTAAGTACTGAAGCGTTACTTTTAATGCCAAGAGATTAAAAACAGTTTAATCCCAACATATAATCCTCCTTGTTATTTATTGGTTAAATTTAATTCGTTCAATGTTAAAGTGTCAGATGCATAAGATTTATTTTTATTTTTTGTAAATAATATAACTTCAAAATTTAATCTACGAAGTGGGTATATATATTTTATATGCTGTGACCTTATTTATATTATAGAAACTTATTTTGCAAAGTACGCCTATGGAATGTGACGTTATATCCTCTCTCCTTTATAGTATATTACTATAGAAACAAGTTGCCGTTGCTAGGAAATAAAACTAAAAGCTTAACTTTTCTTGTAAATATCTCGGAAGATCGAATTTTCACAGACATGAGACCTACATTTTTTGCCGATTTAGATAGGAATTAGTCTACCCTGAAAGTTTCATTGAATTCTGACGAGTGGATTTCGAGATCCTCTGGACACACACACATACAAACCTTGCTCGTTTAATAGTATTTGATTTGATGCTTTACAACTTTTATTTTACCAGTTTTTCACATAGAGTAGCTGTTTATAAATCACAGTATATTGCAGTTTTCAAAAAATTTGGTAAAAATTGGCTTTTATCGAATGAACAAGGCGACCTTATAAATTTTGCGTTTTTCGACCTGAGCCGGCCTTGCTACGAGGCAGCAAACTTCAGATTAGTGTTTAGCACCATAAAAAATATATAATTTCGTTGAAATTTTTTTTACCGCTCTCATGTTTTCGAAAAACTACCATTTAACTAGGCTATTGGTCAAATAAGCGTTTAGAGGCCAAATGGAGAAATGATCAGTATATATGCTTATATATTGATCCAAATTTAAAAGTTTGGTTCTCACTAAATTCAAAATTTGATGCTTTACAACTTTTATTTTACCAGTTTTTCACATAGAGTAGCTGTTTTTAAATCACAGTCGTCTAACTGTGAGTATATTGTAGTTTTCACAAAAGTTGGGAAAAATTGGCTTTTTTCGATTGACGATGGCGACCTTATAAATTTTGCGGTTAGGATGTTAGAGACGTCATTCGACGCAGAATTTTATACTCTTCAACTTTGAATACCGCGACATGTTCCGTACGATGCGTCGATTGCAAGAAATGATCGGAAAACTGGAAAAACCCAGAAAATTTCGAGGTTTTTTGCGTTTTGGGCCTGTTCCGGTCCTGCTACGAGGCAGCAAACTTCAGATTCGTTTCAGCACCCCGAAAAACATATAATTCCGTTGAAAAATTTTCTACCGCTCTTATGTTTCGAAACAGGCACTTTTGAACACCATTTGACTAGGCTACTAAGCTTTTTTGTTTTCGAGATTTTTTTTTTTTTTAAGTACTTTATTCAAATATAATGCGTTCTTAATAACAATGCATATAGAGTTTACAATTTATAGTTAGGTAGTATGCATTACAATGAATACTGAATTATCCAAAGCAGCAAATGTGCTGGTCTCGGAAACAGTATCTAACTTACATAATACATTTTAGATATATAAATTTAACATAAGAAATGAATAAAAAGTAAAACAAAAGTACAATAAAAGTTATAAATATTTGTTTTTATGTTTCTTCTGCGTATACATTTTTAATTTTTCTTTTAAATAAATTTAAGTTTGCACTGTCTGTAATGTCCTTTGGTAAGGAATTATAGGTTTCCATGCTCTGTGTTATGGGATTTTTGAGGCCTATGTTTGTTCTCACTGGCTCTAAGAAGATATTTGCTTGCGTACGTGTATTATAGTTGTGTTGCTGATTAACGAAATTGAAAGGTGTATTACATTTAAGATTTTCGTTTATTATATTGTATATAAATTTACTTTGTTCAATTTGTAATATTTTTGAAATGGGTAAGATGTTAGTTTGATTATATATTATTTGTGTAGACGTGGTATAATGAAATTTGAATAAAATCTTTACAACTTTATTTTGTAGTGTCTCAATTTTTTTGAACATTGTTTTTCCGCATGTTCCCCATAGCGGGATTAAGTATCTAAATATGGATAGAAAATATGCATTGTAGATTAGATACAAGCACGATGCTCTTATGTAATCTCTACATCGATAAATGGCACCAACCATGGGTGACATTTTGCTTTCTAGGTGTTTGATGTGTTCACTCCAGTTTAATTTTTCATCTACTACAAGTCCAAGGTACTTCGCCTTCCGAACTTTGTCAATTATTTCTCCTCCTATCTCTATAGTGATGTTTTGTGAAATTTTATTTTTTTGTGCAAAAATCATGTATGTTGTTTTATTGATGTTAAGTTGTAGTCTATTTTTTATTAGCCATGCATGATATTGTTCTAAGTCTTCATTAATTGTTATTTGAAGCTGGGTTATATCTCTATCTTTATATACTATGGTCTATTTTTATGTATGAGAGAGTAATAAAACAGCATTTCTAATGCAAAACTTAGTACGGTCATTTTAAATATTTTTACGGAATCATCTAAATATTTCCTAAAATTGTCATAAATGTACCTGAGCTAATACAAGTTTTGGGTCTTTTATAACCATAAGCTGTACAGAACAATAGAAAAAGGTTTAGACAGGCCAAAAGTCCTGTGTATTAAAGATAACATAGCCGTATCTTAAGATTATTTTCAATAAGTACCTATTTGCCAATTTTGGTTTATTTTAATTCCAAGAATTTCTTACAGTAATCGAATTATCCATTACCAACAAATTTCACCGAAAATGCGATTGTAGGTTTTCCATTTAGTAAGGAGGTCCAGTTGTGTATTCTTGACAGCTTTTGCAACATGCAAGGTGCAGTGTGCAGTCTATTGTGAATTCTAGTGTGATCATGGAAAATTTGGAAGTACCGCGTAAACGACAAAAAATCGGTCCTTTAACAGTTAATGAAAAAACATTAATATTTAATTGTTTTAAATCATTTACAGACAAACATTTATGTAAAAGTGTTGATGACACAGTGGAATTAGTTAGTAGTACGCTTGGTGTTGGGAAATCTACGATTTACAGAGTTGTTAAAGAAGAGAAATGTGGCGAGTTTCAAACAGCACGTATAGCTCCAGGAAAACCAAAATTTCAAATAGAAAATCATTTGAAAGAAAGACTTCGAAGGAAAGTGCATGCGTTCTTCTTTAGAAAAGAATTTCCGACAGTAGACAAAGTTCTTGCCACGGTTCGAGATGATAAGGATTACCCTGAAATGAGTCGAAGCACACTATGGAAACTTTTAAAAGAAATAAGTTTTCTATGGAAAAAGCATTCCAGAAAGTCTATTTTAATAGAAAGAAGCGATATTGTAGTATGGAGAAGAAATTACCTAAGGACTATAAAAGAAATGAGAAACCAAAGAAGAAATATATTTTATTTAGATGAAACATGGATCAACGAGGGAAATACACCAAATAAATTTTGGCAATATGAAACTGTTACAAGTCGAAGACAGGTTTTTTTAAATAATTTATCTACTGGTTTAAATCCACCATCAGGAAAGGGGCGCAGACTGATAATAGTACACATCGGTAGTTCAAACGGTTTTGTTAAAGGTGGTTTATTGACTTTTGAATCTACTCGTACCGGTGACTACCATGAGGACATGAATGCTGATGTCTTTAAAGAGTGGTTCGAACAAATGATAGATCTTCTTCCTCAGAACTGTATAATGGTAATGGATAATGCAAGTTATCACTCGAGACTTACAGAAAAAATGCCCACAATCAAGTGGTTAAAAAAAGATTTACAGAATTGACTAAATTCAAAGAATATTAAGTTCCATCCCGGTTCTGTGAGAAGAGAACTGTATTATTTGTGTTCCCTTCATAAAGAGAAATTAAAAAAATATGAAATTGATGAAATTGCAAAAAATCGTGGGATGACGGTGGTTACATCACCACCATATCATTGCGAAGTAAACCCGATTGAACTGATATGGGCACAGATAAAGGGAGAAGTTTCAAGAAAAAATAGTTCTTTTAAAATGAGTGATGTTAAACAGTTGTTTTTGGAGGCTGTAAATAATGTGAAGCCTGAAAACTGGGAAAAGGCAGTAAATCATACGATTAAAGAAGAAGAGAAAATGTAGAAGTTGGACAATATTACTGATGAAATGATCGAGCCACTCATTGTAAATATTGGTTGCGACAGTTCATCTTCTGATTTCGATTCTGATTTGGATTTGTAGGTAAGAAGTAGTTTTTATATTAAAATTATTATTTATGAACGTAACGTTGTTTAAAAGTCAAAGTTTAAACCCTTATACCTACATAACCCGTTTGACACAATGTTCTTAACATACCTTGTGGAAAAATAAAATATTTTAGAAAAAATTGCACTTTTTTACCTTCAGCTGTTTAGAAGTTATAAGCAGGTTAATTAGGTGAAAATATAAGTGTACACCCGATATATTTATTATATTTATACAAAGGTTATTTCATACGAAAATACTCGAGGTATAACTTCATCACAAATATTTTAACTGTCTACTAAAAGAAGTGGTACGCCTATGGATTACGAACGCTTTATTATTTTAATACTCTCTCATACATAAAAATAGACTATAATACAGTATCATCAGCAAATTTGAAATATCAACCTCGAAGTTCAGCGGTTTTCAATGATAAGACATGTAACGTATATAGAAGAGGTCCCAACACTGAACCCTGAGGTACTCCCGATTTGGTATTATCTGTTTGGCTAGAAGTCCCATTTACCATTGTAAATTGTTGTCTGTTTAGGAGATGTTTTTATGAGAGAATGGGCTCTTCCTCTGATTCCCATGTTTTCTAATTTGTTAAGTAAAATAGTGTGATCCACTACATACATCAAAGGCTTTCCGTAAATCAACGAAAACTGCTAATACAACATTTTTATCATCTAGGGCAGAGGAGATGTAACTGACAAAGTCCATTGTAGCGCTCATAGTATTGCTATGTTCCTGAAATCCATATTGATATTTATAAAATTTAACAAAATTAGTAATGTACTTAACCATACGTTTTTTTATAATTATCTCTATAATTTTTGATATGGTACATGTATAGTTCTTCCATTATCAATTGCAGAATATAAAAACTCGTTCTGAACCCTCACCGACAATTCTGTTTGATCTGCCACAGGCGCGCGTAGATACCTCATTTTATAAATTTATTATTTTTAAAAATATGTGATATGTGAGAAAGTATTATTATTATTATTACAATTACTGACTGTGGTGGAATGTTAGGTAAAAACTGTTCATTAAACCACTTTTCAAATAATTCTGCTGTCATATCTTCATGATAATCAGCTGCACAGTTTTTAATTTTTTTAGAAGATAATAAAAAAGCATTAGGCACGAAACCATCTTTGCTTCCAGCGTGTACTATTATAATGCGTTTCCCTTTAGAGCATGGCCCATTCAAACAGCAATTTTTACTATTGTCAACCCAACCGAAATTTACTACATCGTGACTGTCAAACCATGTTTCATCTAAATAAATTATGTGTCTATTAGAACTTCTGTACTCTTTTATCTGACGCAAATAATCTTGTTGCCAGTGAACTATTCTTGACGATTCGGTGATTGCCATCCGTTTATTCAGTTTTTTGTGTTTAAAACCACATACTGACAAAACTTGACGCAATGTCTCTAAACTGGTATAATTGTATTCTGGATAATCTGCTAGCTTTTGCTGGATTACTTTCAATGTGGCAACCGTGTTCTCCTTATATAAACTATAAATTGTCCTACGTATAAAATCTTGAGTAGTTTTGTCAACTGATTTCAGTTTTTCTTTACATGTTTTTCGGTTCTGTGAATGATCCACAGTAACCCCTTTCATGACTACTTGATAAACGGAAAATTTATTTATTTTAGTTAATTCGGCAATTCTTATTATGACAGCATTATCAGATTGCTGAATATTTTCCTTTTTTAAACATTCGAATATATTTAAAATAACTTGTTGTGTTTGTATATCTAAATCTTTATTGTTAAATATATACCTGTCTTGAATCTCACTACGCTGTGTAATTTCATTATCTCCATTCGCCCATGGTCTCCAGAACGCCATATTTATTTAAAGAAATTTCTAAATTAAAACCCACCAACAAACTCGCGAGACTACCCCACTGATATGTTTTGGAACAAAAACGAGATGATTTATAGCTGTTGTGCCTTCGTAAACCTTCGGCCAATACCGTGCATTTAAGTTTACGATTCGATGTTTTCATTGGTAAACAACGAATATGATGGATTTTGACACACATCAATCAAGTCAACGTGGACTGACGGTTCGTTTGATATTTACCGCATTTTATAAGGGGAATAAACATTATTTTTTGTTTCTTAGCTTGGCATGAGTGCCGTGCGTATATATTAAATATTGATCACTCTTTACATAACTGTGTTCTGCAATTGATAATGGAAGAACTATAACTGAAATGGGCCTGTAGTTGTCAGTTTTGTTTTTTGGTCAACTTTTATGTATTGGTGTAACTTTATTGATCTTGAGTATGTCCGGAAAAATGCCTTGCATAATAGTTTCATTTATTAGCTTAACAAGAATAGGTATAAGATACTCTTTGATGGTTATTAGATCTTTAGTGTTTACATTGTCATAGCCAGGTGCAGAATTCGTATTCAGTTCGTATTCAACTTCCTGTGCACTCGTTTTTGTAAGAAACATTGAGTTATTACTGTAGATTTCCTCAAAGTCAGTAAAAGTTTCTGCTTTTGTATCCGTATCATCTATTATTGTCTGTCCAATATTAACAAAATAATTGTTGCATTGTTCGGCAATATCTTCCTCCTTGTCCAGGATATGTCCTTCGACGTCAAGATTAGTTACCTGCGAAACTTTTTGATTCTTACCTTTTATCAAACTATTAATGAGTTTCCATTGTTTTTTGGAATTGGTACCAGTTTCATTCCATTTTCTTTCAAAATAATTATGTTATAATTGTTTACGTTTCTGTTCGACAATGTTTTTTTGTGTTTTGAATTGTTTTTCTATATCTGAGTTTAGAGGGTTTTTTATTTTTTCTTTGTATAGGTTATCTCGTTTATTCATGAGATTGAGAAATTCTGTTGTTATCCAGTCTTTATTTTCTTTGTGCTTCAGCGTATATTTAAATGTAGATTCTTTTTTACATACTTGCATTGCTGATATCAGTTTTTCATAACTATTCATATTAAATCTATTGGCTAATTCTTGGAATTTTTTTTTAAATGTGTTTTGATTCAATGCAATGTGCTCATGGATTATTTTTTTACTTTTTTGGAGAGTTTTAGTTTTGTTCAGGAGTTTAACATGGATTATTTTATGATCAGTTATTAGTTGGTCTGTATTTATATCACAGAGAGTATTTTTGTTCGTTAGTACATGGTCTAGAATTGACTTTGAGTTTGAAGTTACTCTTGTAGCAAAATCTTCATTAATGACATTACAGATTTGGTAACCATTAATTAATATAGTGTTTTTGTAAGTGTCAACCTCTATAGAATTATTTTTAAGAAGATCTATATTTAGATCTCCAATCAATACTGTTTTTGATTTATTATTATACAATATTTTTTTTATTTTATATATATACGAATATACCATTTTTACAGACAGATGCTAAACGGTACAAAGTGTAAATTATGTGCTAAAAAATAAGAAGTATATACAGAAATTATTTAAGAACTACATATTCAAACGCTTAACTGATTTTTTGAACGTTGTTGTAGTTATTCCAAACAACTCTAAACTACTACCATGTTCATTGGCCACTTTTAAAATTCTAGTAATTGGTTCGTTTTGACCATAGTTCGTAACATGAAACGGAATGTTAAATATCTCAGTATTACGAGTCCTTCTAACATTAGCATTGAAACAAATTAAACTTAACAACTCCGGAATTTGAATATGTCCATTTATAATCTTATGAAGAAAAGCTAAGTCTGCTTCCAGCCTTCTGTGATGTAGTGTCGAGATATTAAGCCTAGAAAGTATGTCATCGTATGTGTATTGTTGACGAGAAAAACCCATTTTGTATGCACATACTCTCAAAAATTTATTTTGAATTTTCTCAATGCTGTCAACATCAGTATTATATGAAGGAGACCAGCTAATAGATCCATACTCTAAAACTGATCGCACCAAACTGAAATACAGTAACTTTAAAGTTTGTACAGAAAACTGATTGCTATTTCTAAGAACAAAGGCCAACATCTTCAATGCATTCGTGGTAATTTGATTAATATGACGTTTGAACGTTAGTTTAGAATCGAAATATATTCCTAAATCTTTTACATTATCCTGCTCCTGTAGATGTACATTATTTATGTTATAACTATAATTAACCGGTTCTCTCAACCTACTAAAAGTAATCTTAAAACATTTATTTACATTTAGGTAGAGCATATTTACTTCACACCAATTGGCTAAACATTTAAGGTCATTCTGCAACAAAGCGGCATCGGTTACGCTATTAACTATTCGAAACATTTTAAGGTCATCAGCAAACATTTTTTTTTTTTTTATTTAATTTAATTCTGCAAATTTACAATCAACTCAAGTAAACTAATAGAGTTATAAGTAAATGTGTGGAACGAATAAGGCGGGTGAGAAGAAATCGTCCACCGACGATCCTCCTGTATTTACTGTGGTTCAGTGGTTCTATGGATTCAATCAACATTATGGTTTGGGGCCTCCATTAGGTCTGTAGGCCACTGTCTTTTAAGTCTTCTTCTGATATTAGGTGGATTACTCATGTCAGCTATATATTGGTTTTCATTTTCCTGTAGTTTGTCTTTGTAGGTTATCGACATTCTTTTTATTTCGTCGGCGACGAATGCAATTTGTAAGTCGTTGTGTAAAGTGAAGTTGGATACATACCATGGGGCGTTTGTTAATGTGCGTAATACTTTTGATTGTAACCTTTGAATTATATTTACGTTTGATGCTTTGGTACATCCCCATAGCTGTATCCCATAAGTCCATATAGGCTTTAATATGCACTTATTCTCGATGGATAATTTTGACTTACGTCCTATCAGCCAGGACATTTCTCTTGTTTTTATGTTCAGTTGCAGTCGTTTCGTTTTAACGTGTTTTTTCCATGTAAGTTTTTGATCTAAGTGCAATCCTAAGTACTTCACTTCAGTTTGAATTGGTATCGGTGAGTTGTGAATGGATACTGGTGGACATAAGGTATGTCTAGTTGTGAACGTTATTTGTGCTGATTTGTTCTTGTTAATTTTAATTCTCCATGTGTCGAACCAGTTTTGAAGGGCGTCGAGGTGTAGCTGGAGGTGGTTGGATGCTACAGCTGGATCTTCGTTTACTGCTAATACAGCAGTATCATCTGCGAATGTAGCAATAGTTGTATTGTCTAATACAGGTAGGTCTGCAGTATAAACCAGATAGAGCAGTGGCCCGAGCACACTTCCCTGTGGTACGCCTGAGCATATAGGATGACATCTTGAAACCGTCGTATTGTACTTCGTTTGGAAATACCTTTCAGATAAATACGATTTCATTAGCAGGTAATAAGGACTTGGAAAGGTGTTTTTGATTTTATATAATAAACCCGTGTGCCAGACCTTGTCAAAGGCCTGGGCGACGTCAAGAAATGCTGCTATATAATATGTCTTCTCTTCAAGGCTCGAGATAATTTTGTTAACAATTCTGTGTGTTTGTTGAACTGTGGAGTGATGTTGTCTGAACCCGAATTGATAGTCAGGGATTATGGCATTTATTTCAATATCATTTGTAATTCTGGTTTTCCATGTTTATGTATTAGTATAATTTGGGCAAGTTTCCATATTAGGGGAAAGTATGATAGTCTGAGCATGCTATTGTATATTATTGTCAGTAATACTATTGCCTTTCTTGGCAGTTTCCTTAGTATTTTACCTGTAATTAGATCGTATCCCGGGGCTTTGTGTTGATTTAGTTTATTTATTTCCTGTAATACTTCCGACGGTGAAATGTGTTTAATTGGTAGCGACATTTGACATGGAACGTCGAGGTAATTTTCAATCTCATCATTGTAATTTATGGGTGGTTCAGGTGGCGTAAATACTTGGACTAAATGTTCGGCAAAGGTATCAGCTTTTTCTACTTCACTTCGGGACCATTTTCCGTCTGTATTCCTTATTGGTGGAATTGGAGTTTGTGGTCTTTTAAGCTTTTTTGTGGCCTTCCAAATTGTGTGGTCCTCGTTGTTCATTGAAGTAATGTAATGTTCAAATGTTTTGTTTTTTGAATTCATCAGCGTTTTATGCAGCTTACGTTTTAATCTATTATAGCTATTTCTGTCTTCGATATGTCTTGTCCTCTGCCATTTACTCCTTGCCCTTCGTTTTTCAGTTACCAGCTCTCGTATGTATCGAGGAATATTAACTGTGCCATTGGTTTCGACATTTGATGGAGGAGTTGAGTGCCAAGCTGCTTTTTGAACAAGGTTTGTGAAGTCATGTACCACCTCATCAAGTTCGTCTGGTTCTTTGATTCTTACGTTTAAGTTTATGTTCTCGTTTATATAGCTCTGGAAACTGTCCCAGTTCGTGGAGTTGTTTATTAGTGTTGGTATACTTGGTTTGTTTATTACATAGGTGCTTAGTGTCGCTATTACTGGTGTATGGTCCGACGATAACTCAAAGTTAGATTCAATGGTCATGTAGTTAGCTGCAGTACCTTTGTATATAAAGAAGTCCAACAGATCTGGTAACTTATTGGGGTCGGTGGGCCAATATGTCGGCTCGCCAGTTGTGAGATAGTCACAGTTTAGTCTGTTTATTGCTTGTAGAAGGTTTCTGCCTTTCGGAGTTATTAGTCTTGCTCCCCATTGTGAATGTTTAGCGTTCCAGTCTCCACCTGCCAGGAACTTATTGCCTAATTGTTTGAAGAATTCTTCATATTCCTCGCTATATATTGAATGCCTGGGAGGACAATAAATAGCAGATATCGTTATTGGCCATGGATTACAATCGACTTTAATATTGGTAGCTTGGAATTTCTCGGTCTGAATGTGATTAAGTTCATGATGAGAAATTGTACTGCGAATTATAACAGCTGAACCACCATGTGCTGTATCATCTGGGTGTGGTGTGTGATATATTTTATAATAAGGTATTTTGAGCATAGTCGGTAGTAAAGTGAGTCTCTGATATTAGTGCGATGTCTATTTTGTGAATGTGAAGGAAATTTTCTAGTTCAAGTTTATGGTTGGATATGCCGTTGGCATTCCAGACTACTATTCGCAACGAGTTGAAGATTATGCAATTTTACTTATCACAGTACTGAGCATGTTTAGAACCATGCTGTTCTGATTGATAAGCTGGCTGAACATAGCTTTGAATTCATTTAGAAATATCGTTAACTGTGCAGATATATCGTTAGGTTGGTTGCGGATGACTGTTTGGGCGTATGAAGTTTGTGGAATTGGCTGTGGATTAAGTTGAGGTTGATGAGTGTTTATCTGCGGAAATTGATTTCTGTCATTGATATTAATGTTCGTTTGTGTATTATTTTGACGAGGTAATTGATTTATGGGTCTTCCCCTAGCTTTTTGGAGGTTCTTGTATACATCACATCCTTTATAGCTTGCTGGATGATTTCTTTCGCACAGCACGCATTTAGCCGGAGTGTCCAATGTTTTCTTGCATGCCTCAGTGCTATGCTGGCCTCCACATTTTACACATGCAAATGGTTTTGCACAATACGTTTTTGTATGTCCGTAATTTTGACACCTTGTGCATTGAACAATGGTGTTTTTTTTTCTTGGGGCTTCTACAGTTACTCTCAGATTACATAAGTACTTTAGCTCATAAATCTTTTTATTGTTTTCTTTTGGCTCTAGATCGATAAAAAATAGAGGGAGAGGTTCTTTAGTTTTGCGATGTTTGATGTTTAATATATTTCGTACTGTATGACCTTCTTTTTTTAATTCGTCGACTATATCGGTAGTTAGAATTGAATGATGAAGATTCCGAATTACTATCCTGTAGGCTCTCTCTTGGCGAATTTAGTACGTATGGTGGACTATTTGGTCTTCTTGGAGTTGTCTAATTAATTTGCGATAGGAATCTATGGAAGATACGTTTATTTTGATTGTATTATTAGATAATGCTTTACAATAATACAGTTCTTGCTCTAAAGTGTCTGTTAAATGTTTTATCATTTCATTGTAATTAGTAACGCCGTAGATGTATATTGGAGGTGGCCTAACTTCCTTGGGTTGCTTATCAGGTGTTGTCTCTGATGAGTTATGATCTTGCATGTCCTCATCCTCAGGTAGGTTAGAAAGTTGCTCGTATCGGTTGTGGGTATTGAACTCGAATGGATTTCTTGTTTCATTTGGTTCTGGAGTAAGATTTAATCTTTTTCTTTTTGTGATTGTTTGCCAGGAATATTTACTTATTGTTTCCGAGGTTTTTTCGGTTTCTCTTTCTGAATTATTTTCAGTAGTATTTTTGGTTGATGATTTATTATTATTTGTTAAATTAGGATTTTGAGAATGCCTTAAATCAGCAAACATAAGAAACTTACTATTTTTAATTATTGATGATATGTCATTAACGAATAAATTAAACAACAGAGGTCCAATATGAGACCCCTGAGGTCACCAATATGCATTGAGATAAACAGTTTCCATATTTTACATACTGACACCTACTAGATAGATAACTACTTAACCACTCAAGTATTTTACCTCCGAACCCATAACTATGTAACTTTGCAATAAGTAGATCATGGTTAACTCTATCAAAGGCTTTAGAAAAGTCTGTGTAGATAGAATCAACCTGATCCTTATTTTCCATTGAATTAGCAATAAAATGACTATAGAGTATTAAATTAGTACTTGTAGATTTACCTTTAGAAAAGCCATGCTGTTGCACATCCACCAAGTCTTTACAATCCCACTTTAAAAAATTATTCACAAGACAATCAAATAATTTAGGTAAAACTGATTGGTTACATACAGCTCTATAATTTTCAATGTTACTTTTATCACCTGCCTTGAATATTGGTGTTAAATAACTGGTTTTCCAAAATTCGGGGAATATACCAGAGCTCAAAGATAAGTTAAACAAATAGTGGACAGGTTTTACCAGAGTAAAAATACAATGCTTAAGTACATATGCTGGCAGACAATCAGGACCCATAGACAATTTCCAAGGCATCTTTAGAACGTTATCAATTATGTCAGAGAGCTCAATATTATAATAATTAATATCTACACTCTGCTGGTAGTTAAAAATTGGAATTTGATTAATTTTAGAATTTGAATATGTAGTTGAGAAAAAGGTACCAAATAAATTAACTATGTCCTGGTTATGATCACCTGTATTACCACCATAGAACATACTAGATGGAAGATTGTAAGATTTTCGTTTATTATTTATAAATTTCCAAAAATGTTTAGGATCAGATGTAATATTATTTTCAATTTTAATTAAATACTCATTATAACATTGAGATGAAAGTTGTTTACATTCATTTCTCAAATGAGAAAATCTTAAGTAATCCTCCCTTCTACCTAATAGTTTATACTGCTTATGTGCACTCTTCTTTAAATAAGTTAGGTGTTTCAATTTGCCACTGAACCAAACTGAAAATGAAGTAGTTTTAAATTTCTTGAATGGAATAAATAAGTCAAAACCTGTATATAAAATATCATAAAATACTGCCAAAGTGTGATTGATATTATTTGTGTGAGTTATTAATAACTGCCAGTTAATACTAGCAAAGTAATCATTTAATCCTATATAATTTGCATTTCTAAAATCATAATAAAATTCCTCGTAATTCAGTTGATTATTCTTCTCAATAACGGGTAATTCTAAACCTATGGCAGAATGGTGAATATTATTATTAAATAGTGAGTCATTTGGAGTAACAACATCAACATTATTTAAAATAGTAAACACTAAGTCTAAAAAAACATTTCTACTGTTAGGAGGTATATTATTAATTTGATACATATTAAAGTACCCAAAAGAATTAGATATATACACTGAAGGAGAGTCATCATTGCCTTCAACCATTAATCCCAAATTGTCATTACTCCAGGAAGCATTTGGTAAATTGTAATCCCCGCACAGTATCATGTTCCCAAACTCTTCCATAATGTATTCAACTGAACTGCAATGAGACATATATATATATATATATATATATATATATATATATATATATATATATATATATATATTTAAGTCGGATGCTGGAGGGATATAAACTCCACCCAAAACAATGCGTTTATTATTGATTTTCAATGATACAAAAATTTGTTCTACTTCACAATTAGGACTTGTTACCTTCTGGGCTTTTAGATAATTTTTAATGGCAATTAAAACACCTCCACCTCTGATTTTTCCAGTAGTAACAGGATTGCGATCACTTCTGAACACATCATAACCAGTAAGACCTAATTCTGTATCACTAAAGTCACAAGTTAGCCAAGTTTCCACAAAAATAATTATCTGATAATCACATTGAGCTACAGCCAGTTCCAGAGATTTTAATTTGGTTCTTAATCCACCAACATTTTGATAATATATTGATAAAGGGGGGGAACTTGCCTGTTGAAGTCTGCCTAGTTTTTTTGCGAATTGTGATCTTTTTTGGTAATTTCAGGTATTCCTTTTATATATCTTATGAATATATCATTTTCGCCTTGTTCTTGACGTTTTTTAAGGTCCGATTTAACTTTATTTCATCAAGTTCTGGTAAGAATTCATTAAATAAGTGCCGGGGTGGCCTATATAGACCGATTACGTTTAGGTTATGATCTAAGAGTTTAACACTTACAAGATTATACTTTTTCCCCTTCGTGGTATCAGATATTTTGATATTTCTAAAAATGGAATCACTTACAAGAAAACCAATAACTTCGAAACCTATGGAATTAGCCAAATCCAATTTTAACTAAAAGAAATTAGACTAATAATTGAAAGCAATAGCGTATTTAGAGTTGTTTAAAATTATACACAGCATCCAAAATGGTGCGATTCTCTAATGACATATTCAAACGACAATATCGTTTAAATAGGACACTCTGTATTTTATAATCCTGTTATGTAGCAAATTCTATTACCTTTAGTACATCGATATTAGCATATTTAGAAAAAAAATTATAAACTTTCGATATGTTGAGATTATACGCACTAAATGGAGAATTTTTAAAATCAAAAGAGTTCTTAAGTTTAAAATGTGAGAGCTTCACGCCCAAAAACCACCCCCAATGCGCAGTGCGGTGGTTTTCCTAATCTTTCTCAAAAACCATTAGTCGCACAGAAAATTATATTCTTGTCAAAAATGTTCCTTTCATTTCATAGAAAAAAGGTTCTTATACTTATTTTGTGTTTTCCAATGAATATCGAGCAGCGAGCGATCGAAGTTAGGGGTTGCTTTCAGCGATTTTTTATCTGACCTTATTAAATTATTTTATTTCATAGTATGAACTGGCTTCTGTACCTCTATCTTTATTTGACAACACTGGAATGATGAGAAAGACAAAAAAAAACAACATTTTATGATATCTTCAATGCAATTGAAGAACGACAAATTTGCACAGAAAATTATCATGTTGTTCTTGACGGTGGGTTTCTTATCCACCGCATGGAGTGGCCAAAAGAAGGTACCTTTTTGGATGCTTATACTGCATATAGTCCAGTAAATGAAGGCCAAAAACCATATCAACCTGGGCAACTGGTCCGGCCGCAACCATTTTTTTTTAATTTGCAGGTATTCGGGTGTATATCAAATTCCCAAAATCGCAACCACCTGGAATTTGTGGAACAGGGGAAAAAAAGCTCTGGAGTTCCCGAAAATCCGTTTTTCGACGATATCTGCCGAAATATGACCTTTAGAGCATTTTTGTTCAGACAAAAGATGAAGAGCAGTTCATTACCTATAAAAGTTGTCCCTATGGATTTTTTCGCTACGCCAATATTTTTTGCAAAAACGGCGGGTCAAAAATTTACCTTTTTCAGAAAGTTGAAATCCGGCGTTTCCTTATCAAAATCTGGGGTCAAGGGCCTGCAAAGAGACTAATTTCTATGTTTAGGCCTCTAAGCACCAATAGTAGAGGGCGCCACCGTGCTTTTTCGCGGTCACGAAATAATTACGGCCATGAAGTGGAGCCATGGGAACGATCGATTTTTTAATAACCCTCGGGATCATAATAGCTGATTTAGACGTATCCAGTAGCTGTCGACAGTCTCACTGTCCGTCAGCGCTGTCGAGTAGTTGGCTCCATGTAAACACTTTTTTGTGACAGTACAGCGCTGTCTCGAATAGAAAGTCCGTTTATTTTTGACTACAGTAGTCCTCACCCGCGTCCCCCCAAACACCCGAATCAGTCCATGGCGCATCTTTATAGAGTGAACAGTGGCGGCGTTTAAAAATTGACCCGAAAATGAAGCGAATTAGAAACGTTGAACTTGGTTCAACTTTATAGAGAACACGAATGTTTATGGAATCTGCGTTGTAATGCTTATAAAAACAAACAGAACATTTTCTGACGTACGTCGTAACGCCAACCTGTACTCAGAGGGAACTTCTAGTTTTCGTTGTTATAGCAAAGCAAAACCTCCCGTTATATTTCTATAGTTGATCCATTTTCTGACCCATATTCTTTTTTTATTTAATAATTCTTCCTCCAACATATCTGTAAGCTCCTGTAATAAGAGCGAGGGCATTATCTTAACAGATTTCCTTTTAAAGAACCCCACATTCATTTTAGTAGGCACCTGATCATAAGCACACATTCACGACAAACTGGACTCGTGTAAACGACCAGTTCCAGCAGTGGGCGTGTCCTAGCAAGCGTGACAGTAACACTGTCGACAGCTACTGGATACGTCTAAATCAGCTATTAAAGCTGATTTAGACGTCTCACTCTCACTGTCCGTCAGCGCTGTCGAGTAGTTGGCTCCATGTAAACATTTTTTTGTGACAGTACAGCGCTGTCTCGAATAGAAAGTCCGTCTATTTTTGACGACAGTAGTCCTCACCCGCGTCCCCCCAAACACCCGAATCAGTCCATGGCGCATTTTTATAGAGTGAACAGTGGCGGCGTTTAAAAATTGACCCGAAAATGAAGCAAATTAGAAACGTTGAACTTGGTTCAACTTTATAGAGAACACGAATGTTTATGGAATCTGCGTTGTAATGCTTATAAAAACAAACAGAACATTTTCTGACGTACGTCGTAACGCCATCCTGTACTCAGAGGGAACTTCTAGTTTTCGTTGTTGTAGCAAAGCAAAACCTCCCGTTATATTTCTATCGTTGATCCATTTTCTGACCCATATTCTTTTTTTATTTAATACTTATTTCTCCAACATATCTGTAAGCTCCTGTAATAAGAGCGAGGGCATTATCTTAACAGATTTCCTTTTAAAGAACCCCACATTCATTTTAGTACGCACCTGATCATAAGCACACATTCACGACAAACTGGACTCGTGTAAACGACCAGTTCCAGCAGTGGGCGTGTCCTAGCAAGCGTGACAGTAGCTGTCGACAGTCTCACTGTCCGTCAGCGCTGTCGAGTAGTTGGCTCCATGTAAACACTTTTTTGTGACAGTACAGCGCTGTCTCGAATAGAAAGTCCGTCTATTTTTGACGACAGTAGTCCTCACCCGCGTCCCCCCAAACACCCGAATCAGTCCATAGCGCATCTTTATAGAGTGAACAGTGGCGGCGTTTAAAAATTGACCCGAAAATGAAGCAAATTAGAAACGTTGAACTTGGTTCAACTTTATAGAGAACACGAATGTTTATGGAATCTGCGTTGTAATGCGTATAAAAACAAACAGCACATTTTCTGACGTACGTCGTAACGCCAACCTGTACTCAGAGGGAACTTCTAGTTTTCGTTGTTATAGCAAAGCAAAACCTCCCGTTATATTTCTATCGTTGATCCATTTTCTGACCCATATTCTTTTTTTATTTAATACTTATTTCTCCAACATATCTGTAAGCTCCTGTAATAAGAGCGAGGGCATTATCTTAACAGATTTCCTTTTAAAGAACCCCACATTCATTTTAGTACGCACCTGATCATAAGCACACATTCACGACAAACTGGACTCGTGTAAACGACCAGTTCCAGCAGTGGGCGTGTCCTAGCAAGCGTGACAGTAACACTGTCGACAGCTACTGGATACGTCTAAATCAGCTTTAATAGCTGATTTAGACGTATCCAGTAGCTGTCGACAGTCTCACTGTCCGTCAGCGCTGTCGAGTAGTTGGCTCCATGTAAACACTTTTTTGTGACAGTACAGCGCTGTCTCGAATAGAAAGTCCGTTTATTTTTGACTACAGTAGTCCTCACCCGCGTCCCCCCAAACACCCGAATCAGTCCATGGCGCATCTTTATAGAGTGAACAGTGGCGGCGTTTAAAAATTGACCCGAAAATGAAGCGAATTAGAAACGTTGAACTTGGTTCAACTTTATAGAGAACACGAATGTTTATGGAATCTGCGTTGTAATGCGTATAAAAACAAACAGCACATTTTCTGACGTACGTCGTAACGCCAACCTGTACTCAGAGGGAACTTCTAGTTTTCGTTGTTATAGCAAAGCAAAACCTCCCGTTATATTTCTATCGTTGATCCATTTTCTGACCCATATTCTTTTTTTATTTAATAATTCTTCCTCCAACATATCTGTAAGCTCCTGTAATAAGAGCGAGGGCATTATCTTAACAGATTTCCTTTTAAAGAACCCCACATTCATTTTAGTAGGCACCTGATCATAAGCACACATTCACGACAAACTGGACTCGTGTAAACGACCAGTTCCAGCAGTGGGTGTGTCCTAGCAAGCGTGACAGTAACACTGTCGACAGCTACTGGATACGTCTAAATCAGCTTTAACTGTTATTACTGTCCCTAAAAGTGAGCCTTTGGCCTACTTTGATTGGGTAGCCAAATCGTGAGAATGATTACATGCGAACGGGACCGAAAATAGAGGCTAATGTTGGGTATAACTTTTATCATGTGGTGAAATCTACAAGTCTCCAGGGTTTACTAATTTATGGAGAGATTGAAACATTCGGAATGATCCTCGACAATGAATTGAACAATTTGTCGGAATTTTCGCAATTTTTCGCAATTCTTTGCAATAATTTATAATTCACAAGTTTTTGAAAATACCATTTATTATGAACAGCGGCGTGCGCAGGGGAAATTGATAAATGACGCATCAATTGTAGAAACTTTTCAGAGAAAGTTCTTTCTCGTACATTCAACAAAATATACATATCGAGTCCTTGACCCGAAAAAACTTCACCGTGAAAAGAAAATAACCCCCAAAAAAATAATGTCCCGAAAAAAAATTTTCCCGATTTTCCTGGTAACTCGGGAACTTGGGCCGAAAATGAGTGTTGTATCGGCAAGGGGACATTCTCATATTCTCAATGCTATACGTTGAAAGTCGATTTGGTAATTAATTATCCAGAAATTCACGATAAACCGAAACGTTTGCAAGAACTCCAAAAATCCACGAAACCCGCCCTTAGAAAAACACGTTGTTTATAAAAATACCCAAAAATTTCTTTATTGTCTCTTTCGGAATATATTAAGCACCTCCCAAAGCCCCATTATTCACAAGGATTCGGTAAAAAATATGAATAAATTCATGAAAGGGTACAAAAATCGAGCAAAAACGAACTTTACCCGGGTTTTTCAATAATAAAGAAAAATACATTAAAGGAAAAAAAACACAATATTATAGCCACAGGTTCCCTCTTTCATCTAAACTTTGAATCGTGAAAAAATATTAATTTTTACGCGAGTTATTGAAAATTTTGTAATTTACTGGGGGCGTCATTCCCTCAAAGCGTGTTCTCTAGATGCCGGGCAGGAGCTAAAAATGGAGGCTGCGTTCAGGGTTAATTATCTCGAAAACTATCAAATTGTTGACAAAAATGATAAGGATCATTTTTGTGGGTTTTTAACTGCTCTTCATTTTTTGTCTGAACAAACATGCTCTAAGGGTCATGTTTCGGCAGATATCGTCGAAAAACGGATTTTCAGGAACTCCAGAGCCATTTTCCCACTGTTCCACAAATCCAAAGTGGCTGCGATTTTGGGAATTCGATATACACCTGAATACCTGCAAATTAAAAAAAAAATGGTTGCGGCCGGACCAGTTGCCCAGGTTGATATCTTCGTTTACTGGACTAATATACCAACTTTATTCAAAATGGCTATGGTCAAAAAGTTACTGTGGTATTCGACGGGTACTCCGAAAACAGTACAAGCACAAAATGCGTCGAACGTGAAAGGCGATTGCTGATTGAGATTATTTTTGATAGCAATAACTTATTGGTCAAACAGAAAAGCAAATTCCTAGACAATATTAAAAATAAGGAACGACTTATTTCGCAGCTTGCAATACACCTAAATAGCGAGAATATTAGCACATCATTTGCAATAGATGATGCTGATGTCCAGATTGTTCGTACTGCTATTCAAATTATCTGAGAAAAATGAACAAGTTCTTGTTGTTTTATTAGCAGCACTTTCCCCCGATGATAAAGACATTATATTTCTGAAAGAAGCCATAGGTAATGTGAAACAACGAATGTACAGTTCGAGGGACTTACTTCCAGTACTAATACGTAATTTAAAAAAAATCAATTTTATTTATTCACGCTATTAGCGGGTGTGACACGACATCACGATTTTTTGGAAAAGGAAAATAACAACTCGTACAAACATTTAATAGAGAAAAAGACCTTGATGTATCGTTGATGTTTTTAACAACCCAAAGTCAACCCCTGAAGAAATTGAAAAAGCCGGAGTAACGTTTGTACTGGAACTGTATAAACTTCAATCATCTGAAGGGAGCCTTAGTGAGCAAAGATACGCTTGTTTTAATAAGTTAGTTGGTCAAGCAAACAGCACGGTACTTTTATCAAAATTGCCTCCTAC
The DNA here is from genome assembly GCA_949320105.2 of Crepidodera aurea. Taxonomy (NCBI): domain Eukaryota; kingdom Metazoa; phylum Arthropoda; class Insecta; order Coleoptera; family Chrysomelidae; genus Crepidodera; species Crepidodera aurea. The sequence continues at coordinate 72,262,366 of OX439475.1, read as the reverse complement.
CTAGGCAACATTCCTGGAGAACGTACCTTCAAATACAAATATGGCATGAAAACCTATAAAACCAGACCAACGGGGGTGGAAGAAAATCAACAACACCCTATCACCTATATTATACCGTGTGACACAGACTCATGGTACACCCCTCTTTTCTCCTTTGTTTCTCTAGCTATGTTTCTGAAATTTGGAACATTGAATATGCTCACTAGACAGCACTTTTTGACATTTTTGAAAAAATTATTAACTTCCGGTTTTTCCGGAAATGGCATCAACTTTCAATTTTCAAATGGAACAACCTGTATATTATTACATTTTTGGAATCTTCGTAATTATCTGAATCCAATGATACCTCATAGTTGATATTCCATTCGTCAGAATACCCATTTTATTTTTCGATCTAGAGAGCCATGAATGAACCCCCTAAAATTATTCCAAATAATCAAAATAATCGTAAATAATGTATTTGAACAAAGTTTAAGAGTCCGTACCCTGGTCAAAATTTATGTGCCTGTAGAGTGCTAGAAAATGTACGATTACTTCAAAACGGTGTTATTTAAAAAAATTAGATAAACACTGGAATGTTTTAAGATCCTACTGTAATATTTTTTCAAAATATTGTACCATTTTTTTTACTATCAGTAGTGAAAGTATCCCAAATAGACCAACTTTGAGAATTTTTTTTATAAAATTTGGCAAATAAATTTAAAAAAATATTACAGTACGATCCTCACTTGCACATTTATCTTTCATTTGACGCTAGGTTGAAAAAGATTGAACAAAAATTACTCAAAAATCTATGTCATGTACGAAACCTCTGCATTATAAATATGAAAATATTTTGTAATTTCTTATCGCTGCTCCTTTAAATTTCGGTGTTTCCACGTCCACTGCATATTAACAGGGTCGGATTCGGTTCTGTGTGTTTATATAAACATTTTCAAATATTATGTACTGCAGTGATGTGAGATTTGGTGTATTAAAAAAGTAATGTTATTTGAATGAATTTCACATGAAAACTGAAAAGTGAAATATGAAAATGAAAAAGGAAAATTAAAAATGAAAAATGAAAATTGAAAAATGAAAAATGAGAAATGAAAAATGAAAAATGAAAAATGAGAAATGAAAAGTGAAAATGACAATAATTAGTAAACCATGTGAAGTTGGAACGAGCAGCTAGATTGGAATAAAAACAACCCTTATGATTTTGCCCAATAGTTATATTTACAAAAACAAACCGCAATCAAATAAATTAAGATTATTCAAATCTTTGAATTTTTCTTTGGCCCGATCTTCGTTATTTCTCCCCCAAGCAATTGCTCTCGAAAAAACTTCTTCATACAGGAAACTTTTCACTGTAGAAGCACAACTGGTCTTTGGAAGCATTCGGCAAATTTTTCCAAAATTGGATGAAGTTAACAATTTCTTTCTCAATTGCTTCCATTGAGAAGAGTATGCCTGTAACCTCGTGCTTTCTTCTATTGATTTAAGCTCATTTTCATTTTTGTTAAACAATTCCTTCAAGAACATATCTTTGAAACTATTGAACGTTTGATCATCCATGTCTGGTTTAGTACAGTGCTCACCGTATTGATCATCAGGACCATGTTTTTCTTTAATCTTTAATCTCTTTCAACTTTTTACATTTTTTTGTTTAATTTGATACTAATTTGTTCGTTTTTCTTAATAATTTTTCCGGGACTATAGCCACTAATGTGTTTATATGTTTTATACAATGGCATCCTTGTATTTTTTGCTATTACTGCACTAAAACATCTTCCTCTGTAACTCCTTCTTAAAGTATAATTTACCCTTTTTCTACAACGTTGTTGTCGACATTTTCTAAAAGACTTCTAGAATGTCCCGCTAGATATCTTACCGCATTCATGAGTTTTTCTTCAATGCCCCACAATTTAAAGTCTTCGATGAAATTTTGTTCATCAGGATTAGCCTTTGTACAAAAATATTTTAATTCTGCACAACTTTTGTGTTCTCCAAAAATGTGACTAACACTATTTAAAATATCTTTCTTAAGATTTAAAACCTTTTCATCCTGTGACTTTCCGGTTTCTTTGTTCCTATATAACATTGCCTTAGAAATGGAGGACCTAATTTTTAAAATGCGATTTAAAAGAATTTTTTTTAAATTTCCTGGAACTCCTCTAACTTTTGTAACTTCTCTAACTTTATTACAGTAATTCCTTAATAAATGATTTCGGCACTCTATTTTTTCAACTGTTACGTTCTCATATGGTCTACTATCTATTATAGTGCTGTAGCCGATTATATTTTAAAATATTCTTTTGTTTCTTTCTCCTAGAAGATAAACGCAAACGCGTTTTATCTCCTTTCCTTTCTGCATCCATATTCATTCACCTATTATAACCACCACCCTTTCACTAGCACTAAATGTACAGTTTATCTATTTCCAATTGCAGAACGTATGTAAATAAAATCACACACTTGTGGTTACAAAATTAGTGCATTCCTCAAAATTCCTTAAAATTTTGTATGATAAGATGCTAAGATATATTTTTAAGATGCAATATAAGTATAATAATAATATTGTGTTTTATGCTCGTAAAAAAATTCCCAAATTTCTTCGGTTTTTAAAAATAGTGGAGTGCCATTAGATTTATACCTCGAACAAAGTTGGCAGTGATCGAATTATTATTTTCTCTTTTGGAATGTGTTTTTGACACTACATACTTAAATGTTTATATGTTATTTTTTACCGCATTTACTTCTCCGCCCTCCACTATACCATAGAGGAAGGTAATGTGAGGGGAATAAAAAAGAAAAAAAAACTCGCGCAATCGCTAAATTATCCTTTTTGAATGAATTAATGTTAAATACAATTTTTCATGAAAATAAACCCAGCCCGAGTTATAGGGCGTAGAAAATTACGATTTTCACTACAAAAATCGTACATTTCAAAAAGTTTTTTAAATATAACCGAAAATCTGTTAGTATTAACAATTAAAATTATTTTGATTTTTCTACGATTAATTCGAAGGAAGATATGGCAATTCAAAAATGGGTGTTTAAAGAAACTGGATCGTTCTAGCGTAAATATCTGAAAAAATATGACTTCCACAAAAAAAATGTATATAACATCCTAATGAGAGAACAATATTGGGAACATTTTAAGACCATCCAGCATAAGCAGAAAAAAGTTATGGACAAAATAAATTTGTTTCAAATTTTTTTACGCCATTTTTTTAGCGCTATCTAGACTGTGGTAGTTGAAAAAAAATCCTTTTGCAGAAAGTCGTAACATATGTTTCTACAATTGACTAGTAATTTTTAGCCCTATGGGATAATTAGTTGTTAAGTTTTGGTCTGTTAAAGTTGAGCTAAATTTTTTTTTTCAATTTTTGGCCACTAGCGTGAAAAGTATTGATTATTGGAAAAAATTTAAAGAGACAAGACTTTTAGTTCTTCCGAATAAATTCCATTTTTTTTTATCTTTTGCATGAAACGTGAGATGGCCGTTTGAAATTGCGTACATTTCCATTTATAACCGCCAATGTCATTTTTTCGGGTGAAATATTAAAAAAACGGTCATTCCAATGAAAAAGTTTGTCATAACATGACATTTCGACGATATCTTAAGCTTTAAAATTGTATTTCTGGTCACTATTTTCGTTCCTCTCTTTCTAAATTTGCAATGTTCGGCCTTTAATTAATATTTACCAACCCCGAAAACATAAATAATGATAGTAACTTAAATTTATATTCCTCCAGGTATATTGTAAATATATTTTTTTAAGTATAACTATTGAGACGAGCACAACTTGGAAGCGACACCACCGGTATTAATTTGAACTGCACGAAAAGCAGAATTTTGTTTGTTTACCTGCAAGTCGAACGTGTGTTTTGATTTTGTGCTTCGTGTATTTTGCTGTTATTTGATATACTGTATTTGAAAATCAAGAGAGAATAAATTCCCAGAATAAAAAGTAATTCGGTATGCAAAACTATAGTACAGTACGTGCGGTAAAACTTCAATATTTGTAATGGATTCTAAATTGTTTTTGTTAATTTCAATACAAAATTTATTAAATTTCTTGGACTATCACATTATTTTATGATCTTTCATTGTTACTACAGTAGGCCTAAGAGGATTAACGTGCGTCATAGGCGTAACCAGAATAGAAAGGGATAATTGTTATTTAACGACCTCCGAATGGCAACAGCTTCTAATGACAGATATTTTGACTTAAATAGTTTCTAGAAATGCAGTTATTTGATTTTCGATAAACGTGACAAATAGTAGTGACTAAAAATGGAAGCAGTTTGTGAGTATACGCCAGTGAAAAAATTAAAACTAGACCATTTATCGCTCAATGAAAAGAGTGCTGTAGTGAATGTGTACCACTATTTTAAACATCAAAATCCCTCAAACACTATTGACAGTGTAGTTGAAACAACATCTAAGGCAATGGGATATGGAAAATCTACAATATATAGAGTTCTAAAGGAGGAAAAATCAGGTGGAGTAACCTCACCAAAGCCGAAACCAGGTAGACCAAAACTATTAAAAGTCAACGTGGACGAGTTTTTTAAAAATGCTATTCGTAAGCTTGTTCACTCATTTTTTATAAACAAGCAAATACCAACTTTAGATACAGTTTTGCAAGCCATTACGAATGATGTTGATTTACCCACAATAAGCCGGGATAAACTATGGAAAGTGTTACATGAGTTAAACTTTAAATTTGAAAAAATGGGCAGACACTCAATGCTAATTGATTCTGAAGAAACTGTATGTTGGAGAAGACAGTACCTCAGAAGAATACAACAAGTTAAAGCTCAAAATAAAAACATTTATTATTTAGATGAAACATGGGTTAATGAAGGACATTGTGTAGGAAGAGTTTGGAAAGACAAAAATATAAAATCATCCCATCAAGCTTTTCTAGAAGGATATACTACTGGTTTTAAGGAACCTATAGGAAAAGGTTAAAGATTCATTATTTGTCATATAGGCAGTACAAACGGTTTTTTTGAGAATGGTTTACTCTTATTTGAATCAAAAAAAACCGTTGATTATCACGAAGAAATGAATGGAGACGTGTTTGAGGAATATTTTGAACAGATGATTCAATTCATACCAAAAGGATCGATTATTGTAATGGACAATGCAAGTTACCACTCCAGATTACTTGAACCTTTACCAACCACTAAATGGAAAAAGGGTGAAATTGCAAAATGGTTATCTTCTAAAAATTTAGCCTTTGACAATACAATGCTGAGGGCAGAATTGTTAACTATTGCTAAAAAACATAAGCAAAATTATAAAAAATATAATATTGAGGAGATAGCCAAAAAACGAGAAATTGAAATCCTTCGTTTACCACCCTACCATTGTGAGCTGAATCCGATAGAATTAATATGGGCTCAAGTTAAAGGTTATGTTGCCAGAAATAACACTACTTTTAAATTATCAGATGTTAAAAATCTCTTCAATAAGGCAATATCTGAAGTAACAAGTGAAAATTGGCAAAAATGTATTAGACACGTTACAGAAATAGAAAAAAAAATGTGGGAGCTAGATAACATAATTGATATTACTATAGAGCCCATTGTAATTTCTCTAGAATCAGATGGTGAATCTTCTGACACAGAGTGCGAGGAACCATAACTTTAAAATTATTAATTTATGTACTTTAATTTTATTTTTAGATTTTTATTTTTTAAGATTTAATATTATCGTATTTTTTGCATGTTGCTCGTCAAATTTTATCCTTGCGGTTGGTTTTTTTTTCTCATATACCTACTTAATTGTTTTTTAGCTCCTCATATTAATTTATAAATAATTGTAATTATCTGTACATATTATATACATATTTTGTAAATAAACATATGCCTAAAACAAAATGCCTAAAATAATATTGACTTTTTCTTCATTTTACCCAAATTAAATTACTACTTACGAATTATGTTTATCTATCTAAAATTGGTAATCTAGGTATAAATAACTAAAACAAATTAAATATTTCTATTTCCATATTAATTTAATTTTGAAAACGCACGTCTATGGTTTACTGCCTTTAACACTGATAACTGCAAAACATTTCTGGGAATTTACTCTCTCTTGATTTTCAAATACAGTATAGTTAAAAGTTAAAAATGCCCAATAAAAATAATACAAACTATATCGTTTATGGGTATACCTCTAGGAAATCTAAAAATCCGGAATTACACTTCCATTATGATCCACCCAAGAAGCAACAAAAAAGGTGTCATCCAGGAAGTTGATCGTCGTAAATTCCGGGAAAAGTGTAATCAATTTTAAATCTGAAGATTATATTACAAAATCAGGTAAGATAAAGATTAGCATTTCTGAGATTATTTCTTGATTACAACTGAAATGTTTTTAGGAATTATTTCAAACAAAATAGTGCAAAAAGTGTGTGCCATCGCATCATTTGCCCAGTAAGCCACTTGATGTTAAAACCATTAAATGTGCAAGGAATGATGGTTAGTTAGAAGACAGCAAAGTGTTGCCTATAAACTAAGTAAACTTGTCCTTACAAACTGTCGAAACTGTGTACAGTTGTACTTTTATATATATAAACTTAAAATCTAATTAGGTGTGCACATCATTGCTGATATTTCAACTTATCATTTTTCTAAAGTTAATATTCAGTAAAATAAAACCTTTGTCACATCATAATTTTAAAAATACCATTATTATGTTCCCCTCTTGTACGACACCTGTTTTCAATAATTATACAGTTACAATTAGTAATGAATTATTATAATAAAATGTTAAATACTACTAAAACTGAATAAGTAATTCAAAGTTAGCTTTGAACTTATGTTAAAATAAAGGATTAAAAGATATACATTTTGTGTTTATTTTGAAAAAAACAAAGTAGATAAACGAAACAAAAAGTTTTGCAACATACATTTGATGGCCTATGAAGTGTTTTAAGCCAAGAAAAAAATTTCTTTATTTTTTTATATTTTAATTTGATATTGATTTAAAAAAATAATTTTGAAACAAGGAATAGGATATATTTTACCATAAATCAATCAAAAGTAGGTTCTTAGAAATCATTTTTTATTTAAATCGCTTTTACAATTACAATTATTATCCTGAAAAAATTGAAATAAAATTTATCAGCAGATAACTTCTTTGGCATATGATTTAGCTCCCTTCCAATATCATTCTATATTAGTAGAAGTGAAGATGATAATAGCTCTAGGCTATATTCATCCTGAAACACAAAAAAAGCACACAGAAACAGAAGTAAACAATAAATATCTGAAAAACGTAAGATATGCTAAATAAATATCCTCAATTTTAGAATAACGACACAAAAAACAGGCTCAATTGAGTCTAAATACTTACATGTACAGGTATATTATGGTAATTTCCAAATCAAAAACCTCAAACAATCACAAAAAGTCTTAAAATACTACAAATAAACCATTCACTCAGTATAACTTAATGCACTATTTACCAAAAATTACGCGTTTCGTGTGAACAGCTGATCGACGACGGTGGCGCCACCATCGGTAATTATTTGTCTCAATTGTGCAAAATCATAATAGAGTTGTTTTTATTCCAAACTAGCTGACCGTTCCGGCTTCGCACGGTTGTACGTCTATAGATTGATATTTCTTATTTCATCCTACAAAGACAACGCCAACGATTGTTTGTACCCGTGCCCGACTAAATTAAATACGTATTACGTATTCGATATTCGACAATCGTCAAATCTTTTGAATACGGTCTCCAAAAATTTGCGGAGTAGGAATAGCTTGCGATCCGCCCACCGCGCTACCCCTCCTCACGCCGACCCCGGAGAGATCCCCGAGCAGTGTGCAGGTGACGGACTCTTAAGTGTTCATATTATCGAAATGTCAAAGTGTAACTTGTGTTCCATAAATTATTGTTATTGAACAAGAAGATACGAGAAGATACTTAAACTTTTTTCAACTACATTATTTTGTTCGTAATGGTTATACACAAAAAGAGTTAATATGGATGGATTCCTCATCGATGGTAGGTACTTTCGAATGACATCGGAGTACCATTATGGTACCATTTGAAAAAATTGAGTTTTGGGTAAAAGAACATTTTGTTTTACGTTTTTCGCACGTATTTCGAATCACAATACTATTTTAATCGAAAATGCGATAGTGTACGATTATTTTGATTATGTGGAATAATTTTAGGGGGTTCATGGCTCTCTAGATCGAAAAATAAAATGGGTATTCTGACGAATGAAATATCAACTATGAGGTATCATTGGATTCAGATAATTACGAAGATTCCAAAAATGTAATAATATACAGGTTGTTCCATTTGAAAATTGAAAGTTGATGCCATTTCCGGAAAAACCGGAAGTTAATATTTTTTTTCAATTATGTCAAAAAGTGCCGTCTAGTGAGCATATTCAATGTTCCAAATTTCAGAAATATAGCTAGAGAAACAAAGGAGAAAAGGGGGGTGTACCATGAGTCTGTGTCACACGGTACTATATACAACAGAATCGCCCGCCCCGGCTTTAATTGTATCATTAATAACTTGTAACTGCAAACAAGGTTGTGTAAAAAAAAGCAGTTGCAGTAAAGCCGGCATGAAATGTACAACTATGTGCAGAACCTGTCGTGGGCAAAGTTGTACGAATACCGAGCACATTGTAGAAACTATTCGCTTCTCGTCCTAACTGATACGCCCTCTGGTGAAAACTGCGAAAACTGAGCTAAGGAGTAGTCTTGACATTTTGGGTTATTTCTTTAGCGTTGTTAAGTAATTTTCATAGTGTTTTTGTCTTGTTTTTACAAATAATTTTGATTTGTTGATCTTTTTTATAATGAGTAATCATTATTGTTGTGTACCTAAGTGTTCATCATGCGGAAAAAGAAACCCTGAACTAAGTTTTCATTCGTTTCCAAAGCAGGAACGTCCAAAATTTTTTTTGAAACCAAACTTGGCAATAGAGAATTAGTGGATAGGAAAAGATTGTGGATCACAACATTAAAAATTGGCAAGAAAGTTTCGAATACCATGAGAGTGTGTTCTTTACATTTTGCTGAAAGTGATTTTATTCAAAAAGGTATGGTAAAAATATTTAATTATTATTTACCACTTTGCTTTGATTTATTATTTACAGTTAGAGTAAAACGGAGAACATCAAAGCCTCATGCTATTCCTAGCAGAAATTTGCCAGTAACTTCAATTGATCTACCAGGATCATCTTCCAGACCCAAAACATCTAGAAGAATTCAGACAGGAGATGAAACAATTTCAAGTGATATTCAAAATGAAATAGTGCAAGTGTCTCCGCCTTGTGAAAATATGCTTGTTGTTGAAGGCCAGAAAGGTAGGGAAGCAGCAGAAACCTTAATTGCCCTACTTAACTTTACAAGAACATAAGAGGTTCTCCACTTTTACAGTGTTAGAAATAGATAATTTCCCAGTAATTTCATGTGGATTAGATTCCAATGCACTCGTTTGTAAACACAAACCATATATTTCTATCCACTCATAAGTTTCTATGGTCTTTCCCGCTAAAATAAGATGTCCTGCATTCAGGACATTTTCACCTTCAACTACAGATTTAGAATTAGCCGATCCGCCCAAATAGTTCATGTACTCTAAAATGCTTAACTTCATTTCTAAAAAATAATGGAAACAATAATTTGAGACTAAAATGTATTTGAGTAAAACTCCTGACTACTACTCACCTAAATACAACTGGAAATATCACACTTTAAAAGATATAAAATAAATGTTTATGTATAGTTTATAAAATAAAATGAATGTCACACTAAACACTAGACAAAAACAATACACAATTTACAGCTAGAAATAATTCAAAAAAACAAAACTGATACCAAATAAACAACTTAAATACACATGAAATATCCCATAAGAAAGCATGAAGTAAACAAACTACTACTCCTTAGCACAGTTCCAATTTCACCGCATGAGCGCTGCAATCTTAATCCGAGTTACCTATAGACGATGACATGTAGATGAAAGTTAGCTTAGTGGAATAGGCCTATACAGAGGAACCACTAAAAAAACGCGCCGATAGCTCTATGCCATGGGTGGTTGGTAACGAGCAGCAACATTAAAATAGGTTAAATATCATAAATACAGAAGCAAGATATTACACAAAAAAACATGTTTTTGTTTATAAATTACAGTATTATATCTGTTGCGTGTATATTTAGGACTATAATTTGTTCGTTTGTATCCCATTTTTCAAACGGTTATTGCTCGAAATGCATTGGATCAATAAAAATATTTAATAGAATCTTTTTTGTAGAAAATTTTATAAGGAATATATTTAGTGAGTGTAAATTTTTTTGTGCGACCAACGGTTTATGAGAAAAACGAGAAAAACCGTTGCAGTGCGTCTTGAGCTCACTCACACTTTAAACTTGAGAACTCTTGATTTTGAAAAGTCCTTTTGATGCGTCTAATCTCAACATATCAAAACTTTATATATATTTTTTTTCTATTCGGCTATTCTAGGTCTAATATAAATATACTACTTTTAAAAATTATAAAGGTCTACTATGCCTAAATCTATTATTTTTATTTTTGTTATATTTTGTTTATATTTCAAAATAATTTTTAAAATGTAGCCTTTATCAACCCACATATCCATGAATAAACAAAATTTTCAAAATATTAACGGTTTAGCCACAATGGACCGTTGCGTCCACCGTGACTCACCCAGTATAAAAAACAAACATATTTTTAATTTGCGGTATCAATTTTTACATCTATATCGCGTTTTTTTAATTTTTAGCCTCTTTGTACACCTATTGGCGCTTCATCCAAAGTCGTCCAGCTTTATGAAATTTTAAAAACAAAAAATTCTGAGTCTGTCAGTATTCTCACTTGGTTTATATCGGCTTTCACGAATTTCAGTAAGTATATTTTGTTATTTTTTTATTTATTCTATGATTCATTCGGAAATGCTCATAGAGTAAGGGTAGATGGAGGACACCGAGGTGCTTCTAAATAACCTATATTTTATGGGTCTATCGTTCTTTATAACCAAGATACAGGGTGATTTATTCATTTTCCTCATTTTTTCAATTAATCATAACTTATGAACCCCCCTATACATTTTTATAATATTTCGTTCGTATGGTCTTTCTCCACAGTGGCATCGACTAATATAATAAAAAAAAGGCCTATTACAGGACCGGTCTTAAAAAAATTAATAAGTAGGTTTCGAGTCGAAACAACACATCAATATTTTAAAATTTTATTTACAAATTTGGAACGAGCAAGAAAAAATATGTAAGTCTAAATGAATTTGGTGTTTCCCCATACAATTTTTTTACTTATTAACATGAGTCAAATCTAGATGTTTCGATAATGAGGTGGCACAAAATTTAAAAAAAAAAAAATTCTGCCCCAAATGGCTCTTTTCTAGCTTTAATCCATAAAATCTAGCTTTCAAACACCCTGTATGCGTAAAAAAATTATAAAATGAGAAATGTCCATTCCGAAAAAACATAACTTTATTTTAAATAAAAATAATGTTGCAACAAATTGTTTTAAGTTAAACGAAAAGGTCATTTCTCATTTCCTCGGATGCGTCCTCAATTCTCCGTGGAATGTCCTCTCTAGTCTTTACTTCAGTTGAATAAACTTTTGATTTTAAATAACCCCAAACATGGCATTGGATTAAAATCGGGCTCCCTTGCGGGCCAGTTGTGAAATCCTCCCCAGCCTATCCAATGATTTGGGAAGTTGTGATTTGAACAAAAATAACGTTGCGTCAAATCTACATTTTAAAGGTTAAACGTAACAGAAAATCAAAAAAGACGACATATCGAGTTGGAGCAAGATATTCTTAACCTTGTACAAAATGATCCAAAAATTAATACGAGAAGAATCAATCACGCCACGAATGTTCCACAATCTAGTGTTTGGAGAAGATTAAAAAAAATCTACATGCGTAACATTTACAGCAACCAGGAGACGAAATTGCTCGATTGGCTTTTAGTAGATGGGTATTACAAAATAATAGGATTATACTGAAGTGTTTATTTACCATAGACGGTGTTAATAATTTAAGGAATTCTCATGTTTGGGCCGAACAAAATCCATTCGCCATAAAACAAACACATTCTCAAATCAGGTTCTCCTTTAATGTTTGGTGTGGCGTTATTAATAACCGATTAATTGGACCCCATATCCTACCTCATCTACTAACGGGTGAAACGTATTTGGAGTTCCTGCAAAATATGTTACCCATATTGCTAGATGATGCAGGAGTTGATGTTGGAGGCATGTACTTTCAACATGATGGTGGTTCACCTCATTTCAGGGTAATAGTGAGAGAGTTTTTGAATGACAACTTCCCAAATCATTGGATAGGCAGAGGAGGACCTCACAACTGGCCTGCACGGGGGCCCGATTTTAATCCAATCGATTACCATGTTTGGGCTCATTTAAAATCAAAAGTTTACTCAACTGAAGTAAGCACTAGAGAGGATACAGAAATAAATTCCTGTACACCAGGGGTGAAAACTACTGAAGAAAGAAACCGTACTTTCACATTGCGACCCCCACGTCGTATTAGAAAACATCACTCCCAGGTGCAGGGGTTTAATCTCAACAAAGTTTGGGGAAAACCTTGACATCCTGAAAAGTGGCTAAAGAAAGAAACCGTGAAAGATCTGAATTAGGAAGGACATCCCTAATATATCTCCTCTTAACTAACTAGATCATCGCCGGATTACATGCCTCGGTGGTCTAGCGGTTAGGGCATCAGCACGGAATGCTGGAGACGTCGGTTCGATTTTTCGGTTTCTTTCTCCAGTAGTTTTTACCCCTGGTGTATAGGAATTTATTTCTGTATGCTCCCTTGGAATTTTAGTTCCATTTTCTAGGAAGATTTTCCGATAGCTTTTCACTTGTACTAGAGAGGATCTTCTACGGAGAATTGAGGACGCATGCGAGGAACTGAGAAATGACCAAGGTATAACTAGAAAGTCAATTACAACTCTTACTTCAAGAGCACGGAAACGTATTAAGCAAAATTATTTTTGTTTAAAATAAAGTCGTTTTTTTCGGAATGGACATTTCTCCTCATTTTATAATTTTTTTACGCGTACAGGGTGTTTGAAAGCTAGTCATTGATAATAATAATTTGTCCCAAATTCGGACCTGTCCTCTCGGTTTTGAATAAGGTTGGGTTCCAGAAATTAGGAGAAAAAGAAATAGTTGATGATTTTATGGATTAAAGCTAGAAAAGAGCCATTTGGGACAGAAATTTTTTTTTTTAAATTTTGTGCCACCTCATTATCGAAACATCTTGATTTGACTTGATTTTTTTTCTGCTCTTTCCAAATTTGTAAATAAAATTTTAAAATATTGACATACAGGGTGTTATTTCGACTCGAAACCTACTTATTAATTGTATTAAGGCCGGACCTGTAATAAGACTTTTTTTATTATGTTAATCGATGCCACTGTGGACAAACAAGTTATGATTAATTGGAAAAATGGGGAAAATGAATAAATCACCCTGTATCTTGGTTATAAAGAACGATAGACCCATAAAATATAGGTTATTTAAAAGCACCACGATGTCCTACATCTACCCTTACTCTATGAGCATTTCCGAATGAATCACCCTGTATAATATTTATGGAGAACCATGAAAGAAAAATTGAATGAAATTATCAGACATGGTACTCTTTCAAGTTCTAAAAAACATCTACAGAGAACTGATTAAACAAATAAGAAATTAATGCTCGAAAATAAAAAAAATTCACAGTATGTTCACAAATTTGGTACAAAAGAAAAACAAGTCAAACTTCTAATTATTCTGTTTTCTTGAAAACCAGTCGAAACTTTCAAAACTTGAATGCCCTAGAGCAGTGTTTCTCAAAATTATCTAAAGCGCGTTAAAAAAAAATTTCACGAACACCTATTTTCCCCTACTCATCCCCCAAACCAAAATACCGTGCTTAATTTACAAGTAATCTACCCTTGAAAGTGGCAGTAATAAAAAGAAAAACAGACTTTTCATTATACCTATCTGAAAACACTATATTTACTTGCTTATTTCCGTGCGACCGAACGGAAAATTGTACAGCCAACTTACTGCCTACTTACATGTCAAAATAAAATATCGTTCATTACACGTCCAGCTGCCTACTTACATGTCAAAATAAAATAATAGTACGGGAGCTCGCAACGTTTTAGAGAGAGAATTTTAGGTCAGCTGATTTTTTGATATGTCGTCCTTCTTGCTCTTTCGGTTAGAGTCTGGGCTGTCTGACTGCCGGTAGCAGTTGCGTTCATTACTGCGCATCTCACCTGTACAGGTGATAATTCTGGATTTGAAAAACATTTTCTCATGCTTAGTTTTCAATTTTTTGCCTACAGATAGGTCCGCCAAACATACATTCGTTATTGCCAGACATTTTTCTTGTTGTTAATTATGTGCCAGATGCGAATTTTTTATTTTTTTTAATAAAAAATTAAAAGTATTTTTTAATGTTTGTAATTTGTATATTATGTTCTTTAAACATACAAAAATCTGAAATTAATTTGCCAAACGTTAATTCGGTTGTTAAAACTGGAAAAAAAATTAAAAACTCTTAAAAAGTATTGCCGTATGATGCTAGTAGATAGAGAGAGAACGCAAGAACGATAGGCATTGCGCATGCGCATGAATTATATCCCCAGCACATCTGAACAACATGGCGTCAGTCTAAAATCATATGTTTGTGTTTATGTCACTTTCAATGTTTAACCATCAATTGTATTACAATGGACAGTGATAAAATGAAATGTGTTTTTTGTAAAAGACATACAGATAAAATAATACTTTTTGAGTGAAAAACTAGAGAAATGCCAGCAAGTTTTGAGGATACGAATGAAATATAAATTAAGAGCAATTACCATTGTCAGTGGCTGATATTATTATTCAAAGTAAGTATAGAATAGAAAACTTATGAATAAAAACTAAAATATTATACAACAAATAAGAAGAATAACATTGATGTCAATTTTTTTTTTGTTACAGATAATAGCGTATTAGAAGAGAACGATAACTCTCCAGACGATGATATTAATAGTTTTAACAATGAGAGTGATGACGATAATGAAAATGAAGATGCCTCTTTTTTTTGTGATACAATTATAGAGTGAAAAAATAAAATAAAAATTTTATTTCGAATTTTAAAACTTCTACTGTCTCTCTGTTTCTCTCTTTTATTCGATTCATGATTGTCCCTTTTCATTGATAAGTCCAACAGAGTTTTATATAAATCAAAAAAAATAAGAAAAATGTAATAATTAGATGAATAAATAAAATATGAAGAAAAACACTGAATAACATATAATTGAAAGCTATATACATACCAGCGCGTTTATACACACACACACAACACACACACACACACAACACACACACACACACAACACACACACACACACAACACACACACACACACAACACACACACACACACAACACACACACACACACACAACACACACACACACACAACACACACACACACACAACACACACACACACACAACACACACACACACACAACACACACACACACACAACACACACACACACACAACACACACACACACACAACACACACACACACACAACACACACACACACACAACACACACACACACACAACACACACACACACACAACACACACACACACACAACACACACACACACACAACACACACACACACACAACACACACACACACACAACACACACACACACACAACACACACACACACACAACACACACACACACACAACACACACACACACACAACACACACACACACACACACAACACACACACACACACACAACACACACACACACACACAACACACACACACACACACACACACACACACACACACACACACACACACACACACACACACACACACACACACACACACACACACACACACACACACACACACACACACACACACACACACACACACACACACACACACACACACACACACACACACACACACACACACACACACACACACACACACACACACACACACACACACACACACACACACACACACACACACACACACACACACACACACACACACACACACACACACACACACACACACACACACACACACACACACACACACACACACACACACACACACACACACACACACACACACACACACACACACACACACACACACACACACACACACACACACACACACACACACACACACACACACACACACACACACACACACACACACACACACACACACACACACACACACACACACACACACACACACACACACACACACACACACACACACACACACACACACACACACACACACACACACACACACACACACACACACACACACACACACACACACACACACACACACACACACACACACACACACACACACACACACACACACACACACACACACACACACACACACACACACACACACACACACACACACACACACACACACACACACACACACACACACACACACACACACACACACACACACACACACACACACACACACACACACACACACACACACACACACACACACACACACACACACACACACACACACACACACACACACACACACACACACACACACACACACACACACACACACACACACACACACACACACACACACACACACACACACACACACACACACACACACACACACACACACACACACACACACACACACACACACACACACACACACACACACACACACACACACACACACACACACACACACACACACACACACACACACACACACACACACACACACACACACACACACACACACACACACACACACACACACACACACACACACACACACACACACACACACACACACACACACACACACACACACACACACACACACACACACACACACACACACACACACACACACACACACACACACACACACACACACACACACACACACACACACACACACACACACACACACACACACACACACACACACACACACACACACACACACACACACACACACACACACACACACACACACACACACACACACACACACACACACACACACACACACACACACACACACACACACACACACACACACACACACACACACACACACACACACACACACACACACACACACACACACACACACACACACACACACACACACACACACACACACACACACACACACACACACACACACACACACACACACACACACACACACACACACACACACACACACACACACACACACACACACACACACACACACACACACACACACACACACACACACACACACACACACACACACACACACACACACACACACACACACACACACACACACACACACACACACACACACACACACACACACACACACACACACACACACACACACACACACACACACACACACACACACACACACACACACACACACACACACACACACACACACACACACACACACACACACACACACACACACACACACACACACACACACACACACACACACACACACACACACACACACACACACACACACACACACACACACACACACACACACACACACACACACACACACACACACACACACACACACACACACACACACACACACACACACACACACACACACACACACACACACACACACACACACACACACACACACACACACACACACACACACACACACACACACACACACACACACACACACACACACACACACACACACACACACACACACACACACACACACACACACACACACACACACACACACACACACACACACACACACACACACACACACACACACACACACACACACACACACACACACACACACACACACACACACACACACACACACACAGCTTTTGGTCAGTCAGTAATATGTGTATACACATGCAAATAATTTTTCTTTTACGTTTATATAATAAGTTTGTATGCATATGCAAATAATAACGCATTTTTAATTCCATCTTTTCTTATTTATTGCAAAACCAATTTTTTTTTTTTTTTTTTTTTTTTATTTACATTTAATCAGCAATCAGAATACAATCCTATAAGCTAATTTGCTAACAATGGACTAAGGTAAAAGTATTAGTCCATAAAATGTCGTGATTAGGACTCTTCCACTGAAGGGCCCTCCTGAACTTCACTTGAAGTCAATTGGCATTTTTCTTTTTAGTCTTCTGGTATCCAGTTGCTGTGTAAGTGGTTGTAAGAGTGGGTTGGAGTGTTCATTTAGTCTTTGGTAATGTTTCCCGCCTCGTTCTTTGATGACCTCTTCGATGAATGGTATTCCAAGATCCTTATGAATTGTGTCATTTGACACATACCATGGTGCGTCTGTGATAGCTCTCAGTATCTTGGATTGGACCCTTTGAAGAATGGCAGTATTCGACTTACTGGCACATCCCCAGAGTTCTATGCCGTAAGTCCAGATTGGCTTTATTACTGCTTTGTAAACTAATACCTTGTTTTCTACAGATAATTTAGATTTTCTTCCAAGAAGCCAGTATAGTTCTCTGAATCTGATCTCGATTTATTTCCTCTTTTTCTTAATATGATCTTTCCACGTAAGTTTATTGTCTAAATGTAAACCTAAATAACGAGTAGATGTGTCTTGAGTGATGATAGCATTATTTACGTGGACTGGAGGGCAGCGACCTTTTCTTAGGGTGAATGTTATTTGTGTGCACTTAGATTCGTTTATTGTTATCTTCCATTTTTTTGTCCATTCTTCTATCAAATTTAGGTGTTGTTGTAGGTAGTAGGAAGCTGTGTTTGGGTTCTCATGGCTTGCGATTATTCCCGTATCGTCAGCAAATGTGCCAGTTTCTGTATTAGGTGATGTAGGCAGGTCTGATGTATAAAGAAGGTAGAGTTTTGGGCCTAATACACTGCCCTGTGGGACTCCACTTTTGATGTTAAAGAAAGTTGATGTTTCATTTTTAACTCTGGTTCTGAATTGTCTCTCGTTTAGGTATGACTTAAGTAATTGAAATTCTGAAGGAATGGATTGTTTAACTTTATAAAGTAGGCCTTCGTGCCAAACCTTGTCGAAGGCTTGACTTATATCAAGGAATACTGCAGTACAATATTTTTTGTCTTCTAATGATTGGGATATTTTATGAACTATTCGATGGCATTGTTGTATGGTCGAATGAGACTCCCGAAAACCAAACTGATGATCTGGAATGTCCTTTAGTAATGGATTGATTCGTTGTGATAGGTTTTTTTCAAAAAGTTTTGAAATAGTAGAGAGGAGACTAATTGGTCTATAAGACGACACTTGACTAAGATTTTTACCTGGTTTTGGCACTAATATGATTTCGGCTCTTTTGAATTGTTTAGGCCAATATTGGAGTCTCAGCATAGCATTTAGGATATACGTCAGCATAACAATGCCTTTTTTAGGAAGTTCTTTTAACATTTGAGGTGTTATTTCATCAATTCCAGGTGCCTTTTTGTTACTTAATTGGAGGATTTCTTTTCTAATTTCTTTTGGGGTCGTTAATTTTACTGGTTCAGTTGGTACAGTATTGCTATTTAGAAAGTCTCTGATGTTTTGATCAACTATGTCGTCGCTTGGTGTAAAAACTTCGGCTAGGTGTTCCGCAAACAGGTTGGCTTTTTCTTGATTACTTCTTGCCCAGGTACCTATTATAGGTGTTTCTTTTCGAATTGGAAGGTTAGACTGTTGCGGTTTCGATGAAGATTTTATTGGCTGCCAGATAGAGTTGTCAAATCGATTTAAGTTTGATATATAATCGTAGAATGATAGATCTTGTGCTTCTTTGAGTTTTGTTTTAAGTTGATTGGTTAGCCTATTCAATATGGTTCTATCTCTAGGACTATGACTCTGTTGCCATTTTTTTCTAGCCTTTCTTTTTTCTTTTATTAATATTTTAATTTCAAATGGAATATTGGTTATATTGTTTGTTGTTTTTATCGGAGGTGTAGCATGCTTTGCCGCATTTTGCGGAGTAGAAATTAGGCTGTTTGTGATTTCTTCAATATCTGATGGGCTTTTAAGTCTTACATTTAGATTTATATTTTCATTAATATAATCCTGATATTTTAGCCAGTCAGTTTTATAATTATGTAATCTAGTTCTCCTTTTTGCGTTTATTATTGTTGTACTTATCATTCCTAATACTGGCGAATGGTCAGATGATAATTCGTAATTGGATTCCACTGCCATATATGATTTTGAGATACCGTTGGTGATAAAGAAGTCCAAGAGGTCTGGTACTTTATTTGGGTCCGTAGGCCAATAGGTTGGCGAACCTGTTGATAGAAAGGAATATCTTTTTTCTTGAATTAATTTTTGAAGTTCTCTGCCTTTGGTAGTGGCAAGCCGTGATCCCCATAAAGTGTTTTTACAGTTGAAATCTCCTCCTGCAATGAACTTCGGACCGAGGACTTGAAAGAAATCATTAAATTCTTCTTTTTTGATGTTGTGTTTTGGTGGACAATAGACTGCTGAAATTGTGATGTCATAGGGTAGTGTTTTTATTCTCACAGTTGTGGCTTGTAGATGGTTTTTTTTATATGCTTGCAGCTGGTAATGAGCAATATTAGTTTTTATAATAATGGCAGTACCTGCATGAGCTTTGTTGTCTGGGTGATTTGTATAATATACAGTATAATTAGGTATTTTAAAATAGGATTTTTCTGTAAAATGAGTTTCGCTAATCAGCATTATGTCAATTAGATGGGTTTGGAGAAAAATCGTTAATTCTTGTTTGTGTTGTATTATGCCATTAGCGTTCCACAAAGCCATTTTAAGAGACTTAACCATTATTTTTTCCTACAAGCATTGTTAACATATTTATAACCATTGTGTTTTGTTGTATGAGTTGATTGAACATACTTTTGAAATCTTCAAGGAACTTACTTAGAATTTCGCTTAGGTTGTCTTTATTCGTGGTGTTATTTTGATTGCTATTAGACTGGCTTAAATTATTTTTAACTGCATTTGCATAATTGAAATTTGTTTGAGGAATTTGTGATTTTGTTGGAGGTTGAGGAGTTGCGTTAGAGCTATTATATGTTTTATGATTTGTTTGATGAGCTGGATGATTGTTTTGATAGTTTTTATATAATCGATGGTAGTATTCACATCCTCTGTAGTTGGCTGGATGGTTTCCTCCACATAGGCAACATGTGGCTGGAGTATTTGAGCTTTTCTTACATTGTGCGGTTTCGTGCGAATTTCCACATTTAACACACTTGAAGGGACGATTACAATATGTTTTCGAATGACCATATAATTGGCACCTCATGCATTGGACAATATTTCTTTCCTTATTTGGAGGTTCGATTCTTATTATGCTATTTTGTATTTTACTAATATTATATATTTCCTTATTATTATCAGCGGGTTCTAGGTCAACAAAAAACATATTCAAAGGTTGTTTTGTTTGTCTTTGCTTAGCGTTAATAATATTTCTTACCTTGTGTCCGTGGGAATTAATTTCTCTCTCTATTTCTTTAATTTCTGTAGAGTGATGTAGGTATTTTATGACTATTCTATATGCTCTTTCCTCCTTAAGCTGATAAGTGTGGAAAACTATGTTATTTTCCTTCATGAATGCTACCAGTTTTCTATAGGTGTCTGGAATAATACTATTTATTTTTATTGTATTATCGGTCATGGCTTTAATAGTATATTGTTCATCTTCCACTATGTCACTTAATTTTTCTTTCATTTTTTGTATGTTGATTACTCCATATACAAATATGGGAGGAGGTTTTGGGATACTTTCTTTTTCGTTTAGTACTTCCATGGAGTTTTCTTCATTGTTATCTGGTGTTAAAGCTGTATATTTATTGCTAAGGTGTAAGTTTTCTGTTTGTTTTTCGTTCGAAAATGTTTTTCTTCTTTTAATACTTTTGACTACTTGCCATGGGTTTTCCTTACTTGAACTTTCGAGTTCCTCGTCGCTAGTTGAGAGCATTCTTGAACACTGTGTATTTGAACTTAAGTTCTGTTGAGTTTGTTGCTGGTTCTGTTGTTGAAACATTTGTGCTTGTTGCATTTGGAGAAGGTATTGTTCCTGATTTGGTGGATAGTAAGTATAGTTTACCATCTGTTCTTGATTGGGTTGTATTAGATATGGTTGAGACATTTGCACATTTGCTTGCTGACTGGGAATTGTTGACTGCATGTTACTTGTTCCGGGTCCGTTACCCGTGGGAAACATGTTTATATTATCATTAAAGTGTTACTCTAATTTGTATCACCCTGTATAGCACTTTTATTTATATATTTCACTTATTAGTTAACTTTTGAATTATTAATTGATTTTATTATTTATCAAAATTCTATTGTTTTTTTTTTTTTTATTCTCACAGATAAGGATAATCACTTCGATGTCCGTACCGGTTATTGTTTTTATCACGATCTTTGTATATCATAAGTAAAACGAATTTTTATACATCCGCACTCGACAAGCGTTCGATGAATACTAATACCAATTTTAATTTATTTTTTATATTAAAATTTTTACTTACTACCATGAATGTAGGCAATTACTACAATAAATGTTCTTTTGGAATTATTTTCTGTCTCATTCTCGATAATATTGTACAATTGTCTCTCTCTATCTACTAGCATCATACGGCAATACTTTTCAAGAGTTTTTAATTTTTTTTCCAGTTTTAACAACCGAATTAACGTTTGGCAAATTAATTTCAGATTTTTGTATGTTTAAAGAACATAATATAAAAATTACAAACATTAAAAAATACTTTTAATTTTTTATTAAAAAAAATAAAAAATTCGCGTCTGGCACATAATTAACAACAAGAAAAATGTCTGGCAATAACGAATGTATGTTTGGTGGACCTATCTGTAGGCAAAAAATTGAAAATTAAGCATGAGAAAATGTTTTTCAAATCCAGAATTATCACCTGTACAGGTGAGATGCGCAGTAATGAACGCAACCGCTACCGGCAGCCAGACAGCCCAGACTCTAACCGAAAGAGCAAGAAGGACGACATATCAAAAAATCAGCTGACCTAAAATTCTTGTTTTCCAAACGTTGCGGGCTCCCGTACTATAATATGTTGACAGATCTCTAGATATCGCAAATTGTTAAAAATAAATGTTTCTTAATCTGGTTTTCAGGTAGATATAATGAAAAATATCGTTCATTATACGTCCAAAATGCTTTTTCCGTGCTTGCACGACTTCCACGGGAACCCGTCGCGCGCGCACACAAAAAGCATATTTTCTGGACCCTAATGAAATATACTACACGCCAACCCCACATCTCCCGAGCGACCAGGTCCGACAAAAATTGTGTGGTATAATTCCAAGATAAAGATAAGTGACAGTTCTAGTACACAGGGTCGCATTATGGGTGTTATAAAAATTAGTATGTAATCGATTTGATAAAAAAATATAATTTTTGTTTTTTTAATAATACTTTAAATTCTATTCTCATTGTAATAGGTATTATAATTCATTTCGGAAGCTCATAGTGGTTTGTATTTTAATTTCTCTCTCTTTCCACTGGATTAAAACCACTTAGTTGTTAAAAAAGTTTTTTTATTGACGTTTCGGCTTTCCAGATCGAAAGCCGTTATCAAAATGACATAAAATAAATAAATTTACTAGAAACAGAACACTTGATAATCTTGCAAAAATATGACATCAACATAGTATACATAGAATAAGATTTTGAGATTGAAGATGTCAAAATCTGTTTCAATCACATTTTTGTGACGTTTCTGGGAACGAATTTTTGAAAGGATAGCGCATTTGCATATTATAAGAGAATTTATACTTCGTCATAAATGAAGTTTTCTTATTAATATTATCATAAGAAAAAACCAGATAAAAACTTATGATACTATCCCGATATAGAGGGTATCCTTTTTGCAATTAACTCTTTTTGTAAAATAGGTATCCAAATTTTTGAAATATCAACCGAACAATTAGAAACACATTCGTTATTATTTAAGCATATCAATGCTGCTTCTTTAACTTTGCGGTTATAATTATTCGGTTCTTTTAATAATCTAGTTGAAAAATTCCATTGTATTTTATGACCAGAATCCCATGCGTGTTCACATATTTTGGATTTTTCGAATTGTTTATTTTTAATGTACGATTGGTGTTCATTAAGTCTAATATGAAAAGGTCTAGATGTTTCTCCTATATAAAATTTATTACATTCGCATGGAATTTTGTAAATACAATTTTTTGTGTTTTGAATTTCATTAAAAGGTTTTGTATTTACTATTAAAGATTTTAATGTATTATTAGTTTGAAAAACTGTTTTTAAATTAAATTTATTGCCAATCCTTCTAATTATCAAAAATTCAAAACATTTTTTAGAAAAATTATCAAAAATCAAAATTACAAATTCAGATATAATGGTTAGTTTTGATGTAGTCAGTTTATTTCCAAATGTTCCTGTCGATAAAACTCTTAATCTTGTGAGAAAAAAGTTGACAAGTTATAATACATTAATAAATAGAACTAAATTAAGCGTCTCAGCAATTCTAGAATTATTGGAACTATGTATTAAAACTACATATTCTCAATTAAATAGTGATTTTTATCAGCAAAATTTTGGCATGGCAATGGGTTCTCCTTTATCACCAAAATTGTGTGATATTTTCATGGAGAATTTTGAAATGGAAATTGTAGACAAACAAAATTTAAGACCTTCTGTCTGGTTTAGATATGTAGATGATATCTTTGCAATTTGGCAACACGATAGGGAAAATATTGATACATTTTTATATACTATTAATAATTCGGAACCTACTATTAAATTTACAATTGAAATTGAAAATAATAAAAAATTACCGTTTCTTGATGTACTAATACACAATAACAACAATTGTTTTGATACATCAGTTTTTAGAAAAGAAACACATACAAATAGATATCTAAATTTTAATTCAAACCACTCAATTTGTGTTAAACGAGGTATTGTCAAATCTCTTTCCGATAGAGCAAAAACAATTTGTTCAAATGACAATATCTTAAATAATGAATTATCACTTGTTAAATCTGTCTTGATTAAGAACAACTTCCCAAGTAAATTTATAAATCGTGAACTTTACCGAGACATCAAAACTAAAGATCAAAATTTAAACCCCCCAATAATTCTTTCAAATATAGTAAAAATCCCTTATATTCCAAAATTATCCGAAAAAATTAGAAGGATTGGCAATAAATTTAATTTAAAAACAGTTTTTCAAACTAATAATACATTAAAATCTTTAATAGTAAATACAAAACTTTTAATGAAATTCAAAACACAAAAAATTATATTTACAAAATTCCATGCGAATGTAATAAATTGTATATAGGAGAAACATCTAGACCTTTTCATATTAGACTTAATGAACACCAATCGTACATTAAAAATAAACAATTCGAAAAATCCAAAATATGTGAACACGCATGGGATTCTGGTCATAAAATACAATGGAATTTTTCAACTAGATTATTAAAAGAACCGAATAATTATAACCGCAAAGTTAAAGAAGCAGCATTGATATGCTTAAATAATAACGAATGTGTTTCTAATTGTTCGGTTGGTATTTCAAAAATTTGGATACCTATTTTACAAAAAGAGTTAATTGCAAAAAGGATACCCTCTATATCGGGATAGTATCATAAGTTTTTATCTGGTTTTTACTTATGATAATATTAATAAGAAAACTTCATTTATGACGAAGTATAAATTCTCTTATAATATGCAAATGCGCTATCCTTTCAAAAATTCGTTCCCAGAAACGTCACAAAAATGTGATTGAAACAGATTTTGACATCTTCAATCTCAAAATCTTATTCTATGTATACTATGTTGATGTCATATTTTTGCAAGATTATCAAGTGTTCTGTTTCTAGTAAATTTATTTATTTTATGTCATTTTGATAACGGCTTTCGATCTGGAAAGCCGAAACGTCAATAAAAAAACTTTTTTAACAACTAAGTGGTTTTAATCCAGTGGAAAGAGAGAAAAATAGGTATTATATTATTAGTTTTACGCAAAAAAATTACTCTTTATAAAAAGTTCTGCATGGTGTAAAACCCATGATGAAATAATAGTAGTGTTTGGCATTAACACTTTGCAAATCGTATAAATTTTTCAATAACGCTAATAAAATGTCTTCTTTTTGTCTCTCTTTTACCAGTCTAGCTTCTTTTCCCACTTTGCTTCTTCCCTCTGCTAACACTATGTTGCTTATCGTAACATTTTCCACCAAGTGATCAGAAGAAACATTACTGACGTCCTTACTCCCTCTTTTTGATGGCCATAGATTTGTCACTTCTATTCCCTTCTGATACACCTGCAACTGCATTGTTGTTCTCTTTATTGACGTAGATACGGACCGCTTCTGCATGCTTTCAGAATCCTCTTCCTCCTTTGCAAGTGCAGTTTGTGTCTAAAACGTTTCTGTCAGGATCAACCTAAAATCAATCAACTATATGATTTTTTTTTAAATGATACATGGTCGGCACATCTAGAAATGTTAATGTCTTAAGGCCCATCCATACTCATCCGAATAATCGCAATTTTTCAAATTGGAATAAAACCGCCACATCGTTATATGTTGCAGCTTATCCATAGAATATATTACACAACATAAAAATGATTCTTTTCCTTGAATTTCATCTTATCAATGTTAACATACATTTTTTTCAGTTGTAACGATGTGGCGGTTTTTTCCGATTTGAAAAATTGCGCTTATTCGGATGAGTATGGACGAGCCTTTATTATTTCATCATGGGTTTTACACGATGCAGAACTTTTTATAAAGAGTAACTTTTTTTCGTAAAATCCATTTAAAAAAAGTTTTCCATATGGTGTAACTGAGCGTGTTTACTTCAGCACATATTACAAAGAAAATAGTATTATTAAAAAATTAAAAATTATATTTTTTTATCAAATCGATTACATACTTATTTTTATAACATCCTTAATGCGACCCTGTGTACTTGCAAGATCAGTTACTTTTACGTTTCTTTAACTTGCCATTATCTGTTATTAGAACTTATACAATAATTATATACACAGCTCGATTGTCGGCTTGTAAAGGTTTGTTTTCGTTTTGGCGCTTAGTGCTTAGCGCAAAACAGTTCCTATAATCTCAGATGATCCATCAGTTTTTAACTCGTAGACGCCGGAAACATAATGGCTTTCGACGAGTTTCTTGCCTTTAGTGAGTCTTTTCTTTCGAAAAGAAATCATGTAGCCATCTAAGTTACTTCGACATTTAAATAGCAAACATCCAGATAAAAATGACAAACGCGTAGAATTTTTTGAAAGAAAGCTGAACGTCCTTCACTGACAATAATAATACGGGAGAACCCCAGAAGCTCTGCAGGTTGTGCGGGGGAGGGACTGCTATTATTATTATTTACCGTGGCGCTTTGGGGCGACTTACTGATTGGTTGATAAAACCCCTGTCAAATAATACTATGCAAAAAAGAAGTAGTGATATGGCAGAAAATATTTAAGCGCAAGTTGTGAAAAATGTTAATAAATTCACGTACTTCTCTCTTCAAATGAAAGATATGATACAAATAATGGCATTCAAGAAGCTATTTTATTTTGTTCCCCATTGGAGACCAATACCGCTGGAAAATGTTTATTTGACACTTTTCTGAAACGCATAAGTAAATATGATATTGACTGGGGGAAAATGTATTGCTCTATGCACAGATGGCCCTAAAGCTAAGTGATAGCCCACCACAAATCCGACCGTGGGAGAATTTATTACAAATTTATTACAATCTGAAAAAAATTTATTACACCTCCCGTTTTCGAAATATAAGGTTGTGGGCCAGGTTTCGGCTCAAGATAGGGTCGAACGTTGGATTGAAATAAATATATTTATTTATTATTATTATTATTATTTTATGGAAAAATATTATTCTCTTTAACTCTGAAATGCTCATCAAAGACATATTTCGTGAGTGGGCCACTGTAATAAATTTAAAAACAGAGTATTAGAGGTGAACGGTGGATTGAAGTGAATATATTTATTTATTACAGCAGCCCACTCACTTCTATATGGAAAAATATTATTCTCTTTAACTCTCAAATGCTCACCAAAGACATATTTCGTGAGTGGGCTACTGTAATAAATTTAAAAACAGAGTATTAGAGGTGAACGGTGGATTGAAGTGAATATATTTATTTATTACAGCAGCCCACTCACTTCTATATGGAAAAATATTATTCTCTTTAACTCTCAAATGCTCACCAAAGACATATTTCGTGAGTGGGCTACTGTAATAAATTTAAAAACAGAGTATTAGAGGTGAACGTTGGATTGAAATGAATATATTTATTTAATACAGCAGCCCACTCACTTCTATATGGAAAAATATTATTCTCTTTAACTCTGAAATGCTCACCAAAGACATATTTCGTGAGTGGGCTACTGTAATAAATTTAAAAACAGAGTATTAGAGGTGAACGGTGGATTGAAGTGAATATATTTATTTATTACAGCAGCCCACTCACTTCTATATGGAAAA
The DNA here is from genome assembly GCA_949320105.2 of Crepidodera aurea. Lineage (NCBI taxonomy): Eukaryota > Metazoa > Arthropoda > Insecta > Coleoptera > Chrysomelidae > Crepidodera > Crepidodera aurea. The sequence goes on along the minus strand of OX439475.1, from coordinate 72,233,710 downwards.
ATATTATTCTCTTTAACTCTCAAATGCTCACCAAAGACATATTTCGTGAGTGGGCTACTGTAATAAATTTAAAAACAGAGTATTAGAGGTGAACGTTGGATTGAAATGAATATATTTATTTATTATTATTATTATTATTTTATGGAAAAATATTATTCTCTTTAACTCTGAAATGCTCATCAAAGACATATTTCGTGAGTGGGCCACTGTAATAAATTTAAAAACAGAGTATTAGAGGTGAACGTTGGATTGAAATGAATATATTTATTTAATACAGCAGCCCACTCACTTCTATATGGAAAAATATTATTCTCTTTAACTCTGAAATGCTCACCAAAGACATATTTCGTGAGTGGGCTACTGTAATAAATTTAAAAACAGAGTATTAGAGGTGAACGGTGGATTGAAGTGAATATATTTATTTATTACAGCAGCCCACTCACTTCTATATGGAAAAATATTATTCTCTTTAACTCTGAAATGCTCACCAAAGACATATTTCGTGAGTGGGCTACTGTAATAAATTTAAAAACAGAGTATTAGAGGTGAACGTTGGATTGAAATAAATATATTTATTTATTATTATTATTATTATTTTATGGAAAAATATTATTCTCTTTAACTCTGAAATGCTCATCAAAGACATATTTCGTGAGTGGGCCACTGTAATAAATTTAAAAACAGAGTATTAGAGGTGAACGTTGGATTGAAATGAATATATTTATTTAATACAGCAGCCCACTCACTTCTATATGGAAAAATATTATTCTCTTTAACTCTGAAATGCTCACCAAAGACATATTTCGTGAGTGGGCTACTGTAATAAATTTAAAAACAGAGTATTAGAGGTGAACGGTGGATTGAAGTGAATATATTTATTTATTACAGCAGCCCACTCACTTCTATATGGAAAAATATTATTCTCTTTAACTCTCAAATGCTCACCAAAGACATATTTCGTGAGTGGGCTACTGTAATAAATTTAAAAACAGAGTATTAGAGGTGAACGTTGGATTGAAATGAATATATTTATTTAATACAGCAGCCCACTCACTTCTATATGGAAAAATATTATTCTCTTTAACTCTGAAATGCTCACCAAAGACATATTTCGTGAGTGGGCTACTGTAATAAATTTAAAAACAGAGTATTAGAGGTGAACGGTGGATTGAAGTGAATATATTTATTTATTACAGCAGCCCACTCACTTCTATATGGAAAAATATTATTCTCTTTAACTCTCAAATGCTCACCAAAGACATATTTCGTGAGTGGGCTACTGTAATAAATTTAAAAACAGAGTATTAGAGGTGAACGTTGGATTGAAATGAATATATTTATTTAATACAGCAGCCCACTCACTTCTATATGGAAAAATATTATTCTCTTTAACTCTGAAATGCTCACCAAAGACATATTTCGTGAGTGGGCTACTGTAATAAATTTAAAAACAGAGTATTAGAGGTGAACGGTGGATTGAAGTGAATATATTTATTTATTACAGCAGCCCACTCACTTCTATATGGAAAAATATTATTCTCTTTAACTCTCAAATGCTCACCAAAGACATATTTCGTGAGTCGGCTACTGTAATAAATTTAAAAACAGAGTATTAGAGGTGAACGTTGGATTGAAATGAATATATTTATTTAATACAGCAGCCCACTCACTTCTATATGGAAAAATATTATTCTCTTTAACTCTGAAATGCTCACCAAAGACATATTTCGTGAGTGGGCTACTGTAATAAATTTAAAAACAGAGTATTAGAGGTGAACGGTGGATTGAAGTGAATATATTTATTTATTACAGCAGCCCACTCACTTCTATATGGAAAAATATTATTCTCTTTAACTCTCAAATGCTCACCAAAGACATATTTCGTGAGTGGGCTACTGTAATAAATTTAAAAACAGAGTATTAGAGGTGAACGGTGGATTGAAGTGAATATATTTATTTATTACAGCAGCCCACTCACTTCTATATGGAAAAATATTATTCTCTTTAACTCTCAAATGCTCACCAAAGACATATTTCGTGAGTGGGCTACTGTAATAAATTTAAAAACAGAGTATTAGAGGTGAACGTTGGATTGAAATGAATATATTTATTTATTACAGCAGCCCACTCACTTCTATATGGAAAAATATTATTCTCTTTAACTCTGAAATGCTCACCAAAGACATATTTCGTGAGTGGGCTACTGTAATAAATTTAAAAACAGAGTATTAGAGGTGAACGGTGGATTGAAGTGAATATATTTATTTATTACAGCAGCCCACTCACTTCTATATGGAAAAATATTATTCTCTTTAACTCTCAAATGCTCACCAAAGACATATTTCGTGAGTGGGCTACTGTAATAAATTTAAAAACAGAGTATTAGAGGTGAACGTTGGATTGAAATGAATATATTTATTTATTACAGCAGCCCACTCACTTCTATATGGAAAAATATTATTCTCTTTAACTCTGAAATGCTCACCAAAGACATATTTCGTGAGTGGGCTACTGTAATAAATTTAAAAACAGAGTATTAGAGGTGAACGGTGGATTGAAGTGAATATATTTATTTATTACAGCAGCCCACTCACTTCTATATGGAAAAATATTATTCTCTTTAACTCTCAAATGCTCACCAAAGACATATTTCGTGAGTGGGCTACTGTAATAAATTTAAAAACAGAGTATTAGAGGTGAACGTTGGATTGAAATGAATATATTTATTGAATACAGCAGCCCACTCACTTCTATATGGAAAAATATTATTCTCTTTAACTCTGAAATGCTCACCAAAGACATATTTCGTGAGTGGGCTACTGTAATAAATTTAAAAACAGAGTATTAGAGGTGAACGGTGGATTGAAGTGAATATATTTATTTATTACAGCAGCCCACTCACTTCTATATGGAAAAATATTATTCTCTTTAACTCTCAAATGCTCACCAAAGACATATTTCGTGAGTGGGCTACTGTAATAAATTTAAAAACAGAGTATTAGAGGTGAACGGTGGATTGAAGTGAATATATTTATTTATTACAGCAGCCCACTCACTTCTATATGGAAAAATATTATTCTCTTTAACTCTCAAATGCTCACCAAAGACATATTTCGTGAGTGGGCTACTGTAATAAATTTAAAAACAGAGTATTAGAGGTGAACGTTGGATTGAAATGAATATATTTATTTATTACAGCAGCCCACTCACTTCTATATGGAAAAATATTATTCTCTTTAACTCTGAAATGCTCACCAAAGACATATTTCGTGAGTGGGCTACTGTAATAAATTTAAAAACAGAGTATTAGAGGTGAACGGTGGATTGAAGTGAATATATTTATTTATTACAGCAGCCCACTCACTTCTATATGGAAAAATATTATTCTCTTTAACTCTGAAATGCTCACCAAAGACATATTTCGTGAGTGGGCTACTGTAATAAATTTAAAAACAGAGTATTAGAGGTGAACGGTGGATTGAAGTGAATATATTTATTTATTACAGCAGCCCACTCACTTCTATATGGAAAAATATTATTCTCTTTAACTCTCAAATGCTCACCAAAGACATATTTCGTGAGTGGGCTACTGTAATAAATTTAAAAACAGAGTATTAGAGGTGAACGTTGGATTGAAATGAATATATTTATTTATTACAGCAGCCCACTCACTTCTATATGGAAAAATATTATTCTCTTTAACTCTGAAATGCTCACCAAAGACATATTTCGTGAGTGGGCTACTGTAATAAATTTAAAAACAGAGTATTAGAGGTGAACATTGGATTGAAATGAATATATTTATTTAATACAGCAGCCCACTTACTTCTATATGGAAAAATATTATTCTCTTTAACTCTGAAATGCTCACCAAAGACATATTTCGTGAGTGGGCTACTGTAATAAATTTAAAAACAGAGTATTAGAGGTGAACGGTGGATTGAAGTGAATATATTTATTTATTACAGCAGCCCACTCACTTCTATATGGAAAAATATTATTCTCTTTAACTCTCAAATGCTCACCAAAGACATATTTCGTGAGTGGGCTACTGTAATAAATTTAAAAACAGAGTATTAGAGGTGAACGTTGGATTGAAATGAATATATTTATTTATTACAGCAGCCCACTCACTTCTATATGGAAAAATATTATTCTCTTTAACTCTGAAATGCTCACCAAAGACATATTTCGTGAGTGGGCTACTGTAATAAATTTAAAAACAGAGTATTAGAGGTGAACATTGGATTGAAATGAATATATTTATTTAATACAGCAGCCCACTCACTTCTATATGGAAAAATATTATTCTCTTTAACTCTGAAATGCTCACCAAAGACATATTTCGTGAGTGGGCTACTGTAATAAATTTAAAAACAGAGTATTAGAGGTGAACGTTGGATTGAAATGAATATATTTATTTAATACAGCAGCCCACTCACTTCTATATGGAAAAATATTATTCTCTTTAACTCTGAAATGCTCACCAAAGACATATTTCGTGAGTGGGCTACTGTAATAAATTTAAAAACAGAGTATTAGAGGTGAACGGTGGATTGAAGTGAATATATTTATTTATTACAGCAGCCCACTCACTTCTATATGGAAAAATATTATTCTCTTTAACTCTCAAATGCTCACCAAAGACATATTTCGTGAGTGGGCCACTGTAATAAATTTAAAAACAGAGTATTAGAGGTGAACGTTGGATTGAAATGAATATATTTATTTAATACAGCAGCCCACTCACTTCTATATGGAAAAATATTATTCTCTTTAACTCTGAAATGCTCACCAAAGACATATTTCGTGAGTGGGCTACTGTAATAAATTTAAAAACAGAGTATTAGAGGTGAACGGTGGATTGAAGTGAATATATTTATTTATTACAGCAGCCCACTCACTTCTATATGGAAAAATATTATTCTCTTTAACTCTCAAATGCTCACCAAAGACATATTTCGTGAGTGGGCCACTGTAATAAATTTAAAAACAGAGTATTAGAGGTGAACGTTGGATTGAAATGAATATATTTATTTAATACAGCAGCCCACTCACTTCTATATGGAAAAATATTATTCTCTTTAACTCTCAAATGCTCACCAAAGACATATTTCGTGAGTGGGCTACTGTAATAAATTTAAAAACAGAGTATTAGAGGTGAACGTTGGATTGAAATGAATATATTTATTTAATACAGCAGCCCACTCACTTCTATATGGAAAAATATTATTCTCTTTAACTCTGAAATGCTCACCAAAGACATATTTCGTGAGTGGGCTACTGTAATAAATTTAAAAACAGAGTATTAGAGGTGAACGGTGGATTGAAGTGAATATATTTATTTATTACAGCAGCCCACTCACTTCTATATGGAAAAATATTATTCTCTTTAACTCTCAAATGCTCACCAAAGACATATTTCGTGAGTGGGCTACTGTAATAAATTTAAAAACAGAGTATTAGAGGTGAACGTTGGATTGAAATGAATATATTTATTTATTACAGCAGTCCACTCACTTCTATATGGAAAAATAGTATTCCCTTTAACTCTGAAATGCCCACCAAGTAGTGAGTGGGCTACTGTAATAAATTGTAAACAGAGTATTAGAGGTGAGCGATGGATTGAAATGAATATCAATTCAAATACTATTAAACGAGCAAGGTTTGTATGTGTGTGTGTCCAGAGGATCTCGAAATCCACTCGTCAGAATTCAATGAAACTTTCAGGGTAGACTAATTCCTATCTAAATCGACAGAAAATGTAGGTCTCATGTCTGTGAAAATTCGATCTTCCGAGATATTTACAAGAAAAGTTAAGCTTTTAGTTTTATTTCCTAGCAACGGCACATAATAATTACTTGTTTCTATAGTAATATATACTATAAAGGATAGATGAGTACAGTAAAAGTGGGGATATAACGTCACATTCCATAGGCGTACTTTGCAAAATAAGTTTCTATAATATAAATAAGGTGACAGCATATCAAATATATATACGCACTTCGTAGATTAAATTTTGAAGTTATATTATTTACAAAAAATAAAAATAAACTTTATGCATCCGACACTTTAACATTGAACGAATTAAATTTAACCAATAAATAACAAGGAGGATTATATGTTGGGATTAAACTTTTTTTAATCTCTTGGCATTAAAAGTAACGCTTCTGTACTTACCTAAACTCAAAGATTAAAAAAAAAGTTAGTTTAAGAACTATCTTTAAAAGTCACTGTCTTCACTAAAACTACTGGTATCACTATAATTGTCTTTTCTGAGGTTTATTATTATCGGTTCTATTAAATTATCCACTTTCCTAAATGAATTTTCCACATTTTTAACATGACCAATGCATTTTCCCCAATGTTCTCTATTTATATTTGAAACTGCCTTTAAAAACAAATTTCGCAGATCAGGAAATTTAAATGTTTTATTGTTTTAAGAAACATAACCTTTTAATAATTGAGACCAGATCAGTTCAATGGAATTTAACTCTGCGTGGTTCGGAGGCAATCTGAGAATTTTAATTCCTTTTTCTCTGGCCATCTCATCCATAATATACTTTTTGAATTTGTTTTTATGTTGCCTTGCTATTACTAATAATTCTGCCTTCAAGGATTTAGGAGGACTGATAATATTTTTATAATGAAGCCATTTTGAAATATATATTAATACAAAATTCTGAATCAATTAAAATACATACGATACGGCTATGAATAAATAAAGTCTGACTTATCTGTCAAAAGAACAAATTTATTACAGTAAAAACCATGGAAACAAGAATCTAGACAAAAACTATATTAGGCCGATCAGATGTATTCAAATTTAAATTTTAACTACAAATAAGCATTGAAGGATGAGGTAAAAATAAAATTTCTACCTCTTGAACCTGTACTACGTTTTGCAAATTAAATACTGCACTACTCCTTTCTTCTGTATAGTATAGTAGTAAAAAGGTTTGACTTTATTTAATTTCTGGCGTTTTAATCTGAAAGAATTCAATTTTAAATTTGTCGCTTTATATAAAAAAGGAAAGGTTCATTTGACGGACATAAATAATTTGCTTGTCAAATAACAGCCATCTCATAAATTCAAAGTTGAAAATACAACGTTGTCAATTCAATTTCAGAAATCATGGGTTTAGGTAAATATTTATAGGAACGTTGAGTAACACTGTTAAAATGGACACTTGTCAAAATGTGACACCTGTAAAAACGTGACAACTGTTAAAATGTGATACGTGTCAGAATGTAACAACTGTCAAAAGAGAGAGAGAAGAGAGAGAGAGAAAAAAAAAGAATGAATGCTTGTACACGTGTACTATTAACATAGATTTCAATTTTTTATTTTACAAGAAACTTTAAAGAGACATTTAAAATTCTCTATTTTCATAGTACATTTTAAGGTTGATTGTGACTTTGTATTTTCCAAGAACAAATTGTAATCTAATGTACGAATGAACTATTTTTGTAACTGAAAATTTTTGAAAAAATATGATATCAATATCTGCCACACGTCGAGAGTCTGGTCACAGGTTTTTGTGGAGGTTTTTACCCAAGTATGAATATCAGACCTATAATTTTCCTTCACTGCAGATCAATAAATAGTAAAATCAATTAAACATAAAGTTTTTCTTATATAGTGATAAATAGAGTGAGCTGAGCGATCTTCTGTTGACGGGACGTGTGCCCTACACGCTGCTGTTGCCCGTCCCGGAAACGCGAAGATCAAGCGTCAGTAGATGTTGCCCTAAAAGGGTGAAATCCCCAGAAACTAGGCAACTTTAATGCATTTAACTAACCTCTGTGACAAGCAGTTGATAAACGTCAACAACACCTGCAGCCAATTGAAAATTAACACTGACAGCTTTTTTAATTTTCCCGCCTACTTTCAAGCCAATCGCCAATCAACCTTTTATTTATCTCCCTATCAGTAGTTCAAGTAGATGTCGCCCACTCCGTGATTTTCGCGAATTAATTAATAATTTGTCATGTTATAAATATATTTAAATTATATACTCATTGGGTTGCTTAAAAATGTAGATTTGAATATTAAGAGCGAAGCTCGGTGACCAGATATTATTTATTTATTACAACAGTCCACTCACTTCTATATGGAAAAATAGTATTCCCTTTAACTCTGAAATGCCCACCAAGTAGTGAGTGGGCTACTGTAATAAATTGTAAACAGAGTCTTAGAGGTGAGCGATGGATTGAAATGAATATATTTATTTATTACAACAGTCCACTCACTTCTATATGGAAAAATATTATTCCATTCAACTCTGAAATGCCCACCAAGTAGTGAGTGGGCTACTGTAATAAATTGTAAACAGAGTCTTAGAGGTGAGCGATGGATTGAAATGAATATATTTATTTATTACAACAGTCACTTCTATATGGAAAAATATTTTAACTCTGAAATGCTCATCAAAGACATATTTCGTGAGTGGGCTACTGTAATAAATTTAAAAACAGAGTATTAGAGGTTAACGTTGGATTGAAATGAATATATTTATTTATTACAACAGCCCAAGAATAGATCTTTTCAACTAGCCAAAGTTTGTTAAAATCGGCCCAGCCGTTTCGATTATACAGTGTTTTTTACTGAAATCTTTGAATACCCCCCACCACTTTATTTTTAGAGATACAGTAAAAATTGTCAAACAAAAAAGGTTCAGATTACCCTCTACTTTAAAGATCAGGTATTTTTTGTTAGGTTAATATAGCGGAATTCACAGAAACATCACTTTCTTAGATTCAAGATTGCAGTTACGCTCCCTAGCGGCCATTTCAGAAACTTGAAAATATTTTCCAGGTTTTTCTCTTGACCGTTTTAGTAATAACTTTCTTATTTGGCCACCCTGTACGATAAGCAAACTTAAACAATATTATCTGTTACAGCTGAATTTAGTATTTAGTATTAACAGTATTTAAGGTGCAAGAAAAAATACACGAATTTATTGTAATATGGAATTTTTTTACAGCTAGGATCTTTACCATTTGTGTGGAATCAATGGATCCCACTTTGTTACTCAATTTTTGTATCAATACCTTCTTGAGCAGTGCAGTAATGGTTGCGGCCTATTGGTACAAACATCCAAAAAAAGAATAAGATACTCATTATATATATATTGTAAAACATCGGGTTGTTATTTTTTTATTTATAGTTTTTTGTATTTTATCATCTTCCTAATATTAATTGTCCTATTATCTTCACAAACAAGGAACCAACCTATAGTTAAAAAGTTTTATTTTGGTTTCCATGAGGTATCTATAAATAATAATTAGGTAGAGAGCAAGTTTAACTTTTGAGCCCTATTTAAGCCACTAGTTAATATTAATTTATAATATTTTTTTATTGGTGTCCCAGTTTACCTATTTAAAGCACGCCTCATCGTGTTTAAATCGAACTTTCAAAAACGGGCGGTTTTTTTAAGTTACCATGGCAAAATCAATAACTGGAGAAACGTGAAGTTATTATTGATTTGGCAGGAGTTAGACCAGTGCAGATGCCTTTGAAAATGGTAAAAAGTGAAATAAAATAATAGTAGGATGAAACCCATTGGAAAAGGAAGAGAATATAACAAGCATGAAAGGAAAAATAACTAACGGGCGATCTGGGGTCGGGAAGTGGAAGGGGGGAGTTTTTAAGGGTAGAAAACTGTTTATCTCGATTTCCGGCAAAACTACAAGTCCTATGGAAAAAAGTTAAATAGCAAAGTAGTAGGTAATAAAAAGATCTACAACTTTTGTATTTACACTTTTTTCACATAACCTCAAAATGTATGTGAAAAATTCAAATAACCAAGTTTTTGGTTTTTTATTTTTATCTTTTACAAAAAAAAAATTTTCTCGAGATTTGGTGAAAACTTACCTTTTTATGTCACAAACACACTGTAATTTTTTTATTTTAAAATATTTATTTTTTTAACCTTATTTTGACTTAATATCGAAAAAGCAGTTTAATTTTCAATCGAAAATTCTCACGTCAAAATATCTGCTTTTTTAAAAAACTCGGTGGGCTTTTTGGATCGTTGAAATCTCTACTTTTTGATGGTGTAAAAAAATATACATTACTATGGTAAATGTTCTCAAAAAATGCAAAAAAACGAATAAAATTCGAATCCGATTTTTTTTTAAATCATGTACAATTTTGAGCTATTTATTAAAATTTATACTTTAATTACTCGAAAAACGTAAATGTAACACGGAATCTTACTTTTTTCGAGTAATTAAAGTATAAATTTGAATAAATAGCTCAAAATTGTACATGATTAAAAAAAAATCGGATTCGAGTTTTTTTCGTTTCTTTGCATTTTTTGAGAACATTTGTAATGTATATTTTTTAACACCATCAAAAACTAGCGATTTCAACGAACAAAAAGCCCACCGAGTTTTTTAAAAAAACAGATATTTTGACGTGAGAATTTTCGATTGAAAATTAGACTGATTTTTCGATATTAAGTCAAAATAAGGTTAAAAAAATTAATATTTTAAAACAAAACAATTGCAGTGTGTTTGGGACGTAAAAAGGTAATTTTTCATCAAATTTCGTGAAAAAAAATTTTTTGTAAAAGATTAAAATAAAAAATCAAAAACTTGGTTATTTGAATTTTTCACATAAATTTTGAGGTTATGTGGAAAAAGTGTAAATACAAAAGTTGTAGATCTTTTTATTACCTACAACTTTGCCATTTAATTTTTTTCCATAGGACTTGTAGTTTTAGCGGAAATCGAGATAAACAGTTTTCTACCCTTAAAAACTCCCCCCTTCCACTTCCCAATCACAGATCGCCCGTTAATTATTTTTCCTATCATTTTTGTCATATTCTCTTCATTTTCCAATAAGTTTCATCCTACTATTATTTTATTTGGTTTCAAAAATTATCGGCACTGGTTTAAGTACCTTGTAACGTGAAATAAAATATTTCTAACAAATGCAACACCTTTATTCAAACATTATTTAACAATAATTTTAATTTTATAAACGAAAATGGAAAGTACAGTTAGTATTGTTTGATATATTAATATTGGTATTTAAATTAATACTGTTAACATTCTCAGAACTCAATGAAGTTGAACTTCCATTAATGGCACTTCCAATAATGTTTGACACATTCTTCTTATTGCTAATGCTCTCTTCAACGTAACCAGTCGCCACAGCTGCTGATTTCTACCCTACTTGTCGTTGGATTCGATCTATTGTCATTAGAGTGTTTCGAAAAAAGCTTTTTTATATTTTGCATCTATAATATTTCACATTATGATACGCATTTGAAAACTCTAATGTTTCATTAGAGCACGCAACTTTTTGTGTTATACGGTTGGTAATATGAATCAACAAATGACATGAATTGACATTTATCTATTGAAATTAAATCTCAAACCTGTCAAATTTTAAAAATTCTACAACAGTGCTACCAACTCAGTTTTTTTAAAGCAAAATTCTCTATAATATGCAAAGTATAAATTTATTAAAAAATTAATAAAATGGCAAAATATAAAAAGTATTATAAACAACTTATTTCATATGGCTGTTATGACACTCGTCCTTTAAAAAACTCATTCGTTTTTTAAACTTGGACTCGTGTCATAATAGAATGCCATATGAAATGCTTTGCTTAATATACTATTTTTTTTATTTCAGATCGCTATAGTGCACAAAAGTTGCCATAGGTATAGACGTTAAAAAAGCGCTAATTATTATTTTTTTATTAATTTGTCTTCTGGTCGCGCAATGCCATTGAAGTTAGCAAAAAATTGTGAAAAACCTTAATTTTTCATAATTTTTTTAAGCACGCCAGATGGTTTTAATTGCGTTCCTACACCATGAATTAACTACTAAAAGTATGTAAAATCTATATATATATATATATATATATATATATATATATATATATATACCGGGTGACAATGAGACTAGGGCCATGCCTATATCTCGGTCATTTTTCAACCGATTTGAATAAAATTTGGAAAATAGATATAAGACACAATTTTGGATTGACAGTCGTATAAAAACAAAATGGCGGACTTCCGGTTTCGAAATGTCACCAACTTCGATTTTTTAAATGGAACACCCTGTATATTTGATGTTTTTTAGATTCTATGGCTCAAATTACATACGACAGCGTTGCCAACTTTTTTATTTTTTAGTAAAAAAATTCAAATTTCCAAAAAATTTTTTTAGCGCAGGAGGCCTTTATCTGGTCAAAATCTATTCTAATTGACATCAGTAATTCATAGTAATAAACTTTTCATCGATATAATCAATAACAAATCCTACAGCGGGAATTTAAATTTTATAAATTCATTTTTAACGAATAAATCGTTTTTTTCAAATGGTACCTACCGAGGGCCATCTTGTCATTCAATAGAGAATTTAATTACCAATTCAACGATATACATTATATACTATTTTCTTTTTGTTAATAACTAAACATAATCATTTCTTGAAAAAAAAATCTGAGAATTTGAATTTTTTTATTCAAAAATAAAAAATTTGGCAACACTGTCGTATGTAATTTGAGCCATAGAATCCAAAAAATATAAAATATATAGGGTGTTCCATTTAAAAAATCGAAGTTGATGACATTTCTGGCGAAACCGGAAGTCTGCCATTTTGTTTTTATACGTCTGTCAATCCAAAATGGTGTCTTATATCTATTCAAATCGGTTGAAAAGTGAAGGAGATATAGGCATGGCCCTAGTCTATTGTCACCCGGTATATATATATATATATATATATATATATATATATATATATATATATGCACTTATTATACATTTGTTTCATATCTTCCGGTCGCGCAACATAGTGCAAAATGAGTAAAATTAGTAGTTTTTGCGAAATTTCAAAGTCGGACTGTTTAGTACATTTTAATCATACGACTTAGAGATACTTGTGGGAAGACCTCTACAATGGAGTATTTGTCTTCTTCATTAAAACGAACTTCCATTCCGCCACATTTTCCAACACTTAGATGGAAATACAACAGGTCCAATAGATTCCGGACCGATTGGAAAGGCCCTACTTAATTGTGAAATTGTTGATTTTAATTCTATTGATTGTGAGATTCCAAAAGCTGACAATCGTATTCTTAGCAAAGACCAATTGATACTTGCTTGACATATCAGAAGTTATCAAGTCGGCACATTGTTCAGAAGACTTTGTAGTACTTGATACTGGCCCAATGTCACACTCAAGATCTCTACATCAGTGTTTCAAGCCCTTCTGAAAATCTGAGAGAGATTGTCACATTCATTCTCATATGTTATGTGCCTATGTGGTTTGCCATAAAAATAAACCACAAATTCACAGATGGGCCTAGACAATTGAATATACAAGGTACTTACCAGAAGAGCTGCTTCAAATTGTTGTTTTACAACGGAATGCTTACTTTGCCAATCCCGAAAATGTACTTTTGGCTATGGTAACTGATGAAAGAAACCATATCCGAGAGCTGGGCTTTAGGCGTATCATGAAGGCAAAGCAAGCAATATCTGAAAGTGACTATATCAGAATCTTTAAACCAACAAACGTAAACTTTAAAGATAAAGACTATACCGAAATTATCAAATGGAACACCAGTACACTGACTCCTCCGCTGATAAGAACATTGGCTAATGAAGAGATCAAACAGTATGTGAGCAACACCTGTTATGAGTGTAGACGCTTTCCCATGCCTACACAGGTAGTTAAAAGATGCGTTAAGCTAGTGACCGTGATGTTTCCTTTCTAATCTTTATCTATCGATAAACATCGAAATTTGGATTTGTGTGAAAATGTTGGATCGCTGAGCGTGACAGTAATGTGGTTCTCTGATATAGCGCCCGTCTCCGGAACTGTGTCCACACACTTTACTTGAAGCTTTGGTCACTAGCTTAACGCATCTTTCAACTGCCTGGGAAATCATCTACACTAATAACTTTACTCACAAACTGTTTGATCTCTTCATTAGTCAATGTTCTTATCAGCGGAGGAGGAGTCAGTGTACTGGTGTTCCATTTGATAATTTCGGTATAGTCTTTATCTTTAAAGTTTACGTTTGTTGGTTTAAAGATTCTGATATAGTCACTTTCAGATATTGCTTGCTTTGCCTTCATGATACGCCTAAAGCCCAGCTCTCGGATATGGTTTTTTTCATCAGTTACCTTAGCCAAAAGTACATTTTCGTGATTGGCAAAGTAAGCATTCCGTTGTAAAACAACAATTTGAAGCAGCTCTTCTGGTAAGTACCTTGTAGATTCAATTGTTTTGTAAACATGTCTAGGCCCATCTGTGAATTTGTGGTTTATTTTTATGGCAAACCACATAGGCATATAACGTTTGAGAATGAATGTGACAATCTCTCTCAGATTTTCAGAAGGGCTTGACACACTGATGTAGAGATCTTGAATGTGACATTGGGCCAGTATTAAGTACTACAAAGTCTTCTGAATAATGTGCTGACTTGATGACTTCTGATATCTCAAGCAAGTACCAATTGGTCCTTGCTAAGAATACGGTTGTCAGCTTTTGGAATCTCACAATCAATAGGATTAAAATCAACAACTGGTAGTCTTTCACAATTAGGTAGGGCCTATTGTATTTCCATCTAAGTGTTGGAAAATGTGGCGGAATGGAAGTTCGTTTGAATGAAGAAGACAAATACTCCATTGTAGAGGTTTTCCCACAAGTATCTCTAAGTCGTATGATTAAAATGTACTAAACAGTCAAACTTTAAAATTTTGCAAAAACTACTAATTTTACTCATTTTGTACAATATTACGCAACCGTAAGATATGAAACAAATGTATAATAAGTGCATATATATATATATTGATTTTACATACTTTTAGTAGTTAATTCATGGTATAGGAACGCAATTAAAACCATCTGGCGTGCTTAAAAAAAATTATGAAAAATTAAGGTTTTTCACAATTTTTTCACCGGAAGACAAATTCATAAAAGAATAATAATTAGCGCTTTTTTAACGTCGATACCAATGGCAAATAAAAAAAAGCTTTTTTCTTCGAACCACCCTAATGGTAATAACCAATACGCTTCCTTCTTCTTTGATATCATGTAAGCGCAAATCGCATAATTCACATCTTCTACAAGACCCAAAGATACCGCAAATGTCTACCACCTTCAAAAATAAATACATAATGTCCGGTGCATCTATGAAAAACTTCCGCGAATCTTCTTCTTGGCTACTAGGCTGATGCCAAAGCGATTTTTGAAGGAAAAACTTATCAGGAGGCAAAGACCAGTTGGAACATTTAGTTAAGGTTATAACAAAGAGAAAAAAAATAATTAAACACAAGATGAAGCAAAATGGCGAAATAGGGTGGTTTTTAGGGGTTGAAAATGCAATTTTCGTGAAAACTTGACCTCCTACACAAAAGTTGTAGGGAATAAAAAAAATGGAAAACTTTCACATAAGACATTTTTTAACATAACCTCAAATTGTCCGAGAAAATGGCGAAAAATCGATTTTTCTCACTTTTATTTTTTACTTTCGTAAAAATAATTCAATTTACTTGAAATTTTGTGAAAGTATACCTTTTTTTGCACTGAATAAGCATGATTTTTTTAATATGGAAAACAAGTAGTTTTCGTAATATTTACATTTTTCGAAAAAAAAAAAGAAAATCTTCCACGGAAAGCTTTCTGGAACTTTTTTTCGATTTCAATATCGTGTCAGAGCTCATTTTAACCGTTGAAATCTCTACTTTAAAATGATCTATACATGTCGATGGTTTATTTCTTACTGAACCGCTGAAATTGAAGAAAAACCAAAAAAATGACATTTCGCGTGACGACTTTTTCAATATCTTATATTATTTCAATTTTTTTTATAATTTATGTAAATAATGGATTAAATTTTATTGACAGAATTTATTTCAATGTCATATTACTAAAGTTGAATGAATTTAATTGAAGAAAGTGTAGAAAATCATGTAAATTCGCCTTACTGTACTGAAAGTCGGTAATTAGAGTTAAGACCCGGTAGTCCAGTATGCATTTTTATTAAGAAATATTTTTTCACTAAATAAGTAGTAGTAATTTATGTTAGGTACTTTTTGATAAAATAATTTGAATACATAATTATGAAGTAGAACTCTTGATTTATTATTTGATATTTATATTACAATTATATATTACAAAAGTTTGTATTCGCTTTGTTTTTATTTTATAAAAATAAAAAATATACAAAAAATGTTAATACGCTAATATAATTTTAATTTTTTACGTTGTGGTTCTTGAGCAGAACTTTGTACTTCTGAAGGATCTTCTAGATCGAGATCTTCAATTTCAACCGGAAGATTCGTAGGCGGCTCTTCAATTTCTTCCGAATCGCCTAAATTCTCGAATATTTCTTGATCTCATTACAGCAGTTTTCACGGCAATTAGTACATAAATTAGTACATTTTAAGCCGTGTTTTCGCTAAGTATCTGTACTATTCATTCCAAATATGTTTCTAATAAGAATTTTGAAGTGTACATTTTTGAAAAATTTCTTACCACATTTATATGCATAACTTCAAACATTTTTTATTAATTTGTTATTTATTTGAAAGTTTCAGAATGATTTTCCCCACTTTCTTCAAATAAATTTATTCAACTTTAGTAATATGACATTGAAATAAATTCTGTCAATAAAATTTAATCCATTATTTACATAAATAATAAAAAAAAATGAATTAATATAAGATATTAAAAAAGTCGTCACGCGAAATGTCATTTTTTTAGTTTTTCTTCAATTTCAGCGGTTCAGTAAGAAATAAACCATCGACATGTATAGATCATTTTAAAGTAGAGATTTCAACGGTTAAAATGAGCTCTGACACGATATTGAAATCGAATAAAAGTTCCAGTAAACTTTCCGTGGAAGATTTTCTTTTTTTTTTTCGAAAAATGTAAATATTACGAAAACTACTTGTTTTCCATATTCAAAAAAAATCATGCTTATTCAGTGCAAAAAAGGTATACTTTCACACATTTCAAGTAAATTGAATTATTTTTACGAAAGTAAAAAATAAAAGTGTGAAAAATCGATTTTCCGCCATTTTCTCGGACAATTTGAGGTTATGTTAAAAAATATCTTATGTGAAAGTTTTCCATTTTTTTATTCCCTACAACTTTTGTGTACAACATTTTTCGCTAGGATGTCAAGTTTTCACGAAAATTGCATTTTCAACCCCTAAAAACCACCCTATTTCGCCATTTTGCTTCATCTCGTGTTTAATTATTTTTTTTCTCTTTGTTATAACCTTAACTAAATGTTCCAACTGGTCTTTGCCTCCTGATAATATTCTCTATTTTAGGCTTTAAAATCCGCTTTGGCACTAGCCTATACGTCATTCTTACTAATTGCCTTCATGAATGCATGCACTTTTACAAATGATTTTATATCGACTCCTTTGTTTATCCTCAACAAACATTGTAATTTCGAATGGATATCCCCCTTATAAGCACTACTCGTTCATTTATATCTGTTACATTTTGCTCTTCCATCCATTTGATGAACTTGTCGTATTCATTTTTATACGCATCATTAGATTTTTGCGGTATTATTTCAAAAATCGATATTAGAATTCATTTTTAAGCGCGGCGGTGACAACAATAAATATTTGATGACGTTTGCAAATTAATTTCTGTTTTTCTCATTTCCATGACAACGAAAGATATACTGATGTCACATCACTAATTCGCCCATTTTACATTATTAGTATCAGTATTTACGATTTCAAAGTGCACCGATAAAAAAAATAGCGTAAAGTATTCGTGGATAAATGGTATTTAAAACACTCCGTCGTGCTCGTGTTTTAAAGACCTTTTTATCCGATACCTCTACAAAAAAGATAAATGTGTTGTAATTGTATTTTGCCATGTCATATAGTCAATTTGATTCTATTGGTCATAATAAAAATACTAAGTATACAATAAATGTTCTTTTAAAGCAAATTTTTGAAAACAAGCTATTTATGAAAGGTCAATAGAATCGATTTACATTTTTTAGATATTATTTTGTTCTATGTATTGCCATACATTTTGTGATAAAAATAAAAACAAAACATACTCATTACTAAATTAAGGATATTTTTATGTAAGTACAAATAACTAAGGTGTATTATATTTTTTTATTATATAAATGTATGAATTAAAATTTTGTTTTTTATTTAAATAACGTAATTCATTTCGGAAGCTCATTGTGGTTTGTATTTTAATTTCTCTCTCTTTCCACTGGATTAAAACCACTTAGTTGTTAAAAAAGTTTTTTTATTGACGTTTCGGCTTTCCAGATCGAAAGCCGTTATCAAAATGACATAAAATAAATAAATTTACTAGAAACAGAACACTTGATAATCTTGCAAAAATATGACATCAACATAGTATACATAGAATAAGATTTTGAGATTGAAGATGTCAAAATCTGTTTCAATCATATTTTTGTGACGTTTCTGGGAACGAATTTTTGAAAGGATAGCGCATTTGCATATTATAAGAGAATTTATACTTCGTCATAAATGAAGTTTTCTTATTAATATTATCATAAGAAAAAACCAGATAAAAACTTATGATACTATCCCGATATAGAGGGTATCCTTTTTGCAATTAACTCTTTTTGTAAAATAGGTATCCAAATTTTTGAAATATCAACCGAACAATTATAAACACATTCGTTATTATTTAAGCATATCAATGCTGCTTCTTTAACTTTGCGGTTATAATTATTCGGTTCTTTTAATAATCTAGTTGAAAAATTCCATTGTATTTTATGACCAGAATCCCATGCGTGTTCACATATTTTGGATTTTTCGTTGTTCAAAACACAAAAAATTGTATTTACAAAATTCCATGCGAATGTAATAAATTTTATATAGGAGAAACATCTAGACCTTTTCATATTAGACTTAATGAACACCAATCGTACATTAAAAATAAACAATTCGAAAAATCCAAAATATGTGAACTGGTCATAAAATACAATGGAATTTTTCAACTAGATTATTAAAAGAACCGAATAATTATAACCGCAAAGTTAAAGAAGCAGCATTGATATGCTTAAATAATAACGAATGTGTTTCTAATTGTTCGGTTGATATTTCAAAAATTTGGATACCTATTTTACAAAAAGAGTTAATTGCAAAAAGGATACCCTCTATATCGGGATAGTATCATAAGTTTTTATCTGGTTTTTTCTTATGATAATATTAATAAGAAAACTTCATTTATGACGAAGTATAAATTCTCTTATAATATGCAAATGCGCTATCCTTTCAAAAATTCGTTCCCAGAAACGTCACAAAAATATGATTGAAACAGATTTTGACATCTTCAATCTCAAAATCTTATTCTATGTATACTATGTTGATGTCATATTTTTGCAAGATTATCAAGTGTTCTGTTTCTCGTAAATTTATTTATTTTATGTCATTTTGATAACGGCTTTCGATCTGGAAAGCCGAAACGTCAATAAAAAAACTTTTTTAACAACTAAGTGGTTTTAATCCATTGGAAAGAGAGAGAAATTTATATAACGTCCCAAGAAAATGACGTGGTTGGAGATATTCAACACGTCTTTTAGGTTTCTGAATTGATACATGACAATGATAGTCGAGGCAATGAAGCACTAAAAATGCCCGAACCGGGGAAAAATTTCGGAGTAAACGGTTTGGAATGCGATTTTTTGCATTGTCTTGATTGATTGATTAAGACGATGTACCTGACTGAGGTTTTTTTAAAAGCCTGAATACTGCAGCCTTAAGACTTATTGTATTATGTCAGTTACATCGTTATGTTGAGGTGAAGAGGTTTGTTACCTTTATCAGGCTGAGTAGCCTTTTCACCAGACTTTCTTTTGGAAAGTCCTCCTGTGGGTTTACCGGCCCCAGTAGGTTATACCTCCAGTGCGTGAGTGCCAGGCACTCTAGAATGATATGTGAGGCTTGTTTCCTCCTCCTCATTGCATAGTCTACATATGGGTTCATCTTGAAAGACGCCCATTTTATGTAGGTGTTCCCTAAGGTGACAATGTCCGGTTATTAGTCCCGTGACATGCCTTATTTGATTTCTGCTTAGATTCAGAATATCACCTCTCAGTACTTTTGATGGCGCTTTAACCATTCGGTTACTGTTTTGTTGGCCCGGCACGAGATCCCAGCGTGACCGGTGTTCTTTTAACATCCACCTAGTCGGTTCAGGACCAGTAAAGCCGGTCGCTGAGGCTTTCCTTGCCAGGGCGTCTGCTTCCTCGTTGCCTTTTATCCCTTTATGCCCTGGGACCCACCTAAGTGTTACCTTATTTTGGTTGGCCAGAACGAGCAGGGTTTGTAGGCAGTTCCAGACCAATTTTGATCTGATTTTGTTACATGATAGGGGCCTGTAGGGCATTGTCTTCCAAAATGTATTTGTAAAAAATGTGGCGACTTGGATTCCATGACAAATCGGAAATTGCATTACTGCAGCCAAAAATGCATTATTTGAGAGGCCTTTTGGCAAATTGAATAACTTTGTGAATAAGAGTCAGAATTGGCCCAAGTCGGGTACCCAGGGGTTTTTGAGGTCGCTGATCACGATTATGATGTTCAAATTGGCCCCACGAACACCTGGAGCTCAGGAACCCCCGATAAACGTCATATTCGGGGGACTATCTCAAAATTCAAGCGGGGAAGTAGAGAAACTCGGTGCCCGGGGGTTTTTTGGATAGCTGAATCCAAATACGGCATCGGCGAACACCCCCGAACACCTGGTGCACCTGAACCTGGACGTCATCCCCGAGAATTTTCCAGAAAATATTGACAGAAGCAAACCGAAAATCTCTATGGGGGCGTTTTTTGGGGTGCTAGATCCAAATGTCACGTCGAAAACGACCCCCGAACACCTGGTGCACCAGAACCTGGCCCTAAACGTCGTCTCCGAGGTTTTTCCAGACATAATCGAAAAAGATGAATCGAACATCGTGAAGGGGGTTTTTTGAGGCGCTGAATCCGAATTTCGTGTCGAAAACGACCCCCCGAGCACGTGGTGCATAAGAACCTGGCCCTAAACGTCGTCTTCGTGGTTTTTCCAGACATAATCGAAAAAGATGAATCGAACATCGTGAAGGGGGGTTTTTTGAGGCGCTGAATCCGAATTTCGTGTCGAAAACGACCCCCCCCCGAGCACCTGGTGCACCTGAACCTGGCCCTGAACGTCATCTTTGCGGCTTTTCCTGAAAATATCGACAAAAACGAACTGAAAATCGTTGAGGGGGGTTTTTGGGTCGCTCAAACCGAATTTCGGGTCAAAAACGACTACCCCGACTACCTGGTGCACCGGAACCTGGCCCTGAATCTCATCCTCATGGCTTTTACAGACAAGGCAGCAAAGAACTCACCAAAAATCGGCGGATAATTTCACACATTCAGTCATTAAACTGGGGCCCTCGAAAAAGTTGATCCACTCCTATGAGAATGACGAAAGTAATCTCCGGCTAGATCTCCGAACTTTTCCGAGCGGCCTTTCACTTTTCTCCCAACACTCAAAACGCTTTTGTGTCAATACACACAGCTGCTGCTGAGTCAAGGCCCCGCCCACCAACGCGTACAACGCAGCTGGGGGCAGTAGAAAACTATTACAGAAATACATTACCAAATTTCCACAGTCAGGAGAATTATTTATTTTTTATTTAGCGTATGGCATACATGGATTTAGTTATAATTAGTTAAAATTGTACACATTCACATTACGTCATAAAAAACATATAAGTGTATATCTAAAAGTAGAAAAGTAAAAGTAAAATATAAACATAAACATAAATAAAGCACGATTTGAAGTTAAATTTTAAAATCTAGACCATTGATCCAGTCCAGCACAGAGTCAGTGGCCTCACAGAAGTCGCTCATTTCTCCTCCGTATGCAGTAAGGGGGCACTCCATTGTAATATGGTGGACAGTCTGGCGAGGCTTTCCGCAGTCACAGGTTGGTATTTCGGTGAGTCCCCACTTATAGAATGAGTCACGGCAAATACCGTGAGACGTTCTTATCCTGTTAAGTGTTTTCCACTCGTGGCGAGGCAGCTCCATACCTGGTAAGGACACTGTAGGATCAGTTATATGTACAGCCTGGACTGGTTTCGAGGCTTTCCAGTATTCTCTCCATTTATTGGTCAAATTGAAATTATCTCTCACAAGTTTTTCTGCTAGCAATATTGGGGGATATCTAGACTTCAATCTCTGCAGGCCGGCTTCGGGAAGGTCACTATGTATTGAAAGTAGGGGATTTGTTATTATTTTATTATATTCCCTAACTAGGCTCTCTTGTCTGCGGATGGAGGGAGGTGCAATGTGGCTTAGAACAGGGAGCCAGGGCAGAGGTGTGCTTTTTAGACAGCCACTAATTAGTCTCATTGTCTCGTTGAATTTGGTATCGATGTTCTTTACGTGGCAGCTGTTTATCCAGACTGGGGCGCAGTACTCAGCTACTGAGTAGACAAGGCTGAGCGCTGAGGTTTTAAGAAGTCAGGAGAAACAAAAGTGTTTATGCTCGGGGGTCGTTTTCGACGTGACATTTGGATCTAGCACCCCAAAAAACGCCCCCATAGAGATTTTCGGTTTGCTTTTGTCCACGTCCAGGTTCAGGTGCACCAGGTGTTCGGGGGTGTTCGCCGATGCCGTATTTGGATTCAGCGACCCAAAAAACCCCCGGACACCGAGTTTCTCTACTTCCCCGCTTGAATTTTGTGATAGTCCCTCGAAGATGACGTTTATCGGGGTTCCTGAGCTCCAGGTGTTCGTGGGGCCAATTTGAACATCATAATCGTGATCAGCGACCTCAAAAACCCCTGGGTACCCGACTAGGGCCAATTCTGACTCTTATTTACAAAGTTATTAAATTTGCCAAAAGGCCTCTCAAATAATATATTTTTTGGATGCATTTTTGGCTGCAGTAATGCAATTTCCGATTTGTCATGGAATCCAAGTCGCCACATTTTTTACAAATAAATTTTGGAAGACAATGCAAAAAACCGCATTCCAAACCGTTCACTCCGAAATTTTTCCCCGGTATTTTGCTTCATTGCCTCCTCCACTTTGAATGTAATTTCAGTATTAGTTTATCGAAGTGATTTTTCCAATTTAAATATTTATCAATTTGTAAATCCAAAAATGTTTTTCGCCATCATATATGAAAATAAGTCATATCAATCCTAAAAATCAGACCGAAAGTAATATTTTCTGGCCTTGGGCCGCAAAAATCATAAAGAATACGATTTTGTAGGTTTTCCTTAGACAAATAAAGGTAGACACCCGGATGAATACACCAAAATGGCAACCAAGCCCATAGTTCTTGCCCTCCTAATAGTTAGCGCAACGGTCGATCAGATGTTGCCAGTGTTCATCTAAATTCTAAGCGAAAGCGACAATTGGACCGCGTTATGCATAACATAACCAAGCGCCATTTTCAAGAATTGAGAAAAATTACTTTTAGTTTTAAGCTTTCCAAAAAATAAACTATTCATCAGATTGAGTTCATATTTTATGTAGACATCAAAAGTACCAAACACAAATTAGTTCTGCAGTTTTATAATAATAAAATAAAAAATACAGATTTTGTCAACAAAAACGCCGCTTGGTCCCGTATTGCTTTTTATGCATCCCTGAATGTTAGAGTTTTGCATACTTTGACTATGCGCCATATTTGCCGCTTAGTCAAATTATGCTAAATTCGGGCTGCGTGTTTAGTTTTGCATACTTTGACTACACGCCATTTTTGGCGCTTAGTCACGTTATGCTGAATTCGGGCATTCCGATTTTTTTTGTCAATAATTTTTTTGATTCTTCTTTGTTATTTTTTTTTTATCAATAATTAAACGAATAGAGTTTGTCTTTTATTCGATTATTTTTTATTGAATAAAAATAATGCAGTAAGGTATACTGAAAAGTATTTTTTTAAATAAACTTGAATGAGAACAATAACTACAAATTCTACTTTTTTACTAAAAACATAAAAAAAAAATGAATTAAAACTATTTGACGTTTTTCTAAGCTAAGAATGTTAATCTTCTTGTGTTTCAAAATCTAGTTGACCATTAAATCCATCCAAATCATCTTCTATATCAGCAGCTCCTACCAAATTCTTATAAAATTTCTTAACGTCATTTGGAATAAAATTCATTAAAGACTTTAAATCTTCAAGCTTCTTCTCAGGAATAGGTTTTCCTTTAGGCCAAAGTTTCTGAAGGGATGTATGGAATTTTGGTAATTCTAAGGAGGAAGGCCTACCCCTCTTTTTTGATAAGTCGATTTCCTGTGCACTACTTGCAAAGTCAGTCTTTACAAATATCTTGAATGGGTGTTCCTTTTGAATTTCAATCTCTCTAAAGTTCAACCAATTAACTTTTTTGTTGTCAATATCTGTTTTTCTATTCACGATAGATTTTTCTAAGTCAGCAGTCCCAAAAAAGTCTTCTTTATGCATTTTGTGAACAATTAGAGGGTTTTTCTTTCTGCATGTTTTCATAATATTGGCGTAATCATCTGGGGAGTATAATCTTTGTTGTAACTTAAGAGCACATTCGATATCACCAAAATCAGTATCGTTAGGGAGAAAACTATGTCCCGATATCAAAAAACGCAAGGTAATTTTCTGCAAAAATGGATGTGCTTCCAAAACAGCTTTTAACATTAAAACCATCTTTATATTCCTGTTTTGGCCCCCACAGCTATCGGACCAAAGAATAAGATATTTACACGATTGCATATCCTGATTCTCCATAATATGCCTGTATAAGCATGAAGAAACTTCTTCAGCTCCCCGGCCAGCTTCACCCTCTAACCATAGGTAACAATGACCCTTGTTTTCTTTTGCAGTGTGGATTCCCAAGTTATAAAGCCAAAGCTGACGTTTGTAAAAGACAACATTGGTGGGTATACGAGGAAGTGGAAGGGTTTTCTCCATGTCAAAGCAGAAAATCTACATCTTCTACTGCTTGCCTCCTATTTGCGTTTAACAAATTTCGTGCTACTTCCGCTTCAGATAAATGACGTTCTTTCTCTAGTTGGTATTTATTTTGTTCTTCGATAGTTCCAGTTGATTTTAAAACTTCCAGTTTATCACATCTATTGCAAGTGTCTTTTTTTAAAGGCTTTCTCCTTAAATTAAAACATGTTAAAAATATTTGTTTATACTTAGAGAAAGATACTGGAAGTTTCGATTCCTGTTTATATAAATTATACATAACTGGCAATGTTGTATCAGATCTCAAGTACATGCTTTCTGTTTGTGCTCTGGAATAATGAGATTTATATTTGGGGAATTTATCAATATGATTTTTAACTTCCTTAAATTGTTCTTCGGAAATTTTATTTTTTCCCCCACCAACACCTCTTAAGTCTTTTACTCCTTCAGGCCTTTTTTTACCTTTTAGCGCTAAATCCACTTTACCACTGGAAATTCTCAACGTCTGAAGGAAAAAAGTTTTACAAACTATAACACCATTAAAAGAATATTCTCTTGTGTAACATTTTTTATCAGATCCTTTGACCCGTTTCCTCTTAACAGGACATTCCCGGACCATTGCGCAAATAAGTGCTCTTTGGGCATCATACGAATCAACAGCATAAAATTTGTCATATTCTTCTCTTGCTTTTTGTAGACTTACTCTTTCTAAACAAGCACATTTTTTTTTGCATAAAAACTGTCGAAATTCTTTGGGCTGTTTGGTTTTCCCCTTCTGGGTAATATAGGTTTCATTATGAATACATTTCATTTTTCGTGTCTCCCTATTTTGTGAAGGGTATTTTCTTTTTCTTCCCTTTTTGGGGCGCCCCTGATTTTTGTCTAACACTTTTGTGGCCAGTATTTTTTCATTACGTGTGCTATTACCGTTGTTTTCTTTAGTCCGTTCTGTATCATCGTTAAAAGTAATTTCATCTGCTGTATTTTCAGGATTTGACTCGACAGAAACCATATTTTTTTGTGTATCATTATTCTCCTTTTCATCATCATTACATATAAGTTTCGCGTCAGAACTATTATTTAGGTATATCTGCAAAGAAGCTTGAGACTCGTTCAAATCTGTTAATAAACCATCGTTTTCAAAAATTTGGAAACTATTGTCCGAGATTGGAACTAGATTTGTTAAACTAATATCCAAATCTTGGGGATTTTCCTACAAAGTTTCCAAGTTTAGTATACAAGAAAAAATAAATTTAAAAATATTTTTTACTAACCTCGCAATTTGAAGTTTTTGAAGTACTTTCTTCGGTGTTTGAGGACTCATTGACATTATTTGATGACTAAAAAATAGTACCCAGTTAAACAAAAAACCATTCAAATATTATTCATAAATTATTAAAACCTTTAGAGAATTATTCGATGATACTGCATCAAAAACTTCCGTAACAAGAGTAGCTTTTGGAACTCCAACCAAAGAGTTTATACCAATTATTCCCGTTTGAAAAGAATGATTTTCCTCCTAACAAAGAGACAAAATAATTTATTATCACTATGTGATGTGGAAAATATTAAAAAAAATATTGTAATTTTGTATAAACTTACCTGTATAGCTATTTCTCTGGCAATTTTAAGTATTAAATCTCTTCTTTTCAACATTTTTTACTAGCAGCACAAAAAACTACAACCGGTATAAACAACCTAATACTAATATCTTGCCTAGAATCTCTCAAACTTCATTCTTTGACAACGATTATGCATAACCCTCTCCCACTAGATGGCGATATTATCTCAAAATTGACGAAATGGCGTTTGGTCATGTTATGCATAACGCAGTCCAATTAACCCAATGTTTTTCATATGAGTCAGACAATTTTGTTACACAATGTGGCAATGCGGAAAAAATTAAACTTCAATAACTGATGTGGAGGGAAATATGTAATATTCTGTGATACTAGGCCAATTTAATTTTAGGTTATGTTAGGAGATTCTAGGCAAGTAATGTAAGTATATTTTTAAATTAATGTAGATTTAGTAAATTTGTTTATCATCATTAATACAACACGGGCACTTTATTTATTTGCATTATTTTAAGAAACATTTTATAGATACAGTATTTTTGAAGATTACCTGATCCTTAAACCGAAATTGAAAATATGTCTAGCCCAGGAAGATTTAGATATAAATGTCTAGTCCACTCTTGCCATAACTGTTTTTACAATCCCATATTTGATATTTCTTATAAGAACAAACATTTTTTTTAAATTTCCTAACCAATTAGATAGAAGGCAAAGCTGGTTTCAAAATTTAAATTTGCCATATACAGAAAATATTTCTGTTATTTGCGAAGATCATTTTTCATTAGATTTCATTACTTCGCAAACGATTAGTTATAAATGCAGTGCCTCTTAAAGTTACTACTAACTGTAATCCAACAAACAATGTAGTTTTTATAATATCCGCACCTGAGGCTGGACACGGTGAAATAATAAATCAGCCACATGATTTAGTTTTGTCTGTCAGCAATGAAGATAACAACTGTGCCAGTCAAGCAAAACGTAAACTTAATTTTATAGATGAAAAACCAAATAAAAAATTATGTACTTATTTTAAAGAAAAAAAATGTAAAAATAAAAATTAAAAAAATCAGAATGTACCTGTTCAGTTCCTTATTAGTATTAATAAATTATTTTTTGTTTCAGTTTAAATTTAAAAATGTTTATTGTTTGTGTTTATTTTGGCACTTCTAAATATTTAAAATGTCTAATATTAATAGTTTAATTATAAAATGATTTGTTAATATTTATTTATTAATAGAGATTAGGTATTGTTTGTATTAAATCTAAAAAGCCTCCCTAGTGTTTTAGTACACTGCTATTACCTCCACGTGGTGGGAAGCGGACAACAATAAATTGCAAGTATATTTTTATTTTCAAGCAATTGATTGGCTAAAAGTAGCAATTTTATTTTCTTTTAATTGTTTAATTTAATTCTACTGAACCTTTATAAATGGTTTTTAAAAACATTCCAAAATCTTTTATGAAAGGTCAGATAAATAAAAAAAATATATTATTTACTTTAATACAAAACTAAAGCTGCATATATTTACATAACTCATTTCTTGTTTTATAGGCTCTAGATGTATGCATATGGCCATCTTCAATTAATTACATCTTTTATCATAATTTAAATTGTTCTTGTTTTGGTATTTTTAATAAAAATGTTTATTTAAATGTGTTTCAATTATTGTTTTGTCGTTTTAATAACGATCTCTTGTTTCTGAACAAACTTTGCATATTTGTTTCAAAGCTACTTAATTATTTAAATAGCTTTGAGCTAATTTGTAAATATTGGTCAGAAACAAGAGATGAGGTATAAATAATTTTAAATGAACCGCCATTCTACTTCTTTCTTTCTTCTTTTTTTAAACGTTATCTTTAACTATTAGGGTGTTCGCACACTTAAATTAGTTCCAATAAAATCCGTGCCCCCTTATCTGGCGTCGGAATGTTGTGAATTTGTTAACACTCATTTTCACGGGGATTGCATATCTCGTTTACTTGTTATTTTATCTATGAGTTTTTCACTATCTAGGGTGCGTTCCAAAACCTTACCTTTTCATACTCCAATTTATTCTAGTCGTTCTAAAACTCACCCTGGGTTTGATCACTTGCTCGTGACTACCGTTCCAAAATTTACGGAACTTACGCTAGAGTGTGCCTCAGTGTACCCTACTGAAAAGGAGGGTAGAAAACGTACTCTGGGGTTTTAGCAAAATAAACGCCGCCATTTTTCAATCAAAAATGAATTTTATCGATCATGGATGGTGGAAAATGACAAAATTATTCTACACATCAAAGGTAAGTAGTAAGTAGGATACTTTACATATCTACTTTATTTTATTAATACCTAATGTGTTTGTATAATTTTAGATGAGGATGAGAACCAAAAAGGATGTTTTTCTGATTATTTAGAAATTTGTCCTGTATACTACTTTGACTAATGTGATATTTTGTGTTTTTATATATGTACCATCCCATGACTTATGACCTATTATAAATGGTCTCAAAGGACGAATAAAGTATTTATTTATTTATTATTATTAGACTAAAAACGTTTTTCAATATAGATAAACCAATTTTTAAATTCAAATGAATAAGCGCCTTAGCAAACTATCAAAGTCAAACGTCAAATACACTTACTTCGTTCCTAAACGAAAATGACCCCGCAGTTTTTGATAGGAAAATGGCTTTCGGTGGATTTCTCTCAAACTTCGGAAATTTATTCTTCATCCCATCCCGATCAAAAGTGTTCACTGGCCCAACTCAATCCTATGTACAGATTTCGAGCTAGCGCGAGTTTAAAATGATTAGGGGGAACTCGATATATGCGCATTTATCGGCAAGTTAGGCGTTCACCTCTTTACGTTTATGGTTTATATGATGGATATATGTCATACACACCCAGATACACACACACGCACACATTTAGCGTCTTTTAGAAGATTTTATTTTGATTTCTAAACTACTTTTTAAGAATTTTTTTTTATTGACATTACATTTTTCATTTTTCAATCACTTTTTTGTTACCATGAATACAGCTAGACTATGTCCGACATGGGCGTTTCATTAACAGGGTTAAACACAGCCGGACGGACACCTTGAAATAAATATAAAACTAAATGTTCAATGGAGAAATACTCTTTGTAAGAGAACACTTAACAATTATGTCCAGCATAAAATTAACATTGCTAATGAATTTAATAAGAGCTTTAGCAAACCAAATAAAAAGCGATGAAAATTTATTCCTAATTGCACCTATTTTGATTTAAAAAATGGGAAAATCGTTGGAATAGATAACACAAAGTCTGAAATAATTAAATTAAACTGTGATTATCTTTTAAAACCATTTACACATACTCTATCTAAATGTATAGAACAATTGTTACTCTATTACATAAAAAGGGAGATGTAACAACATCAGCAATTACCAACACATATGGTTTAATCACCCACTTCACAAAAAAGTTTGAAAAATTAATTAAAAATAGATTAGTTTCCTACCCAAAACAAATATGAAATACCACACAAAACGCCGTTAGTGTCCTAACTTCACAAGTACCTAAGTGAATCACTTAATGAAAGCAAGCCCTGTTTGTGTATATTTCTGGATCTTTCAAATACATTTGACACGGTTAGTCATCATCTTATCCTGCAGAAGGTGCCATGGCTCAGCGTTAGCATATACACTTCTCAACGAGACGACCCGGGTTCGGTTCCCAACAAAATCAAGTGGTTCATAATATAGGCAACCCACCATGGCTTGGTGAGTACGTACGTTGGTCATGGCTATGTAACTGTAGTCATTAAGCCATGCAGAAAGCGTTAGTCGCGGCCTGAACCACCCGTCACACGAACTTTACTTTTTTTTCTCCTGGAGTGCTTGGAAGATATTGGTATACTTTAATAGGGGCACTATGAAAATGAGCTGAAATAAGCATCGTTGTTATTTCGCTGATGGCAAGATGGTTTTTCGGATGTTCCTTTTTAATCCTTCATTTTAAACAAATATGACGAGTTGATCTCCCAAAGACTACGCCAAATGTGCTATAAATAAATAAGAATAATAAACATAATGATTATGCTGCATTTTTGCTCTATGCGAGTCGTGGAACCCTTGTAGGAGTATAAAAGAGTAGGGTTTAGATGAGATAACGACAAGTGACGCTTGTGCTGGACATATTAATTGTTAAGCGTTCTCTTACAAAAAATATTTCTCCATTGAACATTTATTTAGTTTTTTAATTTATTTCAAGGTGACTGGCTGTGTTTAACCCTGTTAATGAAACGCCCATGTCGGACATAGTCATGGTAACAAAAAAGTGATTGAAAAATGAAAAATGTAATGTCAATAAAAAATAAATTGTTAAGTAATAGTTTAGAAATCAAAATAAAATCTTCTAAAAGACGCTAAATGTGTGCGTGTGTTTGTATCTGGGTGTGTATGACATATATCCATCATATAAACCATAAACGTAAAGAGGTGAACGCCTAACTTGCCGATAAATCCCCCTAATCATTTTAAACCCGCGCTAGCTCGAAATCTGTACATAGGATTGAGTTGGGCCCGTGAACACTTTTGATCGGGATGGGATGAAGAATAAATTTCCAAAGTTTGAGAGAAATCCACCGAAAGCCATTTTCCTATCAAAAACTGCGGGGTCCTTTACTCCTTGTCGCTCCAAGTAAAATAGACAGTTCTCTGACATATTCCATACCCTTACTCCATTGTACATTATGGAACGCAACCCTACACACCTTTGACTTTGACGTTTCACATAAATTTCCATTAAACGTCAGTGTAGAATCAAGGGAATTAAACTGTAATAGTATATTACGTAATATGTGTTGTAAATAGCATTTTACGCACGAAGCCGCGAGTGCATAATTCCATGAGTGCGTAATTGCTTTACAGCACGCATTACGTACTATACTTTACCTACGGCCATATACAGTGTGCCAAAAAGTCTGGACTTATGACAGGGTACTTAATTTCTTCAATTACATTTTTTGAATAATTTTATAAAATTCTCTTCATTTCACTTGACATATTGAAAATGTAGGCATTCTTTTTTATTTAAGAAAATTTGACACCGCTCGAATTATCTCGAGCGTTTATTTAGGATGCTCGAATTATCTCGAGTGTTTATTTATAGCGCTTGAATTATCTCGAGCGTTTATTTAGAACGCTCGAATTATCTCGAGCGTTTATTTATAGCGCTCGAATGATCTCGATAGTTTATTTAGAAGCGCATTAATATTCTGGAGCGTTTATTTAGAGTGCTCGAATTATCTCGATCGTTTATTTATAGCGCTCGAGCGTTTATTTAGAGCCCTCGAATATTCTCGAGCATTTATTTGGAGGTGCTCGAATTATCTCGTGTTTATTTGGGGCTGCTCGAATTATTTCGATCGTTTATTTAGAAGCGCATGAATATTCTCGAGCGTTTATTTGGTGTGCTCGAATTATTTCGAGTGTTTATATATAACGCTCGAATTATCTAGAGCGCTCGAATTACCTCGATCGTTTATTTAGAAGCGCATGAATATTCTCGAGCGTTTATTTGGGGTGCTCGAATTATCTCGAGCGTTTGTTTGTTTACGGTAAACAAATCGCACGGTTTTGTGTTTATCGCGCGTCATGAGCTATATACTGAGGCTGTATGTCGTGTTTTTTTACCTATTTTCTATAGTGGCCATAGGTAAAATAATAATACGTTGATTCTGAATAATTGTGATTGTGTGAATTAGTGAAAATGAATAGTAATTCAAATTCAAATTCAAATACTCCACCAGACTTGTAAGAAGAATATAGAGCAATGTTCTCTAAATTTGTTACTTAACAAGACAACGCGCAATATGGTACGAGAAGTCCTATAAATTGTTTAACAACCGAAAATAATATATAATTATGCACGTTATGTTGATGACTGTTTAGTACCTTGAAGATACGATCAGCCATTTTAGCCCACCAAAAAAAACCTATGGGGGAACTTACTAAACTTTTATTAGAAATTTATTAATTAAAAAATTAAAATTTTTTTTATTAACCTTGCCCTAAGAAAGTTATAAGCAATAAATACTCTAGCTTCAAGTAGAACCTACACCGCCCACTAGCCCACCAAAAAAAACCTATGGGGGAAGGAGGGGGCACGTTTTAAATGTAAAATACCCTTCGGTCAGAATTGGACGAAATTTTGATATGTGATAGATCTAGACCTATCGATCAAATATGTTCGTTGCGCCAAAGCTCTTAGTTTAACAGTTTTTGATTTACAGGGCGTCCAAAATCACTACTTCATAATTTCAAAATATCATAAAATGTGTGTTTTTGTCAATATTAGCACAAAAATAAGTGAAACCTTTTTATTTTTACTACTCTGTTGCTTTCATAATTTTTGTACATACAACTGATATACAGGATGAGTCCATATATGTGCTTTTGAAAAAAAATGTACTGTGGTATTGCTTTGAAATTTTGGTGAAAGGAAGCTGACACATATATATTTCCATTAAAATTATTATTATAAGTTAGATCCAATATTCGTCTGATGTACAGAGTGTTTAATTTATTTAACGTCGTTATTCTTTCTATTTCATTTTCTGATAAGTCAATTGAAAGGCCCATGTTAAAATTAACTATTTGCTAATTGTATATGCCCACATACTATTCACGTTGTGGACCAAAGCCATACCTCGAATTCTTCAAACGGAAAAGTCGTTAACATAAAAATCCTTACAATTTTACGTTAAAAATAAAGTTTTTATAGATTGATGACAAAAAGGTTAAATATGATATGCTTTATTTAATATGCTGAATATTTTCAAATAGGGTTTTCAATAGCGTGGATTCATTTGACAAAAACCTTTATTTTGATGAATTAAGAAAAGAAAACAGTCCCAGTGCCGCCAATGTTCACACCATAACGACAAATGAAACTTGTCACTTAACGTTCGTTGAATACAGAAACAGAACAATCCAAGACGAGCAGATGCAACAAGATCAGATTGAATTCTCAAGTGCCAAGTCATTCTTGTCGTATAGTACAAAATTGTCACAGAAATCGAAAACTTATTACTTTAATGATTCAATATTAAATATCTATCACCTCCACGTTATGTGCATTTAGTACATGATCTAAAACATTTATAGAAGGATACTTAATTTGTTCTTGATATCTAGCGTATCCTAAAAACCATAGTACAGCGGTTATATGAGAACAAGTACCTAGAGTCCTTGCACCAAGACTTACAGGTGCAGTAAGTACCTAATATTAGGTTAAATTCTTCTTCCTCGTCATTCGTCACAAATGGAATCCACAATTGGTAACGAGTAGCATTTCTGAGGCTAGAAAATATCCTTACCCGCAAAAAACCAGGTTCATGGTTTTCATCAAACTGATATTGAACTTGACGGTCCTCTATTTCATTGTCCTGTATATAAGAAGGAGCCATTTTTAATTGAAAAATACCTACAGTTATCTCTTTACGGGAGTTATACATAGATTTAGAACACATCCCCAACAAGTCATTCATAAAAGCTGATTTAGACGTATCCAGTAGCTGTCGACAGTGTCACTGTCACGCTTGCTAGGACACGCCCACTGCTGGAACTGGTCGTTTACACGAGTCCAGTTTGTCGTGAATGTGTGCTTATGATCAGGTGCGTACGAAAATGAATGTGGGGTTCTTTAAAAGGAAATCTGTTAAGATAATGCCCTCGCTCTTATTACAGGAGCTTACAGATATGTTGGAGGAAGAATTATTAAATAAAAAAAGAATATGGGTCAGAAAATGGATCAACGATAGAAATATAACGGGAGGTTTTGCTTTGCTACAACAACGAAAACTAGAAGTTCCCTCTGAGTACATTTTGGCGTTAAGACGTACGTCAGAAAATGTGCTATTTGTTTTTATACGCATTACAACGCAGATTCCATCAACATTCGTGTTCTCAATAAAGTTGAACCAAGTTCAACGTTTCTAATTCGCTTCATTTTCGGGTCAATTTTTAAACGCCGCCACTGTTCACTCTATAAAGATGCGCCATGGACTGATTCGGGTGTTTGGGGGGACGCGGGTGAGGACTACTGTCGTCAAAAATAGACGGACTTTCTATTCGAGACATCGCTGACGGACAGCGCTGTACTGTCACAAAAAAGTGTTTACATGGAGCCAACTACTCGACAGCGCTGACGGACAGTGAGACTGTCGACAGCTACTGGATACGTCTAAATCAGCTATAAGTTTCAAATATTCCGTGCCCAAGGATGAAGTGAGATAGATATATAAAAGGCCGGAACATGGCGACGAATTTATGCTGCGATGCATGGGCGTACCGTTACAGAGGGAAATAGGATGTGACACAATATATTTATTTTTTTTAATGATTTTAATTTTACCGGTTACATAGGAAATTTAAAATACTAATGAAAATATATTTATTTAATCAAAATAATCGTAAAAAAATTTAGTCCGCTCTGAACACCTTGTTCGTCAATGCAGGATCAAGGGAAAATTCATCATTTCCTTGCAAATGTGTCGATGTTGTTTTTATCAGGCTGTTCGACTATCAGGCTATTCGGGATTGAGGTAGGAATAGGGAACTAACTACAAATTAAACACTGATGAATTATTAGTTGTATCATCCTGAAATAAAAAAAAAAAATGTTGGTATAGTAGGAACCTTCTACGTTTAGATAAATCCTGAAAAATATTTAAACCGTTTTAATCTTATCGAACCTATAACAGAAAAAAATTAGTTAGTAAATATCATCTAACGAAAACGTTGGCAGAAGTAACAAATTTCTACATCTACTATTTTTTTGACGTAGTTATATGCCCTCGATGAATAAAATGACAATGTCACAGCAAACGATCTCAAACTTGGGTCAAATTTTTGCGTGGTAGATCCTTTTAGCATTCTTTTAAAAATGTCACTTGCAGTACCTTGAACGGAAGCCTAAAAAAAACTCTAATGAATAAACTACTTAGTTAAATAGTGTAAAAATAGTATTTATTTTGTTTTTGTTATTTTGTTTATTATTAACTACATTGTATAGTTTATAGGACTCATTAATTTTAAATAAATATCATATTTCGCTCGTCTTGCACATACAAGTGTTATTAAGTCAATTACGTGCATTTAAGAGTATATTTTTAATTTTAGTAGGTAAATTTATGTTTAGAAATTTGTTAGAAACATGTTCAAAATATGTATTCAACTTTGCAATGTATGTAATGGTACAAATTTAAATAATAATAAAATTAGCAAGTTATCATTGTTAATGTTCCAAGTTTTTTACTTCCAATAAGTATTCGTCAAAACTAATACCTACCTTGACTGCATTTTCTGAGGCCTCAGATATCAGATCTTTCTTTCTAAGAAGGTCAATCAGAGATCCCATATTAGTAATTTTGGCTTTAAGTCTTTTAACTTGACTTGAAAGAGTTTTAATTTTTCTTCTTTGGGTTCCTATTGTACGTTTCATGGTTTTAAAAACATACTTTCTTTTTGGAGAAGAAAAATCATCGCTAGTCCAGTCACCAGGATAATTTCTTTTTCTGAAAAAAAAAAAATACAAGACCATGAAAAATGTCTATTTTCTTGATTTAGGTACAAATGATATATTTTTTTTACATATTTGAAATTGCCAAAACCTGGTAAATGTTACAAAAATTCCACGCAAAATAATTTTTCCAAAAAAATTACCTTCTCTCTGGAGTTACAATAAGAGCAAGTTTTCCCTTGAAGCCTGATGATAGACCTGCAATTTCTGAAACATGCTGTTGTGATATAACATAGTTCTCAGTTTCAGAAGCCGTCAATGTTGTAGAAGAATCTTTTTCTCCTGCAGGAACTGGTCGTTCTGGTATACCAGAAGATATCGGCATAATTCCTTCAAATGGTAGTTCTGTTAATGATAAAATCAATTGTTTGTGAAATTATATGAAAGTTGTATTGAGATTGAAACTTGAAAAATGCTTATAAGCATCAAAATATGATTTGGCTACTGCAGCCAAAATTAATTTAATGAATGTTAAAAAATACTTACATTTTACAGTTTTTTTTAGGCTTCCGTTCAAGGTACTGCAAGTGACATTTTTAAAAGAATGCTAAAAGGATCTACCACGCAAAAATTTGACCCAAGTTTGAGATCGTTTGCTTTGACATTGTCATTTTATTCACCGAGGGCATATAACTACGTGAGAAATACTTTCAATCGGTCTCTACCTCATTTGGGAACCATTTCAAAATGGTTCCGTTCTGTAGATGGATCCCCTGGATTTACAAAAGAGGCTCTTACTTCATTAAAATTAAAAACAAAAGGTATGGTAGATCAAGGTAAGGGAGTTTTATGCAACTTAGTTTTAGATGAGATGTCAATCCGACAACAGGTTGAGTGGACTGGGAAGAAATCTTGTGGTTACGTAGATGTAGGTACAGAACTTGACTCAGACACTCTTCCAATGGACAGAGAGGCGCTTGTATTTATGTTGGTAAGTATAAATGATTCATGGAAAATTCCAGTAGGGTATTTCCTTATTGATGGATTAATGGCTGGAGAAAAAGCAGGTTTAGTGGTAAAATGCCTTGAATTTCTTGGGGAAACTGGAGTAACTGTTACCTCTTTGACATTCGATGGACCTCCTGTAAACTTCAAAAGGCTGAATTTCTTGGTTGTGATTTTTCTGATGAAACCAACATCCGATTACAGGTGAGAACGTTTTTGTATATTTAGATCCCAGCCACATGATAAAATTGGTTCGGAATTGTTTTGGGTCACAAAAAATTATGAACAATGGGGATGGAGGTGTTATTGAATGGAGATTTATTGAACAGCTCTTTGAACATCAAAACACTGAAGGTCTTCATGCAGCAACAAAATTAAAATTGCGTCATCTAGAATGGGCTAGAGAAAAAATGAAGGTTTGTATTGCTACTCAAACATTGAGCAAAAGTGTTTCAGATGCCCTATTATTTCTTTGTCATGACATGAAAATAGCTTGTTTTAAAAATGTAGATGCAACTGCAGATTTTATTTTAAAATTTAACAACTTATTTGATATATTTAATTCACGTAACAGATTTGCAAAATATATTTATAAAAAATCAATTTCTCTGAGTAACAAGACAATTTTTTTTGATTATTTGGATAGCTGCAAAAAATTTATATTAGATTTGAATACGGGTGGTATTCCAATATTAGATACTCAAAGAAAAACTGGTTTTTTGGGTTTTTTGGTCTCTATAAATAGTATGAACGAAATGTATACAACCTATATTGTTAACAAAGGTACCCTTAAGTACTTTAATCTGCATAAAATATCACAAGACCATTTAGAAACTTTTTTTGGAGCTATTAGAAGCAAAGGAGGTTTCAATAATAATCCAACAGCAAGACAGTTTGAGGCTGCTTATAAAAGATTAATTGTTCATTCTGAAATAAGTGGACCTAAAACAGGAAATAGATTTTGAAAATATTCCGATTTTATTATGTGGGAGTGGACATATTATAACACATACTGAAGATTTCAACAACTTGGAAGAAAGTAAAGAATATAAGTCATTCATGGAATCAGTAAATAAAGATTTTGAAGACAGTTTTTTAAATTGTGCTGCTTGGGATTTAACTGATTATGTTGAAGATATAATTGGTTACATCTCTGGATTCGTAGTAAACGGTTTAAAAAAATGTGTAGTTTGTATAAAATGCAGAAGCCTTTTAGAAAGTAGTGTGTCATATTCATCCCTGCAAAACAGAAAAAAATATGGCAACCTAATAAATGCCTCGAAACTTGTAATAGATGTCTGTAAGGCTGGGGAGAGGTATTTTAGGTTCTTTCAAAAGACTAAAGGCATTTTTAATAAAAATATAAAGAACTTAATAAATATTCTAATTAGAAATGCAATGAGATCTTTCAGTAGTGATATATATGATCATTTTGGAGATCACCCCATTTGTTGATTCTCATTCCACTCAGCTAATCAAACTCTGCCTAAAAAATTATTTCAAAGTGCGAATTTATTATGAAATTAAAAAAATGCTAGACCTTCCAAAAAGAAAACGAATTAGAAGTATCAATACTAAAGTAATTCTTTTTCAAAATCAATAATTGTTTAAAAGTATAGTATGGTCCATAATTAAACGGATTTATAAATTTTCAGGATTTCAATCATTAATATCATAGGAGAAGGTCAAGAAGACATTTTTTACCTTTTATAGGTTCGACAAGAATACGATAATTTTTGTTTTTTCATGATTTCTCAGTAGATTTGGACTACTGCAATTACAACCACATTATTTTGCAATTTCAGACATACGTATATTGTATTGATAATTTTTTACTAACTATTGTAACCAATCAAATTACTTAATTTAGAGTCATGTGTCAAATTTCATCCAATCAGCTATGGATTACAGCGATAACACCCTACATGTGGTGTTTTCAGTTTGGTGTTTTCAGCAAGTCAAGTTTTTGATTAAAAATTAATTAAACGTCAAACTGACAACTAGTTTAAAAATGTTTAAATCTACAAAGTAAAAAATTATCTTATCGAATACCCCTCGGGCCTTGATAAATCCTCAAAATTTTGTCATAGAGAATCCTTCAAGCGTGTTGCTTAAGGATAATAGCCCTCGGCCTTCGGCCTCGGGCCATTATCAAGCAACACGCTTTCAGCATTCTCTATGACAAAATTATCTCGGTATTATCAAGGCCCTAGGGGTATTACTACTGATAATTTTTTACTAACTATTGTAACCAATCAAATTACTTAATTTAGAGTCATGTGTCAAATTTCATCCAATCAGCTATGGATTACAGCGATAACACCCTACATGTGGTGTTTTCAGTTTGGTGTTTTCAGCAAGTCAAGTTTTTGATTAAAAATTAATTAAACGTCAAACTGACAACTAGTTTAAAAATGTTTAAATCTACAAAGTAAAAAATTATCTTATCGAATACCCCTCGGGCCTTGATAAATCCTCAAAATTTTGTCATAGAGAATCCTTCAAGCGTGTTGCTTAAGGATAATAGCCCTCGGCCTTCGGCCTCGGGCCATTATCAAGCAACACGCTTTCAGCATTCTCTATGACAAAATTATCTCGGTATTATCAAGGCCCTAGGGGTATTACTACTGAAAATTCGCACCTCGAAAAAATTTTCGGAAATTATTCAAGCTCTAGGGAGATATTATAACTGACAATTTAACAGGCTTTGGGAGCATTATACAGTGTCATCCCCAAAATACGCACCATAAGGGGAACTTTTTTATTAAGGACAAAAAGTTATTCTTGATAAAAGTTTGTGCATCCCTTAAAACCAACAAAATAGAGTAAAACATTCGTAAGCCTTCAAAAATTTGATTTTGAGAAGAGTATATTTTGAAGAATATCGGAAAATGTTATTTAGAAAAGTTGTTAAGCTTTAAAAAATACATCTAGATTTGAAGTGGCCATCTAAGTGAAGTTTTAATTTTTTACCAATTTTTTTAAACGCTAAACGTATCCCCATTTAAAATAATGGGTAAAAAAAATAAAACTTCACTTAGCATTTTTTAATGCTAAACAACTTTTCTAAATAACATTTCCCGAGATTTTTCAAAATAAGGGTACTTTACTCGTCTCAAAATCAAATTTTTGAATTCTCCTCGTATATTACGAGTGTTTTACTATATTTTGTTGGTGCATGTTTAGTTTTAGGGGATGCACAAACTTTTATCAAGAATAACTTTTTGTCGAAAAACTCTTAATAAAAAAGTTTCCCATATGGTGCGTACTTTGGGGATGACACACAATTAGGATTTGTAGGTATGTCGTTTCACTGTCAATGTCTTCTCACCTGCTTCGTGGATTATGAATGTATATAATTTTAATGTAGCGTAGTGTAGAAAAAAAATAAAACGAGGCTTTCCTCACAAAAAAAATAGTAGATGTAGAAATTTGTTACTTCTGCCAACGTTTTCGTTAGTTGATATTTACTAACTAATTTTTTTCTGTTATAGGTTCGATAAGATTAAAACGGTTTATATATTTTTCAGAATTTATCTAAACGTAGAAGGTTCCTACTATACCAACATTATTTTTTTTATTTCAGGATGATACAACTAATAATTCATCAGTGTTTAATTTGTAGTTAGTTCCCTATTCCTACCTCAATCCCGAATAGCCTGATAGTCGAACAGCCTGATAAAAACAACATCGACACATTTGTTCAGAGCGGACTAGCGAAATAACTGATCCTAAATTTTTTTACGATTATTTTGATTAAATAAATATATTTTCATTAGTATTTTAAATTTCCTATGTAACCGGTAAAATTAAAATCGTTAAAAAAAATAAATATATTGTGTCACATCCCATTTCCCTCTGTAACGGTACGCCCATGCATCGCAGCATAAATTCGTCGCCATGTTCCGGCCTTTTATATATCTATCTCACTTCATCCTTGGGCACGGAATATTTGAAACTTATGAATGACTTGTTGGGGATGTGGAGTTATATGTCAGTCACACAACGTGAATAGTATATGGGCATATACAATTAGCAAATAGTTAATTTTAACATGGGCCTTTCAATTGACTTATCAGAAAATGAAATAGAAAGAATAACAACGTTAAATAAATTAAACACTCTGTACATCAGACGAATATTGGATCTAACTTATAATAATAATTTTAATGGAAATATATATGTGTCAGCTTCCTTTCACCAAAATTTCAAAGCAATACCACCGTACATTTTTTTTCAAAAGCACATATATGGACTCATCCTGTATATCAGTTGTATGTACAAAAATTATGAAAGCAACAGAGTAGTAAAAATAAAAAGGTTTCACTTATTTTTGTGCTAATATTGACAAAAACACACATTTTATGATATTTTGAAATTATGAAGTAGTGATTTTGGACGCCCTTTACATCAAAAACTGTTAAACTTAGAGCTTTAGCGCAACGAACATATTTGATCGATAGGTCTAGATCTATCACATATCAAAATTTCGTCCAATTCTGACCGAAGGGTATTTTACCCCCTCCTTTACTAAACTTTATTAGAAATTTATTACGCAAAAAATTTTTTATTAACACTCCCCATCAAAAGTTATAAACAAATAATCTACGGCATGTGCCGACAAGTTGCTTTGATCAGCTTTGGCGGCTTATTATATTATATTATATGTAGGTTCAACTTGAAGCTAGACTATTTGTTTATAACTTTTGATGGGGAGGGTTAATAAATTTTTTTTGCGTAATAAATTTCTAATAAAAGTTTAGTAAATTCCCCCATAGGTTTTTTTTGGTGGGCTAGTGGGCGGTGTAGGTTCAACTTGAAGCTAGAGTATTTGCTTATAATTTTCTTAGGGCAAGGATAGTAAAATTTATTTTTGGGTAATAAATTTCTAATAAAAGTTTTGTAAATTCCCTCATAGGTTTTTTTGGTGGGCTAAAATGGCTGGTGTAGCTTCTTAATTACTTAAATAATTTATCTTTTAATTCGTAGGAACCCATCCTTAAATGCAGTGCCGGCCTAAGAGCAAAATGTTGTGTGTGCAAGAATGAGTTTTGGCGCCCATTACAATGAAAATGGGTATGACACCACTCTAAAATTTTGATAAATTTGAAAACAGGTCAGCGTTCTTAGTATCAAATACTATTAAACGAGCAAGGTTTGTATGTGTGTCCAGAGGATCTCGAAATCCACTCGTCAGAATTCAATGAAACTTTCAGGGTAGACTAATTCCTATCTAAATCGACAGAAAATGTAGGTCTCATGTCTGTGAAAATTCGATCTTCCGAGATATTTACAAGAAAAGTTAAGCTTTTAGTTTTATTTCCTAGCAACGGCACATAATAATTACTTGTTTCTATAGTAATATATACTATAAAGGATAGATGAGTACAGTCAAAGTGGGGATATAACGTCACATTCCATAGGCGTACTTTGCAAAATAAGTTTCTATAATATAAATAAGGTCACAG
This sequence comes from Crepidodera aurea, assembly GCA_949320105.2. NCBI lineage: Eukaryota > Metazoa > Arthropoda > Insecta > Coleoptera > Chrysomelidae > Crepidodera > Crepidodera aurea. The sequence continues at coordinate 72,191,244 of OX439475.1, read as the reverse complement.
CATATAAAATATATATACGCACTTCGTAGATTAAATTTTGAAGTTATATTATTTACAAAAAATAAAAATAAACTTTATGCATCCGACACTTTAACATTGAACGAATTAAATTTAACCAATAAATAACAAGGAGGATTATATGTTGGGATTAAATTAAATCTCTTGGCATTAAAAGTAACGCTTCAGTACTTACTGTAGCGTAGTTGGTAACAACAAGGTTGTCATCTTGGACTGTCAACAGTCAATAAAGGAAAAGCACAGCAGCGGAGGCAAGACGTTGGCCATGTTGAGTGTCGAGCTGCTAGTTGTTAATTGTAGTTATTAAAAGTTCTAAAATAACAATAGAGTTTTCATTTACTTATCGTGAACAATCACACAATAATACATGGCGCAGTCATATAGTAAACGTTCCTAAGAGAGTGAGTAATAATAACATACGTAAATCAAGTATTTCTGGGACCACGTGAAAAAGCCCGCCATTACCATGTCCGGCTTCAATTTGCCGAAACCATTAAAAATGTCTGGTAATATAAACGAAAACTGGAAATGTTTTAACCAGTCATTAAATATTTACCTAAGAGCCTCTGGTCAAATGACAAAAAGTGATGACACGAAAATAGCAATTCTTCTCAACTGTATAGGAGATGATGGTCTAAAAACATATAATAATTTTATACTTGAAGAAGAAACATTCGAAGCAGTATTGAACAAGTTCCAGGAAGTGTGTAATCCCAAAAAGAACATTTTATACTGTAGGTATATGTTTTATGAACGTTCACAGAAAGTAAATGAGCCCTTTGAGTCATTTTTAATAGATGCTCAGACTTTAGTGAGAGACTGTGAATTTACTGATGTAAATGAGATTCTACGAGATAGACTTATTTTTGGATCAGCTGATAACGAAACGAAACAAAAAATTATAACGATGGAAAAGGTAACCCTAGAAGAAGCTATAAAGATGTTTAAAGTAGCAGAATTAGAAAAAGTCCAAACTAAAAATATATGCCAGGCAAATAATAGTTTTAGTTCAAATGTTGACAAAATCAAAATGTCAACAGCCGAAGAAAAAAGTTCATTCAAGAAGAAAAATGCTGCAAGATACAATCAAAATGTAGTTGATTGTAGATGGTGTGGAGGAACACATGAACGTAACAAGAACATGTGTCCAGCAAACGGAAAGAAATGCAAGAAATGTGGGATAGAAAATCATTTCGCAAGCGTGTGTAGAACAAAATCTGGAAGAAGACAAGTACAGGAAATAAATGTAGAAGAGTCCGAGGAGGATGAAGAATATTATTGTGGTTCAGTAAGTAATAAAATTGTAAATGCTATTTCTTGGTATCAAAAAATAAAAGTTGAAAATTGTGTAATAGATTTTAAACTCGATACAGGGTCAGATGTTAATTTGATTCCATCAGATTATCTTGAATTAATTAGTAAAAATTCAAAAGTAATATTAAATCAAAATGCTAATATAAAATTAGAAGCATACAATGGAAGTAAAATTAATGTAATTGGTGAAACTGATCTAAATGTAAGTGTTGAAAATAGAAAGTTCAGGATAAAATTTGTTATTGTTGAAAACAAATTGACACCAATTTTAGGCCTTGAGAGCTGTATAGAGCTTGATTTAATTAAAAAATCATGCAAAATTCAAGAATGTTCTACTAAGCTTTTAACAAAAGACAATATTTTAAAAACATATGTAGATGTGTTTACTGGAATTGGTAAGTTCGCAAAAAAGTATAGTATTAAATTGAAAGCCAATGCATTACCTTGTTCCAACCCCCCTCATAGAGTTCCATTGAAAATCAAAGATAAATTAAAAGAAGAGTTAACAAAATTGTGTAATCTGGATATAATTTGTAAAACAAAAGAACCAGTAGAATGGGTAAATAGTTTAGTAATTATTGAAAAACCCAATGGTAGCTTGCGATTATGCCTAGATCCCAAATACTTGAACGAGTCAATTGTTAAAGACTATTTTGAGATACCTAAATTTGAGGATCTGGCATCAAAATTAAAAAATGCCAGGTATTTCAGTGTTTTGGATCTAAAAGATTCATTTTGGCAAATTCCTCTAAGTAAAGAAAGTTCAAAATATTGTACATTCTCAACACCTTTTGGCTTATTTTCTTTTAAACGTTTACCATTTGGTATAAACATATCGGCCGAAGTTTTTCAAAAGTACTTGTCTGAAAACTTTGAAGATATGAAAGGTGTAAATATATATATTGATGATTTGTTAATATTTGCGGAAACTGTAGAGGAACATAATGAAATTTTAAAGAATGTCTTAGAAAGAGCCAAACAAATCAGCATAAAGTTTAACAAAGATAAATTTCAGTATTTGCTAAATGAAGTGAAATATTTAGGCCATACATTTGGCAACGGTACAGTAAAAGCAGATGATGAAAAAATTAAAACAATAGTAGATTATGACAGGCCAAAGGATAAGAAAGCATTACAGCGGTTTCTTGGTATTATCAATTATTTAAGAAACTTTATACCAAATATGTCTGAGAAAACATATCCATTAAGATCACTGTTAAAAAAGAATATTGAATTTGTGTGGGAAAAGGATATTCATGATAAAGCATTTGATGAACTAAAACAGATCATTTGTAATGCTCCTGTTTTAAAAAATTATGACAATGATTCTGAGATAGTAATACAGACAGATAGCAGTAAAAATGCAATAGGCTGTATTTTAACACAAAATGGTCATCCGGTATGTTATGCATCAAAGGGATTATCAGAAAGTGAAATAAATTATGGTCAAATAGATAAAGAATTTTTGGCCATATTGTTTGCGTTAAAAAAATTTCACAACTATGTGTATGGGAAAAGTGTGACTGTACAGACTGATCATAAACCATTAGTTGCGTTAATGAATAAGGATATACACAAAATACAGTCAAATCGCTTACAAAGAATAAGACTCAAAATAAGTATTTATGATGTTAAAGTTATATTTGTGCCCGGAAAACAAATGTTTATAGCAGATGCTATTAGTAGGGCTGCTTCCAAAGCAAACAAACAAGATACTGATAAAATGTTGAATAATGTTGTGCATTCCATTAATGTATCTAATGAATTGACTAAAGTAATAAAAAACAATACACTGGATGATCCAATTTTAAGTAAAATTAAAGAATAAAATGTGAAAGTATTTTAAAGAATTATTACCAATTAAAAAATTCAATATATGTAGAAAATGAGTTAGTATTCTTAGATCATAGGTTAATAATTCCAACTAAAATAACGAAGGAAATTATAAAAAAAGTACATGAGAATCATTTTGGCATTAATAAAACTAAAAATCGAATTAAATCACTATTTTACTGGCCAAAAATGGATACTGAAATTGAAAACTATGTTCAAAACTGTTCAGTGTGTAAACAATTTAGCAATAAAAATCCTAGAGAGCCTATGATATCAGAGAAGCAATGTGAATACCCATTTCAAAAAGTTGCTTCAGACATTTTACACTTTGCAGGGGAATCATATTTAGTCGTGATTGACTATTATTCAAAGTGGTTAGAATTAATTAAAATAAAACATAAAGATTCGAAAACACTTATTAATATTTTAAAGCAAATATTTTCAACTCATGGTATACCTGAAGTATTAAGAGCCGATAATATGCCTTATGCATCATTTGAGTTCAATGAATTTGCAAATGCATGGAACTTCAAAATTATAACCTCAAGCCCATATTACCCAAAAGGGAATGCATTGGCTGAAAAGGGTGTAAATATTGCAAAAAACATACTGAAAAGATGTAAAGAAGAAAATCTAGACCTAAAACTAGCACTATTAGAACACAGAAACACATCATTGTTGAGTTCAAGATATAGTCCATCGCAGCTTCTTTTTAGTAGAAAAACGCGAACGAACCTACCAATTCACAGAAACCAGTTGAAACCGAAAATTGTTGAAGACTTTTCGGATATTCAAAAAGAAAAAGATGAAAGGAACAAACAGTTCTATGATACAAACACAAAAAATCGAAAACTTAACTTAATTGAAGGTCAAAAACTATATTACCGGAAAGATAAGGTGTGGCTACCAGGAAAATTCATTAAGTTTGGTGATACACCCAGAACAGTTTTATTCTTTGATACCAATAATAAAGTAAAACGCAGAAATAGCATAGATATTAAAGAAACTAGTATTTTGTCTAAAAATAATAAGCAATGTCAAAACAAAGAAAACGTGTCTATGTATTTTTCAAATCAAAAAGTTTTTATTCAAGATGAGGCAGAAATAGACAATAGTGTAAAAACAAGTACTAATATTACAGTAGAACAAGAGAAGAGAGATGAGATAGTGGAAACTGAAAATATTGTAGAATGTAGTAACGAAGCAGAAAATATACTAGTTCGTAGTGAGATAGTGGAAACTGAAAATATTGTAGAATGTAGTAATAAAGCAGAAAATGTGCTAGTTCGTAGTGGACGTACAAGAAGACAACCTGATTATCTAAAATCTTATATTCTTGACATAAATGATAACTTCTTTGAAAAGGAGGGAGATGTAGCGTAGTTGGTAACAACAAGGTTGTCATCTTGGACTGTCAACAGTCAATAAAGGAAAAGCACAGCAGCGGAGGCAAGACGTTGGCCATGTTGAGTGTCGAGCTGCTAGTTGTTAATTGTAGTTATTAAAAGTTCTAAAATAACAATAGAGTTTTCATTTACTTATCGTGAACAATCACACAATAATACACTTACCTAAACTCAAAGATTAAAAAAAAAGTTAGTTCAAGAACTATCTTTAAAAGTCACTGTCTTCACTAAAACTACTGGCATCACTATAATTGTCTTTTCTGATGTTTATTATTATCGGTTCTATTAAATTATCCATTGATATATCCACTTTCCTAAATGAATTTTCCACATTTTTAAACATGATCAATGCATTTTCCCCAATGTTCTCTATTTACATCTGAAACTGCCTTCAAAAACAAATTTCGCACATCAGGAAATTTAAATGTTTTATTGTTTTGAGAAACATAACCTTTTAATAATTGAGACCAGATCAGTTCAATGGAATTTAACTCTGCGTGGTTCGAAGGAAATCTGAGAATTTTAATTCCATTTTCTCTGGCCATCTCATCCATAATATATTTTTTGAATTTGTTTTTATGTTGCCTTGCTATTACTAATAATTCTGCCTTCAAGGATTTAGGAGGACTGATAATATTTTTAGAATGAAGCCATTTTGAAATATATATTAATACAAAATTCTGAATCAATTAAAATACATACGATACGGCTATGAATAAATAAAGTCTGACTTATCTGTCAAAAGAACAAATTTATTACAGTAAAAACCATGGAAACAAGAATCTAGACAAAAACTATATTAGGCCGATCAGATGTATTAAAATTTAAATTTTAACTACAAATAAGCATTGAAGGATGAGGTAAAAATAAAATTTCTACCTCTTGAACCTGTACTACGTTCTGCAAATTAAATACTGCACTCCTTTCTTCTGTATAGTATAGTAGTAAAAAGGTTTGACTTTATTTAATTTCTGGCGTTTTAATCAGAAAGAATTCAATTTTAAATTTGTCGCTTTATATAAAAAAGGAAAGGTTCATTTGACGGACATAAATAATTTGCTTGTCAAATGACAGCCATCTTATTAATTCAAAGTTGAAAATACAACGTTGCCAATTCAATTTCAGAAATCATGGGTTTAGGTAAATATTTATAGGAACGTTGAGTAACACTGTTAAAATGGACACCTGTCTTCCCTTCCCCGATAGTGTGAGACTACCCCTTACGGCTACTATTTTATTATGCGGACAGTTTTAATATTTAAGTTTTCATGATCAGAGAGAGAGAGAGAGAAAGAATTTTTGAAAAAATATGATATCAATATCTGCCACACCTCGAGAGTCTGGTCACAGGTTTTTGTGGAGGTTTTTACCCAAGTATGAATATCAGACCTATAATTTTCCTTCACTGCAGATCAAAAAATAATAAAATCAATTGAACATAGAGTTTTTCTTATATAGTGATAAATAGAGTGAGCTGAGCGATCTTCTGTTGACGGGACGTGTGCCCTTACACGCTGCTGTTGCCCGTCCCGGAAACGGGGCCTGTCCACCGTGACAATTCGCGAAGATCAAGCGTCAGTAGAAGTTGCCCTAAAAGTTTGAAATCCCCAGAAACTAGGCAACTTTAATGCATTTAACTAACCTCTGTGACAAGCAGTTGATAAACGTCAACAACAGCTGCAGCCAATTGAAAATTAACACTGACAGCTTTTTTAATTTTCCCGCCTACTTTCAAGCCAATCGCCAATCAACTTTTTATTTATCTCCCTATCAGTAGTTCAAGTAGATGTCGCCCACTCCGTGATTTTCGCGAATTAATTAATAATTTGTCATGTTATAAATATACTTAAATTATATACTCATTGGGCTGCTTAAAAATGTAGATTTGAATATTAAGAGCGAAGCTCGGTGACCAGATATTATATTTTTAACATGTTAAAGACCGCATGCCCACCGGTGGATCACACCGCAACAACATTACCGGCCCACGTGCTCACGGGTGGGCACACGGCATACGTAATTAACAATTTAAAAAAAATGACGGTCCCTATGTGAGAAATAAGATTTTCAATGCGGTCTTCAACGTGTTAAGTTTGCTGGATTGAAAATGGCGGCAAGCTCTGGTTTTAAACTTTGGCTAGTCACCGAGAGATGGTACACTAGGAAAGTAATCTGTAATACTGGTTGCCTATGTAGTAGTAAACTGAATGTCTAATATTGCTTCTAAATTAAGAGACCTTTCCTCCTATACAAGTAGTTTTCAAAAAAAATTCAAAAATCTTAAAAATTTTTAATAAATATGATATTTATTTGGCCCTTAAAACTAACAATAGTCTTTATTCCTTTCTTGTAAATTCTAAAGATAAAATTCCTTCTCTCCACCGTACGGATGTCTATAAAATTCGTTGTTCAGATTGTAATTCCGTTTACATTGGCCAATCTGGAAGAAGGATTGAAACTCGAATAAAAGAACACTCGAAGATGATTGAGTAATATCAAGACACATACATTGTTAATACTTCTTCTTCGTTTGCCAATCATATATATCCATTCTTCTCACCATAGCACTGTTTTTTATTTCACAAGGTAACTCTTTGTACTCACTAAATTCTTTAAAAACATTATTGTGGGTTGATATGTTCAGATTTTAAAACTGCTTGACCCTCATTTATGCATCTAGAAGAAGCATTCAAAAATTCAAATAAGCTCTGAATGGTTATTGTAAACTCCATAAAACTAAACAGTTATTTTATGTTTGTTCGACTTTTCACAAATATCACCCATACTTATTTTCCAAAAATATAAATATTAGGGGTGAAAATAGAGTTTTATAACAAACACAAAATATTTAAGCACAATCAAATAAAAAGCATAAGTTTTACAAAATCACACACCAAAAACTACAAAAATAGCAAAGGGCCTTATAGATCATATTTTAGATCATATGTATATGCTACGCGTAGCATATTATGATCTAAGTAAGTAGGTAATCAGTGTTGCCGCACTAGGCTAAAACCATTGTATATAGATTATATAGTAGTATCGAGCTCTAGTTAAGAGGGGCGTCGCGACAGGTATGCCAAACTACAAACACCAAAAATCCCCATCTTTATCTTTATCTTTTATCACTGTCTTTCTGCAATAATGAAGAGAGATAGATATCTTAAGACTTCAGTGAATCTCCTGTATGCTAGGTGGCGCTGCTAGTATTAAAATATAATATATTATTTGGGATATCTAAGGAATCCGAGAGAATAAATTTTCTTTATTTTCACGGTTAGTCTTGTCGCAGAGAGCGCTAATAATCCATTTGTCATGAGTTCGATACCGGCTTCAGCCACGACAGAAATTTTATTTTTTATTTTTAGGAAATTTCATTTTTTTTGTTTACTATTTTTTTTCTAGCATCAAAATAGAGTTTATATTTTATTAATTTAATTAATTTTCAATTATTTTCGTATAAATCCGTTTATTTTAATATGAATAGCGCTGCCACGCGACTAATCTCATTAAATACATCAGATAGGAATGGAGCTCGGAAAATAATATTTCTAACATAAAAAAAATATTTAAACATGAATGGATTCATACGAAAATTGAGAATTATATAAATGTATAATCTTTAGGGTGAAGCAAGAATTTTTTTAAAAAATGAATTAATAAATAATTGGCAGCCCCAAACGCAAAATGTTTTTATCAATATCTATTTGTTTAAACAATTGCAGAATACATGAGTTATCGACACAAAAAACTGCGTTCTATGAACAAAATGCAACATTGTAACCACAATAAATTATCTGCAAGTCCTTTTATAAAAAAAATTGTTAATGTTGGAACATTAATTTGTATATAACAATTGAACGGTTACAGATAAAAAATCGCTGCAAGTCTTAAACCATGGGTTATGATAAATTGTTCATGTTTCATCCCTTGAAAAGAAAATATCGGGAAAAATATTGCATAAACTGATGGAGTTATGCAATGTTTTGTCGATATTATCGATTTGATTCTTATACAGGGTGGTCCTTTAGTAATTGTACATACACTTTAAAATATTACGATGTGAACCAACTTGCTCTAATAAAATGTTGCTAATAAGGAATATACAGGGTGTTAAAGGCTAAATTTTAAGATTTATTTTTTGCAATAACTTTAGCGTTTTTGAATATGTATACATACTTCGATGTAATTTGTAGAGGACGCTAGTTAGGTCACATGTGTGGCATAAATCTGTGAAAAACTTTTTTGCTCTTTAAGTTAGCGCTACTTTTGTAAAAGAATATTAAATCCACGTTATTTTAGTAGAAAAAAGTATACTAAACAGTACTGACACTAGCATTTAGGCTGCCATTTCAAGGTAATATTTATATCATAGATATATTATCATATATATGATGATAGATCTACGGCAAATAAATATGAAATAATTTCCCCCTTTATCCACTCGCACTTTTAAAAATTATCCAGTTTTTCCACCCACAATAAAAAAATGTTTTCACTTAGGTATAACCCTAATAACACAGAAACATCTGTAAGACAATAGAAACATCTCTGAGACATCCCTATTTCCCTCGCGATGTTCCTGGGATGTCTCTGCCGTGTCCGCATTTGCGATGTCGTACAAACATCCCGTCGGGAATGAAACATTCTTGGGATAATAAGAACAAATAATATTTTCCCCTTTACCACATATTTACACTCCTAGGAGTGTAAATACTTGTGGCAAAGAGAAAAGTATTATTTGCTCTCATTTAGAAATATTTTCCCATTTACCACACACGTATTGTCACTCCAGTATCCCATTTTCCATCATTGGAATACTCTTTTAGAATGTCTATTAAATTATTTAAAAAGGGTTTAAAATTAAACAAAAATTATTTAAAAATTTTTTTATTCAAAACAGTAGATACTCAAAAAAAACAGTTTGGTAAGTCATAACAAACCCTTAAATAATTAAATTAGAGATCTCAAAAAATCACAGTTTATAGGAACTCAAAACAATCCTTAAATAGGTAAATGTAAATTACCCAAAAAGCGTATGGGAACTACATACTTACATATGTTAAAGCAGAAACAGACCCTAGTCAAACGTTGCATTAATTAATAAAAACATTCCTCATATGATTGTTACTCAAGGTAGGTAAAGTTAAACTAATTATTAAGTAAAAAATCTACAGGTCACAAATAAATACATCTACTTTTATACAAAACTTAAACTTATATAAAAGAATTTTTACATACGATCTACACTTTTAAAATTATAGTTACCTATGGTACCCTCAGGGTCAAACCACAAAAAATACAAAGAAACCAAAAAATTGAAATGAAATATTAGTGCAGGTAAATGCAGTAAATTAGAGATCTACTCAAAAAATCACAGTTTATAGGAACTCAAAACAATCCTTAAATAGGTAAATGTAAATTACCCAAAAAGCATATGGGAACTACATACATATGCTAAAGCAGTAGGTAAAGGTAAATAATTATTAAGTAAAAAATCTACAGGTCACAACTAAATAAATCTAATACAAAAGAATTTTTACATATGGCTAGCCTGGAACTAAACTGGTCTAAGTATCTAATGCAAAAAACACCATAAACGCCTTTCGATTTACCATATACTTACCTTTTAAAAATTTTGTTGATATATGTGAAAATAAATTTTCAACGAGAAACGGATTGTTTTCAATTGAACTTTATTACATTTTTTTTATGAAAAATTATAACAGACCACTTTTGAATTACACATTGTGTGAATGTTAACATAACCGTTGAGGTCATTTTCCTTTGTGATAAAAATGTAACATAGACCAGTTTAGTTCCAGGCTATAGTCTATTTTTATGTATGAGAGAGTATTAAAATAATAAAGCGTTCGTAATCCATAGGCGTACCACTTCTTTTAGTAGACAGTTAAAATATTTTGTGAAGTTATACCTCGAGTATTTTCGTATGAAATAACCTTTGTATAAATATAATAAATATATCGGGTGTACACTTATATTTTCACCTAATTAACCTGCTTATAACTTCTAAACAGCTGAAGGTAAAAAAGTGCAATTTTTTATAAAATATTTTATTTTTCCACAAGGTATGTTAAGAACATTGTGTCAAACGGGTTATGTAGGTATAAGGGTTTAAACTTTGACTTTTAAACAACGTTACGTTCATAAATAATAATTTTAATATAAAAACTACTTCTTACCTACAAATCCAAATCAGAATCGAAATCAGAAGATGAACTGTCGCAACCAATATTTACAATGAGTGGCTCGATCATTTCATCAGTAATATTGTCCAACTTCCACATTTTCTCTTCTTCTTTAATCGTATGATTTACTGCCTTTTCCCAGTTTTCAGGCTTCACATTATTTACAGCCTCCAAAAACAACTGTTTAACATCACTCATTTTAAAAGAATTATTTTTTCTTGAAACTTCTCCCTTTATCTGTGCCCATATCAGTTCAATCGGGTTTACTTCGCAATGATATGGTGGTGATCTAACCACCGTCATCCCACAATTTTTTGCAATTTCACTGTGTCATCAACACTTTTACATAAATGTTTGTCTGTAAATGATTTAAAACAATTAAATATTAATGTTTTTTCATTAACTGTTAAAGGACCGATTTTTTGTCGTTTACGCGGTACTTCCAAATTTTTCATGATCACACTAGAATTCACAATAGACTGCACACTGCACCTTGCATGTTGCAACTAAACGACATTTAGTAAGCTGTCAAGAATACACAACTGGACCTCCTTACTAAATGGAAAACCTACAATCGCATTTTCGGTGAAATTTGTTGGTAAGGGATTTATCTACTTATAATTCGATTACTGTAAGAAATTCTTGGAATTAAAATAAAACAAAATTGGCAAATAGGTACTTACTGAAAATAATCTTAAGATACGGCTATGTTATCTTTAATACACAGGGCTTTTGGCCTGTCCAAACCTTTTTCTATTGTTCTGTACAGCTTATGGTTATAAAAGACCAATAAAATACCCAAAACTTGTATTAGCTCAGGTACATTTATGACAATTTTAGGAAATATTTAGATTATTCCGTAAAAATATTTAAAATGACCGTACTAAATTTTGCATTAGAAATGCTGTTTTATTACTCTCTCATACATAAAAATAGACCATAGCCATATAATCTACACTTTTAAAATTATAGTTACCTAGGCTACCCTCGCATCAGGATCAAACCACAAAAATGCCAAGAAACCAAAAAATTCAAATGAAATATTAGTGCAGGTCAGGAGTCGGAGTGACACCCTTTTTTTTCGGACAGGGTTAATTTAGTCTCCCCCCCTCATTTTTGAGGTCACTGAAACCAAGGGTAAAAACTTTTTTTACCCTCGGCATCCCCTTCAAAACGGCCAAAAACCACCCCCTAGAGGGGTTAAACGCGTTTACAAAAAAAAAACACTTTCATGTTAACAAGAAACCACAAGCTTCAACAGTCCTAGTACTTCAACAATACAGGTGCAGCCAACAGTAAGTAGTCCTAGGACTCCTGTGCATCAATTAATTAAAGATAATATGAGTGAGTTTTCTGAGCCAGTTTTCAAAGTAATATGTGTCTAATTTTAATATATTTCAGATAAAACATCGAAAAGTTGTTGCTGCAATAAAAAATTATTGTATAATATACAATCCCTATTGATTGAAATAAATTCAAGTGGGTAACTGCAACCACACAAATATGGAAGTGGGACCAAACCATTTGAACATTTTGGAAAAAATCTCAAATGGAATTTCCTATTTTAACAATAGAAACGTTTAAGGATTTTGAGAATTTTCTTTTATTACCAGTAAATTATAAATCGTTGGTAAACATTTTCGAAGATGGTGGTGTTGGATATCGCTTCCAAACACCACCAACCCCTCTACAGGGAAACCTTGTAAAGCGCGTTTAACCCCTCTAGGTGGTGGTTTTTGGCCGTTTTGAAGGGAACGCCGAGGGTAAAAGCTTTTTTACCATCGAAATCTACGCTTGACCAAATGCTTTAACATCATCAACAAGGTGTAACAAGTTATGGACATTATGGGAAATATTTTCTTTGTCATAAAGTATAATGTTTATTAGATTCGGTTTCAGCAACCTCGAAAACGAGGGGGGAAGACTAAATGGACCCTGTCCGAAAAGAAAAGTGAAAATCACCTCAAATTTCGACTCCTGACATACACTATATGTACCTATTTTGAATTGTTATTTTTCATTTGCAATCTGAGAATCCTTTCTTTTGATCTTCGTAGCCAATCTCCAATTCGTTGCTCAGTTTCTTTATTGTTGGAAGCATGCCCAGATTTTTGTACAGCTTCTAAAATAAGTATACCGAAATTAGTGATGTGAAATACCGTGTTTTTTTCATGAAATCAGTAATTCTGGAAAAATACCCAGTGATTATGGATTTAAATTTAACAGACACTATTTAACCTTTGGTTAAATCTATATAGTGTCAGAGTATAGCTTATTGAAAGGATGATCTTAAACATGAAGTGTGTTAAGAATTTGTCTTAAAAAAATTACAGTGATGTACTTTTTAAATAATTAGGGCTTTTTTGTTTTTCATAATCTAAATCACTGTAATTCTAAAATTAAATTAGAATAATTTAATTTTTTTTAATGGTCTTAGAAAAACAAAATAATCGGGAAGTAATAAAAAAGTTTTATATTTACCAATTACTGCTTTTGCCAAAAGGGTCGTCCCAAATATATTTTTCCCTCTTTTTCCCAGAAAGGAAAATTGTGCTGCCAATGAGTCTTCAACTATTGGTGCAATGCAGCGTCTAATTAATTCATACGAATTAATTCCACCAAGCTTGGCAAAAAATTGAACCTTCAATTTCAAAAATATAACTATTAATAATTAAAGTCACTTTACAAACTACAGAGAGTATCTAATAATATGTATAAGCGGTTAATAAATGCAAATGCAAACCTGAATCGTGGCCATGAAGGGTTCAGTAGTAGAAGTAATTAACGAGACAAAAATATTTACCAATGATTTATAATTTCCTGGTAATAAAAGAAAATTCTCAAAGTCCTTAAACGTTTCCATCGTTACAATAGGAAATTCCATTTGAGATTTTTCTAAAATGTTCAAATGGTTTGGTCCCACTTCCATATTTGTGTGGTTGCAGTTACCCACTTTTGAATGTATTTCAATCAATAGGGATTGTATATTATACAATAATTTTTCATTGCAGCAACAACTTTTCGATGTTTTATCTGAAATATATTAAAATTAGACACATATTACTTTGAAAACTGGCTCAGAAAACTCACTTATATTATCTTTAATTAATTGATGCACAGGAGTCTTAGGACTACTTATTGTTGGCTGCACCTGTATTGTTGAAGTACTAGGACTGTTGAAGCTTGTGCTTTCTTGTTTATTAACATGCAAGGACACATCTGTAACAGAAAAAAGATTAGTTTGTAATAATTTTTTTAACTAATTAAATTACCTTTGTAATTAATATCATTAGTCTGCAAATTATCATCTATCCAAATTGGCGGATGTGGCATGGTTTTTCTTCTTTTTTTTGTTTTCTTTGTCTACATCAGATTCTTCAGATTCTGAAGAAGAAATTATTTTTTTTTCCTAATCCTTTTTTCTGCAGTAGCCCCTTCATCAGTATTTAAGTCACTGGTATACTCAGCTTTAGAAGCCTTTGTTCTTGCAACTCCATAGTCATCTATAAATATGCATAATATAATTATAATAAAGAGTGGCTCAAGATTACTGTACCATAAGTAGCGTTCCTAAATGTTCTCACTTTATGTGAGGGCCAGCAAGAATTAAATTCGCATTTTTTTATTAAAATATTTAATTTTTCCCTCGTGACAGCAGGCCACAGACATTCATCCCCAGTGATCCACCTAGTGGGGACTGCTTCAACACTTTCATCAGCAATGAAACACACAATGGTCCATGTTTTCCTGGACGAAGACATCTTTTTGTTAATATTCTATTGGTATAAGCTAAAAACAACAAAAAAGCGTCATAACGAAAAATTTAAGGAATTAAATTAAAATGTTTGGTAGGGAGTGAAGAAATAGATTTCTGATCATGTATTCAGTTAGCCAGGAAATCTATCTAAATGTTCAAAATTCAAATTGATCTTAGCTACCACAAATATCATAGGTTGTCCGCAAAAAGCATTTACAACTGTTACCTGTCCCATCTAAATAAAAAACAGACATTAAGGGCGCGGTCTTGTACGTCAAATATCAGCCAAATTATGTCAAATAAGAAGCTGCCCGGGAGGTGCTGGTATCTCGTGATAAATGCTTAAATTAAACAAAATAGTTACAGAAACCTTCCTTTGAAATTTTCTCGTTACAGAAATCATTCTAGAAATTCACTGTTTATTATATTTAATACAAGGGGAGAACAATATTTAGTATCATCAAAATGTATAATCTTAACTTTTTATTTTTCATTTATTTTCTTTGTAGGTATATTTTATTTATACAGAGCCTTTCAATGAAAACGATACTTCCATAAGATCTTTCTTTTAATTCTTAAAATTAAAATAATTTGTTACTGCGGCATTGATAATATCAAAATAACATTTTCTTTTCAGTTATTTGTTCCTCGTTATGAAGTACCTACTTATGTGAGAAACGAAAGAAAAATTAACCACGCTTACGATGAATAATTACGATTTAGGTGAACATGTCAAAGATATTTACAAGTCGGAAACAATTCGAAATAAAATGCCCTTTTCAAATGTATAGATACAGAGTGATGTTATTGCTCATTTCAAAGTTAGTATATAGCTATGATAACTATCGACACGTGTCAAGTTGCATCGGCGCTTCTTTGTAGATCAAAGAGCCACTCTTTAAGTCAAGGCGGCAGGCTTCCTTTGAACTTTGGTTCAGCTCACGGTGGCCCTAGACTCCTAGATAATTGTATCAAAGGAGTAAGCCGCTTTAGCAATATTGTTTCCTCGGTTTTATTGGTTCAAATTTTCTCCCGAATTTTTCTTGAAGACTATTTAAACCCGAGATCCTTGATTTTATCTGATAAAAAGTAAGCTTTATCATCTATTTATATTTTTGTTGTTGAACTATGCTTATTATTTTCTACACCTTTGAAAATGAATATTGACTATAGCTCAATGTTTAATTTGTTAATCCCTAACTAATACCTAAATAGAATTAAAAAATGCAAAATCTCGCATCCCACTGTAATAGGTTATGCTGTTGTCTCTATAAAGGTATATACAGACAACACTCGTTATGCTATGGTTTTGTGAACATCTCAATCATGGAAGAATCACAGTACCTATACAATCTCAAATTTCAAATTATCCGCCAAGCCGGTGTAAGGTCGGAAAAGATTTCGTGAGCAATCGGACGGCGCCGGCGTTATTTAACTCGGGTTACTGAGGCAAATAATACAATACGCTTACCGTATTATAGATATTAACTTTTTACCTTTTTACTAATCCAAAATATTCACGAAGTGATAAATGGCAAAGGTCCGGAATTGCACAAGAGTCCTGCTGCCTGCGCATGCGTGTGTGAACTTGGGATTTGTTTTGATTTCAGTGTGTTTACAGTTTACACTGTTAAATTCTTTTGTCGTTTAGTGTTCTTTGAAGCTTAAAAAAATCTTACTGCTGTATTTCTTGAAAAAAATATTCCATAGAGTGTACAAAGCAGCGTTGATAAAAGTACTATTAAAGATTAAAAAAAATTGTCTGGAAATTAAATTTTAAATCCTATTACATTCGGAAATCAGTCGATTTAACTTTTGGTCTACAATATTATTGTTTCTGCACGGAAGACCGAAAAATATTTTTTTTTGTGAAAACGTTCTTTTTTGTGTTTTAAATAAGCAGCTGTAATTTTTTCAAAGCAAAATATTTATTTTTAGATTTTATACGAATTGAAATTCTATACGAACAATATTTTTTTCATATCATCTTAAAGCCGAGGTTTTACGAAGAAATCGAGCACTCTGATAAAGTTAAACAATTGAAAATTTGTAAACCAACTTTTTCGATTGAAAATTAGGTTTTCTTTTAAATTTTTGCACAATTGGACAAAGTGACGGGTCATATTTTTTAAGATAATCAGATAAAATTAGAACTTCAAACTCTCGATATTTTGCTTCGCGTTAGAGATATCGAAAAACATTAGAAAAAGTTGTTCAGAATATTATTTTAACCCCATATACCGATTTTCATGACAAAATTCGCATATTTAATTTTTTCATTATATTGGTCTATACACAAAATTATTACATTTTTTTAATTTGATAAATAAGTGTTCCATGGAAAGTAATAATTTGAAACATTGACAATTTAGTAGTGATTATAACTGATTAAGAAAAATCATGATTCCTACACATACTAACTATTAAAAAGTAAAAATTAATTTATTATGAAAGTCATACAAAATATCATTTATTTTGAATATATTGTAATGATGTAAATGTTGTCAATTGTTATTTAGGAATTTAGTTATTTTAAAATTATGTGTAGGGGTATTTAAAATTTGACAGGGTTGCTATGGGATGTTGATTTTTTTTTTGGTTTGGGAAGAGGAGATGTTTGAAAGATGTCAAAGTGGACAAATGGAAAATAAATTTAAAAAAAAAAGTAAAATCGTATAATTTACGGAATTCATCTCAATATATATTCTTATCGTTTACTTTATAATATTACCTCTAATTCTTTTCTAAAATACTTTATATATTTTTATTCTAATGGATAGATAACATATCGACACAAATAATGTTGAATTATTTTTAAAAATTCCCGCGTTATGACAGTTAAACGATATGCGCAACAAGCATCTCGTGTTCAGAGTAATAAAAAATATACATGCAAATATAAATGCTCTAAAATCTCGTCAACTTTCAGACGAAACGTTAGCTAACCCACGTTGCCAAATGAACAGTTTCAACCAACAGCTGTGAGTTCCCGCGAAAATTTAAATTCATGATATATTATTATATTCGGCGTAGAATGTTCCTTTCTGATTAAAGTTTTTTAAATGTTTGGAGAGCAAAAACTTTACTTTACTTTAATTACAAAGACAATAAATACAATTGCAGCGTTCTTTTTGTGTTTTGAGTGCATGTTTCTTTTATTATGTGCCAACATTGCTATATTCTAAACCATAACAGATAGGAATACGATGAAATGGGAAAAAAATTGAATTTTTGGAAAAAATTAGAGATAAAAAAAATCTACAGAGTTTATTGATTTTCTTGAGTTGTACAGTAAAACCAAAAATGGCATTTTTATAGTTTGAGATAAAATTTGCTATAAGTGACGTTTATTAGTTTACAAAATATCAATAATTTATTGTAGAATAATGAAAACAATTCAATGAATAAAATGAAACAGTTAACAAACAAAATATAAAATTAGCAATATAATTTGAAAAGAAACATTTAAGTATATTACATTAAGAGGGGCGTCGCGACAGGTATGCCAAAGTACAAACACCAAAAATCCCCATCTTTATCTTTATCTTTTATCACTGTCTTTCTGCAATAATGAAGAGAGATAGATATCTTAAGACTTCAGTGAATCTCCTGTATGCTAGGTGGCGCTGCGAGTATTAAAATATAATATATTATTTGGGATATCTAAGGAATCTGAGAGAATAAATTTTCTTTATTTTTACGGTTAGTCTTGTCGCAGAGAGCGCTAATAATCCATTTGTCATGAGTTCGATACCGGCTTCAGCCACGACAGAAATTTTATTTTTTATTTTTAGGAAATTTCATTTTTTTTGTTTACTATTTTTTTTCTAGCATCAAAATAGAGTTTATATTTTATTAATTTAATTAATTTTCAATTATTTTCGTATAAATCCGTTTATTTTAATATGAATAGCGCTGCCACGCGACTAATCTCACTAAATACATCAGATAGGAATGGAGCTCGGAAAATAATATTTCTAACATAAAAAAAATATTTAAACATGAATGGATTCATACGAAAATTGAGAATTATATAAATGTATAATCTTTAGGGTGAAGCAAGAATTTTTTTAAAAAATGAATTAATAAATAATTGGCAGCCCCAAACGCAAAATGTTTTTATCAATATTTATTTGTTTAAACAATTGCAGAATACATGAGTTATCGACACAAAAAACTGCGTTCTATGAACAAAATGCAACATTGTAACCACAATAAATTATCTGCAAGTCCTTTTATAAAAAAAATTGTTAATGTTGGAACATTAATTTGTATATAACAATTGAACGGTTACAGATAAAAAATCGCTGCAAGTCTTAAACCATGGGTTACGATAAATTGTTCATGTTTCATCCCTTGAAATTTTTTTTGTCCGTGTCACTGTTTTCGTTAAAAAGTCCAAAAAAAAGGGTTGAAAAATTAAAATGCTCACCAAAAACCATCGCTTTTAACAATGAAGACGGCTATTTACAAATTTTTTAATGTCACCATTGTATTCAGTGTGATTTTTCCTATAAGAATAATATACAAATATAAACCTACTTTAAAATTTTACCCAAAAAACCACGTATTTAGTATCCATACTAAACTTTATACTTTATTTATTTACCACAGCATCAGAACAGTGTCGAAAATACCTACCTAGATATTTCTTTATTATCAATATACGATATGAATTTATATGAAAAGCGTTTTTATATTACATTCCAAAATATTTTAAATGGAAAATATAATATGTACATTTATTTTAAAAAAGTGAAAAACAGCTTTTTAGTAATTGATAATTTAGAGGTTGCGGGCATTTATTAATCATAAATTTATTTCAGATTTTCAGTTCGAGTACTTGCATTTATTTCATATTTTCAGTTTGAGTACTTGTATTTATTAATCATAAATTTATTTCAGAATCTTATTTCTAGTACCGAGTACTTGCATTTATTAATCATATATTTATTTCAGATTCTTATTTCTAGTACTTGCATTTATTAATCATAAATTTATTTCAGATTTTCAGTTCGAGTACTTGCATTTATTAATCACAAATTTATTTCAGATTCTTAGTTCTAATACTTGCATGTATTAATTGTAAACTCATTTCTTTAATGTTAACTTTATTGTAAATCATTAAATATTATAAAATCATTTTTGTAAGAAAATAAATTGAACAATTAATAATTATTTCTTTATTTAAAAGTACCTAATTACAGTTATTCACTAAAACAAAAACAAAACAATACACTATGAAAAAACTGCATTGCTTTTTAGCAATGGACAAAAGACATAATAGCAAATAAAGTGTGTAACAAACCTACATCAAGAGTCCCATGGACGGGTTAATATGTGAGACATACTGTAAATATTAATTTCTGCAAATGTCTGTGATTCCCAACTATGCAGACACTATTTTGAATGCACGAATAAAAATCACAAAAAACTGTTATAGTTGAATTGCACATTCTCCATATTACTAATCACTAATTTTGCACACTTTCACACTTCCTTCGAATATGCATAAAAATTGAAGATTTTTTGAACAGCCTCTCGAGAATGGAATTTTTGTTCGTGGAAATATTTTTACCCGTTATAGCTTACACCTTGGAATAGGACATCTCCATTTTTCAACAAATTTTAAAGAATAATAAACATATTAATCATTTAGTGGAAGGTGTGCTTTTGACAATTTGTGATCACCAATTTTAAAGTGAAACATGTTCTACATGAGGTATACGGCATTAATTGAAATACTTTAAATTGAAGAACTGGTTTTAGTTAATACTAATTTACTCATTAAAAAAAATTGCAAAACACACGAATAAATTAGCCAACATAACCTAAAATGTCAGTTCTAAACATCTAAACTTTCTTTCTTCCTAACTTCGTATTCGTAAAACTGGTTGCATACATCGTTCAAAATAAAACCAAAAAGCGCCACTGTCTCAAAGTGTCAGGCGGAAAACGCCTGAACTATGGAAAGAGAAAATCTTACTGGGATATAGGCAACTTACATAAAAAAAATTTTTCTGGAGAGTTAATCTCAAAAATTATAAAGTTTTGCGAATTGGTATTCTCGGAAATTAATTCTGTATCCTTCATTTAGGACATCTCCTTTTCACGTTAAAATTGGTGATCACAAATTGTCAAAACTATCAAAAACACACCTCCACTAAATGGCTGATATCTTTTTTATTAATCCTTAAAATTGACTCAAAAAAGGAGATGTCCTATTCCAAGGTATAAGCTATAACGGGTATAAATATTTCTACAAACAAAAATTCCGTTCTCGAGATTAACTCTCCAAAAAATCGTCAAATTTTTATGCATATTCAGTATTGCCAACTGAAAACGAGGTCGGCAGTGGCAAGGCCCCTCTTAAAATAAAATTTAAAGTGAACAAATGTTATCTGAAATATAAATAATAGTAAAATTTTTTGCTATTTCACGTGGTTGTGCTATTAGTTTTTCGAATTTAGCATACACTTTAGAGCCGCAAAGATTTTTTTATCGTTTTCTACACCTTTTAAAGCGATATCACATTTTATAAGAGGTCAAAGTCTCTCACAACTGGGCTAATTATGGTATCACCCCGCTAAATATCTCAGCTGATGGGTTGGCATCCATTGCAAATTTGATTTGCTTCGGGCACCATCTTTCTTACAGTGTTAAAACCTATATGATCTATATATAATTATATATATATACTGAATACCTATGGGTAAAGAATTTTTAGACGCCATTGTTTGACCAAACTTTCAAATTAATTTGAAATGACTTCAAAATTTCAAATCGACTGATTTCATAAATTAAAGTATTTTGATGTATTCTGATTAAACCACATTGTAGATAAAGGTTTAACTTAGGTCAAGTTAATGTTTATTTTTCTTATTTTTTCAGAATCGAGGATATATAGATTGTTAAATGCCACTTTTAAGGTTAAAAAAATTGGATGATTTTGAAGCTGTCGTTTCCATAGAAAATAATAAATTTATCGATTTAGAATAGTAAGACTACCTAAGTTAGACCTTTATCTTTAATTTGTCTGAAAATTATATTTTAAATCCCATTATATTCGGAAATCAGTCGATTTAACTTTTGGTCTGCAGCATAGGATTTTATACACAGGAAGACCGCGCCCTTAAATATCTTGGGTGGTGCACCATATAGAGCAGGAAATTAATTCTAAATTGTGAGGATGTCAATTATTGCCTCCTGCATCTAAAAGAAATGTTAAATTTTAAGAAGCACCACACATTTATCTCTAAAACAAATAAGGGGCCAATATTTGACCCCCTTGAAATACATGAAATTTACCATAACCACCAGCTCCAAGATGCACTAACCAGTACGTAATGTCACATTATAAATATGGTGCAATGAAAAATTTAATTTGATTTAACAGTATGAAGTAATGGCAAGACTACAAATTTATTTTTAAAAATGAATTTAATACATTTGTAGGCAATTTGACTCAAATGCCAGGATTGAAGCTC
Organism: Crepidodera aurea; assembly: GCA_949320105.2. Taxonomy (NCBI): domain Eukaryota; kingdom Metazoa; phylum Arthropoda; class Insecta; order Coleoptera; family Chrysomelidae; genus Crepidodera; species Crepidodera aurea. The sequence continues at coordinate 72,169,220 of OX439475.1, read as the reverse complement.
AGTATTCAAGCTACTTACCAAAAATATATTTAATTTAGATGATTCACAAGGTGACATATAAAAGTTTTCTATCATTGAAAATCTTTGACCAATTATTTTAGGGTGTTCGTCATGAACTATAATGTTTTTTATTAGGACTATACTTTTATCCATGAGCACACAACAATGTAACCTTCATTCAAAAAAAAAAATCGTTTAAATAAATTTGCTCAATTTGGCTATACCTAAAGATCTGTCGATAACTGGTCCTCGGGAATGTTCTTTTTTAAATTTCGGATAAAAATTCGATGAATTTGAATTAGCATCGAAATCTACGCTTGACCGTTCAGAAATTCTATTGATGATTTGCTGAAGCGGTTTGTCACCTTTACGAACTAATTTCTTTATAAACATCATGTTGTTTTCGAAAGGAAAAGCACTGAAATTTTCAATACTACCAAATGCTTTAACATCATCAACAAGGTGTAACAAGTTATGGACATTATGGGAAATATTTTCTTTGCCATAAAGTATAGAGAATGTTTCTACAAAATGTTTTATTAATTGCTGGGAATATAATACATTTTGATTTTTTGACAAAAATGATATTGAAACATGAAGGCATAGAAAATTTTCATATACTTCATCTGGTACGTTTCCTTTTAAAACCTGACCTGACCTGACCCAAATAAAATAAAAATGTACGGAACTCCGTAGCTTTCCACCGTTTCACTTCCGATAAAGATCTTGGTTTTCGAACTATTTCTTTTGGCATTTGATTCTTAAATGCTAGGTACTGATCTGAAATATTTTTCGTTTGTTGAGAATAAAAACGATATGGTGGTTTTCCACCAAGCCACAGGTTGTTCAGTAGCTTTTTCATGACACCTAAACACACCAAGTGCATGTAATCTAGAGGAAAGGATGTTACCATATCTAACCCTGGAATATTTTCCAAGATAGTGGTTTCGATATGATGGCTTTCCTGTTCCCTTGTTCGAAAACTTAGGTCCGTCCTTAAATTAAAACCATCTAAATTTGGAAAACATGTTCGATTATCTATATATGTGCCCTCAATGTCACATTTAGTGCAAGACATATATTACATTTTAAAAATGATTTGGCAGGAACATCACATATGAAAGCAAATATTTTAACATTATAATTTGTGTTGTTGTACAAAAAACCATTTTTAATTAAGTCTGCTGCTTCCTTTACAAAGTCAGACATAAAATTATTGCTACCAGAACTTTTGGAAACAGGCGAGCCATCAACATTAACACAAATTTCCAGAATATTAGTTTTTAGAACATTATCTTTCAAAAACTCGACTAACAAATTTTTTAGGCACAGTGATAAGCCGAAATGGTAATAGAATCCTGGCTCAACTAGTCTAAGTTGGGAACCCGGGTGTCTGGGTGTTTTTAGAAGAGTCCTTGGGTCTTTAGGTAATTCAGGGTTATTTTGCCTTAAAATATCTAACTGATCAGATAAAGCGGAATGCGTTATGTTATGCATTATAGCCCAGTTTCCAAGAGAAGATGCTAAAGTTTCATTTGGTAAAATACGAGTTAAAGGAGGTTGGTTATTTTCTACATAAATATTAAAATCACGTACATTAGAGCTAGATATGCCATTGTCTGATTCTGATTCAACTGATGAATGATCAGAATATTCAAAATCAGACACAGGCATATCAAATACTGAATCATGTGAGGTAGAGGCTTCTTCCCTTAGTTTTGAGTTAATTTTAGAACACTCAGCTGTTTTCATGCGTTTAAATCGGTGCCCGAACTTTCTTTTTTCTCGGATATCCATCATAAAAATAAAAATATATTTTACTTACTTAATACTTTTAATACAAAATCACAACGATAAAAAAAATGGCCGAACTACTGAACTAACAACTGACTAAATCAACTTTAACCTACTGTGCTTTAACGATCGTCGATCGTCTGATGCAATATTTCAGCTAAGATCACGCAATCGGCTATAATCGGCAATCATCGCAGACGTTGGTTAAATTGATAAATGGCGGCAGATTTTGAATAGATTTTCAATAATATTTATTTGCATTTGAATTTTTTAACTATCAATGTATCAAATTTTACAACTGATTAACCAGATTAAATATCAATTACCAAATATAAGTAATAAGCAAAAAAAAATTGTTGAAAAAATATAAAAAAAGGATGTTTCTAGAACATCTTAATAGAAACATTGCAGGGATGTCCCAATAGGAACATCTCTGGCAAGTCGTACTTAAGTCTGAAACATTGGGATATTCTGACGACCTTAGCGCGACATACCAGCAAGATCGCGTGTTATTAGGGAATACCAGATTTTCGATTATTTTGATGGTTTTTAAATTTAAATAGTAGACTTTTGTATGTTAATTCAAAAGGATTCGACATAATATGAAGTTAAATGTAAATGTCACTTTACCTATAAACGTCAAAAAATTTCCAGTGTAATTTCATGCTCCTTCCCCCAAGGAGCAGACAAAAATTTCCGGAAATTTTTTAGTTGCTATGGTAACGATACAAAATAAAGACTTTTAATCGGTCGAAAATGGTTACTAAAAGATTGGGCATTTAATATGAAACAAGCAAATGGTACAGAATATAAAGAAGGAACTGTGAAGACGATATCGAATATTACCGCAAAAACGGAGTTTAACCGAGAATTAAATCCATTCAAAGATTTGATTTTTGAAAATGCAAGAAAAGCAAGTGCGGGTCACTAACCCTATCCCTTCCCCTTCTACAGTGCAAAACGTGTTCACCCCCCTCCCACCCTTCCTGATTATCGGATAGAGTTCTTGTAGGGCTCAAATCAAAGAGAAAAAAATTCCGCAACCGATGGCGCATAAAAAAATTTCCTCATTTTAATCTTTTGTTGCGAAAATCAAACATTAAAATTGGTCCATTTTCGCGAAAACCATCATCTCCTTAACACATCCTGTAGCAGTGTCCGCATGAAAGAGTTTGCCATTTTGATGACCCGGGTTGGTCAAGAATTAAAAAAGTTACCTCGAGTCAAAAATTAATCAGTGTTTGCCCTCCCTCCCCCCCCCCCCCCCACATTAAACTAGCGGGTTGAAATTTGGACACAATGCTTGGGTCATGACTATGTATCGGGGGAAAAAAATCAAGTCTCAAGTTTTTTGTTTCGCCAGATCGACTCCACTATATGGCAAAACAAGTACAAGAAAAATATATGAAGGAGTTTAATAGAGTTATTGATCCATTTTCTTTAAATTCATAAATTGTTTATATTTACTTAATTTACTCACAAAATAATCAGTACCCTAATAACACAGAAACATCTGTAAGACATCTTAGAAACATACATATGGGACAATAGAAACATCTCTGAGACATCCCTATTTACCTCGCGATGTTCCTGGGATGTTGCTGGCAACAGCCGTGTCCGCATTTGCGATGTCGTACAAACATCCCGTCGGGATGTTTGTAGGATGACCCGGGACGTACTACAAACATCTAGGGTACTTAAATCAAACATCCTTGGGATGTGAGAACAAATAATATTTTCCCCTTTACCACACATATTTACACTCCTAGGAGTGTAAATACTAAAAAATTAAACAAAAATGATTTAAAAAAAATTTATTCAAAAAATAATTGAATTACCATTGAGTTTATTTTTTTTCATTTGCATTCTAAAATTGCGTTCTTTTGCTCTTCTCAGCCAATCATCAATTCTTAGCTCGGTTTCCTTGTTGTTGGATTCATGACCTGATTTCTGTGCAGCTTCTAAACTAATTATTCATAAATTAGTGATGTGAAAAATCATGTTTTTTTACATTTAACACACTATTTAACTTTTAGTTAAATCTATAGTGTCAGAGGATAGCTTATTGAAAGGATGACTTTAAACATGAAGTGTGTTAAGAATTTGTCTTGAAAAAGTTACAGTGATGTATGTTATAAACAATTAGAACTTTTTTTATTTTTCATAATGTAAATCACTGTAATTTTAGAATTAGAATAATTTTAAATTACTATATTTATAAAAAGTTTTATATTTACCAATTACTGCTTTTGATTAAAGAGTCGTCCCAAAGGTATTTTTCCCAGAAAGGAAAACTGCTATGCTATAACGAGTCCTCAATTACTGGTGCAATGCAGCGTCTAATAATCAATTCATAAGTAGTATTTCCACCAAGCTGGGCAAAAAACTGAACCTTCAATTTCAAAAATATAACTATTAATAGCTAAAGTCACTTGATATACAAGACTATAACCCTCCGTCTGGTTTTTGTACATACTACAGAGACTAACATATATGTAGAGATGTGAGGTTATATAGGCTTCTTCACTTAGTTTTGGGTTAATTTTAGATCATTCAGCTTTGTTCATGCGTTTAAATCGTTGCTGGAACTTATTTAAAAGCTTTCTTTTTTCTCGGGACTCTATCATAAAAATAAAAATATTTTTTACTTACTTCAAACTAAAATCACAATCGCCTCGAAAACAAATAAAATGGCCGAACTATGAACATGAACTACAGAACCACAGTAGATACAGTAATTCCACTGACCTGACCTCATATTATTTTGTACATCATTAATATGAGCACACCTGAACTTACCTTTTACCTTACCTCATATTATTTTGTACCTACATCATTAATATGAGCACACCTGAACTTATCTCTTACCTGACCTCATATTATTTTGTACATCATTAATATGAGCACACCTGAACTTACCTTTTACCTGACCTCATATTATTTTGTACCTACATCATTAATATGAGCACACTTGAACTTATCTCTTACCTGACCTCATATTATTTTGTACCTCATTAATATGAGCACACCTGAACGTATCTTTTACCTGACCTCATATTATTTTGTACATCATTAATATGAGCACACATGAACTTATCTCTTACCTGACCTCATATTATTTTGTACATCATTAATATGAGCACACCTGACCTCATTATTTTGTACATCGTTACCTTATCTTATCTGATCTCACCTGATCTTGTTACATTCTGATTTATTCAGACGTCCATTGGATATTGGTTATTTTTCAATAACCAATAATCATGCCGGTTTCCTATTCAGGTGCACATTGAAAGTTGAAACACAACTGACATTAGTTCTTCAATTCAGAAGATCATTTTTAAGCAAGAACAGATAATCGAATATTGGATTTTAAAAATAGTGCCCAGGCTACTATTGAGTATTGGTTATTTGAATTTTGTCTGTTACACATTTGTTTTGTTATGTAAGAAGAATAATAATTGATATTTGTGAGTAAAATTTTTACTTTTCCGCCCTCCACTATACCATAGAGGAAAAGTAATGTAATCGTGCAAAAAAAAAGTCCAAAAAATATTTTTTTTTTGCGTTCATTCATCGTTATTTGGCCTGAAAACGCGAAAAAATACGTATGGAACCGATCGGGTTGAGACCACTGAAATGATACAAGGATGACGCCTATTGATTTTGGGATAGGTCGGATATCTCCATACAAAAAAATTCTTGGAAAAATTTAACATTGAGGAATCCTGGTAACCAATGTTGTTTATTGAGAAATAACTAATTGTCGTCTGAATAAACCAGATTCTATTAATTTCAAGTAATACGCAATACAGATGCGTTCATCAGAAGAGAAAAAAAATTGAGTCCCGGAAGGACGGGACGCTAGCCACAGCGAGAGTTTACGCTAATCGCAACTCAAATGACCGTGGTATTGCCAAATGTCAGTACGTCAAATTGCTGTATGAAATTTTAGGTTATCTTTTATAATTTAGTATATTTAGCTGAAATATTACTCTGTACATCATTAATCTATCCAGACCTGACCTATCTTGTACCTTAAGTCTTTTGGTTTTAATATATATTTATATAAACCTACTTATATACATATTTTTCTGGTAAGTATTAAAGAAAAGTTGACAATTTATTTCACTTAAAAAATTCATAACTTTTTTGTTTAATGAGACCGCAAGCAACTGATTGAAGATTCGTGATCAGCGACCCCAAATTAGTCTAAAAAAAATATCTCATCAAAATTGAGGCTGAGCCCCAATAGTAAAATTTTACCGATATTTTTTATAGATGTGCTAAATATTTTAATATATCCAATACATTCTATGGTCGTTCTCAGAATATTTGCTTAGGAATATTCTACAAAAAGAACATTGGTATCTTGTGAGGATATTCTGGGAATATCCTTTGCTGTATGGGTGTCTGTCTGTTATTGTTATTGTAAATTATAGTTTTAAGCTTGTAATAATTGTAATGTTTTGTGACAAGTGTAAAATTCTTGTAATTTTATATTAATAAATATCTATCTATCTATGTTTTTATTAGGTATCATGCATTCTTGGTTCTTGTTTTCTTAAAAAAAATTGTATTGACTATATGTACATTGTATGCAATAAATTTCTTTCTTATATATTAGGAATGTGAAATGTCCAATGGAATGGGGAAAAAAAAATATTTTCGTAATAATCTCTTGCATTTTTTTTAACAATGAATATAGAATGGCTGTATTAACTTTTTTAAACAGAATCAAACTATATAAGCACACAACTCAACCACAATTTTGTATTTGCCATATTAAATTTTGGCAGAAACTCCATTCCCAAAAACTCCTTTAAACCACGTTTGAATAACATAATCATAAAACTCATTTTTTGTTCATATAAAAATATATGCCAAATCTCAACTCGACTAAAAATGGTTTAAATTTATACTAATAAACGTATATATAATATAAGTGTGGCAATAAAGATAATCGTGAGATTAGAAACAAGTTTTCATACTTTTCGGGCCTATATCTCAAAAAGCATTCGAGACTTCCGCTTTTTGACTTCAAATTCGTGTTCAGGAGACAAAAATACGTAAGAATCACCAAACATTTTTTTTTATCTCGGGTGCATCCGATTAAATGAATTTTACCTCATTGAAAACTGCATAATTAATTTTTACTACTTTTCCATGTTTCCAACCTTATTTGCATAGACTGAATTTTAGCGAGCAGTTTATATCAATCGAGCAACGTATATATGAGCATTGTTAGGGATCGTGGCGGGGAGAAATGTCATTACTGTCAATAGTGTCAATACCAGTGCGAATATAAAAAATGAAACTGCTGGACACCAATATCAAAGGTACCGACGCTAAGTGGAACTACTGTATCTACTGTGACAGAACTATACGCAGCGCGCAGCCGTAGACCCACGGATATTATCGGCAATCATCGAGAGCGGAGCTCGAGTGGTGTTTTAAAAGAAATACGTCGAGCGAGGAGGAAGTATAAAATATTATTTATGCACGATCGGGCGATAAAGTCCAGATTATAAATACGTTTAGCGGGCGTAAAGTGTCACTTTACCGCCCGCGGACTACTTTACCGCCCGCCGGGCGGTAAAGTAAATTTCTTTTTTTTTCTTTTAAAAATTCACATGTAGTTAGTAAAACAAACTTTATTATTATTATTTATTATCATGGAAATATTTGGTACAATTATAGTCTATTTTTATGAATGAGAGAGTATTAAAATAATAAAGCGTTCGTAATCCATAGGCGTACCACTTCTTTTAGTAGACAGTTAAAATATTTTGTGAAGTTATACCTCGAGTATTTTCGTTTGAAATAACCTTTGTATAAATATAATAAATATATCGGGTGTACACTTATATTTTCACCTAATTAACCTGCTTATAACTTCTAAGCAGCTGAAGGTAAAAAGTGCAATTTTTTCTAAAATATTTTATTTTTCCACAAGGCATGTTAAGAATATTGTGTCAAACGGGTTATGTAGGTATAAGGGTTTAAACTTTGACTTTTAAACAACGTTACGTTCATAACTAATAATTTTAATATAAAAACTACTTCTTACCTACAAATCCAAATCAGAATCGAAATCAGAAGATGAACTGTCGCAACCAATATTTACAATGAGTGGCTCGATCATTTCATCAGTAATATTGTCCAACTTCCACATTTTCTCTTCTTCTTTAATCGTATGATTTACTGCCTTTTCCCAGTTTTCAGGCTTCACATTATTTACAGCCTCCAAAAACAACTGTTTAACATCACTCATTTTAAAAGAATTATTTTTTCTTGAAACTTCTCCCTTTATCTGTGCCCATATCAGTTCAATCGGGTTTACTTCGCAATGATATGGTGGTGATCTAACCACCGTCATCCCACGATTTTTTGCAATTTCATCAATTTCATATTTTTTTAATTTCTCTTTATGAAGGGAACACAAATGATACAGTTCTCTTCTCACAGAACCGGGATGGAACTTAATATTCTTTGAATTTAGCCAATTCTGTAAATCTTTTTTTAACCACTTGGGTGGGCATTTTTTCTGTAAGTCTCGAGTGATAACTTGCATTATCCATTACTATTATACAGTTCTGAGGAAGAAGATCTATCATTTGTTCGAACCACTCTTTAAAGACATCATGGTAGTCACCGGTACGAGTAGATTCAAAAGTCAATAAACCACCTTTAACAAAACCATTTGAACTACCGATGTGTACTATTATCAGTCTGCGCCCCTTTCCTGATGGTGGATTTAAACCAGTAGATAAATTATTTAAAAAAGCCTGTCTTCGACTTGTAACAGTTTCATCTTGCCAAAATTTATTTGATGTATGTCCCTCGTTGATCCATGTTTCATCTAAATAAAATATATTTCTTCTTTGGTTTCTCATTTCTTTTATAGTCCTAAGGTACAATATCGCTTCTTTCTATTAAAATAGACTTTCTGGAATGCTTTTTCCATAGAAAACCTATTTCTTTTAAAAGTTTCCATAGTGTGCTTCGACTCATTTCAGGGTAATCCTTATCATCTCGAACCGTGGCAAGAACTTTGTCTACTGTCGGAAATTCTTTTCTAAAGAAGAACGCAAGCACTTTCCTTCGAAGTCTTTCTTTCAAATGATTTTCTATTTGAAATTTTGGTTTTCCTGGAGCTTTACGTGCTGTTTGAAACTCGCCACATTTCTCTTCTTTAACAACTCTGTAAATCGTAGATTTCCCAACACCAAGCGTACTACTAACTAATTCCACTGTGTCATCAACACTTTTACATAAATGTTTGTCTGTAAATGATTTAAAACAATTAAATATTAATGTTTTTTCATTAACTGTTAAAGGACCGATTTTTTGTCGTTTACGCGGTACTTCCAAATTTTCCATGATCACACTAGAATTCACAATAGACTGCACACTGCACCTTGCATGTTGCAACTAAACGACATTTAGTAAGCTGTCAAGAATACACAACTGGACCTCCTTACTAAATGGAAAACCTACAATCGCATTTTCAGTGAAATTTGTTGGTAAGGGATTTATCTACTTATAATTCGATTAGTGTAAGAAATTCTTGGAATTAAAATAAAACAAAATTGGCAAATAGGTACTTATTGAAAATAATCTTAAGATACGGCTATGTTATCTTTAATACACAGGGCTTTTGGCCTGTCCAAACCTTTTTCTATTGTTCTGTACAGCTTATGGTTATAAAAGACCAATAAAAGACCCAAAACTTGTATTAGCTCAGGTACATTTATGACAATTTTAGGAAATATTTAGGTTATTCCGTAAAAATATTTAAAATGACCGTACTAAGTTTTGCATTAGAAATGCTGTTTTATTACTCTCTCATGCATAAAAATAGACCATAACAAAATATGAGTTTAATAAAGAAATTATAACTTTAAAAGCCCAAACATAAGATCCTCAGACTTATAATTTTATACTAATAACACAATTTGAACAATTACTTATAGAAATGTTAGGATTTGCCACCTTGCTCTGTTGTAAGTTGCTACGAACTTCTACTAACTCCGTATGATTTGGGTTACTGCTGGAAGGTGTATGTTCAAAAGAATCGGTATATAAATTTGAAAATTCAACTGTGCGACTAGTAGAAGGCATATCAGCATTGACAATTTTTTTGGCGATTTTCATTTTATTTGCCACAGAATCTTCAATATAACCTTCTGCCACCGTTGTAGACTTCCAACCAGCATGTCGCTTTATGTTAAGGATATCCTCACCTGCATTAGCTAACAAAGTTGCTGAAGATCGTCTAAAACAATGGCCTGTGTAGTCTTTTGGGGTAGGCAATTTTAAATAAGTTGCTATTTTAAAAGGAATTTGACCAAATGTATTCTTTCCAACCACCTGACTGGAACATTTTCCATTACGATAATACACAAAAAAACGTCCGTGGTTGGTATTTGTCGTACGTAGTGAAGCATATTTTCGATATAAGTCGAGATAACTTGGTGATTCCTGCTCTTTGTCAATCACACTGAAAATGCGGTCAATTTTAGTTTTAGATGCTCGTATGGTTACCAATAAGGTTGTTCCTAAATCTTGAATATCGTCTATTGAAATATTAGCTAATTCCTCTCGACGACATGCTCCACAAATACCAAAAATTAGTGCAACCTACAATAAATAATCATATTAACATAATAGTCTAAAATAAAAAAAAACAATTAACTTACTTTTATCATAAGATATAAATTATCTGGAGCATCTACTAAAAATAATTCTATTTCTTCCCTGGTTAGAATTTTTTATTTTTTTGGTTTATAACCGTCTGATTTCCGTTTTAAGAATGTTGTCAATCTTGAATATCTAGCGATGTTTATATTATTGTGCAAATTTACAGTTGCTTTTAACATCGAATAATATGACCATAGAGACGACGGCTTACGGCATTTGGACTTTTCCAGAAAAAATGCAAGAAATACATTTTCTGTATAGTTACCGTCTATAACATTCTTCAATTTGCACCAGCTAACAAATTCATCGTAGACCTTATCGTATATTCTCTTAGATTTGGCGGGTAGTAAACTTAATTTTGCATCTTCTGCTGCTTTAAAAATTTCCGGTGGTGTTCCAGAAACTATTTCATCGTCACTACTGTCCACTACATAAACAAAATATATAAAACTTCTTCGAAAATATACTAAGAAACTTGCAATACGTGAAGTCGACTGTAAATAAAAATGGCGTCTACCTATTCTTGTCCTATTGACTTGGTTGCTATGGTAACGCGTATAGGTATATAGATTATTGTTTTATCATCTTATTAGTTTCAATAAGACTTATTTTTATTTAACTATACAAATGATTTGTTATACAGGGTGAGTTATAATAATATCGAGGTATAAAATGTATCCAACTTGAAACATTTATAATAACCTACTCACAAAAGGTGAAAAATAGAAATAAAACATATTTATTAATAAACTATCATTAATACGGTCGTGCATAAAATTTTGTATATTTATTAATAAATAACTATTTCGTATGCTCGCGTGGTATTCGATACTATTATATAACGAATTATATAATTATTTTTGTTGACGTTTGCTCATTATAAACGTCAAACGTATTGTTACTATGACAAACTTTTCAAGATGGAAGGATGCGAAAATCAAAAACGGTTATACAACGTCGTCAAGGGTATATTCGCTTATCAATACATGGTAACTAAGTAAAAATTGCAACTGCTATTGGCTAAATTTATGATGTGTTGTATAATCGTATCAAATACAATACGTACTTCAAAATAAATGTGGTTTAACAGAACTGTCAATTGACACTCTTTGTTATCGATGTATAACCTGATTATTTTGAAGTACTTATACAGGGTGTCCCGATGGTAAACGGAAATATTTTAAAGGTAGGTAGAGGTCATAAAGGCGATTCTAAATAACCTATATATAATGAGTCTCTTGGCTTCCATAACCGAGTTACAGGGTGTTTTATCAATTATGCATAATTATTCATTTGGCCAGAACTTTTGAATCACTTAGTATATTTTTTCCATTTTTGGCATACGGATTACACTTCTCAGGAATAATGTACTGAAATATTGCAATTTTAATATTTCCATTTTAGATTTGAATAGAGGGAAAAAAACTGAATTGAAACAAGTTGTTGTTTTTATCCCGCCACCAATTCGAATTGGATAATTTTGAAACTGAAAGTAAAATTTTCATTTAATTTAGAAAAAACATTATGAAACTCATTTTTTCTTTTTTACAACAATTTTAAAAATTCACTTCGCGTCATTTACCTATTTCTTGTTTATTCTGCTTAAAATAATTTGACACTGTACTGGTGTACCTACAGGCCCGTACTTAGGGGAAAATATTCAATTAGGTATTTAATTTTTAAACGCCCAGTATAAAGTAAAGCAGGACAATAAACGCTTATAGTAACTAACAAACATTTATTAATTATTAACAAAATTGCTCAAAATTTCCACCATTTTGTTTTATGCACTTTCTTGCACGTTTAATGATGTCCCTTACTGATTTTCTTATAATAAATGGATTGTTTCTCAGTTCCTCGCAGGCTTCCTCAATTCTTTGAAGCGTTCTTCTCTATTGTTTACTTCTTTAGAATTAAAATAAAATTATACGAGGCGATCGAAAAGTAATTAATTTAATATTTTGTTTAAAGTACGGATCTGCAATTTTACTTTAAATAGTGTTAAAACGGACAAATAATAAAAATATGAATAATATAGGACTGTTTAAACGTCGAAAATAAATCCATTTTGAATATTAAGTAAATGATAAAAAAATAATTTCTTTTTTTTTCTCTAAAATTTTACTTTCAGTTTCAAAAAAAAAGAAACGTGCAAGAAAGTGCATAAAACAAAATAGTGGACATTTTGATTAATTTCGTTAATTATTAATTAATGTTTGTTAGTTAAATGAGCGTTTATTGTCCCGCTTTACTTAATACTGGGCGTTTAAAAAATAAATATCTAATAGAATATTTTTCCCTAAGTACGGGCCTGCAGGTACACCAGTACAGTGTAAAATTATTTTAAGCCCAATAAACAAAAAATAGGCAAATGACGCGAAGTGAATTTTTGAAATTGTTAAAGAAAAAATGAGTTTCATGTTTTTTCTAAATTAAATGAAAATTTTACTTTCAGTTTCAAAATTTTCCAATTCGAATCGGTGGCGGGATAAAAACAACAAATTGTTTCAATTCAGTTTTTTGCCCTCTATTTAAATCTAACATGGCAATATTAAAATTGTGATATACAGGGTGTTGTTTTGATATTTTTAATATGTTTCAATTTTTCTAAAGCCGAACCTGAATTTTAATATCTCTCAATATTTCAGTACATTATTCTTAAGAAGTGTAAGCTATATGCCAAAAATGGAAAAGATATACTAAGTGATTAAAAAGTTCTGGTCAAATGAATAATTATGCATAATTGATAAAACACCCTGTAACTCGGTTATGGAAGCCAAGAAACCCATTATATATGGGTTACTTAGAATCGCCGTTGTGACCTCTACCTACCCCTAATAACACAGAAACATCTGTAAGACATCTTAGAAACATACATATGGGACAATAGAAACATCTCTGAGACATACCTATTTACCTCGCGATGTTCCTGGGATGTTTCTGACAACAGCCGTGTCCGCATTTGCGATGTCGTACAAACATCCCGTCGGGATGTTTGCAGGGCCGGTTTAAATTTTTTGTGAATGTAATGTACAGGGTGGTTCATAACTATTGGGACAGAGGCTAAAGGCAGGTTATTTGGACCAAAATATGGCGATAGGACCAAATATACCTTAATAAAATATTGCTGTGGAATAAGATACAGGGCGTTAAAGTTGAAATTTTTTTTTCGTTTTTTTCTGATGATGTCTCTGTATATTTATCAATTGTTATCAAAATCAGCACAGAGCCATAACTTTGGACAAGGAATATTATTTTATGTATTATTTCACATTTTGGTATAGGGGGCGCCACGTGAATGATTCCTGACGATGAAATTAAGTGGTATCTTTTTTTGACGAAACTTTTTAGTGACTTTGATTAGAAAATCTGACGTAAACATTATTTCTACGTAATATTGGTACTCTTGTTTAAACACGATAATTTCAACCGTTTTCGATAAAAACGCGATTGAACAGTTCTTAGAAGGGGATTTCAAACAACAGACAATAAAAAACTTATGACATAAGGCTTCTATTTCAACGGTTTATAAAGCAGAATTAAAAATAATTTTTGCATAAAAAGGGCAAACTTAAATTAAATGTTCTATGTGGCCTCCTCCGACCTCTATACCTTTTCTAATTCTTGTAATAAAAGATATCAAAGAAAACATTATAAAAATACCTGTTCAATTGCGTTTTTCTCGAAAACGGGTTAAATTATCGTGTATAAACAAGAGTACTAATATTATGTAGAAATGATGTTTACGTCATATTTTCTAATCAAAATTACTAAAAAATTTCGTCAAAAAAAGATACCACTTAATTTCATCATCAGGAATCATTCACGTGGCGCCCCCTATAACAAAATGTGAAATAATACATAACATAATATTCCTTGTCCAAAGTTATGCCTCTGTGCCGATTTTGATAACAATTGATAAATATACAGGGACATTATCAGAAAAAAACGAAAAAAAAAATTCAAATTTAACGCCCTGTATCTTATTCGACAGCAATATTTTATTAAGGTCCTATTGCAATATTTTGGTCCCAATAACTTGCTCTTAGCCTTTGTCCTAATAGTTATGAACCACCCTGTATAGTCCAAAACAGCGTTTTAGGCTACCCAAATTTTAAAAATTTTCCCTAACCCCCCGTATTACGCCCCCCAAGCTACGCCACTGTTATGAGAGGCGCCAGTGAATTGTTCGCATCCACTAGAAAAATGTCTAGGACCGGCACTGGATGTTTGTAGGATGACTCGGGACATACTACAAACATCCAGGGCACTTAAATCAAACCTCCTTGGGATATGAGAATAAATAATATTTTCCCCTTTACCACACATATTTACACTCCTAGGAGTGTAAATACTAAAAAATGAAACAAAAATGATTTATTGAGTTTATTTTTTTTTGCTCTTCTCAGCCAATCACCAATTCTTAGCTCGGTTTCCTTATTGTTGGAAACATGACCTGATTTCTGTGCAGCTTCTAAAATAATTATACATAAATTAGTGATGTAAAAAACCGTGTTTTTTTTCATGAAATCGCAAGTTAAATTTAACACACTATTTAACCTCTAGTTAAATCTATATTAGTGTCTCAGAGGATAACATATTGGAAGGATGACTTTAAACATGAAGTGTGTTAAGAATTTGTCTCAAAAAAGTTAGTGATTTACGTTATAAACAATTAGAACTTTTTTTATTTTTCATAATGTAAATCACTGTAATTTTAGATTTAAATTACTATAATTTAATAATCGGAAAGTAATAAAAATTTTTATAATTACCAATTACTGCTTTTGAGAAAAGGGTCGTCCCAAAGGTATGTTTCACATAAAGGAAAACTGCTCTGCCTCAATTACTGGTGCAATGCAGGTCTAATCAATTCATAAGTAGTATTTCCACCAAGCTGGGCAAAAAACTGTACCTTCAATTTCAAAAAAATTACTATTAACAATTAAAGTCACTTGATATGCAAGCCTAACCCTCCGTGTGGTTTTTATACAGACTATATACAATTATACATGTTAACATTAGGCTTTTTCACTTAGTTTTGGGTTAATTTTAGAATCTTCAGCTTATTTAAAACCTTTCTGTTTTCTCGGGACTCCATCGTAAAAATAAAAATATTTTTTACTTACTTCATAATAAAATCACAATCGCCACGAAAACAAAGTAAACACAAACTCACCATAAATTTTATGGCATAAAATGGCCGAACTAAAAACTAGAACTATACGCCGCGCGCAGCCGCAGAGCCACCAATCATCGCTAACTGCTAAATAGCGGGAATTTCAATAGTTTTCGTTTTTTAATAATTACACTGGGCAACTCATTTTTACATCAATGAAAAGTTGTTTATTAAATAATGACGTAAAATACCTAGGAAATCTTATTGTAGATATTCAATAATTATTTTAAATAGGTATCTGAAAAATACAATAATTTTTATTTGCATTTAAATTTTTTAACTATCAATGTATCAAATTTTACAACTGTTTAACCAGATTAAATAGCAATTACCAAATATAAGTAATATGAAAAAAAAATTGTTGAAAAAATATAAAAAAGGATGTTTCTAGAATATCTTAATAAAAACATTGCAGGGATGTCCTAAAAGAAACATCTCTGGCATGTCGTACTTAAGTCTGAAACATTGGGACATACTGAGGACGTTAGCGGGACATACCAGCAAGATCCCCTTTAAAATATTTCCGTTTACCAACGGGACACCCTGTATTATTACTACTGATAATATATGACAATATCTGGTCACCGAGCTTCGCTCTTAATATTCAAATCTACATTTTTAAGCAGCCCAATGAGTATATAATTTAAGTATATTTATAACATGACAAATTATTAATTAATTCGCGAAAATCACGGAGTGGGCGACATCTACTTGAACTACTGATAGGGAGATAAATAAAAAGTTGATTGGCGATTGGCTTCAAAGTAGGCGGGAAAATTAAAAAAGCTGTCAGTGTTAATTTTCAATTGGCTGCAGATGTTGTTGACGTTTATCAACTGCTTGTCACAGAGGTTAGTTAAATGCATTAAAGTTGCCTAGTTTCTGGGGATTTCACCCTTTTAGGGCAACTTCTACTGACGCTTGATCTTCGCGAATTGTCACGGTGGACAGGCCCCGTTTCCGGGACGTGCAACAGCAGCGTGTAGGGCACACGTCCCGTCAACAGAAGATCGCTCAGCTCACTCTATTTATCACTATATAAGAAAAACTCTATGTTCAATTGATTTTATTATTTTTTGATCTGCAGTGAAGGAAAATTATAGGTCTGATATTCATACTTGGGTAAAAACCTCCACAAATACCTGTGACCAGACTCTCGAGGTGTGGCAGATATTGATATCATATTTTTTCAAAAATTCTTTCTCTCTCTCTCTCTCTCTCTCTGATCACGAAAACTTAAATATTAAAACTGTCCGCATGATAAAATAGTAGCCGTAAGGGGTAGTCTCACATTATCGGGGAAGGGAAGACAGGTGTCCATTTTAACAGTGTTACTCAATGTTCCTATAAATATTTACCTAAACCCATGATTTCTGAAATTGAATTGGCAACGTTGTATTTTCAACTTTGAATTAATAAGATGGCTGTCATTTGACAAGCAAATTATTTATGTCCGTCAAATGAACCTTTCCTTTTTTATATAAAGCGACAAATTTAAAATTGAATTCTTTCTGATTAAAACGCCAGAAATTAAATAAAGTCAAACCTTTTTACTACTATACTATACAGAAGAAAGGAGTGCAGTATTTAATTTGCAGAACGTAGTACAGGTTCAAGAGGTAGAAATTTTATTTTTACCTCATCCTTCAATGCTTATTTGTAGTTAAAATTTAAATTTTAATACATCTGATCGGCCTAATATAGTTTTTGTCTAGATTCTTGTTTCCATGGTTTTTACTGTAATAAATTTGTTCTTTTGACAGATAAGTCAGACTTTATTTATTCATAGCCGTATCGTATGTATTTTAATTGATTCAGAATTTTGTATTAATATATATTTCAAAATGGCTTCATTCTAAAAATATTATCAGTCCTCCTAAATCCTTGAAGGCAGAATTATTAGTAATAGCAAGGCAACATAAAAACAAATTCAAAAAATATATTATGGATGAGATGGCCAGAGAAAAAGGAATTAAAATTCTCAGATTTCCTCCGAACCACGCAGAGTTAAATTCCATTGAACTGATCTGGTCTCAATTATTAAAAGGTTATGTTTCTCAAAACAATAAAACATTTAAATTTCCTGATGTGCGAAATTTGTTTTTGAAGGCAGTTTCAGATGTAAATAGAGAACATTGGGGAAAATGCATTGATCATGTTTAAAAATGTGGAAAATTCATTTAGGAAAGTGGATATATCAATGGATAATTTAATAGAACCGATAATAATAAACATCAGAAAAGACAATTATAGTGATGCCAGTAGTTTTAGTGAAGACAGTGACTTTTAAAGATAGTTCTTGAACTAACTTTTTTTTTAATCTTTGAGTTTAGGTAAGTACTGAAGCGTTACTTTTAATGCCAAGAGATTAAAAACAGTTTAATCCCAACATATAATCCTCCTTGTTATTTATTGGTTAAATTTAATTCGTTCAATGTTAAAGTGTCGGATGCATAAAGTTTATTTTTATTTTTTGTAAATAATATAACTTCAAAATTTAATCTACGAAGTGCGTATATATATTTGATATGCTGTCACCTTATTTATATTATAGAAACTTATTTTGCAAAGTACGCCTATGGAATGTGACGTTATATCCCCACTTTGACTGTACTCATCTATCCTTTATAGTATATATTACTATAGAAACAAATTATTATGTGCCGTTGCTAGGAAATAAAACTGAAAGCTTAACTTTTCTTGTAAATATCTCGGAAGATCGAATTTTCACAGACATGGGACCTACATTTTTCGCCGATTTAGATAGGAATTAGTCTACCCTGAAAGTTTCATTAAATTCTGACGAGTGGATTTCGAGATCCTCTGGACACACATACACACACACATACAAACCTTGCTCGTTTAATAGTATTTGATATAAATATTACCGCGAAATGGCAGCTTTAGATCCTTGTTTTGTAGTCCGATAATAGAATATACGAAAGAACCCTTATTTTTCGTTTAGTTGATCTAAAGACGGCCCTGACTACTCACTAATCTGCAGACAACACAAATTTCAAACATGCTGCCGCCTGCCGCTGGCGATTAGGACCATCCCTACCGCCTTTAATTCCCAATTCCAGGCGACTATTCATTCAGTCGCGTGAAGATGTTAATACGAATTACATCGGAGAGCTTTTCGGCTCTACCGATAGTGTTTATCGGTTTTTTCTTAGCGAGTGTACAGGGTGAGTCGTTAACGCCGCCCTATTTTAATTTGGCAGAAGGGAAAAACATCACTGCATCGGCCACGTGCGGAGAAGGCATCGAAGGACCAGAGTTGTTTTGCAAACTAATAGGAGCCGATTCCGAGAATGATCTCACAGTTAATGTTATACAGGGTCAGGTACGAATCAATTTCAAAAATGTATTTTATCAAAATAAAATACAAAAATAGTCGTCGTTGTAACATGTATATCAAAACATTTTTTTGGTTTGGAATAAAATGTTTTATAATACATTTTAGTAAGACAATTTAAGCGTTCGTGAATTTTAGTAATTTTCTTTGAGATGAATAATGTGATTTCGTCTTATTTTAAATACCTAAAGTTGTCAAGTACAAAGACCTTTTTTTATTTTTTTACTTTGAATATTTCCTCTTCACTTTTTGGAATTGTTTATATATTGTTGCCGGTTTTAAATAATATTATGGGATTTTTTAAATAGGTACTTTAATTAATATACCGGGTAACCTAGGGGTACGTGCATGTTCTATAACTTTTTTGTATCCAAGCTATCGGTTTGATTTTTTTTAAACTATAGGTCCGACAATTAGACCAGTGCCGATAATTTTTGAAACCAAATAAAATAATAGTAGGATGAAACTCATTGGAAAAGGAAGAGAATATGATAAAAATGATAGGAAAAATAATTTACGGGCGATCTGAGGTTGAGAAGTAAAAGGGGGGAGTTTTTAAGGGTAGAAAACTGGTTATCTCGATTTCCGCCAAACTACAAGTGATATGGAAAAAAGTTAAATGGCAAAAGTTGTAGGTAATAAAAAGATCTACAACTTTTGTATTTACACTTTTTTCACATAACCTCAAAATTTATGTGAAAAATTCTAATACCCAAGTTTTTGGTTTTTTATTTTTATCTTTTTCAAAAAATTTTTTTTTTCACGAAATTTGATGAAAACTTACCTTTTTATGTCCCAAACACGCTGTAATTTTTTTGTTTTAAAATATTTATTTTTTTTACCTTATTTTGACTTAATATCGAAAAAGCAGTCTAATTTTCAATCGAAAATTCTCACGTCAAAATATCTGCTTTTTTAAAAAAACTCGGTGGGCTTTTTGTTCGTTGAAATCTCTACTTTTTGATGGTCTAAAAGAAAATATACACTACTATGGTAAATGTTCTCAAAAAATGCAAAGAAACGAAAAAAACTCGAATCCGAATTTTTTTTTTTAAATCATCATGTACAATTTTGAGCTATTTATTAAAATTTATACTTTAATTACTCGAAAAAAGTAAGATTCCGTGTTACATTTACGTTTTTCCACAAAAAAATATCGCCTACTACGATTTTTTGAAAATGATAAATTACAAATAGCAATAACTCGTCTTTTTTCGTTACATGGCATTTTTTAAGAGGTTTTTGCTGATATAAGGCTCGTCCATACTCATACGAATAAACGCAATTTTTTTGCGATTCGCAAATCGTAAAAAAGCCACCGCATGTACGTGCATACTCATACGGCAAAAAAGTTGCGATGAAATAAATGATGACATATGTCATTTTTCGATTTTGATATTTAAGGGAGGTTAGACGGTAGATATTTGTGTTTTCGTTATTCTTAAATATTCCAAATATCTATTACATTATTACATTTGCATTTTTCTATTACGGAACATTTGACGAACACTACATTCAATTCAGTTTCATTTATAGAAAAATATTACAATTCAAACAGTGTTTATACAATCATTTCACAAAAAGACACATAATGCACCTAGATCTAAGGTCTGTATATGTGTACTTAACTCGCACATATAAATAAATTGGATGTGAAATAGGGTTTATCAATTACATGTTCTTTTATTTTTCTTTGCGTTTCTCCAGAGTATTAATATTTTATTAATAAAACTATAATGTAGCTACTCAACTTATTTTCTCACAGACGTCATATATCAAAATACAAGACCAAAGAATGAACAAAGATACATTCAGTAATTATGCACTATTACTTTTGTGTAATTGGTAATATCAACACAGAGACTGTATAAACGATGAACTTCGTATAAATTCAACCGATATTCTCCATAATTACCTTTTAAAATGTACAAGGCCAATGAAAACGGAAGTTTTAGGTTAGGTAAATAGAGCAGGTGCAGTGTAGTCTGATCTGTCTGATTTGTTTGGTTCCCTGGGTTTGTGCGAATTCGCAAAAAGGTTAAAATATTTTTAAGTTTATTGCGGCAGTCTGGCAGCCATTTTATTCGCAGAAAAATTGTGTCATTCGGATGAGTATGTTTGCGCCTTATAGGTTTTGTAAAATTTGCGAGATTTATAGCAAAATAAGAAATGACGATTTATTCAACAAAAGGAAATTGTAATAGAAACAGAAATATATTACAAAGTAAACAATTATAGTAATATTTACAAGAACATGAAAGAATGATTAATAGGGGATCTAGGGAACAATGTAAACATTTTTGACTTATAACAATAAATGGCTCGAATAGGTCACCATCATGTTCCATACAAACTGCTAGTCTTCTAGTAAATGAGTACCGAACTCTAGCAAGCATTGATTAATAATTAGATACGTACAATTATTGAAAGTACACGGATGTGTAAAATTTTGCGACAGCGGCCTACTCGATTCCTGTTTTTCTCGAATAAACTGTCAACATTTCTTATTTTGCATTAAATCTCGCAAATTTTACAAAGTAGATCTCTCAAACCCAATATCAGCAAAAAGTTCTTGAAAATACCATGCAATGATGTAATAAAATATAGGATGATGCATTTGAAAAAGACGAGTTATTGCTATTTATAATTTGTCATTTTCAAAAAATCGTATTAGGCGATAGAAGATCGACTTCGAGTTCGTTTACATCTCGGAAGATGCGCTAAACCTGAATTGACGAGAAAAGTTGATACGCTTCTCGGCTTAAGATGCCAGCGCCACGTCGGTGACTACCGGAAACTGTTTATGTGACATTAATTGATTGAGTTTCATTGAAATCGTGTGTTTTTAAGTGTTTTTTCTAGATTTTAGACAAAGTTTACCTAGTTTTTGGTTTTTTAACTGTTAACAATCTCTTTATTTTTCAAATACTATTAAACGAGCAAGGTTTGTATGTATGTATGTATATGTGTGTGTATATATATATATATATATATATATATATATATATATTACCTCCTTACCACCCATATATATATATATATATATATATACCACCCATATATATATATATATATATGGGTGGTAAGGAGGTAATCTGAGAATTTCAATTCCTTTTTCTTGCGCCATCTCATCTATAATATATTTTTCGAATTTGTTTTTATGTTGCCTTGCAATTACTAATAATTCTGCCTTCAAGAATTTAGGAGGACTGATAATATTTTTAGAATGAAGCCATTTTGAAATATATTATTTTAATTATTAAGACCTTTTTTTAACTTTTTATTCAAAACAAATATTTACAAATATCAGGGTATTTGGTGAGTTCAAAATCTGACATTTTCTAAATTAATTTACTAATTGACAACCCTCTACCCCTAACTACTGTCAAACAAAAAACTCGCTATTGCACTATAAAAAACTATAACCTAACTTACACACTACAATATATTAATACAAAATTCCGAATCAATTAAAATACATACGATACGGCTATGAGTAAATAAAGTCTGACTTATCTGTCAAAAGAACAGGTTAAATCTAGACAAAAACTATATTAGGCCGATTAAATTTTAACTACAAATAAGCATTGAAGGATGAGGTAAAAATAAAATTTCTACCTCTTGAACCTGTACTACGTTCTGCAAATTAAATACTGCACTCCTTTCTTCTGTATAGTATAGTAGTAAAAAGGTTTGACTTTATTTAATTTCTGGCGTTTCAATCTGAAAGAATTCAATTTTAAATTTGCCGCTTTTTATCCATAATGACCTACAAATTTTGACGACTACTGACACGCCCATCTCTGGGTACACGTTAAGAAAATGGGGCCGGCTGGGATTTTCATGAAATTTTCACAGATGCTATAAAACATGATAAAATCAATATAGCGATAGAAATTTTTGCGCGGAAAAATATTTTTCACATTTTTTTTTTTAAAAATATATGTTGGGATACTCACTCCCAAGACAAACAAATTCAGTGCGTTAAAACGATTATTTAACATATTTTTCCAGTACAAACGCATACATAACTTTTCTACAAATGCCCAAGTAGCAATTTATAACCAGAATAAACCTGAAAAGTATAAAAAAGGAAAGGTTCATTTGACGGACATAAATAATTTGCTTGTCAAATAACAGCAATCTCATAAATTCAAAATTGAAAATACAACGTTGCCCATTAAATTTCAGAAATCATGGGTTTAGGTAAATATTTATAGGAGCGTTGAGTAACACTGTTAAAATGGACACTTGTCAAAATATGACACCTGTGAAAACGTGACAACTGTTAAAATATGATACGTGTCAGAATGTTACAACTATCAAAATGAACAAATCTCAAAATGAACAAATGTCAAAATATGACACCTGTCAGAATGTAACAAATGTCAAAATGTCACACGTATCGTACTTTTCTTTATTTATTACAAAGATCTAACCTAACCTGAAGCTAATCTTTTTTTTTGACGGGTGGAAATGCTTTATGCACATCGGGTAAAGGTTCTCCCTTCCCCGATAGTGTGAGACTACCCCTTACGGCTACTCACTAAAACCACCCCACTGAAACCACCGGACATTCCGGAAACCGTCTCTTCAGCATAATATCGGAATGACCGGGTTTTTGTTCTGCTATCTCACCGTGTTATACGGAACTTAAAATTGGCTAATTGGATACTGTTGTTTTAATGTCAAGAATATTTTGTATACATTTTTATAATGTAATATTTTATTATGCGGACAGTTTTAATATTTTAAGTTTTCATTATCATAGAGAGAGAGAAAAAGAATGAATGCTTGTACACGTGTACTATTAACATAGATTTCAATTTTTTATTTTACAAGAAACTTTAAAGAGACATTTAAAATTCTCTATTTTCATAGTACATTTTAAGGTTGATTGTGACTTTGTATTTTCCAAGAATAAATTGTAATGTAATGTACGAATGAACTATTTTTGTAACTGAAAAATTTTGAAAAAATATGATATCAATATCTGCCACACGTCGAGAGTCTGGTCCCAGGTTTTTGTGGAGATCTATAATTTTCCTTCACTGTAGATCAATAAATAATAAAATCAATTGAACATAGAGTTTTTCTTATATAGTGATAAATAGAGTGAACTGAGCGATCTTCTGTTGACGGGACGTGTGCCCTACACGCTGCTGTTGCCCGTCCCGGAAACGGGGCCTGTCCGCCGTGACAATTCGCGAAGATCAAGCGTCAGTAGATGTTGCCCTAAAAGGGTGAAATCTCCAGAAACTAGGCAACTTTTAATGCATTTAACTAACCTCTGTGACAAGCAGTTGAAAACATCAACAACAGCTGCAGCCAATTGAAAATTAACACAGACAGCTTTTTTAATTTTCACGTCTATTTTCAAGCCAATCGCCAATCAACTTTTTATTTATCTCCCTTTCAGTAGTTCAAGTAGATGTCGCCCACTCCGTGATTTTCGCGAATTAATTAATAATTTGTCAGGTTATAAATATACTTAAATTATATACTCATTGGGCTGCTTAAAAATGTAGATTTGAATATTAAAAGCGAAGCTCGGTGACCAGATATTATATTAGTACAGAAATTCTCGCCAGAGGGAGTGTCGCTTATGACGAGTAACGAATTGTGTTATCTTGAACAGTTCTGAAGTTCTGAATTTTTTGTGGATCTCTGCACGACGCTATTTTGACACATAAATTGACATAAGTTAAAAACTATTATTGTAGATACGTCTAAGAAATCCTGGTGCGTTATATCGACAATTTAATGGCGAATCTAAAAATATAACAAGAATGGTTGCCATTTAACAAAACAGAACATAGTTGTGTATCTTATTTTGGGATATCCTGTATACAGGGTGTTTCATTGGGAGAGGGTAATATTTTAACAGTGGATAGGAGTGACTAAGGTGATTCCAAATAACCCATATTTTATGGGTCTACGGTCCCTTATAGCTGATATACAGAGTGTTTTGTTCATTTTGGTCATTTCTTCATTGCCTCCTGTGCTTTTAACCACTCTGTATAATTTTATAATATTTGATACACATACTCGATGTGTCTTAACAAATTAATTGAGATATTATTAATATTGAAAATACAGGCCCGGCTTCACTAAAAATTGACAAATTCGTTCCACTCATAAACAACACCCTGTATGTTAAATTTTCAAAAATATTTTACCATATCTAAAAAGAGGACAAAAAATTGAATTTAATGATATACTTTTTATTTTTGCACATATGATTTTACTACTCATAAATTGTTAGGATCTTTTATATTTCTAGGGCACCAACGTGCTTAATTGCTCCTATTAAGTTGTAATCAATATTATTTGGCCTAATTAACTATTTTGTTTAAAAGTATGTTATACCAAAAAATTGTGTATTTTAGAGTAGGAGAGTTAAAGAATCTAAAATCTAATTTTTGTAAAGGATAAAGGTACTTGAAAACGCGTTCTTTATTTAATTAAGTAAGTTTGGTAATAAGCTATCTATATATTTGTGAAATTTAATAGTAATAATATGAAAACAAAAAATTACAAAATTGGAATTGACAGTTTTAACTTCTCTGTGTCAAGCTATTTTTTATTTAAGTTTTCACAAGCTTTGCATTATATTTGTAGTTTGTGGTTTGGCCGCAAGCAGGGAATATCAAATCGAACAGTACCAAATTATAAAACGTTTTCAAGAACGTTTCGGTACATGAAAGAACATGGTAAATTTCCCGCGGTTATTCTTAACTAACATCAGGAAAGGCGTCATTTAAATATGGAGCAAAATATTGTTGATATTGTTAAAATCCGCAAATTAGTTGCAGAAGAATTAGTCATGTCCTTGTTAAAACTTAAATAAAAATAGATTGATACAGAGAACTCTAAACTGTCAATTCCATGGGCATCTAGATTTTGTAATTTTTTATGTTTTCATATTATTACTATTAAATTTCACAAATACATAGATAGCTTATTACCAAACTTAATTAAATAAAGAACGCGTTTTCAAGTTTTTTTATCCTTTACAAAAATTAGATTTTAGATTCTTTAACTCTCCTACTCTAAAATACACAATTTATCATAAGGAAGGTTAAAAAAAAATAAAATGCGTGATGTATAGATAAATCTAATGTGATATTTAGTTTCTAGTACGGTCCTGTAAATCTGTTTTCATAGGCCTAGATGACGATAAAATATTTTGGTATAACATACTTTTAAACAAAATAGTTAATTAGGCCAAAAAATATTGATTACAACTTAATAGGAGCAATTAAGCACGTTGGTGCCCTAAAAATATAAAAGATCCTAACAATTTATGAGTAGTAAAATCGTATGTGCAAAAATAAAAAGTATATCATTAAATTCAATTTTTTGTCCTCTTTTTAGATATTGTAAAATATTTTTGAAAATTTAACATACAGGGTGTTGTTTATGAGTGGAACGAATTTATCAATTTTTAGTGAAACCGGGCCTGTATTTTCAATATTAATAATATCTCAATTAATTTGTTAAGACACATCGAGTATGTGTACCAAATATTATAAAATTATACAGAGTGGTTAAAAGCACAGGAGGCAATGAAGAAATGACCAAAATGAACAAAACACTCTGTATCTCAGCTATAAGGGACCGTAGACCCATAAAATATGGGATATTTGGAATCACCTCAGTCACTCCTATCCACTGTTAAAATATTACCCTCTCCCAATGAAACACCCTGTATAAATAGAAATATTTTTAGAATGTGCCTCATTGTCGGACCTATCGTTTAAAAAAATCAAACCTATACGCCAATCCCACATCTCCCGACGCGACATCTGGGCGACCGGGTCCGACAAAAATTGTGTGGTATATTTCCAAGATAAAGAAAAGTGATTGTTCTATAGTCTATTTTTATGTATGAGAGAGTATTAAAATAATAAAGCTTTCGTAATCCATAGGCGTACCACTTCTTTTAGTAGACAGTTAAAATATTTTGTGAAGTTATACCTCGAGTATTTTCGTATGAAATAACCTTTGTATAAATATAATAAATATATCGGGTTTACACTTATATTTTCACCTAATTAACCTGCTTATAACTTCTAAGCAGCTGAAGGTAAAAAAGTGCAATTTTTTCTAAAATATTTTATTTTTCCACACGGTATGTTAAGAACATTGTGTCAAACGGGCTATGTAGGTATAAGGGTTTAAACTTTGACTTTTAAACAACGTTACGTTCATAAATAATAATTTTAATATAAAAACTACTTCTTACCTACAAATCCAAATCAGAATCGAAATCAGAAGATGAACTGTCGCAACCAATATTTACAATGAGTGGCTCGATCATTTTATCAGTAATATTGTCCAACTTCCACATTTTCTCTTCTTCTTTAATCGTATGATTTACTGCCTTTTCCCAGTTTTCAGGCTTCACATTATTTACAGCCTCCAAAAACAACTGTTTAACATCACTCATTTTAAAAGAATTATTTTTTCTTGAAACTTCTCCCTTTATCTGTGCCCATATCAGTTCAATCGGGTTTACTTCGCAATGATATGGTGGTGATCTAACCACCGTCATCCCACGATTTTTTGCAATTTCATCAATTTCATATTTTTTTAGTTTCTCTTTATGAAGGGAACACAAATGATACAGTTCTCTTCTCACTGAACCGGGATGGAACTTAATATTCTTTGAATTTAGCCAATTCTGTAAATCTTTTTTTAACCACTTGGTTGTGGACATTTTTTCTATAAGTCTCGAGTGATAACTAGCATTATCCATTACTATTATACAGTTCTGAGGAAGAAGATCCATCATTTGTTCGAACCACTCTTTAAAGACATCAGCATTCATGTCCTCATGGTAGTCACCGGTACGAGTAGATTCAAAAGTCAATAAACCACCTTTAACAAAACCGTTTGAACTACCGATGTGTACTATTATCAGTCTGCGCCCCTTTCCTGATGGTGGATTTAAACCAGTAGATAAATTATTTAAAAAAGCCTGTCTTCGACTTGTAACAGTTTCATCTTGCCAAAATTTATTTGGTGTATGTCCCTCGTTGATCCATGTTTCATCTAAATAAAATATATTTCTTCTTTGGTTTCTCATTTCTTTTATAGTCCTTAGGTAATTTCTTCTCCATACTACAATATCGCTTCTTTCTATTAAAATAGACTTTCTGGAATGCTTTTTCCATAGAAAACCTATTTCTTTTAAAAGTTTC
Organism: Crepidodera aurea; assembly: GCA_949320105.2. Taxonomy (NCBI): domain Eukaryota; kingdom Metazoa; phylum Arthropoda; class Insecta; order Coleoptera; family Chrysomelidae; genus Crepidodera; species Crepidodera aurea. The sequence goes on along the minus strand of OX439475.1, from coordinate 72,140,980 downwards.
CATAGTGTGCTTCGACTCATTTCAGGGTAATCCTTATCATCTCGAACCGTGGCAAGAACTTTGTCTACTGTCGGAAATTCTTTTCTAAAGAAGAACGCATGCACTTTCCTTCGAAGTCTTTCTTTCAAATGATTTTCTATTTGAAATTTTGGTTTTCCTGGAGCTTTACGTGCTGTTTGAAACTCGCCAACACCAAGCGTACTACTAACTAATTCCACTGTGTCATCAACACTTTTACATAAATGTTTGTCTGTAAATGATTTAAAACAATTAAAAATTAATGTTTTTTCATTAACTGTTGAAGGACCGATTTTTTGTCGTTTACGCGATACTTCCAAATTTTCCATGATCACACTAGAATTCACAATAGACTGCACACTGCACCTTGCATGTTGCAACTAAACGACATTTAGTAAGCTGTCAAGAATACACAACTGGACCTCCTTACTAAATGGAAAACCTACAATCGCATTTTCGGTGAAATTTGTTGGTAAGGGATTTATCTACTTATAATTCGATTACTGTAAGAAATTCTTGGAATTAAAATAAAACAAAATTGGCAAATAGGTACTTATTGAAAATAATCTTAAGATACGGCTATGTTATCTTTGATACACAGGGCTTTTGGCCTGTCCAAACCTTTTTCTATTGTTCTGTACAGCTTATGGTTATAAAAGACCAATAAAAGACCCAAAACTTGTATTAGCTCAGGTACATTTATGACAATTTTAGGAAATATTTAGATTATTCCGTAAAAATATTTAAAATGACCGTACTAAGTTTTGCATTAGAAATGCTGTTTTATTACTCTCTCATACATAAAAATAGACCATAGTACACAGGGTCGCATTATGGGTGTTATAAAAATAAGTATGTAATCGATTTGATAAAAAAAAATATAATTTTTAATTTGTTAATAATACTTTAAATTCTATTCTCATTGTAATATGTATTATATTAGTTTTACGAAAAAATTTTACTTTGCAAATCGTATACATTTTTCAATAACGCTAATAAAATGTCTTCTTTTTGTCTCTCTTCTACCAGTCTAGCTTCTTTTCTCACTCTACATCTTCCCTCTTCTAACACTATGTTGCTTAGCATAACATTTTCCACCAAGTGATCAGAAGAAACATTATTGACGTCCTTACACGCGTAGGTCTCACTACCTCTTTTTGATATACTTTTGATGGCCATAGATTTGCCACTTCTATTCCCTTCTGATACACCTGCAACTGCATTGTTGTTCTCTTTATTGACGTAGATACGGACCGCTTCTGCTTGCTTGCAGAATCCTCTTCCTCCTTTGCAAGTGCAGTTAGTATCCAAAACGTTTCTGTCAGGATCAACCTAAAATCAATCAACTATATGATTTTTTTTAAATGATACATTTATGGTCGGCACATCTAGAAATGTTAATGTCTTAAGGCTCGTCCATACTCATCCGAATAAACGCAACTTTTCAAATCGGAATAAAACTCACATCGTTATATGTTGCAGCTTATCTATAGAATACATTACACAACAGAAAAATGATTCTTTTCCTTGAATTTCATCTTATTAATGTTAACATGCATTTTTTCAGTTGTAACGATGTGGCGGTTTTTTTCCGATTTGAAAAATTGCGCTTATTCGGATGAGTATTGACGAGTCTTTATTATTTCATCATGGGTTTTACACGATGCAGAACTTTTTATAAAGAGTAACTTTTTTTCGTAAAATTAATTTTCCATATAGCGCAAAACAGTTCCTATAATCTCAGGATGATCCATAAGTTTTTAACTCGTAGACGCCGGAAACATAATCGCGTTAGACGAGTTTCTTGCCTTTAGTGAGGCTTTTCTTTCGAAAAATTGTTAAATTTAGCGGCTTGAACCCACATCTTAGCAAAACCGACGACATTGTGGACGGTTAATAACAATTAAACTTAAGCTATTGTTTTTCCCGGCCTGTAGAGCCGTATAAATCCAGTTGTTGAGGGCTCTGGAATAAGCCATATGTTGTGCCAGTTTCCCAGGACGGCCAACAATGTGTTACCGCCTTTTTAAACTGCATCGTAGTTCGAATTTCGTGGACTGTACTTTTAGATTGAAGAAATGTGCTGTAGTAGGTTTGCCTTCTCAACTTCATCCAACAAAAACAATGGACACTTTTATTTAACCATTTATTAGACTTGTTAAATAAATAAATGAACAAAAACAACAACGTAACAAAGATTACATTAAACTAGTAATCGTGAACAAAGTATTATAGTTAATTTAAAGAAATGACCACATCATTCAGAAAATATTAATTTGCGTGTGTTCTGCATGAGTGATAATTAGACACTGGAGGGTCCTAGCCTGGTTCGCAGCTAGCAACACACTGATTCGCCGTACTAGGAGGCATTATGAATAATTTGTCAGAGAATTTTGGGTATATAATATCCCTAACAAGCCCTTATGCGAAGGAACTTGCAATACGTCGCACTTGACGGAGTAGTGAATCGGTTGACGATCAAACACACACTAAAAGGTTCTGAATACATTGTTTTAGACAATGGAGCGGCTAGTCTGGTACGCGACTGAAAACACACTGATATGAACTGATTTGAATATAAAATGAAAAATACAATGGACCGCCTGATACGCAGCTAAGTACCACTGTGTAAAACGAAATATTTTTACGTTGAGTTGGTGTTAACGGAGGGTCTAGCCTGATTCGCGGCTAACAACACACTGATATGAACTGATTTGAATATAAAATGAAAAATACAGTGGACCGCCTGATACGCAGCAAAGTACCACTGTGAAGAAATATTTTTAAAATAAAAATGGACCGCTTGATTGCAGCTAAGTCCCACTGGTTTAACGAGGCCTTGTTGTTACCTCGGAGCGTCGCTGAGCACTGAGTTTAAATTTGACGAACCTCCGTCGCTTCAAAATCTTTCTTTCCGGATTGCGCAACACCTTCTCGAAAGATTCTTTAACGTGAGCCGCTTAAACAAGTGTAAGATTTTTTCTATTGTCTAGACGCGACGGTTAAATTTACGGCTTAATACCATCATTAAAATAGAGCAAAAAATTATCTTTGATGAAACCGCTTCCTGGTTTGATGCCGCTCGCCAACGTATTTTGGTGCGGCGTTGCCGGTTGAACGAATAAACGAATATGAGTTTACATGTTTAATTATCTGAAAATTAAACACCAGTCATTTAAAAAAGGGGTCAACCTCGGAATGAAACGGAACAGGCTGAATTTTTGTATGAATCTTTATTATTTTGTCATTCTACATCTCTCAAAAATCTCTTATGGTCACGTGTGAGCGTCCTGAGAAATTCAAAGTCAAAGGTCGCGAAAATCAGTTTTTTGGGACTATCCCACTTCCTTTGCCTCTAATCATATCATTTATTATAAAAGTCGAAGAGTATAAAATACTCTAAAATATGGTGTTAAACAATTTTTTATACGTTTAACCGTTTTTGAAGCGCGAAGAGACAGCCAGACATGTCACAGCACAAGGTCAATCGCGAATCCAATCTATAATAGGGTTTTTTATTAAATATCAGTTAATGAACTATTTAATACATTTTATTTATAAATATTAGCTATCTAGTTATAAATCAAATAATCATTTAATATTACTTACTATTAAACAACTTTTATTGTTAAAACAAACAAAAAAATTATTGTTTCTGGAAATTTATTTAAAATATAGCGTATTTTATAGTTTAGAAAAGACGAGTTACGACAGATGTCATAATGGGTTGAAACGGAACAAAAACATAACTTTTTAGAAAATAGTATATTATTAGGAGCAGAAGGCGCTTATTTGTTGAGCTCAGATGTTTACTGCCGAGGCAGTGTAATATATGAGCAGTAATACTTACAATTACATTGTAATTCTTGATACATTTTTGCAATAAAATTTTCAAAACTGATAAACCGAAATTAACTGCTATTTTACTCTATTTTATTAACTGCTCACTGCCATAGCTAATACCTAAAAATTACGCTTAGGCAGATCCCTAATGCAAATGTATGCAAAACGTTGTCCAAATATAAAGGTTTTCCTATTTTAACAATAACCATTTCGAAAATCATTCAACATTTTGCTACTTTATCTATACTATTCATGGGCGGATCCAGCCAATTTTCAAGGGAGGGCTGTCTTCCACCCCGGGGGTTAGGCTCGGTAGGTTAAGGACTATCCCCTGTTCTTCCCCAGAAATTTTATTAAATATGCAGTACTTGAAAAATGTATTTAGACTTCGAGTTTTATTTTTACATAATGGTACCTTACAAACAGTAATATTTATGCAGCATTCAATAAAACGTCTTTCCAGTTCCAGTCTACCCCTCAGTTAGGCCCTTCTTTACAATCTTAATTCATGATACAAAAAATTGATTTTAACAATATACTTTTTATTTTTGTACATACAATGATTTTACTACTCATAAATAGTTAAGTTTTCTTACATTTTTGGGGCACCAACGTGCTTAATTAATCCCATCAAGTTGTAATCAGTATTATTTGTCCTAATTTTATAGTCTTATTTTGTACAAAGGATGTGAAATGAAATCACACAAGCTCCCAAGAACAAGGACATTAAAAATGTCCTACACTGCACCAACGCATGGACTTCAACAACTATACCTTGGCCTTATATGCCCCACCAGGTATTGAATTACGAAAGTCCAGACGTGGTTTGGTGCCCGATCAAGTCGGGGCTTTAACCCAAAAACTTCGATTTAGTTATTAAAGGAGCTTGCCATTCTTAGACCGGTTTCGGCAATTATTGTGCCTCATCAGTAAGAAGCAGGCTAGCTCGACATCCTGTCACTAAAGAATGTCTGAAAATGAATTCGACTCTCCTTGCTCTTGATAATCGTACTTGCGTTATAGCAAGTATATCACGAACGAGGAGAGCCCAACGCCATCTTCACTTTAATAACAAAATCAAAGTTTGCAAAACTACAGAAAACTACATGAAGGTGGACTTTTTTGAACCATAAAAATTCCAAAAAAGGTCCATGGGAGTGACAAAACTCCACAAAGGATGTGAAATAAAATCACACAAGCTCCCAAGAACAAGGACATTAAAAATGTCCTACACTGCACCAACGTCTGAACTTCAACAACTACTCCTTGGGCTATATGCCCCACCAGGTATTGAATTACGAAAGTCCAGACGTGATTTGGTGCCCGACCAAGTCGGGGCTTTAACCTTGCTATAACGCAAGTACGATTATCAAGAGCAAGGAGAGCCGAATTCATTTTCAGACATCCTTTAGTGACATGATGTGGAGCTAGTGCTTCTTACTGATGAGGCACAATAATGCCGAAACCGGTCTAAGAATGGCAAGCTCCTTTAACGACAAAATCGAAGTTTTTGGGTTAAAGCCCCGACTTAATCGGGCACCAAACTGTGGTGCTCGTGTCTGATTTTTACGAGCACACAATATCTTTACATGTTTACACTTTTTGTTTTAAGTTTGACAGTTTGTCATTGTTTTATTTTTTTTTGGTTATATGCAATTCTTTTTAAGTAGCGTGGTCTCTTCTTTTTCAGTGATGTTAATATCATTGATCAAGAATCTCTTCTTTTTGGAAAGCTCCATACGTATGGATAAGAAGATCGTCGTCGCAACGCGTCGCTAGGGAAATAATTGTTATTATTTTTAGAATTAATTTGTTAATACATTTTTGACTTTCATTCAGAAAAGACTTATTAAAAAAGTATACAATTTAATTTTATATTTTTATTTTATTTAGTTTAATAATCCATCCATTACACTAAACAAACCACGTCTGGACTTTCGTAATTCAATACCTGGTGGGGCATATAGCCCAAGGAGTAGTTGTTGAAGTCCAGACGTTGGTGTATGTAGGACATTTTTAATGTTCTTGTTCTTGGGAGCTTGTGTGATTTCATTTCACATCCTTTGTGCAGTTTTGTCACTCCCATGGTCCTTTTTTGGCATTTTTATGGTTCAAAAAATTCCACCTTCGTATAGTCTTATATGCCTATGAAAACAGATTTACAGGACCGTACAAGGAACATTAGATTTACCTATACAAGACACCCATTTTATTTTTTTTTTAAACTTTCTTATGAAAAATTGTGTAGTTTGGAGTAGAAAATTAAAAAAAAATCTAAAATTAAATTTTTGTAAAGGATAAAATTACATAAAATCACATTTTTGGTTAAATAATATCTAATTAAATTATAAACAAAATTCAAAAATTACACAACACTTAAAAGACTTGGAAAAAACACTGAAGTTTAAATAAATAATAATAATTGTTCGAAATGACTCCCATTATGTCCAATGCATGTTGTTGCTCGCTTAATAATTTGGTTTACAGATTTTCGAATGATGTTTTCGTTATTTTTATTCTCTTGGCAGGCGTTTCTATCTATCTATCTGTGATGGGAGTGTCGATACACGGCGACCTATAAGATCTATTGTGCCCCCTACTGCTGCCCAATCGTTAAGGATGTCTCAACGATTAGAGCAGTTCCTCCAGTCCAGTCCTATTGCTTTCAAAAAGTTCAGGATGTCAGTAGGCTTCAGGTTAGGTAGATCTTCCTCTTCTATTTGATATTCTCCGAGGTATCGTACCCTTGGATTTTGCAGGGTAATGCATTCTGAGAGAATGTGGATAGAGGTTTCCTCCTCTTCCTCGCAGAATCTGCATTCTTCTTTATCTACTAATCCGAGTTTCCTTAGGTGGCCTCTCAGAAGGGAATGCCCTGTTAGGTTACCCGTTAGTATTCTGAGCTTATTTTTACTTTTACTAACGCAGTCGTCAGATCTCTTCTGGTTATAGTCTCCCAGTAGTGTCTTGGCCTGCCTTATTCCTTGTAGTCCTATCCAGTATTGGGATCTTTTCTTATTTACTTCTTTTCCAAGTTCATCAAGTATTGTACTGGTGCTTATTTCGCATACCCTCCACTCCAGTGTGTCCCGGAACCCATAGGTGGGTAACAGTGTTGTTCTTGCCTAGTTCGTTTAGATTCTCTAGGCACTCCCAAACCATCTGGGAGTTGATTACGTGGGAGTTCAAGGCATTAATGGCTGCTTGGCTGTCTGACATGATGATGATCTCTTGTCTGCGAAAATTTCTTTCTATGTTGAACTGGACACATTTTCCGATGGCGTATATTTCAGCTTGGAAAATACTCGGAGATTTGCCTAAACTTTTAGAATATTTGGTTCCAGGCCCATATACTCCTATTCCTGTTCCTTCTGTTGTTCTAGAACCATCTATGTACCATTTAATGGCACTTCTCTTGAGTTTTGGGATGGTATCTTTGTACCATTCGCTTTTGTTACTTAGCTTTGTGTTGAATTCTTTCACAAAGCTAAACTTCTTTGTCATCTCATCTTGGGGCATGTCCCAGGTTTACCCCTATAAAGTTAGCAGAGCCACTTGCAAAAAAATCGATGAAACCTATTCCAATAATTGTCGAGAATTTGTCGTGAACGAAAAAAATTTGTCGCGATCTTAGTTTTTTTTTCTAGGGGGTGGCTCTGCTAACTTAATATTAAGTTATCAGTGCCACATACAAATAAACATCAAATATCATCACAATTGTTAAGAATAATTCTCGAGTAATTGTCAAAGTCCGTCTGACGTAAAAAAAATGCAAAAAATCCTTTCCTTATGGCATATATACATACCTTTTTCTTGGGATTTCCTGGTTTCTGGGGAAATTTCGCATTTTTGGCAACAGCGCATTTGTATAATGATCTTTTACAGTTTTTTTTCGTGTCATTATTGACAAATATGTCCCAAAAGCAAAAATACTATGTTTTAATGATGAATAATAGAAATATTAAATTTTCACAGTAAAACACAGTTAAGTTAGCAGAGCCACCCCTTACAAAAAAAATAAGATCGCGACATTTTTCTGCGATCACGACAAATACATTTCGGTCGTTCGACAATTGTTCAGTTCATTTCTGGATTAAAAAATAAGAAATCAACAAAGTTACGTGGGTGTATTACTGTGAAAATGTAATATTTCTATTATTCAGCATTAAAACGTAGTATTTTTGCTTTTGGGACATAAGAGGTATTTATCAATAATGACACGAAAAAAAACTAAAAGATCATTATACAAATGCGCTGTTGCCAAAAATGCGAATTTTCCCCAGAAACCAGGAAATCCCAATATATGCCATAAGGAATGATTTTTTTTGCATTTTTTTTACGTCAGATGGACTTCGACAATTATTCATGACAATTGTGATGATATTTGATGTTTATTAATATTAAGTGCAAAATCGGTTCTTGAAATATATTAAATACTATTAAACGAGCAAGGTTTGTATGTGTGTGTGTATGTGTGTGTGTCCAGAGGATCTCGAAATCCACTCGTCAGAATTCAATGAAACTTTCAGGGTAGACTAATTCCTATCTAAATCGGCTAAAAATGTAGGTCTCATGTCTGTGAAAATTCGATCTTCCGAGATATTTACAAGAAAAGTTAAGCTTTTAGTTTTATTTCCTAGCAACGGCAGAGATAATATAACTTGTTTCTATAGTAATATATACTATAAAGGAGAGAGAAGAGCAGTAAAAGTGGGGATATAACGTCACATTCCATAGGCGTACTTTGCAAAATAAGTTTCTATAATATAAATAAGGTCACAGCATATAAAATATATATATACGCACTTCGTAGATTAAATTTTGAAGTTATATTATTCACAAAAAATAAAAATAAACTTTATGCATCTGACACTTTAACATTGAACGAATTAAATTTAACCAATAAAGAACAAGGAGGATTATATGTTGGGGTTAAACTGTTTTTAATCTCTTGGCATTAAAAGTAACGCTTCAGTACTTACCTAAACTCAAAGATTTAAAAAAAAGTTAGTTCAAGAACTATCTTTAAAAGTCACTGTCTTCATTAAAACTACTGGTATCACTATAATTGTCTTTTCTGAGGTTTATTATTATCGGTTCTATTAAATTATCCATTGATATATCCACTTTCCTAAATGAATTTTCCACATTTTTAACATGACCAATGCATTTTCCCCAATGTTCTCTATTTACATCTGAAACTGCCTTCAAAAACAAATTTCGCACATCAGGAAATTTAAATGTTTTATTGTTTTGAGAAACATAACCTTTTAATAATTGAGACCAGATCAGTTCAATGGAATTTAACTCTGCGTGGTTCGGAGGCAATCTGAGAATTTTAATTCCTTTTTCTCTGGCCATCTCATCTATAATATATTTTTTGAATTTGTTTTTATGTTGCCTTGCTATTACTAATAATTCTGCCTTCAAGGATTTAGGAGGACTGATAATATTTTTAGAATGAAGCCATTTTGAAATATATATTAATACAAAATTCTGAATCAATTAAAATACATACGATACGGCTATGAGTAAATAAAGTCTGACTTATCTGTCAAAAGAACAGGTTTATCTAGACAAAAACTATATTAGGCCGATTAGATGTATTAAAATGTAAATTTTAACTACAAATAAGCATTGAAGGATGAGGTAAAAATAAAATTTCTACCTCTTGAATCTGAAAGAATTCAATTTTAAATTTGCCGCTTTATATAAAAAAGGAAAGGTTCTTTTGACGGACATAAATAATTTGCCAGCCATCTCATAAATTCAAAGTTGAAAATACAACGTTGCCAATTCAATTTCAGAAATCATGGGTTTAGGTAAATATTTATAGGAACGTTGAGTAACACTGTTAAAATGGGCACTTGTCAAAATGTGACACCTGTAAAAACGTGACAACTGTTAAAATGTGATACGTGTCAGAATGTAACAACTGTCAAAATGAACACATCTCAAAATGAACAAATGTCAAAATATGACACCTGTCAGAATGTAACAAATGTCAAAATGTCACACGTATCGTACTTTTCTTTATTTATTACAAAGATCTAACCTAACCTAAAGCTAATCTTTTTTTTTTGGCGGGTGGAAATGCTTTATGCACATCGGGTAAAGGTTCTTCCCTTCCCCGATAGTGTGAGACTACCCCTTACGGCTACTATTTTATTATGCGGACAGTTTTAATATTTAAGTTTTCATTATCATAGAGAGAGAGAGAGAGAAAGGGAGAAAAAAAAAGAATGAATGCTTGTACACGTGTACTATTAACATAGAATTCAATTTTTTATTTTACAAGAAACTTTAAAGAGACATTTAAAATTCTCTATTTTCATAGTACATTTTAAGGTTGATTGTGACTTTGTATTTTCCAAGAACAAATTGTAATGTAATGTACGAATGAACTATTTTTGTAACTGAAAATGTTTGAAAAAATATGATATCAATATCTGCCACACGTCGAGAGTCTGGTCACAGGTTTTTGTGGAGGTTTTTACCCAAGTATGAATATCAGACCTATAATTTTCCTTCACTGCAGATCAATAAATAATAAAATCAATTGAACATAGAGTTTTTCTTATATAGTGATAAATAGAGTGAGCTGAGCGATCTTTTGTTGACGGGACCTGTGCCCTACACGCTGCTGTTGTCCGTCCCGGAAACGGGGCCTGTCCGCCGTGACTATTCGAGTCAGTAGATGTTGCCCTAAAAGGATGAAATGCCCAGAAACTAGGCAACTTTTAATGCATTGAACTAACCTCTATGACAAACAGTTGATAAACGTCAACAACAGATGCAGCCAATTGAAAATTAACACTGACAGCTTTTTTTAATTTTCCCGTCTACTTTCAAGCCAATCGCCAATCAACTTTTTATTTATCTCCCTTTCGGTAGTTCATGTAGATGTCGCCCACTCCGTGATTTTCGCGAATGAATTAATAATTTGTCATGTTATAAATATACTTAAATTATATACTCATTGGGCTGCTTAAAAATGTAGATTTGAATATTAAGAGCGAAGCTCGGTGACCAGATATTATCTTTTAAATTACATATCCCGTCAGAACATTTCTCAGCTACCCAAATAAGACAACGTATGCGAATTCAGGAATTGGATAAACGAAGATATGCAATTGATATACTGTTCTTATATAAGATCCTCAATAATTTCATCAAATGTCCTGAATTACTGTCCATGATTTCTTTTCGAGTACCACCCCGTAATTTCAAAAGCTCAGAATTATTTGCTACTCCGTTTCATAGAACTAATTATGTAAGATTCTCTCCACTGTGCCGTTTAATGGACAATGGAAACAAAAATACTCTTGACTTCTTTAATACATCTCTATATTCTCTTAAACGTAAATTACATTCTACATAAATACTTATAATTATATATAAAAATTCTCTTTGTAACTTATTCTTATCTAATGTATAAACTTCAAATGGGTATTACCCGTGTATAAATAAATAAATAAATAAGTTAGCAGAGCCACTACCTAAAAAAAACTAAGAGCGCGACAAATTTTTTTCGTTCATGACAAATTCTCGACCATTATTGGAAGAGGTTTCATCGATTTTTTTGCAAGTGGCTTTGCTAACTTTATAGGGATCCCAGGTTTGATGATTTCCAGGAAGGAGTCGAAACTTGCGTTGGTCATTCTGTAGGTTGTCCTTATCGCTATACCATTGTATATATATTATATAGTAGTATCGAGCTCTAGTTAAAAGTGTCTGATGCAGTCTCGAGCGGCATCTATTGACGTTCTACATGAAGTTATCAATTTCTAATGCTGTACAGATGCTTCCAAGTAGTTCCTTCAGCTATTCAAGTTGCTGTCTGTAATATTGCAGTTACGTATTTAATAATAAACATCTGTTGAACAGATATTACATTTTCAAAATTCAATAAGGATTTTCTACAAAACTGTGATTAGTCATCTTTATTTACTAATAAGGATAAAATTTATGATATGATGTGCTATATCAATTCTGTTTAGAATTTTGAGCATCATATTGAAATTGAAAAATATTGAAATTTTTATTTTAAAAATAATTATTTATTTATATAAATTAGAAATTATTTTTTTTTAAATAAAGATAAAAATACACTTTATAATGTACATGTGCGGATCCAGATGATTTTCAAGAGGGGGTCCCCAGAAATTTTATTAAATATAAAGTACTTGAAAACTTCTTTCTGGGCTATTTTAAACGAAGAAATTTACATTTTCTCCCAATGTAACATGAAAACCATTTTATTCGAATACGATACATTTGTATATTTATTTTAATTAATAAACATCTTTATATAATTTTATAATGGCCCAGTTGCCAGAGCCACATTTAGAGCAAAATCTCATAAAATGTGATATCGCTGAAACTAGGCTCTTAGTACTTTATTGGGTGTAGAAAACGTTAAAAAAATCTTTGCTGCTCTAAAGTGTATACTTAAGTTTACAATTTCGAAAACAAAATCGAAAATTTGGTTTTTGCGTTATCTAATATCTCGAAAAATAAAAAAAATCGAGAAACCAATAGCACCACGTGTGAAACAGCCGAAAATTTAAAACAAATTTATTAAGTACTATAAAAAATTATTAAATATAAGAAAAAGCGTATTCTAAAAATACAAAAATACAAATATTCAGAAATATTCGGAAAAAAAGTATCTTTGCCTAAAATCTAAGTTTTTCATTTTTTTTCTCATAGAAAATTTGACCGGAAGTTATAATTTCTAAAATTCTCACTGATTTTTATGAAATTCAAGATATATATTAAATTAATAAAGGCATAACAAAAAATCTTTGCTGCTCTAAAGTGTATGCTTAAATTTACAATTTCGAAAACAAAATTGGTTTTTGCGTTACCGATATCCCGAAAATTAAAAAAAAAATCGAGAAACTAATAGCACCACGTGAAAGAGCAAAAAAAGTTTACTAAGATTTATATTATTAATTATTTACCTAAATTATTAAAAATATGAAAACGACTTAGAAAACTCTACACGCGCGCGCGCTAAATAGTTCGAAAAAAAAACAAAAGTATCTTTGCCTAAAATGTAAAAAAAGAATTTTATTCTCAGGAAGCTATTAGTTTTAACTTTTTTTTTGCTCATAGAAAATTTGACCGGAAGTTATAATTTCTAAAATTCTCACTTCGCAACTCTTAAAAATGTGTTTTTAAAATTTTACTAGTATAATATGAAATGTGCAGTTTCGAAAACTTGAAAAAAAATGAGCACTGATAAAGTTAAAAAATTGATAATTTGTTAGTGAACTTTTTCGATTGAAAATTAGGCTTTTTTAATTTAAATTCGTATAAAATCGAAAAATAAATATTTTGCATTGAAAAAATTACAGCTTATTTAAAATACAAAGAAGAATGTTTTCACAAAGTTTCATGAAAAAAATTATTTTTGGGGGAGATAAAAATTAAAAACTAAAAAAGCAGTTTTTAACGATTTTCTCAATAATTTTGAAGTTATGTTGAAAAATGATTAATACAAAAGTTTTACATTTTTTAATTATCTACAAATGTTACATTAAACTTTTTTCGATAGGGTGCATGTTTCAGCCACAAATCGTAAAAACCAATATCCAACCCTCAAGCTACCCCCACTCCCTTCCAGAACTTTTAATTTGTCCAATTTATTTTTTTTAATTTACTTATAATTTTCCCTACATTTTCCGACCATCCACATATTGCTAAGAATTTTTTTATGAATTCGGGTATTTCAAATCGGTTTGGAGATTCTGGTGACCTTCAATTAACAATGCAAATCTATTCAAAACTATTTATCAACCCCTATAAACTGGAAAATTCCACTGAAACTCAGGTTGTCTTGGTGCGTCTAGAGTTCTTGATGACAACGTTGCCAAACTTTGGTGGATTACTCACAACTTTAAAATATCAATAGCAAGACAGTTTTTTTTAATATAATAAACTAATATCTGTCTAACCAGCATCAGATAAAAAAGATTAAAGTTGTTTAGTATCAAACAACAACATATAATAATTTATTCATTTTACCAGAAAATAAAATACTAATAAATACAAAATTAATTATTTTATACTTTTAAAATTAACTAAAACAATCATATAATATCCATATTATAAACAAAATATTGCAAAAAATAAACTTTAAGAAAAAAATATTTCGATTTAACATTGACTCTCTAGTCTTAGTCCTTTTTATTCCAAATTTTAGTGTTAAAAGTTAAACGGGTTTAATAAATTAACAGATTAGAATTTTTCATAATTACCATTATCGATAGTATAGACCTTTTGATTACAATTCACAATTGCCCTTTACTCACAAAATTACTTACAGACTAGTAAAATACTCACAAATTGGCAACCCTGGTTTCTCGGGAAATAATTAAATATTTTGGGCCTTCAATTTCATACGTCTCCCAATTCCCTTTCGTTGTAACTAAATATCACATTAACAAAAGACAAGCTAGATTTGCATTTGTACTGGCCAGCTTAGTTCTACTGCCCCAGACTTCTGCTCCATAAGTGATGGTCGGCCTCACTATTGACGTGTACATCCACTGGCAGGCGTTTACTTTACTTTCAATTAGTTCTTCCCCGCTATTTATTTGAGCTGAATAAACTTTTGACTTATTATAATAATTATGCCAAATAATATTGATTACAACTTAGGAATAATTAAGCACTTTGGTGTCCCAAAAATGTAAGAAAACTTAACTATTTATGAGTAGTAAAATCATATGTGCAAAAATAAAAAGTATATCGAAAAATTCAATTTTTTGCCCTCTTTTTAGATATGTTAAAATATTTTTGAAAATTTAACATACAGGGTGTCGTTTATGAGCGGAATGAATTCGTTAACAAGCCACTTGTAGGCACATCAAAGCAACTGGGAATTTTGTTTTTATATGTCTGCAATTAAAAATGTATAAACTATATAGTATTTTTTACGTATTACCGGAAATGTTCAATAATGAATATTAAAACATGATTATAAATAAATGAGAATTAAAATGCTTATGCACAAAATATTTACTGTACAATCATTAAAAAGTTTTTTGAGCAAATGCAGCAATTATTCAGTTTCATTTACTTTATGACATAAACAACGCATTCTTATAAAAAATAGTACATTTTTTTTAGAAGTCATCGTTAACAATATTAGAACGAATTTACCTGATAACATGTGTGCCGTAACAAAAAGTTTCTTAAATATTTTCGTAAAGAAAAAACTTCTCTCTCTTTCTTTTGATGGAGCTTCGTTCTCAAGGTTGTAAGGCTTTTTCTTGCCACAACGAAAAAATATGCCTTACAAGTGACGCTTTAATACGGAGATTGCTCTTAGGGGCACAGGTAACTTCAGTATTCTCCAGGGGTCTTGTTGATTTCAGACTCAATTATTTTTAACTTATTATATACTTTTAATAGCCCTGAAAAGAGGTAACGTTCGTGAAGATAATCCAGGAAATTAACGTGGCACTTATATTGTGTTTAGCTATTTTTACAAGACAAAAATTGTTTATTTCAAAGCCCACCCAGGTTAACCCTAAAAAAATAATACGTAAAAGAAATCAGACTTAATTTCTATTTATAAAAGTATAATAGTATATTAAAGAACGAGTAAACCAGTAAGGAATTTTAATTTATTAGATTCGACATCCTAAGACCGGTTTCTGTCTTTCGACTTCATCAGTTAGGCTTTTCGAATCCAATAAATAAAATTCCAAACTCGTACAAGTCAATAGCTATATCCGCTATAAGATAACATTTTTAGATGTGCTACCATCTATGGTAAGAAGAGAGTATTGACATTAAATTTTGACTGAATCTAGTCAAGATGTCACTCTCTTCTTTTTTATCCCTTTCAGAGATTAATACAAAGTGAGTAAACCAGTAAGGAATTTTAATTTATTAGATTCGACATCCTGAGACCGGTTTCTGTCTTTCGACTTCATCAGTTAGGCTTTTCTGAAAGGGATAAAAAAGAAGAGAGTGACATCTTGTCTAGATTCAGTCAAAATTTAATGTCAATACTCTCTTCTTACCATAGATGGTAGCACATCTAAAAATGTTATCTTATAGCGGATATAGCTATTGACTTGTACGAGTTTGGAATTTTATTTATTGGATTCGAAAAGCCTAACTGATGAAGTCGAAAGACAGAAACCGGTCTTAGGATGTCGAATCTAATAAATTAAAATTCCTTACTGGTTTACTCACTTTGTATTAATCTCTGAAAGGGATAAAAAAGAAGAGAGTGACATCTTGACTAGATTCAGTCAAAATTTAATGTCAATACTCTCTTCTTACCATAGATGGTAGCACATCTAAAAATTAAAGAACGAGTTTCATAAGACGATGTTTATTGTATGAGTTCGAAATTATAACGCGAGCCGCTTGACGGCGAGCGTTATAACGAACGAATACAATAAACGGATTATGAAACGAGTTCTTTACGCTATTTTCTAAAATTTTCGCCTATTTTTATTATATAATTAAAAATATTTCGTATTTGTAATAGTAACGTAGTTCCTTAATTTTGTAGCAGTTGGTGACAATGATTTGACATTTATACTGGACAGTCATTTCAAGTTTGAATTTTCATTTTTTCATTTCTTGTATTTTAAAGTTTGTAAAACCTATGTGAAAATGAGTGATGAAATGTCGTGTACGCCACCAAAAATTGATTGATTCCCGACAAATCTCCGGCATCTTTATATGAGAAAGCATATAATAAGTTTCAAGATTGGTGTCGTGAAAGTAATATTGAAAACATCTCAGAAAATGTGTTACTTGCATATTTTGAAATCCAACGCCAAAAATTTAAATCATCTACCTTATGGACGATTTACTCAATGTTAAGATGTTGTCTACATTTATACAAAAATGTTGATATATCAAAATTTAATAAATTTCAAGCTATGTTAAAACGAGTACCTATTTTTATAAATATGCATAATTTATAATTATGTATAATGTGTACTTTTATGTTTAATAAAAAATGATTCGTCATTCAGAGGCAAATTTAGAGTCAACCGATAGCTGATTTGACATGTAGGAAATTATGCTACCAACTGTGAAAAGGCGTGCTATAATATGCGCGTTATGGCCTATTATAGCACTACTTTTAGTGTTATAATAGCTATATTATAAAAGAAAATTTTAAAAAATTATTTATTATTAATCGATTAAATGAAAAACGGGCAAATGCTAAATTTATCAGTTCGCGAAATTAAACGACACAGCTATTTAGTTTTGTCAACCGGCGAGACAAATCGGAACAGTTACTTAAATTTCTTAAGCTAAGAAATGTAGGTAACAGAACGCTCTAAAGAATATCAATAAATTATATTACTCTAATCAGGAGAGTTGCCTAACCCTATGAACTACGGAATTGACTAGAAGAGTTTACTGAATTTATTAATCGCGAACTTAAACAAAGGACCCTGCACGGAATACATAGCATTTTGGTTTATTGGGGAATTTAATGAAACTCTAGTATGTTGTAGATAACACTTTAAATGGACCATAATCAAATCGTATGATTAGTTTCGGAGAAACAGGGTGATTTTAAAAGTAGTTACAAAAACAGAAAATAAAGTTAATTTACCACAAATTGAGCCTATTTTTGTTTTGTTCTCGTGATTTGCCTAAAATATGTCATGCCTTTGGAAACGCAACACTATTATGATCCAAATCAGTATTTAGTTTACCGGGGTCATCACAAACGTACTCAAGAAATCATATTTCGACGTTTTGTTTACTTCACCTATCAGAATTGAGATTTTTTCTACTCTAATTTCCATATTTGTCTAAGTAGTGTTGACAATTTGGAAAAGTAATACTATTATTATACAAATACAGTATTTTAGTAAAACGCCGTCATCAGAAAAATACTTAAAATATTCTATTGCAAAGTTATTCACTTCGTTCTTTCAATAGAAACCATAAATAACATATGTTTTTAACTTATAACGTTAATATCCTTAAGCCATAATATGTGATAAACCTTTAGCCAAACTTATATTTTTAAAATACAAGGGTGCTACGAAAAGTAACTCTACATATGTACGTCACTACTTGATGTGCATGTAATAATAATTTAGTATTTCAGGAAACTAATTTTCTTCTTCCGTCACCTCACGAATAGCGACATCTTGAAAGTATTGTTAGTTGGAATCTTTATATTTTCCATAATATGACTACTGTAGCTGAGGTTCCATGGTACTTGCCATATGACACATTCCCTCCATCCTGGCACCAGACCGACATGTGCAGTAATGTCCTGTTATTTCGTTAGCATCCTAATCAAATCTTATGAACAACCAATCGATATTTAATATTGTTTCTATGCCTGGAAAATAATTGGCTCTAATAAAACCATTTTCATTGAGTTTCGCATCTATATCAATGCCGCAACTTGAAAACTCTAAAAACAAAAAATAGAGCATTTGCGAACATCATGAAAAAAAAAATACAGAGAATTTAGAGAAACTCCAAAGATATAGTGCCGCAGGAATTTTTTTTTAGTATGGGTATTACTATTATTATTATTATTTTTTTTTTTTACTTCTGTGTCAACGGCATCGACTACTATAGCCTCGTGTTCTGTGTAGGGTTTGTTACTGTTTCCCAGCGCCACTTTAGGAATAGCACTGTTAATTAGAACCCAACAGTGAATGGTCGAGTGAGGAATCACACCTTATATATGAAAATCAATTTCTAAATTTTTAATTAATTAAAAATCAGAAAAAGATTTCTGCCTTTGGTGTGATTCGAACCCACAACCCTTGGATTATGAGTCCAGTGCTCTACCGCTGAGCCACCCACCCCCCTATATTATTATTATTATTATTATTATGTATTTTAAAAATATAAGTTTGGCTTAAGGGTTTTCACATATTAACGTTGAATGTTAAAATATATGGTTATTTAAGATTTATATTGAGAGAATGGAGTAAATAACATCGGAATAGGATATCTTTAGATACTTTTCTGATGACCCTGATATGTTATAATACTATATTTGTATAATAATTGTATCGCTTTTCCAAATTGTCAATACTACTTGTTTAATTTTTAAAAACAAATTAAACATAAAAACTCAAATCGACAACATCGCATCTGTTTAATTTTCAAAACAAATTAAACATAAACTCAAACATTCCGACAACACCGCAAGAGACACAGAAGTCTTAACGGTTTTGAATTACGCGGAGTTTGTCATGTAGGCCAAACGGATGTTTTCTAGGAACATGCAAATTGTCACGTCCGCCATAAAACTCATAACGTCGTAACTAAATTAATCCTTGTTTTCTCCAGCGTGAGAGGAAGAGACAGACATAAAAAACTTACCCATTTAATAAAATCGATTCGCCCACGCGATAACAACTAAATTCTAGAATACTCGGACGGATGGGGAAAAAACTTCGAAAAGGTCCAGGCTTCGCAAACTTTTAAATCAGTGCAACATCATCACTCATAAACAAAACACCTAAAACGCACATTATAAATATTTTCTGAATGATGTGATTATTTTACTTCTTTACTAATATGTTTTAGTGATTGTTAAAACATACGTTTACTAATAATTTGTGCGTTGTTCGTTCATTACTTACTAAAGTAATTTTATTGTTAAGTTGTTAATTTGTGATTTATTTATTTAACATTTTTTAATAAACCGTTAAATAAAACGTGTTTGTTGTTTTTGTTAATGGAGTTGGGAAGACAATAAATACTACAGTCCAAATAAATTATACAGTCCATTTAGAAGCTACGATACAGTTTAAAAAGGCGATGATAATACATCGGTCGTCCTGGTAAACTAGTACACCATAGGGATAGTTCCAGAACCCTCAACACTACTCTTCAAATTAATGTAGAAAAAATCTCAATTCTGAAAGTGAAGTAAACAAAACGACGAAATATGATTTTTTGAGTACGTTTGTGATGACCCCGGTAAACAAAATACTGATTTGGATCATAATAGTGTTGCGTTTCCAAAGCCAAATCACGAGAAAAAACCAAAAATAGTCTCAATTTGTGGTAAATTAACTTTATTTTCTGTTTTTGTAACTACTTTTAAAACCACCCTGTTTCTCCGATTTGATTATGGTCCATTTAAAGTGTTACCGAGAGGTCATGATCTACAACATACTAGAGTTTTATTAAATTCCGCAATCAACCAAAATGCTACGTATTCCGTGCAGGGTCCTTTAAACAGGAAAACGATTTAAATTTATCAATCTTTTAAATGTAATCGGCACATTAAATCTGAAGAGTTACTACTTTTTATTAAGTTGTAAATTAATCGAAAAGAACTGAACCTACATACTGACAGGTGAACTTAATATATTAAGGGCCAGTCTTTTCACCATCGGTAAAAGTAGTTTATCCTAAGGATAAATTTTAACTGAGGGATAACAGAAAATACCGTCTTTTCACCTTCAGATAGCGCTATCTATCGGTTAAAGTACCCTTATTCCCAGGATAAGCTATCTGGTGGTTTATGTGGCGGATAGTGAATTTATCTACCAGTTAAAACCCAAGAGCATGCGCACTGAATGAAATTGAGGGGCGAATTGTCAACATAACATAACCTAACAGAAACTTCATTATTATTCTTATTAATTAATTAAATAGTGATTATTAAAGACTAAAATATTGCTTTTAAGTTCGAAATTAAAGACATAAGTGGTGTTTTACAAACTAAAGTGAAAGCTGTTGTCATTCTACAACAAAATTATTTAACCAAAATGGATTTATTATAAGATTTTGAGATTTGACGACACAGAAGCATTAAATCGTGAACAAGACTGTTAGATCAAGAAGAGAACATTTCAATGAGTGGAATAACATTTACATATTGCAATTGATCAAAATGAGAATGATTTTGAAGAAAATGAATTTGTTCTGGAAGATCTTAGAGAGTATAATGACGGACAACATTAATAGATTATTTCCAAGAATTATTGAATCAAGTTAACTGAAATATGTAATTTTTAACTATTTTTTTCGTTGATTCAAATTTAAATATTCCAGTATACACTTTATTTATGATCCATGATATTAAAGTGCATTTTTAACAAAATTTTTCAAATTTAACAATTACCTATAAATTTTGTATACCCATAGATACTGTAGTTTTTTTTCTTGATTTGTGTACCTATATTAGGATATCCTACTTCAATAAAGAATCTATATATCTATATAAATATTAGCTTTTTGTTGTATCAACGTGATTATGATGATTAAAACTGTATATATATAAATAATTTTTTAATATAAAACAAATTACATTTTTTCTAAAGTTTTTTTATTTACTAAAATCTACCCAAACAAATAACTAACGTCTATTTATCACGCTCTACAAATGAACCTTACCGTGGTGCCCTCTCTTAAAGTAAAGTAATAACAACTACGGCCGTCAGCAATGTTATTTTGATTTATAGAACATCTTTGCGATGTTCTCTTTCTCTTACTAACACATGACACTTTTATCTTTGTTTCTCTTCCTTCGGTGTTATTTCAGTTGGCTAGATTTCACTGTGAGAGTGACTATTGGTACATCTATCAGATAACTCGAGATGAAAATACTCGTATCAGTTATCCCTTAGATAACGAGTTCTAGTTAATTTATCTGTAGAATAGTTATCTGACGGTTAAAGCTTATCTATCTATAGGTGAAAAGACTGGCCCTAATTGTAAAATGTTATGATGTGAATTTAAAATTATATTTCAAGAGAGACAGATATAATATCTATTATGAAAATCGCAGATCACAAATCGGACTAGTGTAGGAAAAGATGTTCTGGGTGTGACACGACATGCAACTTTTAGTTCCCAAAACCAAATTCGTAACTTTGCGCAGGAAGTTTTTATTGATTTTGAATCTTAATAACATTTGTAACACTCTACACTGTACAAAATTCTGGGATCTCCTGGGTTCATAACCATTTTCATACTTTATTTTAGGTTATAACATTCATACCCGTCTTTGGAATGTACACACTCAATGCTCTTTTAATCATACAATATAGAACATTTCGAACAATTTCTTTAGATGGAAGTGATCTACATATCTTCAACATTACCATCCATTAAACCGTTTTGAAATCGGCAGCGTGGAACGCTCAATTTGTCACTTGACGCGAGTCGAATATTTTGGAGCACGAAATCATTTCGAACCTCCCTCAAGAAAGGTTAAGTTCAGACCCCCGTCAGCTGAATATCTAAGGGCTACAAACTGGTTTTATTGTGGCATGCGGTACAGGGACATCTATTGTATACAATACAATTCATAAAAGTCAAAAAATGAAAGAGTTCATTTTTTGGGTTTTGCCGTTTTTTTTTGGCATCCAGTCCACTGTGCGGTGTCTTATCTTTTAAAATAAGCGAATGTGATTTTGGATCAAAACTAACGCGATTCTAATATCAAATACTATTAAACGAGCAAGGTTTGTATGTGTGTGTGTGTGTGTGTATGTGTGTGTGTGTGTGTGTCCAGAGGATCTCGAAATCCACTCGTCAGAATTCAATGAAACTTTCAGGGTAGACTAATTCCTATCTAAATCGACAGAAAATGTAGGTCTCATGTCTGTGAAAATTCGATCTTCCGAGATATTTACAAGAAAAGTTAAGCTTTTAGTTTTATTTCCTAGCAACGGCAACTTGTTTCTATAGTAATATACTATAAAGGAGAGAGAATATAACGTCACATTCCATAGGCGTACTTTGCAAAATAAGTTTCTATAATATAAATAAGGTCACAGCATATAAAATATATATACCCACTTCGTAGATTAAATTTTGAAGTTATATTATTTACAAAAAATAAAAATAAACTTTATGCATCTGACACTTTAACATTGAACGAATTAAATTTAACCAATAAATAACAAGGAGGATTATATGTTGGGATTAAACTGTTTTTAATCTCTTGGCATTAAAAGTAACGATTCAGTACTTACCTAAACTCAAATATTAAAAAAAAAGTTAGTTCAAGAACTATCTTTAAAAGTCAATGTCTTCACTAAAACTACTGGTATCACTATAATTGTCTTTTCTGAGGTTTATTATTATAGGTTCTATTAAATTATCCATTGATAGTGGATATACTTTTCTAAATGAATTTTCCACCTTTTTAACCATGATCAATGCATTTTCCCCAATGTTCTCTATTTACATCTGAAAATGCCTTCAAAAACAAATTTCGCACATCAGGAAATTTAAATGTTTTATTGTTTTGAGAAACATAACCTTTTAATAATTGTGACCAGATCAGTTCAATGGGATTTAACTCTGCGTGGTACGGAGGCAATCTGAGAATTTTAATTAGTTTTTCTCTGGCCATCTCATCTATAATATATTTTTTGAATTTTGAATTTGAATTACTAATAATTCTGCCTTCAAGGATTTAGGAGGACTGATAATATTTTTAGAATGAAGCCATTTTGAAATATATATTATTACAAAAATTCCGAATCAATTAAAATACATACGATACGGCTATGAATAAATAAAGTCTGACTTATCTGTCAAAATAACAGGTTTATTACAGTAAAAACCATGGAAACCAGATTAAATCTAGACAAAAACTATATTAGGCCGATCAGATGTATTAAAATTTAAATTTTAACTACAAATAAGCATTGAAGGATGAGGTAAAAATAAAATTTCTACCTCTTGAACCTGTACTACGTTCTGCAAATTAAATACTGCACTCCTTTCTTCTGTATAGTATAGTAGTAAAAAGGTTTGACTTTATTTAATCTCTGGCGTTTAAATCTGAAAGAATTCAATTTTAAATTTGCCGCTTTTTATCCATAATAACCTACAAATTTTGACAACTACTGACACGCACATCTATGGTTAAACTTTAAGAAAATGGGACCGGCTGGGATTTTCATGAAATTTTCGCAGATGCTATAAAACATGATAAAATCAATATACTTAGCAATAGAAATTTTTGGGCGGAAAAATATTTTTCACATTTTTTTATTCTACAAATGCCCAAGTAGCAATTTATAACCAGAATAAACCTGAAAAGTATAAAAAAGAAAGGGTTCATTTGACGGACATAAATAATTTGCTTGTCAAATGACAGCCATCTCATAAATTCTAAGTTGAAAATACAACGTTGCCAATTCAATTTCAGAAATCATGGGTTTAGGTAAATATTTATAGGAACGTTGAGTAACACTGTTAAAATGGACACTTGTCAAAATGTGACACCTGTCAAAACGTGACAACTGTTAAAATGTAATACGTGTCAGAATGTTACAACTGTCAAAATGAACAAATGTCAAAATATGACACCTGTCAGAATGTAACAAATGTCAAAATGTCACACGTATCGTACTTTTATTTATTTATTACACAGTTCTAACCTAACCTAAAACTAATCTTTTTTTTTTGTCGGGTGGAAATGCTTTATGCACATCGGGTAAAGGTTCTTCCCTTCCCCGATAGTGTGAGACTACCCCTTACGGTTACTCACTAAAACCACCCCACTGAAACCACTATGCCCTACACGCTGATGTTGCCCGTCCCGGAAACAGGGCCTGTCCGCCGTGACTATTCGCGAAGATCAAGCGTCAGTAGATGTTGCCCTAAAAGGGTGAAATCTCCAGAAACTAGGCAACTTTTAATGCATTTAACTAACCTCTGTGACAAGCAGTTGAAAAACGTCAGCAACACCTGCAGCAAATTGAAAATTAACACTGACAGCTTTTTTAATTTTCCCGCCTACTTTCAAGCCAATCGCCAATCAACTTTCTATTTATCTACCTTTCTGTAGTTCAAGTAGATGTCGCCCACTCCGTGATTTTCACGAATTAATTAATAATTTGTCAGGTTATAAATATACTTAAATTATATACTCATTGGACTGCTTAAAAATGTAGATTTGAATATTAAGAGCGAAGCTCGGTGACCAGATATTATTCTATTAACACGGCAAAATCAAATGAAATATTACGGAAAAACAACACTAAGATCTTTATACCTCGGAATTATCTTTTAAACGGCGGAACGGCTAATTAAATTTTCGGCTCGACTATTTGATTTGAATCGCAGGAATAGAATTAATTCTTAGTTCAAAATTATTCGTCATCTAAGCTCTGAAGTCTTCCTACTTTTTCAAAATTCCCTTTCCAACCGGCTCAAATAGCGGCGCGCGCAATCGTTCCTTAAAAACGGTGTAGCTTGTAAAAGATTTAAAAATATGTTTCCTGTGAGCCAAATAAAAAGTATATACACGGTGAGCCAAATAAAAATCGAACGTTTAATTTAATTTTTAATTAAATTTCCATTTAATCCCGAAATTATTGAGGCCGGAGAAAAATAGATTCATTACAAGGTCTTCCGCCGCGGACTCCAAACCGATCGCGCTCTGGCCTATTTTTGCAAGCTGGTAGTATATTTATATTAGACCTAGAATAGCCGAATAGAAAAAAAAATATATATATAAAGTTTTGATATGTTGAGATTAGACGCATCAAAAGGAGACTTTTCAAAATCAAAAGAGTTTAAAGTGTGAGCCCCCAAAATCCACACCCAAGACGCACTGCGACGGATTTTTCTCGTTTTTCTCAGAAACCGTTGGTCGCACAAAAAAATTTATACTCACTAAATATTCCTTATAAAATTTTCTACAAAAAGGTTCTATTAAATATTTTTAATGATCCAATGCATTTCGAGCAATAACCGTTTGAAAAATGGGATACAAACGAACACAGGTCGCCTTCCAAATTATAGTCCCCCAAGGTGGTTTAACGTTGTTAATAC
Source organism: Crepidodera aurea (assembly GCA_949320105.2). NCBI lineage: Eukaryota > Metazoa > Arthropoda > Insecta > Coleoptera > Chrysomelidae > Crepidodera > Crepidodera aurea. Next base: position 72,115,336 of record OX439475.1, on the reverse strand, counting down.
TGTAATTTATAAACAAAAACATGTTTTTTTTTGTGTAATATTTTGCTTCTGTATTTATGATATTTAACCTATTTTAATGTTGCCGCTCGTTTCCACACCACCCATGGGTTAGAGCTATCGGCGCGTTTTTTTTTAGTGGTTTCTTCCCCTGTATAGGCCTGTTTAATTTTCAGATAATTAAACATGTAAACTCATATTCGTTTATTCGTACAACCGGCAACGCCGCACCAAAATACGTTGGCGAGCGGCATCAAACCAGGAAGCGGGTTCATCAAAGAGAATTTTTTGCTCTATTTTAATGATGGTACAAGTCGTAAATCTAACGGTCGCGTCTAGACAATAGAAAAAATCTTACACTTGTTTACGCGGTACACGCTAAAGAATCTTTCTAGAACGGTTGCCAGCCGGGGAAGGGATATATCTGAAACCGATGAACTTCGCCGATTTTAAAATCAGTTTGTATCGAGCCCTCATTATGAGCACATACTCCGGGGTTACAGAAAACCTCGTCAATAAATTCATTTTTCATAATGCCTCTTAGTACGGCAAGTTAGTGGGACTTAGCTGCGTATCAAGCAGTCCAATTCAATTTAAAATCAGTTTGTATCGAGCCCTCATTATGAGCACATACTCCTGGGTTACAGAAAACCTCGTCAATAAATTCATTTTTCATAATGCCTCTTAGTACGGCAAATTAGTGGGACTTAGCTGCGTATCAAGCAGTCCAATTCAATTTAAAATCAGTTTTGCATCGAGCCCTCATCATGAGCGCATACTCCGGGGTTACAGAAAACCTCGTCAATAAATTCATTTTTCATAATGCTTCGTAGTACAGCGAAATTAATATTTTCTGAATGATGTGGTCATTTCTTTAAATTAACTATAATACTTTGTTCACGATTACTAGTTTAATGTAATCTTTGTTACGTTGTTGTTTTTGTTCATTTATTTATTTAACAAGTCTAATAAATGGTTAAATAAAAGTGTCCATTGTTTTTATTGGATGAAGTTGAGAAGGAAACCCTACTACAGCACATTTCTTCAATCTACAAATACAGTCCACAAATTCGAAATACGATGCAGTTTAAAAAGGCGGTAACACATTGTTGGCCGTCCTGGGAAACTGGCACAACATAGGGCTTATTCCAGAGCCCTCAACAAGGCCTATTCCACAACTTTGCCCACGACAGGTTCCGCACTAGTTGTACATTTCATGCTGGCTTGTATGCAACTGCATCTTTTTACACAACCTTGTTTGCAATTGCAAGTTATTAATGATACAATTGAAAGCGGGGCGGGCGATTCTGTTGTATATATAGGTGACAGGGTGTTGCTGATTTTCTTCCAGCCCCATTGGTCGGATTTTATAGGTTTTTCATGCCATATTTGTACTTGAAGGTACTTTCTCCGGGAACGTTGCCTAGCTGCAGCGATAAAAGTACCGTGCTGCTTGCTTGACCAACTATGATCTATTTTTATGTATGAGAGAGTAATAAAACATCATTTCTAATGCAAAACTTAGTACGGTCATTTTAAATATTTTTACGGAATAATCTAAATATTTCCTAAAATTGTCATAAATGTACCTGAGCTAATACAAGTTTTGGGTCTTTTATTGGTCTTTTATAACCATTAATGAATAAATTATTATTATTATTATTATTATTATTATTATAAGCTGTACAGAACAATAGAAAAAGGTTTGGACAGGCCAAAAGCCCTGTGTATTAAAGATAACATAGCCGTATCTTAAGATTATTTTCAATAAGTACCTATTTGCCAATTTTGTTTTATTTTAATTCCAAGAATTTCTTACAGTAATCGAATTATAAGTAGATAAATCCCTTACCAACAAATTTCACCGAAAATGCGATTGCAGGTTTTCCATTTAGTAAGGAGGTCCAGTTGTGTATTCTTGACAGCTTACTAAATGTCGTTTAGTTGCAACATGCAAGGTGCAGTGTGCAGTCTATTGTGAATTCTAGTGTGATCATGGAAAATTTGGAAGTACCGCGTAAACGACAAAAAATCGGTCCTTTAACAGTTAATGAAAAAACATTAATATTTAATTGTTTTAAATCATTTACAGACAAACATTTATGTAAAAGTGTTGATGACACAGTGGAATTAGTTAGTAGTACGCTTGGTGTTGGGAAATCTACGATTTACAGAGTTGTTAAAGAAGAGAAATGTGGCGAGTTTCAAACAGCACGTAAAGCTCCAGGAAAACCAAAATTTCAAATAGAAAATCATTTGAAAGAAAGACTTCGAAGGAAAGTGCATGCGTTCTTCTTTAGAAAAGAATTTCCGACAGTAGACAAAGTTCTTGCCACGGTTCGAGATGATAAGGATTACCCTGAAATGAGTCGAAGCACACTATGGAAACTTTTAAAAGAAATAGGTTTTCTATGGAAAAAGCATTCCAGAAAGTCTATTTTAATAGAAAGAAGCGATATTGTAGTATGGAGAAGAAATTACCTAAGGACTATAAAAGAAATGAGAAACCAAAGAAGAAATATATTTTATTTAGATGAAACATGGATCAACGAGGGACATACACCAAATAAATTTTGGCAAGATGAAACTGTTACAAGTCGAAGACAGGCTTTTTTAAATAATTTATCTACTGGTTTAAATCCACCATCAGGAAAGGGGCGCAGACTGATAATAGTACACATCGGTAGTTCAAACGGTTTTGTTAAAGGTGGTTTATTGACTTTTGAATCTTCTCGTACCGGTGACTACCATGAGGACATGAATGCTGATGTCTTTAAAGAGTGGTTCGAACAAATGATAGATCTTCTTCCTCAGAACTGTATAATAATAGTAAAGGATAATGCAAGTTATCACTCGAGACTTACAGAAAAAATGCCCACAACCAAGTGGTTAAAAAAAGATTTACAGAATTGGCTAAATTCAAAGAATATTAAGTTCCATCCCGGTTCTGTGAGAAGAGAACTGTATCATTTGTGTTCCCTTCATAAAGAGAAATTAAAAAAATATGAAATTGATGAAATTACAAAAAATCGTGGGATGACGGTGGTTAGATCACCACCATATCATTGCGAAGTAAACCCGATTGAACTGATATGGGCACAGATAAAGGGAGAAGTTTCAAGAAAAAATAATTCTTTTAAAATGAGTGATGTTAAACAGTTGTTTTTGGAGGCTGTAAATAATGTGAAGCCTGAAAACTGGGAAAAGACAGTAAATCATACGATTAAAGAAGAAGAGAAAATGTGGAAGTTGGACAATATTACTGATGAAATGATCGAGCCACTCATTGTAAATATTGGTTGCGACAGTTCATCTTCTGATTTCGATTCTGATTTGGATTTGTAGGTAAGAAGTAGTTTTTATATTAAAATTATTATTTATGAACGTAACGTTGTTTAAAAGTCAAAGTTTAAACCCTTATACCTACATAACCCGTTTGACACAATGTTCTTAACATACCTTGTGGAAAAATAAAATATTTTAGAAAAAATTGCACTTTTTTACCTTCAGCTGCTTAGAAGTTATAAGCAGGTTAATTAGGTGAAAATATAAGTGTACACCCGATATATTTATTATATTTATACAAAGGTTATTTCATACGAATATACTCGAGGTATAACTTCACAAAATATTTTAACTGTCTACTAAAAGAAGTGGTACGCCTATGGATTACGCACGTTTTATTATTTTAATACTCTCTCATACATAAAAATAGACTATAACTTATTAAAACAAGCGTATCTTTGCTCACTAAGGTCCCCTTCAGGTGATTGTAGTTTATACAGTTGCGTACAAACGTTTCTCCGGCTTTTTCAATTTCTTCAGGGGTTGACTTTGGGTTGTTAAAAACATCAAGGTCTTTTTCTCTATTAAATGTTTGTACGTGTTGTTATTTTCCTTTTCCAACTTCCTACCTCCGCTGCAGCTAGGTAACATTCCCGGAGAACGTACCTTCAAGTACAAATATGGCATGAAAACTCTATAAAACCCGACCAGTGGAGCTGGAAGAAAATCAACAACACCCTGTCACCTATATATACAACAGAATCGCCCGCCCCGGCTTCAATTGTATCATTAATAAACAAGGTTGTGTAAAAAGATGCAGTTGCATTAAATTTTGCAATTTTGCAATTTCAAATCGCGATAATTCGCGAACTAATTGAGTTATCGGGTTTAGGTTGGAACTAGATTACGTTTTTTGTCAAGATCTTCAATTTTGGTATGAATATTTTTTTTGTGGGATCAAACCCGGCTGAGATTTGTCGGAAAAACCATTTTCAAGTTCTTTAGATAGAGGGTTTACCACTCCTCCACCGCCGCCTGAGTCGAACATTTCGGACGTATGTAAACTGGGCCCGCGGTCAAGAGATAAAATGTCGTTAATCTCTTTGTAAATTGGGCCCGCTGCTACATTTTATTTAATATTTAATATTTAATTTAATAAACAATTATTTATATTTAATCAATGTATTATAATATTTACAATGCATCTTCTGCTATATATGTTTCCACAATGTAGTCTGCAAATTTTATTATATTTTCTTGGTTAGGAATAATTGCCATGAAATCTTCATAAAAACAATTTCTCACGTCTTTCTTCAGACTTAACATCCTCGTAAACTGAAGACAGACCTAAATTTACTATTTTCCTGTACCACGCTTGTGTTAAATGAAACAAGCAACCTTTTACAGTGGAATTGAGAAACACTATTTGAAGATGTATGAATGGCTTTTTCAAAATCAATTATAAACATGGAAGGCTTAAAAATTAAAGAAAATGAACAATTATTCTTAGCACAATGTCAAAGAATTTTTCCTATATCAAATAAAAAAAAAACAAATTAGATTAATATTTAAAAAGTGGGAAATATAACTTACCGCATTTTAAAACTCGAGCTTTTTTAAATTTAGCCCCACATACCACATACATTTCAGTATTACGTTCACTTAATAGTATATTCTGTGACAAGGTTGGAATGAGAAATCGACACGAGTGGATGATTCCGAACGCAAGCGAATGCGAGCGTGAGGAACCACGAGTGTCGGATTTTCATTCCAACAGAGTAACAGACTGTACTTTCTCCACGGCCAGAAAAAGTAGAAATTAAATATAGTAAAATGAAACCTGAATCTCTCAAGATTATGTAGGTAGTATTTTTATATTCAAGGTTGGATTTTTGCGGTAGCAAATTTTGAGTTATATTATCGGCATATTTTTTTATTTCTGGAGGAGTATTTTCAAATTCTACATCTGAATCGTTTGATTTTCTTCTCCTTTTTAATAAATTAAAAGTTTTTACAAACCAATATTAAGACCACGTCAACTAATACTGACAGTTAATTTGACATTCACGGCAAACCTTATTTTTGTAAACAATCACGGAATACAGATTCTATCTCTAGTTATAGAATGTAATACATATAAAATACATAAGAGACAAATGTTTCAGAATTTTCTTTGAATCTCAAGAGCGAGAATGTTTCTTTTCTGTTATTATAAGTGGTTTCAGAATAACTACATTCAGTAGTGGCCGTGGAGAAAACATTTTCTGCATTCATCTTCCAAAGATTCAGTACAAACTAAAGACATAATAGGATTTTGCCTATTTAAATATAAATAAAATTGCGAATTATACTAAAATAGGAACAAACAGTTCAATTTATTAAAGATTATAAATATTTTTGACGTAAACAAATCATTCAATCATTAAATTGACTGTTAGTACCGAGCATTTTCCTTAAGCCTCCATACCCAACTTACCCTTTTTTAATCCGTAGGGTCAGGTAAATAATCCCTGACCGCGGGCCCAATTTACAAACGCCCGAACATTTCATGCAGGAATGAAGAAATTACTCGATTTTATCAGTCTGTATTCGAAAGCCAGATCGACTCCACTATTGGCAGTGTCGTTTAAAATCACATGTATAATATACAATTATATCGTATGAATTACTTTTAGAATTAGGTGACTCAATATGTATATGTTACATCCAGAATATGCAAATATGTTGACAAAGCGAAACCAACATTAGCCATATTCATATATCTCGCCAAAGCGTTCGACACTGTCGATCATCTTACCTTACTAAAAATATTGGAAAGTGTTGGAATTAGAGGAAAGCCTGACCTGATGGAAAACTATTTGGATCAAACAATGCAAATAGTTAGAATCGGTGATAGCCTCAGTGAAGAAATGGTGATAAAATATGGTGTTCCTCAAGGCACAGTCCTGGGGCCTATACTTTTCAATATTTACTTAAATGATCTACTTAAATTAGACCTAGAAGGAGATGTGGTGAGTTTTGCTGACGATACAGCAATCATATATGTAGACGAGGATTGGAACTCTTTGGAAAAAAAAAAGCTGAAAAAGATTTGAAAATAATTATGGAGTGGTTTAAAAATCGTCTTTTAACAATGAACATCGGCAAAACTCACTTCATACCGTTCACTTCATACGCCAAAAACTTACCAGAATATAAAACTCTTCAAATCGATGACAACCAAACAATAACAATGGCCCGAGATATTAAATATTTGGGAGTATTCATCGATTGTAATTTAAAATGGAACATCCATATCGCCTTTGTAGTGAAAAAATTACGCAGTACACTCTCAAAATTCAAATATTTATCGAATATCCTGAAAATTGACCAGTTTAGAATATTATATTATGCCCTAGTTGAACCCCACTTAAACTATGGAATTCTAGCCTGGGGAGCAGCAACAAATAATTTCACGAAAAATCTGGAAAAAATACAAAAGCGGATCATTAAAATAATATATAAGAAATCATATACTTACCCAACTAATGAACTATACCGGGAAACGAAATTGTTAGACGTTCGACAATTATATTTCTTAGAAAATGAGTAAGGAATTTAATTTATCAGATTCGACATCCTAAGACCGGTTTCTGCCTTTCGGCTTCGTCAGTTAGGCTTTTCGAATCCAATAAATAAAATTCCAAACTCGTACAAGTCAGTAGCTATATCCGCTATAAGATAAAATTTTTAGATGTGCTGCCATCTATGATTAGAAGAGAGTATTGACAATTATTAAAAGCAAAAAATTCCCGGTGTATTGGGGTTGCATACACAATTTGCATTGTGTGTTGCAAAGCTTTTATTTGACTGATTCTAGTCAAAATGTCACTCTCTTCTTTCGTATCCCTTTCAGAGATTAATACAAAGTTAGAAAACGAGTAAGGAATTTAATTTATCAGATTCGACATCCTAAGACCGGTTTCTGCCTTTCGGCTTCGTCAGTTAAACTTTTCGAATCCAATAAATAAAATTCCAAACTCGTACAAGTCAGTAGCTATATCCGCTATAAGATAAAATTTTTAGATGTGCTGCCATCTATGATTAGAAGAGAGTATTGACAATTATTAAAAGCGAAAAATTCCCGGTGTATTGGGGTTGCATACACAATTTGCATTGTGTGTTGCAAAGCTTTTATTTGACTGATTCTAGTCAAAATGTCACTCTCTTCTTTCGTATCCCTTTGAGAGATTAATACAAAGTTAGAAAACGAGTAAGGAATTTAATTTATCAGATTCGACATCCTAAGACCGGTTTCTGCCTTTCGGCTTCGTCAGTTAGGCTTTTCGAATCCAATAAATAAAATTCCAAACTCGTACAAGTAGCTATATCCGCTATAAGATAAAATTTTTAGATGTGCTGCCATCTATGATTAGAAGAGAGTATTGACAATTATTAAAAGCAAAAAATTCCCGGTGTATTGGGGTTGCATACACAATTTGCATTGTGTGTTGCAAAGCTTTTATTTGACTGATTCTAGTCAAAATGTCACTCTCTTCTTTCGTATCCCTTTCAGAGATTAATACAAAGTTAGAAAACGAAAGGCATAAACCGGTCTTAGGATGTCGAATCTGATAAATTAAATTCCTTACTCGTTTTCTAACTTTGTATTAATCTCTGAAAGGGATACGAAAGAAGAGAGTGACATTTTGACTAGAATCAGTCAAATAAAAGCTTTGCAACACACAATGCAAATTGTGTATGCAACCCCAATACACCGGGAATTTTTTGCTTTTAATAATTGTCAATACTCTCTTCTAATCATAGATGGCAGCACATCTAAAAATTATATTTCTTCTCAACTGTAATGCGGCAACATGCCAGTAGAAGTACATTGATAGCCATAAACTATAACTACAGCACAAGACATAAAAGCAATTCCTCTGTTATACCAAGACCCGAAAAAAACACCCTACAAAGAAGTTATGCCTATCTGGGACCTAAATTATATAGCTTGATCCCTCAAGAAATGAAAAAATATAATTCGCGTCATTTATTCAAATCAAAAATAAGGGAGTGGATAAGCAATCAACCACGCCTTGCCATCCATCAATATATTGATATTAAAAACGTATATTACAATTTGTTATAATAAAAAAAAAGGAAAAATAACAATCAGTAACAAAAAACTATTGCCAAAAGATCGTTATTTTCGCATGTAAATAGAAATCATTTTTCCTTGGACTATTACCAATATTCTTCATAATATAATCTATTTTTAATCTTATATTCACAAAAACACTATCTTTATATTTTATACCTCGTATTATTTTTTATATTTTCTTTTTTGATTTATCTAACTTAATATCTTATATTTACAACAACATTGTCTCTTTTATATTTTCTATATTTATTAACTTGCCCAACTTTATATGGAGACTCTGGATCTGAGTAGACAATTCCACTGTTAACAAGGTCCGCCTTTTGGTATTTTGCCTACTTTGACCAGATCTCTGGTTATTTCAGTACAATTATAAACATTTTGCTTACCATCACATCGCTTTAATTTTCTGTATGTAGTACTTATATAAAATATTTTATATGTAATCTCATATCACGTATAATATATATATTTATCTATTGTTTGGTTTCACTCCCACAACCAAGGCTTGCCTTGTTGGGAAGTATTTATTTATTTACCAATGTAATTTTTTATTGTTATGTATTTTGGGGTAAATAAATATTATTATTATTATAATATAAAAATTTAACATCAGAAAGATGGGCTAATTGATATCAAATCCGCAGTCATACAACCTCAAACGAGCAATCAACTCAAGTGAGTTAGAAACCGAAAAAGTAATTCAAGTAATTAGACTGTTGATGCAATTTGAATATTGTAGATTTAAGGGCGCGGTCTTCCTGTGTATAAAATCCTATGCTGCAGACCAAAAGTTAAATCGACTGATTTCCGAATGTAATGGGATTTAAAATATAATTTTCAGACAAATTAAAGTTAAAGGTCTAACTTAGGTAGTCTTACTATTCTAAATCGATAAATTTATTATTTTCTATGAAAACGACAGCTTCAAAATCATCCAATTTTTTTAACCTTAAAAGTGGCATTTAACAATCTATATATCCTCGATTCTGAAAAAATAAGAAAAATAAACATTAACTTGACCTAAGTTAGACCTTTACCTACAATGTGGTTTAATCAGAATACATCAAAATACTTTAATTTATGAAATCAGTCGATTTGAAATTTTGAAGTCATTTCAAATTAATTTGAAAGTTTGGTCAAACAATGGCGTCTAAAAATTCTTTACCCATAGGTATTCAGTATATATATATATATAATTATATATAGATCATATAGGTTTTAACACTGTAAGAAAGATGGTGCCCGAAGCAAATCAAATTTGCAATGGATGCCAACCCATCAGCTGAGATATTTAGCGGGGTGATACCATAATTAGCCCAGTTGTGAGAGACTTTGACCTCTCATAAAATGTGATATCGCTTTAAAAGGTGTAGAAAACGATAAAAAAATCTTTGCGGCTCTAAAGTGTATGCTAAATTCGAAAAACTAATAGCACAACCACGTGAAACAGCAAAAAATTTTACTATTATTTATATTTCAGATAACATTTGTTCACTTTAAATTTTATTTTAATGTAATATACTTAAATGTTTCTTTTCAAATTATATTGCTAATTTTATATTTTGTTTGTTAACTGTTTCATTTTATTCATTGAATTGTTTTCATTATTCTACAATAAATTATTGATATTTTGTAAACTATAAACGTCACTTATAGCAAATTTTATCTCAAACTATAAAAATGCCATTTTTGGTTTTACTGTACAACTCAAGAAAATCAATAAACTCTGTAGATTTTTTTTATCTCTAATTTTTTCCAAAAATTCAATTTTTTTCCCATTTCATCGTATTCCTATCTGTTATGGTTTAGAATATAGCAATGTTGGCACATAATAAAAGAAACATGCACTCAAAACATAAAAAGAACGCTGCAATTGTATTTATTGTCTTTGTAAATAAAGTAAAGTAAAGTTTTTGCTCTCCAAACATTTAAAAAACTTTAATCAGAAAGGAACATTCTAAGTACGCCGAATATAATAATATATCATGAATTTAAATTTTCGCGGGAACTCACAGCTGTTGGTTGAAACTGTTCATTTGGCAACGTGGGTTAGCTAACGTTTCGTCTGAAAGTTGACGAGATTTTAGAGCATTTATATTTGCATGTATATTTTTTATTACTCTGAACACGAGATGCTTGTTGCGCATGTCGTTTAACTGTCATAACGCGGGAATTTTTAAAAATAATTCAAAATTATTTGTGTCGATATGTTATCTATCCATTAGAATAAAAATATATAAAGTATTTTAGAAAAGAATTAGAGGTAATATTATAAAGTAAACGATAAGAATATATATTGAGATGAATTCTTGTGCAATTCCGGACCTTTGCCATTTATCACTTCGTGAATATTTTGGATTAGTAAAAAGGTAAAAAGTTAATATCTATAATCAGGTAAGCGTATTGTATTATTTGCCTCAGTAACCCGAGTTAAATAACGCCGGCGCCGTCCGATTGCTCACGAAATCTTTCCCGACCTTACACCGGCTTGGCGGATAATTTGAAATTTGAGATTGTATAGGTACTGTGATTCTTCCATGATTGAGATGTTCACAAAACCATAGCATAACGAGTGTTGTCTGTATATACCTTTATAGAGACAACGGCATAACCTATTACAGTGGGATGCGAGATTTTGCATTTTTTAATTCTATTTAGGTCTTAGTTAAGGATTAACAAATTAAACATTGAGCTATAGTCAATATTCATTTTCAAAGGTGTAGAAAATAATAAGCATAGTTCAACAACAAAAATATAAATAGATGATAAAGCTTACTTTTTATCAGATAACATCAAGGATCTCGGGTTTAAATAGTCCTCAAGAAAAATTCGGGAGAAAATTTGAACCAATAAAACCGAGGAAACAATATTGCTAAAGCGGCTTACTCCTTTGATACAATTATCTAGGAGTCTAGGGCCACCGTGAGCTGAACCAAAGTTCAAAGGAAGCCTGCCGCCTTGACTTAAAGAGTGGCTCTTTGATCTACAAAGAAGCGCCGATGCAACTTGACACGTGTCGATAGTTATCATAGCTATATACTAACTTTGAAATGAGCAATAACATCACTCTGTATCTATACATTTGAAAAGGGCATTTTATTTCGAATTGTTTCCGACTTGTAAATATCTTTGACATGTTCACCTAAATCGTAATTATTCATCGTTCGCGTGGTTAATTTTTCTTTCGTTTCCACATAAGTAGGTACTTCATAACGAGGAACAAATAACTGAAAAGAAAATGTTATTTTGATATTATCAATGCCGCAGTAACAAATTATTTTAATTTTAAGAATTAAAAGAAAGATCTTATGGAAGTATCGTTTTCATTGAAAGGCTCTGTATAAATAAAATATACCTACAAAGAAAATAAATGAAAAATATAAAGTTAAGATTATACATTTTGATGATACTAAATATTGTTCTCCCCTTGTATTAAACATAATAAACAGTGAATTTCTAGAATGATTTCTGTAACGAGAAAATTTCAAAGGAAGGTTTCTGTAACTATTTTGTTTAATTTAAGCATTTATCACGAGATACCAGCACCTCCCGGGCAGCATCTTATTTGACATAATTTGGCTGATATTTGACGTACAAGACCGCGCCCTTAAGTAATACTTAAAAGTTTCTATGTGGTATTTATTGGATTGATCATTTTTAAAAGTGGATTTTAGAGTAATTTTTTATAAGGACCATATAGAGCGAACTCAACTCATTCAAAATAGTTCTCTTTGTAGATAATAACAACCTTACAAATTACTTAAAAACTACTTCCTCTTCTCACACTTTTTTTTTTATAAATGTATGCCATAATTACTTTTAATTTTTTTAAATCGAATATGTTTTTAGTACTGTGATGTTTGCGATCCAGCAAGACAAGACAAAAGACATCCTCCTGAGTTTGCGGTTGATGGCAGAGAAAATTGGTGGCAGAGTCCTCCTCTATCTAGAGGCATGAAATATAATGAAGTTAATTTAACCATCGATCTAGGCCAGGTAAGATTTTTCATCTATTTAGATTTATGTAAGTGCGAAATAATATTACCCTTTAGAAATAAAATAAGTAAAGAAAAATACTTTTTTCTGCGGCCGTCTCGAAAACAAAATTTTCTGAATGAACGATTTCTTTACTTTAGGGACGATTCTTGTTACTTTCGGGACGATTTTGGATATCTACAGAGTGAACGCGACGGTCCATTGTGGCTAAACGGTTAATATTTTGAAAATTTTGTTTATTCATGGATATGTGGGTTTTTTTTTATACTCGGATGCTGTCCCATCGCCAGCCGCACCTCAGCCTCTTGGGCTTTTTGTGGATATGTGGGTTGATAAAGGCTACATTTTAATATATATACAGGTTGACCCAAAAAAGTGTGGCGTATCAAAGTTATATTTTTTTCTTATGGAACACCCTATATTTTATTGCATTTATAGATTATACGTTAAAAATAAGATAAACTTTCTTAAGTATTTTTTACTTTTCGAGATATTTTGATATTTCTAAAAATGGAAGCACTTACAAGATAACCAATAACTTCGAAACCTATGGAATCAGCCAAATCCTACTTTAACTGAAACAAATTAGACTAATAATTGAAAACAATAATTAGTCTAGTCAAATGGTAGTTTTTCCAAAACATGAGAGCGGTAGAAAATTTTTCAACGGAATTATATGTTTTTCGGGGTGCTGAAACGAATCTGAAGTATTTCCGGTTTTCCGCTCATTTCTTGCAAACGACACATCGTACGGAAAACGTCGCGGTATTCAAAGTTGAAAAGTATAAAATTCTGACGAATGACGTCCCTAACATCCTAACCTCAAAAGGACCAGGCACCTTTCTTATGGAAAAATGGCTTTCCGTCAAATTTTCTGAAAAGTTGGTATGATGTAGGACTCGATGCTCTGACAAAAAGTCCCCATTGGCCCAAACCGATCCTATGGCTAGTTTTCGAGGTACAGGGTGTTAAACATCGGATTTCTCATAACAGACGTGTTTTATTCGCATTTGTTGTAGAAAACATGAATTATAGATTATTTGGCAACAATATTTTATAAACAATTACTGTACAATTTGGTTATTTACAGGGTGATTCGAAAATAAGTAATATGGTTTTTTTGAAGAAATCATTTTTTTATAACAGCTTTAAAAATACAAGCAAATATTATTGCATCATGAATATACAGTTTAAGTAATTACTTTTAGGCGATGAATCATATTTTATACAGGGTGACTCATAAATGTAGTTACAGAAGGCATATAATATATTTTAGCTTTAACGAATCGCCCCGTATAAACGATCTGTTATAAAAATTTTGTATTATCTTAAACAAATGTACGACCTGTCACTATATCACCACTCTATGTCATACAGCGTGTTAAACTGATTGCAAACACTTTAAAAATGAGACAAGCTGTGTTTTGTGCACCACCCTGTATTTTAAAAGTTTCTCCGTCAACTTTATAAATTAATATATTTTCACATTAACAGAAGTTCAGTATTTAACTGAGCAAAATTTTGTTGTATTCCTATGACCAGTTTTCCTAAAATGTGTACCCATAGTTACTAGTTGCATAAAAAAAGGTTACTAATTATGAAAACAGAAGGATGGGTACACATTTTAGGCAAACTAGTCATAGGATTACAACAAAATTTTTCTCAGTTAAAAAATGAACTTCTGTTAAAGTGAAAATGTATTAATTTATAAAGTTGACAGAGAAACTTTTTAAATACAGGGTGGTGCACAAAATACAGGTTTTCTAATATTTAAAGTGTTTGCAATCAGTTTAAAACGCTGTATGACATAGAATGGTGGTAGAATAATAGGTCGTACATTTGTTTAAGATAATACAACATTTTTATAACACATCATTTATACGGGGCGATTCGTTAAAGCTAAAATACATTATATGCCTTCTGTAACTACATTTATGAGTCACCCTGTATAAAATATGATTCGTCGCCAAGAAGTAATTACTTAAACTATATATTCATGATGCAATGACATTTGCTTGTATTTTTAAAGCTGTTATAAAAGAAATGATTTCTTCAAAAAAACCATATTACTTATTTTCGAACCACCCTGTAAATAACCAAATTGTACAGTAATTATTTATAAAATATTATTGCCAAATAATCTATAATTCATGTTTTCTACAACAAATGCGAATAAAACAGGTCTGTTATGAGAAATCTGGTTACAAAAAAGTGGCATTTCCGATATTTAACACCCTGTACCTCGAAAACTAGCCATAGGATCGGTTTGGGCCAATGGATACTTTTTGTCAGAGCATCGAGTTCTACATCATACCAACTTTTCAGAAAATTTGACGGAAAGCCATTTTTCCATAAGAAAGTCTTTTATAAGGTCGCCATCGTCAATGGAAAAAATCCAATATTTACCAACTTTTGTGAAAACTGCAATATACTCACAGTTAGACGACTGTGATTTAAAAACAGCTACTCTATGTGAAAAACTGGTAAAATAAAAGCTGTAAAGCATCAAATTTTGAATTTAGTGAGAACCAAACTTTTAAATTTGGATCAATATACAGGGTGTTTCATATTTAAACCTACATACGTTAATTGTAAATAGAGGGAACTTAGGTGATTCCAAATAACCTTGGTTAATAGATCTAACGCCTTTAATAACCGAGATACGGGGTGTTTCATCCATTTCGGACAATATTTTGATAAGCCGTAACTTTAGAAACATCCTGTAGATTTCTCTCATACTTGGTACAGGTATAGTGTGTTAATAGCCCAATCCTATAGTGTAAGATCTACAATTAAAATCCAGATCCGGATTAAGAAGAATTTGCAAAATTTGAAAATCCCCAAAACAACACCCTGTATATCAGATTTTTTAAAATTGGGATGGATATTTGAAAAGAACGGAAAAAAACGAGTTAAAGTGAAAAATTTTTTTAAGTGCACATCCCATTCTATTACTGGAGTTTTAACGTCAAATTACATCAAATGCATTTTTTTCATTTTCACAAGTAGTAACCTTCGAAATACCCGGTAGATTTCTTTCATATTTGGTACAGGTATCATTTTTTAGTAGCCCAATCGTATAGTGTAAGGACTATACTACAGTTAAAATCCAGATACGGATTAAGAAAAATTTATAAAATTTGAAAATCCCCAACGCAACACGCTGTACATCGGATATTTTTTAAATTGGATCAGACATTCGAAACGAATGGAAAAACTGAGATGTTCTGACATATTTTTATAAATGCACATCTCGTTCTACATATTACTAAACTTTTAAAGTAAATTCAATTAAAGCAATACATATTGTCACTTTCATAATCCATAACTTTAGAAACACTCTCTACATTTCTTTAATATTTGGTATAGGTAGATTGTTTAAGTAGCCTAAACGTACAATACAAGAACTAAAATTAAAATCCAGATCCGGATTAAGAAAAATTTGTAAAAGTTGGTAATCTCTAAAATAGCATCCTGTATATCAGATTTTTTTAAATGATACCTATTTAAAAAAAGAAGAAAAAAAAGACAAAAGATGTGTTATACGAAATTATTTTTATAAGTGCACAAGATCGTTCTACAAACAAAAAATTCCGGATACAAAACTCATTAAACTATCAAGTAAGCTTCGGCAATAACACATCTTTTTTGTTTTTTTTTGTTTTTTCAAATAGGTATCCGATTACATTTTAAAGAATCTGATATACAGGGTGCTATTTTAGAGATTATCAACTTTTACAAATTTTTCTTAATCCGGATCTGAATTTTAACTTTATTCTTGTATTCTAAGATTGGGCTATTTAAACAACATACCTGTACCAAATATGAAAGAAATCTACAGGGTGTTTTCAAAGTTACGGCTTATAAAAACGACAATATGTATTGCATTAATTGAATTTACTTTAAAAGTTTAGTAATATGTAGAACGAGATGTGCATTTATAAAAATATGTCAGAATATCTCACTTTTTTCCATTCGTTTCGAATGTCTGATCCAATTTAAAAAATATTTTATGTACAGCGTGTTGCGTTGGGGATTTTCAAATTTTACAAATTTTTCTTAATCCGTATCTGGATTTTAGCTGTAGTATAGTCCTTATATTATATGATTGGGCTACTAAAAAATGATACCTGTACCAAATATAAAAGAAATCTACCAGGTATTTCGAAAGTTACTGCTTGAGAAAATGAAAAAAATGCATTTGATGTAATTTGACGTTAAAACTCCAGTAGTAGAATGGGATGTGCACTTAGAAAAAAATTTCACTTTAACTCATTTTTTTCCGTTATTTTCAAATATCCGTCCCAATTTTAAAAAATCTGATATACAGGGTGTTGTTTTGAGGATTTTCAAATATTATAAATTCTTCTTAATCCGGATCTGGATTTTAATTGTAGTTCTTACACTACAGGATTGGGCTATTAACACACTATACCTGTACCAAGTATGAGAGAAATCTACAGGGTGGTTCTAAAGTTACGGCTTATCAAAATATTGGCCGAAATGGATAAAACACCCCGTATCTCGGTTATTAAAGGCGTTAGACCAATTAACCAAGGTTATTTGGAATCGCCTAAGTTCCCTCTATTTAGAGTTAACGTATGTCGGTTTAACTATGAAACACCCTGTATAAGCATATACTGATCATTTCTCCATTTTGCCTCTAAACGATTATTTGACCAATAGCCCTAGTTAAATGGTATTTTTTCGAAAACATGAGAGCGGTAGAAATTTTTTCAACGGAATTATATATTTTTTGGGGTACTGAACACGAATCTGAAGTTTGCTTACTCGTAGCAAGACCGGTTACGGTCGAAAATCGCAAAAAACCTCGAAATTTTCGGAGTTTTTCCGGTTTTCTTGCAAACGACGCATCGTACGGAAAATGTCGCGGTATTCAAAGTTGAAGAGTATAAAATTCTGCACCGAATGACGTCCCTATCTTTCTAACTTCCAAGTTTATAAGGTCGCCATAGTCATTCGAAAAACACCAATTTTTTGAAAACTGCAATATACTCACTGTTAGACAACTTTAATTTAAAAACAGCCACTCTATACTACTTTTTTTTCAGCTGCCTGGTCTTTCCATGATTTTTCCTCCAATATATATTGAAAAATTACTTCTTTTATCTTGTAAATCTAAATGTAATAAATAATATTTTTTTGTAAATGGGTACTAATTACTTCTCACAAGTCAGGCTTACAAAAAAGGAGGGGAAATAACTTAGGGTTGGGAAGGGGGTTTGAGAGAGGGAGGCGCAGACTTGTTATTATTGGATCCCTTCATAGGGGTCAAATAAGCGATTAGAGGGATAATGGAGAAACGATCAGTAGATGCGTATATATTGATCCAAATTTAAAATTTCGGTGCTCAATTAACTCAAAATTTGATGCTTTACAACTTTTATTTTACCAGTTTTTCACATAGAGTAGCTGTTTTTAAATCACAGTCCTCTAACTGTGTGAGTATATTGCAATTTTCACAAAAGTTGGTAAAAATTGGCTTTTTCGATTGACAATGGCAGTTAGGATGTTAGGGACGTCGTTCGACGCAGAATTTTATGCTCTTCAACTTTCAATACCTCAACATTTTCCGTACGATGCGTCGTTTTTTCGAGGTTTTTTGCGTTTTTGGGCCAGTTCCGGTCATGCTACGAGGCAGCAAACTTCAGATTAGTTTCAGCACCCCGAAAAACATATAATTCCGTCGAAAAATTTTCTACCGCTCTCATGTTTCGAAACAAGCACTTTTGAACACCATTTGACCAGGCTAAATGTATTTAAAGTTGTTTAAAATTATACAGTGCATCCATAATGGGGCTATTCTCTAAAAACATATTCAAACGACAATATCGTTCTTATTTTAAATAGAACACCCTGTTTTTATAATCCTATTATGTAGTAAATTCCATTACCTTTTAAAAATTATAAAGGTCTACTATGCCTAAATCTATTAATTTTGGAGTTATTTTTAATTTTGTTAAATTTTACAATTATTTTTTCACCGTAATGCCTAAATATAACACCCTGTATTTGATCAGCTTAGACTATGATCCGAAAAAATTATCTTTGAAACTATGTGTTTGGTTTTGACATTATTAAAAATGTTTCGAGATGCATCAAAATCTGTAGGGTTAACCGTCATACTAATTCATTATTATGAAAAGTGGATTCATCTGTAAACAGCACATTATAAAAAAAATCATCTTCACTAACCTTCTCCAATGCCCATAAACAAAAATATATCCATCTTTGAAAAGCTGTTCCATACTTTTCACGCTATTGACTAAAAATTGAAAATGAAAATTTTGCTCAAAGGACCATTTAAATGTAAAAAACGTCCCTGTCAAATTTTCTGAAACATTGGTATGTTGTAGAACTCGATGCTCAGACAAAAAGTGTCCATTGGCCCAAAGCGATCCTATGGCTACTTTTCGAAGTACAGGGTGTTAAACGTCAGAAATGCCACTTTTTTGTAACCAGATTTCTCATAACAGACCTGTTTTATTGGCGTTTGTTGTAGAAAATATGAGTTATAGATTATTTAGCATTAATATTTTATAAACAATCACCGTAGAATTTGGTTAGTTACAGGGTGGTTGGAAAATAAGTAATACGGTTTTTTTGAAGAAATCATTTTTTTTTATAACAGCTTTAAAAGTACGAGCAAATATATAGTTTAAGTAATGACTTCTTGATGATGAATCATATTTTATGCAGGGTGACTCAGAAAATGTGGTTACAGAGGGCATATAGTGTTTTTAGCTTTAACCAGTCACCCCGTATAAACGATGTCTTATAAAATTTTTGTATTTTATTAAACAAATGTACGATCTGCCACTCTGTCATACAGGGTGTTAAACTGATTGCAAAAACTTTAAAAAAATAGAAATGCTGTGTTTTGTGCACTACCCTGTATTTTAAAAGTTTATCGGTCAACTTTATAAATTAATACATTTTCACATTAACAAAAGTTTAGTATTTAACTTAACAAAATTTTGTTGTAACTAGTAAATATCTGTCGTATTTCTATTATTTTCTTATTGTATAAAACTTACATATTTATTTGAAAGATATCTATTAAATTATTTTCGTGTATACATAGTAAACTAGGCAAATTATTTAATTTTTTTCAAATGAAATGCAATACCAGGTACGGATCGATCCAGACTTATGTTTGGGGGAGTTATTTTTACGGTGGATGGAGGGGGGGAGCGTAGAGCGTATGGGTATAACTGAACATAGAAAAATACTTTTTTGATTCAGATGGTAAACTCAAGCCCAAAAAAATCAGGTCCAGGCTGAAAAAAATTAGTTCGTTTGGTTCGTATAAAAAATTTCCCCCGGAATATGGTTTTTGGAAATTCTAAGAATTATTTTACAAAGTACACAAATAGACAACAAAAATGGCGTATTTATTTCTTCCCCACACGATTGCACAATTTCTAATTAAAAAAACAAATTTGACTATAAATTAAAGCAAAATGATCCATAGATTTCAAAAAGTATAACTTTTCCTGCAAAAATTTAATTTTTAATTAGTAATACCTCCACAGCTCCTGCTATATTTTTAATAATACGACCGTTTTAGTTAGTTTCCAGAATCGGCTTTCAAAAGTTACAAGCTGTGTATAATATTTATTTAGTAATTCATCGGTATTGTCATTTTATCGAATTCTAAAAATTTTGTTTCGAAAGAAAAATACAGTTTGATATTTTTAAAATTATTTAAAAATACACAAGAGCAGATAATAATATTAATAATAAGGCACAAAATACTAAAACGATATAACGAAAACCAAAAAGAAAATCGTTGACATTTATAGCAGATTTTCGAAAAGAAATTCACCAGCTTCTATACTTCTTTGTCGGAACATCAAATGTCTAATTAACTTCATCCCATATGGAATAGTCGACAGGGTTAAAGTCAGGAGATCTATGCATGAGGCCCTCCCGCGTCCCATCCACCTATTTAGACCAGGATCGATAATTTTTGAAACCAAAAAAAATAATAGTAGGATGAAACCCATTGGAAAACGAAGAGAATACAACAAAAATGAAAAGAAAAATAATTTAAGGGCGATCTGAGGTCGGGAAGTGGAATGGGGTGAGTTTTTAAGGATAAAAAACTTTATCTCGATTTCCGGCAAAACTACAAGTTCTATGGAAAATGTTAAATGGCAAAGTTGTAGGTAATAAAAAGATCTACAACTTTTGTATTTATACTTTTTTCACATACCCTCAAAATTTATCTTATCTTTTACAAAAAAAAAAATTTTTTTCACGAAATATGGTGAAAACTTACCTTTTTATGTCCCAAATTCACTGAAATTTTTTTGATTTAAAATATTTATTTTTTCACCTTTTTTGACTTAATATCGAAAAAGCACCCTAACTTTCAAACGAAAATTCTCGCGTCAAAATATCTGCTGTTTTAAAAAACTCGGTGGGCTCTTTGTTCGTTGAAATCTCAAAAGTATAAATTTTAATAAATAGCTCAAAATTGTACATGATGATTTAAAAAAACAATTTCGGATTCGTTTTTTTTGTTTCTTTGCATTTTTTGAGAACATTTACCATAATAATGTATTTGTTTTACACCATCAAAAAGTAGAGATTTCAACGAACAAAAAGCCCACTCAGGTTTTTAAAAAAGCAGATATTTTGACGTGAGAGTTTGCTTTTTCGTTATTAAGTCAAAATAAGGTGAAAAAATAAATATTTTAAATCAAAAAATTACAGTGTGTTTGGGATAGGTAGGGAAAGGTAAGTTTTCACCAAATTTCGTAAAAAATTTTTTTTTGTAAAAGATAATAAAAAACCAAAAACTTTGTTATTTGAATTTTTCACATAAATTTTGAGGTTATGTGAAAAAAATGTAAATACAAAAGTTGTAAATCTTTTTATTACCTACAACTTGCCATTTAACTTTTAACTTGTAGTTTTGCCGGAATCGAGATAAACAGTTTTTTACCCTTAAAAACTCACCCCCTTCTTCCCGACCTCAGATCGCCCGTAAATTATTTTTCCTTTCATTTTTGTTATATTCTATCTCTTCCTTTTCCAATGGGTTTCATCCGACTATTATTTTTTTTTTTTCACTTTTTACCATTTTCAAAGGCTTCAGTCCTGGTCTTATTTTCGTAAGTGGTAAGTGGAATGAAGATGTTGACGAACAGCAACTAACAAATGTGTACTAAACACAAACAAATAATAACTACGGGAAACGTCAAATTATGTACCTAAACAATTCCAAACAACGAAAATGTCAAATTATCACAGCCTTCTAAGATACACTTAAATTTTCAACATTAATAAATGGTGAGAGAGTAGTGAACCAGATTGCGTTAATTCCTGTTTATTTTTATAGTTTGTTTGACTCCTTTTTGCAATTTCTCAAATTTAAAAACAAAATGTAAGTTTGCAGGTTTTTTTAAAGTTCAATTTTATTTTTCATTAACTCTAAAATACTGTAGCTTTTTATTTTGAACAAGTAAAAGAAAATTCTGATCATTCGATAAAATGACGATACCGATGAATCACTAAAGAGATATTATACAGTGCTATGTTTTAGCATTATTCAAAACAGCTTGTACCTTTTGAAAGCCGATTTTGGAAATTAACTATGGTCTATTTTTATGTATGAGAGAGTAATAAAACAGCATTTCTAATGCAAAACTTAGTACGGTCATTTTAAATATTTTTACGGAATAATCTAAATATTTCCTAAAATTGTCATAAATGTACCTGAGCTAATACAAGTTTTGCGTCTTTTATTGGTCTTTTATAACCATAAGCTGTACAGAACAATAGAAAAAGGTTTGGACAGGCCAAAAGCCCTGTGTATTAAAGATAACATAGCCGTATCTTAAGATTATTTTCAATAAGTACCTATTTGCCAATTTTGTTTTATTTTAATTCCAAGAATTTCTTACAGTAATCGAATTATAAGTAGATAAATCCCTTACCAACAAATTTCACCGAAAATGCGATTGTAGGTTTTCCATTTAGTAAGGAGGTCCAGTTGTGCATTCTTGACAGCTTACTAAATGTCGTTTAGTTGCAACATGCAAGGTGCAGTGTGCAGTCTATTGTGAATTCTAGTGTGATCATGGAAAATTTGGAAGTACCGCGTAAACGACAAAAAATCGGTCCTTTAACAGTTAATGAAAAAACATTAATATTTGATTGTTTTAAATCATTTACAGACAAACATTTATGTAAAAGTGTTGATGACACAGTGGAATTAGTTAGTAGTACGCTTGGTGTTGGGAAATCTACGATTTACAGAGTTGTTAAAGAAGAGAAATGTGGCGAGTTTCAAACAGCACGTAAAGCTCCAGGAAAACCAAAATTTCAAATAGAAAATCATTTGAAAGAAAGACTTCGAAAGAAAGTGCATGCGTTCTTCTTTAGAAAAGAATTTCCGACAGTAGACAAAGTTCTTGCCACGGTTCGAGATGATAAGGATTACCCTGAAATGAGTCGAAGTACACTATGGAAACTTTTAAAAGAAATAGGTTTTCTATGGAAAAAGCATTCCAGAAAGTCTATTTTAATAGAAAGAAGCGATATTGTAGTATGGAGAAGAAATTACCTAAGGACTATAAAAGAAATGAGAAACCAAAGAAGAAATATATTTTATTTAGATGAAACATGGATCAACGAGGGACATACACCAAATAAATTTTGGCAAGATGAAACTGTTACAAGTCGAAGACAGGCTTTTTTAAATAATTTATCTACTGGTTTAAATCCACCATCAGGAAAGGGGCGCAGACTGATAATAGTACACATAGGTAGTTCAAACGGTTTTGTTAAAGGTGGTTTTGTTAAAGGTGGTTTATTGACTTTTGAATCTACTCATACCGGTGACTACCATGAGGACATGAATGCTGATGTCTTTAAAGAGTGGTTCGAACAAATGATGGATCTTCTTCCTCAGAACTGTATAATAGTAATGGATAATGCTAGTTATCACTCGAGACTTACAGAAAAAATGTCCACAACCAAGTGGTTAAAAAAAGATTTACAGAATTGGCTAAATTCAAAGAATATTAAGTTCCATCCCGGTTCTGTGAGAAGAGAACTGTATCATTTGTGTTCCCTTCATAAAGAGAAACTAAAAAAATATGAAATTGATGAAATTGCAAAAAATCGTGGGATGACGGTGGTTAGATCACCACCATATCATTGCGAAGTAAACCCGATTGAACTGATATGGGCACAGATAAAGGGAGAAGTTTCAAGAAAAAATAATTCTTTTAAAATGAGTGATGTTAAACAGTTGTTTTTGGAGGCTGTAAATAATGTGAAGCCTGAAAAGTGGGAAAAGGCAGTAAATCATACGATTAAAGAAGAAGAGAAAATGTGGAAGTTGGACAATATTACTGATGAAATGATCGAGCCACTCATTGTAAATATTGGTTGCGACAGTTCATCTTCTGATTTCGATTCTGATTTGGATTTGTAGGTAAGAAGTAGTTTTTATATTAAAATTATTATTTATGAACGTAACGTTGTTTAAAAGTCAAAGTTTAAACCCTTATACCTACATAACCCGTTTGACACAATGTTCTTAACATACCTTGTGGAAAAATAAAATATTTTAGAAAAAATTGCACTTTTTTACCTTCAGCTGCTTAGAAGTTATAAGCAGGTTAATTAGGTGAAAATATAAGTGTACACCCGATATATTTATTATATTTATACAAAGGTTATTTCATACGAAAATACTCGAGGTATAACTTCACAAAATATTTTAACTGCCTACTAAAAGAAGTGGTACGCCTATGGATTACGAACGCTTTATTATTTTAATACTCTCTCATACATAAAAATAGACTATAAAACGGTCGTATTATTAAAAATATAGCACGAGCTGTGGAGGTATTAGTAATTAAAAATTAAATTTTTGTACAGAGGGAGCAGACACTTTTTAATGCTCATTTGGATGTATAGTTCTTCCATTATCAATTGCAGAATATAAAAACTCGTTCTGAACCCTCACCGACAATTCTGTTTGATCTGCCACAGGCGCGCGTAGATACCTCATTTTATAAATTTATTATTTTTTAAAAATATGTGATATGTGAGAAAGTATTATTATTATTATTAATTTATTTTTTTTACTTCTGTGTCAACGGCATCGACTACTATGGCCATTAGCCTCGTGTTCTGTGTAGGCTTTGTTACTGTTTCCCAGCGCCACTTTAGGAACATCACTGTTAATTAGAACGCAACAGTGAATGGTCGAGTGAGGAATCACACCTGGTAAATGAAAATCTTTGTTACTGCTACTATTTGGTATCTTAAGGAGTTGCCGCGAGTGGTAAGATGCGTTGTCCATAACAATTACTGACTGTGGTGGAATGTTAGGTAAAAACTGTTCATTAAACCACTTTTCAAATAATTCTGCTGTCATATCTTCATGATAATCAGCTGCACAGTTTTTAATTTTTTTAGCAGATAATAAAAAAGCATTAGGCACGAAACCATCTTTGCTTCCAGCGTGTACTATTATAATGCGTTTCCCTTTAGAGCATGGCCCATTCAAACAGCAATTTTTACTATTGTCAACCCAACCGAAATTTACTACATCGTGACTGTCAAACCATGTTTCATCTAAATAAATTATGTGTCTATTAGAACTTCTGTACTCTTTTATCTGACGCAAATAATCTTGTCGCCAGTGAACTATTCTTGACGATTCGTTGATTGCCATCCGTTTATTCAGTTTTTTGTGTTTAAAACCACATACTGACAAAACTTGACGCAATGTCTCTAAACTGGTATAATTGTATTCTGGATAATCTGCTAGCTTTTGCTGGATTACTTCCAATGTCGCAATCGTGTTCTCCTTACATAAACTATAAATTGTCCTACGTATAAAATCTTGAGTAGTTTTGTCAACTGATTTCAGTTTTTCTTTACATGTTTTTCGGTTCTGTGAATGATCCAAAGTAATCCCTTTCATGACTACTCGATAAACGGAAAATTTATTTATTTTAGTTAATTCGGCAATTCTTATTATGATAGCATTATCAGATTGCTGAATATTTTCCTTTTTTAAACATTCGAATATATTTAAAATAACTTGTTGTGTTTGTATATCTAAATCTTTATTGTTAAATATATACCTGTCTTGAATCTCACTACACTCTGTAATTTCAATATCTCCATTCGCCCATGGTCTCCAGAACGCCATATTTGTTTAAAGAAATTTCTAAATTAAACCCACCAACAAACTCGCGAGACTACCCCACTGATATGTTTTGGAACAAAAACAAGATGATTTATAGCTGTTGTGCCATCGTAAACCTTCGGCCAATACCGTGCATTTAAGTTTACGATTCGATGTTTTCATTGGTAAACAACGAATATGATGGATTTTGACACACATCAATCAAGTCAACGTGGACTGACGGTTCGTTTGATATTTACCGCATTTTATAAGCGGAATAAACATTATTTTTTGTTTCTTAGCTTGGCATGAGTGCCGTGCGTATATATTAAATATTGATCACTCCTTACATAACTGTGTTCTGCAATTGATAATGGAAGAACTATACCAGTTCCTCATGACTCACTCTGTATACCGACAAAATACTTATTTTCGTTTCTTTACCTATACAAAGTTTAAATTCACATCAGACATTTAAAATAGCAAATCATACAATAGTTATTAATTGATAATTAAGATGATTTTAAGGGGGGTGGGTGGCTCAGCGGTAGAGCACTGGACTCATAAGGGTTGTGGGTTCGAATCACACCAAAGGCAGAAATCTTTTTCTAATTTTTAATTAATTAAAAATTTAGAAATTGATTTTCATATACCAGGTGTGATTCCTCACTCGACCATTCACTGTTGGGTTCTAATTAACAGTGCTGTTCCTAAAGTGGCGCTGGGAAACAGTAACAAAGCCTACACAGAACACGAGGCTAATGGCCATAGTAGTCGATGCCGTTGACACAGAAGTAAAAAAAAAATGATTTTAATATTAGAATTTAAATTCGTGTTCTTAATTAATTAATTTTTTAATTATTTACCTCGTTATTTACTTTACTTTAAAAAGTATGTTCGTGCTTGGGGGGGGGGGGGGGGTCATGCCCCCCCCCCCTGGATCCGCGCCTGTGAAATACTTCATTTTTAGAATCGACATAGTTAGAACTATACTTTTCTTAGTAAGCTGGCTTACCTGCACAGCTTGATTACCAGCATAATGTGTGAAAAAATAAAGGTAAATAAAAATTCTGTATGTGTAAATGAATTAATTACTGTTTAAATGCTATTATCAAGCTGTGCAGGTAAGCAAGCTTACTAAGAAAAGTATAGTACTAACTATGTCGATTCTAAAAATGAAGTATTGCATTCCATTTGAAAAAATTAAATAATTTGCCTAGTTTACTAATGTACTACACTGTATACATGAAAATAATTTTAAAATGTTTGCTTTTAACCACCATTAATCTTTCAAATAAATATGTAAGTTTTATACAATAAGAAAATAATAGAAATACGACAGATATTTACTAGTTGAAAGATGGTTAGTAAACCAGTAAGTAATTTTAATTTATCAGATTCGACATCCTAAGAACGGTTTCTGCCTTTCGGCTTTATCAGTTAGGCTTTTCGAATCCAATAAATAAAATTCCAAACTCGTACAAGTCAATAGCTATATCCGCTATAAGATAACAGTTTTAGATGTGCTACCATCTATTGTTAGAAGAGAGTATTGACAATAAATTTTGACTGATTCTAGTCAAGATTTATTGTCAATACTCTCTTCTAACAATAGATTGTAGCACATCTAAAAATAGTTGAGAGATGTTAAATACTAAACTTTTGTTAATGTGAAAATGTATTAATTTATAAAGTTGACAGAGAAACTTTTAAAATACAGGGTAGTGCACAAAACACAGCATTTCTATTTTTTAAAGTTTTTGCAATCAGTTTAACACCCTTTATGACATAGAGTGGCAGATCGTACGTTTAATATAATACAAAAATTTTATAAGACATCGTTTATACGGGGTGACTGGTTAAAGCTAAAAACACTATATGCCCTCTGTAACCACATTTTCTGAGTCACCCTGCATAAAATATGATTCATCATCAAGAAGTCATTACTTAAACTATATATTCACAATGCAATGACATTTGCTCGTATTTTTAAAGCTGTTATAAAAAAAATGATTTCTTCAAAAAAACCGTATTACTTATTTTGCAACCACCCTGTAACTAACCAAATTCTACGGTGATTGTTTATAAAATATTAATGCTAAATAATCTATCATTCATATTTTCTACAACAAACGCCAATAAAACAGGTCTGTGATGAGAAATCTGGTTACAAAAAAGTAGCATTTCTGATGTTTAGCACCCTGTACTTCGAAAACTAACCATAGGATCGCTTTGGGCCAATGGACACTTTTTGTCTGAGCATCGAGTTCTACAACATACCAAAATTTTTTACATTTAAATGGTGCGGGGTCCTTTAACAGACCAAAACTTAAAAAATAATTATCCCATAGGGCTAAAAATTACTGGACAATTGTAGAAACAAATGTTACGACTTTCTGGAAAAGGATTTTTTTTTTCAAATACCACAGTCTAGATGGCGCTAAAAAAATGGCGTAAAAAAAATTGTTTCGTCCATAACTTTTTCTGCTTATGTTAAACGGTTCTGGGTGGCCTTAAAATGTTCCCAATGTTGTTCTCTCATTAAGATGTTATTTACATTTTTTTGTGGAAGTCATACTTTTCCAGATATTTATGCTAGAATGATCCAGTTTCTTTAAACACCCATTTTTGAATTGCCATATCTTCCTTCGTATTAATCGTAGATAAAAAAATCATTTTATTTGTTAGCTCAAGGCCATAATATTAGTTCATATCCATTTTTACGAAATACTAACAGATTTGCGGTTATATTTAAAAAACTTTTAGAAATATACAATTTTTGTGATCGTAATTTTCTACGCCCTATAACTCAGGAGGGGTTTGTTTTCATGAAAAATTGTATTTAACATAAAAAATAACATATAGACATTTATGTAGTGTCAAAAACACATTCCAAAAGAGAGGTATAAATCTAACGGCACTCCACTATAAAATCGTTTCCAGAAACGTCACAAAAAATATGCCGACAACAAATTTTGACTAAAATTGTAAAAAAAAATGTGAAACTTTGAAAATGACTTTCGCAAGCTAGTCAGATGATTAAAAACAATTTTTGTGAATAAGTGGGATATTTAAGTTTTAATTCATTGTAATATTGTTCTGACAAATTATCTGTAGATAAATTTATTCTAGTTTAAACAATTTTACTAAAGCCGAAAAAAGATATTCAACCATTATCAGTATTAATGAATCATATCGAGCGACCTTTTGATAACTTCAAAAGTCTTTAACCGATCTTTTACGGATCATGTCATTAAACTATTTCCTAAAACTTAACCTAGATGTTCCGTTCGATACATGTTTTGAAATGAACTATGCTTTTATTTGTATTTTATGGATAAGCGAAGTTGACTGGCTCCTGCAGATGTTGTTTACGTCGAAATTACTGCTTCGGCAATACAAAATTTTTATTGTATTTAAAAATAACTTTATCGTCGTGAATTAAAGTTCTTTTATTATAGCCCAGTTGCCAGAGAAGGATATTGACCAACAGCTCGCACAAAATGTGATCTCGATGAAACTTGCCACTTAGGTACTTGAAAGGGCGTAGAAAACGATAAAAAAATCTTTGCCGCTCTAACTTCAAAATTTCGACAATAAAATCCAAAATTTGTTTTTTCTTATATCTCGAAAAAAAAATAATAAAAATTTCGAAAAACTAATAGCACCACGTGAAAGAGAGGAAAATTTTACTAAAAATTATATTATAAGTTATTTTAAAAGAAAATTTGTATCACTGTAAAAAATTATTAAAAATAAGAAAGCATACCGGGTGTATCAACGATGCGTGCGTGGAGGATAGCTGCTTCCCTTTTGAAAATAGGAAAAAATGTTTCAAATAAAAGTTGTAGACAGCAATGAAAGCTGTGTTCCAAAAATAACTACCAACATACAGGGTGTCCCATAAATGTGTGACTTATCAAAGTTATGTTTTTTTAAATGAAACACCCTATATATTTTTACTCGATTGAATTCCTTCGGAAGAGTGCTTCTCAAAAATATAGGGTTGTATGGGTTTATAACAGGTGGTTCTGAAGTTATGGTCACATTTATGTCCCAAAATGGGTTCATTCAACACCAAATATCTCAAAATCAGTAACTCGGAATAACAAAATTTTTTCACCAAATATCCTCGAAAATGGTGTATTTTGATTTCATATTCATAAATTTACCGAATGGCACTTTTCCCATACAGGGGCAACCAAAACTCGGGATCATTTTTTTCTCAGTTTTTTCAAATGGAACACCCTGTATATAGTGCCATACCAGAATAGTCAACACTATGAGCTTCCAGAAAATGTAGGGTTTGCCTACTTGATTTTCACCGGAAACGCATCTAATTCTTAAGGAAAGTATGAAAAATGTCATAAAAGCAATAATGATATTTTTTATTCAATGATGGACAAACATGGAACAAAATAAACTCAAAAAAATGTAAAAAACCGTCATTTCACAGTAGATGTTCAAACAATCACCCGTTTTTAAGGTTATGTCGGTGCGATTGACACAAAAGGTTATAAACCAAGCGGGGTAGCGACCCAATTATAATTTAGAATATAATTCCCTTCACATTACCTTCCTCTATGGTATAGTGGAGGGCGGAGAAGTAAATGCGGTAAAAAATAATATATAAACATTTAAGTATGTAGTGTCAAAAACACATTCCAAAAGAGAAAATAATAATTCGATCACTGCCAACTTTGTTCGAGGTATAAATCTAATGGCACTCCACTATTTTTAAAAACCGAAGAAATTTGGGAATTTTTTTACGAGCATAAAACACAATATTATTATTATACTTATATTGCATCTTAAAAATATATCTTAGCATCTTATCATACAAAATTTTAAGGAATTTTGAGGAATGCACTAATTTTGTAACCACAAGTGTGTGATTTTATTTACATACGTTCTGCAATTGGAAATAGATAAACTGTACATTTAGTGCTAGTGAAAGGGTGGTGGTTATAATAGGTGAATGAATATGGATGCAGAAAGGAAAGGAGATAAAACGCGTTTGCGTTTATCTTCTAGGAGAAAGAAACAAAAGAATATTTTAAAATATAATCGGTTACAGCACTATAATAGATAGTAGACCATATGAGAACGTAACAGTTGAAAAAATAGACTGCCGAAATCATTTATTAAGGAATTACTGTAATAAAGTTAGAGAAGTTCCAGGAAATTTAAAAAAAATTCTTTTAAATCGCATTTTAAAAATTAGGTCCTCCATTTCTAAGGCAATGTTATATAGGAACAAAGAAACCGGAAAGTCACAGGATGAAAAGGTTTTAAATCTTAAGAAAGATATTTTAAATAGTGTTAGTCACATTTTTGGAGAACACAAAAGTTGTGCAGAATTAAAATATTTTTGTACAAAGGCTAATCCTGATGAACAAAATTTCATCGAAGACTTTAAATTGTGGGGCATTGAAGAAAAACTCATGAATGCGGTAAGATATCTAGCGGGACATTCTAGAAGTCTTTTAGAAAATGTTGACAACAATGTTGTAGAAAAAGGGTAAATTATACTTTAAGAAGGAGTTACAGAGGAAGATGTTTTAGTGCAGTAATAGCAAAAAATACAAGGATGCCATTGTATAAAACATATAAACACATTAGTGGCTATAGTCCCGGAAAAATTATTAAGAAAAACGAACAAATTAGTATCAAATTAAACAAAAAAATGTAAAAAGTTGAAAGAGATTAAAGATTAAAGAAAAACATGGTCCTGATGATCAATACGGTGAGCACTGTACTAAACCAGACATGGATGATCAAACGTTCAATAGTTTCAAAGATATGTTCTTGAAGGAATTGTTTAACAAAAATGAAAATGAGCTTAAATCAATAGAAGAAAGCACGAGGTTACAGGCATACTCTTCTCAATGGAAGCAATTGAGAAAGAAATTGTTAACTTCATCCAATTTTGGAAAAATTTGCCGAATGCTTCCAAAGACCAGTTGTGCTTCTACAGTGAAAAGTTTCCTGTATGAAGAAGTTTTTTCGAGAGCAATTGCTTGGGGGAGAAATAACGAAGATCGGGCCAAAGAAAAATTCAAAGATTTGAATAATCTTAATTTATTTGATTGCGGTTTATTTTTGTAAATATAACTATTGGACAAAATCATAAGGGTTGTTTTTATTCCAATCTAGCTGTCCGTTCCAACTTCACATGGTTTATACATTATTGCCATTTTCACTTTTCATTTCTCATTTCCCATTTTTCAGTTTTCATGTGAAATTCATTCAAATAACATTACTTTTTTAATACACCAAATCTCACATCACTGCAGTACATAATAATATATATAGTTCGATATTAATTACAACTATCTACAATCTACACATATTTGAAAATGTTTATATAAACACACAGAACCGAATCCGACCCTGTTAATATGCAGTGGGCGTGGAAACACCGAAATTTAAAGGAGCAGCGATAAAAAATTACAAAATATTTTCATATTTATAATGTTGATTACTCATGCAGAGGTTTCGTGCATGACATAGATTTTGGAGTAATTTTTGTTCAATCTTTTTCAACCTAGTGTCAAATGAAAGATAAATGTGCAAGTGAGGATCGTACTGTAATATTTTTTAAATTTATTTGCCAAATTTTATAAAAAAAATTCTCAAAGTTGGTCTATTTGGGATACTTTCACTACTGATAGTAAAAAAAAATGGTACAATATTTTGAAAAAATATTACAGTAGGATCTTAAAACAGGTCTTTATCTTCATTCCAGTGTTTATCTAATTTTTTTAAATAACACCGTTTTGAAGTAATCGTACATTTTCTAGCACTCTACAGGCACATAAATTTTGAGCAGGGTACGGACTCTTAAAATGACCATCCTTTCTTTCTGTACTAACTTTCATCAATTTATCAAGTCCTTGAGTTAAGCAAACGATTACTTGTGTATCCAAGCTTTTTTTGCACACAAAACAAGTTTCCTCCCATCTTAAATTTTTATACTTTCAAAGGAAATTCTTGTAGATATTATATAATTATATACTCTCTTTAAGTCTAAATAGATTATTATTTGAAAATGTCAATATAACAGCTCACACAAACACGAATGCAGTGAAAGTCTTTCTTCATGGTATTCTCTTTATTTTTAACGTGTTTTCAATTAATGTTTGCTTATAACCTGAATGCGTAATCAAAAAATGAATAATATATTCTTAAAGCTTAGGATTTAATCTTTCATTTTGTATCTTTAATCGTCGTTTTAAGCTTAAAATTAAGTTGCATGAATTAAAATAAGCAAAGAACATGCATTTTCTTAAATATTTCTTATATTAAAAATTATTCAAAAATATCAAGCTGTATCAATTTTTGAATTATTATACGTGTATCTTTAATTTTATTTAAAAAAAAATAATAATTTCTGATTTATATAAATAAAGAAACACCATTTTGAAAATAAAAATGAATACTGTAAAAAAAATGATCATTTTAAAACATAAGTTTTATTAAACAGAGACAATGTTCATTATTTTTAAATCAAAAGTAAAAGTATAATGATGATAAATGTACAGGGTGTCCCAAATTGGTGAGTTTTGCGTAAACTAGAAGAGATAGAAGAAAAGCAGTTAAGATGTTATGACTTATTTTTTTGTTAAAGTAACGATAGCCTAATTAAATCTTTAGTAACTCCCTGCAGTTGGAAGATACAGGGCGATTATTGAAAACTGTCGAAAACTACAAGGTACTATAACTTCTTAATTAAGAAAAATATAAAAAAACGTTATAAAAACTTTTGATAGATATAATATTAAAGAGTTCAGTGGCGCACAGATTATTTTTTTTTAGGGGGCTCACTAAGGGAATATAATGCAAACTTATGTTTTTTTAAATGGGACACCCTGTATATTTTGACGTTTTTGGTTTCCTTTTTTAATTCTCATTCCCCTGATATGACATATTATATATCTATTTTCAATGGTTGGAGCTACAGTGCAAATAAACCATTTATGGATGTTATCAGGTGAAACACCCTTAAAAAATTGAACACTCAGTAACTAAATTTAACATTTTATTGTAAGGATACTGATGTGTGACAATTTTATTTATCAAAATTATAATTGATTAAAAAAATAAAAACAATAAACTTATGAAACAACAAGAAACATTGTAACAACTAATCTACCTATAACTAATTATATTAGAATGTAAAAATTACAATAAATGTTCAAAATGCTCTCCGTTTTCATCGATTAAAAAGTTTTTCGTTTAAATAATCTCCAACCAATTCAGCATTACCAAAAATAAAATCATAAAATAATATTTACAAGACTAACTTCGAGAGTAGGGAAGATTTATTACAAAATATTCATGCCGCATTTAGAAAAATAAAGCCAGTGCACATACTCAATTGTGTAAGATCAGTAAGAAAAAGGTGTCAATTATTACTACAACAAAACGGAGGATATTTTGAACATTTAATATAATTTTCACATTCTAATAAAATTAGTTATAGGTAGATTAGTTGTTACAATGTTTCTTGTTGTTTCATAAGTTTATTGTTTTTATTTTTTTAATCTGGTTTTATTTTTTATTAATTATAATTTTGATAAATAAAATTGTCACACATCAGTATCCTTATAATAAAATGTTAAATTTCGTTACTGAGTGTTCAATTTTTTAAGGGTGTTTCACCTGATAACATCCATAAATGGTTTATTTGCACTGTAGCTCCAACCATTGAAAATAGATATATAGTATGTCAAATCAGGTGAATGAGAATTAAAAAAGAAAACGAAAAACGTCAAAATATACAGGGTGTCCCATTTAAAAAAACATAAGTTTGCATTATATTTCCTTAGTGAGCCCCCTAAAAAAATAATCTGTGCGCCATTGAACTCTTTAATATTATATCTATCAAAAGTTTTTATAACGTTTTTTTATATTTTTCTTAATTAAGAAGTTATAGTACCTTGTAGTTTTCGACAGTTTTCAATAATCGCCCTGTATCTTCCAACTGCAGGGAGTTACTAAAGATTTAATTAGGCTATCGTTACTTTAACAAAAAAAAATCATAACATCTTAACTGCTTTTCTTCTATCTCTTCTAGTTTACGAGATACCCTGCAAAACGCACCAATTTGGGACACCCTGTACAAGGATTTTTGTTATGCCTCTAATAATATATATCTTCAATACTATAAAATGGAGTGAACATTTTAGAAAAAAAAACTTCCGGTCAAATTTTCTATGAGAAAAAAAATAAATAAATAAAAACTAATGGCTTCCTCAGAAAGCTTAGAATCTCCTATTTAAAATGCTTTTTATTTTATTTTTTGCGTACATTTTAGGCAAAGATACTTTAGTTTTTACCCGAACGCTTCGCTTGAATATTTGTATTCAGCGGCTTGGCGCAAATTAAGTTTTCGAATTTGCTTTCTTATTTTTAATAATTTTTTATAGTAATAAGAACTTTTGTTTAAAACGACTTATAAGATAATTTTAAGTATAATTTTCCGCTCTTTCACGTAGTGCTATTAGTTTTTCGACATTTATATATATTTTTTTCGAGATATAATGGAAAACAAATTTTCGATTTTGTTTTAGAAATTGCGATGTTAGCATAAAGTTTAGAGCAACAAAGATTTTTTTATCGTTTTCTACACCCCTTCAAGTACCTAAGTGCCAAGTTTCAGCGACATCACATTTTGTCCGAGGTCAAAATCTCTGACAACTGGGCTATAATTGTAGTACGTGCTTTTACAATACAAGATTTTTTTTTAAAACTACCTATCAACCCCTTTTTTATGGTATTTCGTATAGCTTTAGAATATTTAAACCAGTTCATGAAGTTCTTAAAAATTGATGAGAATACTTAAATGAAGAAACGGAAATTCAAATCCCTTTGCGGAATGATTACAACCAAAGTTGATAAGAAAAATTTTCAATTGATTGCGAGAGGAAGCTGACGCCTACATAACTGATGTCGTTGGTTCTTCTAACATGCTATCTACAGCAAGAATAAATCAGATTTATTTTTTATCTCGTTAAATGTTTCATCTGTTGTCCATTCATTATTACAGTTAATTTGGCGGCATTTTAAATGCTTTTTTAAGTATAAACCATAATTAAATCAACGAAGATTTAGAATTTCAATAGGCCTTTTGATTGTTAGAATGTTAGCCTACCCAGGCCCGTGCGCACGATTTGCTCGCAGGGGGGGTTTCATAAAAAAATCGAAGGAACTCTAGTTAGGGGGGGGGGGGGTCAGCTAAAATATTCACCACGCACTGGTGCTACAATCTGTCTGCAAAACTGATAATTAGAGCCGAAAAGAGTTTTTACAACTTTACATAACAGAATGTTTTCACCCTTTCTGATCAAAGTTTTTCTCTCCTTCATATCTCTTCAAGGAGAAACAAATTATGAAAACGAGTTTGTAATTCAGTCCACTAGACATCTCAAGACCGGTTTCTGCTTTTCAGATTCGCCAGTTGGGCCTTTGAATAAGTAAGATAGCTAATAGCATTGTATAAAGATAATATAGTAGCATCACGCTCTAGTTAAAAGTGTTTGATGCAATCTCGCGCGGCTTCTTTTGACGTTCTATATGAAGTTCTCAATTTCTAATACTGTAAAGATACGCCCTCTATATCTTCTTTCACATGGCTTTTATTAAGTAGTTCCTTCAGCTATTAAAGTTGTTGTCTGTAATATTGCACTTACATATTTAATAATAAACATCTGTTGAACAGATATTACATTTTCAAAATTCAATCAGGATTTTCTACAAAACTGTGTGATTAGTCTTTATTTACTAATAAGGATAAAATTTATGATATGATGTGCTATATCCAATTCTGTTTAGAATTTTGAGCAGCATTGAAATATAGAAGAATGATTATTTTTTAAATAAAGTTAAAAATACAGTTTATAATGTACATGGGCGGATCCAGACGATTTTCAAGAGGGGAGGCTGTCTTCCACCCGGGTGGTGAGGTCTTGAGGTTATGGAATATCCCCTGCTCAGCGGAGTGGCCGATGGGCCTCCCCCAGAAATTTTATTAAATATAAAGTACTTGAAAACTTCTTTTCGGGCTATTTTAAACCAACAAATTTACATTTTCTCCTAATGTAACATGAAAACCATTTTATTCCATAGGTACTCACAAGTCTACTATTTCTGTTGATCACGCAGTGTGGAATAAAAATCAATGTACTGCTTATAAAACTGCGTTAAATAAACTAAAAAAAGATTTGCTAGGCATATAGCAATCCGCGGCATCACCGGCCTCTTCTACGCCATTGAGCATTTGCACTTCTGGTAACAATGTCAAAACAAATCATTCAAATTCTTTAAATGTATACTATCAGAATACCAGAGGCTTGCGTTCTAAAACTGTAGATTTTTTTAATGCAATCGCTTTGGCCGATTTAAAGATCGTAGCATTAATTGAAACATGGCTTAACGATTCTGTCTTTGACGGAGAACTGTTTTCCGACGACTACCACAGACCACCTACCTATAGACAGATCACGCCAGTGTTACAATTTGGAAACAATTGGCTCCATCTAGGGCTCTGCATTCGAAATAAAGTTATGTCAATCAAGCATGGCGGGAAATTTGAATGCTTCATAAAGCCGCGAATTTTGAATAATAATTACTCTTCTATTTGGAAATAAAACCACTTATTTGAAAGAAAAAATGTTTTAATTTAACGTTTCGACTTTACTTCGAAAGTCGTTATCAAAAAATTGATATCATAAAATATAATTTATTATAGTAAATTATTATTATTATACTATTATATATACATATATTTCGAAGTAAAGTCAAAACGTTAAATTAAAACATTTTTTCTTTCAAATAAGTAGTTTTATTACCAAATAGAAGAGTAATTAAAGTACCAAAAGCCACACTACCTATACACACAATAAAAAAAAGAGTTTGATTCAAAATATTTTTTATTGTAATAAAAGAATTTTTTAATATTGAATAAAAATAGAAATTATTCGTAAACTTGTTAACTTAATATAAACCCTAATAGATAAATCACAACATCAAAGTGGTTTAGAAAATGAAATTCTTTAATTATTTCTGATACTTCAACAAACTACTTGATGTTAACTAGCGTCTATGTCCGATCCCTTTTTCGAGTGCCCATACAATATATTTACTTGAAATATTACTTTATACATCATTTTTTTGAGCTAAGCTGACTTAACGTACCCTTATCTTACCTGATGACTTCACCCTCTAAATTACTGACCTGTTACATTTTATTAATTTTTGATAACACGTTTCAGGCATTAGGGTATGCGATAAGTTTGGCAACAGCATGGGCCCTCGAAAAACGATTGGGAAGTTAGACTATTCTGAATAATTACATAGTGGTGTTTTGTAAACCACTTGAAGACCTAAGGGCATTTGATTTATCAGTTAGTCTAAATGTAAACGACACATGTAGTAAATTCTTGGCTTATATCTTCCTTCAGATATGTAAAATAAATAAGCTTCTTTTAAAAGATTTTTATAACTTATTTTTTGTTGGTGTTACTGTATTTTTAGTAATACCAGACTGTTTTAAAAGCTGCAGTGGTGACATATATTACTTCCACCCCCATTTCCTAAAAATGTATTAATCTATAAAACTAATTTTTAAATAAAGAAAATTAAATATATGTTACCTTCACATATTGCTGTCATATATTCTGTATCTTCATATCTTATTATCACGTTATCTTCATTAGATAGCCCAAAATAACTGTGATCTAATAATACTAGAGGAGAAGCGCCAAATATGGGGTACTTTTTTTTGAAGTTAAATATCGCATAGAAATATTTTTTCTAGGAAACTGTAAATACGTCTACTTACACTTCATTTTATGTACTGTCATTGTGGTAACTCAAAATGACAGGTTATTTGAATTTACTAATCATAACCATACCTACTGCAAATACCATATTAGGCACTTAGCTATCCTAATATGGGGTACTAGTGTTTCCGAATCTGAAGTACACAACCAAGTGTTTAAAATAAATGAATAATGCTGCAAAAATCTGATATTCATACAAAAAAGAGATTTTAATTAAAACAATATAAAAATACATATTATTTACAGAAATCACAAACATAATTTGTATCATCGTACCCAGCACATTCCGAATGAGCCCATTTAAGACACATTACACATCTTATCCATTGCTCACCAGAAGAATCATCAGAAAAAGGAATTTCGCAAAACATACATTCTGCATCATCTTCATCTTCAGTAAATGGTGATTCACAACCCTCTTCATCTAGGGTTACTTCGACCTCAGAATCCGATGATGATGAAAGGCAATCTTTGTTTTTTAATTTTGTTTTGCTTTTGTTTCATGTTCGGAACTTTAGGAGTTTCTGATTTTTTCGTCTTATCAACAGACGTGATTTTTCTCTTTACTCTAGATTTGGCAGGGCTGTTCTTTTTACTTAAACCTGTTTCTAAATCTTTTTTGTATGGGGAGCTGGTGACAACAACAGCTTTTCCAGCATTAGATCGTTTCTTTGTTGTTATATTGTGGCCTAACTTCGGGATAGGGATCAAATCAGAAGGTAACACTAGTTTTGCTGATGTTGAGGGCTGATTTCCAACTTTTGCTGATGTTGAGGGCTGAACTCCAACTTTTGCTGATGTTGAAGGCTGAACTGCCACTTTTGTTGATGTTGAGGACTGAGTTGTTACGCCTGCTTTTTCCATTGATAAATACATTTCGACAGTCTCTTGAATTGCTGGGTTGTCATGTAGAAATGGCTCCGCTACATAATCTGCTTCCCTGAAAACGTTGCGATCAACAGGAAAAAGGCCTGTTTTTTTAAAACCGTGTACTGCTGTCTCCACAACCGCTGCTCTCATGTAAGCCTTCCCAAATAGTTCTCCTATTTGATACACCGTCACAACACGTCCAGGATTTTGTTTTAACCAGCTTGTAATTTCTTGTGCATAAAATGTTTTGAATGGTGACATGAATGCAACATCTAACGGTTGCATCTTGTTGGTTGAATGCGGTGGTAAGCACATAATATGAACATTAATTTCTCTTCCTACATTGATGACTTCCAAATTCCTAGTATGACTGTAGTGACCGTCAAGAGCAAGTACAACTGGATCTTCCGGGGTGGGTTTTGTATGATTGATAAAATGTCTTAACCAATTAACAAAAATATCTTGTTGTATCCAGCCCGATGGATGACAAGCATGTATGGAACCAGGAGGCATACCATTCATCAATTTAAGTTTCATATTCTTCCTAGGAAAAATTATGAGTGGAGGAATATAAACGCCCGTTGCGCTAAAACACATAACAGTTGTCATGAGGGAGCCTCTTTCGGCAGACGAAAGGGCTGCAACTTGTTTTTTTCCTTTTAAACTGAGAACTTTTTGATGTTTATGTTGCACTATGGTTATGCCTGTCTCGTCACAATTGAAAATACGTGCTGGATTGTGTTTTACTTTTTCTAGCAAAGGTTCATAAATATTAAAAAACGATGCAACATTTACTTTGGTAAATGATCTTACTCGGGCATACGATATTCCCTGTGGCGTTCGAAATGAGAGTTCCGTATTCCGTTTTAGAAATCCTGCAAGCCATTTTGATCCTGCGCATTCCTTTCGGGTGCTGAATGGGCTTTTTAGGTTATTGTTCTTGCATAACTCAAAACTCAGTCTACAGATGTCTTTTCTAGTTAACCCAAAAAAATGTTTCTCTAAATTTAAACAATGCTTTACCAATTCCTTCTCCAGTTCCTTTGACAAAACTGGCTTCCTTCCTAGCCTTTCATCTACAACTTTTTCTGGTTCTTTATTCAATTTTACATACCTTTCCAGCGTAGTCTGTGGGACTCCAAAAGTTTTTGCACTTTTCATGTAGCCCATTCTTTTCTCTCTACAAGCTTTAATAGCTTCTATCATATTTTCCTTGTTCCATTTTTTTCGTTGACTTAGCATCTGAAATAATACAATAGTACTTAACTATCTAATGAGAAATAATTAATTCTAACGTATTTCCTAATATGGGGTACCCCATAATAAGAAAAGGATGGTACCCATATTAGGCATATTGTGGTTAAAACAAACCCCCTACAAAAATGTAAATAAGATGAAACTTGGAGCTACTTAAACTTTCATAGTAGATAGACAGAATCTTAGGCTTGTGATTAACTAAAATAGACATGAAAATCTTACCTTTTTTCCCCGTAAAATACCTGTTAGTATACACAGCAAAAACTTTCGACACGGTAGCTTGATACTTTTTGGTTAGAATAAGTGATGCAATTGTTGCCGGTAAACGAAACTCCTACATATTACAGCGTAAGATCAAAGTATAAGTTACGCTATTTCACAATAGATGATGGAAGTTTGGCGCCGGAAATAATAAGGTACCCCATAATAGGCGAGTACCCCATATTTGGCGTCTTTCCTCTATATCTAAAAATGATTTTGATTTCTTAGTTTTATAATTTTGTTAACATAAATGAGAAAGGTACTAAGTTTTAAAGTATAATTTTAAAATCTTATGATCATATACTCACCACTTGATACATTTGAAATGTTTAGTGGATCTGTATTATCAGCTACTGATGAGGTTTTAGATTCATCTAAAAAATTAATAAGTTAAATTTTATTGTAAATTGGTAAATTTTGATTATTACTTACTCTGCAAGAATAGTGTTGGCACAGCATTTAACTGTAGTCTCCGAGACCTATAATGGAAACTAATGTATCTTCAAAATGAATATGACATATTCTTTTAGAAGTAAAAACTGCCACAGGGTCCATATTATTTAATTCGGGGTTGTTAACAGCATATAACCACTTTTTAAAACGATCTATATCTTTCTTGGGATTCGGGAATATGTGACATGTGACGGGTATTTGTGGAAATATCAGCACAATTTGGGACACAACACTTATTATAAGGCATTATTATTAATTGTTTTACTATGCAACACTCACAATGAAATTATAACTATTACTCTTTACAGTCTTTACACTCAAAAAATTCAGCTCTGCCCAAAGTTACCATTGTATAAAAATTATAATCTTTATACAATGCAATTACTGTTACGAATTTACTTTGATTTAATTTCTTTGTAAAACAGGCCTACCCGCACACTACCTAGCGGATTTCTTTAAAACTACGGATTACAGTATTTCACATAAAAATTTGTAAAGAGCCATTATTTTCAAACTCTGTTCTGTATGTTTTCTTGTTTTTAAATTCTCTTCTTCTGCAATTTTCCAATTGTCTTGTATTATTTCTTCCATCTGTTTGATTCTGCTTTCTGTTATTTCTGTATTTAAATTTCTGTCAATAACCTCCATGTTCTTCTGGCATATCCTATTTTTTTCTTTCATTTTTCTTCTGATTATATTAAATTCTCTCTCCGTTTCATCTCTATTTTCTTGCAGTTCTCTCTTCATTTCTTCCTCTAAACTTGTAATTTCTCTACCTTTTATAATTAAATTTCTTTTAATATTTTCTATTTCTCCTTTCGTCTCTTTTTCAATTTCGTCCTTTGTTCTACTTATGTTTATTTCAGTGTTTCTTTGCACTTCTTTTTGTATGTTTGTTTGCAAATTTATAATTTTCTCTTCTTGCATGATTAAAGAAATTTCTATTTCTTCTTGTTTATTTCTAATTTCTTGTAAATTGGTAATTTTCTCCCTCTGTATCATCATTTCCGCTTCTATCATTTCATATTTTCTAGTCGATTCTATTTCATGTTCTTTTAACTTCTTCTCCAGTGATTTCTTTAAATCACTAATTTTTTCTTCCATTAGATTTTTAATTTCTTCTTTCATTTGTTTCTGTTCTTGTCCCATTTTCTTCTGTTCTTCCCCCATTTTCTTCTGTTCTTCAGATATTTTTGAAAAATTTTCACTCAAAAATCGCATTAACATCTGTTCTTTGTCTTCCACATTTACCTCTTGTATTTGACTATCTCCTCCTTCCGAAGTGTCTGGATT
The DNA here is from genome assembly GCA_949320105.2 of Crepidodera aurea. NCBI lineage: Eukaryota > Metazoa > Arthropoda > Insecta > Coleoptera > Chrysomelidae > Crepidodera > Crepidodera aurea. The sequence goes on along the minus strand of OX439475.1, from coordinate 72,072,753 downwards.
TTCCATGTTATCCAGATTTTCTTCTGATATTTCTCCCATAGTTCTTTCTTCTAATATATTTCTTACTGCTACTTCTTCCCCTGGCTTAATCGTTTCTCCTTCTAACTCGAAACCATATGTTTCTGTATCTCTTCCTTCATTAATTAATGCTTCCCTTAATCTCGCCATTTTAGTTAATTTTGTTCCTGTTTTATCCATACCTCTTTTTTCAAGAAACTCACTGATTTCCGAAGATTTCAACTCATTTAAAACTTTAATTTTACCCATTTTAATTTTAATTATGTTTTAGGCCCTGTTTTCAAAGAGCCCCACGTTGGGATGCCAATTGTTATGCTAATGATATTCTTCTCAATACTTTTAATTAACTTTATTTTAATCAATTCACATTTGACATATTATAAAATTCAATATACATTAACTTCAAACTCTCAAATCCGTCAACACTACTATCTATTAAGTCTTTTTCACATAATTTATTTTAAAATACACTTACAAATTTTGCCCCATTTTAACATCATAACACTATGTACTAGCGAAATATATTTCAATCTGTTTGAAGCACTTAGTAGCATTGAATGTTTGCTTAATAATAACTTGCTTGTTCTGGGTGACTTTAATATATCTTCTTATGCCGCACATCTTCATAATAACTTAGGTAATGTAATTATTTCTGCTCTTACCAACTTTTTACCAATTTATAATTTAACTCAATACAATACTGTTATGAATGATTTTGGACATATTCTCGATCTCGTCTTGTATAACAATAACTGTGTGGTGGAAAAATCGTTAGAAAATTTCGTTGCTGAAGATCGACATCATCCCGCGCCAAATAGTATCGTGTAAACTAAATATTAGCCATAGTTTAAAAAGAAATTTTCCCACAACTTCCTGCAATGAATATAACTTCCGAAAAGCAAATTTCCCGTTATTATATCAACGTCTCTCAAATATAGATTGGACCTTCCTTCCAACATTTGACAGATCTGATGATGCCTGTACCTACCTTTATGGTAAGTTATATAATGCGTTTGATGAGTGTGTTCCAATGCAACCAAAAAGAAAATGTAAAAGAAATTTTCCGCCGTGGTTTACACGAGATATTATTAGGCAAATTCAACTTAAATCAAAATTAAATCAGCAATTTAAAAAAAAAACAAAGATGTAAATACTCTTAATCAATTTAAACATTTACGAGCAAAAGTGAAATCCGAAATCGACAAGTCGTACAAAAACTACGCTAAATCAGCCGAATCTAACATGAAAGCAGATCCTAAAAAATTTTGGGCTTTTGTCAATAGCAAAAAAAGATCAACGAATATTTCTGACAGAATGACGTACAATGGCCAAACACCTAATAGTCCCACAGATATACTTAACGGCTTTTCCGACTATTTTGCAAAATCTTTCTCAGTTAGCACACCTCTTGTCTCCCATTATGACTCATTGACCTCACATGTTTTAAATATCGTGTCTTTTCTGGAAGATGAAGTCCTTATAGTCTTAAAGCAATTTACGAATAAAATGACAACAGGACCTGATTTTATTCCGGCTTTTATTTTGAAAGATTGTGCGCCTGTACTTGCTCTGCCTTTAACAATATTGCTTAACACATGCCTTAAGACTTGCACTGTTCCTAACATCTGGAAATTATCGAAAGTTATACCTATCTACAAGCATGGCGACAAATTTGATATTGGCAATTTTCGGCCTATCTCAATTATTTGTAACTTTTGTAAGGTATTCGAAATTCTGTTATACAATAGAATGTATGGTCACTTAAGTAACTGTATAACTATAAATCAACATGGGTTCGTAAAGGATCGTTCTACTATCACCAATTTGGCAAATATATCTCAATTTATTGCTGAAAGCATTGATGGGCGGTCGCAAACTGACGTTGTGTACACCTACTTTTCCAAAGCGTTCCAAAAACTATCTCGGTACGAATTATCGGCACCTCTGATTAAATTATTTAGCTCCTATTTAAGTAGTAGACGGCAGTTTGTGGTCTTTAATGGTTGCAAGTCCCTCGAACACTTAGTAACATCCGGAGTTCCTCAGGGAAGTAATCTGGGCCCTCTATTGTTTAATGTTTTCATCAATGATATAGTTGATGACCTTGACGTTAACTATTTACTGTATACTGATGACTTAAAATTATTCTGCCAAATTGATGATATAAGTGATTGTGTTTCACTTTTAGCTAACTTACGACGTGTTGAGGTGTGGTGTATAAGTAATAAATTGTCACTTAACGCTGATAAATGTAAGGTAATGACATTTTCTCTTAAAACTGACAAGATTTTACGTCATTATGAAATTAATAATTCTGTTCTTGAGCGCCCGACGACATTTGTTGATTTGGGTGTCACTTTGACCCCAAACTTTCGTTGGTTCCTCATATTGAGGCTGCTTATTCGTCTGCTAACAAAATGTATGGTTTCTTAGCTCGAAACTCGCGTGACTTCACTGATCAGGGTACTTTAAAGGTGCTGTACTAAGCCTATGTTGGATCTAAAATTGAGTACGCGGATGTTATCTGGAGTCCATTTTATGACGTACACATTCAGAAACTTGAATCAGTTCAACGGAAATTTCTGAAGCTCCTTTCTTTCAAAATGGACGCTATTTATCCTCCTACTGGAGTTCTTAATAGTACGCTTCAAATGAGACATTGCGTGGATAGCTTAAGTTCTCGTCGTGACTGTCACCTATTGATATTCTTGTTTAAACTCGTAAATAATAAAATCAGCGCCCCAATTTTCTTCAAAAACTGAGGTTTAATATCCCGAGATTAGCTTCTAGAGTTGACAATACATTTTACCTTCCTACCCATCGAAGAAATATTTTAAAATTTTCGCCACTTTACAGGATGTGTTCAATTTGTAATACTGTAAATTACCAGCTTGATATTTTCCACTGTCGTATATCTGCGATTAATGCATTTTTCTTTGAAAAATGACATTCTTGTTAAATAATATACGTATATTCCTGTTCTGTAGTTGGGTTTGTCCTGTTTGAACAGTGTAACAATAAATAAATTACGATACATTTGTATATTTATTTTAATTAATAAACATTTTCATACAATTTTATAATAGCCCAGTTGCCAGAGCCACATTTAGACCAAACTCTCTCATAAAATGTGATATCGCTTAAACTAGGCTCTTAGTACTTTATTGGGTGTAGAAAACGTTAAAAAATCTTTGCTGCTCTAAAGTGTATGCTTAAATTTACAATTTCGAAAACAAAAATGGAAATTTGGTTTTTGCGTTACCGATATCTCGAAAAATAAAAAAAAAATCGAGAAACTAATAGCACAACGTGCAAGAGCAAAGAATTTGGCTAAGATTTGTATTATTAATTATTTACCTAAATTATTAAAAATATGAAAGCGAATTAGAAGATCCTACTTACATTTTTTAATTATTTAATTTAACTATAAATGTTACATTAATTTTTTTTTCGATAGGATGCATATTTCAGCCACAAATCGAAAAAAAACCAATATCCAACCCTCAAGTTAAATATTTAGCTACCCCCACCTCCTTCCGGAACTTTTTTTGTCCAATTTATTTTTTTTAATTTACTTACATTATTGATTATATTGATTGATTAGTTTTATTATTGGGCAGGGCATCAGATTCTGGTGACCTTATCTTCAATTAACACCGCAAATCTATTCAAAACTATTTATTAACCCTATAAACAGGAAAATTCCACTGAACCTCAGGTTGTCTTGGTACGTCTAGAGTTCTCGACGACAGAGTTAACAACTAGCTTTTACCTATTTACTTTCAAAACTTTGGTGGGTTTCTCACAACTTTAAACTATCAATAGCAAGACAGTTTGTTTTAATATACGAAGCCTGTAGGTATCTGTCTAACCAGCATCAGATAAAAAAGATTAAAGTTGTTTAGTATCAAACAACAACATATAATAATTTATTAATTCTACGAGAAAATAAAATACTAATATATAAAAAATAAATTATTTAAGACTTTTAAAATTAACTAAAACAATCATATAATATCTATACCTAAACAAGAAACCAAACTATTGCAAAAATATACTTTAAGAAAAAAATATTTCGATTTAACATTGACTACCATTATCGATAGTATACTACTGACCTTTTGATTACAATTCACAATTGCCCTTTACTCACAAAATTACTTACAGACTAGTAAAATACTCACAAATTGGCAACCCTGGTTTCTCAGGAGATTATTAAATATTTTTGGCCTTCAATTTCATACGTCTTCCAATTCCCTTTCTTTGTAACTAAATAACACATTAACAAAAGACAAGCAGAAATGAAAAAGAAGATTTCAAATTATAATTTCACTCAAGCAACGACATGACCTAAAGACATGACTGCCATCTCCATTGCGTTCACATAATCCTACTGATAAAAGTCCGTAAGGCGATACTACTATATTATCTTTATACAATGCTAATAGCTATGAGCTACCACCAGCAAAACTTGAAGCCGAGAAGAGAATTTTGAAAACTTAACAAAACAAAAATTCCCAATTTGCATTAGGAGTTGCAGTATTTGACGGTTGGCGGAATTTTGCTCGAATTAGGTGTTTAACTCCAAATCTAACCTCATTTATTTTGTATTTCTAATTACTCATACTTAATTACTTTCTACATAATTGCATGTTTTTTTTTATGTTTTTTTGCTTAAAATAGATAAAAAATAATAAGAAAAGATTTGAGATTTTATGCAACGTTTAATACAGATACGTCACTGGGACGGTACTGATTTGCTTTACGGTAAACGATTAAAAAAGAAGAAACATAACAGACCAAGACCATCACTAGTTTCGAAAAACGAAGACGAAGAAGAAGAAGAATATAGAATAACGATTTTAAAGTCGGGAAAACACAAATACACTAACTTAGAAACAAAGAAAATACTATATACTAATTAAAAAATATTAATAAATCAAAAATAAATGCAAAATCAAAAACCCACGCTTCAACAAAAATCAAAGAAATGACATTATTGACAGTGACATTTAACAATTTTAACTTTGATGTCGAGTGAATTCGTTGAACTTTCGATTCGGCTTATATCTAACTTCAGTTACGCAACCAGTGACGTAATTTCAACATTTTCGCAATATTCAAAAGGCACATTATAAAAATTAATAAAGTGTTGGTAAAAATTATGTATGGAATTAAAATTAGAAAAACATATTGTATTGTTAGTAAACCAGTAAGGAATTTTAATTTATTAGATTCGACATCCTAAGACCGGTTTCTGTCTTTCTACTTCATCAGTTAGGCTTTTCGAATCCAATTAATAAAATTCCAAACTCGTACAAGTCAATAGCTATATCCGCTATAAGATAACATTTTTAGATGTGCTACCATCTATGATAAGAAGAGAGTATTGACATTAAATTTTGACTGAATCTAGTCTCTTCTTATCATAGATGGTAGCACATCTAAAAATGTTATCTTATAGCGGATATAGCTATTGACTTGTACGAGTTTGGAATTTTATTTATTGGATTCGAAAAGCCTAACTGATGAAGTCGAAAGACAGAAACCGGTCTTAGGATGTCGAATCTAATAAATTAAAATTCCTTACTGGTTTACTCACTTTGTATTAATCTCTGAAAGGGATAAAAAAGAAGAGAGTGACATCTTGACTAGATTCAGTCAAAATTTAATGTCAATACTCTCTTCTTATCATAGATGGTAGCACATCTAAAAATATTGTATTGTTATTTATTCATATAGTACTTGTTATTTATAAGGTTTTAAATAGAATCTGAGAATTAGTTAAACACCCAATTATGTTCGAAAAATTTTGTTCGAATGTGATTATGTTCGAGAAACATATATTCGAAGATACTGTTGATCGTAAACATTATGATCGAAGATAGTTTTCTCGAAAAAGATTAGGTAGAACAATTTTTGTTCGAGAAAATGTTAAATTCTTTTATTTCAAATTGATTGATTAACGAAAAACAATAAATAAATGAAGAACAATTTATTTCATATGATACAGTTAGAGTTATTATTTAAATAAGGTAGACCACACCTCTTAAGTACTGTAATAATTCCTCGTCTCCAATACTAGCTACAAACCCATCCAGTGTTCTTTTTAGCCGCTCATTGAGTGTATTGTAATTTTTATTTCTTTTAGCCAAGAGTTCCCCACTTCTATCTTTAACAATTTTAATATATGAAGAAAATAAATTCTCCATATCTCAAATGTGGCTCTATTTTTTCAAAATAAATTCGAAAAATCTCAAAGTCGGTACCAACAAATAATATAATAAAATTATATTGTAAATGCAATCACGTCCAAATCGAAAACAACTACTCCTGGGACAAAAGCCCCCACAGGCGTTGAATTAAAACGATTTAGACGCGAGTTGGATGGCTATTAACCAAACCAACACTTTGATTTTGTTATTTGAAGAGTTAGTCATTCCTAGACCAGTAGGAACTAGATAACCTCGACACCACATCTTTAAGCAGTGTCTGAAGAAAACATTGGAATCACCGGGTACTTATAGCCACTGAAACCGGTCTGGAAATGACAAACTCTTCAAATAACAAAATCAAAGTGTTGGTTTGGTTAATAGCCTCCCAACTCGCGTCTAATTCGTTTTAATTCAACGCCTGAGGGGGCTTTTGTCCCAGGAGTAGTTGTTTTCGATTTGGACGTGATTGCATTTACAATATAATTTTATTATATTATTTGTTGGTACCGACTTTGAGATTTTTCGAATTTTTCGATATTTATTTTTAATATATGTTAAACTTTGTTCTTTTTTAAGCCGTTTAAAAATTTTCAAATGGAAGGTTTTTTTGCTTTAGTTTCTGTTAAAAAGCCATCCTTCGACCAAATTTTTAGTAACGGCTGTGCTGAGACTTTGGTTTTTTCGTACCCTTCTCTCTAATTTTCCAATCCATACATCTTCAAAATAATTATCTAAATCTTGGCATTCCGTTTTGAACAGGTTTTGTTCCATAATTAAATTAATAGTATATACAGGGTGTCTCATTTATCAAGGGATAACATTGCTATATCAGAAACGGTAAGAGATACAAAGATGATTAAATGGGAAAAAAGTTGCCTATTTTAGAGCCCATTAGAGTTCTACAAAAACATTCACTGTATCTCTTGCCGTTACCAAGATATACAGGGTCTCTTTTCGTTTTGTGCACCAGGCTTATTTCAAAAAATATTAAAAAATGGAAAAGGAAAAATTTTTTTGATTACAAATTTTAAATAAAACGCAATCATCAAATCTTACGGCGACGTTTCGTTTCTTTAGGGCTACCCTCTACTTCATTTTTTTAAATACGGACCTGTATTTTTTTATTAAAATTTCGATAAAGCATTAAAAGACCAATTCACTGATATATCATACAGTACGATGTATACAACGTTTCGTGACAAAAATAATCATCAATTTTAAAAATCCTTCAATACGGTCCTGCTTCTATTTGGGGTTGTGCGTTACTTGTGTTGGGTTAAAGTCAGTTACAAATAAAGCGATCAAAAATAAAAAAGAATAATCAACACTGTATTTTTACAACCAACACTAAAATTAAAAATATTAGGATTTTCCTACTTAACACATGTTAATGTTAACACACAATAGCGCTCGAATTATTTCGAGCGTTTATTTGGGATGCTCGAATTATCTCGAGCGTTTATTTAGAACGCACGAATATTCTCGAGCGTTTATTTATAGCGCTCGAATTATCTCAAGCGTTTACTTATAGCGCTCGAATTATCTCGAGCGTTTATTTATAACACTCGAATTATCTCGAGCGTTTATTTAGAGCCCTCGAATATTCTCGAGCGTTTATTTAGAGTGCTCGAATTATCTCTAGCGTTTATTTAGAGCGCTCGAATATTCTCGAGCGTTTATTTGGGAAGCTCGAATTATCTCGAGCGTTTGTTTAGGGCGCTCGAATTAACCCGAGCGCCTTGTTAAGGGGTTAATAAATAATTTTACCTACGGCCACTACAGAAAATAGGCAAAAACACACGACACACAGCCTCACATTACGCACGGTACATACAAAACCGTACGATTTATTTATCGTAAACAAAACAAAACAAAATAAGTTGGACAAATTATTTTGATCGTTTTAACTTACTGGCCTATACCTTGAAAAAGAAAGTGTTTTTATAAATCGTTATTTTATCTGTAGAAAAATAATGTATAAATATACCAGGTGTGATTCCTCACTCGACCATTCACTGTTGGGTTCTAATTAACAGTGATGTTCCTAAAGTGGCGCTGGGAAACAGTAACAAAGCCTACACAGAACACGAGGCTAATGGCCATAGTAGTCGATGCCGTTGACACAGAAGTAAAAAAAAAAAAAAATAGTCACTGAAATCCCTACACCAAAAGAATTTTTGGGGCAGTTCTAAAGCCTGTTTTGATGAATTTCATCAGATATTAAGAATAAATAAGTTTTGTCAAAGAATTATGCACATTATCATCATTGTCGTTTAATCTACTTTGTTTTTAGTTGATTATTTATTATCTTTTGGTCTACTCTGAATAAAAGAGGGGTGCAGTAAAAGTGGAGATATAACGTCAGATTCCATAGGCGTACTTTGCAAAATAAAAATAATGTGATTAAACTTTTTTTAATCTCTTGGTATTAAAACACAGTACTTACCTAAAATCAAAAAAAAATAAAAAGTTCAAGAACTATCTTTAAGTGGCAACCGGAGTTCTTGTGAATGGCATTTCTTTAGAAATAAAAAGGTAAAACGGTCAAAACAATTTGTCCAACTTATTTAGAAGGGCAACTATAAGTAGGTAGTAATCGCGTAACCGCCCGTCATCAGCGTAACCATAGCAACTGTCAAAATCAAAATAATAGAAACAAACTTTTTGAAAGACAAATAAGTTTTAGATAATAATTATAAGATATGAATATGTCAAGTGATAGTGAAAACGAAAATTTAACTCCTCCCAACGTCATGGAAATGGCAAAAAATGGCAACCAATAATTTACTGCCAAGTAAATTCCGCGAACGCTACGAAAATTGTTACAGTAGATTCATGGATTGGAGACTATTACCAACCTGTACCTACTTAAGTATATGTAACAATTTTTAATAGGTATGTAACAATTTATTAATGTTTCAAAGTTTCAATAAAGTTTCAATGTTAATAAATAAAACGAATTATCCTATATGATAATATATCCTCTATAATTTTGTAAAATTGTTCGAAATAAAATTGTTAAAAAAATCTAAAGATGCAATAACTAAGTCCTGACTTTTGGCACACTGTATATGGCCGTAGGTAAAGTATAGTACGTAATGTGTGTTGTAAAGCAATTACGCACTCATGCAATTTTTCCATTCGTGCGTAAAATGCTATTTACAACACATTACGTAATATACTATTAAATGACGGGCGATTACGCGATCACTACCTACTTTCAAATTATTAAATGTTCCGCTTACTTTTACGTATAAACTCTGCGTTTTGTTTACCAAAACCGTGCGTTTTGTTTACGGTAAACAAATCTCACGGTTTTGTGTTTTTCGTGCGCCATGAGCTATATACTGAGGCTGTGTGTCGTGTGTTTTTACCTGTTTTCTATAGTGGCCGTAGGTAAAAGATCTTACAATAGAATTTTCAGGTACAAATGCTACTGACTGTAAAAGTTAAACTTTTTGTGAAAACTCAATATCGGTATCATACTTTTTTTAATTCACATTTTTTTATTTTTCTGTATAATTGTTGCTTAAAATGAACCATAATGCCTAATTGTGACGTCTGTGAGTCGGAAGGACATGGACCAAAATTTACCCGGATTGAGAGTACCTCCCCCCCCGTTTTCGAGGATGCTGGACACGATGGCGGTATCACAATTAATAAACCCTCTAAAACGGCCAAAAACTACCCCCTAAAGGGGTTAAACGGGCAGCGCGTCATTTCACTGTAAAAAAAACGTCTTTCCCCCCGTTTTCGAGGATGCCGAGCACGGTGGTGGTGTTAAAGATTACTTCCGAACCTCACCAACCCCTCCACCGGCCAAATTTTTCTTCCTTTTAACAGCGACAAAACGTTTGTGCCCCCGTTTTCGAGGTTGCTGAACACGATGGCTGTATTAGAATTTATCTTTTCGCCAGCCAAACCCCCTAAAACTCCCAAAAACTACCCCCATCGTGTTCAGTATCCTCGAAAACGGGGAGGGAAGGTACTCTCGATCCGGGTAAATTTTGGTCCATTTTTCATGGTTTTTTCCGACTCACAGACGCCACTACAACTGTACAACAATATTAATTTTATCGCGTTTATGACACCCATCTCAAAGTCCAAATACTTTTTCACGTCCATGTTTCTTCTTTATCAGGTAATAAAACATAAACTAGTGGCAGATCGCTATAGTGCACAAAAGTTGCCATTGGTATAGACGTTAAAAAAGCTTTAATTATTATTTTTTTATTAATTTGTCTTCCGGTTCGCGCAATGCCCTCGAAGTTAGCAAAAATTTTTTTTAAGCACGCCAGATGGTTTTAATTGCTTACATATACCATGAATTAACTACTAAAAGTATGTAAAATCAATATATATGCACTTATTATACATTTGTTTCATATCTTACAGTTGCGTAATATTGTACAAAATGAGTAAAATTAGTAGTTTTTGCAAAATTTTAAAGTTTGACTGTTTAGTACATTTTAATCATACGACTTAGAGATACTTGTGGGAAGACATCTACAATGGAGTATTTGTCTTCTCAGCATGATTGCAGCTCTCGACTTCGTCTCGAGCTGCAAACTTCATGCATCGTGCAACAAATACACTTTTTGCACTAGTTACACAAATAACTATTTCAAAATATTAACCGTTTAGCCACAATGGACCGTCGCGTCTACCATATTACTGTTTTTTTTTACATTTTTGAAAAATTTTATACGCTCTTCCCCTCACTAAAATGGAAAACTTCACATAAATTTTTTTCGTTTTAGAACCTAATCTTCACAATCCAATAGGTCCCCCATGACGCTTTAGTAACTGCATATTTAGCATCTCTGCCTCCCCTACTATTAATAACTAAGCGAAAAATTAGAATTTTAATTATCAAATACTATTAAACGAGCAAGGTTTGTATGTGTGTGTGTGTGTCCAGAGGATCTCGAAATCCACTCGTCAGAATTCAATGAAACTTTCAGGGTAGACTAATTCCTATCTAAATCGGCAAAAAATGTAGGTCTCATGTCTGTGAAAATTCGATCTTCCGAGATATTTACAAGAAAAGTTAAGCTTTTAGTTTTATTTCCTAGCAACGGCAACTTGTTTCTATAGTAATATACTATAAAGGAGAGAGGATATAACGTCACATTCCATAGGCGTACTTTGCAAAATAAGTTTCTATAATATAAATAAGGTCACAGCATATAAAATATATATACCCACTTCGTAGATTAAATTTTGAAGTTATATTATTTACAAAAAATAAAAATAAACCTTATGCATCTGACACTTTAACATTGAACGAATTAAATTTAACCAATAAATAACAAGGAGGATTATATGTTGGGATTAAACTGTTTTTAATCTCTTGGCATTAAAAGTAACGCTTCAGTACTTAACTAAACTCAAAGATTAAAAAAAAGTTAGTTCAAGAACTATCTTTAAAAGTCACTGTCTTCACTAAAACTACTGGTATCACTATAATTGTCTTTTCTGAGGTTTATTATTATAGGTTCTATTAAATTATCCATTGATAGTGGATATACTTTTCTAAATGAATTTTCCACCTTTTTAACATGATCAATGCATTTTCCCCAATGTTCTCTATTTACATCTGAAAATGCCTTCAAAAACAAATTTCGCACATCAGGAAATTTAAATATTTTATTGTTTTGAGAAACATAACCTTTTAATAATTGTGACCAGATCAGTTCAATGGGATTTAACTCTGCCTGGTACGGAGGCAATCTGAGAATTTTTATTAGTTTTTCTCTGGCCATCTCATCTATAATATATTTTTTGAATTTTGAATTTGAATTACTAATAATTCTGCCTTCAAGGATTTAGGAGGACTGATAATATTTTTAGAATGAAGCCATTTTGAAATATATATTTTATTACAAAATTCCGAATCAATTAAAATACATACGATACGGCTATGAATAAATAAAGTCTGACTTATCTGTCAAAATAACAGGTTTATTAGAGTAAAAACCATGGAAACAAGATTAAATCTAAAAAACTATATTAGGCCGATCAGATGTATTAAAATTTAAATTTTAACTACAAATAAGCATTGAAGGATGAGGTAAAAATAAAATTTCTACCTCTTGAACCTGTACTACGTTCTGCAAATTAAATACTGCACTCCTTTCTTCTGTATAGTATAGTAGTAAAAAGGTTTGACTTTATTTAATTTCTGGCGTTTTAATCTGAAAGAATTCAATTTTAAATTTGCCGCTTTATATAAAAAATGAAAGGTTCATTTGACGGACATAAATAATTTGCTTGTCAAATGACAGCCATCTCATAAATTCAAAGTTGAAAATGCAACGTTGCCAATTCAATTTCAGAAATCATGGGTTTAGGTAAATATTTATAGGAACGTTGAGTAACACTGTTAAAATGGACATTTGTCAAAATGTGACACCTGTAAAAACGTGACAACTGTTAAAATGTGATACGTGTCAGAATGTTACAACTGTCAAAATGAACAAATGTCAAAATGTGACACCTGTCAGAATGTAACAAATGTCAAAAGGTCACACGTATCGTACTTTTATTTATTTATTACACAGATCTAACCTAACCTAAAGCTAATCTTTTTGTTTTTGGCGGGTGGAAATGCTTTATGCACATCAGGTAAAGGTTCTTCCCTTCCCCGATAGTGTGAGACTACCCCTTACGGTTACTCACTAAAACCACCCCACTGAAACCACTATGCCCTACACGCTGCTGTTGCCCGTCCCGGAAACGGGGCCTGTCCGCCGTGACTATTCGCGAAGATCAAGCGTCAGTAGATGTTGCCCTAAAAGGGTGAAATCTCCAGAAACTATGCAACTTTTAATGCATTTAACTAACCTCTATGACAAGCAGTTGATAAACGTCAACAACACCTGCAGCAAATTGAAAATTAACACTGACAGCTTTTTTAATTTTCCCGCCTACTTTCAAGCCAATCGCCAATCAACTTTCTATTTATCTACCTTTCTGTAGTTCAAGTAGATGTGATTTTCACGAATTAATTAATAATTTGTCAGGTTATAAATATACTTAAATTATATACTCATTAGACTGCTTAAAAATGTAGATTTGAATATTAAGAGCGAAGCTCGGTGATAAGTAAAAACATTTAATTTGAATAACCTTACAGCTTAAGTGGCAACCGGAGTTCTTGTGAGAAGCAAATTTCACTTCTATTTTATGAGGATTTTCTAATATAAAATTGTATTTATATGCGCGCTACTGGGAACACTTGGCCATGTAATATTTCTCGACAGCTTTAAATGTATGTAACGATGTGGCAGCACTTTACAAAGATATTTAAGAAAAAAATGGGAAACCATATTATTTAAAAACTATTTGATATTTATTAAAACAAATAGGAGCAAATTTTCATAGATTTAATGCAGAATGGCGCGGATATTTCTTTTTGTTATTTTCCATTTAAAATTAACAAAATAAATACTTTTCGAAGGTTTACAAAAAAATAAAGATTTCTCCACCCTAAGTTTTGGAATTATTAGTATTTCCTGAAAATTTCACAAAAATCAGAAGAAAACTAAAGGCTTAAAAGGTTATTAAAATTTTTCAAGGGGTTTGGTTTGCTCTTAATAAATCGAGCTTAGGTTCGATCTCGGAATAATTTGTAATTGCCTGATATAAAGGGGAGGATTTATAAATGTTGGTTCTGTGAGAAGGAAGATATAATAAATTATTGCTTCTAGCATTAATTCTAGGAACGTGAAAATTTAGCATATTTGTCAGATTAATGCAGTCGATATTACCATTTACTAATTTATGTAAGAAAATCACAGATAGCATGATTCTTCGCTTGATTAGGCTACAGGCATTGAAGCGTTCGTAAAAGTATTCCTGAGGAATACCTCTTGCTGGAAATTCTTTATCTAAAATAAATGAACACGAGTTGAACTATTTGGTAGTTAAACATAGGATTCCAGATGATGCACGCGTATTCCAGCCTTGATCGTACAAGTGTGGAAAATAGTAAGTTCATAGTAGAGAATTCAGTAGTCTTTTTATATTGCGAATAAGAAACCCAAGCATTCGAAACGCAGAGGATACTGTCTTTTCGATGTGGCTCGAGAATGTCAACGCATGATCAAAGTAAACTCTCAGGTCCTTAATTAAGTTAGGTCGTGTTAGAATACAGTTTTCAATAGAGTATGGGATTAAATGAAACGAGTCTTTTCTGCAGAATGTCATTACATTGCAGTTACCTATATTGAGGCATAGCTTATTCCTAATTATTCCTAATTCATTAAACTCTGATAGATTTTTTTGGAGGTTTTCACAATCCTGGATATTATTAATTTCACAATAGAATTTCGTATCGTCTGCTTAAATCTTTATTAAAACGTTTATTTTACTGGCAATGTCATTAACAAAAAGATTAAATAACAACGGACCCAGGATTGACCCTTGTGGAACTCCTGAGCTTTGTATAAAAGTTCTTGATTTAAATCCGAGGCACTGAACATATTGATATCGATTGTTTAGGTATGATTTGAGGATTGATGGCAGCGGACCAGAAAAACCAAGGTTTGGAGAAATCAGTATAGATTACATCTACCTGACTTCTCCTATCAAGTGCCTCAAGCTAAGAATTGTGTAATACAAAAGAGGTTTGAGATAGTCGATCGACCGCTGATGAAACCATGTTGTTCAGGGGTAATTAAATTACGGAGTTGAAAAGACAGACGTGTGTGGAGAACAGATTCAAAAACTTTTGAAAAGTTACATAATGTATTTAGATATATCATTTTTGTCATCTTTTTTAAATACTGGGCAAACTTTTGAAAACTTCCACTTGTTAGGAAATTGACCAGTTTTTATTATAAAATTTAAAATAATATGTAGAGGAAAGACATACCTTCTTTTTCCTCCATTCACTAGAATGCCATGTCCAAAAATAGAATAAGCGAAATAGAGTTTTTCGAATATGTTTCTCGAACATACTCACATTCGAACAAACGTGCTTCGAACAACATAATTCGAGCAAAATTCCGCCAATCTCATTTGACCGTTTTTGTCACACTTTCTTTTATAAATTCTTCAACTTTTTTCTTATTTATTAACTTATTTGGTTACTAACTTTATTCTTTTATTTCTTCATGATAGTCGGTTTTTTCGTATCTATCTAATCTCTTGTACTACGCCTTTAATCATTTTTATTACTTCCTTCATTTAAATTTTTAACAGATATTTTGTGTTGCCTCAATCAAACGCCCATGTTTATCAGTCGTGGCGCGTTATCACCTCGACTCCCAGATAACCCGCCGAAGATTGAGACCACTCACCTTATTTAACCTTGATCAGCATCTACTTTACAATAATGCTGCATGTTTAATTTTAAATTCCCATTGGAATATAAAAAAATCGGATGTGGCCATGCACATGACTTTACCATACTTTAACGGCCCTACTAATGGAGTGGATCTGGTTTTGAAAACGAAGTCGCTCTTTTCGAAAAAATTTTTTTGTGATTATATAGATTCGAGGTGCCTCTTTTACGTGATCAATATATGAAAGTTAAGGGAGGTGTGGAGGGGGGTAAATTAACATGTAAAGATATGGAAAATGGGTTTTCGCTGAGTTTTATTCGGATCGAAACGACTTCTATCTATAAAATAAAGTACTCGCGAAAACGCTTAAACTGAATTTTAACCCGTACAAATCGGTCTAGGGGTTCTTGAGATATTGCGATTTGAAAATATATGGATTTTCGCCGCGGCGAAAACACACCTAGAGCCGTGTTCGCGTTTTTCTCATGGAAGAAAATGACTTAGAAACTTGATATTTTTTCCTCCGATAGATAGTCATGACCCAAGCATTATATCCAAATTTAAACCCGCTAGTTTAATTTGAGAGGGATAGGGAGGGCAAACACTGATTAATTTTTGACTCGAGGTAACTTTTTTAATTCTTGACCAATCCGGGTCAGCAAAATGGCAAACTCTTTCATAAGGACACTGCTACAGCATGTATTAAGAAGATGATGGTATTCGCGAAAACGTACAAATTGTGACCGAATTTTTGATTTTACAAATTTTATTTTTCGATTTTCGCAACGAAAGAGTAAAGTGGGGAAAATTGTTTATGCGCCATCGGTTGCGAAATTTTTTTCTCTTTGATTTGAGCCCTACAGGGACTCTATCCGATAATCAGGAAGGGAGGGAGGGGGGTAAACGCGTTTAGCCCTGTAGAAGGGCAACACATAGGGTTAGTGACTTCGTGCTAGGCTCATTTTCAAGAGCAATCAGTTCTCTTTAAATTTTTTTTTACTTCAAAGCTATATCTATATTAATGCCTGCGGGAGTGCGTGATATATTTATAAAAACGTGTGCGCTCGCTCAGCCGTCGTGAAATTAGATGCTGGAATAGTATTTGCGAGAGAGCAGAGAGATGATGTGAGAGAGACGAGATATAAAAGGGAGCGCTTAGCTCCTATGCCGGCATCTAATTTTATAAATATATCACGCAAACCTGCAGTCCTCTATAAACTTAGAGCTTTGTTGTAAAAAAATCTTGAAAGAGAACTGATTGTCCTTGAAAATGAGCCTAACACGAAGTCACTAACCCTATCCGTTGCCCTTCTACAGGGCTAAACGCGTTTACCCCCTCCCGCCCTTCCTGATTATCGGATCGAGTCCCTGAAGGGGTCAAATAAAAGAGAAACAAATTCCGCAACCGATGGCGAATAAAAAAATTTCTTCTTTTCACTCTTTCGTTGCGAAAATCAAAAATTAAAATTTACAAAATCCGAAATTCGGTCGCCATTTGTCCGTTTTCGCGAAAATCATCATCTCCTTAATACATCCTGTAGCAGTGTCCTTATGAAAGAGTTTGTCATTTTGCTAATCCGGTCAAAAATGAAAAAGTTACCTCGAGCCAAAGATTAATCAGTGTTTGCCCTCCCTCTCCCCCCAAATTAAACTAGCGGGTTGAAATTTGGACATAATGCTTGGGTCATGACTATCTATCGGAGGAAAAAAAATCAAGTTTCGAAGTCATTTTCTTCCTTGCGAAAAACGCGAACACGGCTCTAGGTGTGTTCTCGCCGCGGCGAAAATCCATATATTTTCAAATCGCAATATCTTAAGAACCCCTAGACCGATTTGGACGGCTTAAAATTCAGTTTAAGGGCGCGGTCTTCCTGTGTATAAAATCCTATGCTGCAGACCAAAAGTTAAATCGACTGATTTCCGAATGTAATGGGATTTAAAATATAATTTTCAGACAAATTAAAGATAAAGGTCTAACTTAGATAGTCTTACTATTTTAAATCGATAAATTTATTATTTTCTATGAAAACGACAGCTTTAAAATCATCCAATTTTTTTAACCTTAAAAGTGGCATTTAACAATCTATAAATCCTCGATTCTGAAAAAATAAGAAAAATAAACATTAACTTGACCTAAGTTAGACCTTTATCTACAATGTGGTTTAATCAGAATACATCAAAATACTTTAATTTATGAAATCAGTCGATTTGAAATTTTGAAGTCATTTCAAATTAATTTGAAAGTTTGGTCAAACAATGGCGTCTAAAAATTCTTTACCCATAGGTATTCAGTATATATATATATATATATATATATATATATATATATATATATATATATATATATATATATAATTATATATAGATCATATAGGTTTTAACACTGTAAGAAAGATGGTGCCCGAAGCAAATCAAATTTGCAATGGATGCCAACCCATCAGCTGAGATATTTAGCGGGGTGATACCATAATTAGCCCAGTTGTGAGAGACTTTGACCTCTCATAAAATGTGATATCGCTTTAAAAGGTGTAGAAAACGATAAAAAATCTTTGCGGCTCTAAAGTGTATGCTAAATTCGAAAAACTAATAGCACAACCACGTGAAACAGCAAAAAATTTTACTATTATTTATATTTCAGATAACATTTGTTCACTTTAAATTTTATTTTAATGTAATATACTTAAATGTTTCTTTTCAAATTATATTGCTAATTTTATATTTTGTTTGTTAACTGTTTCATTTTATTAATTGAATTGTTTTCATTATTCTACAATAAATTATTGATATTTTGTAAACTATAAACGTCACTTATAGCAAATTTTATCTCAAACTATAAAAATGCCATTTTTGGTTTTACTGTACAACTCAAGAAAATCAATAAACTCTGTAGATTTTTTTATCTCTAATTTTTTCCAAAAATTCAATTTTTTTCCCATTTCATCGTATTCCTATCTGTTATGGTTTAGAATATAGCAATGTTGGCACATAATAAAAGAAACATGCACTCAAAACACAAAAAGAACGCTGCAATTGTATTTATTGTCTTTGTAAATAAAGTAAAGTAAAGTTTTTGCTCTCCAAACATTTAAAAAAACTTTAATCAGAAAGGAACATTCTAAGTACGCCGAATATAATAATATATCATGAATTTAAATTTTCGCAGGAACTCACAGCTGTTGTTGATAAGTTCATTTGGCAACGTCGAATCAGTGGTTAGGCAACGTTTTGTCTCAAAGTTGACGAGATTTTAGAGTATTTATAGATATATTTTTTATTACTCGAGGACGAGATGCTTTTTGCGCATGTCGTTTAACTGTCATAACGCGGGAATTTTTAAAAAGAATTCAAAATTATTTGTGTAGATATGTTATGCACTAGAATAAAAATATAGAAAGTATTTTAGAAAAGAATTAGGGAATATTATAAAGTAGAAGATAAGAATATATTCAAAATAACTGATATGTTGTATGACTTTCATAATAAATTAATTTTTACTTTTTAATAGTTAGTATGTGTCGGAATCATGATTTTTCTTTTTTAATCAGTTATAATAACTATTAAATTGTCAATGTGTCAAATTATTACTTACCATGGAACTCTAATTTATCAAATTAAAAAAAATGTAATAATTTTGTGCATAGGCATAGAAATGTAAATTTTCACTTCTGTTTTGTTTTCAAACATCAACTTCCTGTTGTCAAATTGGTTAAAAAAAAGTTCTGATTTTGGTAGATGTCGATCAATATGTAATCTTTCATATTTTATATTCAAATTCATTAATCTGAAAATTATAGAGATATATTTATTTTCAAATTGTTTGGGACTTCTAAATATCTTTGAAATGTTCACCTAAATCGTAATTCATCGTTAGCGCGGTTAATTTTTCTTTCGTTTCTCACACTTCATAACGAAGAATAAAATCACTTTATACGGGGTAATTCATTGAGAACTGCGCATACCGAAAGGGTAGATGGAGAACACCGAGGTGCTTCTAAATAACCTATGGGTCTGTCGTTCTTTATAACCAAGATACAGGGTGATTTATTAATTTTCCCCATTTTTTCAATTAATCATAACTTATGAACGACCCTATACGTTTTTGTAATATTTGGTTCGTATGTTCTTTGTCTACAGTGGTGTCGATTAACATATTCCAAGTCCGGCCTTAAAAAGTTAATGAGTAGGTTTCGAATCGAAACAATACCCAGTATATTAATATTTTAAAATTTTATTTGGAAAGAGCAGAAATCTCTTTCGACATAACCTATTACCGTGATTTAATTGGAGATTTGGCATTTTTTAATTTTTTACAGTTTGTACTTTAATTCTTGGTTTTTATAGTTAAGCATTTTGATAAAACTAAAAATACAAATAGAATTGCTATAATTTTAAAATTAATATTTCTTCAAAACACAAAAATATAAGAAGATCATAAAACGCACTTTTTATTATATAAAATCAAGGATCTCGGGTTTAAATAGTCTTCAAGAAAAGTTCGGTGAAAAAAAATTGCTAAAGCGACTTACTCCTTTGATGCAATTGTCTAGGAGTCTAGGGCCACCGTGAGCTGAACCAAAGTTCAAACGATGCCTGCCCGCCTTGACTTAAAAAAGCGATTCTTTGATCTACAAAGAAGCGCCGACGCAACTTGACACGTGTCGATTCTGGAATAGTTGTCATAGCTATATACTAACTTTGAAATGAGCAATAACATCACTCTGTATACATTTGAAAGGGGCATTTTATTTCGAAAATTTAATACCAATTATACCCTAGTAAAAAATTGTTTCCTACTTTCTTTGACATGTTTACCTAAATCGTAATTCATCGTAATAAATAAATAAATAAATAAATAAATAAATAAATCGTTTGCGTGGTAAATTTTTCTTTCGTTTCTCATATACTTTATAACGAGGAACAAAATCACTTCATATAAATAACTGAAAAGAAAATGTTATTTTGATATTATCAATGCCCCAGTAACAAATTATTTTAATTTTAAGAATTAAAAGAAAGATTTTATGGATGAATAGTTTTCATTGAAAGGCTCTGTATAAATAATATATACCTACAAAGAAAATAAATGAATAATTATTTATCATTATGTTCTTTATTGTTAGCTAACCACTTACAAAGAGCTATCGACCGAGGTCCTTCTGCCCATAAATGAATAATAAAAAGTTAAGATTATACATTTTGGTAATACTAAATATTGTTCTCCCCTTGTATTAAATATAGCAGACAATGAATTTCTCGAATGGTTTCTGTAATGAGAAAATTTCAAAGGAAGGTTTCTGTAACTATTTTGTTTAATTTAAGCATTTATCACGAGATACCAGCACCTCCCGGACAGCACCTTATTTGACATAATTTCGCTGACATTTGACGTACAAGACCGCGCCCTTAAGCGTTTTCGCGAGTACTTTATTTTATATATAGAAGTCGTTTCGATCCGAATAAAACTCAGCGAGCTACGTGCAAAAAACCGATTTTCCATATCTTTACGTGTTAATTTACCACCCCTCCACACCTCCCTTAGCTTTCATATAGTGATCACGTGAAAGGGGGACCTCGAATCTATGAAATCACAAAAAGAAATTTTCGAAAGGAGCGACTTCGTTTATCGGGTTTTTTTCCGCCAGATCGACTCCACTACTATGGGCTCATAATCCAATTACTCGTACATATTTGAGGCAGACCATGCCTGGCAAGAGCGTACAATTGTCTCCATGAAACAAAACACTTCTACTGCGCTTGCGCTATTATGTTATTCCATATTTTATTGTTAAAATAAATTTTTTCTCTTAATATTTTTTCATAAACTTAATAGAAACGATAATAATTGCGAAAATCTGAAAATTCTCAAGAGTAAACCCCCACTTCCGGTTGTCCGATTTTTTCCAAAATCAGCTCATTAGCATGTTGTAAAAATGCTAAATATAAAATTTGGTTAGGAAATTCCGATCGCAGTTGGAGTTAGAATGCACACAAATTTTTCCGGGCTACATACTCCATACTCCATACATACATTTTCTGGAAATGATCTTAAATGACTTAGGGGGTCTCAAAACATGTAAATCCACTGAAAGCTGAACTTTTTTTTTTCGATTACAATACTTTACCTATGGTAAAGTAAAATGGCTGGATAGTCTACTAGCTGCACCTAGAGGCAAGAAGCCTAACTCAAAACTGCTTGCAGATTTTAAACCTCCATTGACATTTTTTTAACTAGTAAACCACTATGAGTTTTCGAAATGAATTTTTAAGTTACTCCAAATGAAAATGATTCATTGATTATACAACTTAAACTCTATTGAAGATCTTTCTCTACGAATCCGGAATGTTTTTTTATCGCTCTTTTCTCTTTATACTAAGACACAGTTACATTAATCGTTCCTACAAACTTACAACTCCTTATATTATCATCATGACAGCTCAATTGGTAAGGTTGGTGATAATTTATCTAACAGTTCCTTAACTGGAAAAGCTTTTGAAGGGTTTTGTAGGAGGCAACCGGAATGAGGGTTACAGATAATTTTTGAATAACTAAGGGTAGCGATAGCGAAGCATACTAAGCCTCGCCTCAATCATCAAAAACAAATACATGTATTAAACGGTAACCGTTCATAGTAAAGAATCGAGCATCGACTAAAGCATCGGGAAATCAAATCAGTTTGATTTTCAAGACTCTTAGCCTATAGTCTATTTTTATGTATGAGAGAGTAATAAAACATCATTTCTAATGCAAAACTTAGTACGGTCATTTTAAATATTTTTACGGAATAATCTAAATATTTCCTAAAATTGTCATAAATGTACCTGAGCTAATACAAGTTTTGGGTCTTTTATTGGTCTTTTATAACCATAAGCTGTACAGAACAATAGAAAAAGGTTTGGACAGGCCAAAAGCCCTGTGTATTAAAGATAACATAGCCGTATCTTAAGATTATTTTCAATAAGTACCTATTTGCCAATTTTGTTTTATTTTAATTCCAAGAATTTCTTACAGTAATATCGAATTATAAGTAGATAAATCCCTTACCAACAAATTTCACCGAAAATGCGATTGTAGGTTTTCCATTTAGTAAGGAGGTCCAGTTGTGTATTCTTGACAGCTTACTAAATGTCGTTTAGTTGCAACATGCAAGGTGCAGTGTGCAGTCTATTGTGAATTCTAGTGTGATCATTTGGAAGTACCGCGTAAACGACAAAAAATCGGTCCTTTAACAGTTAATGAAAAAACATTAATATTTAATTGTTTTAAATCATTTACAGACAAACATTTATGTAAAAGTGTTGATGACACAGTGGAATTAGTTAGTAGTACGCTTGGTGTTGGGAAATCTACGATTTACAGAGTTGTTAAAGAAGAGAAATGTGGCGAGTTTCAAACAGCACGTAAAGCTCCAGGAAAACCAAAATTTTAAATAGAAAATCATTTGAAAGAAAGACTTCGAAAGAAAGTGCATGCGTTCTTCTTTAGAAAAGAATTTCCGACAGTAGACAAAGTTCTTGCCACGGTTCGAGATGATAAGGATTACCCTGAAATGAGTCGAAGCACACTATGGAAACTTTTAAAAGAAATAGGTTTTCTATGGAAAAAGCATTCCAGAAAGTCTATTTTAATAGAAAGAAGCGATATTGTAGTATGGAGAAGAAATTACCTAAGGACTATAAAAGAAATGAGAAACCAAAGAAGAAATATATTTTATTTAGATGAAACATGGATCAACGAGGGACATACACCAAATAAATTTTGGCAAGATGAAACTGTTATAAGTCGAAGACAGGCTTTTTTAAATAATTTATCTACTGGTTTAAATCCACCATCAGGAAAGGGGCGCAGACTGATAATAGTACACATCGGTAGTTCAAACGGTTTTGTTAAAGGTGGTTTATTGACTTTTGAATCTACTCGTACCGGTGACTACCATGAGGACATGAATGCTGATGTCTTTAAAGAGTGGTTCGAACAAATGATAGATCTTCTTCCTCAGAACTGTATAATAGTAATGGATAATGCAAGTTATCACTCGAGACTTACAGAAAAAATGCCCACAACCAAGTGGTTAAAAAAAGATTTACAGAATTGACTAAATTCAAAGAATATTAAGTTCCATCCCGGTTCTGTGAGAAGAGAACTGTATCATTTGTGTTCCCTTCATAAAGAGAAATTAAAAAAAAATATGAAATTGATGAAATTGCAAAAAATCGTGGGATGACGGTGGTTAGATCACCACCATATCATTGCGAAGTAAACCCGATTGAACTGATATGGGCACAGATAAAGGGAGAAGTTTCAAGAAAAAATAATTCTTTTAAAATGAGTGATGTTGAACAGTTGTTTTTGGAGGCTGTAAATAATGTGAAGCCTGAAAACTGGGAAAAGGCAGTAAATCATACGATTAAAGAAGAAGAGAAAATGTGGAAGTTTGACAATATTACTGATGAAATGATCGAGCCACTCATTGTAAATATTGGTTGCGACAGTTCATCTTCTGATTTCGATTCTGATTTGGATTTGTAGGTAAGAAGTAGTTTTTATATTAAAATTATTATTTATGAACGTAACGTTGTTTAAAAGTCAAAGTTTAAACCCTTATACCTACATAACCCGTTTGACACAATGTTCTTAACATACCTTGTGTAAAAATAAAATATTTTAGAAAAAATTGCACTTTTTTACCTTCAGCTGTTTAGAAGTTATAAGCAGGTTAATTAGGTGAAAATATAAGTGTACACCCGATATATTTATTATATTTATACAAAGGTTATTTCATACGAAAATACTCGAGGTATAACTTCACAAAATATTTTAACTGTCTACTAAAAGAAGTGGTACGCCTATGGATTACAAACGCTTTATTATTTTAATACTCTCTCATACATAAAAATAGACTATAGTTGCCAGGGAAGGATATTGACCAAATCTCGGACAAAATGTGATATCGATGAAACTTTTAGGTACTTGAAAGGGTGTAGAAAACGATAAAAAATCTTTGCTGCTCTTAATGTGTATGCTAACTTCACAATTTCGAAAATAAAATCGAAAATTGGGTTTTTCTTATATCACGAAAAAAAATAATAAAAATTTCGAAAAACTAATAGCACCACGTGAAAGAAAGAAAAATTTTACTAAAAATTATATTATAAGTTATTTAAAAAAAAATTTGTATCACTGTAAAAAATTATTAAAAATAAGAAAGCAATTTCGAAAAATTAGACCAGCGCCAATCATTTTTGAAAGAAAAAAAATCTTGGATGGTCGGAAAATTTTGTGTAAATTATAAGGAAATTAAAAAAAATCAATTGGACAAATTAAAAGTTCCGGAAGGGGGGTGGGGGTAGCTAAATATATAATTTGAGGGTTGGTTATGGGTTTTTTACGATTTGTGGCTGAAATATGCATACTATCACAAAAAGTTTATTGTAAAAGTTGTAGATAATTAAAAAATGTAAAACTCTTGTATTAATTATTTTTTAACATAACCTCAAAATTATTCAGAAAAAGGATAAAAACCGTTTTTTTGGTTTTTAATTTTTATCTGTTGCAAAAACATTATTTTGTATGAAATATTTATTTTTCGATTTTATACGAATTTAAATTTTCAATCGAAAAAGTTCCCATACAAATTTTCAATTTTTTAGCTTTATCAGTGCTCATTTTCTTCGTTGAAACCTCGACTTTAAGGTGGTATGAAAAAATATATTGTTCGTATGAAAAAATATCGTTAAAAATGCAGAAAACCAAAAACGACTTTTCTATAATCGATTTTTCAATTAATCCAGACAATTTTTTATTTCTTATTGCAAATAAGCATTTACATTGATGAAAAAGATTAATTTTCATAATGTGTTTACATTCAATTAACTGTTAATGGTTTTGAAATTACCGAAAACATTGTCTAGCGCGCCAAATATTCAAATATTCAAGCGAGGCGTTCGGGTAAAAACTTAAGTATCTTTTTAAATAATTATACCCATTCGTTTATATTATATTTATTTTATCTAATTTGTTCTTATGCTTCGTCTTTCAACTTAATTTTATATATTATTATTTTTCTATCTAATTTTTTTTTAATAGGCCTGTATTTAAATTTTTGTGAAGTCGATTGTAACGAATCACCATTAACAGACGAATTACTATACATGAGTTGACTATTCTCTCTTTAAAGTATATTTTTCACGACATTTTACATGCATTCTTATGCTGCTTACATCTCGGAGTAGCTTAAAATGACCATCCTTTCTTTCTGTACTAACTTTCCTCAATTTATCAAGTCCTTGAGTTACGCAAACGATTTCTTGTGTATCCAAGCTTTTTTTGCACACAAAACAAGTTTCCTCCATCTTAAATCTTTATAATTTCAAAGGAAATTCTTGTAGATATTATATAAGTACTCTCTTTAAGTCTAAGTCAATGTCAATATAACAGCTCGCACAAACACGAATGCAGTGAAAGTCTTTCTTCATGGTATTCTCTTTATTTTTAACGTGTTTTCAATTAATGTTTGCTTATAACCTGAATGCGTAATCAAAAAATGAATAATATATTCTTAAAGCTTAGGATTTAATCTTTCATTTTGTATCTTTAATCGTTGTTTTAAGCTTAAAATTAAGTTGCATGAATTAAAATAAGCAAAGAACATGCATTTTCTCAAATATTTCTTATATTAAAAATTATTCAAAAGTGTATCTTTAGCTTTATTTCAAAAAAGAATAATTTCTGATTTATACAGGATGTAAACGGAAATATTTTAAAGGTAGGTAGAGGTCACAAAGGCGATTCTAAATAACCCATTTATAATGGGTCTCTTGGCTTCCATAACCGACTTACAGGGTGTTTTATCAATTATGCATAATTATTCATTTGGCCAGAACTTTTGAATCACTTAGTATATCTTTTCCATTTTTGGCATACATATTACACTTCTTACGAATAATGTACTGAAATATTGAGAGATATGAAAATCCAGGTTCGGCTTAAGGAAAAATTGAAACATATTAAAAATATCAAAACAACACCCTGTATAACACAATTTTAATATTTCCATTTTAGATTTGAATAGAGGGGAAAAACTGAATTGAAACAAGTTGTTATTTTTATCCCGCCACCGATTCGAATTGGAAAATTTTGAAAGTGAAAGTAAAACTTTCATTTAATTTAGAAAAAACATTCTGAAACTCATTTTTTCTGTTTTTTCTTTAACAATTTTAAAAATTCACTTCGCGTCATTTACCTATTTCTTGTTTATTCTGCTTAAAATAATTTTGCACTGGACTGGTGTACCTGCAGGCCCGTACTTAGGGGAAAATATTCAAATAGGTATTCATTTTTTAAACGCCCAGTATAAAGTAAAGCAGGACAATAAACGCTTATAGTAACTAACAAACATTTATTAATAATTAACGAAATTGCTCAGAATGTCTACTATTTTGTTTTATGCACTTTCTTGCACGTTTAATGATGTCCCTTACTAATTTTCTTATAAATCAATTGTTTCTCAATTCCTCGCAGGCTTCCTCAATTCTTTGAAGCAGTTCTTCTCTACTGTTTATGTCTTTAGAATACACCCTGAATTTCAGGTATCCCTATACAGTATAATCCACTGTGCTAAAATAAAATTATACGAGGCGATCGAAAAGTTATCAATTTAATATTTTGTTTAAAGTACGGATCTGCAATATTACTTAAAATGGTGTTAAAACGGTCAAATAATAAAAATATTATTAATATACGACTGTCTAAATGTCGAAAATAAATCCACTTTGAATATTAAACGATAAAAAAACTAATTTCTCTTTTTTTTCTCTAAAATTTTACTTTCAGTTTAAAAAAAAAACGTGCAAGAAAGTGCATAAAACAAAATAATGGACATTTTGAGCAATTTTGTTAATTATTAATAAATGTTTGTTAGTCGCATAGTTACTATGAGCGGTTATTGTCCCGCTTTACTTTATACTGGGCGTTTAAAAAATAAATACCTAATTGAATATTTTCCCTTAAGTACGGGCCTGCAGGTACACCAGTACAGTGTAAAATTATTTTAAGCCGAATAGACAAGAAATAGGTAAATAACGCGAAGTGAATTTTTGAAATTGTTAAAGAAAAAATTGAGTTTTCTAATATGTTTTTGCTAAATTTAATGAAAATTTTCCTTTCAGTTTCAAAATTTTCCAATTCGAATCGGTGGCGAGATAAAAACAACAACTTGTTTCAATTCAGTTTTTTTCCTTCTATTCTGATCTAAAATAGAAATATTAAAATTGTGATATACAGGGTGTTGTTTTGATATTTTTAATATATTTCAATTTTTCCTAGAGCCGAACCTGGATTTTAATATTTCAGTACATTATTCGTGAGAAGTGTAATCTGTATGCCAAAAATGGAAAAGATATACTAAGTGATTCAAAAGTTCTGGCCAAATGAATAATTATGCATAATTGATAAAACACCCTGTAACTCGGTTATGGAAGCCAAGAGAGGTTATTTAGAACCGTCTTTATGACCTCTACCTACCTTTAAAATATTTCCGTTTACCAACGGGACACCCTGTATAAATAAAGGAATACCATTTTGAAAATAAAAATGAATACTGTAAAAAAAATGATCATTTTAAAACATAAGTTTTATTAAACAGATACAATGTTAATCATTTTAATTATTTTAAAATCAAAAGTAAAAGTATAATGATGATAAATGTACAAGGATTTTTTTTGTTATGGCTCTAATCTAATCTTCAATTCTATAAAATGAAGTGGAAATTTTAGAAAATTTTCTTTTAGAAAAAAAAATAAATAAAAACTAATGGCTTCCTCAGAAAGCTTAGAATCTCCTCTTTAAAATGCTTTTTATTTTATTTTTTTCATATATGCGTACATTTTAGGCAAAGATACTTTAGTTTTTACCCGAACGCTTCGCTTGAATATTTGTATTCAGCGGCTTGGCGCGAATTCATTTTTCGAATTTGCTTTCTTATTTTTAATAATTTTTTATAATAATAGGAACTTTTGTTTAAAACAACTTATAAGATAATTTTAAGTAAAATTTTCCACTCTTTCACGTGGTGCTATTAGTTTTTCGACATTTAAATTTTTTTTTTCGAGATATAATGGAAAAACCAAATTTTCCATTTTGTTTTCGAAATTGTGAAGTTAGCATAAAGTTTAGAGCAGCAAAGATTTTTTTTTTCGTTTTCTACACCCTTTCAAGTACCTAAGTGCCAAGTTTCAGCGTCCGAGGTCAAAATCTCTGACAACTGGGCTATCTTCTCAGGACTTATGCCCGAAATGTGATGTATGATTGCGCTCAAGGTCGTGTGAAGCCCAGCCACTACCCGCATTTTGTCAGTATCGTAGTTGTTAAAGTGAAAAGAGATAAAGTATATTGTTGTGTTAACAATATATATGTAAATGTTTTGAAAGACATTCCTTATGTATTCTCGAAATTTGTCAGGAAAACGTTTTCGTGCAGTAAATAGTCGATGATATTCACCAAATTGCCTTCACAATTGGTTCACCGCGTGGACATTATATTCTCATCCATTACAGTTATCAGTTATCCACCATTTTAACGATTCACTTGCATATATATCGCAATCACTATCAGAAAACATATTTAAACAACTATTTCCTATTTCCAATACCTCACTACGACTGTGGATTCATGATTCTTACAACTGCTTTTATGGATGCCTCACTATACGCCCTCTGATTCCTGGCTTTAGGCGAGGCTTCACTATGTTTTTACCCTTAGATCATATATGCTACGCTAGATACGGTATTCAGGTTATTTGTTGTGGTGTACAGGAGGGAGTTAGAGTACCATCCCACTGATTGGTCGATTTCAAATTTCGACGATACCCGCTCATATCGTAAATTTTGACAGACGTCAGATATTCCGTTTTTTGGGAATTATTGTGCCAATCTTCTGTATTTTTATAGTTTTTTGAAAGTTTTTGCTAGGTATAATTAGTTTAGAGAACATTTCTCAACAAAATGCCAAAGCCTTGTTAAGTGTACAACATCAAATTTGAGAAAGGTGCTGTCATCGGTATGTATTCCATAGGCGTGTTGTTGGATAGGACAGGAAGTGAAAATAAGAACTAAACGTAAATTATGTATACTTTATTTGAATTGTAAATGAATTGTTTAAATATCTATCTATTGTATGTCAATTTATGTTTTATTAAAATAAACCATGTTCATCAGTAAATTTTTCATTTATTACTCAACCTAATCTATATGAAGGTTCATTTTTGACGTAGGTATCTTTTGTATTAATATACCTACTAACTTTTCATTTTGTTTTTTATATATTAACGAGTTTATAATCAATGGGATTTTTAATTTGCTATAAAAAAATATTTACAGAAGCGCAAGATGATGGTATTCAACCTCTCAGATTATTCCCATTCCAAACAATTTTCATACGCATGCTGTTTTATTTATTTTCGATTCACATTAATTCCCATTTTACTGTAACCTACAGTCACTCAATCCTTAGAAAATGAAATATGTGTTGTATAAATATGACAATATATTACACTGTACCAAAATATTCCGAATGGTACGCCACTGTATCATGGTACGCTATTGCCCCTTCACCCTCTCTCGTCTTTACCCCTCTAGAGCCAAACAAACACTATAGGATGCCGTATCTAGCGAAGCATATATGATCTAAGTTTGTACCCTAAGTATTAACAAACCATGTGTTAGAAATGCCAGAGACTTTGATTTTTTTGATTTGATCGTTTTTGGGTAGTCGCTGTCATTAGAAAAAAGTCACTGATAAGTGTCAGTGTGAAGCCGACGAGTTTTTTGATTTTTATTTAGTTTTGTTGTCATTTTACCAAGTTATTATTGTGACTATTAAAACGAAGAGTAAACCATTTGCCTGTATTATTTAGAACCGTCGCAGCTTCCCAGAACGGGTAGTTCTCTGTTTGCGCGACAACACCATCTTTCTTCCTCACGCTTCATGAACTATTTTTATTTTGAGTACCTCTTAATATTCTTATGGAAGGCTTGACAAAAGATGATAATGAGGATTAGTAATGAAATTTTTTTTATTGGCCCATATGAAACTGTATGACCAGTAGAATACATTTCGAAAAATTTTTCGCTTCATTATTAAAGGGCGCCTGGGAAATTAAATTTAAATTTATGAATCGTGACGTGGAAATAATTCCAATTGCCACATTTCTATAGTTGGCATCATCTTTTTCTAATTAATAGAAAGAGCGAAATAGATACATCAAGAGTAGTCATAGCTAAAACACTAGACTTATTTTAACAGAAACATACGACTATTAATCATGTTTGTGGATTCCCGAAAAAGGTAGCGCTACATGATATTAAACTCAGAATTTATATTTGTAGGCAAAAAACCAAAGAAAGTTTATAAAATATTACTAAAAATGTTCTTAATAATTTAATAGGTATCAGAGATAAAAAATAATGTTCATTGTACCCTATTAATGTGTGCAATTATAAGTATTATAATTAAAGGATTAAAAAAATTAAAACTGTTAAGTACGTATAAAGTCGAGACTTTTGAAACACAAAAGCTAAACCTTCAAAGTAAAATTATAAAATTATTTACTAATATATTTCTCGGAACCTTTTTGTCGAAAGTACAACATGGATTAAGAACCAACCAGACACTGATCTATCAGCTGACGGCCGCGTCCTGCCGTGCCATTTGGATATAAATATAATCTTATTTATTTCTAATGTTATTCCGAAATACTGTGAGTTAAGTTTTTTCGCAAAATTTAAACAAATAATTATACTAAAATCACACGAATAGTCAAGAAATAAAAAAATTACACAGCAAAGCAATCCAGAATTTCACATTCGACAATGACAAATAATAGAACAGACTTACGTCGAACTGGTGACTGGTGTAAGCACGCATGAGATCGTCATGCCATTGGTTAGATTTACCCGGAAGATTCAATACTAATTAAGTATTCTTTAAATTTGAATTTCTCTGGAAACGGGTAATTATATATTGAGATATTTTTACCTAGAAACACTAAATCTCCTTTATCGTTTCTGCACAAATTGATTTAAAATTTCCGACCTAGTGGTAAGCCTCATCCATTTTGTACAAAACATTGATTGTATTTACTTTGATCTTGTACAGTTGAGGTTCTTTCTGATAAACGCTTTTTTTTTCAGGAATTCCATGTTGCTTATGTTTACATAAGAATGGCCAACTCTCCCAGACCTGGATTATGGATTTTAGAAAAATCCGCAGATTATGGAAAATCCTTCACACCTTGGCAATACTTTTCAGATTCTCCATCTGATTGCGAAACTTTTTTTGGAAGAAAGAATATGGAACCAATAACTAAAGATGATTCTGTAATTTGTACAACAGAGTATTCTAAAATTGTACCGTTGGAAGGTGGAGAGGTAATTAATCTATAAATATATAATCATAGCCATTTCTATTGATGTAAAAACTTTCCTCACTCTTTCTGTTTCTTGCTTTAAATTTTGCTTCATCTATGTAATACCTCTTTCTTGTAGCACCTTACAATAAAATAAATTATCAGTTATAATCTCCCTAGAGCTTGACAAATTTCCGAAAATTTTTTAGAGGCGCGAATTTTCTTAAAAAAATTTACGGAGAATAAATAATTCAAGCTCGCGGGAAATTCGGTACGAAAATTTTATACCAACAATTATTTTAAAAAGAAAATACAATTTTTGACAGTTTAGGAGTTTCAAAGGCGTACTACAGTAAATAGGGACAATTTACCATTGACTAAATGGAAAAAATTAGGGACAAGCTGAAATTTTGCACGTAGTTTTTGGTCAAAGGGATGAACTCAAATCCAAGTTTTCGACCTTCAACCCCTTGTATAAGGGTGGCTTTTGGGGGTGAGTTTGTTTTTTGCAAATAACTCCCTCATTTTTAATCTTGCAGAAAAACTTTCAAGAGCAATTTTGTAGAGAATTATATTTGCAACGACTTTGTTTAACAAATTGCAAAAGTGGTTTTTTGGTTTTTGTTTCAGTTTTCCACCGATTTGATTAAAAAAAACGAGACCGCATTATTCTGCATTCCGAAAAAAAATTTGTCTGAAAAAACAATCTGGTCCAATGAATGAAAAAACCACCAATTTTTTAAGCAATTATTATCAACAAAATAATGCAGTTATGAAAAAAAGTTAAGAATTGAAAGTTGTTGCAAATGTAATTCCCTACAAAATTGCTCTTGAAAGTTTTTTGTAAAATTAAAAATGAGGGAGTTATTTGCAAAAAACAAAACCACCCTTGGATTTAAGTTCGTCACGATCCTTTTAGCTATGTCCCAGCTTATCCTGGAGCCTCTTTTAATTATCTCCAGTTCGTCTGTTTGTTCCATAGCAGGTGTCTGTTCTAACTGTGCTCCAGGGAAGTGAACTCTAAGTAGTTCTTTGATTGTTTTTTCTCCTGTACATGTATGCTCACCTTGCTCATTTTTCAGGGAGTATATTACTTGTTGTGTGTCCTATGAGAGTACTTTTTGGAGTCTGGCACACTCTTGAGTCCCTTCTATTTACTCACAGTGTCTCCTCCATGAGTCTCTCTTGGATTTGGTCAGAGCTTTTTTGTAACTGGCCAAGGCGTTCTTGTAATCATCCCACCTTCCTGTTTTTTTGGCTCTATTGAATTCTTTTCTCGCCTGCTTTCTCAGTTCTGCAAGTTCTCTATGCCACCAGGGCACCTTCCTTGTGGTGTTCCTTGAGATGAGTGGGCAGTGCTCATTGAACGTGGAGGTGACTGTGTCATTGAATTCTTTCACAGCCATCTCGAGGTCCTTATTTGTTCTTATCGTTCGCTGCGTTCCTTGGAATTTACGATTTAGGTCTGCATTGTATGCACCCCAGTTCGTTTTCCTTGGATTCCGATAAGTCTCTTTGTAGTGTGGCATACTGGGAGGCCGAATTATTGGGCCATATTTTTTCGAGCAAGCCCTAAGCGGCAATATCTTTCTTGACTTTTTGGCCAATAAATTACTGTTGCTGTTGGAAGATGTGCCACTGGAAACACGTCAAAACTTGTTTTTGCATTTGGATGGTTGCCCAGCACATCATGCTATTATTGTGCGAGAGCATATTAATGCAGTATTACAATAGCGGTGGATTGGAAGAGAAAGTCTGTTTCCATGGCCTGCGCGATCACCAGACTTAACTTTTCTTGATTTTCTGACTCAACCTACGACCAGAGAGATATGAAAAACTGGATTCGCAATGCATTATGTGACATACCGAGTTCCGAAATTGAAGCTGCAGTTTTGTCTACCCATGAGAGGCTTCAGCAATGCATAGAGCGTGATGGTCAGCATTTAGAGCATTTACGGGGTCATTATTAAAAACCTTTCTTTTTTAGATCGGTCCTTTTTAGGGCCACAACGTACATAATAAAAGGAATTAATTAGTTTAAAAAATAAAAAATTAAGGGATTTCCGTATAAAATTTTCTTTGGCTTAAAATTTTAGGTTAGAACAAGATATCGAGATGCAGTTTTCGCGAGCTTGTTTAGCTACTTTTTCATGAAAAAGAAATCATACCAATGCATTTAATTTTTTTGAGAAAATTAACCATTTCTGTCGAAATGTCGAAAAAAAAGCCCTCTAGCGGCGACATGCGAAACTAACAAAACTTCAAGCATTATAACATTTGTAGCCCAAGCTCTTTTCAACTTGACCAAGTTTGTTAAAATCGGCTCAGCCGTTTCGAATATACAGAGTGTTTTTTACTGAAACCTTTAAATACCCCCCCACCAATATATTTTTAGAGATACAGCAAAAATTGTCAAACAAAAAAGGTTCAGATTATCATCTACTTTAAAGATCAGGTATTTTTTTGTTAGGTTAATACAGCCGAATTAACAGAAACATCACTTTCTTAGATTAAAGATTGCAGTTACGCTCCCTAGCGGCCATTTCAGAAACTTGAAAGTATTTTCCAGGTTTTTCTGTTGGCCGTTTTAGTAATAAATTTTTTTTTCGCAAGCCTCTATAATGGATAGTTTCCCAGATACAGTACCTCGCATTCTTAGTTGGCCACCATGTACATACAAAATGGGTAAAAAAAATGATGAGGACAGTGGGTGTTCAAAATCTAAAAAAATTTAAACAGAGATTTGAATAATCAGAGTACGGTACTGCCTTCACCCGCAACATCAAACAAGCCGCATAGATGCGGTGCGTCAGCTATACCCCGGACGAGTTTACGTAACGACAACCAATGGCGTCCCGAGTAAGTGCAAAGCGACCAATTGGACCTAACTCGGTGACGTCACTTGCGTTGCGTCAACTATGCCCCGGACACTCATTTTGGGCATTGCTAGTACCGAAATCAACGCTTTTGATTTTTTAACGCGATCTAACGACACACCTGCGTTTTGTTCCTAATTTTTTAACATTTTTTCAATTCATTAAGGAAGCAACAACTATATCATATGTAATACAATAAGTGTACAGGGTGTCCCAAATTGGTCAGTTTTGCAGGGTATCTCGTAAACTAGAAGAGATAGAAGAAAAGCAGTTAAGATGTTATGACTTATTTTTTTGTTAAAGTAACGATAGCCTAATTAAATCTTTAGTAACTCCCTGCAGTTGGAAGATACAGGACGATTATTGAAAACTGTCGAAAACTACAAGGTACTAATTCTTCTTAAACTTCTTAATTAAGAAAAATATAAAAAAACGTTATAAAAACTTTTGATAGATATAATATTAAAGAGTTCAGTGGCGCACAGATTATTTTTTTAGGGGGCTCACTAAGGAAATATAATGCAAACTTATGTTTTTTTAAATGGGACACCCTGTATATTTTGACGTTTTTCGTTTCCTTTTTTAATTCTCATTCATTTTCAATGGTTGCAGCTATCAGGTTAAACACCCTTAAAAAATTGAACACTCAGTAACGAAATTTAACATTTTATTATAAGGATACTGATGTGTGACAATTTTATTTATCAAAATTATAATTAATAAAAAATAAAACCAGATTAAAAAAATAAAAACAATAAACTTATGAAACAACAAGAAACATTGTAACAACTAATCTACCTATAACTAATTTTATTAGAATGTAAAAATTAATTAAATGTTCAAAATGTCATCCGTTTTGTTGTAGTAATAATTGACACCTTTTTCTTACTGATCTTACACAATTGGGTATGTGCACTGGCTTTATTTTTCTAAATGCGGCATGAATATTTTGTAATAAATCTTCCCTACTCTCGAAGTTAGTCTTGTAAATATTATTTTTTAAAAATCCCCAACCGGTCCATAAGTATTTTTCGTTTAAATAATCTCCAATGAATAGAGCATTATGGGGAGGTGCTCCATCTTGTTGGAACCAAAATGTGTCCCTATCAGCCAACACTTCTTTCTTCAAAAGTTGGTGTAAGTTTATTTCCAAGATATCTATATATCCAGCAGCAGTTAGTTTATCATCAAATATATGATAAACTAATTTATTATGTTTGATAAAACAACTAACGTTAAAGCCGAATCTGCCTTGTCTCCTGATACCATGAACTAAGTGTGGATTTGAGTCATTCCAATATAGTTCATTATGTCTGTTAAATATTCCTGCACTGCTTATGCGAGCTTCATCGCTAAATATTACCTTTGAATAAAAATAAAAATTTGGCTGTTCATTACATCTTCCTATATACCACTCTGCAAATTGTGTTCTTCTCAAAAAATCGTTTGGGTATAATTTTTGACGGACGGATGTCCGATAAGGCTTAAATTTATATTTCTTTAAAATCCTTCTTGCAGTAGTTTTTGGAACACCTATTTCATTTTCAATTTGACGCAGAGAAGATTCATCATGTGCTTGGATATATCCCAACGTATTTAACTCTCTTTCTTCATGATTCTTTTCGTACTTACGCCGTGGTTTCACAAAACATCCATACTCGATTAAATTTGAATCGAGTTTTTTAAAAATTCTCTTGTAAGGTTGCCTTCTTTCTGGATATCGTTGAAAATATAATTTAGACGCATCACTAACATTTTTTTGACATTCAATATATGCCACGTGCATATCATATTTTTCATAATTTTCAAAAGTCATGTTGTTGACAAGACTGCACGTCGTAAAATTAATTCTGACAAGTAACACAGGTTTTGTTTTATTTTCCATGGTAAGAGGACCAAAGCCTACTTGATGAAATGAACATTCTTATAAGATATAACAATCATGTCAATTGAGGTAAACAAACTAAAATATACAACATATCGGGTTATTATAATTAGAAATAATAGTGAAATCGGTAAGAAAATTCTTATTTCGTGATGTTATTTACCAAAAAACGGATTCAATAATTTCAAAATAATAATAATATAGGTACTTAAAACCTATATTTACCTACTTTGTTGTTAGTTTACTGATTTTATTTTTGGTAATGCTGAATTGGTTGGAGATTATTTAAACGAAAAACTTTTTAATCGATGAAAACGGAGAGCATTTTGAACATTTAATGTAATTTTTACATTCTAATAAAATTAGTTATAGGTAGATTACTTGTTACAATGTTTCTTGTTGTTTCATAAGTTTATTGTTTTTATTTTTTTAATCTGGTTTTATTTTTTATTAATTATAATTTTGATAAATAAAATTGTCACACATCAGTATCCTTATAATAAAATGTTAAATTTCGTTACTGAGTGTTCAATTTTTTAAGGGTGTTTCACCTGATAACATCCATAAATGGTTTATTTGCACTGTAGCTCCAACCATTGAAAATAGATATATAGTATGTCATATCAGGTGAATGAGAATTAAAAAAGAAAACGAAAAATGTCAAAATATACAGGGTGTCCCATTTAAAAAAACATAAGTTTGCATTATATTTCATTAGTGAGCCCCCTAAAAAAATAATCTGTGCGCCACTGAACTCTTTAATATTATATCTATCAAAAGTTTTTATAACGTTTTTTTATATTTTTCTTAATTAAGAAGTTATAGTACCTTGTAGTTTTCGACAGTTTTCAATAATCGCCCTGTATCTTCCAACTGCAGGGAGTTACTAAAGATTTAATTAGGCTATCGTTACTTTAACAAAAAAAGAAGTCATAACATCTTAACTGCTTTTCTTCTATCTCTTCTAGTTTACGAGATACCCTGCAAAACGCACCAATTTGGGACACCCTGTACAAAGTGACAGTAATATTAAAGCAACAAATACATCTTGAAGTTTTGTGTTATTTTACAAAATCACGAGCACCAGATCTACAGCCATTTTAACAAAAGAGTTTGTGCGGACACAAATACCCACAATAATTCTTCAGTGGGAAAGGGTAGGAGGGAGGAGAGGGGGGTGAGAATGCAGATTAATTTACAAAATTGTTAACTTTTAACTGTTAATGTCAAAAAGTGTTTTATTCACCATTTTTTGGGGGTTTCTCATCAAACTGACCATCAACCCCCTTCAAATGAGTTAGGTGGGAGGTTGGTGGCGAAAATTAAAGGGAAAATGGGAAAAGAAAGGGTAGGTAAAGTAGTGGGAAGGGTGTTTTTGATAACGGAGGCCAATAAAAAAAACGGATTTCATTTTCGGACTTGGCGACTGTTATACAGTCGTTTTATTTAAATTATACAAAATGAGGCGTTTTCACTAATTTTCATTTTTACAAAATTTTAGATTCCAATATCACTATTGAATAAAAGACCATCTGCTAGTCACTATTTTAATTCAACTGTTCTGCAAGAATGGACAAGAGCGACAAATGTTAGACTAAGATTTTTAAGGACGAAGAACTTACTTGGTCATCTAATGTCAGTTGCTCGCCAAGATCCAACTGTAACAAGAAGGGTAAGATTAACGCTTATGAATCTTATATACAGAACTATAAACCCGGATAGACGAATGTATTATACGTTTCAAATAAATAAATATTGAAACAATAAAAATAATTAATCGATTCTCTTCCTAGAGTGTTTTCTGATTTTTAATGTTTTTTTTTGAAAGCGTTTGTCGGTATGGATAATTGTTATTACTTATGATGTTATTTTAGTATTTCTACTCCATCAAAGAAA
This sequence comes from Crepidodera aurea, assembly GCA_949320105.2. Lineage (NCBI taxonomy): Eukaryota > Metazoa > Arthropoda > Insecta > Coleoptera > Chrysomelidae > Crepidodera > Crepidodera aurea. Next base: position 72,034,173 of record OX439475.1, on the reverse strand, counting down.
TAAGTATCGGAGGTCGTTGTATGTGTAATGGACATGCAGATGCATGTGACATTCCTGATCCACGTGACAACAGAGTTCTCCTATGTAACTGCAGACACAACACCTGTGGAGCAAAATGTAATTCTTGTTGTCCAGGTTTTGAACAGAAAGCATGGAGAATATCTAAACATAACGCCCCATTCATATGCGAAGGTAAGTATCTTACTATTTACTGTGTATAAGGCAATGCCCAAAAATCTGTCATTACTGTTATTTTCTCTATCGAGTGCAACAATAAAACTCTGAAACCAAGTCAAATATCTAGAATAGAGAAGTAGAACTTTTGAGTCCTATTTCCAACTAATAATTAATAATAATTGTCGGGACCATTGAAAATGATTTCATATTATTAACCTGGATCACGAATTCCTAGAGTTACTGCCTAAACACCAGTTCGGATTCCGAGAACATCATTCCACCACACAACAAGTTCACAGGCTAATTAATGAAATATCAAAAGCACTAGAAGACAAGAAGTACTGCAATGCCGTGTTTCTTGATATCAAATTAAAAAACTGTCTAACAAGTAATTATTACACCTTCTTCTTAAATACTACTTATCAAATAGACACTTCTCGGTTAAATACTCTGACCAGCAATCTGATTTCTACCCCATCAAAGCTGGCGTTCCCCAGGACAGCGTTCTGGGGCCACTGCTTTTCTTGATATACTCATCAGATATACCAGAAACCAACAACACCAAAATAGCCTCATTCGCTGATGACGTAGCCATCCTAGCCACAAGTAACGATCCAGTAGTAGCCTCTGAAAACATGGAAAATCATATTGACTTACTTAACGAATGGTATACCAAGTGGCGAACTAATAAGATCAACAACAACAAATCAGTTCAAGTCACCTTCACGATGCGCCAAAATGTTTGCCTTCCAGTAACTATGAACAATACAAGAATACCTGTAGCTACCGAAACGAAATACCTTGGCCTCCATCTTGACCAGAGACTCACCTGGAAAAAACATATCGAGACTAAAAGAAGACAATTAGACATCAAGTTTCGTCAAATGTATTGGCTCATGGGACGAAAATCGAAACTCTCAATAGCCAACAAAATACTCGTCTATAAAGCTAGTCCATTGAAATGTTACAATTTAAGGACCGAATATTACATTTTTTAGAGGACGCAATTTTATTTTTGGGACATGTGTGGGGGGTCAACAGAAGCTTAACCTCAAGTTTGTGGGGTCGCCACCCTTGTCCCCCGGCCGCCATTTTGGAAAAAGAGGTGAAAACACTTTTTTCGCGATATCTCGGAAATTATGCGTCTTACAAAAAATTTATAAAGCCATAATTTGTAGCAAATTGTTTTGCCTACAAATATGTTTATATAACTTTTTGCCCTAAATTAAAAATTAAAGAAGTTATAAGCAAAAAAGTGAGAAAATTTTTATAAAAATTTTCTTTTTTGCTCTATAACTTTTTTTTATACATTTTACAAAAAAATTACCTCAGACCAATCTTGTAGATGATCTTTTGAAGAAAATTTTTCTCTATAATTTTTTTAATTTCATTCATTTAAAACTCTGTTACAGCGCTCCAAAGTTCGTCAATGCTCATGAGAATCCGGTCGAAACGAAATGTTTAACTTATTTTTGATTTTTTTTATTGTAAATATATTCTTACAAAATTTTTGAAATTCGTACAACTTTACTTATTCATTCCTAACTCTTTTCCCCGCCACCTATGAGGTAGAGTCTGTAGGCGCGTTTTTTTTACGTGGTATCCTCAGTAGGCCTACTCCACGGACATCTTGCTTATAAGGTAATCCTCGACATCATAATATTTTTTCTGAAATCGCTCAAGAATGCCTACTTTCTCGGAGCCGTTTCAGTCCCCAAAATACGCGATTCTAGTATTTTAGACCGTTGCTAAGCAACGATCGAAAACTGTCCGGCAGGTCAAACTTTTTGCTGTACAAGGTCATCAAAATGTGTCTCCCTACATTTAAGACAGTAAATAAATACACGCAAACAACCAACTCATCTTAAGAACATTTATTAAATATATTATAACACATATAACTATTTTTGTAAAAAGTGCTTTTTCACACGAGTTACAGACTGTACTTTTCCTACGGCTGCGACTTTATTATCATATATATTTTTATTGGTACCTATTTATTGTTAGGTAAAGCAAATCTTATTTAAAACGACCAGATGTTTATAGTGCTTTTCAACATAGAATAGTGCGACCACAATGTTGAAGATTTATATTTTTGCGCTAATTCTTCAAAATAAACAAGCAGAACATTCTCTGATAACGAGTTTAGGTTCCGTTCATTTTTCCATTTTATGAATGTTTCATAAGAACTTTCATACCTCTCTTTGGAAATTAATGGTAAAAGATTTTGCGTGATTTGGGAGGCTCTTTCAAGTATTTCTGGAGGAGTACAGTTAAATTCATCTTCTGTCATCGTGTAACACTGATTTTTTAAAATTTTGCAATAAATTTGACTTTATTTTAATGAGAAATGAGAACTGTCAGTAGTGACAGTGTCCGCATGCTAGATTTCATCTCGATTCATTGATATGTGTTGTTAATATGAGTTGTTGTGTTGTCATTTTACTTTGCACACTGCGTGTGTAAACGTTTTCACACGCTGTTTGAAATTGACGTTTTTCAAGGGAAGTTGACAGTGCGTTTTTATGCATATTCTAAGCAGCCGTAGGAAAAGTCATTATAAGTATAAGTAGGTATTAAACCGAACTAAGTAGTGACTCTCTGACTTTTCTCATAACAATAAACTAACAGTGATTGTCATGGATACGATTTCATAGATGGTCATAAAAAATTGTTATGCATTTATAAAAATTTTTTAATTTATGATAATGGTGATTGCTATTTAAAAAAAAATAGTATGTTTACCTCGTAGTAAAAGCACATTCCTCGACTCTCAATGCTTGTTGGACTAGGCCTAACGCCTCGGCCAACAATTTGCATTGTCTTCCGGGAATGTATCGCTTTTACTACTAGGTAAACAATGTACTATTTAATCACTTATTAGCTGGCTACTCTAATCGATTTTTCTTCGATGGTCCAGGCTGTGGCTCAGAATCTAAATCAACGTCAAATGTGAAAGTTTGAGGAATGACAGGAGTTAAAATTGGAGTCATAGTTGGAAGTTCATCTTTAAATTCATTTTCTTGTTGCTGCATGTTTCGCCAGAACAATGGAGGCATTCTGTAGCGCATTTCAGGCCTGCTTTTCTGCAGCCACACATGCTTCCACAGTTTCCTTTGCATCTGCAGAAAATTAATTTCATGAGATCGGGGGGTGCTGGAGGCTTGGAAGTTTGTATTGGCATCCAAATGTTTGCAGGCTTTTTCCAGCCCCAATCTTCAGGATTTTGATATCTTCCGAGCCACGACTGGACCTGGTGATATACTCGGAGACTGTGAAAACGAGCAGCATCTTGTGTTGGAGGCAGCGATGATAAATTAAAGGAATTTTTAGTCACTGTCTTGGCAAATCATTTGTATCGCAAGCCGTCTAGTGAGTCGTCTTTATTACCGCCGTATAAAGCTATGAAAAAACGTTCGCCAACAAGAGTGAGCAAAGATAAATCGACTTTCTCATTCAGGAATAGCGCGGTACCACCAGCTAATTCAGGATGTTTCTCCATAATTTTTATAAATTTTAATTTCCCCATATTATAGGCTGCTGATGTTGTATCACATCCTGAAAAAGCATGACGAAACAGCAAATACATAAAACTTGAAGCAGATTTGCGCCCTTTTGAAGGTTTTGAAAAATAAATGTTAGACTGTATTGTACCTAATGCCGTGAGCAATACAAGAAAATCAATGTCCTCTGCCACAATAATAATAGAATCATGAGATCGGGATGCAGTAAGCGCAGCAGAAACGATCATTGAATCTGCATCTGATTCAGCTTGGTCGACAGAAAAACCAACCTCTGAAAGAGCAGTTTTGAGAAGATCTATCAAGTTTTTTTATTACTCATCTACAAGAGTGGTCTGAGGTAATTTTTTTGTAAAATGTATAAAAAAAAAGTTATAGAGCAAAGAAGAAAATTTTTCTCACTTTTTTGCTTATAACTTCTTTAATTTTTAATTTAGGGCAAAAAGTTATATAAACATATTTGTTACAAATTATGACTTTACAAATTTTTTGTAAGACGCATAGTTTCCGAGATATCGCGAAAAAAGTGTTTTCGCCCCTTTTCCCAAGATGGCGGCCGGGGAATAAGAGTGGCGACCCCACAAACTTGAGGATAAGCTTCTATTGACCCGCCACACATGTCCCAAAAACAAAATTGCGTCCTCTAAAAAATGCAATGCTCATATAACATTTCAATGGACTAAATAGTAAATCACGACAATGAACTAATAGCAGAACTACAGTAGATACAGTAGTTCCACTTATACTGTATTTGAAAATCAAGAGAGAGTAAATTCCCAGAAATGTTTTGCAGTTATCAGTGTTAAAGGCAGTAAACCATAGACGTGCGTTTTCAAAATTAAATTAATATGGAAATAGAAATATTTAATTTGTTTTAGTTATTTATACCTAGATTACCAATTTTAGATAGATAAACATAATTCGTAAGTAGTAATTTAATTTGGGTAAAATGAAGAAAAAGTCAATATTATTTTAGGCATTTTGTTTTAGGCATATGTTTATTTACAAAATATGTATATAATATGTACAGATAATTACAATTATTTATAAATTAATATGAGGAGCTAAAAAAACAATTAAGTAGGTATATGAGAAAAAAAAAACCAACCGCAAGGATAAAATTTGACGAGCAACATGCAAAAAATACGACAATATTAAATCTTAAAAAATAAAAATCTAAAAATAAAATTAAAGTACATAAATTAATAATTTTAAAGTTATGGTTCCTCGCACTCTGTGTCAGAAGATTCACCATCTGATTCTAGAGAAATTACAATGGGCTCTATAGTAATATCAATTATGTTATCTAGCTCCCACATTTTTTTTTCTATTTCTGTAACGTGTCTAATACATTTTTGCCAATTTTCACTTGTTACTTCAGATATTGTTAGTAGTGTTATTTCTGGCAACATAACCTTTAACTTGAGCCCATATTAATTCTATCGGATTCAGCTCACAATGGTAGGGTGGTAAACGAAGGATTTCAATTTCTCGTTTTTTGGCTATCTCCTCAATATTATATTTTTTATAATTTTGCTTATGTTTTTTAGCAATAGTTAACAATTCTGCCCTCAGCATTGTATTGTCAAAGGCTAAATTTTTAGAAGATAACCATTTTGCAATTTCACCCTTTTTCCATTTAGTGGTTGGTAAAGGTTCAAGTAATCTGGAGTGGTAACTTGCATTGTCCTACAATAACCGATCCTTTTGGTATGAATTGAATCATCTGTTCAAAATATTCCTCAAACACGTCTCCATTCATTTCTTCGTGATAATCAACGGTTTTTTTTGATTCAAATAAGAGTAAACCATTCTCAAAAAAACCGTTTGTACTGCCTATATGACAAATAATTAATCTTTTACCTTTTCCTATAGGTTCCTTAAAACCACTAGAAAAGCTTGATGGGATGATTTTATATTTTTGTCTTTCCAGACTCTTCCTACACAATGTCCTTCATTAACCCATGTTTCATCTAAATAATAAATGTTTTTATTTTGAGCTTTAACTTGTTGTATTCTTCTGAGGTACTGTCTTCTCCAACATACAATTTCTTCAGAATCAATTAGCATTGAGTGTCTGCCCATTTTTTCAAATTTAAAGTTTAACTCATGTAACACTTTCCATAGTTTATCCCGGCTTATTGTGGGTAAATCAACATCATTCGTAATGGCTTGCAAAACTTTATCTAAAGTTGGTATTTGCTTGTTTATAAAAAATGAGTGAACAAGCTTACGAATAGCATTTTTAAAAAACTCGTCCACGTTGACTTTTAATAGTTTTGGTCTACCTGGTTTCGGCTTTGGTGAGGTTACTCCTTTAGAACTCTATATATTGTAGATTTTCCATATCCCATTGCCTTAGATGTTGTTTCAACTACACTGTCAATAGTGTTTGAGGGATTTTGATGTTTAAAATAGTGGTACACATTCACTACAGCACTCTTTTCATTGAGCGATAAATGGTCTAGTTTTAATTTTTTCACTGGCGTATACTCACAAACTGCTTCCATTTTTAGTCACTACTATTTGTCACGTTTATCGAAAATCAAATAACTGCATTTCTAGAAACTATTTAAGTCAAAATATCTGTCATTAGAAGCTGTTGCCATTCGGAGGTCGTTAAATAACAATTATCCCTTTCTATTCTGGTTACGCCTATGACGCACGTTAATCCTCTTAGGCCTACTGTAGTAACAATGAAAGATCATAAAATAATGTGATAGTCCAAGAAATTTAATAAATTTTGTATTGAAATTAACAAAAACAATTTAGAATGCATTACAAATATTGAAGTTTTACCGCACGTACTGTACTATAGTTTTGCATACCGAATTACTTTTTATTCTGGGAATTTACTCTCTCTTGATTTTCAAATACAGTATAGCGTCGGCACCTTTGATATTGGTGTCCAGCAGTTTCATTTTTTATATTCGCACTGGTATTGACACTATTGACAGTAATGACATTTCTCCCCGCCACGATCCCTAACGATGCTCATATATACACTACTCGATATATCAATTATTGATATAAACTGCTCGCTAAAATTCAGGCTATGCAAATAAGGTTGGAAACATGGAAAAGTAGTAAAAATTAATTATGCAGTTTTCAATGAGGTAAAATTCATTTAATCGGATGCACCCGAGATAAAAAAAAATGTTTGGTGATTCTTACGTATTTTTGTCTCCTGAACACGAATTTGAAGTCAAAAAGCGGAGGTCTCGAATGCTTTTTGAGATATAGGCCCGAAAAGTATGAAAACTTGTTTCTAATCTCACGATTATCTTTATTGCCACACTTATATTAACTTCATATGTACGTTTATTAGTACAGTCGAGTTGAGATTTGGCATATATTTTTATATGAACAAAAAATGAGTTTTATGATTATGGGTCGATGTTATTCAAACGTGGTTTAAAGGAGTTTTTGGGAATGGAGTTTCTGCCAAAATTCAATATGGCAAATACAAAATTGTGGTTGAGTTGTGTGCTTATATAGTTTGATTCTGTTTAAAAAAGTTAATACAGCCATTCTATATTCGTTGTTAAAAAAATGCAAGAGATTATTACGAAAATATTTATTTTTCCCATTTCAGTTGACAATTCACATTCCTAATATATAAGAAAGAAATTTATTGCATACAATGTACATATAGTCAATACAATTTTTTTTAAGAAAACAAGAACCAAGAATGCATGATACTGTAGTATATGTAACCTACCTATGGAAGTGTAGCCACTTCCATAAGTAGGAATTCATAGAAGGAATGTTGGCGACACTGGTATTAAAAGAAAGAGAGAGGGGACTCTCGCCATTGAGGTAGTTAATAAAGATTTAAGCGTTTTATTGGATTCCCTATTAAAATATATAACATATTTGGCGACGAGGAGTGTCGAACTCACAACGGTAGACGAGTGTTAAGTCCAAATTAAGTCGAAGTCGAAGAAATTTGAGAGTAAAATGGCGTTAATAGGAACCATTGAGCCGTTCAACCCGCGGGAATCCGATGTTTCAACATATATTGAACGATTAGAACAATTGTTCTTGTGTAATGTAGTCGAAAATGACAAAAAAGTCCCATTATTCTTAACATTAATAGGAGGAGAAACCTACAGAGTGTTGAAGAATATTTTAGCACCGGCTTGTGTAGCTAGCAAGTCTTATGAAGAACTTAAACATGCCTTGCGTGAACACTACTGTCCGAAGCGTCTGGTAATTGTAGAGAGATACAATTTTTATAAGTCAAGTCAAGAAAATTCAGAAAATATTAAAGATTATGCAGAAAAATTGAAGAGATTATCAGGGCACTGTCAGTTTGTGGCTTTTCTAAATGAAGCCTTACGTGATAGATTTGTATGTGGGTTACGTTCTGAGACCACAAGACGGAGGCTACTAACAGAAGATGGTCTTACTTATGACAAAGCTTACCAAACAGCACTGGCCGTGGAGTTGGCAGAGGGACAAGCAAAAGTAATGGCGCAAGAAGGTATGTCCGTGAATAAGTTACAGAAAGCAAGAGTAAATAATAGAAGTCAGTCTCAAATCAGTCAAAGTTACCAGCAGTCCTATAAGAGCCGTCCTTATTCCAATTATCAGGCAGCGGGCCCAAGTCAGGTAAATAAGTCAAGTTGTAAAAGATGCCTAAGGATACATCAAGATAACAACCGATGTCCAGCTGTTAATGGGAAGTGTTATGCTTGCAACCGCATGGGGCATACAGCTAGATCATTATTATGTAAGAATAAAGTCCATACGCTCGAAGAAGAGGAAAACGAAAGTACGAATGAAGAAGAAGATTCATTAGAGTTGGGTTTTTTAGATGAAGCGGCTGAGCTGTATCATTTAAATTTTTTATGTAGTAAAAATGAGGATAGTCTAAAAGTAAAACTATTAGTATCTAATAAATTATTATCTATGGAAATAGATACAGGGGCGTGGAGATCAGTTATCCATGAAAAAGATTATAATGATTATTTTTTTAATATTGCTTTACAACCTGTCAAATTTAAGTTAAAAGTCGTAACGGGGGAAAATGTGTCAATTATTGGTCAAATTGTAGTAGATGTAAAGTATAGAGATAAAACGTACACACTACCTTTAGTAGTATTGGGTAGCAATAATATATTCACCCCATTATTAGGTCGAAATTGGTTGACAGCATTAAAACCAAATTGGAAAAATTATTTATTGGATACTAATTATTGTTATAATTCTATAAATGTTAACGATATACATTCAGTCAAGTCTAGTTCTGTGTCACAAAGTCAAAGTCCAGTCAGTAAACAAAGTCAAAATCAAGTCAATAAACAAAGTCAAGTCCGTAAACAAAGTCAAAGTCAAGTCAGTAAACAAAGTCAAAGTCAAGTCAGTAAACAAAGTCAAAATCAAGTCAATAAACAAAGTCAAGTCAGTAAACAAAGTCAAAGTCAAGTTTGTCAGACAAGTAGTCAAAGTCAAGTCAGTAAACAAAGTCAAAATCAAGTCAATAAACAAAGTCAAGTCAGTAAACAAAGTCAAAGTCAAGTTTGTCAGACAAGTAGTCAAAGTCAAGTTGGTGAAACAAGTCAAGTTGAGTCTAAGGTTTTAGAAAGATATGGAAAACTAACCTCACAGGTAAAATGTAATTTTGAAGAAGTCTTTAAAGATGAACCAAATTCTTACATTAAAGGGTACAAAGTCGATATCAGATTAAAAGAGGGAGCAAAACCTATATTTCAAAGGGCTTACGAAATGCCATATGCGTTGAAAGGAAAAGTCGAATCTGAGTTAATGAAAATGGTAGGATCAGGTATATTGTCAAAAGTTACGAGTAGTAGTTGGGCCAGTCCCATTGTAGTGGTACCAAAAAAGGACTTGTCAGAGATTCGTATTTGTGTTGATTTTAAAAGGTCCTTAAATACAGTTATAGATACTGACCACTGTATTTTGCCATTACCTAATGATATATTTGCCAGCCTTAGTAGTAGCAAGTGCCTTACGGTGCTTGATTTAAAAAGTGCCTACCAACAACTCTTAATTAATGACACTTCTAAAGAACTTTTTACAATCAATACCCATTTAGGTCTGTTTAGGTTTAATAGGCTAACTTATGGAGTTAGTTCTGCTCCCGCAATATTTCAGTCAGTAATGGAAACCATTTTAGCAGGTTTACCAAAGGTAAAAGTTTATTTGGATGACATTTTTATTCATGGAAAAACGTTAGAAGAATGTCACCAAAATGTAATAAATGTGTTAAGCAGACTAAGGGAATATAATGTTAGAGTCAATGTAAAAAAATGTTTGTTTTTCAAGCCGTCCGTACAGTTTCTAGGCCATATTATTGATGGTCAGGGTATTCACCCTACTAAACAGAAAATAGAGTGCATTGAAAGTGCGCCTTCTCCTGAAAACATAACCCAATTGAGATCTTATATTGGGTTGATTAATTATTATAGAAATTTCATACCTATGCTATCAACTAAGTTAAAACCTCTTTTTGATTTGTGTCAAAATGATATTGCTCTTAATTGGTCTGAGGAATGTGAGAAATGTTTTCAGTTCAGTAAAACACTTATTACCTCAGATGAGGTACTTACATTCAGATATAGCATTTGCCACAAAACATGACCCTGTGTTGAATAGAGTATATGAACTAACAATGACTGGTTGGCCTACAGATATCACAGATGAAATATTAAAACCATTTTGGAAAAAAAGGTATGATTTGTCATTGGAAAATAATTGTATTTTGTTGGGTAACAAAGTGGTTATTCCTGGGTCGTTGCAACAGGAAGTCTTGAATTTATTTCATGAACAACACCTTGGGGTTGTCCGAAGTAAGATGCTGCTAAGGGGATACTGTTGGTGGATTGGAATTGACAATGATATTGAAAAGTTCATTGCATCATGTGAAATTTGCCAACAAACCCAGAATTTTTCAAATAGGGAAACATTAGTTTCTTGGCCAATGGCACCGGTCAACTTTTATAGATGTCATATTGATTTCTTTTACAAATTCAAATATACATTTTTAATTTTAGTCGATCAGAAAAGTAAGTGGATAGAAGTAAAACTTATGGATGAGGGAACCACTGCAAATGAAACTATTTTAAAATTAAAAGAAATTTTTCTACCTTCGGGTTACCCATTGAATTAGTGTCAGACAATGGACCACCTTTTAGTTCTGACCAATTTATTAAATTTTGCCAAGCAAATGGAAGAATAAAGCCTGTAAAAAACCCTCCTTACCATCCCCAAAGTAACGGTTTAGCCGAACGGGGGGTACAGACTGTCAAAAAAGGATTAGACAAAGCGTTTTTATTTGAAAGGGGAGAACATATTAGTAAGAATGTTATAATTAGTAGATTAACAAACTTTTTGTTCACTTATCGTAATACACCATCTACAGTTACTGGCTTGACCCCATCTTGTACCATTTTTAAAATAAGACCTAGAACTAGACTTGATCTGCTAAAACCATCATTACAACATGTACAAAAAAACAGAATCGGTTATTCCAAGAAAAAAACAATTGTACTCTGTAAATGACTTGATATATGTAAAAAACATTCATACAAAGATGTGGCAAAAGGGAAAAATACTGAAAGTGCTTAGTTATTGTACATATTTAGTTCAGCTCGAAGATAATGTAAAATCGGTGCATGCTAATGATATCCGTTTATGTAGTAACCCTATAAATAACAACGCGACACGTGAAAACTGTATTCCGATAATATGTGGTAAAAGTGACAGTGAATCAAAGATCTTTTGTAGTGGTAATGTACCGAACACTGATGACAATTCGGCCAATGTAACTGACAGTCACAGGTCAGCTAACGCCCCCTCTGCCACTTTGGAGCTTCACTCACCTAGTGTAACTAAGAATATTGTAGTACCTAGCATGCATAATACTTGTTTAAGCACTTCAACAACTCCCGTTGTACAACAAACAAAATGTAATTACAAAAATAATATAGAGGGCCCTCCGATTCAAGTTTCACAGGGTATAATGACCATGTCCAGAAAGTTTGTTAAACCACCTTGGTTAGACTTGTAATCGTTGATGGGGGGGGGGGGGGGGAAATGTAGTATATGTAACCTACCTATGGAAGTGTAGCCACTTCAATATTGTTTCAGAAATTACTCACCTTGCATCATCTTTGGGAAACCTAAAAAAACTTAATTGGGGATTTTCCCTCGAATTGCTTCGACATACTACACAAATTGTACATGGTTTTCTAAGCACAACATCACCAACAACTGTAGATATTTCGCTTTAACTATTTCGCACAAATAATAAATTGAGCAACACAATTAAAAATGTTTTCATATTGCAATGTTGCCAATGTGAATTGTTAAATTATCATAATTCGAGATGCTATTGTAGAATTGTCACAAAAATGATCATTTTTCAATGAAATAAGTGGAACATACATAGGGATTGACTCCTCATTGATAAAATATCCTAAAACCAGAATTTGATGAAATAAGAGACTACTTTATGAAATGTTTATAACACTTCTAATATATTACACAGTAGATTGGATGAAACTTTTTAAATCCCGCAACTATGGAAGAGTGCCGGTCGTTCTTAAACTCGTCGTTTGCGCATTAGCCAGGAGTCGCAACTCCTGGCTAATGCGCGTTGAAAACTTACAACCAGAAATTGGCCGAAGTGGAATTACTGTATCTACTGTGGCAGAACTACACACCGCAGCACGGTGGGGTGAATGCCAAAAAAAAACGGCAAACCCCAAAAAATGATCTCTTTCATTTTTGACTTTTATGAATTGTATTGCATACAATAGATGTCCCTGCACCCCATGCCACACTAAAACCAGTTTGTAGCCATCAGATATTCAGCTGACGGGGGTCTGAACTTAACCTTTCTTAAGGCAGGTTTGAAATGATTTCGTACTCCAAAATATTCGACTCGCGTCAAGTAACAAATTGAGCGTTCCACGCTGCCAATTTCAAAACAGTTTAATGGATGGTAATGTTGAAGATATGTAGATCACTTCCATATAAAGAAATTGTTCGAAATGTTCTATATTGTATGATTAAAAGAGTGTTGAGTATGTACATTCCAAAGACGCGTATGAATGTCATAACCTAAAATAAAATATGAAAATAGTTATGATCCCAGGAGATCCCAGAATTTTGTACAGTGTAGAGTGTTACAAATGTTATTAAGATTCAAAATCAATAAAAAATTCCTGCGCAAAATTACGAATTTGGTTTTGGGAACTAAAAGTTGCATGTCGTGTCACACCCAGAACATCTTTTCCTGCGCATAGTCCCGAGCAGATGTTACACTAGTCCGATTTGCGCTCTGCGATTTTCATAATAGATATTGTACCTGCCTCTCTTGAAATATAAGTTTAAATTAATTCACATCATAACATTTTACAATTAATGAGAAAAGAAATTAACTATGAGAAAAATAATAAACCATCTTCCCATCACACTTTTATCCAGACTTAGGTCTGGCAAAGTTTATATATAATATAAACTTTCGTGTTTTATTTTTAAATTTTCTTTATTTTTTTTTATTTTGTATAAAATAATTCACAAAATTCATACATTAAAAACAAATAATAAAGAAGGCGTATTTAACTAAATCAAAATAAATTAACGGAATTAAGATGTCCTGTCAAAATGCAATGTACTTATTGCATCTTCTTTCTACCCATATATAATTTGTTGTTGCTGTTTATTTATTTACATTCTGTTCTTTGAGCCAGAATTGTGGATAGTTTTTAGTTTTTGAGTGAATATGTAGAAAAATTATATTTCAAAAGACCGCAAATCAAATTGCTATAAAATCCGAATCTTTTCCATTTTATACAGTAATTAAATTCGTATTTAATGCACTATCCGTATTTTTTCCAGGATTATCAACAATTTTCCCTCCAGTTTAAATTAACCATTTTTGTTTTTCTAGATTCTTATTCAAAATTTGGATTTAAAATTTTCGCAGCACACAAATATTAAATTTTGATAATAGAAGTTGCTTGTGAGTAGTGTAAAGGAATACTTCCGGTCCGCCATTTTGTTTTTTCGCAAATTAAATTCCAAATTTGAAATTAGCGAGTTCAAAACATAAGTATATCGATTCCCACCAAAATCATATGCATTTTACTCCAAGAACTGGTCACTTCCGGTCCGCCATTTTGTTTTTTTTCGAAAATGAAATTCCAAATTTGAAATCGGCGAGTTCAAAAACATAAATTAACCGATTCCCACCGAAATCGTATGTATTTTACTGAAACAACTAGTCACTCCCGGTCCGCCATTTTGTTTTTTTCGAAAATTAAATTCCAAATTTGGAATCAGCGAGTTCAAAAACATAAATTAACCGATTCCCAACGAAATCGTATGTATTTTATTGAAACAACTAGTCACTCCCGGTCCGCCATTTTGTTTTTTTCGAAAATTAAATTCCAAATTTGAAATCAGCGAGTTCAAAAACATAAATTAACCGATTCCCAACGAAATCGTATGTATTTTATTGAAACAACTAGTCACTTCCGGTCCGCCATTTTTTTTTTTTTTCGAAAATGAAATTCCAAATTTGAAATCGGCGAGTTCAAAAACATAAATTAACCGATTCCCACCGAAATCGTATGTATTTTACTGAAACAACTAGTCACTCCCGGTCCGCCATTTTGTTTTTTTCGAAAATTAAATTCCAAATTTGAAATCAGCGAGTTCAAAAACACAAATTAACCGATTCCCACCGAAATCGTATGTATTTTACTGAAACAACTAGTCACTCCCGGTCCGCCATTTTGTTTTTTTCGAAAATTAAATTCCAAATTTGAAATCAGCGAGTTCAAAAACATAAATTAACCGATTCCCAACGAAATCGTATGTATTTTACTGAAACAACTAGTCACTTCCGGTCCGCCATTTTTTTTTTTTTCGAAAATGAAATTCCAAATTTGAAATCGGCGAGTTCAAAAACATAAATTAACCGATTCCCACCGAAATCGTATGTATTTTACTGAAACAACTAGTCACTCCCGGTCCGCCATTTTGTTTTTTTCGAAAATTAAATTCCAAATTTGAAATCAGCGAGTTCAAAAACATAAATTAACCGATTCCCAACGAAATCGTATGTATTTTATTGAAACAACTAGTCACTTCCGGTCCGCCATTTTTTTTTTTTTTTTCGAAAATGAAATTCCAAATTTGAAATCGGCGAGTTCAAAAACATAAATTAACCGATTCCCACCGAAATCGTATGTATTTTACTGAAACAACTAGTCACTCCCGGTCCGCCATTTTGTTTTTTTCGAAAATTAAATTCCAAATTTGAAATCAGCGAGTTCAAAAACATAAATTAACCGATTCCCAACGAAATCGTATGTATTTTACTGAAACAACTAGTCACTTCCGGTCCGCCATTTTTTTTTTTTTTCGAAAATGAAATTCCAAATTTGAAATCGGCGAGTTCAAAAACATAAATTAACCGATTCCCACCGAAATCGTATGTATTTTACTGAAACAACTAGTCACTCCCGGTCCGCCATTTTGTTTTTTTCGAAAATTAAATTCCAAATTTGAAATCAGCGAGTTTAAAAACATAAATTAACCGATTCCCAACGAAATCGTATGTATTTTATTGAAACAACTAGTCACTTCCGGTCCGCCATTTTTTTTTTTTTTTTTTCGAAAATGAAATTCCAAATTTGAAATCGGCGAGTTCAAAAACATAAATTAACCGATTCCCACCGAAATCGTATGTATTTTACTGAAAGAACTAGTCACTCCCGGTCCGCCATTTTGTTTTTTCGAAAATTAAATTCCAAATTTGAAATCAGCGAGTTCAAAAACACAAATTAACCGATTCCCACCGAAATCGTATGTATTTTACTGAAACAACTAGTCACTCCCGGTCCGCCATTTTGTTTTTTTCGAAAATTAAATTCCAAATTTGAAATCAGCGAGTTCAAAAACATAAATTAACCGATTCCCAACGAAATCGTATGTATTTTACTGAAACAACTAGTCACTTCCGGTCCGCCATTTTTTTTTTTTTTCGAAAATGAAATTCCAAATTTGAAATCGGCGAGTTCAAAAACATAAATTAACCGATTCCCACCGAAATCGTATGTATTTTACTGAAACAACTAGTCACTCCCGGTCCGCCATTTTGTTTTTTTCGAAAATTAAATTCCAAATTTGAAATCAGCGAGTTTAAAAACATAAATTAACCGATTCCCAACGAAATCGTATGTATTTTATTGAAACAACTAGTCACTTCCGGTCCGCCATTTTTTTTTTTTTTTTTTCGAAAATGAAATTCCAAATTTGAAATCGGCGAGTTCAAAAACATAAATTAACCGATTCCCACCGAAATCGTATGTATTTTACTGAAAGAACTAGTCACTCCCGGTCCGCCATTTTGTTTTTTCGAAAATTAAATTCCAAATTTGAAATCAGCGAGTTCAAAAACACAAATTAATCGATTCCCACCGAAATCGTATGTATTTTACTGAAACAACTAGTCACTCCCGGTCCGCCATTTTGTTTTTTTCGAAAATTAAATTCCAAATTTGAAATCAGCGAGTTCAAAAACACGCCCTGGTTTAATTTCGCCGTTTTTTGTCGTCATCCAGCCCACTTAGTCCAGTAAATGAAGGAGTTAAAAGATCGAAAGCTGGGAATAAGTCGGGCATGAGTGTTCCCACATAGCGCAATTTGTAGGTCATCGCAGGTGTTTTAACATGAGAAAATCCTTAACGCGTTGTGGTCAAGGGGAGGGGCTGAAAATGGGCCCCAAAAACTGGAAAATGGGTTTTCCGCTAATATCTGGCTAAATATGCCAATTAGAGAATTTTTGTTCAGACAAAAAATGGAGATCAGCTCATTCTCTACAAAAATGATCCCTACCAATTTTTTCGCAATGCCAATATTTTTTGCACAATCAGACTTCGAAAAATCCATAATTTTCATATTGAATAAGATATGGTAGTTTCCACTCGATGGGGTTGGAAATGCACTGATCTTCATCTTTTGGACTTTAGATGCAGATTGCAGATGGCGCCAGCACCTTTGCTCTTCTCGCTAAATTACGGAGCCCGTAAATGAAAATCTTGGAAATATTCGATTATTCGACAATTACTGGCGGATTTCACCTGTTTTTTCCTGCAAAGTAGCGCTTGGGCTCTCTCAATTATATTAGCGAATGTTCTGTGCAATTTGAGTTGCAAATTTACCAGAAAATTGCAAAAATTTATTTTTCCTTGTGCCAAGGTCTTGAATCCCGTTGTTTTGGCTAAAAGCAAATGCCAACTTTTAGAGCGTGGTGAATATTCACCATACAACCATCCTAAACAATTTTCGCATTTTTGCGATTTTTTTGCAACATAACAAACAATTGTTTTGGAAGTCAAAGCCACCATGGGAGCGCTGCTTTTGTCTCTTCGGGCTCGTTAAATGGTCCAACTGTCTTGAAGAGTGCTTGTCAAACTCGTTGTACGCGAACTTGCCTCGAGATTTAATAATATAGCAGTCCCTACACTTGTTGTGCATTCGTACAGATGATTGTTTCTGGAGAAATAGGTGTAAATTATCGCATCTCTCCTTGCTCACTCGAATCAAATTTTCTAAACCACGAGTAACATTTACACCGTCATCCACAACACCCTGCTTACAAAGAAAGCATTCTGGAACGGAATCCGGTTCCATTTCAACAACACCAAGAGCTACCAAAAAATAGATGATCCAACCGTTAGAACAATTACACCAAGTTTTTAAAGTTGAGGCAAAATAAAACAAACCTTATTTTCTGCTTCCAACAAAAAAATCCTTGAATATTCCTTCTTGTAGACAAGAATAACGTGGAAATTTCTCACTTTAAACACTTCTTCTTTTTTTTTATAACTGAATTAATTTGATGAAAAATATTTATTTTATTTTAAATAAATAATTCAAAATAATTAAATAAATAATTCAAAATAAATACTGAAAAAATATCATCAGTACATCAATAAACCAGTCAAGCCGACGACTCCAAAACAGAGATTGTATACAAACACATGCAGACAACTATCGCCGCGTGGGTACACGAGGTTAGGTTACAATAGGGAGGTTTTAAGCCACAACTTGAGCGTCATACGTTATATCCCTTTATCCGCTATTAAAGTAAACACAGAACGTTAATAACGTATTTCGAAAATGAGTTTTTAAGCCATCCCACTCTTCCGTTATTTACGTGACAGACGCCAGAAACATTTATAACCTTATAAATGATAACCCTCACTTTGTGATAGTTTAAATAATCATTTACGATTTTTTTTTTATTTTAACTGCCTTAAATCGTTTTTAAATGAAGCCAGAATGAAACAAATACTACAGAAGATAGGTTAGGTAAAAGACTTGTTGTGACATCTCTTCAATGTCCATATTTATCATAAACTTTGGAGTTCACGATAAAACTTAAATATAAATGTTCTACATGCGGCACCATTGCGAAAACAATATCCGTTATTAAGGGAACCTTATTTCACCTCTAATAACGTAAAACAATATCAGTTAATAAAGTTTCCCTTATTTTAGCGCTATTGCGCATGCGATGTATAACGTTTAAAGTATATTGGTGTTCAAATAGGTGGCTTAAAACCTCCCTAATATCATGGATCTCAGAGGGAGAGCGTATACAATTGTAACAACCACTTTAGAACACAAAACGAATATGGGGATTGACTTATATCAATGGAAAGGTCAGAATATAAGCTTTACTTTCATCTAATTATTAATCCTCAAGAAATAAAGAGCGGGGAACAAGAAATGGATAAACAAAAAAAGGTCGGTTTTGACTCGTGTGACCAATTTTCCTCATTTCTCGAAAATTATTAGACTCTATTAAAAATAAAAAAAATATATTCGAAAAGTAGACCATCTAAGCTTTGAAATGATGTGCATTGGAAATCAATATAACGGATCATAAGATTATAATTCGCGCTTGTTCCGAAGATTTTCTGGAACTCCGAAATCGGCTAAAATATGCAAATAAACAAATCAATTGTATATTAGGACGCCAGAAAAGTATTGCAAAAAAATTTCTGAGGTCATTCAAGACCCCCTAAGGTCCCATTATCAAGGCAAAATTAGAATAAATGACTATTTTTAAAGAAAATATGAATAAATTAATGAAGCAGCCTCTAAATATTGTTGAAAAAACTTTGACCGCTTTTTTAAATATTTTTGGTAAATACGAACTGACTTCAAGTCACATGGAATTGTAGAGATTTTGAACAATTCGTCCGCCCGGTTACGCGTTAATTCATAGAAAGCGGAATTCCTGAAGGTAGAGCAGCAGCTGAAATGAGGGGACTTTTGAGTGCTCGAAAACTATTGAATTTTCGAAGAAAATGATAAGGGCCATTTTTGTAGAGAATGAGCTGATCTCCATTTTTTGTCTGAACAAAAATTCTCTAATTGGCGTATTTAGCCAGATATTAGCGGGAAACCCATTTTCCAGGTTTTGGGGCCCATTTTCAGCCCCTTGACCACAATGCGTTGAGGATTTTCTCATGTTAAAACACCTGCGGTGACCTACAAAATGCGCTATGTGGGAACTCATGCCAGACTTATTCCCAAGTTTGACCCTTCAGTTACCGGACTAACTTGCGCCGATCCAGATACGAGAAGACTACATAGAACCTGGCCACATGATCTAATACAACATTGAAAAATTTCTCAATAAGGAGTAGCATCAATGGATGCTCCCCTTTCAAGCCCAAAGAAATCCATCACATTTACTTAATACTTACTTATAATGTAGATTGTAAATATACAAATATCAATAAAAAAAAATCAAGAAATACAGGGCGTTTCGAAACAAGGACCGAGTTTCGCCAATTTCAAATAGATTATTTACCTTTCGAAAAGTATCATTGGATATGGTCCATATTTTCTAGGAAAGGTCATTGAATGGACCTTCAAATTATGAAATCGTATAAAGGGTGAGCCATTTGAAAAAAATTAGTTTCTGCAATTTTAAGTTGGCGAAATTTGGTCCTTGTTTCGAAACTCCCTGTATTTTTTGAATGAACCCAAATGATGTGTATGTTTCTGCACATACTTTTGGTACTTGCATATGCAGTTTTTTCCGTCCATTTTTAAAAATATCGTGTTTATGAAGATTTTTTTCATAAAATTTTATTAAAATGTAAATAACTTGACAACGTTGCATGTGACCCTCAAAAACAAAAGGGGTATGTAAAGTCCACATGACAGATATTCTAAAAATGAAAAAATATATAGGGTGATCCATTAAAAAAAAGGCCGAATGTTTTGCCCCGGATTCATGGTTCACCCTGTATACTTGAAAATAATTTTGATAAAATTTTTTTTCGATTTTCATCAGCCTAGCAGCTATGGTTCGAGCGAGGGTAGATGGGCCACCCTGTATACATTTAATTTCTCTCTCTTTCCACTGGATTAAAACCACTTAGTTGTTAAAAAAGTTTTTTTATTGACGTTTCGGCTTTCCAGATCGAAAGCCGTTATCAAAATGACATAAAATAAATAAATTTACTAGAAACAGAACACTTGATAATCTTGCAAAAATATGACATCAACATAGTATACATAGAATAAGATTTTGAGATTGAAGATGTCAAAATCTGTTTCAATCATATTTTTGTGACGTTTCTGGGAACGAATTTTGAAAGGATAGCGCATTTGCATATTATAAGAGAATTTATACTTCGTCATAAATGAAGTTTTCTTATTAATATTATCATAAGAAAAAACCAGATAAAAACTTATGATACTATCCCGATATAGAGGGTATCCTTTTTGCAATTAACTCTTTTTGTAAAATAGGTATCCAAATTTTTGAAATATCAACCGAACAATTAGAAACACATTCGTTATTATTTAAGCATATCAATGCTGCTTCTTTAACTTTGCGGTTATAATTATTCGGTTCTTTTAATAATCTAGTTGAAAAATTCCATTGTATTTTATGACCAGAATCCCATGCGTGTTCACATATTTTGTATTTTTCGAATTGTTTATTTTTAATGTACGATTGGTGTTCATTAAGTCTAATATGAAAAGGTCTAGATGTTTCTCCTATATAAAATTTATTACATTCGCATGGAATTTTGTAAATACAATTTTTTGTGTTTTGAATTTCATTAAAAGGTTTTGTATTTACTATTAAAGATTTTAATGTATTATTAGTTTGAAAAACTGTTTTTAAATTAAATTTATTGCCAATCCTTCTAATTTTTTCGGATAATTTTGGAATATAAGGGATTTTTACTATATTTGAAAGAATTATTGGGGGGTTTAAATTTTGATCTTTAGTTTTGATGTCTCGGTAAAGTTCACGATTTATAAATTTACTTGGGTAGTTGTTCTTAATCAAGACAGATTTAACAAGTGATAATTCATTATTTAAGATATTTATTTATTTATTTATACATTTATTTTTAAAAGTACAGTAATTTTTTTACCTTTGATATTTATACTTTTTAGCTTGTAACTGTTTTGGCCACAGTGACACATGTGTGTATGATGAAGAAATAGATCGAAAACATCTTTCACTTGATATTTATGATAAATATGAAGGTGGTGGGGTGTGCCAAAATTGTAGAGACAATACAGAAGGTATAAATTGTAATAAATGTCAACCCAAATTTTTCCGGCCTTATCATAAACACTGGAACGAGACTGATGTCTGTGAACGTAAGTACTTTTATCTTCTATGGAGACAATTTGTCCATTTCATCAGAATTTAGTAATACGACTGAAGATTATAGATCATTTTTGTAATGAGTTAATTATTGTGTTATTCTTTAAATATCGTTGAATTGAATCTTTTAACTGTAATAATTATTAAAGATATTATATTTTTTAGCTTGTCAGTGCAGTGTCTTCTTCTCTACTGGTAATTGTGCAGAAGGCTCTGGTCGATGTGAATGTAGAAAAGAATATACTCCACCAAATTGTGACAGCTGTAATTTTGGATATTATGGATACCCTAACTGCAAACCCTGTGAATGTTACCTTAATGGAACTAGAGATTTACAATGTGCTCCTTTACATGGCGATTGTACTTGTCTTCCAAATTTTGGTGGAAAATATTGCCAAGAATGTGCTGAAGGGTTCTTTAATTTCCCACAGTGTACAGGTGAGGTTTTATTTATTAGTAGACAGCAAATTATATTTTAAAAAATAAATAATAAAGAATGCTTCAAAGCAGTTATTTTAAAAAACTCATTGATAGACATTACACAATAAAAAAAAATAGTCTCTAACTCAAAGAAACATGTATTTTGCAGCTTCTTAGATTATAACGATTTGCATGCATTTTATTATTCATTTTGTAGAGTTGTATAATAACCCTGACAAGTATGAAACTTTCACAAAACGTAAACAACGAGCATTCTAACTGATAAATATACAAAAAAAAAATAGAGGAAGACTTGTCAAAACTTGCTCGTTTATTCAGGGTGGTTCGGTAAACCTTGTACAATATTGGATCTCTTGATAGACCAGGTCATGACTGTTCAGAATATCAGAATTTTACCTGAGTAAAAATCTCACCGTTTCTGAGATAATTGGCATTTTGTGAATTTCTGGAAAATCGCTACCCTTACTTTACGTTTTTGAGTGCCATATCTACAAATTAAGACCAATTCAAATATCTTTCTGCTGAAGATTACTGATGAGTGATGCTTTCAGATTACAGAACAGTTTTTCAGAAATTTGGGTAAAATGTCTCTTAAAAGCTAGCAGAACAAAGTCAGCAGAATTAAAAATCAATACATGGACAATTAATGGCTCATTAAAGGCTAATTAATTGCCTTAATTTAAAATTTTTTGCTCTGCGAATTTTCGCAATAATGATTGTTCTGCTAGCTTAAAATAAAGTGAGGAGAACATGACCGAAAAAGTGGTTGAAACAATAAAAATTGCAAATTTCTTTGCACAGTAATTAATTGCTCTAGGAATACACTAATCGCGAATTTCAGGCTCCATTTATTTTGCGAAAATGGAAAAAGTTACGACGTGGTGGTAAGGTTTGCGGAGCATGGCGGAAAAACGATTTTAACAATGAAAACCAGTGTTTCGGCAGTATAATCGTTGAAAACATTAAAACCCTTAAATGCATCGTGTTGCCAATCAGCAACAAAGGTAAATTATTGAATCAAACTTCTATTCTAAATCGAGATAACCGCATGGCGTTGCATACTGGCTACACAGTGTACATCTATACATAATTCGCCAATTTTTGTACAGATGGCGTACGGATCCACTTTGAGTCATTTATTTGTTTGACACCTTACCTGTTACGTCGTGTATTATTTGATAAAGTTTGTGAGTCTTATGCAGTTAGATAATTGATAATTTATTTATGAAAAAATATCCTAGATAGTAGTTAAGGTATGTACTTTTTAGTTTTACTTTGTTCCTTCATTATTATTAATACGTTCAAGAGAAATATGAAAAACATGCTTTGTTGCCGTTTTGCTACAATGCGCACATTCAAGCTTCTCAAGCGCAGAAAATTTACATTCATTACTTCATTGCAGAATGTATCGACATAATTATTTGTCGGAAAAGAATGTAGAAGAATATTGGGCAAATTTCACCGGCTTGAGTAGTGAAGATGAAGGTGATTTTTCAGACACAAATAGTATTGCAGATCCGGAATTTGAACCTAATTTTAGTGATGAATCGGACAGAGAAAGTTGCGATGAAACCGAAAATATGACTGAGGAGGTCGTGGTAGACACCAATGAAAATATGGAAATGATAGAAAATGAGTAAAACATCCAGGAGAATGAAAACTTGCCTTCTACCAGTAATTTAAAAAGACAAAAAGGTGCGAAAGACGCAAGTAAGAGACAACCAAAAAAAAAAAGAAAAGAAAGCACCAGAGATCACTTGGAAGAAGAAAGGACTTTGTCTCAATGAAGAGCAATTACATTTTCATGGGAACATAAGTCTGAATCAACAAGTGATGGAATTAGAAACGCCGTATCAGTTTTTTACTTACTTATTTACGGACGATTTGCTATTGCGCATTACCTATGAAACAAATTTGTATGCCGTACAACCAGAGAGAAATGAGGTGTTTACTTTGGTTGACATTAAACAGTTTATTGGTATAATTATACCGGGTGTATCAACTTTTGAAGATAGGAAAAAATGTTTCAAATAAAAGTTGTAGATAGCAATGAAAGCTATGTTCCAAAAATAACTACCAACATACAGGGTGTCACATAAATGTTGTCACATAAATGTGTGACTTATCAAAGTTATGTTTTTTTAAATGAAACACCCTATATATTTTTACTCGATTGAATTCCTTCGGAAGAGTGCTTCTCAAAAATATAGGGTTGTATGGGTTTATACCAGGTGGTTCTGAAGTTATGGTGACATTTATGTCCCAAAATGGGTTCATTCAACACCAAATATCTCAAAATCAATAACTAGGAATAACAAAAATTTTTCACCAAATATCCTCGAAACTGGTGTATTTTGATTTTATATTCATAAATTTACCGAATGGCACTTTTCCCATACAGGGGCAACTAAAACTCGGTATCATTTTTTTCTCAGTTTTTTCAAATGGAACACCCTGTATATAGTGTCATACCGGAATAGTCAACACTATGAGCTTCCAGAAAATGTAGGATTTGCCTACTTGATTTTCACCGGAAATGCATCTAATTCTTAAGGAAAGTATGAAAAATGTCATAAAAGCAATAATATTTTTTTATTCAATGATGGACAAACATGGAACAAAATAAACTCAAAAAAATGTAAAAAAACCGTCATTTCACAGTAGATGTTCAAACAATCACCCGTTTTAAGCTATGCATAACCGGACACGGTGGTCTAGTTGGTAAGGCGTCTGCCGATTCAGCTTGGTCAGTGTTCGGGGAGTAGGTTCGAATCCTGCCGTATTCAAGTGTAATTAAAGTCAGATAAGACTTTGGGCAAGTGCAAAAAGGTATTTGTGTCATTCGCAGTTTCATTCACGCCGGTAAACAGTCCGGATGAGATCGGATATCTCGTGGAACTGATAGGGATTGGTGACACAATTACACAATTGTTAGTCCTGAGTTTAAGGTGATTGAGGACCGTGGTTCGGAGCCCACGATAAGCTGTAGATCCCGTCCAGTTTAGGCCATTAGGTCAGAAAAGAGACGTTAAAATTAACAAACAAACAAACAAACAAGCTTTGCATAAATTAAGTCTATCTACGACTTCAGTTAAAGCTGATCTTGTAGTAGAGCGAAGAAATCCTCTAATTCTATTTTTCCTTCAGCGTCGTTGGTTTGCCGCTAATTTATTTTTGTGCTCACTTCTTGTGTTTCACATTTTCTGTTTCCACAAACCTCTTCTTCGAAAACTCTCTAGTCGCATACATTCTACTGGCTAAAAGCAGTTTCTGTAACATCTATCCGGAATGTCGATCATTTTATCAATTATATCAAATCACCCTTGGAACATTTGAATGTTACAGGAACTGTCAACAAACATGACATTTTATTATCGAAGTGAATTTATAGTTTAAATCTAATATTTTCTCGTTTCGAAATAAAATTATCCACCGAAGAAATGATAAACATGATCTAAATCAAATATTAGGTCTAAATTATAAATTCACTTCGATAATAAAATGTCATCTTTGTTGACAGTACCTGAAACATTAAAATGTTCCAAGGGTGATTTGATATAATTGATAAAATGATCTACATTCCGGATAGATGTTACAGAAACTGCTTTTAGCCAGTAGAATGTATGCAGTTCGATATGCGACTCGAGAGTTTTCGAAGGAGAGGTTTGTGGAAACAGAAAATGTGAAACACAAGAAGTGAGCAAAAAAATAAATTAGCGGCAAACCAACGACGCTGAAGGAAAAATAGAATTAGAGGATTTCTTCGCTCTACTACAAGATTAACCGTAACTGAAGTCGTAGATAGACTTAATTCATGCATAGCTCAAAACGGGTGATTGTTTAAATATCTACTGTGAAATGACGCGTTTTTACATTCTTTTGAGATTATTTTATTCCATGTTTGTCCATCATTGAATAAAAAAATATCATTATTGCTTTTATAACATTTTTCATACTTTCCTTAAGAATTAGATGCGTTTCCGGTGAAAATCAAGTAGGCAAACCCTACATTTTCTGAAAGCTCATAGTGTTGACTATTCTGGTATGGCACTATATACAGGGTGTTCCATTTGAAAAAACTGAGAAAAAAATGATCCCGAGTTTTGGTTGCCCCTGTATGGGAAATTTATGAATATGAAATCAAAAAATTTTGTTATTCCGAGTTACTGATTTTGAGATATTTGGTGTTGAATGAACCCATTTTGGGACATAAATGTGACCATAACTTCAGAACCACCTGGTATAAACCCATACAACCCTATATTTTTGAGAAGCACTCTTCCGAAGGAATTCAATCGAGTAAAAATATATAGGGTGTTTCATTTAATAAAACATAACTTTGATAAGTCACACATTTATGGGACACCCTGTATGTTGGTAGTTATTTTTGGAACATAACTTTCTTTGCTATTTACAACTTTTATTTGAAACATTTTTTCCTATCTTCCTATCCTCCACGCACGCATCGTTGATACTCCCGGTATATATGTCATTGGTCGACTTGCCTAATACAAAAAGCTACCATTTGAACCAGTAAGAAATACTATGTCTCTAAATAGATTTGAGAAAATTAGGCAGTATATTTATTTTAATGATAATAATAATCTCATTCGTTTTTCTGAACCTGGACATGACAGACTTCACAAGATAAGACCATTAGTTGACACACTCAACAAAAGTTTTTCCGGTGTAACACTTGAACAACACCTAAGCATTGATGAGTAAATGTGTTCTACCAAAATTAGTCACTACATGAAGCAATACTTGCAGAGTGCCTGTGCAAGATGGGCACAACCACAGCAAAAAAAGGGAGACCAAGTAAATTAGAAACTGACATACAAAATAAAAAAAAGAAAGGACCAGCCCAGTACATTCCGCCGAAAGATATTAGAAGGGACCAACTTGGGCACCGGCCGGGTTTAGAAAATAATAAACAAAGATGTAAATATCCCAATTGTAAGAGATTTACACATACAAAATGCCAAAAATGTGGCGTGGCACTTTGTTTGAATAAAAACAATAATTGTTTTATGTCCTCGTTTGCACAATGTAGCCATTTAGCAACAAGCCGTTAATTGTCAGAAACAAATGTTTAAAATAATTTTTTTTTTTAATTAATATTTTTCCATCATTTCTAATCTTCACGAGATTTGATATTTGATAAAAATAAAAAAAACATGCATTTAAGGGTTAATGGCTGATAAAAAAAGGAAATTACAAATGTACTGCTCTGCGACCCAGGCAGCAGAGTGACGTCATTTTCACGTCAAATCCACGTCACCAAGTACGTCGAAATCACCAAACTATCGACGTGAAAGAGACGTCAATATGAAGCCAATATGTCACAGCGAAATCCCGTCATTCAGTGGCGTGATCTACACGTAATCCAGTGACGTGATCTACACGTCTATCAGTTAAGAGGTAACATTTCGTTCTAAATCACTATTTGTTATCTAACTGTCCCTAGTGACAACTGATAACTGTATATTACTTATTCGGTATACATAGTCACAGGTTGCTATACTCAGGATATGTTAGATAACAAATAGCGATTTGAGAATTTGCCTCCACCTTTTCACACTTCCTTTATTCGATCATCAGGGATAGAAAAGGACACTTTCACATTTAGCTAATCAAGTTTGGCATCACCAACAATAAATTATGAAACTATAAAGTCAATCACTTTCTGACGATTCCAACTTGGTTATCAAAACAGTTTAAAAGATTTAATAGTTAAAATATTTTATTTCATAAAAAAAATAACTTTGTTGTTTTTAAAAAGAAATAAACAATTATTTTCAAATTTGAATGAAAACTTATTCTAAAATACAATACAAGTAAATGTTTTTGTAAGAGGATATGTCCTATTCCTTTTTCATCTTTCTCTCCATTATTGGAAAATAAGCGTTTGTCTAGGCAGAGGTTCGTTATCATCACTAGGAAAGTCAGAAGTCAATGCAGCTTTTTTATCTTCTGCAAAGCCTTATTATAATTTCCTTAAATCAAAACAAATAATTAAAATATGCCATCTCTGGATATTGTCACGCATCCCAAATATAGTTAAAATATTTACGAAAAGTCAAAATCTTCTTAGAACAGTTTATTTATCAAAACTATTTTAATACAAGTTTATTTATATAATCAATCGAAAACCCAAACATTTAACCAAACCAGGTCGCGCCGCTAAATTTCGCTGATGTGCAGAATCACGAAAGTCAAGGTTGGGGGGCTCAAGCACGAGTCTAAACTAGACAGAAAAGTAGAGCGATTTAACCAAAATAATGATTCTGCACATTCAGCTATCTTTGGTTTTAAAAGCGTTCCAAGGAAAAAGAGTCGGTTAGTCGGTAGTCAGTTAGTCGGTTAGTCGGTCTTTGGCTACGAAGGGGGTCTCCTACCGAAAAGGCGAGAATAAAGAAGTTCACGTTTAAATTAATTAAATAAATAAAGTAAGAAGTTAATAGTCCGCAAGTTACGGTCCTGGTTTGGGAACGAGAACCTTCAGCGCAATAGTGCAAATTGGGAAAAGCGTGACCAGCCCTTTACCCGACATGCTTAGGTAAGATATAATTCTTAACATTGTCATTTATTGATTTATATTTATCTGAAGGGTGACCCAATAAATTTGTATTTGTTTTGTACTTCTTGTTTTATTTCTCAGAGTGAGTGGTGGTACTAAAGCGTAATAACTGCTAAGTATTCGGGGAGAGATCTCCATAACTTCGTAAAGGTCGAAAAGGCGTTCCGTCCTGGATACGTAGCAGCAACACGAAGGCCAAAAATCGGACCTCGTGACAATATTTATACAAATTCCAAATGAGTTCGAAATTAACTTAAGAAGAAAACATTTACCTTATATTTAAATTATTGTGATATTCAAGAGAAAATTATTGTGAAAATTTCACACCAGCATTTTTTAACCAATAAGAAGCTTTCGTTAATTGAAAATAATAAATTATTAATAAATAATTTTCTCTCTGTTTAATATCCAGAGAGAAGAGTATTTGAAGTACCAAGCCACTATAAACTACAGAAAAAATATTAATATTTCAATTCCATTTTCGAAATTATCTTCTTCATCAATTTAATAATCGAACTATATATTTATTTTTCCGCAATGTTCTTATTTTGCATATTTCACCAGATACATATTTCCTCGAATTCCTTGACTTTGGTAAACATAATTCCTTTATACTCAATGAGTTTTCTACCGAAATAAATGAATATGGTTGGTACAGAAGTCACGTCTAAATGACGTTTATCAAATACGTGTTCGATACACGTCAAAATGACGTGAGTTATTCATCGATTTTTGACGACGACCAAATGTCACCTATTATCCACGTCGATTCGACGAGAATTGACGTCACTCTGATGCCTGGGGAATTTTCGCAATAATGACTGTTCTGCTAGCTTAAACTTAAATGAGCAGAACATGACCGAAAAAGTGGTTGAAATAATAAAAATTGCAATTTTCTTTGCACAGTTATTAACAGCTCATTAAAGGCTCTAGGAGTACACTAATCGCGAATTTCAGGCTCGATGTATTTCTTTGCGAAAATGGAAAAAGTCACGACGTGTTGGTAAGGTTTGCGGGGCATGGCGGAAAAATGATTTTAACAGGGAAAACCAGTGTTTCGGTAGTATGTAACATGGTCACGTAATATTAACGTGATTTTTTTCGTCATGAGTTACGTGATTTTGACCAAAAGGATCACGTGAAATTAACCCAAATATAACGTGATTATGTCACAGCCCATCGACGTCATAAAAATGACGTTTGTGGACGGCCCCCAAACGACGTTAGTGGACGTCTTCCAAAGGATGTTTATAGACGTCCCTCAAACGACCTTAAAACAAATAAAATTAAAGACTTCATACCATAATGTTTATTGAAATATAATAACAAAGGTTTTATTTATAGATGGTTGAATTTTTCGCAGAGATAGTCGTGGTAGCTCCTCAAACACGTCACTCCCCTCACTTTCATCAATTTCTCTTTTGCTTTTTCCAAGTTATCTATAAAAATTCAAAAAACATTTTATGAAATGTTTAGTCACACTTAGAGAATATAATTTTTGCAGTACACATACCTATACCTACCACCCAAACATGAGTCGAAAGTAATTAACACGACTCCTCAAGAATTTCCTCAGAAGGTCAAGGTAGGTTTCAGGTGAAAATCAGCGAATTTCAACTGCAATTACATTGGACATTCCTTCAAAACGTAGGTTGGAGGCTAGAGGCGGTTAGGTTAGGTTAATTTACTCGTAAACACGCGTGTACTTGCAATGAACATTTCTTCAAGCCAAATAAAAGAACCAATTAAAATAATTCACTCACCACATTCGAAGAAAATCCTTTCAGTTCATAGAGCTTCCAACATTTATCCGGAGACGCAGCACTCCTTAAGACATTGTGGTACGTTCGCTGTTTTTTTATAGCTGACCAAAAACCAAAAAGAATCCACTTTCTTTGGAGTTAACAATTTTTTGTGGACAATGCCAGTCCCCCTCCATCAGCACTGCTTTTAAACACAACTATCACTCACAATGTGACGCTAAATTGTTGTTTGATTTAGTTCACTGAACTTTATGCGGTTCGATAAGTATTTTTTTTTTAAATAAAAGTGTTCTTATCAGGGGTAATCAAAATTACCCTTTACAAACCTGCATGCGCGGCTGCTGTTCGTCTGGTGAGCATTAGGTCGACGGTTTAAAATTTCAAAAGTGAATTTAGAAAGTTTGTTAGGCGCCACTTAATTTTTACTCAAAATTAAGAATAATAATTAATATATTATTATAACAAAACTCAAATTATAGTGAATTTAAAATTTACTAATCCTTAAAATAAACAAAGAATCAAACAATATAAATTTCTTAACAAATATATTACTGGTTGAGGTGTTTAAGTTTTACAAAGATTTCACCAGATTATCAGACATCAGTATAAACTTAAAATAAAAAAATGGCCTCACAAGAGGAGTTTTCCGCAAACGTACAAAAAAATATAAATGTCTAAATTGAATAGATATTCAACTGATAAAACAAAATTTCTTCAGGATACTGATTTACGTCCTAGATTTGATATTTCAAAAAGGTAGCTTATCAAAAAAATTACTCAACAAACAAACAAAAAAAAGGCAGAAAGGCTTTTAAAAGTTATTAAAAAATTATTCAAAGATTATTCAGAGCTCAAAAAAAAACGAAGTTTGTAGGTATATATAATCACTTACAAAAATAGAAACATGATTAAATTTTGAAAGTTGTCCAAAAAAAATATTAAATTAGATTAAACATCTGACCTGGTAATTTATTTGATGGGAAGTGTGATCTGATTCAAACCACTGGTCGCCATCTTGTGGTTTCAAAACAAGGAGTCCAAGAAGGAACAGGAACAACAAATTTTGCATTACCACATCCGGCAGGCGGTCACAGGAATCATAGTCTTTAACATTTCGAAGCGGGCTCGAAATATACAACATCTTTTCTCCAAACCAGCAGAGAGTTTCGGTTTCGGACTGGAAAGTGTTCTTCCAAAAAATGTCACTATCAGGTAGAAATGCTTCACCGGCTTCGTTTCAAACAAAATTATGAAACAAAACAACGTCCCCAAAAGGTTGTTTCCGAACTTTCTTTCTTGTTTTTGGAAAGGAAAGTTCACAAAAATGGTATCAAAAATACACGTGGCTAAAATCCAAAAAGCCAAAACCAAAAAAAAATCTACTTTTAAAAATGACCAACTTAACTCAACAACGGTCAAAAGCAGAAGCCCATGATCTATATCAAAACTAACGAACGTATCTCGATTCTCGAGTCCAAAATCAATGAATCGATTAATTTAATTTAGTAAAATAGTTAGGCAACCAAAAAGTCACTTCAATGAAATGTGGGTGGTCTATACCTAGTTATTAAAAGCGAATACCTAAATTCTTAAATTATTTTAACTGCAAAATTTATGGAACTTATATCAGTATCTCCGAAGAAAAAATGTTTTTAAAATATTTAGAAGTAGCGCAACTAAACATCATAAGTCAGGAGGAAAAGTCAATTTTCATGTTACAACAACACTATTTCCAAAAACTTGCAAGTTGCAAGGCGCTATTACTGCTACTAACGGAAAACGGATGAATCGCTCAAAGACAAAGACGCAATCAATTAGCGATAGCGAATCAAGGATCACTTACATATCAACCAATAAGAAGGACTGGTTTCATCTAGTAACGTCTTGGCGCGAAATATGAACTTTCTAATCGAACTGATGAAAGTAAAAATCCAAATTTCTGGTCACGTATATCACGTTATTTTGACGTCAGTGAAACGACGTCTTTATTTGGTAGAAAATCTGACGTCTGCTATATGTCGATCTAAAGTCATTGACCTCATTTACCAATAATGACCTTAGAAAGACGTCGATATAACGTGACCTTGTTAGCTGGGATAGCTAACAGAACAGTAATTATTGCGAAAATTCGCTGAGCAAAAAATTTGTAATTACCTTTTTTTATCAGCCATTAATAAGTTTTCAACGATTATACTACCGAAACACTGATTTTCATTGCAATTAATTACATTGCAATTTTTATTGTTTCAACCACTTTTTCGGTCATGTTCTGCTCACTTAAGTTTAAGCTAGCAGAACAATCATTATAGCGAAAATTCGCAGAGCAAAAAATTTTAAATTAGGGCAATTTATTAGCCTTTAATGTGGCCATTAATTGTCCATGTATTGATTTTTAATTCTGCTGACTTTGTTCTGCTAGCTTAAGAGACGTAAACTATAACCATGTGGAGGTAGAAATTTATAACAAGAAAATGAGCATTTTGTCCAGACTTTAAAATGGTGTATAACTTGTTATAATTATTTTTGGAATGAGTGGCATTTCGATTGGTTTAGTACCACTTCGGACGTTGGATTAAAAAGTTGCATTTCGGCCGGCGACCCTTTTTGGCATATTTACATTAAGATTAGAGTTGCATTTCGGCCGGTCAACCTTTTTAAATTAAGATTACTTAAATAATATCGGCCGTTTGTTCATTTATTGTAAGCTTGTTAAATTTTTTAGCATAACATACAAACAGTTAAAAGCAAATTTAACAAATACAAAATATTTATTAAAGTTTGTAATTACCTTTTTTTATCAGCCATTAATAAATTTTCAACGATTATACTACCGAAACACTGATTTTCATTGCTAAATTGGTTTTTCCGTCGTGCTCCCCAAACCTTACCACTACGTCGTAACTTTTTCCATTTTCGCAAAGAAATAAATCGAGCCTGAAATTCGCGATTAGTGTTCCTAGAGCAATTAATTATTGTGCAAAGAAAATTGCAATTTTTATTGTTTCAACCACTTTTTCGGTCATGTTCTGCTCACTTAAGTTTAAGCTAGCAGAACAATCATTATTGCGAAAATTCGCAGAGCAAAAAATTTTAACTTAGGTCAATTAATTTTTCCAAGATATTAGTATTCGTTTACTATTCATATTTCATATATTCAGAAATTCTATTAGGACCAGCACTACCTCGTCTCCACCCTATGTTTTAGAAAAATACAGGATGAATACCGTAACTTATTCTCGAAAAAGATTGTATGCTGTTAAACAAGTGTCTTCTGGAGAGGATCACGGCATCATTACGCGTATTAGTATAAAAGATATTTCTGTTTTGCACCATCGAATTTTTTCACATTTCGTTCTAATAATGACAGATGAAAAATTATAGAGAGGAACGATATGCTTTGGTTTATATTCAGGTCCTCATAACTGCCATTGTCTTTTTGTGACCGCAAGTTTGTCTAGGAAACAATATTATTTTCCGTTACAAAGGAATTGATTATTAGAAAAATGGATGAAATACTATACTTCAAACCCCTGCACAAAGGATGTGAAATAAAATCACACAAGCTCCCAAGAACAAGGACATTAAAAATGTTCTAGACTGCACCAGCGTCTGGACTTCAACAACTATTCCTTGGGCTATATGCCCCAGCAGGTATTGAATTACGAAAGTCCAGACGTGGTTTAATGCCCGACCAAGTCGGGGCTTTAACCCAAAAACTTTGATTTTGTCATTAAAGGAGCTTGCCATTCTTAGACCGTTTTCGGCGTTATTGTGCATCATCAGTAAGAAGCAGGCTAACTCGACATCCTGTCACTAAAGGATGTCTAATTAATTCGGCTCTCCTTGCTCTTGATAATCGTACTTGTGTTATAGCAAGCATGTCACGAACGAAGAGAGCCTTCACTTTAATAACAGTGACAGGATGTCGAGCTAGCCTGCTTCTTACTGATGAGGCACAATAATGCCGAAACCAGTATAAGAATGGCAAGCTCCTTTAATGACAAAATCCAAGTTTTTGGGTTAAAGCCCCGACTTGGTCGGGCACCAAACCACGTCTGGACTTTCGTAATTCAGTACCTGTTGGGGCATATACCCAAGGAGTAGTTGTTGAAGTCCAGACACTGGTGCAGTGTAGGACATTTTTAATGTCCTTGTTGTTGGGAGCTTGTGTGATTTTATTTCACATCTTTTGTCCAGTTTTGTCACTTCCTTTTTTGGAATTTTTATGATTCAAAAAATTCCACCTTCTAATAGTTCAAACCCTTGTATAATTAAAACCGTGGCATTCGCGAGGTAGGCACTGTGGAACTTTTTAATCAAGAACGACTCCTCTACATTATGTCAGAAAATAAAAAAAATTCACGGATGATTTTAGAAATCATTTCAAAATTATTCCGAAACATTCCTTCTCCATATTTTTTGGCCCATCGCCGCAACTTTATTTGGATTCAGGTTAATGAGCACAGACGTTGACACCTTTGTATATATATTAGCTACATAGTTTCAAAACATCAGCTAAATATGTTGGTGGAAGCTGACTATACAAAGGGATACATTTTTCCAAAATTAAAAATATATTTTTGATCGCCCAGTATCTTCCAAATATTTAAAGTTGGATGGTTGGTTCAAATACAGAATATAATCGCCCTCTCATGTACTGTAAGTAACATCAATTGCATATGGATCTGCAGGAAAACGAATATTTTCTCGAAAAAAGTTCGATAAAAATTACCAAAAACAAAATTTAACCTTCTGTATACCCGCCAGTTTTGTTTCTAGAAACTTTTGTCATTTGAACTTTTTGATGCACTTATTGTGGACTATTCCATTATAAAAATTCAGATCGATACGATGAAAATGAAATTCCGCATTTTTTGAAAAATCGTCAAAATATCAAACTTTGACCCACTGTAGAATCCAAACGCTAGCATTCAGAGAGTTGGCGCAATGGTAACTTTTGTTCAGAATGGCATGGGCTAAATCATATTGAAATTTCAGCGATTTTCACCGAAACCGGTTTTCCATAAGATTAGTGCGGGGTCCTTTAAGTCAGTAATGATTAATATATTATATGGTATCGTTAAATTTATTTAAATATATTGTTATTTATAAAAAAATCGAAATTTCTTTTGCAGAATGTCATTGCAATCCGGAGGGGTCAGTATCTACAGCGTGTGACCAAGAAACCGGAAAGTGTACATGTAAAAATAAATATGATGGATTGAAGTGTAAACAATGCAGAAACGGCTACTTTTTTAAAAACGACGATTGTGTCTGTAAGGAAAAAAATAATTTTATGATTGTAATAAATTGAATTGAACAAATATCGAAGTTTTAAAAATGTTCGTGGCACGATTTTCAAACTAAAACACAATTTTTATTCAAACTCTCTTAATTAATATAAAGTTTTTTTAATTACTCTTCAATATATTTTGAATATTTAAAATTTATTGATTAGCAAATGATTTATTGTTTTACATATTATTTAATTTTCTAGACTGTAACTGTGACAGCAGTGGTACGGAACTAGAAATTTGTAACAAAGAAAATGGTACTTGCATATGTAAATCAGGTTATGGCGGTTCCCGTTGCGATACTTGCCTTTTGGGATATTATGGTTATCCTGATTGTAGACCATGCGATTGTAGTAAAAAAGGCTCTCATGGAAGTACTTGCAGTACTGCTGGAAAATGCTCATGTTTGTTTAATTATGCTGGAAAGACATGTAATCAGTGCAGTCCAGGGTTTTATGATTATCCTGACTGTAAAGGTAAGTTCTAAGATTAACAAAGCCAAAATTACTATATTATGCAACGAGCACGAAATGGTGTGCCAGTTGCATACTATACTTTTTCTACGACTACATATAAAGTAAAGTATAAACAAACACAAATCGAATAAAAGATTTATTTTATTAACTTGAATATTTTATAACGTAAAATTGGACAATATGATATAAGGAATGAGGGGTCCAACTCGATTACTTTTCGAAATACAGGGCGTTAAAGTTAAAAAAAATAAATGTTTTTATTTAAAAACTTTAAAACGGATTAATATATTAATTTGAAATTTAGCAGGTCGTTTTTAAATGTAAAAATACATATTTTAGTAAAAAATCATGTTTCATATCTAGATTCAGAGGCGTGCAGTATATCCCCTTTTCCCAACCATTTTCTACGCCCATGGTATTTGAAGCTATTTTTATTTTTTCTTGTATTGCTTAACTGTTTTCAAGTAAAAAACAAATAACCTTTACATACCGAAAATCTTGTGGTTTTTAAGATATTTAATGTTTTTATGAAGTCTGTAAGATCTTTTATTAATGAAATAACCAATAATATTTTTCTTGGATTTCTTTAATAATTTTTGTCTTCTTTTTTAATAACCACTAGATACTAGACACTATACAAAAGTCTAGTGGTTATAAAAAATTAAGAAAAAATTATTAAAGAAATCCAAGAAAAATATTATTGGTTATTTCATTAATAAAAGATCTTACAGACTTCATAAAAACATTAAATATCTTAAAAACCACAAGATTTTCGGTATGTAAAGGTTATTTGTTTTTTACTTGAAAACAGTTAAGCAATACAAGAAAAAATAAAAATAGCTTCAAATACCATGGGCGTAGAAAATGGTTGGGAAAAGGGGATATACTGCACGCCTCTGAATCTAGATATGAAACATGATTTTTTACTAAAATATGTATTTTTACATTTAAAAACGACCTGCTAAATTTCAAATTAATATATTAATCCGTTTTAAAGTTTTTAAATAAAAACATTTATTTTTTTTAACTTTAACGCCCTGTATTTCGAAAAGTAATCGAGTTGGACCCCTCATTCCTTATATCATATTGTCTAATTTTACGAGAGGTATCTACAGCCAGACGTTGTAAGTGTCATTTGGAAACACCCTGTATTAGTTTTATGAAAAAATTTTACTCTTTATAAAAAGTTCTGCATGGTGTAAAACCCATGATGAAATAATAGTAGTGTTTGGCATTAACACTTTGCAAATCATATAAATAATGTTAATAAAATGTCTTCTTTTTGTCTCTCTTCTACCAGTCTAGCTTCTTTTCCCACTCTGCATCTTTCCTCTGCTAACACTATGTTGCTTAGCATACATTTTCCACCAAGTGATCAGAAGAAACATTTCGACGTCCTTACACCCGTACACTACCTATTTTTGATTTACTTTTGATGGCCATGGATTTGCCACTTCTATTCCCTTCTGATATACCTGCAACTGCATTGTTGTTCTCTTTATTGACGTAGATACAGACCGCTGCTGCATGCTTGCAGAATCCTCTTCCTCCTTTGCAAGTGCAGTTTGTATCCAAAACGTTTCTGTCAGGATCAACCTAAAATCAATCAACTATATGATTTTTTTTAAATGATACATTTATGGTCGGCACATCTAGAAATGTCAATGTCTTAAGGCTCGTCCATACTCATCCGAATAAACGCAACTTTTCAAATCAGAATAAAACCGCCACATCGTTATATGTTACAGCTTATCCATAGAATACATTACACAATAGAAAAATGATCCTTTTCCTTGAACTTCATCTTATCAATGTTAACATGCATTTTTTTCAGTTGTAACGGTGTGGCGGTTTTTTTCCGATTTGAAAAATTGCGTTTATTCGGATGAGTATGGACGAGCCTTTATTATTTCATCATGGGTTTTACACGATGCAGAACTTTTTATAAAGAGTAACTTTTTTTCGTAAAATTAATTTTAAAAATGTTTTCCATATGGTGTAACTGAAGTAAACACGCTGTACATATTACAAAGAAAATCAAAAATCAAAAACTATATTTTTTTTTATGAAATCGATTACATACTTATTTTTATAACACCCTTAATGCGACCCTGTGTACTTGCAAGATCAGTGACGTTTACGTTTCTTTAACTTGTCATTATCTGTTATTAGAACTTATACAATAATTATATTAATTATATACGTAGCTCGATTGTCGGCTTGTAAAGTTTTTTTTTTGTTATGGTGCTTAGTGCTTAGCGCAAAACAGTTCCTATAATTTCAGATGATTCATCAGTTTTTGACTTGTAGACGCCGGAAACATAATGGCTTTCGACGAGTTTCTTGCCTTTAGTGAGGCTTTTCTTTCGAAAAATTGTTAAATTTACCTGCTTGAACCCACATCTTAGCAAAACCGATATTGTGGACGGTTAATAACAATAAATAAGCGAGTTTTTCAATTAAACTTAAGCGATCGATTTAAATCGACAATCAATTATTGTTTTTCCCGGCCAGTAGAGCGGCGCTCGCGTCGCGCCAGCCGATGCGGGGCTGGCCTATAAAATGATAATTATCAGATACGTGAGTTCTGTCAATGTTAATTATATTGACAATGACATGTACAAATAATCGCATAGTCGCCTTAGTTTTTAAGAATAAATACGAAATATTTCATTTCGCACGAGTTGCTTAGCAACCCCTCCCGAGTTATAGGGCGTAGAAAATTACGATTTTCACCACAAAAATTGTACATTTCTAAAAGTTTTTTTAAATATAACCGAAAATCTGTTAGTATTACGTAAAAATTGATATGAACTAATTTTATTGCCTTGAGCTAACAATTAAAATGATTTTTTTTTATTTTTCTACGATTAATACGAAGGAAGATATGTCAATTCAAGAAACTGGATCGTTCTAGCATAAATATCTGGAAACATATGACTTCCACAAAAAAAAAGTATATTACATAACGAGTGCGGAAAGTAACTCTTTTCACACGAGTGGGAAATATTGTCTCACGAGGCGCAAGCCGAGTGCGACAATCACACGAGTGTGAAAAATCACTTTCGCACAAGTAATGTACACTATTTTTCCTACGACCACGCGGTAATTTTACCAAATATTGTGAAATGTAATGGTTTTATTTGTGACAGGCATTTGCAATAACTTAAACTTTATACTTTTGTAGATATCTGAATGAAACACGTCTCTGTTTTTGGGTTAAGTGGAACAATATTTTTGGTTGCGTCTAGTACCCAACCATAAATAAACTTCGCCCTTTATTTTCAAGCAAATCTATGTTTTTTTATGATTATGTATATACAAATTTATTTGAAAATCTCTATTAGACACTTCCAATCTTTAAGGTTAACGATGAGTTTAGTTCGATACATTTCTATTTAACATAACGTTACTCAGAAATTGTTTAATTCTGTTTATTTTATAGCTTGTAACTGCAACGAGGAAGGTTCTGTTGGTATTTCTTGTGATCAAAATGGTAAATGTGAATGTAAAGGAAATTTTGCCGGACAACGCTGCGAGATGTGTCAAGAAGGATTTTACAATTTCCCAGCTTGTGAAGGTAATTATTTTGTTGAAGTATTTATAATTAAGATATACAGGGTGTGTCACGAAGATGGTCCATTAGCCATATATAGAGAACTGTACCTATTTGAAATTTGAAAATTGGGTTACGGGTCTTTGTCAATACAATCTGTTCAATGAAAATATTTTCAACTTCCGGTTATACCAGAAGTAGACATCAACTTTGTTATTTCAAACGATATGTACCATTTTTCTTTTTATTTTTGGATTCAGCATCAAATTTTAAACAAAAAATTATTTACATACCATAGGTCTAAGTTTAACAGTTTCCGAGATAGTTGAGATTTTTATAAAAATTTTTGAAAAACACCCATTTACTTTAATTTCCGTATCTGGCTTAGTTGTTAAGTTATTGATTTCAAATTTTATACAGAGATTGTGAGAAGATCCTTCTATCATACGGTGAAACGTCAAATGCGATATTTTATACAGGGTGTCTAGAATGGAGCATCCGATGTTCATATTTTCAATTCTCAATAAGTCGATAATTTCAAATAATACACCCTGTATTTTATTATCACGCCTGAATCAGTTTTTTATTCTCTTTCGATCTGTATTAGCATTCCCTATACCTAAAGTTACGTATTTCTGAGTTATTTCTAGATTTATTATAATTTGGAGATATTTTACATAAATTGGTGGGTAAAAATTGAAAATGAAAATTGTTTTAAAAGATTCTCTTAAACTAACTTCTGCATCCCGCAATGACGCATTTGGAAAAGCACGAAAATAAACTAAAGGGGTTCTGTGCAATAAAAGATTGTCTATAATATTCCTGACCATTTTCCTATTGGGAAAAGTAGAATTCGATAGGTGGCGCTGCAAAATGTCAATATCATTAGAGGAATGAGTAAAACAAACCATCTTCC
This sequence comes from Crepidodera aurea, assembly GCA_949320105.2. Taxonomy (NCBI): domain Eukaryota; kingdom Metazoa; phylum Arthropoda; class Insecta; order Coleoptera; family Chrysomelidae; genus Crepidodera; species Crepidodera aurea. The sequence goes on along the minus strand of OX439475.1, from coordinate 71,993,754 downwards.
ATATAAGCCCTATATATTTTTGTGGTGTTATTTTGCGTGTGTGTGATTTTGTAAAACTTATGCTTTTATTTGATTGTGCTTCAATATTTTGTGTTATAAAACTCTATTTTCACCCATAATATTTATATTTTTGGAAAATAAGTATGGGTAATATTTGTGAAAAGTCGAACAAACATAAAATAACTGTTTTGTTTTGGAGTTAACACTAACCTTCAGAGTTTATTTGAATTTTTGAATGCTGAAGCCTTCTTCTAGATACATAAATGAGGGTCAAGCAGTTTTAAATGATGGACATATCAACCCACAATAATGTTTTTAAAGAATTTAGTGAGTACAAAGAGTTACCTTGTGAAATAAAAAAAATTCTGTTAGGTATATTTAAAGCAAAATTAATAAGGTTTTATATTTATTATTTTAATTACCTGTTATTATTTTATTATTTGTGGCATGTTTATCTGTTGTTTTTTTACCAAGGTGAAGTTAGATTTAATTACTGCTAACTGTTATATGTAATTTTTAAGCATTTATATTGTTTTATATACTGTAATTAGTTTTTTGACTTAATAAATGATTTATATAGAAGATATTCTACGAAATATGGCTTAAACGCTTTCATCGAGGGTTTCAGTTTATATAATTTCTATAAAAGTTTTCATTAGTAACTCAATAACAAACGAAACATGAAAATATATATATATATATATATATATATATATATATATATATATATATATATACATAAATAGGTACTTTTCCAGACATAGGATGATAAAAAATTGAATACACCGTCAGATAAAGAGGTTTTTGTTTAAATGTCACTTGAAGAATCATTAGAGTATAGTAGAAAATTCAAAGCACTGATGAAGTAGGTATGACAAATAATTTTTTTATCTCATAAACAGCAAAAAAAAAACAATCGGAGAAGTGAATAAATTTTAATCATCGTTGAATATATTATTTAATTCACACATTCAATTTTAACTGTTCACTTTTTGTTACAGTTCAAATACAAATAATAATACAAAAAAACATTTTCAATTAATACAAATAATTATATAGATTAACAGATGAAACACATTATATTCAAGTATTATACAAAATAAAAAGATTCTATCAATAGTTTGAAACAATCTGTTAACTTAGTACTTTTACCTACGGCCACTATAGAAAACAGGTAGAAACACACGACATACAGCCTCAGTATGTAGCTCATGACGCACGGTAAACACAAAACCGTGCGATTTGTTTACCGTAAACAAAACGCACGGTTTTGGTAAACAAAACGCCGCGTAATCGCCCGTCATTTAAAATTATTTATTAACCCCTTAATAGGGCGCTCGGGTTAATTCGAGCGCTTTAAACAAACGCTCGAGATAATTCGAGCTCCCCAAATAAATGCTCGAGATAATTCTAGCGACCCAAATAAACGCTCGAGGTAATTCGAGCGCTCTAAATGAACGCTCGAGATAATTCGAGCACCTCCAAATAAACGTTCGAGAATATTCGAGCGCTCTAAATAAACTCTCGAGATACTTTGAGTACCCTAAATAAACGCTCGAGATAATTCAAGCACCCCCAAATAAACGCTCGAGAATATTCGTGAGCTCTAAATAAACGATCGAGATAATTCGAGCGCTATAAATAAACGCTCGAGATAATTTGAGCAACCTAAATAAACTCTCGAGATAATTCGAGCACCCCCAAATAAACGTTCGAGAATATTCGAGCGCTCTAAATAAACGCTCTAGATAATTTGAGCACCATAAATAAACGCTCGAGATAATTCGAGCGCTCTAAATAAACGCTCGAGATAATTTGAGCACCCTAAATAAACGCTCGAGATAATTCGAGCACCCCCAAATAAACGCTCGAGAATATTCGTGAGCTCTAAATAAACGATCGAGATAATTCGAGCGCTATAAATAAACGCTCGAGATAATTTGAACAACCTAAATAAACGATCGAGATAATTCGAGCGCTATAAATAAACACTCGAGAGAATTCGAGCGCTATAAATAAACGTTCGAGATAATTCGAGCGGTGGCATATTTTCTTAAATAAAAAAGAATACCACATTTTCAATATGTCAAGTGAAATGAAGAGAATTTTGTAAAATTGTTCAAAAAATCTACTTGAAGAAATTAAGTATCCTGTATGTGGATGTAGGTAAAGTATAGTACGTAATGCGTGTTGTAAAGCAATTATTCACTCATGCACACATATTACGTAATATACTATTAAAACCAATGTATAAAATATTTCAGAAAGAAATTTCATCCACTTCAAACAAATTTGAGACACTTATTTCAGCAGCCTCATTATAAGAATTCTCAGATGTTCTATGTTTAGGACGTTTTTGTTTTCGGAATCATACTTCATGACTAGACTTTTACACTAGAGGTACTGCAGTTAAACCAAGAAACATTATATTACCAAGTCCTGAAAAAGATGTTACTCATTTATATGTTGTTTACCTTTACAAATTTACGATTCATGATCATTATTAATTATTTATTTATCGTATGGCTGCACATGTCATAAAATACATAAAAGATGTATTTAGTTGGTAGATCTTGAGACTTGGTCCAAGATTTCTTGTCGATAGGTCTTGAGGAGGACCGGTTGGATTAAATGTCGCGTCAGGCATCATGTGATTTAGCCGGGAGATCAAAAGATTGTCCGTCTGCCAAGTGTGTTAGATCTTTAGCGTTACCCAAGGTGCACCACGTGGAAGAGAACTACAGATAGGAAGGTCAGAAAAGACAAACAAAATTAGACTCTAATGGCAATTGATGATTCAAAGTTATACGTTACATGAAAAGGCAACACTGTACCCTGGACGTTCTTTCAGAACAGGCAATATGGGTGCACCCCAATTTAAAGGGACACAGAAAGCGGCAATCGAAACATCAAAGGAAATGGGCGGAGCTTCATATCTGAAACTCTCTAATCTGCGCTATAACTATACCCAATGTTTACTAAACTTGATTATAGTAGCCTTCCCTTGTCATTAAAATGTAAAGAACACACAGGCATATTATCAGTAACCGGTTTCCCCATTTTTAGTTTCGTTGACCAAACCTTTCTTTGAGATATCGTTTCCATAACTCCAAAGATATTTTCAATATTCACCATTTTTCCGATGGGAGAATATTTATGGAAAGACCAATCGGGATTTTTCCCTTTTCGGCTAGTACAACCAAATACACAGCAGTTTCGATTATATAGAGCCATAATTCGAAGTATATCACTTTAAATAAACAGTATCTGTAAAGAAAATAAAAAATAGAATCACATAACCTCTTGGTGAATATAACAATATTACCCCAAAACCGATAACAGAAGAATTTATACTGGTTCACTAATGGAAACACACAGTTTTAAGTTTTTCACTGACACAAAAAAAAAATAAAATGAAATTTTCAATACAATTCGTTCACTTGCATATAATACAAAAGCAATGCAAAACGGTTTGTTTTACTCACAACTAAGCTTAAGATTTATTCCGCCTTCATTTTTCTGGATATCTTCGAATAATTGGTACGTACGATTAATTATGCGATTGCATTCACCATAAATCATTACCAGATTTAATAAAACTTCATTCAATCCAGAAGAGCCATTTTCACTTACAAATTGAACCAAGTTAAAAAATAAAATAATCTAATTGTGCAGTAGCAAGCTAGTGTTTTACTATTTAATATTCAATCATTCTCTGCAAAATACAAAAGGTTATACAAGCTCCAAGGTGCTGGAATAAGAGATTCAGTAGTTATCTTAAAGAAGCAGGGTTTAAAACAAGTGAAGCTGATCCTTGTCTTCATATTAGAGGAAGTCACAATAAAAAGTTAATGATTGCATTGTTTGTTGATGATGGCCTAGTTATGGCAAGTAGTCAGAAAGAAGCTGAGTTCTTTATAGAAGAGTTAAAGAAAGAGTTTAAAATCACAGTTAAACCAGTATCTTATTTTCTGGGATTCGAAATCGAACGTTTGAAAGAGGGTTCAATTAAAATTTGTCAGCAAGCATACGCAAGAAAGCTGTTAGAACGTTTTAACTTCAGTGAATGTAAACCTGTTTCGACTCCTATGATAAAGTTGGGAGATTCTATTGAGGACGCAATAGAAAGTGACAAAAATCATAATTTTCCATACAGAGAAGCTGTAAGAGCATTAATGTACCTAATGGTAGGTACTAGACCAGATATAGCCTACATTGTTAGTGTTTTGTCAAGAACTCTAGACTGCCCAAGTACGCGTGATGTGGCAAGATTAAAACGAGTATTTCGTTATATAGCAGGTACTTGTAGTTTAGGAATACAGTTCAGTGCAGATGGTAGTTGCAAGTTAGACTGCTACAGTGATGCAGATTTCGGAGGCTGCAACAAAACTGGTCGCACTACGTCAGGAGTTGTAGTGACATATGCAGGAGGGGCCGTATCGTGGCTCAGTCAAAGACAACAATTGACTGCTACGTCAACAACTGAGGCCGAACTGGTAGCGGCAAATGAGGCAGTCAAAGAAATTATATGGCTGTCTAGACTGTATGAAGAGATGGGCTGTCCAAAACAAGTTCCTACTCTTCAGATAGACAACCAGGCAACGATTCGTCTTTGCCATAACCCTGAAAATCACCATCGGACAAAACATATAAAAATAAAGTATTTCTTTATAAGAGAAAAGGTGTTGGAAGGTGCTCTTCAAGTCAAGTATATTCCTACTGAAGATCAGATAGCTGACATCATGACCAAGCCACTTCCAAGACCTCGACTAGTGATTTTGAACAATAAGTTGGGACTTTTACAAAGTGTATAGAAAATATATTGTTCAATAATTTTGCATTTATGTAACATTAAGTTTTTTTTAATTTTCTGTTTGTAGTCAAAAGAAAAAAGGGAAAGTTTTAAGATTCAGTGTGAACTTTTGAGATTCATTGGGAACTGAGTTCTGTTAGTTTTTCTTTTGTAATGCTATTTTCTTGGCAACGAAAAATGTCATAATGTTTAATGTCAATGCGTATTAAAAACGTTTTTCTGCAAGCTAGTGTTTTACTATTTAATATTCAATCATTCTCTGCAAAATATAAAAGGTTATGTAGTTTGTTTATTACAACTATCATTTTCTCCAAATTATAATAAATCTAGCAATAATTCAGAAATACGTAACTTTAGGTATAGGGAATGCTAATACAGATCGAAAGAAAATAAAAAACTGATTCAGGTCAGGTCAGATATTATTTGAAATTATCGACTTATTGAGAATAGACACCCTGTATAAAATATCGCATTTGACGTTTCACCCTATGCTAGAAGGATATTCTCACAATCTCTGTATAAAATTTGAAATTAATAGTTTAACAACTTAGTGTGATGGTACAGGTTCTTAGTAATTTTGTATATTCAAATACTTAAGATAATAAAATAATAAAAATCATCTTAACTATTCTAAAGTCATTTATTGAATCCCAAAACATTCATCGCCTATTCCAACCGACAACAGAATTGCTGCGTCGTCAGGAATAATGTCGATTAATAACTTATAACAATTTTTAGATGTGCTACCATCTATGGTAAGAAGAGAGTATTGACATTAAATTTTGACTGAATCTAGTCAAGATGTCACTCTCTTCTTTTTTATCCCTTTCAGAGATTAATACAAAGTAAGTAAACCAGTAAGGAATTTTAATTTATTAGATTCGACATCCTAAGACCGGTTTTTCTCTTTCGACTTCATCAGTTAGGCTTTTCGAATCCAATAAATAAAATTCCAAACTCGTACAAGTCAATAGCTTTATCCGCTATAAGATAACATTTTTAGATGTGCTACCATCTATGGCAAGAAGAGAGTATTGACATTAAATTTTGACTGAATCTAGTCAAGATGTCACTCTCTTCTTTTTTATCTAAAAATGTTATCTTATAGCGGATATAGCTATTGACTTGTACGAGTTTGGAATTTTATTTATTGGATTCGAAAAGCCTAACTGATGAAGTCGAAAGACAGAAACCAGTCTTAGGATGTCGAATCTAATAAATTAAAATTCCTTACTGGTTTACTAACTTATAACAATATAACATAATTAATAATAAAGAAATTGCTTAGCCTAGTTTTAAACAGTTCAATAAACTATAAAATATAAAATGATATACGGTATGATATTCTTGGATGCATCCAATAAACTAAATCTAAATACTTATTATTATTATTACATCTCCCACGGAAAAAGGAAAAAAAAAATATTTATCCATAAATATTTTTTTTTAGCTATTATACAGTTTAACTCTATTTTTGTGAACTTCAACTATTTTTTCTCCCATCTTTATTAAAATATTTGGAGTTTTTTCCTCTATAACGCTAAAAGGACCGCTATATAAGGGATCTAACTTATTGGTACCCACATTTCTTAACATAACCTTATATATTACAGATTTTTTATTTACATCATAGGTAGATTTCTTTTTAGATTTAGAATTATTTAAATTGACTCTTGCATCGTTCCAGGCTTGTTGCAATCTACATTTTAGTTCCCGGGGGTAATCATCGAAATTATAAATAGGGTCTATTTGATTTTGTAAATTAGACGGCAATTTAGCGAGTTTTCCAAAAATTAATTCGTAAGGTGTGTACTTCGTTTCCGTATGTACCGTCGTGTTATAAGCAAAACACCAGTAAGGGACCCATGTGCTCCATGCATTGCCGTATTTAGATACTTGAATTCGGAAATATGCACCTAAATTTTGATGAGAATTTTCAAGAGCACCTAGGGTCTCATGGTGGTATGCTGTTGAATTAAGCTTTTTAATTTGTAAAAATTGACATATTTCTTTTAAGATACATGCCAAACATTCCGTACCCTGATCTGAAACAATTTCATTTGGGACCTTAAAATGAAATTATTTATCAAAGCCAGAGCGACGGTGTGCGCTTCTTTATTTTTTAAGGGATATACTTCTACAAATTTTGTTAATTCACATTGTAGTGTTAAAATATATTTTTGGTCTTCGGAATCTTGTGGTAGTGGACCAACTAGGTCTAAGTAAATTTTTTGAAAACCCGAGAAAGCTGTAGTGGTGATAGTCATTTGCTCTTTATTTAATATAGAATGTTTATAGCGTTGACAGTCGTCACATTTTTTAACAAAAGTTTCCATGTCTTTACGCAAACCTTCCCAAAAATATGTTGTTAAACATTCTGTTAATGCCTGTATGGCCCCCTGAAGGGAGAATATGAAAATCATTTAATATAATTTGTCTCGTTTCAAGATCTGTGACATTTTCTACATCACCGGTATCTTGTATAAGATTTGAGAACTTTAAAATATCGTTAATAAACTGTGCACTTTTCTTATTTTTTAAAACAACTAATTCCGGAATGTCATATTTATCATAAATATGTTTCAGGTCTCTCAACATAGGTCTGATGTCGATCGAAGTTCCTGATTAAAATATATTATTTGCGAATCTTTATTATAAATTAAGTTCCCAACAATGTAATTCCATTTATTTTCTTTTTTAATATTTTTAAATTCTGTCATAGATATTGGATTTAGACAAAAATAATTTTTAGGACGTTTCAATAATTCTATAACTCCATCATCAGAATTTTTACTGAAAGTGTCTAAACATTCATTTTTGACATTTTTTGTTTGAGCTCTTGTTGTAATATAAACTGAATTGCATATTTCATTATTCAAATTTTTTAGTTCTTCTGAAGATATATCTATACGAGAGAGGGCATCCGCTACAACATTCTCTGTACCTTTAATATATTTTACTGTAAAATCATACTCTTCAAGAATTAATCTAAACTTTATTAACCTACTGCTTGGATTTGTCATTCCAAATAAATACACTAGAGGGCGGTGATCTGTCAAAATGACGAATTTTTTAGAAAATAAATAAGGCCTGAAGTATTTTACTGCAAAAACTATCGCCAACATTTCTTTTTCGATTAAGCTATAATTTTTCTCTGCTTTATTAAGAAATCGACTAGCATACGCAACCGGTTTATCATCGGAATTTGACAATACAGCCCCCAATGCAAAATTCGATGCATCGGTTCTTACTATAAATTGATTTTCTGGAGAAAAATCGGGATATTGCAGTACTGGTGGATTAGTCAACATTTGTTTTAAGTTTTCGAAAGATTTTTGACAATCTGGACTCCAAAAAAATTTTACTTTCTTTCTTGTAAGATTATTTAACGGTGCAGCAATATCTGCGAAATTTTTTACTTCCTGAGAATCTTTTGGAACTGGAAAATTTTGAATCGCTTCTACTTTAGAAGGATCAGGTGAAACACCATCTGCCGAAATTATATGACCTAAATATAGAATCTCTTTTTTCAAAAAATCACATTTATTTGGATTTAACTTAAGGTTTACTTGCCTCAATCTTTGGAAAACTTTAACTAAATTTTTATTGTGATTGATTAAATTATTTGCAAAAAGGATTAAATCATCAAGATAAACAAAACAGCATTCATAGTTAAGTCCCGACATTGCAAGTGTCATTGCCCGAGAAAATGCACTAGGGCTTGTTTTCATACCCATAGGAAGTCGAGTCGTTTGGTACTGACCTCGATCAGTAGCAAAGGCCGTATATTTTCTGCTTGTTTTCTCTAATTCTATCTGATAATAACCTTGAGATAAATCAAGATGAGAAAAATACATTGCACCTGATAATGCATCTAAAATTTCTGTAATACAAGGTAATGGAAATTTGTCATCTTCTATTTGCGCATTCAACTGCCTATAATCTATAACTATTCTAACTCGTCTCTCCCCTCTTTCATCTAAACCCTTTTTTGGAATGATTAATAAAGGAGATTGCCACTCTGATTTACTTTCTTCGATAATGCCACTTTGCAACATTTTATCGATTTCTGAGTGAATTTGTGTTTTTTGAGCATGAGGTAAACGATATGGCTTTATAAAAACTGATTTTGCTGAGTCTTTTAATTGAATTTTTTCTTTGCCAATATTGGAGACAGTTAGCGGATCATTTTCGAGATGAAACACATCAGAATATTTTACTAAGATTTTTTCCAATGAGTTTTTCTCTTCCCTGTTTAAATGTTGTAATTTTATCAAATCTAATAACTTATCTGCTCTAGTAACTGAAAAGGTAGGTTTTGTTTTAAATTCGCACAAATTATAGTTTTCTAATTTTGGTTTAAAATTTTTTAGAGTAACTTCCTGGTCTCTTACATTTAGAATTTTGACAGGAATCAAATTTTCTTTTGCCCTAATTAAAGTTCCAGCTATAAAAACACCTTCACATAATTCACTAGGTAGAACAACACAATCTGTGTTTATATTTTCTTTACAATATTTAATTATTTCGCATCTAGCAGGGATTGACATATAATTAATTTGTTGTGTTGGAATTACATGTCGTGTATTATGATATGAAAGCGAAAATAAAAATTTTTCGTTGTCTATTGTCGCAGAATAATCATAAAAGAAATTTGAGCCTAAAATACCGTGCATTTGAATGTCTGGTTCAAGGACGTCTAAAAGCTGAAATTCATGAGACAGTTCTACGTTATCTATTTGTAATATTCACTGTGCCATCTGATACTACTGACCCAGATATATCATTTATTCGTAATTTCTTTGAAAAATCAACGACTTCATCATTAAATATCCTATTTTTAAATATAACACTTACACTAGCTCCTGTATCTAATAAAAATATTAATTTCTTATTTTTAAATAAAAGTTCGACGAAATTTAAGCCATTTAAAGAAAATATGTTATAGTTTATACTTTTAGGCATGAAAAATCTGTCACTAGTTGAAGGATTTTCTGAAATATTACATTCATTACTATTTACTTCATCGGAGTTATTTATATGAAATATTCTCCTATCTTTGCCTCTAAAATTATTTCCCCTCACATTACTATTAAATCTACCTCTATTTTGGTTAAAAGGACCTTGATACGTATGTCCTCTTTTATTAAAACTAAAGTTATTTCTAGAATAATTTGTATTAAAATTATTTTGATTATTAAACCCTCTAGAATTTCTATTATTGCCTCTATAATGAGAATTAAAATTTTGACGACCTCTCATATGATAAGCTTGAACATTTTCATTATTAAAATTATTTACATTGATTTCCTCATCTTTAGCGGCTTGGATTGCTTCATTTAGTTTTGCATAATTCCGAGCTTTAATGATAGTTTGTAAATTTCTATTTCTCAGTCCATTTGCAAAAATGTTGAGAGCAATCTTTTCATTAACTTCTCTTAAAATTTGAACATTATTTTCGTTATCGTTGGCTTGGGTAATCGTTAAGTCAGTTAACAATTCTATATACGGTATGATATATTTGGATGTATCCAATAAACTAAATCTAAATACTTATATTATTACATAAGCCACATATGGAAATTAAAGTAAATGAGTTCAAAAAATTTTATAAAAATCTCAAAAATCTCGGAAACTGTTAAACTTGGACCTGTGGTATGTTAATAATTTTTTGCTCACAAAGTAACTTATTACCCTACTATAGCTTCATCTGTTCGTGCTACATCTCATAAAAAATGGTCAAATATTTATTTCGCACCCTCTTCAATCCATTTTAGTGGCGTCTGTGAGTCGGAAGGACATGGACAGGGGGTAGTTTTTGGCCGTTTTAGGGGGTTCAGCAATCGAAAACAGTAATTCTGATACCGCCATCGTGTTCAGCATCCTCGAAAACGGGTGGAAAAAGTACTCTTAATACGGGTAAATTTTGGTCCATTTTTCATGGTTTTTTTCCGAATCACAGACGCCACTATTTAGTACAAATTAAACAATAATTTTCGAAAGGATTCTATACCATTATATAATTTTTAGATTGCAACTGTCACCCTGCTGGTGTTGTGGAAGGTTTCGCTGGTTGTGGTTCGGTACCTGCCGGAGAACTCTGTGAATGCAAAGAGAGAGTTGAAGGAAGAATATGCAATAAATGCAAACCTCTGTATTGGAATCTCAATTTAAACAATCCCAATGGATGTGAAGAATGTAAATGTAATAGAAGTGGAGTCTTAGGAGGCATTGGTATATGTGATTCTGATAATGGACAATGTATTTGTAAACCATCAGTTATATCTAGATCATGTTCTCGTTGTGCTGATGGTACCTTTGGGTTAGAGGAGGATAATTTATTTGGATGTATCGGTACGTATAAATCTAATTTTTAATATATATGGTGGCCAAAAAACACTACCATATGTAGGTTCGGCCAAGAAGATAAGGAAACCTCAGCACACATTCTGTGCTACTGCGAATAATAATAATAATAATAATTCTTTATTGGTTCTTCAGGATAATATACATGATATAGGATAAAAGAGAAAAAAGCGTATAAAAGCAGATACATAACTATAAAAAAGGTTACATGAGGAATTTAACTGTTAACAATGTATATAGTGTAATGGTATTGAATATAAAGCCTTTTTTAAACGTATAAATAATAACTTAGACAGGAAGAAAATATTACTTGTAAAAGTTAATATTGTAATCACATAAGAAATTTAGATTAACAGATTTAAAGTATTTACTGGCATTTTAACATAGACCTGAATAGAAAAATCCATAATAGAATGATCACAGATAAATCTGCAGATATAATAACACTAAGAACGTTATTATATCAAATCCTAGCAGAGAAAGAAAATCAAAAGTTAATTCAATCTAATAATAATTCAACATGATTAGTTTAAGTTAAACGAAACGATGGTAAATTAAATGAAAAAGAGTTTAGGTTTTCTAAAATTAAAGAAATATAGTAAAAAAGTACAATAAAGTTTAATGATATTTAGAAAATCAATGATGACGAACAAAATGTGTCTTTGTACCAGGTTAATATAATTCGAAATTATATAAAACGTATATCAAAAATTTTCTTTTAATTTCTAGAATAAGATGTTATTAATCAAAATTTGCAATAAAATCAATAATTTTTTTAATTTTGTAAAAATTTAGGTTAAGAAATGTCAAATTGTTACCTGTCAGAAAAAGTGAGGTTAATGAAAAATAAAAATAAATCAAGAAAAACAACAATCTTAAAAGGTGGCTTTTTCCAAAATTATCCATCCTTTCCTGTGCTCCTGTTTGGACATCTCCAGTCCCAGCTGTATTCCTGTATAAGAATATCCAGATCCAACTATATTCGGCGTAAAAATATCCATTCTGTTTCCTGATTTTGGTGTTATATGGAAAAACGATTTTATAGAATCCCATTTATTTGAACAACTAAAATGAGAACGAAAAGCTTAAATTGAATAAAAGGTACCATTTTAATTACTAAATATCGATATTTAAAAAGTTTAAACTATAAAAGGCCACAATAATAAAGTTAGATTGAAAACAATCTAACCCTATAAAAGTGTAATTATGTTAAGTTAGAAAGTAATTCTGTGAATAAGGTAAGAAGTTTAGGAAAATTTCGTATCACACTTGCAAATATTATTTTAATAAAAACTACACTTACCGTATTCCACCAAACAGTTGTTCCTGTATAGATAAAGTTTATCGTTAATTTTTCTTTAATAAATGTTTATAATTTTTCACTGCGTTCGTTGTCATTGACTTTTATAAAAATCTAACCTCTTAGAGAACCGTACTACCTGAGATTGAGATTGTCTATACTTTACTACGTAATAAAGACAGATGGCGCCCAACAACAACAACAATATTTATAAAACACATTCTGTCTAAATTTACGAAAGAAGGTAAAATAAAAAATAATAATAAATAAAAAGAGAAATCAAATACCATTTTAATAGCTATACGAAGGTGGAATTTTTTTGAACCACAAAAATACCAAAAAAAAATTTGGTAAGTAATCGAGTAGGCCGCTGTTGTAAAATTTGACAGATTCATACAATTTTGAAAAGAAAATGTTCAACAAAATGAAATTGTAATAGAAACAGAAATACATTACAAAGTAAACAATTTTAGTAATACAATTTGCAAAAACATGAAAGAATGATTAATGGGAAACAATGTAAACATTTTTGATTTATAACAAATGCTCGTAGGTCACCGACAACATCATGTTCCACACAAAAATTATTACTTCATGTTCTTGTAAATAGTATTACTAAAATTTACTTACAAAATAAAATTGCAATATAAACAGAAATACATAACAAAGTAAACAATTTTAGTAATACTATTTACAAGAACATGAAATAATGATTTTTGTGAGGAACATGGTGGCGAAGTTCACCTAAGTACGAGCATTTGTTATAAACCAAAAATGTTTACATTGTTTCCTATTAATCATTCTTTCATGTTCTTGCAAATTGTATTACTAAAATTGTTTACTTTGTAATGTATTTCTGTTTCTATTACAATTTCAAACATTTTCGTTTCAAAATTGTATGAATCTGTCAAATTTTACAACAGCGGCCTACTCGATTACTTTTTTTCTCGAATAAACCGTCAAACATTTCTTATTTTGTATAAATCTCGCAAGATTTACAAAATAAACCCAACAAACCCTATATCAGCAAAAAACTCTTAAAAAATGCCATGCAATGATTTAATAAAATATAGGGTGATGCATTTGAAAAAGTCGAGTTATTGCTATTTGTAATTTGTCATTTTCAAAAACTCGTAGTAGGCGATAGAACATCGACTACAAGTTCGTCTACATCTCGAAAGATGCGCTAAAGCTTAAGGAATCGACTGGAAAAAAGTTGATTAACAGCAAACCGAACCCCTTGAAAAATTTTAATAACCTTTTAAGCCTTAGTTTTAGTCTGATTTTTGTGAAATTTTTAGGAAATACTAATAATAACAAAACTTAGTGTGGAGATACCTTGATTTTTTTGTAAACCCTCGAAAAGTAGTTATTTTGTTATTTTTAAATGGAAAATCACAAAAAGAAATATCCGCGCCATTCTGCATTAAATCTATGAAAATTTGCTCCTATTTCTTTTAATAAATATCAAGTAGTTTTTAAATGATATGGTTTCCCATTTTTTTCTAAATATCTTTGTAAAGTGCTGCCACATCCGTTACATATACTTAAAGCTGTTGAGAAATATTCCATCACCAAGGGTTCCCAGTGGCGCGCATATAAATACAATTTTATATTAGAAAATCCTCATAAAATAGAAGTGAAATTTGCTTCTGACAAGAACTCCGGTTGCCACTTAAGTTATCTTGAACAGTTCTGAAGTTCTGAATTTTTTTGTGGATCTCTGTACAGGGTGTCCCAAATCGGTGCGTTTTGCAGGGTCTCTCGTAAACTAGAAGAGATAGAAGAAAAGCAGTTAAGATGTTATGACTTCTTTTTTTGTTAAAGTAACGATAGCCTAATTAAATCTTTAGTAACTCCCTGCAGTTGGAAGATACAGGGCGATTATTGAAAACTGTCGAAAACTACAAGGTACTATAACTTCTTAATTAAGAAAAATATAAAAAAACGTTATAAAAACTTTTGATAGATATAATATTAAAGAGTTCAGTGGCGCACAGATTATTTTTTTAGGGGGCTCACTAAGGAAATATAATGCAAACTTATGTTTTTTTAAATGGGACACCCTGTATATTTTGACGTTTTTCGTTTTCTTTTTTAATTCTCATTCACCTGATATGACATACTATATATCTATTTTCAATGGTTGGAGCTACAGTGCAAATAAACCATTTATGGATGTTATCAGGTGAAACACCCTTAAAAAATTGAACACTCAGTAACGAAATTTAACATTTTATTATAAGGATACTGATGTGTGACAATTTTATTTATCAAAATTATAATTAATAAAAGATAAAACCAGAATAAAAAAATAAAAACAATAAACTTATGAAACAACAAGAAACATTGTAACAACTAATCTGCCTATAACTAATTTTATTATAATGTGAAAATTACATTAAATCTTTAAAATGTCCTCCGTTTTGTTGTAGTAATAATTGACACCTTTTTCTTACCGATATTACACAATTGAGTATGTGCACTGGCTTTATTTTTCTAAATGCGGCATGAATATTTTGTAATAAATCTTCCCTACTCTCTTGTAAATATTATTTTATGATTTTATTTTTGGTAATGCTGAATTGGTTGGAGATTATTTAAACGAAAAACTTTTTAATCGATGAAAACGGAGAGCATTTTGAACATTTAATGTAATTTTTACATTCTGATAAAATTAGTTATAGGTAGATTACTTGTTACAATGTTTCTTGTTGTTTCATAAGTTTATTGTTTTTATTTTTTTAATCTGGTTTTATTTTTTATTAATTATAATTTTGATAAATACAATTGTCACACATCAGTATCCTTATATTAAAATGTTAAATTTCGTTACTGAGTGTTCAATTTTTTAAGGGTGTTTCACCTGATAACATCCATAAATGGTTTATTTGCACTGTAGCTCCAACCATTGAAAATAGATATATAATATGTCATATCAGGTGAATGAGAATTAAAAAAGGAAACGAAAAACGTCAAAATATACAGGGTGTCCCATTTGAAAAAACATAAGTTTGCATTATATTTCCTTAGTGAGCCCCCTAAAAAAAATAATCTGTGCGCCACTGAACTCTTTAATATTATATCTATCAAAAGTTTTTATAACGTTTTTTTATATTTTTCTTAATTAAGAAGTTATAGTACCTTGTAGTTTTCGACAGTTTTCAATAATCGCCCTGTATCTTCCAACTGCAGGGAGTTACTAAAGATTTAATTAGGCTATCGTTACTTTAACAAAAAAAGGAGTCATAACATCTTAACTGCTTTTCTTCTATCTCTTCTAGTTTACGAGATACCCTGCAAAACACACCAATTTGGGACACCCTGTACAACGCTATTTTGACACATAAATTGACATTAGTCAAAAACTATTGCAAATAAGTCGAAGAAACCTAGGTGCGTTATATCGACAAATTAATGGCGAATCTAAATGTGTAACAAAAATGGGGGGTTGCCATTTAAAAAAACAGAACTTAGTTATGTATCTTATTTGGGACATCCTGCATATAAATATAAATATTTTTAGAATGTGCCTCATTCTCGATTCTATCGTTTAAAAAAAACATCAAATCGATAACTTGGGTAGAAAAAAAGTTATGGAGCATGTATATATAAAATTTATTACATTCGCATGGAATTTTGTAAATACAATTTTTTGTGTTTTGAATTTCATTAAAAGGTTTTAAAGATTTTAATGTATTATTAGTTTGAAAAACTGTTTTTAAATTAAATTTATTGCCAACCCTTCTAATTTTTTCGGATAATTTTGAAATATAAGGGATTTTTACTATATTTGAATGAATTATTGGGGGATTTAAATTTTATCTTTAGTTTTGATGTATCGGTAAAGACAGTAAGTAAGAAAGTAAAGACAGATTTAACAAGTGATAATACATTATTTAAGATATTGTCATTTGAAAAAATTGTTTTTGCTCTATCGGAAAGAGATTTAACAATACCTTGTTTAACACAAATTCAGTGGTTTGAATTAAAATTTAGATATCTATTTGTATGTGTTTATTTTCTAAAAACTGATGTTTCAATACAATCGTTGTTATTGTGTAGGTTTGAATTTCAAAAAATTATACTGTTTGTTTACCTAAAATTCCGTTAGAGCGGCGCTCGCGTCAAGTTCAAAACGCTCAAAATGTTATGTTTGTTTACATTAACAGTTATGTGTGTTTACCTAAAGCGACATCTTGTGGTGCGGCACGTAAGTTAATAGTAGTGTTTGTTTACCTAAAATTCCGTTAGAGCGGCGCTCGTGTCAAACGAAATCAAAATTGGCAGGCGTATAGCATCACTAATCAGTTAGTACAGCACACGCCAACTACGAAAAAGTTGCGCAGATCCTAAAATTCGTCGCCCTTATTTATATTCCGATTCGGTATTATCAATAGCGTAGCGAGGGACAAAAATATTATGAGTGGAAATAAGCGTGCGGTTATTAAATGCCACTGATTGCTTGAAAGGCGGGTTCAAAACAGTCATAAATGCGCCGCTTTACCTCATCCTATACTGTATTTGAAAATCAAGAGAGAGTAAATTCCCAGAAATGTTTTGCAGTTATCAGTGTTAAAGGCAGTAAACCATAGACGTGCGTTTTCAAAATTAAATTAATATGGAAATAGAAATATTTAATTTGTTTTAGTTATTTATACCTAGATTACCAATTTTAGATAGATAAACATAATTCGTAAGTAGTAATTTAATTTGGGTAAAATGAAGAAAAAGTCAATATTATTTTAGGCATATGTTTATTTACAAAATATGTATATAATATGTACAGATAATTACAATTATTTATAAATTAATATGAGGAGCTAAAAAAACAATTAAGTAGGTATATGAGAAAAAAAAACCAACCGCAAGGATAAAATTTGACGAGCAACATGCAAAAAATACGACAATATTAAATCTTAAAAAATAAAAATCTAAAAATAAAATTAAAGTACATAAATTAATAATTTTAAAGTTATGGTTCCTCGCACTCTGTGTCAGAAGATTCACCATCTGATTCTAGAGAAATTACAATGGGCTCTATAGTAATATCAATTATGTTATCTAGCTCCCACATTTTTTTTTCTATTTCTGTAACGTGTCTAATACATTTTTGCCAATTTTCACTTGTTACTTCAGATATTGTTAGTAGTGTTATTTCTGGCAACATAACCTTTAACTTGAGCCCATATTAATTCTATCGGATTCAGCTCACAATGGTAGGGTGGTAAACGAAGGATTTCAATTTCTCGTTTTTTGGCTATCTCCTCAATATTATATTTTTTATAATTTTGCTTATGTTTTTTAGCAATAGTTAACAATTCTGCCCTCAGCATTGTATTGTCAAAGGCTAAATTTTTAGAAGATAACCATTTTGCAATTTCACCCTTTTTCCATTTAGTGGTTGGTAAAGGTTCAAGTAATCTGGAGTGGTAACTTGCATTGTCCATTACAATAACCGATCCTTTTGGTATGAATTGAATCATCTGTTCAAAATATTCCTCAAACACGTCTCCATTCATTTCTTCGTGATAATCAACGGTTTTTTTTGATTCAAATAAGAGTAAACCATTCTCAAAAAAACCGTTTGTACTGCCTATATGACAAATAATTAATCTTTTACCTTTTCCTATAGGTTCCTTAAAACCACTAGAAAAGCTTGATGGGATGATTTTATATTTTTGTCTTTCCAAACTCTTCCTACACAATGTCCTTCATTAACCCATGTTTCATCTAAATAATAAATGTTTTTATTTTGAGCTTTAACTTGTTGTATTCTTCTGAGGTACTGTCTTCTCCAACATACAATTTCTTCAGAATCAATTAGCATTGAGTGTCTGCCCATTTTTTCAAATTTAAAGTTTAACTCATGTAACACTTTCCATAGTTTATCCCGGCTTATTGTGGGTAAATCAACATCATTCGTAATGGCTTGCAAAACTTTATCTAAAGTTGGTATTTGCTTGTTTATAAAAAATGAGTGAACAAGCTTACGAATAGCATTTTTAAAAAACTCGTCCACGTTGACTTTTAATAGTTTTGGTCTACCTGGTTTCGGCTTTGGTGAGGTTACTCCTTTAGAACTCTATATATTGTAGATTTTCCATATCCCATTGCCTTAGATGTTGTTTCAACTACACTGTCAATAGTGTTTGAGGGATTTTGATGTTTAAAATAGTGGTACACATTCACTACAGCACTCTTTTCATTGAGCGATAAATGGTCTAGTTTTAATTTTTTCACTGGCGTATACTCACAAACTGCTTCCATTTTTAGTCACTACTATTTGTCACGTTTATCGAAAATCAAATAACTGCATTTCTAGAAACTATTTAAGTCAAAATATCTGTCATTAGAAGCTGTTGCCATTCGGAGGTCGTTAAATAACAATTATCCCTTTCTATTCTGGTTACGCCTATGACGCACGTTAATCCTCTTAGGCCTACTGTAGTAACAATGAAAGATCATAAAATAATGTGATAGTCCAAGAAATTTAATAAATTTTGTATTGAAATTAACAAAAACAATTTAGAATGCATTACAAATATTGAAGTTTTACCGCACGTACTGTACTATAGTTTTGCATACCGAATTACTTTTTATTCTGGGAATTTACTCTCTCTTGATTTTCAAATACAGTATAGTTGGCGCGTGCTGTAACCAGTTAGTAATTTCAGTTTCAGTTTCTTTTGTGTAGTCTCATGTATACTCCGCCTAAAATTCGGCACTTAAACTGTATATTAAACTTTTAAACATGAACAGACTTCCAGTTAACAGGTGGATATTACAGGAATAATTAACTTCTTAAGTTTGAAATATGTAACACATTTGCTCAGGTTACAAGTGAATAAGCACTTATTAATTGTGCATTGAAATAAAATATCCTGTAATGCGTGGTTACTTGATGCAAGTTTAAATATGAGCTGTGATAAACGAGTTAAAAGATTGACTAAAAAAGCATTAGATGTTTTTTATCACACCCACAGAGTACTCCATCTAATAAGAGGCGAAAGAAAGCTGTTTTCCGTTTTGCAGGTAATTACTAGCATTTGCTGAAAATGAGAAATGCTGCCAGGAAATATCTGAAAAAAAAGTGTATATTCAAGGTATAGACCAAAATAATAAACTCTTCATTTTCTCAGAAATTCTAAGGAATACTATACTAAAATTATGTATGTCGTGAATGCAATCAAGTTCAAGTTTCTACAGTAATGTCATATTGTCAACACTGTCTTTTCATTCAAAAAAAGGTAAACCAAATAGTCGAAGAAATTTAACACAAAAATAGCCCAGATCCGGAACTTTGGTGCAATTACGCTGCAGACATATACAACGATTTTGGACGTACGATAAAAAGTCATGACGTCCACATTCCTTTAGTGGCGTGAAGATATTTTTTATTTTTTTTTATTTTTTTATTCAATAAATACAATCATAAGCGATAAGTGCTACTGCACTTGTTTCGCATGAAAGACATCATCAACATTATAAATAGAATTATACCCAAAGACTAGACATCTGTATGAACCTTGACCGATCGTCTTTCCAATCAAGTATTTCCTTTTCTCCAGAGTATTTACTTCAGAATTTCAAGGACTCAAAAGGGTCGCCATGTGTTAATTAAGCAGGTTTTTTCTTTACCTTTGATTTTCCAGAAATATTCATTCACTTAAATTTTCGAACCAGTCTTTTGATATTGCTCAACATAGATTTAAATTACAAAAATTTGGGGAAAATGACATGTCATATGCATTAGTGGAGTCGATCTGGCGGAAAAAAACCCGATAAACGAAGTCGCTCCTTTCGAAATATATATAAATAAAGTACTCGCGAAAACACTTAAACTAACCCGGTCTAGGGGTTCTTAAGATATTGCGATTTGAAAATATATGGATTTTCGCCGCGGCGAGAACACACCTAGAGCCGTGTTCGCGTTTTTTGAATGAAAGAAAATGACTTCGAAACTTAATTTTTTTTCCTCCGATAGATAGTCATGACCCAAGCATTTTGTCCAAATTTCAACCCGCTATTTAAATTTGGGGGGGAGATGGAGGGCAAACACTGATTAATTTTTGACTCGAGGTAACTTTTTTAATTCTTGACCAATCCGGGTCATCAAAATGGCAAACTCTTTCATGAGGACACTGCTACAGAATCTATTAAGGAGATGATGGTTTTCGCGAAAACGGACAAATGGCGACCGAATTTCGGATTTTGCAAATTTTAATTTTTGATTTTCGCAACGAAAGAGTAAAATTTTTTATTCGGATTTTTTTTCGCTTTGATTTGAGCCATACAAGAACTCGATACGATAATCAGGAAGGGCGGGAGGAGGGTGAACGCTTTTTTTCCTTTAGAAGGGCAAGGGATAGGGTTAGTGACTTCGTTTTAGGCTAATTTTCAAGGGCAATCAGTTCTCTTTCAAGATTTTTTTACAACAAAGCTCTAAGTTTATAGAGGACTGCAGGTTTGCGTGATATATTTATAAAATTAGATGCCGGCATAGGAGCTAAGCGCTCCCTTTTATATGTCGTCTCTCTCACGTCATTTCTCTGCTCTCTCACAAATACTATTCCGGCATCTAATTTCACGACGGCTGAGCGAGCGCACTCGTTTTTATAAATATATCACGCACTCCCACTGGCATTAATATAGATATAGCGTTGGGGTAAAAAAATGTTGAAAGAGAACTGATTGCCCTTGAAAATGAGCCTAACACGAAGTCACTAACCCTATCCGTTGCTCTTCTACAGGGCTAAACGCGTTTACCCCTCCTCCCTCCCTTCCTGATTATCGGATCGAGTCCCTGTAGGGCTCAAATCAAAAAGAAAAAAAAATCCGCAACCGATGGCGCATAAACAATTTTCCCCACTTTACTCTTTCGTTGCGAAAATCGAAAAATAAAATTTGTAAAATCCAAAATTCGGTAGCCATTTGTCCGTTTTCGCGAAAACCATCATCTCCTTAATACATGCTGTAGCAGTGTCCTTATGAAAGAGTTTGCCATTTTGCTGACCCGGATTGGTCAAGAATTAAAAAAGTTACCTCGAGTAAAAAATGAATCAGTGTTTGCCCTCCCTATCCCCCCCAAATTAAACAAGCGGGTTGAAATTTGGACACAATGCTTGGGTCATGACTATCTATCGGAGGAAAAAAAATCAAGTTTCTAAGTCATTTTCTTCCCTGAGAAAAACGCGAACACGGCTCTAGGTGTGTTCTCGCCGCGGCGAAAATCCATATATTTTCAAATCGCAATATCTCAAGAACCGCTAGACCGATTTGGACGGGATAAAATTCAGTTTAAGCGTTTTCGCGAGTACTTTATTTTAAATAGAAGTCGTTTCGATCCGAATAAAACTCAGCGAGCTACGTGCGAAAAACCAATTTTCCATATCTTTACATGTTAATTTACCCCCCCTCCACACCTCTCTTAGCTTTCATATATTGATCACGTGAAAGAGCGACTTCATTTTCAAAACCAGATCTACTCCACTACATGGAATAATACACTAAACGGGGAGGTATATTCATCAACACTATTATTTTTCTTAGTGTAGTTCGGAGTGTAAGAATTTGAATAAATACATGTTACTTTTCTCAGTGTTTTCAAGTTGTATTAGTGTCAATGCTGTGACGTATTTCCTCTCAATATTTGTCTATCCAACATCAAAGGAACCGATCAAACTTTCGCCTCTTATTAGATGGTGTTCTCTTTGCACACCACTAATTTTTAACCAATCAGGAGGGTTGCTCTATTTATTATGCATCAACTTGTACTCGCCTGGTAAGTTAGTGTTCGCGCGTGAATTTCTAGTTAATGTTTTTTGGTCTATATTTATGTAAGACGTAAAATTGAACGTGATATTTTTGGCTTTCGTAGTACATCAAACTTTGATGTATGAAAGATTTGTAACTGCGCGTTTAACAATGTCTCGAATTCAAGGCTATGTTATGTTTGTGATTTAGTTCATTGGGCTAGAGGGGTTTATTAATTTGAATTTTGTTTGATATTTAGTCTTAGATCATATATGCTTCGCTAGATACGGCATCCTATAGTGTTTGTTTGGCTCTAGAGGGGTAAAGACGAGAGGGGGTGAAGGGGCAATATCGTACCATGATACAGTAGCGTACCATTCGGAATATTTTGATACAGTGTAATATATTGTCATATTTATACAACACATATTTCATTTTCTAAGGATTGAGTGACTGTAGGTTACAGTAAAATGGGAATTAATGGGAATCGAAAATAAATAAAATAGCATGCATACGAAAATTGTTTGGAATGGGAATAATCTGAGGTTGAATACCATCATCTTGTGCTTCTGTAAATATTTTTTTATAGCAAATTAAAAATCCCATTGATTATAAACTCGTTAATATAGAAAAAACAAAATGAAAAGTTGGTAGGTATATTAATACAAAAGATACCTACTTCAAAAATGAACCTAAAAGAAAAATTTACTGATGAACATGGTTTATTTTAATAAAACATAAATTGACATACAATAGATAGATATTTAAACAATTCAAATTAAAGTAGGTATACATAATTTACGTTTAGTTCTTATTTTCACTTCCTGTCCTATCCAACAACACGCCTATGGAATACATACCGATGACAGCACCTTTCTCAAATTTGATGTTGTACACTTAACAAGGCTTTGGCGTTTTGTTGAGAAATGCGACCACTGTTCTCTAAACTAATTGTACCTAGCAAAAACTTTCAAAAAACTATAAAAATACACAAGATTAGCACAATAATTCCCAAAAAACAGAATATATGACATCTGTCAAAACTTTACGATATGAGAGGGTATCGTCGAAATTTGAAATCGACCAATCAGAGGGATGGTACTCTAACTCCCCCCTGTACACCACAACAAATAACCTGAATACCGTATCTAGCGTAGCATATATGATCTAAGTATTTAGTGGAGGAGTTTCCTACTAACCTCAAAATCTAAAAAAAAGTCTACCAACGAGGAAGGGTTTTATTGGGATAAAATCTACTGCATTACTTCAGCAATGATAAAATATGATAACAAAATTCTACTGAGCTTTCCAAAAAGTATCGTTAGCAAGAATAATTTTTATAAACTCCATTTCCGACTGGTTGAAATTAAAGTTGGTATCGAAGACTGGATGTTTCGTTGTCAAATGTCATTTTACCTACGTCATTCCTTTCGTTAGCCGGAGGCTTCTCACGACAGTATGAATTTGGCTGCCGGCTTTGGCGATTGTACGCAAGCAAAAATTAATAAAATGTAACAGATCAATAATTTACAGGGAGAGGTCAGGATCGATAAGGGTACGTCAGGTCAGCTCATCTTATAAAGATGATGTACAAAGTAATATTTCAAGTAAATATATTTTTGACTCTGCTTGCGCATGCGAATTATTGCCAATGCCTGCAGTCAGTAGCCATATTCATACTGCCGCGAGTTGCTCGTTAAGATTTCGTGGCATCAGTCAACGTCACCGTCTGATCATGCGTACTAAAAATCCTCGCGAAGTCCGATTTAGACGCACCTGTTTTTCACCCCGAGTCTCGATACCAACTTTAATTATAACCAATCAGAAGTGGAGTTTATTAAAATCATTATTTTTCTAAAACGATATATTCTGGAGAGCTCAGTAGTTTTTTGTGAACATATTAAATCATTACGGAAATAATGAAGTAGATTTTGACAAAAAATAACGCTTCCCCGATGGTAGACCTTTTTCTAGGTTGGCAACTTGGAAAGAACTCCCCCATTGAATATTTTTATTTATTTTGATTGCCCTTTTCGAGCACAGGGTTTGCGTTATGTTGATTTTCAATAGTTTCTAATTTGAAATAATTTATTGTTTTCTTTTTATCTGCGAAAGTTGAAAAAATGGCGTTTTCAGAAAACGCTTAAAATATAAAGTATCGACGGAAAAGAAACTAATATTTATGAAGGCTATTTTATTTTTAAAATTAATAAATATTTTTAGATTGCGAATGTGATGTTGGAGGTTCAGTTAATGATATCTGCGATGTCAATGGTCAATGCCCATGTCAACCACGAGTTCAAGGTCGTACATGTAAAGATCCCTTACAGGCTCACTACTTTCCAACTCTTTACCAATACCAGTATGAAGTTGAGGATGGACATACACCAGAAAATAGTAAAGTTAGGTACGCTCATGAAGAAAACGTATTTGCTAACTTTTCATGGAAAGGATATGCAGTGTTCTCTTCTCTTCTTCAGAGAGAGGTTAGTATTCGAAAATAAAACAAAAAAGAGTATAGATCATAAACTATATCATATTTTAAAGATATATAGGATGTCCAGAGATGAAACCGACAAAACTTATGGGGTTATAGGGACTGCCAATATGATTGCAAAATGTCCAAAACCGCTTCGTTACTGACATTTGTGAATTTAGACAAAAAATTAAATCCGCCATGTTAAATACAAGGAATAGCAGATTTGGTTTAAATTTGGCATGCATTAAACTGAAAGGCCTTAACAAGTAGCCCTTTGAACAAAACTAATATCAGGACCGGAATATTATTTTTTCTTCAATGTCAAGTTCTTGTAAAAATAACTCACCATGTATAATATTTTTCAAAAATCTGAGCTAAGATTCGAAATCTACGGAAAAAAACTACAGGAACTTGTTAAAAAAGTTTCTGGCTCCATTTCAGTTATTCCGTAATAAATTATTATTTTCAATTTTTTCACTCAAGAAATTAATTGTCGGATAAAAATGGGTTAATTTAATAAATATTTACGAAACCAACACATTAATATTGTTATTCCCTATAATTAGTTCGTAGTAAAATTTTATAAAATACTCTCGTAACCCAAAAAAAAACTGAAGAATAAATTAGTATCAGGACCGGAATGAGTCTTTTTTATGTTAAATTCTTGTAAGAATAACTGACCTAGTAGAACAATTATCAATAATCTTATTGCAGATTCGAAATCTACTAAAAAATCGTATTGAAACTTGTTAAAAAAGGATTGGACTGAATTTTTTGTAAATTATATTTGCTTACTAATAAATTTGAATTTATGAAAATACAACACAACGCACACTATTTTTTTTGTAATAAACATAACATACTAAGTTGAAACACTATCGTCGACCACTCAACCAAAACACAATTTTTAACACACTCTACGCGCGTTTCGCCAACTATGTTGGCATCATCAGGAGTTGGTGATAGACTAAACAATTAACTATTTCTAACACCTATTTATACTAAATGACTAACACCCCTCCCCCCGGCGGTGCCGAGCACCGTCATCCCCGGTGACCTAAGCAACCAAGGGTGACTAATCAGCCAAGGATGACTAACCCGCCGGTACTTAATGGATTAAACTAAAAAGCGGACTAAGAGGAATTGGTCCTTTGTCTCTGTTTAAACTAGTTTTACATTTACCCACATCCCCAACAAGTCATAAGTTTCAAATATTCCGTGCCCAAGGATGAAGTGAGATAGATATATAAAAGTCTAGAACATGGCAACGAATTTATGCTGCGATGCATGGGCGTACCGTTACAGAGGGAAATGGGATGTGACACAATATATTTATTTTTTTTAACGATTTTAATTTTACCGGTTACATAGGAAATTTAAAATACTAATGAAAATATATTTATTTAATCAAATTAATCGTAAAAAAATGTTGTTTTTATCAGGCTGTTCTGCTATCAGACTATTCGGGATTGAGGTAGGAATAGGGAACTAACTACAAATTAAACACTGATGAATTATTAGTTGTATCATCCTGAAATAAAAAAAAATAATGTTGGTATAGTAGGAACCTTCTACGTTTAGATAAATCCTGAAAAATATATAAACTGTTTTAATCTTATCGAACCTATAACAGAAAAAAATTAGTTAGTAAATATCAACTAACGAAAACGTTGGCAGAAGTAACAAATTTCTACATCTACTATTTTTTTGTGAGGCAAGCCTCGTTTTATTTTAATTTTTCTCCACTACGCTACATTAAAATTATATACATTCATAATCCACGAAGCAGGCGAGAAGGCATTCACAGTGAAACGACATACAAATCGAATCAAATAAGTAATTAGTTAAAACTACATTTACAGAACACAAAAATTTTCAATTAAAGTTAAGATTAATGGGAAATCACTAGAGTTTAAGCAGTCGGTATTATGGAAATGTTTTTGATTGCTTAAAATATTCAACATATTCTCAAAAGATTGGTTTGACCTTTTACATTACATAAATTTAAGCCATAATGTTTAAACAATATTACTGGAAGTACCTTATATTGTAAGTGAAAAATGTTTGTATTCTAGTAAAGCTTCGCAAAAGTATTTTTAAATCTTATAGCCTAAATTTATTAAAAAACAAATAAACATAGGTATATTACCTCGATATTGGTTTTGCATCTGTTTTCAAATATTTCCTTCCACTTGGTTTATATTCAAAGTCATTATCACGGAAATGAAGAACAAATATAAGAATTTGTAGGTATGAACTTCACTGCATCAAATCCTAACAAAAAATATATTACCTAAATACTTAGGTAGTTTGACAGAAAAACAAAATGTGATTTAATTTTTAACAAAATATAAGAAACCTACATAATTATAAGTCGTTGCAATAAGTTAAAACAATCCTTTCGGCATTATCAAAGAGTTTATACAGTCGATAAAATACTAATTCTACGCCCCTGAGCTTTCTTCATAATAATACAATGTAACTTACCCATGAAATGATTTAAATAAACTATTTTGCTGCATTCAAACACTAATAAACTATATTTATCTAATAAATCAACTTAAACCAATAAATTCAATGTGAAAAAGAAAATTATAATAATATAACCTAAAAATCACACAATAATAAACAAAGTATATCGAAAATGGCCGCACAATTTTACTACGAAACATTCTATCCCCTGATTTGATTCATAACGATATAACCACAGTATAGTAGAACCAGTACACAGTTGCCGCGTCTAACAATTTTTCGTGGAAATGGTCTAAACTTAAATCGTGGTAAAGTATCTTTGTCAATATTTATCTATCAATATGATTTGTTGTGTTAATAGTTACGAAAATTAGAGTTCGTAGATGTACAATTATTTTAGCGAATCAAAATATCTCATTTTTCAAGATAATTTTTACATAGATTTAGGATTTTGGTAATAACGGAAAAAAATTATTATAACTTTGACAACATTGAAACTAATAATATAAATTCAATAACACAGCGTTTAGACTGTTACGTGTTATTGTCCCCAGCCGAAATGTCAACAAACTCGATCTTATTGTTCTAAATCTATGCATTTACCTCTTTCTATACTTTCAAATGCGTCCAACAATTTATTATTGGATACATTTTTAAGTAATTTTACATTGTCTATACTTATTCTATGATTTTGATTAAAAACATGTTCGGCTATACTAGATTTTTCCGTACGCCCATATTTTAAGTGAGTCATGTGCTTTTTAAATCTGACCTGTCTAGTCTGCCCAACATACTTTCTATCATAATCCCCACAACTAATTTCGTAAATACCACTAAACTTAAACCCGCTTTTTTGAACACGCTGGTAAGTCCTTTGGTGAAACGAACTTTTCAGTCTGTTTTTCGTGTTGGAAACGTAGGGTTTTCTTAAATTTATGTTTCTTGATTAGTTTGTCAACTAAGTCTTCGTCGTAACCGTTTATTGCAGCTATATCCTTAATCAAATTCTTTTCCTTATTAAATCTTTCTTTACTTAGTGGGAAGTCAAATAAACGATGTACTAGGAAATGTAAGCTAGCCATCTTGTGTTGATTACAATGAAAATAATCTGATGGGATGCTTGTGGCGGTATCTTTCCTAAAAATGTCAAATTCTCGTTCCTGATAACCAAAGTGCCTAAAAATGGTAGTTGTCCATTGTTTTCGATTTCACAGGTAAACTTTATGGATGGAAATTGAGAGTTTAATTTTTGTCACGAAGTCAACTAAGTTAGTTTTCTTAGTATCGAAAACAGCAAATACATCATCCACATATCTGTACCATATCCTTGGAAAATACTCAAATTCTTGACTAATCTTGGTTTCGAATTTACTCATAAAGAGATTTGCCATGAACGGAATTGCCCATAGCAGTTCCTTCATGTTGTTTAAAAAATTCATTTCTAAATTGAAAATAATTTTGATCCATGCAAAGTTTAGCCACAAGTAAATATTCTTGAGTAATTTGGTCACCCAAGTCGTTTGATTTGAGTAATTCTTCAAGATATTCCAAGGTTTGCGGAATCGGTACACTAGGAAACAATGAACTTACATCAAAAGAAAATTGATTGGTGGTTATCAATTTTCTTTAGCTCCTGTTCCCATAAGGAACTTGAGCGATACTTATCAATTTTGTTCGGTTTGGTTTTAAGACCAAACTACATTAATAATATGTTTTTTGCCACTAGTTTGTAATATTAGTATTAGTGACATTTTTTTAAAAATGTTTTCAATGATTTTTTCAATCATTTCAATTTGATGTTTTTTGACTTTAGTATCCTATGGGTAAGTGTATATTTTCTTGAAATGGTAACTTGTTATTAACTTTGATGGTATATCGTTACAGGCCTGATGATGGCAGTATGTCGAAACTAGTAGCCCCTTAAAATTTAGTAATAAACTTGTGGTACTGACATTGATGAGTTTTATTTAATGAAAAAATATATGTTGGGATACTTACTCCCAAGACAAACAAATTCAGTGCGTTGAAACGGTTTATTTAACATATTTTTCCAATACAAACGCATACATAACTTTTCAACAAATGCCGAAGTAGCAATTTATAACCAGAATAAACCTGAAAAGTATAAAAAAGGAAAGGTTCATTTGACGGACATAAATAATTTGCTTGTCAAATGACAGCCATCTCATAAATTCAAAGTTGAAAATACAACGTTGCCAATTCAATTTCAGAAATCATGGGTTTAGGTAAATATTTATAGGAACGTTGAGTAACACTATTAAAATGGACACTTGTCAAAATGTGACACCTGTCAAAACGTGACAACTGTTCATAGTACATTTTAAAGTTGATTGTGACTTTGTATTTTCCAAGAACAAATTGTAATGTAATGTACGAATGAACTATTTTTGTAACTGAAAATTTTTGAAAAAATATGATATCAATCTCTGCCACACGTCGAGAGTCTGGTCACAGGTTTTTGTGGAGGTTTTTACACAAGTATGAATATCAGACCTATAATTTTCCTTCAGTGCCGATCAATAAAAAATTGTTGTTGACGGGACCTGTGCCCTACATGCTGCTGTTGCCCGTCCCGTAAACGGGCCGTGACTATTCGCGAAGATCAAGCGTCAGTAGATGTTGCCCAAAAAGGGTGAAATCCCCAGAAACTAGGCAACTTTTAATGCATTTAACTAACCTCTGTGAGAAGCAGTTGATAAACGTCAACAACAGCTGCAGCCAATTGAAAATTAACACAGACAGCTTTTTTAATTTTCCCGCCTACTTTCAAGCCAATCGCCAATCAACTTTTTATTTATCTCCCTTTCAGTAGTTTAAGTAGATGTCGCCCACTCCGTGATTTTCGCGAATTAATTAATAATTTGTCATGTTATAAATATACTTAATTTATATACTCATTGGACTGCTTAAAAATGTAGATTTGAATATTAAGAGCGAAGCTCGGTGACCAGATATTTCTTTTTAAAAGAAGACGCTCCAGTACATTGCTTACTATAGGTAGTAGACTGATAGGCCTATAGGATAAGGACTCGTGTGGGGGGTTTGCCTGGTTTCTGTACCATTATGATCTCAGCGTATTTCCAAATGGTTGGAAAATAAGACAAGCTTAATATGCGATTAAATAAAGTTGTTAGGAGGACAAAGACTTTTCGCCGGAGTTGCTTCAGTATATGCCCGTGGATTAAATTGTACCCGAGGGCTTTACGATTATTTAATGAATCTATTTCTTGCTTTACTTCAATTGGAGAGAAGGATTTTATGGGAAGTGACATTTGGCAAGAATCATTAATGAAATGTTCTATTTCTTGGTGCTTATCTTTCGATTCGTTTTTAAATACTGTGCTCAGGTGTTCAGCGAATACTCCAGCTTTGTCTTTATCCGATCTGGCCCACTCCCCGTTTGGTTTGCGGATGGGTGGTACAGCTATTTGTGGTGTTTTTAGGTTTTTTGTTGCCTTCCATAATGTTTGGTCATGTATCGAGAGGTTGGTTAGGTAATATTTAAATGAGTTGTTTTATGCTTCCCTAAGAGTTGTCTTTAGTTCTCTACTTAATCTGTTTTAAGCATGTTGATCGAGTACGTTTCTGGATCTTTGCCAAATTCTTCGGACCCGTCTTTTTTCTGCAATGAGTTGGCGAATGTGTAGTGGCACATTTATGGTTGAATTAGCTGACTTGTACTGCGGAGTGGACTTCCAGGCTGCTTCTTGGATCATTTTTGTGAAGTATTGGGCAGCTTCATCAACATTCTCCGGGAATTTTAGTCTCAGGTTGAGGTTTAAGTGCTCATCCAGGTAGGAGCGAATGAGAGTCCAGTTTGTGCTTTTGGTGCTCAGCTTTGGAGAAAGTAACTTTTTGATAATCGTAGTGATTATATTTGAGATTACTTAAGGTCAAAGCTGGATTCAGTAGTATAATTATTTCTTGAAATTCCTTTTGTTATGAAGAAGTCCAGGAGATCAGGTAGTTTCCTTGGATCCTTGGCCAGTAAGTAGGGACTCCTTTGGAAAGGTGATCGTGGTTGTTGTCCTTCATGGCTCCTTTTGTTGTGATGAGTCTGGAACCCCAGTTAGTGTAAAGCACAAATTAAAGATATGTATTGAGTGGTATCTCTAGGTGGGTTTTTTAAATTATATTTGTTGGTATGTCATCATATCCAGGAGAACTATTGGTTTTTAATGCAGAGATGTGCATAATTAAGTCATTTCTGTTTATTGGAGATAATAAAAGAGATGCTGGGTTGGGGTTTCTGAGTTCAGAAGGATTGTCTGAAT
Source organism: Crepidodera aurea (assembly GCA_949320105.2). Lineage (NCBI taxonomy): Eukaryota > Metazoa > Arthropoda > Insecta > Coleoptera > Chrysomelidae > Crepidodera > Crepidodera aurea. The sequence goes on along the minus strand of OX439475.1, from coordinate 71,962,273 downwards.
CTGGTATTTTTTTGCCATATCTAGACCAAAAGTAGTCATTGCAGTAGTTGGCCAACTTCTTGATTTCTTTGAATTCAACGTTGTTGTCACTGTGAATTATAATTTGTTCGTTTTTAATTTGGTTTTCATTTGTACATTCCTTTATATAATATGATATAATTTTTTTATGTTGTTTTTGTTTTATTGATTTCATTTTTGTAGTATTCGTTTTTTTGATTGATAATTAGTTTTTTTGAAGGTTATTACGATATCTTTTTCTAATTCTATGCTGTAATTTTTTATTAAGTTACGTTTTAATCTATCTCTATGTTTTATCGATGTTATTAACCCATTAGTTATCCATACTTTACGCTTTTTGTATTGTTTTAAAGTTATTATAGATTTTGCCTCATCTAAGGTTTTTTTAAAGATTGCTAGGTTTCGTAAATATTTATTATATTAACCCATTTTTAATACTACTTTATCGAACAGTTAATTTATTGAGTGAAAAAATCGAAAATAATTTATTACGGAATAATTGAGATGGTACCAGAAAATGTTTTAACAAGTTCCTGTATGATTTTTTCCGGAGATTTCGAATCTGAGCTCAGATTTTTGATAATTATTATACAGGGTGAGTTATTCTTACAACAACTTAACATTAAAGAAAATAATATTCCGGTCCTGATATTGGTTCCGTTCAAAGGGCTACTTGTTAAGGTCTTTTAGTTTAATGCATGTACCAAATTTAAACCAAATCGGCTATTCCTTGTATTTAAAATGGCGAATTTAATTTTTGGTCTAAATTCACAAATCACTCTGTATGTCAGTAACGAAGCGGTTTTGGACATTTGTATATGGCATTTTGCAATCATATTGGAAGTCCCTATAATCCCATAAGTTTTGTCGGTTTTATATCTGGACACCCTGTATAGGGAGTGCTAAAAACAACTGAATGTTTTTGAATTATTAATTTTTCAGAAAATGTTTCCTGAATAAAAATCAGAGTATCGCCTAAAATATGAATACTTTTACTTTAGTAATATTTTAAAAAACTCATATGAGCTAACTTAATATTTAAATAATTTGGAAAAATCGTTTCTGAGTTTAAATATTGTAGAAGTTATTACAACTTTGTTTTTTTACTTCTGTGTCAACGGCATTAACTACTATGGTTATTAGCTCGTGTTCTGTGTAGGCTTTATTACTGTTTCCCAGCGCCACTTTAGGAACACCACTGTTAATTAGAAACCAACAGTGAATGGTTTTTCTACATTTTTCTCTCTACCGCTGAGCCACCCACTCCCTCTACAACATTGTTAACCCAACAATTGTACACGTTTTTGTTGAATCGGTTGCTGTGAAAAATTTCAATTCTTTGCGAAAGGTAGAAAAGATACAGGGTGTTTCATAGTTAAACCGACATACGTTAACTGTAAATAGAGGGAACTTAGGTGATTCCAAATAACCTTGGTTAATTGGTCTAACGCCTTTAATAACCGAGATACGGGGTGTTTCATCCATTTCGGCCAATATTTTGATAAGCCGTAACTTTAGAACCACTCTGTAGATTTCTTTCATACTTGGTACAGGTATAGTGTGTTAATAGCCCAATCCTATAGGGTTAGAACTACAATTAAAATCCAGATCCGGATTAAGAACAATTTGCAAAATTTGAAAATCCCCAAAACAACACTCTGTATCAGATTTTTTAAAATTGGGATGGATATTTGAAAAGAACGGAAAAAAATGAGTTAAAGTCAAAAAAAAATTTAAGTGCACATCCCATTCTACTACTGTAGTTTTAACGTCAAATTTTCACAAGCAGTAACTTTCGAAATACCTGGTCGATTTCTTTCATATTTGGTACAGGTATCATTTTCTAGTAGCCCAATCGTATAATGTAAGGACTATACTACAGTTAAAATCCAGATACGGATTAAGAAAAATTTGTAAAATTTGAAAATTCCCAACGCAACACGCTGTACATCAGATTCTTTTTTAAATTGGATCAGACATTCGAAACGACTGGAAAAAACTGAGATATTCTGACATATTTTTATAAATGTACATCTCGTTCTAGATATTACTAAACTTTTAAAGTAAATTCAATTAATGCAATACATATTGTCATTTTCATAAGCCATAACTTTGAAAACACCCTGTAGATTTCTTTCATATTTGGTACAGGTAGTTTGTTTAAATAGCCCAATTGTACAATACAAGAACAAGTTAAAATTCAGATCCGGATTAAGAAAAATTTGTAAAAGTTGATAATCTCTAAAATAGCACCCTGTACATCAGATTCTTTAAAATGTAATCGGATACCTATTTGAAAAAAGAAAAAAAGAAAAAAGATGTGTTATTGCCGAAGCTTACTTGATAGTTTAATGAGTTTTGTATCCGGAATTAATCCGAAAAATTAAATCTGTATTTTTTTTTGTAGAACGCCCTTGTGCACTTATAAAAATATTTTATTATAACACATCTTTTGTCTTTTTTTATATAGGTATCCGATTACATTAAACAAAATCTGATATACAGGATGCTATTTTAGAGATTACCAACTTTTACAAATTTTTCTTAATCCGGATCTGAATTTTAACTTTAGTTCTTGTATTGTACGATTGGGCTACTTAAAGAATCTACCTGTACCAAATATGAAAGAAATCTACAGGGTGTTTCCAAAGTTATGGCTTATGAAAATGACAATACGTATTGCATTAATTGAATTTATTTTAAAAGTTTAGTAATATGTAGAACGAGATTTATAAAAATATGTCAGAATATCTCAGCTTTTTTCATTCGTTTCGAATGTCTGAGCCAATTTAAAAAATATCTGATGTACAGCGTGTTGCGTTGGGGATTTTCAAATTTTACAATTTTTTTTCTTAATCCGTATCTGCATTTTAACTGAAATATAGTCCTTACATTATACGATTGGGCTACTAAAAAATGATACCTGTACCAAATATGAAAGAAATCTAGCAGGTATTTCGAAAGTTACTGTTTGTGAAAATGAAAAAAATGCATTTGATGTAATTGAACGTTAAAATTCCAGTAGTAAAATGGGATGTGCACTTAAAAAATTTTTTCACTTTAACTCATTTTTTTCCGTTCTTTTCAAATTTTGCAAATTATTCTTAATCCGGATCTGGATTTTAATTGTAGTTCTTACATTTTAGAATTGGGCTATTGACACACTATACCTGTACCAAATATGAGAGAAATTTACAGGGTGGTTCTAAAGTTACGGCTTATCAAAATATTGGCCGAAATACATGAAACACCCCGTATCTCGGTTATTAAAGGCGTTAGACCCATTAACCAAGGTTATTTGGAATGACCTAAGTACCCTCTATTTACAGTTAACGTATGTCGGTTTAACTATGAAACACCCTGTATATCTATTAAAATCTCGGGCAACCATTATAAAATCAAGACTATGAAAGTCTGAATGTTTGAACGAGATTCAGAACACTAGATTTTAATGATTTGTAGGATCCGTAAAAGAATTTAAATTTCCTTTGTATGGTTTCTGAGGTGTGAAAACTTAATTTTGATTTATTAAAATTATGCAACATGAAAATCAATAGGAATCTTAAAAATTGTAGGTAATTCAAGAAATTACAATAGTTAAGCCTTCACTTTACCGAATGGTATTCCGGTTTGTCAATCCTAATCCTCATACAGTCTTTGGCGGTGTAAGAGTAGTTCCAGATAATCCAAGTGACATTGAACAATATATTAAAGTGCAATTTAGAAACACATCACAACCTGCTTTCGTAACAGTTTCTGGAGAAACTGGGAATATAGCAAAACCGTTTGTTATGAATCCAGGGCGATGGTCAGTTTATATTAATGTTAATCAGACAGTTTTCTTGGTAAGTACATATAATTTTTATAAGTAAAATAATGAATTTTAGTAACTGTTATCAAATTAAAATTGTAAAAATCTATTTGTTTCTAATGAAAAAAATAATATTTTTAGATTTACTTGTTCTTTACAATGATTCGTTCATATAGGGTGTCCCACGACTATTCCCTCGTTCTCTTGTGCCTAAACGGTACAAGATATCAGCTTAATTTTTTGGTGACATATGTAAATTGATAAGATCTACTTGTTTAAATTATTTGTAACTATACAGGGTGATCCAGAAAATTGTAATTTATCAAAGTTAGGTTTTTTTAAATGGAACACCCTGTATTTTATGACATTTTTAGATTATACGTTAAAAACTGAGTTAACTTTATTCAACGTTCCCTATATCTATCTCTTACCAATTTTGAGAAAATCGTGATTTTAAGAAAAGAACTAAAAACACGGAAACCTTTTAGGACTTTCGATATTTTGCACAGGGTGTTTAGGAAAAGGATTCTAATTTTATATTTTTCAAACATCAAAAACTCACTTAACTTAAAAGAACCACCCTGTATTTTTTTTATCCTATGTGAAATAACTTTTCATTTTCTGTCAAAAACTATGAGTGATGCATATGTATAAAATTAACGATTAAAAAGTTATTAGGATTTTTCTTTAAAATTTCTATGAACGTAATATTTCCTATTGTAGTAGGCCATGGTTTTAAACTCATCTAGTTAGCGGATGTCCATAATGACCTGTCAAATACCTACTGTCTAAATTATTAATTTATTTTCAGTAGCGTTATAGTTTTCAATAGTAGTATTTTTAGATTAACAAAATGAAATACTATTCTCAAGAAGAATGAGTGAACACGACCTTTATCCTAGGTGAATGGTTTAGAAATTATTTGTTAAAGGTAAAACCGCACTAGGCTGAACGGAGCGGAGCTTCGATGCAAAATATTCTTTAATGGAATCTATATGGCCTAACCCGTACTAGACTCGCGTCACAACACCTGCGATGTCGCTGCGATGCAAAGTTGACTTTTCTACCAACTCTGCATCGCTGACCATCTCAGTTCAGATACGCTGGTGCTAGTGCGGTATAGCAAATGGCAGCAGCGCGACACAATACTTCATTTGTCATTCGTGTTGGGGGGGAAAAACTTATTTGTTGTTAAGATTTGTTGCTGTTAAGATGGTTCTGGATGAGTAATGCATATGTATAAAATTAACGATTAAAAAGTTATTAGGATTTTTCTCTAAAATTTCTATTTTTTTTGTTTACATTCTAATAGGCAATGATTTTTTTATTGTTGTTGATAAATAGATAGGGGATGAACACTTAATTAGAAATTAAACTAAAATCAAGACGTTAACATTTATAAAAAAAAATACTATAATAAATGTTCAATATGATGACCATTTTCCTCTATGCATAACCGCACTCGTTTTTCAAAAGATCTCCTAACGTTTCTCAGGATATCTGGTGTTATAGTAGCAAACGTATCCTTTATTTTAATCGTCATGTTATCAGCAGTGGTAGGTAGAGTGTTGTAAACTAAATTTTTAATGTAACCCCAAAGAAAGAAATCCATGTTGGTTAAAGCAGGAGATCTAGGTGGAAATTCATGTGGAACTGCCCTTCCAATCCATTTATTGGGGAATTTTCTACTTAAATAATTCCTTACATTCCGACTAACATCTAGCTGTAACCACATCTTTTTTTATAATATCTAAAGAAACTTCATCTAGAAGACTCAAAAAATTCTTGTTTTAAAAACCGTAAAAATTTTACGCTTTTCAAGATTCCATCAAAAAAATATGGACTAATCATATGGTCTCCAACAATTCCACCAAATACATTGAGGATCCTCCGATTTTGGCGGTCAACAGTGCGATACAGGTGACGGTTTTCCGTATCATAGTAATGAAAGTTATGTCGGTTTACCAAGCCGTTGTTGTGGAAACTTTTTCAAGACTCCATAAACAAAAATCTAACCTCCGTTGAAAGTCTCGTCCATATAAATTCTGGTGAAGTTGTATATGATAAGGATGGAACTTATGTTTTTTCAAAATTCTGCAAACACTTTTTTTACTAATTCCAGTTTGTTTAGAAATTTATCTTACACTGACATTTGTATTTTCAATTACTGATCCTAAAACTAAGAACTCATTTTCCTCATTATTTACAATATACTTTGCTTTGGTAGGTTTTTGTCGGATACACTACCAGTTTGACTAAAAGTTTGTAGCAGTTCCTCAAACGGCCTTTGGTCTGGATGTGGTCGATAGGGATACTTTTTTGCGTACACCCTTAAGGTAAGACCGCACTATAGGCGGTATTGCACTTGAGCTCAGCTTAGCGTCGATGCAAAATATATAGGGGTACCGCACTATTAACTGCACTTCAGCGGAACGGAGCAAAATATTTTTTATATTTTAGGTTAGTTTTCTTTACATTTGACATAGAGTAGTGTTGGTACTAGAAATCAGTTAGTCAAAATCATACTTGATATATTTTAAAGTAAATTATTAATGTATTTTTTTAACGCAATAAAGATACTTTTTTGTGCTTGTTGTCTATCAACATTAAATTTTTGTTGAACAGTTATATAAGGTGTCTTTTGAGCAAGATGGCTGATAGGCTGATTTCAGGATATTCACTAATTAAATTAATTAATTTTTCTTCATCCAGAACCATCTTAACAACAAATAAGTTTTTCCCCCCAACACGAATGACAAATGAAGTATTGTGTCGCGCTGCTGCCATTTGCTATACCGCACTAGCACCAGCGTATCTGAACTGAGATGGTCAGCAATGCAGAGTTGGTAGAAAATTCAACTTTGCATCGCAGCGACATCGCAGGTGTTGTGACGCGAGTCTAGTGCGGGTTAGGTCATATAGATTCCATTAAAGAATATTTTGTATCGAAGCTCCGCTCCGCTCCGTTCAGCCTAGTGCGGTCTTACCTTTAACAAATAATTTCTAAAACATTCACCTAGGATAAAGGTCGTGTTCACTCATTCTTCTTGAGAATAGTGTTTCATTTTGTTAATCTAAAAATACTACTATTGAAAACTATAACGCTACTGAAAATAAATTAATAATTTAGACAGTAGGTATTTGACAGGTCATTATGGACATCCGCTAACTAGATGAGTTTAAAACCATGGCCTACTACAATAGGCAATATTACGTTCATAGAAATTTTAAAGAAAAATCCTAATAACTTTTTAATCGTTAATTTTATACATATGCATTACTCATAGTTTTTGATAGATAATGAAAAGTTTTTTCACATAGAATAAGAAAATACAGGGTGGTTCATTTAAGTTAAGTGAGTTTTTGATGTTTGAAAAATATAAAATTAGAATCCTTTTCCTAAGCACCCTGTGCAAAATATCGAAATCCTACATAGTGCAAATGAAAGTCCTAAAAGTCAGAATAAATCGATATAAATTTGTGTTACTGAAAGTCTTGTTTAAATAGAATATTTTTCTTAAAATCACGATTTTCTCCAAATTGGCAAGAGATAGATATAGGGAACGTTGAATAAAGTTGACTTAGTTTTTAACGTATAATCTAAAAATGTCATAAAATACAGAGTACCATTTAAAAAAACCTAACTTTGATAAATTACCATTTCTGGATCACCCTGTATAGTTACAAATAATTTAAACAAGTAGATCTTATCAATTTACATATGTCACCAAAAAATTAAGCTGATATCTTGTACCGTTTAGGCACAAGAGGGAAAAGTCGTGGGACACCCTGTATATTTTAATCTACCGATATTTTCGTGAAAACTATCGTTGTATGTAAGGGTCATATCTTAAATATGCAGCTTTTTGTTTAAGTATGTGTTACAAGATATTTAACAATCTTTTATTTTTAGGATTACTTTGTACTTCTCCCCGAAGATTTTTATTTAGCATCGATATTAAATAAAAAAGTCGAAAAGCCTTGTACCATAGGTGAGAGAGATCTGTGTAGGCACCATGCTTATCCAAATAGTACAATATATGATAAGTCTTGGGGTTCTGGTGGTTTCGGTCCTAATCATAAACCACTGATAGAGTGGTTTAAAAATACAACTGTAAGTAGATTAAATTCGCAATACTTTTTATACATAAAAATGTAATTTTAGCATTTACAAGAACTGAGAAAATTTAACAAAGTACCCATACTTAATGCAGTTCAACCAGAAATAGCTTTTAACATTTCTGTCAAAAAACCGGGAGATTATGTCATAGTTGTAGATTATGCAACACCTCTCGACGATTTGCGTACGCATGTGATAGATGTTGCTAGACAAACTAAAGAAGGCAACGAAAATGGACATCTTATATTGTATTCTTGTCCTTATACGTTTATGTGTCGACAAGTTGTTGTAAATGACTATGAAGGGATCGCAGTCTATAACGTCAATGGAAATTACATTACAGTTAATCTTACAGTAAGTCATTTTACATTATACGTTTCTTCTGTATGCATTATGCAAGTATATCAAATAGCCAACTCAAAACTGTATCTAAACAGACAAGTTGAAGATATTTATAGAATTACTACGTCTACCTGAAAAATATATAGATTTTGAATAGGGAAGATACAATAATACGAAGTAAGTCAAAAGTGAATACAGTGTGATTCATTCGGAAATGCTCAAAGAGTAAGGGCAGATGGAGGACACCGAGGTGCTTCTAAATAACCTATATTTTATGGGTATATCGTTCTTTATAACCAAGATACAGGGTGATTTATTAATTTTCCCCATTTTTTCAATTAATCATAACTTATGAACCACCCTATACATTTTTATAATATTTGGTTCGAATGTTCTTTGACCATAGTGGCGTCGATTAACATAATAAAAAAAGTCTTATTACAGGTCCGGCCTTAAAAAAAATTAATAAGTAGGTTTCGAGTCGAAACAACACCCTGTATGTCAATATTTTAAAATTTTATTTACAAATTTGGAAAGAGCAGAAAAAAATAAGTCAATGAGTCAAATCTACATGTTTCGATAATGAGGTGGCCCAAAATTTAAAAAACAATAAATTTTCTGCCCCAAATGGTACTTTTCCAGCTTTAATCCATAAAATCATCAACTATTTATTTTTCTTCTAATTTCTGGAACCCAACCTTATTCAAAAACCAGAGGACAGGTCCGTATTTGGGATAAATTATTATTATCAATGACTAAATTTCAAACACCTTGTATACGTAAAAAAATATCAATAAATTTTAAAAAAGAGGGAAAATGCTCATTCCGAAAACAGCATAACTTTATTTTAAACAAAAATAATGTTTTTATTAAGTTAAACGAAAAGGTCATTTCTCAGTTGACTTTAGAGTTTGTACTTGTGTTGTTACATTATTTGTTGATTGCTTACTTAAAATGCCACACAAATTTGATAATAATGAATATGCAGACATATTGTATGTCTATGGATTTTGTGATGGTAATGGAAAAGCTGCCCAAAGAGAATATGCACGGCGATTTCCTGGCCGGAGGTTAACTAGTGACAAGACTTTTTCTAATGTGTTTAGTTACCTTAGAGAACACGATAAATTTCCAACTATAGCACAAAATGAAGGTAACGAAAGACGACATATCGAGTTGGAACCTTGTACAAAATGATCCAAAAATTAGTAACTAGTTTAACTTAAAACAATTTGTTGCAACATTATTTTTGTTTATAATAAAGTTATGTTGTTTTTTTCGGAATGGGCATTTTTTCTCATTTTTATAATTTTTTGATAATTTTTTACGTATACAGGGTGTTTGAAAGTTAGTCATTGATAATAATAATTGGTCTCAAATACGGACCTGTCCTCTCGGTTTTGAATAAGGTTGGGATCCAGAATTTAGAAGAAAAAGAAATAGTTGATGATTTTATGGATTAAAGCTGGAAAAGTGCCATTTGGGGCAGAAATTTTATTTTTTTTTAAATTTTGTGCCACCTCATTATCGAAACATCTAGATTTGACTCATGTTAATAAGTAAAAAAATTGTATGGGGAAACACCAAATTCATTTAGTCTTACTTATTTTTTTCTGCTCTTTCCAGATTTGTCAATAAAATTTTAAAATATTGACATACAGGGTGTTGTTTCGACTCAAAAATTACTTATTAATTTTTTTAAGGCCGGACCTGTAATAAGACTTTTGTTAGGTTTTATAGGTTAAGCAGACTGTATTTGGTAATTTGGTACAAAAAAATCCTACCTTTATTTATCCAGAGCGTTCCACAAGAATCCAACATCTATTTTGGCACCCAGGAAAGAAAAAGGGTAAATAGGGAAATAGGAATGGGTGTATTTTCACTTAGTTACAATCTACGATCTTGCCGGTCCGTTTCTTAGAAAAGAACAATTTATACCGTGTATACGAAGTACAACATGTGCGTAGCCAAATTAGTTAAAGACAAAAGGGCTTTGATATAAGCAACACATTTTTCATTAATCCTAAATTTAATTACACGGCCTAAACACTTTTTTTTATTATGTTAAGCGACGCCACTGTGGTCAAAGAACATTCGAACCAAATAATATAAAAATGTATAGGGTGGTTCATAAGTTATGATTAATTGAAAAAATTAGGAAAATTAATAAATCACCCTGTATCTTGATTATAAAGAACGATAGACCCATAAAATATAGGTTATTTAGAAGCACCTCGCTATCCTCCATCTATCCTTACTCTATGAGCATTTCCGAATGAATCACCCTATGCTATGATAGTGAAAATATGGGTGCAGAGCATAAATGATCAAAAATAAACCAATGGCGCAAGCGGCTTTCTTCGGTAGATATATATATATATATATATATAGGGGATTTCATCGGCAAAAAATGTGAATTATTCATCTATTATTTTTTATTTATTTATCGAGAGTTATTTATTTGTTTTTCATACGGATTTTTACGTTATGTTTTTATTAGATTAGTGGAGTCGATCTGGCGGAAAAAACCCGATAAACGAAGTCGCTCTTTTCGATTTTTTTTTTGATTTACTAGATTCGAGGTCCCTCTTTCACGTAATCCTCCGATAGATAGTCATGACCCAAGCATTGTGTCCAAATTTCAACCCGCTAGTTTAATTTGGGCGGGGGGGGGGGCAAACACTGATTAATTTTGACTCGAGGTAACTTTTTTATTTCTTGACCAATCCGGGTCATCAAAATGGCAAACTCTTTCATGAGGACACTGCTACAGGATCTATTAAGGAGATGATGGTTTTCGCGAAAACGGGCAAATGGCGACCGAATTATTTTGCAAATTTTAATTTCTGATTTTCGCAACGAAAGAGTAAAATGTGGAAAAAATTTTATTCGCCATGGGTTGCGGAATTTTTTTCTCTTTGATTTGAGCCCTACAAGAACTCAATACGATAATCAGGAAGGGAGGGAGAGGGGTGAACGCGTTTTGCCCTGTAGAAGGACAAGTGATAGGGTTAGTGCTAGGCTCATTTTCAAGGACAATCAGTTCTCTTTCAAGATTTTTTTACCACAAAGTTTATAGAGGACTGCAGGTGTGCGTGATATATTTATAAAAGCGAGTGCGCTCGCTCAGCCACTGTAAACTTAGATGCCGGGATAGGAGCTAAGCCCTCCCTTTCATCTCTCGTCTCCCTCACAAATACTATTCCGGCATCTAATTTCACGACGTGTAACGCCCTACACACCTATAAACAAATATAGGGCTACATATAATGGTGGGTTGTCGATCTCAACATTATGCCTATCGGCGTAGCTCTGTAGTGGAGACGGTCGTGGTTCCAATTTATAATAATGATCGAAAACTTACTTTTTTTAAGTGTTCGGCCAGTTGATTTAAAATTAGCTTAACTGACCTAATTTACCTGTAAAAATCAACAAAAGGGGTAAATGCAAGACAAAACTCCAATATATCACCGATTTATTAAAACAAATAACCCAAGTTCCAAACAAATAATTAAATATATACAAAACTAAATTAAATATAAAAATGTTCAAATTGCAATTTCAAAAACAAAAAAATTATGGTTCAAAAACAACTAACTAAACAGAGACGTTCTCATTTAGCTGTGGTACCAAGGCTGAATGGAATAATACAACACTTTTATGGCGATAAAATTTAGATTAATTTCAGATTGAAAAAAAAAGAAATGTACAAAAATATTGGTATGCGCAATTAACAAAAATAAATTTATCAAACCGTTTCGATTTCTTCTGTCTTCCAAATTAATTTCAAACAAACCAAATCCAAAATTAAAGTTCCAAACACAAATTAAATTTTCCACTTGACCAATCCAAATCCAAATAAAATTTCCAAAGACAGTAGAAAGTAAGCAGGCAGTAGAGTTGTAGTACAAGGACGGCAATATTCCTCTAATAATTCGACGGCAGTCAAGCGAGCAAAGGCGATCGTACCAAATACTTCACAGTATACTACAAATCCAAATATCGCCTACACTTTGCTCGCAAATAATGGAATGGCACTTTTAATCCCCCAACAACTTAGGGATGGCAATTTGCCACAATATAAGTGCTTCTTCCAAAATGAAAATAAACCGAAGCTTGTACTTTAATAGCTATTTATATTACAAGTACATAAACAAGGGCTTTATTGAACGAATAATTTTATAGCCGAGCGAGCTTGCGAGAGAGGCTATAAAATGATGAGTCCATAATAGTATATTCTGTAACAAGGTTGGAATGAGAATTCGACACGAGTGGAGGAACCACGAGTGTCGGATTTTCATTCCAACAGAGTAACAGACTGTACTTTCTCCACGGACACAAAGTAGAAATTAAATATAGTAAAATGAAACCTCAATCTCTCAACATTGTGTAGGTAGTATTTTTATATTCAAGCTTGGATTTTTGCGGTAGCAAATTTTGAGTTATATTATCGGCAATTTTTTTATTTTTGTGGAGGAGTATTTTCAAATTCTACATCTGAATCGTTTGATTTTCTTCTCCTTTTTAATAAATTAAAAGTTTTTACAAACCAATATTAGGACCACGTCAACTAATACTGACAGTTAATTTGACATTCATGGCAAACCTTATTTTTGTAAACAATCACGGAATACAGATTCTAACTCTAGAGAGAATGTAATACATATACAATACATAAGAGACAATTATTATAAGTGGTTTCAGAATAACTACATTCAGTAGTGGCCGTGGAGAAAGCCTGTTTATGTACGCGTTATATACATGATTTTATGTTCGATTGCAATTAAAAAATAATAATAAATTGAAAAAATTAAAATTTGATACGATTTTGGCTGACAGCAGTTGCGATGACAAGTAGATGTTTATTTTTTAAATATGTCAAATGAGTTGTCTTGCAACTTGTCAGTGACGTTGGCAATTACTTTATTGATGCAAAACTGTTCTATAAACAGCGTTTTATTGGTCAATCGTACATAAAAGCTGTTATTCAACAACCCTCTCTCAAAAAAAAACCGCACATCCTCTCCAAATCTCCGTAACCAATTGGAAAATTTGGCGTCAGTCATATGACCTTTAGGACCAATCCTAATAACAACTCGAAAATAAAATCTACATTACCGACTTTCCAAAAGATCCAAATCAAAATACAAACGAACTTGTCGTCAACGTTCGTTTTACAATTTCTGTAATTACTATAAAATCTAAATATTAACGTATACCAAAAATTAAATACCCTTTTAAAACTAAAACGGTGGATATATTGGAGTAAAAACGCAAAATTACAATTCCAAACGTCAGTTACTACTGTCAAAATAAAAAAAAAGATGGATACCAGGGGCATCTAAAAAATAATTTAAAGTTTGGGGAAAAATGAAACCGTTACAGACGGCTGAGCGAGCGCACTCGTTTTTATAAATATATCACGCATTCCCGCAGGTCTTAATATAGTTAGAGCTTTGGGGTAAAAAATTTTTTAAAAAGAAATGATTGCCCTTGAAAATGTGCCTAGCACAAAGTCACTAACCCTATCCTTTGCCCTTCTACAGGGTAAAACGCGTTTACCCCCTCCCACCCTTCCTGATTATCGGATCGAACATGGCTCTAGGTGTGTTCTCGTCGCGGCGAAAATCCATATACTTTCAAATCGCAATATCTCAAGAACCGCTAGACCGATTTGGACGGGTTAAAATTCAGTTTAAGCGTTTTCGCGAGCACTTTATTTTATATATAGAAGTGGTTTCGACCCGAGTACAACTCAACGAGTTACGTGCGACAAACCGATTTCCCATATCTTTACATGTTAATTTACCCCCCTCCATACCTTCCTTAGCTTTCATCTAGTGATCATGTGAAAGATGGACTATGATAATTTATGATATCACAAAATGTTTTTTTCGAAAAGAGCGACTTCGTTTTCAAATCCAGATCTACCCCACTATTTTAGCTCTGTAGAAGATTTAATAAATTTTACACGCTTTGTTCCAAAAATACAAAGTTTTATTTTCCTCGCCAAAAAGTATTTTCTAGTTTGGAAGAAGATTTCTACATTTTGGTGGCTGATTTGACTATTGGAATGTTTTTTATGTTTACTTCATTTTTTTACTAACATAAAATTTGTTTTAGACCATTGATGCAAATGTGGGAATTCACTCAGTAACTGCAATTCCTCTTGAGGAATGGTCTCTTGATTTTATAACTCCAAATCCTGTCTGCATACGTAAAAATAAAGAATGTATTCCATATAACTTTGCAAATCCACCTGAGAGTAAAAAAATTCCATTTGACCAAGAGATAATGGGCGAAGTAGGAAAAAATAGACCTCCACTTAAGGAAATTTATAATAATACATACATTTGGTTAAACCCATCTGATACTTCAATAGATATAAAAGGAAAAGTACCTTTTCCTGGAGTATATACATTTATTGTTCATTATTATCAACCACATTATCCAGGTTAGTTTTCTATTTTGTTGTGTTAACTTAACGAGTGATAAAATTTCCTCAGCTAGGTCTTAGATTAATTTTTTTAATTATAACTAAATATTCTGTAACAAAAACAAAAAACTTAAGTTGTTGCAATAAGACATAAAGGGTGACCCAGGGGTGTGTGCATGCTTCATAACTTTTTTTTATCCAAGCTATCGATTTGATGTTTTTTTTAACCGATAGGACCGACAATGAGGCACATTCTAAAAATATTTCTATTTATATACAGGATGTTCCAAATAAGATACACAACTAAGTTCTGTTTTTTAAATGGCAATTTTTGCTACATATTTAGATTCGCCATTAAATTGTTGATATAACTTATTTGCAATAGTTTTTGACTTAAGTCGATTTATGTGTCAAAATAGCGTTGTGCAGAGATCCACAAAAAAATTCAGAACTTCAGAACTGTTCAAGATAACTTAATAAACTTTTTTTACAGTCGATTCCTTAAGCGTTAGCGCATCTTTCGAGATGTAGACGAACTCGGAGTCGATGTTCTATGGCCTACTACGATTATTTGAAAATGACAAATTACAAATAGCAATAACTCGACTTTTTCAAATGCATCACCATATATTTTATTATTTCATGGCATGGCATTTTTTAAGAGCTTTTTGCTGATATAGAGTTTGTGGGGTTTATTTTGTAAATCTTGCGAGATTTATGCAAAATAAGAAATGTTTGACGATTCATTCGAGAAAAAAAAAGTAATCGAGTAGGCCGCGGTCATAAAATTTGACAGATTCATAAAATTTTAAAAAGAAAATGAAAGAATGATTAATAGGAAACAATGTAAACTTTTTTGATTTATAACAAATGCTCGTACTTAGGTCACCGTCACCATCATGTTCCTCACAAAAATCTATTATTTCGTATTCTTGTAAATAGTATTACTAAAATTGTTTGCTTTGTTATGTATTTCTGTTTATATTGCAATTTCATTTTGTTGAAACATTTTCTTTTCAAAATTGTTTGAATCTGTCAAATTTTACGACAGCGGCCTACTTGATTCCTTTTTTTTTTCTCGAATAAACCGTCAAACATTTCTTATTTTACATAAATCTCGTAAGTTTCACAAAATAAACCCCACAAACCCTATATCAGCAAAAAGCTCTTAAAAATGCCATGCAATGATTTAATAAAATATAGGGTGATGCATTTGAAAAAGTCGAGTTATTGCTATTTGTAATTTGTCATTTTCAAAAAATCGTAGTAGGCCATAGAACATCGACTCCGAGTTCGTCTACATCTCGAAAGATGCGCTAAAGCTTAAGGAATCGACTGTAAAAAAGTTGATTAAGTTATCTTGAACAGTTCTGAATTTTTTTGTGGATCTCTGACATGAGTCAAAAACTATTACAAATAAGTCGAAGAAACTCGATACTTTTATGGTGAATCTAAATATGTAACAGAAATGGGGTTGGCATTTAAAAAAAAAGAACTTAGTTGTGTATCTTATTTGGAACATCCTGTATATAAATATGCCTCATTGTCGGTCCTATCGTTTAAAAAAAAATTATGGAGCATGCACACACCTCTGGGTTACACTGTATAAGAGAATTATATAATTTTACTCTTTATAATTCGCATATTTCTGACGATAATATTATATTAATTTTACACATTTGTCTCTTCTAGTTTATCGTTTATCGTTACTTAGTAAACACAAAAATTGCCCAAAATCCACAACTTTGGTGCAGTAAGTCGGATTGAGATGGGTTTTTTTGCATTCGCTTCATTAGCTCGTCTAGAAATTTTGTGCCACATTTTGATCTTGTACTTTTTTGAAATTGCATTGCTGCATCACAAAATTCATTCTTCTTTCCAAGTGTTGAAGAAAAAATTCATATCTTGCACAGAAAACCATACGAATTTCAATGGGTTTTTTGGGTCGCTCGCCCCAGATCTGACATCGACCTCTGGAGGACCTGGTGCACGCGACCTGACTAAACACGTCATCTACTGGAGTTTTCAATCTATCTATCTGTGAAGGGGGTGTCGATACACTGCGACCTATAAGATCTATTATGCCCCCTACTGCTGCCCAATCGTTAAGGATGTCTCAACGATTAGATCAGTTCCTCCAGTCCTACTGCTTTCAAAAAGTTCAGGATGTCGGTAGGCTTCAGGTTAGGTAGATCTTCCTCTTCTATTTGATATTCTCCGAGGTATCGTACCCTTGGATTTTGCAGGGTAATGGATTCTGAGAGAACGTGGATAGAGGTTTCCTCCTCTTCCTCGCCGAATCTGCATTCTTCTTTGTCTACTAATCCGAGTTTCTTTAGCAGTGCCCTGTTAGGATACCCGTTAGTATTCTGAGCTTATTTTTACTTTTACTGATGCAGTCATCTGATCTCTTCTGGTTATAGTTTCCCAGTAGTGTCTTGGCCTGCCTCATTCCTTGTAGCCCTATCCAGTATTGAGATCTTTTGTTATTTACCTCTTTTCCAAGTTCATCAAGTATTGTACTGGTGCTTATTCCGCAGAAGGGTTCAGGTCCCAGAAATGGTGTTTCAGCCCCTTTTTTGCGAATACGTCTGCTATTTCATTACCATCCACTCCAGTATGTCCCGGAACCCATAGGAGGGTAACAGTGTTGAACTTGCCTAATGTTGAACTGGACACATTTCCGATGGCGTATATTTCAGCTTGGAAAATGTTCGGAGATTTGCCTAAACTTTCAGAATACTTGGTTCCAGGTCCATATACTCCTATTCCTGTTCCTTCTGTTGTTCTAGAACAATCTGTGTACCATTTAATGGCACTTCTCTTGAGTTTTGGGATGGTATCTTTGTCCCATTCGCTTTTGTTACTTAGCTTTGTGTTGAATTCTTTCACAAAGCTAAACTTCTTTGTCATCTCATCTTGGGGCATGTCCCAGGCTTTGAGATTTCTAGGAAGGAGTCGAAACTTGCGTTTGGTTGATCCTTCTCTGGTCATTCTGTAGGTTGTCCTTATCGCTATACTTCCCACTACTATATGGAGGGGTGTAAAAGGCTTAGGATTACTTCCATGGCAGCCGTTGGGCACGTTCTCATTGCACCTGTTATACATGCGCAGGCTAGTCTTTGGATTTTCGCTAGACTTGCCTTTGTACTGGCCAGCTTAGTTCTGCTGCCCCAGACTACTGCTACATAAGTGATGGCCGGTCTCACTATTGACGTATACATCCACTGCAGGATCTTTGGGTTACATCCCCAGTTTTTTCCCGCAAAATTCCTGCACACCATTAGAGCTTTCGTGGCTTTGCTGGTTACTTCTTTTTCGTGCTTATTCCAGATGAGTTTATTATCCAGTATTAGTCCCAGATATTTGACATCTGGCTTCCCTTCAATAACTTTCCCGTCCAATTCGTTGGTTTCTTTTCCGTGTAAAGGCAACTAAGGTAGTCTTGGTGGGGTTGACGTGAAGTCCCATCGATTGACGACACCATTCTTTAGTATAGTCAAGCCCTCTTTGAACTATATCGCAGAGGGTATACTGGAGTTTTACTGAAATTACCAAATTGATCGAAACACCTACACGGGCGTTTTTCGGGTCGCTCGTCCCAGATCTGACATCGACATCGTCCTCCGGATGATCTGGTGCTCGCAACATGGCTAAAAACGTCATCTCCTCGAGTTTTACTGTAATTTTGTCACCAAACTGTCTAACACCGAATAAACCAGAGGAATAGTTTTCCTCAAAAAGTTTGGCTCATATGTCATCAGTGGTGGATAATGTTTTATTACCGGTTGCGACACTGTCTCAGCGACTCATTATTATCAAGGTAAGATCAAATTTGTTAAAACTTTCCAAAAATTCCATGATCTTCAGCCCCATGCTGCAAAGTTCAAAGAAATTAAACTTTCATCAGGAAGCATTCTGGAACGCGGGTGCCATTAGTTCATGGCAATGTATCGATAACATTCAGGAAGCCGAATGTCCCCTCCCAATATCAACTTAGTGGACCTTAATTAGCAGAAATGTTTAGGTACAGGATATACTTAATGGCAATGGCCAGAAACAAAAAAATAATATAGGGAAAATCATTCCTACCATAGATGCCCTGACTCAGCATCTTAAACAAGTATATTTCCAAGTCCAAAATTGGTTGTATGTAAGTAATTTCAGTAAAACTCCATCAGATGACGTTTTTAGCCAGGTAGCGTGCCTAGGTCTTCCGGAGATCGATTTCGATGTCAGAACTGGGACGAGCGGTTAAATTCTGTTAGCACAGCTTACATCCGTCACCAGTTCAACGTAATTTGAATTTGAATTTGAAATTCTGGATTGCTGTTTGCTGTGTAATTTTTTTCTTTCTTGACTATTTTTGTGATTTTAGTGTAATTATGTGTTTCAATTTTCCGAAAAAACTTAACTCACAGTATTTCGAATAACATTAGAAATAAATGGGGTTATATTTATATTAAAATGTCACGGCCATCAGTGCCGTCAGCTGATAGATCAGCTGGTTCTTAATCCATGTTGTACTTTCGACAAAAAGGTTCCGAGAAAGAGATTAGTAAATAATTTTATAATTTTACTTTGAAGGTTTAGCTTTTGTAAGCTTGAAACGTACTTAACAGTTTTTAATTTTTTTCATCCTTTAATTATAATACTTATAATTGCACACATTAATAGGGTACAATGAACATTATTTTTTATCTCTGATACCTATTAAATTAATAAGAACATTTTTAGCAATATTTTATAAACTTTATTTGGTTTTTGCCTACAAATATAAAATCATCATGTAGCGCTACCTTTTTCGAGAATCTACAAACATGATTAATAGTCGTATGCTGTTAAAAGAAGTCTAGTGTTAGCTACGACTACTCTTGAAGTATCTATTTCGCTCTTTCTATCAATTAGAAAAAGATGATGCCAACGGGAAAAAACTTTAGATATGTGGCAACTGAAATTATTTCATTGGTCCACGTCACGATTCATAATACGTCACGATTCATAAATTTAAATTTAATTTCCCAGGCGCCCTTTAATAGTGAAGCGGATTTTTTTTCCAAATGTATTCTACCGGTATTAAAGTTTCAGAAGGGCCAATAAAAAAATTTCATTACTAAGCCTCAATGATAAATATACAGGGACATTATCAGAAAAAAAAAACGAAAAAAAAATTCCAACTTTAACGCCCTGTATTTTATTCCACATTATTTTATTAAGGTATATTTGGTCCTATCGCAATATTTTGGTCCCAATAACTTGCCCTTAGCCTATGTTCCACCCTGTATAGAAGTCTTTTCGATCCGAATAAAACTCAGCGAGCTACGTGCGAAAAACCGATTTTCCATATCTTTACATGTTAATTTACCCCCCTCCACACCTCCCTTAGCTTTCATATAGTGATTTACAAGACGGATTTTAATTTGTAACACCTTTAGAAATCTCTATTTATTTAATTTTTCAGCTTTCGATTTGGACGTTATAATTCAGAACGGGGCTTTTTATGAGGCAAAATTGCGCGTGGCACATTGTCCATCAGAATCTGGATGTAGAGCAGTAGTAACTCTTGGATCAAAAGGCAATAGTTATTCATTAACAGAAAATTTCATGATGACATTAAAAGTATGTGTAATCTATTCTTTTAATCAGGGTATATCACTTATTGAGGTTTTCGGCAATTAAATAACAACTATTTTTAAAATTTTTCATACAATGTAAGTAAATTGTTTCCAAAATAATAAGTTATGAATTTCATGGATACAGGCTGTAATTGAATTCCACAAATAACAGCAGGGTAATTCCATGGACAAAGCATATCTGATGTCACTTGGACCTCCTCAATCGCGCTCATTTTTTGTTACCATAATCTTACTATGGAAATAAGTGGCTTCCCAAATTTTCAGCCTAAAATACCACAAGGATAATTTTTAGGCTCAATTTTAAGTTTGTTCAAAATGGCAATGAGAAAAAAATAAAATATTTCTCATAAAAAAAGCAACAAAGACATTTCTGACGTAAAATTTTCAGTAGAACATAGTCACGCCAACAGTTTTCAATGATTCCCCTCGGAAAAGCCGGAAAATCCGGATTTTTTTTAATTATTTTTAAATTTCTCAAATACAGATACCCCGTTTTAGCTGAAATTCACAGTACATATTCTTGGAATCATGCTTTTCCAAATCCATATACTCGTGCTTTTACCCTTCATATTATTTTCGACAGTTTTTTTATTCGTAGTTTTATGAAAAAAGTTATTTTTTATAAAAAGTTGTGCAATTTTTTTTAGTCGTATACGAGGTTTGTCAAAAAATATGAATTTTGCTCAAGAGTAAAGTACCTTTATTTTTGAAATATGAAAAAAGGTGGAATTTTTTGAACCATAAAAATTCCAAAAAATGACCATGGGCGTAACAAAACTGCCTAAGGATGTGAAATAAAATCACACTTGTTCCCAAGAACAAAGACATTAAAAATATCCTACACTGCACCAGCGTCTGGACTTCAACAACTACTCCTTGGGCTATATGCTCCACCAGGTATTGAATTACGAAAGTCCAGACGTGGTTTGGTGCCCGGCATTATTGTGCATTGTCAGCAAACACTTTTATCAGGAACGAGTCGAATTCATTTTCAGACATCCTTTAGAGATAGGATGTCGAGCTAGCCTGCTTCTTACTGACTAGGCACAATAATGCCGAAACCGGTCTAAGAATGGCTGGGTACCAAACCACGTCTGGACTTTCGTAATTCAATACCTAGTGGGGCATATAGCCCAAGGAGTAGTTATTGAAGTCCAGACGCTGGTGCAGTGTAGGATATTTTTAATGTCTTTGTTCTTGGGAACAAGTGTGATTTTATTTCACATCCTTAGGCAATTTTTAAATTGAAAAGGCTTAAAAGGGACGAAAAGATACATACATACCAATTTTTGTTAATATTGTAATATTGATTTAAAAAAAAATATTCTTCATAAACCGTTCTGCATCACATTATAATTAATAAGCAGGAATTATATTTGCAAAATGTTTAGTGGGACACAAGGAAAATCAAAAAAATTTAATCCGGGTAACTTTTTGCTTATAAACGAAAGTCTAGTATGTGTTTATAAGGTCCCTGTGAACATTCTTAAATTTTTCAATGAATTCAAAATTGTCGGTTACGGGGGCGTATCAAAAAATATTAAAAATTAAAATTTTAAGTCGGAATATCTTTCATTTCGCAAGCTCATAGTGGTTTGCTAGTTCAATTTCTCTTTTCGTATGGAATAAAACCACTTATTTTCTTGAAAAAGTTTTAATTTGACGTTTCGACTTCCTTAATCGGAAGTCGTTTTCAAAATGACATAACATAATAAAAATTTACTATAGAAACAGAACACTTGATAATCTTTTTTGAAATATCGACTAAACAATTAGAAACACATTCGTTATTATTTAAGCATATATCAATGCTGCTTCTTTAACTTTGCGGTTATAATTATTCGGTTCTTTTAATAATCTAGTTGAAGAATTCCATTGTATTTTATGACCAAAATCCCATGCATGCTCACATATTTTGGATTTTTCGAATTGTTTATTTTTAATGTATGATTGGTGTTCATTAAGTCTATTATGAAAAGGTCTAGATGTTTCTCCTATATAAAATTTATTACATTCGCATGGAATTTTGTAAATACAATTTTTTGTGTTTTGAATTTCATTAAAAGGTTTTGTATTTACTATTAAAAATTTTAATGTATTATTAGTTTGAAAAACTGTTTTTAAATTAAGCTTATTGCCAATCCAATATAAGACAGAAGGTCTTAAATTTTGTTTTGTTTCAAAATCCTCCATGAAAATATCACACAGTTTTGGTGATAAAGGAGAACCCATTGCCATGCCAATTTTGCTGATAAAAATCACTATTTAATTGAAAATGTGTAGTTTTAATACATAATTCCAACAATTCTAGAATTGCTGAGACGCTTAATTTAGTTCTATTTATTAATGTATTATCACTTGTCAACTTCTTTCTCACAAGATTAAGAGTTTTATCGACAGGAACATTTGGAAATATACTTGATATGCTTAAATAATAACGAATGTGTTTCTAATTGTTCGGTAGATATTTCAAAAATTTGGATGCCTATTTTACAAAAGGAGTTAATTGCAAACAGGATACCCTCTATATCGGCAAAAGAAAGATCATTTAATGACTATGTCTCTAATCTCAATAGATATGATAACACAATATGGAAACCGATCAAAAATGCAAAAAAACCAAAAACTCACTCACCACCTATACGAAAAGAACCAGGACCCAACCTTCAATGGGCAAGAAGTGATGAAGAAAAGGCACAGTTATTTGTGGAACACTTAACCTAGAATGATCATAGAGTTGCCTAAAAAAGGAGTAACTCTAATAACATATATATTTAATGCTATATTAAAACAAAACCATTGCCCAAAACAACTCAAAACTGCAGAAATAATTCTTATCTTAAAACAAGGTAAAGAATCAAATAAAGTTACTTTTTACCGACCCATCAGTCTACTGCCAATTACCTCAAATAAACACAGATCCCAACACTGAAGATTGGATTCCATCTCATCAGTTTGGATTCCGGGCTGATCATTTCACTGTGCAACAAATCCACAGACTAAGCCATGAAATACATCAAGCCTTAGAACTCAAAAAACACTGCACAGCTGTATTCCTAGACGTAAGCCAGGCCTATTATACAAAATTAAAAAGTGTCTTCCTATATCTTATTTCAAGTTGCTGAGATCCTACCTTAGTTAAAGGCAATTTAGAGTTCGTGTAAACGAAGCAGTCAGTAGCAGCGCTTCTATAACAGCAGGTATTCCACAGGGAAGACTATTGGGCCCTCTAATGTACGTACTGTATACAGCAGACTTACCCACCAACAGAAACACCACTATGGGCACATTCCCAGACGACACAGCCATCCTAGCAAGCTATGAAGATCCAGTGGAGGCTTCTAACACACTACAGAACCACCTAGATCAATTGCAAGTATGGCTGCACAAATGGAAAATCAAGATCAATGAGACTAAATCTGCCCTAGTAAACTTCACACTAAGAAACGTCAACTGCACCCCAGTACATATAAACACTATACAAATACCAGAGTCATCAACCACAAAATACCTAGGGATGCACTTGGACAAAAGACTCACTTGGAAAGAGCACATTGTTAAGAAACGGAAACAAATAGACTTAAAGATCATAGAACTATATTGGTTAATAGGTAGGAAATCCAATCTATCATTAGACAACAAACTCCTTGTAACCAATATAGGTCTATGGAATAGAGCTATGGGTTTGCGCAATATATCCATAATGCAGAGAAGCCAATCAAAAATACTAAGAATGATAACAAATGCACCTTGGTATGTATCAAACCAGACAATAAACGAAGATCTAAAAATACCTTACATTAAGGACGTCATTAAAGAAAAAAGCGGCGCACACCACAACAAACGCGAGAATCATGTAAATGCAATACTCCACCCATTAACAGAAGCCCACAATAATAGAAGACTCAAAAAGAAATGGCCATCAGACCTGATAGAAGGTTAAAGAGGACTTTTCATTGGAGAAGACCTCATCACGTCACTAAGAGCTGAAAGTTCCTAAGCCAACACATTAGCCTATAGAACAATATGTATTCTGATTGCTAATAAATAAAGGTTAATAAAAAAAAAATTGATAGCTGATGCCTTGTGCATGCACACCGATAGGTTTAAAACAAATGAGTGATCAGGCTGTGGAATTTATTCCAGATCCCTGAATTATATTTAATATAATGGGTTCAAATGCCAGTGTAGCTCAAACAGAGCTCACTGCTATCTCCATCGCCGCAAAAGAAATTACCAGAAGGAACATTACTGGTAATAATATTTACATCCTTACGGATAGCAGACAGGCACTGCTAGCTCTGAATAGACTACGCATTACATCAGGTCTAGTACTAGAATTTCACCAGGCCCTGATCGAAGCTTGCAACAACAACGTGGTCACTGTAGCTTGGATCAAAGGCCATGGAAAATCAAAAGGCAACCCCATAGCTGACTCGTTAACTAAGAAAGCAACCTCCCAAAAACTCCTGGGACCTGGCACTTTCATAGGCTTATCGACATCAGCTGTGGCGGCCCTACTAATGAAGCACTCCCTTGAAACGTTTAAGGGTAGATGGGACGACGAAACAGGCTGCAAGCTAGCCAAGGAACTATTACAGAATCCGAACAGCGAAACAGCCAAAAAATACATGACTATGAACAGACAGAACCTGCGCACAGCCACTGGTATCCTGACTGGCCACCTACGAAAACACCTCCACCTCTATGTAGAGGATGTGAACAGGAAGACGAGACTGTCGAACACATTCTTTGCGAATGCCCGACACTCTCACAAATAAGACATTTTCTTTTCTGCGAGCAGAGGTTAATACAAGCCAACATGAGGGAGCTACCTTCAGGCGACGTCATCACCTACTTCAAACAAGTAGGCTGGCTGACGAGCTAGAAGGAAGGCTCAACCTCAGAAGGATGCACAATGGGCCAAATGTGGCCTACATGCTGTGGGGTGACCCACCCTTCCAGCTTTACAGATACAGATCTTGTTAAAAATTGGTATGTTGACGTAAAATGTAAACAAGTTTTTTTAATAACTTTTTTTCATACTTCAAAAATAAAGGTACTTTGCTCTTGAGCAAAATTCATTTTTTTTAACAAACCTCGTATACGACTGAAAACATTTGATATCAGATGGTTGCATTTTAGGTTTTAGACCATGCACAACTTTTTATTAAGAATAACTTTTTTTTCTAAAACAAATAATAAAAAAGTTTTTATGGTGCCGACTTAATTGGATAGTGCATTCTGTGAGTCGAAAAATACAAATAAATATTTGAAGCCCCCAGAGTAAGTCTCTCCATTTTGGAGAATGCTGACCACGATAGCGGGCGTTAAAATTCTTTTCGATTTAGTCCCCAACCTCCAAACGGCCAAAAACCACTCCCCAAATGATTGGGATGATTTTTTTTCAAGGTTAACAGGCCCACTATATCAAGGTCTTTTTTATATATTTCTTTGTATCAACGGCATCACCTACTACGGTTATTAACCTCGTGTTCTGTGTAGGCTTTCTTACTATTTCCCAGCGCCACTTTAGGAACAGCACTCTTAATTAGTTCTTTCATATTATCCTATAAAACTAAGTCACATTGATTTACCTTTATTTGTATTTAATTAATTGATAACGTATACCTAATATTATTTTAAAAAAAACACGCAAAGTGCTTTTTACCATTTAAACCAAGAGTCCCCCATTAAACAAATTTTATTTATCTCTTATATTATTTTTATTTTCTTATACAATTTTTTTTCAGCAACTAAATAATAAAGACGTATATTTGGACTACCTTCTTGTCGTTCCTACAGATTTATATGACGAACGAAATCTCGAACCGGAAAATTTAGATAGAACTGGAGAATTTATTTCAATGTGTGGAAATAACAACTTCAATATAGATACTTCTGAAGAAGGTACGTTAATCTTTATTATTGATGAAAATAAAAATGTAAACTGTAAAACAAATATATGCGCCATCAATAATCAGTAAGTCGCCCCAGAGCGCCACGGCAAATAATAATAATAGCCGTCACTCCCCCGCACAAGCTCTGCTTCTGGCGTTCACTCGTAAGGGGGTGAATTGAAGGACATACATTATTATGTACATATTAAATTGGGAAAATGGAACCTTTGGTTTATGAACTAAGTTGAAACACTATCGTCGACCACTAACACAAATTTTAACACACTTTACACGCGTTTCGCCAACTATGTTGGCATCATCAGATGTTGATGATAGACTAATCAATGAACTATTTCTAACAGCTATTTATACTAAATGACTAAACACCCCCTCCCCCCGGCGGTGCCGAGCACCGTCATCCCCGGTGACCTAATCAGCCAAGGATGACCCGAACCTAATGGGATTAAACTAAAAAGCAGACTAAGAGGAATTGGTCCTTTGTCTCTGTTTAAACTAGTGTTACATTTACCAATTTCTATACTTTCAAATGCGTCGTCCAACAATTTATTATTGGATACATTTTTAAGTAATTTTACATTTTCTATACTTATTCTATGATTTTGATTAAAAGCATCTTCGGCTATACTAGATTTTTCCGTACGTCCATATTTTAAGTGAGTCATGTGCCTTTTAAATCTGACCTGTTTAGTCTGCCCAACATATTTTCTATCACAATCCCCACAACTAATTTCGTAAATACCACTTTTTTCCAAATTACTGTTTTTATCCTTGGGATTATAGTAGAACCCACTTGTTTATGAGAATGAAAAAACGTTATAAAAACACAAAGGATACCGCCAATAGAAGGAATGCTGATGAATCTGGACATTTTTGAGCAGTTTAATGTCGAAAACACCATACATAAAATAATATTTTGGCTATTAGGACCACTGTGTAAAGATTCAATAACCAACTTAGCTGGATATCGTTATAGGGGAGAATGGCGTATAATTATTTAATATGAATTTACATTTTAATTTCTATAACGCATATTAGATTTGAATAGAGGTTGATATCTTGTGAGATTAACAAACGTTACTAATTAAAATTTTGTCTCAAATTTTAATTCTAAAATTAAAAACAGCGAATAAAGTCATAAATATTATAAATTAATTAAGCTTACCTACCCTATCTCAATCCTCACCATCGGATTCACTGTCATCAACATTGATAATAAATTGGGTCGGACTCGTTACATAAGAATTTTCTTCTTTGATGACATGTTTGATTTTTTTCTGCCAATCATCAGCTGAAATTTTGTTAATTTCTTCTTTTACCAAATTTGCAACCAACCCGTCAAATTTGGGAAACACGTTATGACGCCTTATTCTTTTTTTAAGTTGTCCCTAAATTAATTCTATGGGGTTAAATTCACAAAAATAGGGCGGAAGGCGCAATACCTCGTGGTCCCTTTTTGATGCCATTTCATCAATAAAGAATTTTTTTTCAAATGATTGTGTGCCTAATACTTGAAGCAATTGTTTTTTTGTATAATTTTCTTCGAAATAAAGTTCATGATTTCTTAAAAATTCCTGAATCTCAGACTTATTTGAGTTGGTATTGGGAACTTTTTCTATTAAGCGGGAATGATATGAAGCATTATCCATCACTATGATGCTATTCTCTTCAATAATGTTTAACAGCTGATTTTCAAACCAATCTTCAAAACTTTCTCCAGACATATTTTTGTGGCAATCTAAATTACAATCTTCCAAATTTTTTCCAGAGAGTTTGAGGCAATTTTGTACCCACCCTGAGTCCGATCCACAGTGAAGAATTGTAAGTCGAGTTCCCTTGTTACAAGGAACATTTACTGAACATCTTCTTGTTCCGTCAGACCATCCTTTCTTTGGCGTATCGTGGGTATCGAACCACGTTTCATCTAAATAGTATATTTTTCTGATACTATTTCGAGATGGCTTAATTTTTTCCAAATATTGTATCCTCCATTTTATGATCCTCTGGCTTTCCATTATTACAGTCCTCTTGTTGATAGTTTGGTATTTAAATCCAATTTTCGATATCCAACGCTGTGTTGTGCTTTTAGAAATTCTTAAATCTGGCCTTTTACTTTTTAGTAAAGAAAATATATTATCCACTGTTGGGAACTCATTTCTTTGGTAAGATTCATAAATAATACTCCCAATTATTAATTTTGATATTGAAGGATCTAAAGTTTTAACACATCCTTTATCACACCTCTCTTTACGATTTTTTGGACCATTCTTTATAATTCTATAAAGAGTGCTAATGGGAACATTTGTTAAAAAAGATGTTTTTTCAATGGCACTCCTTTCACCTTCGGAAGTTACAATATTCTTATAAACATTTATAAATATGGTTTGGGCATCTTTACAAAGATATTGTTTTTTCGAGGTGGATATTTCTTGATACTCTGAAGTTCTTTCACCAAAAATGTTCTCTTCCTCATCGGAGCTACAGGAATCTTTGGGACTACAACCTGACACCACATAATCCGTTGGAATATCATTTAATGATTGTTCCGATTCTTTAGATCCACTTAAAGAAACTGTATTTTCCCAAGGACGAAACATATTGAAATTGACACCGAATAAATAAATAAGAAGTACACTGTAACAGTGTTTCAAAATAAAAAAAGTATGTATATACACGGAAGCAAGAATAATATTAACTGAAATAAACTAACGCCACGAATCACTTACCACCTACTATTCACTAAATCAAAAATCAAGTGCGAACACAAGCACAGTGTATTGTAATGAAGTTATTTTTCACAAACTAAATAATTTGAATAATTTCGAAATTAAATGAAAATTTATTTAATATTAAATAAAACGTTCGATTTTTATTTGGCTCACCGGGTACATTAAATATTCAAAGTCTCGAGCTAACGCCGTTTAAAGATAGTATTGCGCGCGCCGCGAGTCCGGTCGCTTTGGAAGGGATTTTTCGGTAGTAGGAATTCTTCAGAGCTTAGGTGAAAAATAATTTGAAAATAAGAATTAATTCGCTTTCTCCGATCAAAACTAATCAGTCGATAATAATATTCAGTAGTCCGAATTTTTCCGCCGCCGTTGTAAAAAACCTCAGGTATACAACTGATAAGATCGTTTTTTCCGTGTTTTGAATTTAATTTATCACCGTGTTAATTTGGTACAAAATCGAATCGTTTTATTTTTGCTTAGAAACGCGTTAAATATTTTAGCCGAAAAAGATTCTTTTAGTTTTAATCTTTTTGATTTCCGTTCGTTTTCTTTTGGAAAATTTATTTCGTGGGGAATAATTTTCGTTTTATTTTATACGGAGAGTTATTTAAAGTTTGGAATTAAGATTTTCATTTTTATTTTTTATTGTTTACCCGGTTTACAAATGTTCTTTTGTTTTATGAGTTAGTATACTTGTAATTTTTTTTTAGTAATTTAGATTCGGTATTTGCATTCAGTCCGTTTATTTTACTGATTAGTAATTTTGGGAATAATTAATTTAATTGGTGATCCGTAATCATCTTAATTTTTTTGGAGAGTTATTTACGTTAACTACAGAATTTTCTTTTAAAATATAATTTTAATCTTTGATAATAATTACCGAATAGTAGTATTCTCCGTTAACTGAGTTAATTATTTCTGTAATTTTAATTTCACGTTAGTTGTTTGAGTTATTTTGGTTTTTGATCGTAGTGGTTTTGAAATTGATTTATTTAATTGAAGGTTGAAATTATATTTTTGCTTTCAATTATTTATTTTATATTTTAAAACAAGCTACCTCTCCAGATTCTAAGACTTTGGGATTGATCTAGCTCTATTTTAGGCTCCCCATTACCACTTAGGCAATTTCAATCCCTTACTCACGCTAGTTGGGCATTGGCGTCAATCGTTTTGACTGTCAATGTCGGCTAAGCTGAAAGTCTTAAGAATCCGTCCGTGAACTGATAATAAACTCTGACAACTTTGGGACTGATTTTGCACTATTTTAGGCTCCCCATTACCACTTAGGCAATTTCAGCCCCTTACTCACGCTAGTTGGGCATTGGCGTCAATCGTATTGGCTGTCAATGTCGGCTATGCTGAAAGTTTAGGAGTTCGTCCGTAAATCCGTTTTAAATTCCGACAACTTTGGGATTGATCTAGCACTATTTTAGGCTCCCCATTACCACTTAGGCAATTTCAATCCCTTACTCACGCTAGTTTGGCATTGGCGTCAATCGTATTGACTGTCAATGTCGGCTAAGCTGAAAGTTTAGGAATCGGTCGCGTCCCCGTTTAAAATCAAAGTAGAAAAGTAGGATAAAGTCATCCGTTAGACTGTATTTTAAATATAATAACTCTCCTAAATTTGTTTATTTATTTTCTGAATATAAGTAATTAAGAATTAATTTATTTACTGTAGTTTGATTAATTTTTAAAGTTAATGAAGTTAACTAACTCTTCCGTTAATTTTTGATAAACTCCGTCGTGTCAGCTTATAGGTTAATAAGGTTAAATAACTCTTCCGTTTTAAGGTAAATATTTAACTTATTAAATTCTTCCGTGTAATTTAATAATTGGGTAAATTTAATTATAGTCTGATTGAGTCGTTCCGACAGTAACCGCCATCAGTCACTAGCCGAATCGAACGTTTTCTTTTAAAGAATTATTATTTTTGTTCAGGGTTAAAGTGGGTGGGCTTTGAAATAAAACAAATTTTTATATTGTAACGTAGCTAAAAACAATATAAGTGTCACGTTTATTTCCTGGTTTATATTCACCAACCTTACCTCTTTTCAGGGATATTAAAGGTATATAATAAAGTAAAAATAATTAAGTCTGAAGTCAACTAGACCCCTGGAGAATACCGTATCTCCATCTGAAGTTACCTGTGCCCCTAAGAGGCCGTTTCTAAGGGTTGTGGAGCATACCACATAAAAAAACTGGCGCTCGAGCAATCTCTGTACTAAAGCGTCAATCTTGTAAGGCAATATTTTTCTTAGTGGCAAGAAAAAGCCTTACAGTATCACTGTATGAATATTTTCCTAGCCCCCACTACTGAAGACAATATTTGTCTAACTTCTACTTCCTACTTTAATTGCAGAACAAAATGATCCCGCTTTATACAAGTCGCTAATACCGACAAATCCACTTGTCGGCACATCTTCATGCCGCTAATACCGACAAAGCCACTTGTCGGCACATCTACATGCCGCTAATACCGACAAAGCCACTTGTCGGCACATCTACAAGCCGCCAATGCAACCTGTCTGCACATCTGAGAATTTTGTTTCTGCAATTGAAAATGTAAAAACTATAACCACACTTCCATTGTCGCCTCTTATGAGTGTAACCTCACACCCCACAGTTTAGTTAAATTAATTTAAGACAAAATTTTAATTAGTAACGTTTGTTAATCTCACAAGAGATCAAAAAATAAAGATATCAACCTCTATTCAAATCTAATATGCGTTATAGAAATTAAAATGTAAATTCATATTAAATAATTATACGCCATTCTCCCCTATAACGATATCCAGCTAAGTTGGTTATTGAATCTTTGCACAGTGGTGCTAATAGCCAAAATATTATTTTATTTTTATGTATATGGACAGTGTACGGTGTTTTCGACATTAAACTGCTCAAAAATGTCCAGATTCATCAGCATTCCTTCTATTGGCGGTATCCTTTGTGTTTTTATAACGTTTTTTCATTCTCATAAACAAGTGGGTTCTATACCTAATAACTGTTTTAAAGTGTTAGACTGAAAAACTAAACTTAAACCCGCTTTTTTGAACACGCTGGTAAGTCCTTTGGTGAAACGAACTTTTCAGTCTGTTTTTCGTGTTGGAAACGTAGGATTTTCTTAAATTTATGTTTGTTGATTAGTTTGTCAACTAAGTCTTCGTCATAACCGTTTATTGCAGCTATATCCTTAATCAAATTCTTTTCCTTATTAAATCTTTCTTTAGTTAGTGGGAAGTTAAATAAACGATGTACTAGGAAATGTAAGCTAGCCATCTTGTGTTGATTACAATGAAAATAATCTGATGGATGGGATATACCTGCTTGTGGCGGTATCTTTCCTAAAAATGTCAAATTCTAACTTATTCTCGTTGCTGATAACCAAAGTGTCTAAAAATGGTAGTTTTTTTTCTATTTCATAGGTAAACTTTATGGATGGAAATTGAGAGTTTAATTTTGTCACGAAGTCAACTAAGTTAGTTTTCTTAGTATCGAAAACAGCAAATACATCATCCACATATCTGTACCATATCCTTGGAAAATACTCAAATTCTTGACTAATCTTGGTTTCGAATTTACTCATAAAGAGATTTGCCATGAACGGTGATAGACAGTTGCCCATAGTAGTTCCTTAATGTTGTTTAAAAAATTGATTTCTAAATTGAAAATAATTTGGATCCATGCAAAGTTTAGCCAAAAGTAAATATTCTTGAGTAATTTCGTCACCAAAGTCGTTTGATTTGAGTAATTCTTCAAGATATTCCAAGGTTTGCGGAATCGGTGCACTAGGAAACAATGAACTTACATCAAACGAGATTAAAATTTCGCCTTCTTGCATTGAAGTATTTTTAATTTTATCTATGAAATCTAAAGAATTTTTAACAGAAAAATTTTTAAGTTGTGAAGGTAAATTTTCAAACTCGTTTGATAACCATTTGGAAATATTATAACTAGGTGTGCTTATTGCAGACACAATGGGTCGCATTGCCTTTCCAGGTTTGTGTATTTTGGGAAGGCAATACAACTTTGACATGGTTGGATTGCTAATTGTAAATCTATATTTATTCCGTCGGGTAACAAGGTTATTACACTTTTTTAAAGTACTATTAACTTCCCTAATCATTTTTGGTAAAGGATTCTTTTGAACTGAAGTGTATGGACCCGATTTAATCAAATTACTAACTCTATCGTAATAGTCGCTTTTATCTAATACGACAACCTTTATCTGCTTTCAAATAAAAACAGTCCTTTTCTCTCCCTTTTAACAATTCTCTTATCCTCTTGGGATGGAGCGTTAATATTGGATACAATATTTTTGGAGATCTGGTTTCGGCATGCCTTACGGACAAAACCTTTTGTACTCTCAGGGATATACTGAATTGAACTTTCAATATGTCCGATCAAGTCACCTAGATCGTCTCTAGGAGGCAGTGCAAAACCCAAACGTTTATTCAAAAGCGCGATTTCAGATTTATTAAAAGTTTGAGAAGACTGATTTTCCACTATGTTTAGGGTTTCAGGTGAAAATGTTTTCTTTAGTTTTAATTTTTCTAATTTTTTATTTAAGTACGACATTTTCTTTGCAAATTTAACTTCTATAACTTTAAACATTTTCCTCTGAAACTCACTCCAAACCTCATGCTCTATATTTGTTAACCTAAAAGTTCATTTTTTGTAACGACTGTAAGCATATATTTCAAGAATACTTCTTTTACTGATATTTGATTTCTAAATCTAGCCATTTTTGATTTGCATACCTGCCCACTTTATCAGAAATTGATGATTTAGGTAAATTAACTTTAATAAAATTTCGAAAAATGTTATATTTTTTGCAAGTTTTAAGAAACCAAATATCTGCACCAACTCTTAGTACTAAATTTAACATACCTATTTTGTTCTGTTGGCCATGAATCCATCTTAGTTGACTTCGTGACAAAATTAAACTCTCAATTTCCATCCATAAAGTTTACCTATGAAATAGAAAACAATAGACAACTACCATTTTTAGACACTTTGGTTATCAGGAACGAAAATCAAATACTATTAAACGAGCAAGGTTTGTATGTATGTATGTATGTGTGTCCAGAGGATCTCGAAATCCACTCGTCAGAATTCAATGAAACTTTCAGGGTAGACTAATTCCTATCTAAATCGGCAAAAAATGCAGGTCTCATGTCTGTGAAAATTCGATCTTCCGAGATATTTACAAGAAAAGTTAAGCTTTTAGTTTTATTTCCTAGCAACGGCACATAATAATAACTTGTTTCTATAGTAATATATACTATAAAGGATAGATGAGTACAGTAAAAGTGGGGATATAACATCACATTCCATAGGCGTACTTTGCAAAATAAGTTTCTATAATATAAATAAGGTCACAGCATATAAAATATATATATACCCACTTCGTAGATTAAATTTTGAAGTTATATTATTTACAAAAAATAAAAATAAACTTTATGCATCTGACACTTTAACATTGAACGAATTAAATTTACCAATAAATAACAAGGAGGATTATATGTTGAGATTAAACTTTTTTTAATCTCTTGGCATTAAAAGTAACGCTTCATACTTACCTAAACTCAAAGATTAAAAAAAAGTTAGTTCAAGAACTATCTTTAAAAGTCACTGTCTTCACTAAAACTACTGGTATCACTATAATTGTCTTTTCTGAGGTTTATTATTATCGGTTCTATTAAATTATCCATTGATATATCCACTTTCCTAAATGAATTTTCCACATTTTTAACATGACCAATGCATTTTCCCCAATGTTCTCTATTTACATCTGAAACTGCCTTCAAAAACAAATTTCGCACATCAGGAAATTTAAATGTTTTATTGTTTTGAGAAACATAACCTTTTAATAATTGAGACCAGATCAGTTCAATGGAATTTAACTCTGCGTGGTTCGGAGGCAATCTGAGAATTTGAATTCCTTTTTCTCTGGCCATCTCATCTATAATATATTTTTTGAATTTGTTTTTATGTTGCCTTGCTATTACTAATAATTCTGCCTTCAAGGATTCAGGAGGACTGATAATATTTTTAGAATGAAGCCATTTTGAAATATATATTAATACAAAATTCTGAATCAATTAAAATACATACGATACGGCTATGAATAAATAAAGTCTGACATCTGTCAAAAGAACAGGTTTATCTAGACAAAAACTATATTAGGCCGATTAGATGTATTAAAATTTAAATTTTAACTACAAATAAGCATTGAAGGATGAGGTAAAAATAAAATTTCTACCTCTTGAATCTGAAAGAATTCAATTTTAAATTTGCCGCTTTATATAAAAAAGGAAAGGTTCATTTGACGGACATAAATAATTTGCTTGTCAAATGACAGCCATCTCATAAATTCAAAGTTGAAAATACAACGTTGCCAATTCAATTTCAGAAATCATGGGTTTAGGTAAATATTTATAGGAACGTTGAGTAACACTGTTAAAATGGACACTTGTCAAAATGTGACACCTGTAAAAAGTGACAACTGTTAAAATGTGATACGTGTCAGAATGTAACAACTGTCAAAATGAACAAATCTCAAAATGAACAAATGTCAAAATATGACACCTGTCAGAATGTAACAAATGTCAAAATGTCACACGTATCGTACTTTTCTTTATTTATTACAAAAATCTAACCTAACCTAAAGCTAATCTTTTTTTTTGGCGGGTGGAAATGCTTTATGCACATCGGGTAAAGGTTCTTCCCTTCCCCGATAGTGTGAGACTACCCCTTACCGCTACTATTTTATTATGCGGACAGTTTTAATATTTAAGTTTTCATTATCATAGAGAGAGAGAGAGAGAGAGAGAGAGAGAGAGAGAGAGAAAGAATGAATGCTTGTACACGTGTACTATTAACATAGATTTCAATTTTTTATTTTACAAGAAACTTTAAAGAGACATTTAAAATTCTCTATTTTCATAGTACATTTTAAGGTTGATTGTGACTTTGTATTTTCCAAGAACAAATTGTAATGTAATGTACGAATGAACTATTTTTGTAACTGAAAATTTTTGAAAAAATATGATATCAATATCTGCCACACGTTGAGAGTCTGGTCACAGGTTTTTGTGGAGGTTTTTACCCAAGTATGAATATCAGACCTATAATTTTCCTTCACTGCAGATCAATAAATTATAAAATCAATTGAACATAGAGTTTTTCTTTTATAGTGATAAATAGAGTGAACTGAGCGATCTTCTGTTGACGGGACAATTCTCTTATCCTCTTGGGATGGAGCGTTAATATTGGATACAATATTTTTGGAGATCTGGTCTCGGCATGCCTTACGGACAAAACCTTTTGTACTCTCAGGGATATACTGAATTGAACTTTCAATATGTCCGATCAAGTCACCTAGATCGTCTCTAGGAGGCAGTGCAAAACCCAAACGTTTATTCAAAAGCGCGATTTCAGATTTATTAAAAGTTTGAGAAGACTGATTTTCCACTATGTTAAGGGTTTCAGGTGAAAATGTTTTCTTTAGTTTTAATTTTTCTAATTTTTTATTTAAGTACGACATTTTCTTTGCAAATTTAACTTCTATAACTTTAAACATTTTCCTCTGAAACTCACTCCAAACCTCATGTCACACGTATCGTACTTTTCTTTATTTATTACAAAAATCTAACCTAACCTAAAGCTAATCTTTTTTTTTGGCGGGTGGAAATGCTTTATGCACATCGGGTAAAGGTTCTTCCCTTCCCCGATAGTGTGAGACTACCCCTTACCGCTACTATTTTATTATGCGGACAGTTTTAATATTTAAGTTTTCATTATCATAGAGAGAGAGAGAGAGAGAGAGAGAGAGAGAGAAAGAATGAATGCTTGTACACGTGTACTATTAACATAGATTTCAATTTTTTATTTTACAAGAAACTTTAAAGAGACATTTAAAATTCTCTATTTTCATAGTACATTTTAAGGTTGATTGTGACTTTGTATTTTCCAAGAACAAATTGTAATGTAATGTACGAATGAACTATTTTTGTAACTGAAAATTTTTGAAAAAATATGATATCAATATCTGCCACACGTTGAGAGTCTGGTCACAGGTTTTTGTGGAGGTTTTTACCCAAGTATGAATATCAGACCTATAATTTTCCTTCACTGCAGATCAATAAATTATAAAATCAATTGAACATAGAGTTTTTCTTTTATAGTGATAAATAGAGTGAACTGAGCGATCTTCTGTTGACGGGACCTGTGCCCTACACGCTGCTGTTGTCCGTCCCGGAATCGGGGCCTGTCCTCCGTGACTATTCGCGAAGATCAAGCGTCAGTAGATGTTGCCCTCTAAAAGGGTTAAACTCCCTGGAAACTAGGCAACTTTAATGCATTTAACTAACCTCCGTGACAAGCAGTGGATAAACGTCAACAACAGCTGCAGCCAATTGAAAATTAACACTGACAGCTTTTTTAATTTTCCCGCCTACTTTCAAGCCAATCGCCAATCAACTTTTTATTTATCTCCCTTTCAGTAGTTCAAGTAGATGTCGCCCACTCCGTGATTTTCGCGAATTAATTAATAATTTGTCATGTTATAAATATACTTAAATTATATACTCATTGGGCTGCTTAAAAATGTAGATATGAATATTAAGAGCGAAGCTCGGTGACCAGATATTAAGTTATAATTTGACATTTTTAGGAAAGATACCGCCATAAGCAGGTATATCCCATCAGATTCTTTTCATTGTAATCAACACAAGATGGCTAGCTTACATTTCCTAGTACATCGTTTATTTAACTTCCCACTAAGTAAAGAAAGATTTAATAAAGAAAAGAATTTGATTAAGGATATAGCTGCAATAAACGGTTATGACGAAGACTTAGTTGACAAACTAATCAACAAACAAAAATTTAAGAAAAACCTACGTGATACCACGTTTTTCCAACACGAAAAACAGACTAAAAAATTCGTTTCAATACCGTATAATCCCACTTACACCAAAGGACTTACCAGCGTGTTCAAAAAAGCGGGCGGGTTTAAGTTTAGTTTTTCAGTCTAACAACACTTTAACACAGTTATTAGGTAATCCCAAGGATAAAAACAGTAATTTGGAAAAAGTGGTATTTACGAAATTAGTTGTGGAGATTGTGATAGAAAGTATGTTGGGCAGACTAGACGCTCTGTACAGGTCAGATTTAGAGAGCACATGGCTCACTTAAAATATGGGCGTACGGAAAAATCTAGTGTAGCCGAACATGCTTTTAATCAAAAGCATAGAATAAGTATAGACACTGTAAAATTACTTAAAAATGTATCCAATATTGTTGGACGCATTTGAAAGTATAGAAATAGGTAAATGTAAAACTAGTTCAGAGAGAAAGGACCAATTTCTCTTAGTCCGCTTTTTAGATCAATCCATTAGGTTCGGGGGGTTAGTCATCCTTAGCTGATTAGTCACCCTTGGCTGATTAGGACACCGGTGATGACGGTGCTCGGCACCGCCGGGGGGAGGGGATGTTTAGTCAGTGTGTTAAAATTTGTGTTTTGGTTAGTGGTCGACGATAATGTTTCAAATTATGTACATACTTTACCAAAATTCCGCGCCCGCCGCCATATTGAAAAAAACCGATAAAAATGTGCAATTTTTTCATATTTTCGCTTATATCTTCGTTTAGGTGCATTTTAGCTAGAAAGAGTGTTGTACAGAATTAAATTTCCTATAATTTACGTTTTAAATTTTGTTTCTAGAACCGATAGTTACGGAGGTATGCAAATTTTAAAAACATGAAAGAATCGCCAAATTTTACGGAAATTTGTCAAACTGTTAACTTTAGATCGCTGTAATTCAGTTATACGGCCTATTCTAGGAAAACAAGAATTGGAATAAACTTTGTAGGGAATTTAATTACCTGACAAAACTGCTATAATATTTTTATCTATGAAAACAAACAAGTTAATGATGACTACAAACAAATAAAGTACAAATATTTATGTTAAAATGAGAAAAACAGAAATTTACGATTCTTTACAAAAATCCTGCATATTCAAGTTACAAATTGTATTATTTCAGCTAAAATTTAAGTGAAATAATTGAAACAAATCTGCGTTAAACTTTTGCCCCTTTTTACAAATATTTTCAACGGTACCTTTACATTTTTAACATTAATAATCATTTTAGGGTTCTGTAGAGATTCTGCATTTTCCATTACTGCTGCTCACAATACTGGAGCTCTTCCATGTGCGTGTGATTATGAGGGTTCCTTAAGTTTTGAATGCGAAAAATTCGGAGGTCAATGCCAATGTAAAGAAAATATAATTGGCCGTAAATGCGAAGCTTGTAAAACAGCATATTTTGGATTCCCCAATTGTAAACCTTGTAGATGTCCCTCAACTGCCTATTGTGAGCCAAACACTGGAGAATGTATTTGTCCCGAACATGTTGTGGGAGAGAATTGCGATAAGTGTGAGCCTTTAACCTACGGATTTGATCCAATTATTGGCTGTGAAGAATGTAAATGTCACTATTTAGGTATTAATGGAACTACTCAATGCGATCTTCTGAGTGGAGCCTGTGCGTAAGTCTATTTTTTTTTTTGTAATTTTGTGGATTTTTATTTTATTTTACTGTTAGTACTATAGAACTACAGTTTGAAAATATAGTTCTATGAATCAATTTACAATTTAATGTCCTTTTACTAAAAATAAAATGATATTATTGGGATCTGACATGGGGGAGTGGCCTATCCAAGGTGGCGTCAATTAGGGTTTTTTTTAACATTTATTGTCATTAAAAGAGTATTTAGTAAAATTGTTGTATGTTATCAAGCTTGGAAGTGAAATGCTCATTGGCATTTTCACTGATAGAGCACTAATCACTATTAGTGTTGCGGAAAAGATCTTTGGGCTAGTTTTTATTTAATCTTCGGTTGATTGGTCCATCTCTGTACAAGTTTTCTATTTGGTCGTTTGGGTGGCCAGTCAGTCTCATTTGGTAATTGGTGGAAACTGTTCTAATTACTTCTGTGACATACGGAATTTGGAGGTTTTCATGGAGAGTTTGATTGCTAATGTACCAGGAAGCATTAACAATTAATCGTAGTGTTTTCGATTGGAATCTTTGGATTGTTTTTATTCTGGTAGGTTTTGCACAGCCCCATAGTTGCACACAATAGGTTTTAGCATTACTTTGTGTATAGCAGCAGCTTGTCTTTGGTTGATAGTTTGGATTTTCGGCCCAATAGCCAGTACATTTGTTTGGATTTTATGTCTAGTTGCCTTCTTTTTATTTGTACATGTTTCTCCCAGGTTAATCTCCGATCTAGGTATTTCACATCACTTTTTACTGGTACTGGGACACCATCAATGGTGAGTGGTGGGCAATTGTTGTGGCAGGTAGTGAAAGTCACCTGAACAGATTTGGATTGGTTGATTTTAATTCTCCATTTTCTATACCAGGCGTAAGTCAATTGGTTCAGATAAGTTTGCATGTTTGTTGAAGAGGTTACTGGATTACTATCTACAGAGAGGATGGCAACATCATCTGCAAAGGCGGCTATCGTTGAGTTGTCTGTTTCAGGTAGGTCATTAGTGTACAGGAGGTAGAGGAGTGGTCCTAACATACTTCCTTGGGGCACACCAGATTTTATAGGATAGTTGTCTGATATTGAATCATTGTGTTTGACTGAGAAGTGTCTTTCAGTTAGGTGGGACTTCAGCAGGACGTAAAAGTTGTTGTTAAGGATATTTTTTACCTTATAGAGCAGACCTGCATGCCATACTTATCAAAGGCCTGGGAGACGTCTAGGAATACTCCATTGCAATACTCTTTTCTTTCTAGAGTTTGGCTAATGGTGTTGACTAATCTGTGAGCTTGATGGGTGGTAAACATGTTCTCTCGGAATCCAAACTGGAAGTTGGGTAAGATGTTGGAAAGGTCGTATTCTTCTTGGATTCTTTTGAGCAAGAGTCTTTCAAATATTTTGCTAGGGATGGGTAATAGACTGATCGTTCTGTATGAGAGTGTTTTTTGTGGGGGTTTGCCGTTTTTGTGAATCATTATTATGTGGGCGTATTTCCATATAACAGGCTCAGCATGCGATTGTAGATTGTTGTAAGGAAGAAAATTGCTTTTCTAGGAATCTTCTTGAGAACTTGTGCGGTTATCAAGTCGTAGCCTGGTGCTTTCCTGTTGTTAAGTTTCCGTATTTCCATTTTGTCTTCCTCTGGGCTAATGGGTTTGATGGGTGGTGACATTTAACACGGCACATCCAGGAATTCATCAATGTTGTTGTCGTAACCAGGCGTTGCTTCTGGTGGCTCGAAAACATGTGAAAGATGGTCAGCAAAATTATCAGCTTTTTCTTGATTTGAGCGTGCCAATTCGTTGTTGGAGGTTCGTATAGGTGTGGGTCTTTGGAATTTTTTGTTGCTTTCCATAAGCTGTGGTCGTCTACAGAAATGCTTTGGGTGAATGACTCGAACGTTTTAGAGTTTTTAGAGAGTGTTTTAGAGAGTTCACGTGATGGCCTTCTGTATTGATGAAGATCATTGTATTTGCCACTTTCCTCTAACTCGCCTTTTCTCAGTTATCAGTTGTCGGATATGCAATGGAGTACTGATACATCTGGTGGATTGTTGTTCATCCTGAGGAGTAGCGTACCATGCAGCTTGCTGTATTGTGTTAGTGAAGTATTGTGCGGCTTCGTCAATTTCTTCTGGGGTTTTTATACTTATATTTGGATTTAAGTTGTCTGTGATATGCGCTTGGAAGAGATCCCACTTGGTTCGTGCTGAGGTTAGTTTGGGACAAGCGTGCTTATTTAGGATTGTAGAGAATACATTTAGAATGATAGGTGTGTGGTCCGATGTTAGTTCATAGTGAGATTCTATTGTACAGTTTTGTGTGGCTATACCATTTCCTATGAAGAAATCTAGGAGATCTG
Organism: Crepidodera aurea; assembly: GCA_949320105.2. Taxonomy (NCBI): domain Eukaryota; kingdom Metazoa; phylum Arthropoda; class Insecta; order Coleoptera; family Chrysomelidae; genus Crepidodera; species Crepidodera aurea. The sequence goes on along the minus strand of OX439475.1, from coordinate 71,920,342 downwards.
GTACTTTCCTGGGGTCAGTTGGCCAGTATGTGGGTTCTCCGTTGGTGAGGTGGTTGTAGTTCGGAGGAGGTTTCGGCCTTTAGTAGTGATGAGTCTTGATCTCCAGTGTGTGTGTTTCGCATTCCAATCCCCTCCAGCAATAAATTTGTTTCCAAGGGTATCAAAGAATTGTTTGTACATATATGTAGAGATATTCTGGCGTGGTGGGCTGAAAATGATCTCGAAAATTGTTGGGACATTTTTTCAAACGTGCATACTGCATTTGGAGCCTTGAAGTCCCAAAATATACTCGTTTAGAATAATTTATGCGTAGTGGAGTCGATCTGGCGGAAAAAAACCCGTTAAACGAAGTCGCTCTTTTCGAAAAAAAAAATTTGTGATTTCATAGATTCGAGATCCCTCTTTCACGTGATCACTATATGAAAGCTAAGGGAGGTGTGGAGGGGGGTAAATTAACATGTAAAGATATGGAAAATCGGTTTTTCGCACGTAGCTCTCTGAGGTTTATTCGAATCGAAACGACTTCTATATATAAAATAAAAGTCTAGCGAAAAACGCATAAACTGAATTTTAACCCGTCCAAATCGGTTTAGCGGTTCTTGAGATATTTGCGATTTGAAAGTATATGGATTTTCGCCGCGACGAGAACACACCTAGAGCCGTGTTCGCGTTTTTCGCATGGAATTTCGGATTTTGCATATTTTAATTTTTGATTTTCGCAACGAAAGAGTAAAATGAGGAAAATCTTTTATGCGCCATCGATTGCGGAATTTTTTTCTCTTTGATTTGAGCCCTACAGTGACTCGATCCGATAATCAGGAAGGGAGGGGGGTGAATGCGTTTTGTCCTGTAGAAGGGCAAGTGATAGGGTTAGTAACTTCGTGCTAGGCTCGTTTTCAAGGGCAATCAGTTCTCTTTCAAGATTTTTTTACCACAAAGCTCTAAGTTTATAGAGGACTGCAGGTGTGCGTGATATATTTATAAAAGCGAGTGCGCTCGCTGAGCCGCTGTAAAATTAGATGCCGGGATAGGAGCTAAGCACTACCTTTCATCTCTCGTCTCTCTCACAAATACTATTTCGGCATCTACTTTCACGACGGCTGAGCGAGCGCACTCGTTTTTACAAATATATCACGCATTCCCGCAGATCTTAATATAGATAGAGCTTTGGGGTAAATTTTTTTTAAAGAGAACTGATTGCCCTTGAAAATGAGCCTACCATAAAGTCACTAACCCTATCCGTTGCCCTTCTACAGGGCAAAACGCGTTTACCCCTCTCCCTCCCTTCCTGATTATCGGATCGTGTCCCTGTAGAGCTCAAATCAAAGAGAAAAAAAATTCCGCAACCCATGGCAAATTTCCTCATTTTACTCTTACGTTGCGAAAATCAAAAAATAAAATTTGCAAAATCTTAAATTCGGTCGCCATTTGTCCGTTTTCGCGAAACCACCATCTTCTTAATACATCCTCTAGCAGTGTCCTTGTCAAAGAGTTTGCCATTTTGCTGACCCGGATTGGTCAAGAATTAAAAAAGTTACCTCGAGTCAAAAATTAATCGGTGTTTGCCCTCCCTCTCCGCCCCAAATTAAACTAGCGGGTTGAAATTTGGACACAATGCTTAGGTCATGACTATCTATCGGAGGAAAAAAAATCAAGTCTCGAAGTCACTTTCTTGCATGCGAAAAACGCGAACACGGCTCTAGGTGTGTTCTCGCCGCGGCGAAAATCTATATACTTTTAAATCGCAATATCTCAAGAACCGCTAAACTGATTTGGACGAGTTAAAATTCAGTTTAAGCGTTTTCGCAAGCACTTTATTTTATATATCGAAGTCGTTTCGATCCGAATAAACCTCAGAGAGCTACGTGCGAGAAATCCATTTTCCATATCTTTACATGGTAATTTACCCCCCTCCACACCTCCCTTAGCTTTCATATAGTGATCACGTGAAAGAGGGACCTCGAATCTATGAAATTTTTGTTAACTTATTCACAATTTACTTTACTTTTGTACGACGCGTATTGATCAATTTTTTTTGCACACCGAAATGGTTTTGCTTACGTACAAAACGTTTTTCCGGCTTTGGGAAATAATGAAATACAACATCCAGACATTTATTAGAGTTATTAATACACCCATTACCCTAAACCCTTCTGAGGAATAAGCACCAGTACAATACTTGATAGACTTGGACAAAATATCCCAATACTGGATAGGACTGCAAGGAATGACCAAGACACTACTGGGAAACTATAACCAGAAGAGATCTAAAGACTATATCAGTAAAAGTAAAAATAATCTCAGAATACTAACGGGTATCCTAACAGGACACTGCCGGCTGAGAGGCCACCTAAAGAAACTCGGATTAGTAGTCAAAGAAGAATGTAGATTCTGCGAGGAAGAGGAGGAAACCTATATCCACATTCTCTCAGAATGCATTACCCTGCAAAATCCAAGGGTACGATACCTCGGAGAATATCAAATAGAAGAGGAAGATCTACCTTACCTGAAGCCTACCGACATCCTGAACTTTTTGAAAGCAATAGGACTGGAGGAACTGCTCTAATCGTTAAGACATCCTTAACGATTGGGCAGCAGTAGGGGGCACAATAGATCTTATAGGTCGCAGTGTATCAACACCCCATCACAGACAGATAGATAGATAGATAGATAGATATATAGATAGATACACCCATTACACCCTGGTACTGCGCAGTACACTTTATTTTTCGACTATTCACGGTGTTTTACTACAAAAATAGATTTGCCCGTTTGACGTAATGTATTTCTTATGCAATCTTCACCCTACTTTGTGTTCGAACACAAAGCGTCAGATGGCGTATCGCTGGACGTCAGATCCCAATAAAACGTGCCATTTATCTGCAATTATATTAAATAATTTTGACTTTGACCATTTTTATTTCACATAATTGTTTTAGTTGCAAGGAAAACATTGTTGGTCGTACCTGTGACAGATGTAAACCTGGAAGCCATTCTTTTCCATATTGCGAATCGTGTGAATGTAATATAGGAGGGACAATAGCAGAAATATGTGATAACAGAACAGCTGAATGTTTTTGCAAAGAAAATGTTGTTGGACCCCATTGTGAATTTTGTAGAGAAGGATCTTTCAATTTAGAATATAATAATGAAGCGGGATGTACAGAATGCTTCTGTTTCGGCAAAACTACAAGGTAAGTTATTTATTTTAAATGTTTAAAACAGTTGTTCACCTAAATAACTATCAAGAATAGATTAAATAATTTAGCTATCTATTAAATAAAAAAGCTTCACACTTTGAGATTTTTTTTCCGTCTGGGCCCGTCTGATTCAAAATCTCCGATATCGCTGAAGCCTATTGGCTTATTGCTTTTATTGCCCATCTATTAAATTGGGAAATTGGAACATTTGGTTTATCAACTAAGTTGAAACACTATCGTCGACCACTCAACCAAAACACAATTTTCACACACTCTACGCGCGTTTCGACAACTATGTTGGCATCATAAGGAGTTGATGATAGACTAAACACCCCCGGTGTGTCAACTAAGTCTTCGTCGTAACCGTTTATTGCAGCTATATCTTTAATCAAATTCTTTTCCTTATTAAATCTTTCTTTACTTAGTGGGAAGTTAAATAAACGATGTACTAGGAAATGTAAGCTAGCCATCTTGTGTTGATTACAATGAAAATAATCTGATGGGATGCTTGTGGCGGTATCTTTCCTAAAAATGTTAAATTCTAACTTATTCTCGTTCCTGATAACCAAAGTGTCTAAAAATATTAGTTGTCCATTGTTTTCTATTTCATAGGTTAACTTTATGGATGGAAATTGAGAGTTTAATTTTGTCACGAAGTCAACTAAGTTGGTTTTCTTAGTATCGAAAACAGCGAATACATCATCCACATATCTGTACCATATCCTTGGGAAATACTCAAATTCTTGACTAATCTTGGATTCGAATTGACTCATAAAGAGATTTGCCATGAACGGTGATAGACAATTGCCCATAGCAGTTCCTTCATGTTGTTTAAAAAATTCATTTCTAAATTGAAAATAATTTGGATCCATGCAAAGTTTAGCCAAAAGTAAATATTCTTGAGTAATTTCGTCACCCAAGTCGTTTAATTTGAGTAATTCCTCAAGATATTCCAAGGTTTGCGGAATCGTTGACTAACTAATCAACAAACATAAATTTAAGAAAAACCTACGTGACACCACGTTTTTCCAACACGAAAAACAGACTGAAAAATTCGTTTCAATACCGTATAATCCCACTTACACCAAAGGACTTGGGCAATCCCAAGGATAAAAACAGTAATTTGGAAAAAAGTGGTATTTACGAAATTAGTTGTGGGGAGAGATTGTTATAGAAAGTATGTTGGGCAGACTAGACGCTCTGTACAGGTCAGATTTAAAGAGCACATGGCTCACTTAAAATATGGACGTACGGAAAATCTAGTATAGACGAACATGCTTTTAATCAAAATCATAGAATAAGTATAGACAATGTAAAATTACTTAAAAAAATGTATCCAATAATAAATTATTGCACGCATTTGAAAGTATAGAAATAGGTAAATGTAAAACTAGTTTAAACAGAGACAAAGAACCAATTCTTCTTAGTCCGCTTTTTAGTTTAATCCATTAGGTACGGGCGGGTTAGTCATCCTTGGCTGATTAGTCACCCTTGGCTAATTAGGTCACCGGGGATGACGGTGCTCGGCACCGGCGGGGAGAGGGGGTGTTTAGTCTATCATCAACTCCTGATGATGCCAACATAGTTGGCGAAACGCGTGTAAAGTGTGTTAAAATCGTGTTTTGGTTGAGTGGTCGACGATAGTGTTTCAACTTAGCCCATCTATTACTCCACCCAGTACTGTATTTTTGTACCATTTTACTGGGTGTCTGTTAAAACTATTTGGGTCTAATGTTGAGATTGTTAAGTATCTTCTTTTATTTCTTTTTAATTTAATTATTTATATTGGAGTAGATCTGGCGGTAAAAACTGCTCGAAAACAGACTGATGAAATCGAGTAACTTTTTTCCCAATCGATGAAGTCAGATCCCCCATCATTCCTGCATGAAATGTTCGACCGCGGCGGCGGTGGGGGAGTGGGAAATCCTCTGTCTAAAGAACTTGAAAACTGTTTTTCCGACAAATTTCAGCCGGGTTTGATCCCACAAAAAAATATTCTTACTAAAATTGAAGACCTTGACAAAACACGTAAGCCAGTACCAACCTAAACCCGATAATTCAATTACTTCGTGAAATATCGCGATTTGAAATTGCAAAAATGAAAAAAATTAATTATTTCTCGATCTGGGGCCTCAAATTTTTGTGAATGAAAGGGTAACGAGTACTTTGGTGAACCGGACGGTGGGGGTAGTGGGACAGGTAGAGGGGCAGATATGGGGGAAAACAAATATTATTCACACTTCCAACTTCCGTACTAATTGAGCTAGCGCAAACAGCTAGGACTGAAATTGCTCACTTTTGCATTCGCTAAAAGATAGTACTAGAAAAAAAATTATTTTTCGCAAATGCGCGCCTTTAGATTTTTACATTTAATATTTTTTAGGTGTATGAGCTCGAGATTAGTAAAACTTGCTTTAAATGTAATGAAGGATTGGGAAGTAGTAACACTAGATCAAAAAGAAAAACTGAATGTTACTTCACTTCATGTTGAACTACAAAATTATGATGAAAACACTAATGTTGTCGGCATAGATTTCACTTACATTAATGTTTCTACTTCATATTTCTCTGCACCCAATGATTACTTGGGAAAGAAATTAACTTCATATGGAGGCTTCTTGAATTATAGCATATTTTATGTTATTGGTAAAGAAGGTAAGTGGAAAACTTTTATTTCATTACCATGTTTTGATTTTTTTTTATTCATAAAAAATTTTAGAAACCTTTTGTACAGTATCAGACCAGGACCAAACCGATTTTAACTACCCGAATTCATAAAAAATTCTTAGCATTATATGGATTGTCGGAAAATTTAGGGTTAATTAAAAAAAATCAATTGGTGGGTGTAGTTAAATATACAACTTCGGTTGGATATTGTTTTTTACGATTTGTGGCTGAGATATGCATACTATCGAAAAAAGTTTAATATAAAAGTTGTAGACAATTAAAAAATGTAAAACTTTTGTCTTATTTTTCGATATAACCTCAAAATTATCGAGAAAAACGATAAAAACAGTTTTTTTCGTTTTTAATTTTTATCTTACTCAAGAATAATTTTTTTTTATGAAACATGGTGAAAACGTTCTTCTTTGTGTTTTAAATAAGCTGTAATTTTTTCAAAGCAAAATTTTCATTTTTTTAACTTTATCAGTGCTCATTTTCTTCGTTGAAACCTCGACTTTAAGATGGTATGAAAAAAAATATATTGTTCGTAAAAAATGACTTATGACGATTTAATGTTATTTACATTCAATTAACTGTTAAAGGTTTTGAAATTACCGAAACCATTGTTTAAACAATAATCGAATACTTAAAAACTTCATAAAACTTCGCTCTAATTATACAGGGTGTTTCATAGGTAAATGATCATACGCTAACTGTGGATAAAGACGAATAACAAAAACCCATATTTGATATATTTAACTCGCTTCATTACTGAGTTACAGGGTGTTTTATCAATTTTGCTCATTTCTTTTATCCGCCGTATTTTTGGAACCACCTTGTATATTTATTTGATATTTGGGCTTAAGTTAAAAAATTAGTGGAGTCGATCTGGCTTTCGAAAACATTCCATCATTCCTGCATGAAATGTTCCAACCAGGCGGCGGTGGAGGAGGGGGAAATCCTCCATCTAGAACTTGGAAACAGTTTTTCCGACAAATCTCAGCCGGGTTTGATCCCACAAAAAAAATATTTGTACCAAAATTGAAGAGTTTGACAAAGTACGTAATATATCGTTCCACCCTGAACCCGATAACTGAATTCGTTGGCGATTTATCGCGATTTGAAATTGCAAAAATGAAAAAATTATTTCTCGAGAGGCAGTGGAGATAGGGCCCTAATTTTTTGTGAATAAAATGGTAATAACGGGCACTTTTAAGGACCGGAGGTGGGGGTGGTGGGACAAGTGAGGGGGAGATATGGGGGGGGAGGGAAACAAATATTATTGAAACGATTGTAACTTCTGTACTAATTGAACTAGAGCAACCAGCAGAGGTTCAAATTGTTCACTTTTTTATCCGTTAAAAGATAGCAATACGGAAAAAAAATTATTTTCGCAAATGCGGGCTCGATGCGCAAAATAAAAAATGGAAAATTTTTTGCTCGCGATTTTGGGCATGAAGAAGTGTGTTGGGAAAAAATTTTTTTTTTCATCTCTCGATGGCATTTTTTATCTCAAAAGAAAGACGAGAGAATTTTCTAACCATTTATTAATTTTATTATTGTGCCCGCGCGCGCGGGAGTTACAAATAAAATAACGGAATTGCGAAAAATTACAGCTTATTTAAAACACAAAAAAGAATGTTTTCACTAAGTTTCATAAAAAAAATATTTTTCCGGAAGCTAAAAATTAAAAACGAAAAAAACTGTTTTTATCGTTTTTCTCGATAATTTTGAGGTTATGTTGAAAAATAATTAATACAAAAGTTTTAGATTATTTAATTATCTACAACTTTTACGTTAAACGTTTTTCCATGGGATGCATATTTCAGCCACAAATCGTAAAAAAATCAATATCTAACCCTCAAATTGAATATTTAGCTCCCCATGTATTATAAGAAAATAAAGTATTATTATTATTATTATTATTAAGTGAATATAATATTCATATTTATAATAAGCAAAAGCCCTATACTTTTACAAATCGTTCTCAGAAACATAAAATTTTATTGACAACTGATTTTGACATCTTAGTAATTAGTTATTTTTTTTTATATTATGTCGGTGTTAATCCTTGATAAAGAGACATAAAGAGTTTCGGAAGAAAATCAGAACGAAACATGAGATTATTAAAAATATATTTCGAATGTCTTTGTTTTATACGTTTTACTTAGTTGAAAAAAAATTACTTTTAATAAATTATGCATTAAATCAGTTTTTCCTTTCAAAGATTCCAATTTTTGAATAAATCAGCTGAAAAGTATTATTATAACTAAATATGGATCTTACTTCCACTGGTCTGTATAATTTTCTTCTTGGATCGTAAACCTACTTTTTTTATAAAATATTTTTAATGTGACGTGACTTTTTATTCGGAATTTGGTTTCAAAAAATAATTTCACATTTCAACATGTTGCATTCGTACGTATTTTATGAAATTGTTTATAGTAAATTATTATTGTTTTTGTCATTGTCAATTTTTTGAAAACGATTTCCAAAATCAAGAGATTACAAATATTTAATAAAAGAAGTAGTTTTATTTTCCAAGAACAATATTATACAGGGTGATTCATTCGGAAATCCTCATAGAGGACACCGAGGGCTTCTAAATAACCTATATTTTGTGGGTCTATCATTCTTTATAACCAAGATACAAGGTGATTTGTTCATTTTCATAAAAAAATCTTATTACAGGTCTGGCCTTAAAAAAATTATAAGTTGGTTTCGAGTCGAAACAACACCCTGTATGTCAATATTTTAAAATTTTATTTACAAATTTGGAAAGAGCAGAAAATAATAAGTAAGACTAAATGAATTTGGTGTTTCCCCATACAATTTTTTTACTTATTAACATGAGTCAAATTAGTGGAGTCGATCTGGCGGAAAAAAACCCGACAAACGCTCCTTTCGAAATTTTTTTTTTGTGATTTCATAGATTCGAGGTCCCCCTTTCACGTGATCACTATATGAATGCTAAGGGAGGTGTGTAGGGGGGTAAATTAACATGTAAAGATATGGAAAATCGGTTTTTCGCACGTAGCTCGCTGAGTTTTATTCGGATTGAAACGACTTCTATATATATTGTAATGGTATTGAATATAAAGCCTTTTTTTAACGTATAACTTAGACAGGAAGAAAATATTACTTATAAAAGTTAACCTTAAAATTCAATCTAATAAGAATTCAACATAATTAGTTTAAGTTAAACGAAACGATAGTAAATTAAACGAAAAAGAGTTTAGGATTTATAAAATTAAAGAAATATAGCAAAAAAGTACAACAATAATGAAGTCTAATGATATTTAGAAAATCAATGATGACGAACAAAAAGTGTCTTTGTACAAAGTTACTATAATTCGAAATGATATAAAAAGTATATCAAAAATTTTCTTTTAATCTATAGAATAAGATGTTATTAGTCAAAATTTGCAATAAAATCAATAATTTTTTTAATTTTGTAAAAATTTAGGTTAAAAAGTGTCAAATTTTTATCTAGTGAGCTGTGACATTGTACTTTATAAAAAGCATTTCGTGTGTCAAAGTAGGGCTTTTGACCAAAATCTTTTGAAGAGTTCACATCGCTCTGTATCATAAAAACAAAAGAAAAACCCAAAGCAACGCGATTTAAAAGAAAAATTTGTTACCTGTCAGAAAAAGTGAGGTTAATAAATGTTTATAATTCAAGAAGAACAACAATCTTAAAAGGTGGCTTTATCCAAAATTATCCATCCTATCCTGTGTTCCTGTTTGGACATCTCCAGTCCCAGCTGTATTCCTGTATAAAAGTATCCAGATCCAACTGTATTCGGCATAAAAATATCCATCCTATTTCCTGATTTTGGTGTTATTTGGAAAAACGATTTTATAAAATCCCATATATTTTGAACAACTAAAATAAGAACGAAAAGCATAAATTGAATAAAAGGTACCATTTTAATTACTAAATATCGATATTTAAAAAGTTTAAACTATAAAAGGCCATAATAATAAAGTTAGATTGAAAACAATCTAAACTTATAAAAGTTTAATTATGTTAGGTTAGAAGTTTAAGAAAATTTCATATCACACTTACAAATATTATTTTATAAAAACTACACTTACCGTATTACACCAAACAATTGTTCCTGTACAGATAAAGTTATCGTTAATTTTTTTTCCTTTAATAAATGTTTATAATTTTTCATTACGTTCGTTGTCAATGATTTTATAAAAATCTAACCTCTTAGAGAACCCTAGAACCTGAGATAGATATTGGCTATAATTTCCTATGTAATTAGACAGATGGCGCCCAACTACAATAAGAATATTTACAAAACACGTTCTGTCTAAATTAAGGAAGAAGGTAAATTAAATAAAAAATTTAATAATAAATATAAAAAGAAAAATCAAGAACCATTATAATATATATATATATATATATATATATATATATATATATATATATATATATATATATATAAAGTACTCGCAAAAACGCTTAAACTGATTTTTAACCCGTCCAAATCGGTCTAGGGGTTCTTAAGATATTGCGATTTGAAAATATATGGATTTTCGCCGCGGCGAGAACACACCTAGAGCCGTGTTTGCGTTTTTCGCATGGAAGAAAATGACTTCGAAACTTGATTTTCCTCCGATAGATAGTCATAACCCAAGCATTGTGTCCAAATTTCAACTCATTACTTAAATTTGGGGGGGAGATGGAGGGCAAACACTGATTCATTTTTGACTCGAGGTAACTTTTTTAATTCTTGACCAATCCGGGTCATCAAAATGACAAACTCTTTCATGAGGACACTGCTACAGGATCTATTAAGGAGATGATGGTTTTCGCGAAAACGGACAAATGGTGACCGAATTTCGGATTTTGCAAATTTTAATTTTTGATTTTCGCTTTCGTTTTCAAAACCAGATCTACTCCACTAAAATCAAGATGTTTCGATAATGATGTGGCACAAAATTTAAAAAAAAATTCTCTCCCAAATGGTACTTTTCCAGCTTTAATCCATAAAATCATCAACTATTTCTTTTTCTCCTAATTTCTGGATCCCAACCTTATTCAAAAACGAGAGGACCGTATTTGGGACAAATTATTATTATTAATGACTAACTTTCAAACACGCTGTATGCGTAAAAAAACAACATTATTTTAAACAAAAATAATGTTGCAACAAATTGTTTTAAGTTAAACAAAAAGCTTCATTTTGTTGTATTATCTCATAAAATAATGGTAAGCCAAGCCTTCATATCTGCACCGTAAAATTACCCATCGCACAGACATTCATAACTTGAATATTAGAAACAGGGGGTTATTATATGTCCCCAATTTTAAGTTGGAGCTATTTAGGCGATCATTTAGTTATCTCTACAACCTGGTTTTAACAGATTTTAAAAGTTATACTGTTTCTAAATTCAAAACAACATTTAAAAAATATCTTTTTGATAATCAAGCCTAATTATTATTTTTTTTTTCTTGGTCGGTATTTTGGGGATTCTGAGTTTTAGAGTTTCTGAATTTAAACTTTTCATGTAGTTAAACAAATTTTTTGCTAGTGTACATAGGTCACCAATCTGGAAAATGCATTTTTAATTAATATTTCTGGATTTTGTCATCCTTATGCTGTTTTTACACAGGTCCTTTAGGGTTAAGTGGAGGAATATTTTTAACTGTGCGTGTATAGCGCATATTTAAAAATAAACTTCGTCCTTTATTTTCCTAAATTTATGTAAATATTGTATATTGGAAAATATTAAAGACGGTTATTATTATTAATTAGACAACAAAATGTAAATAACATAACTTAAAACAGTTGTTTAAAGTGGCCTCCATTTTGCCCAATACATTTCCGTGCTCTTGAAGTAAGATTTGTAATTGACTTTCTAATAATAGCTTGGTCATTTCTCAGTTGTTCGTAGAAGGTCCTCTCTAGTGTTTACTTCAGTTGAGTAAACTTTTGATTTTAAATGACCCCAAACATGGTAATCGATTGGATTAAAATCGGGCCCCCGTGCAGGCAGGTGTGAGGTCCTCCTCTGCCTATCCAATGATTTGGGAAGTTGTCATTCAAAAACTCTCTCACTATTACCCTGAAATGAGGTGAAGCACCATCATGTTGAAAGTACATGCCACCAACATCAACTCCTGCATCATCTAGCAATATGGGTAAAATATTTTGCAGGAACTCCAAATACGCTGAGGTAGGATGAGGTCCAATTAATCGGTTATTAATGACGCCACACCAAACATTAAAGGAGAACCTGATTTGAGAATGTGTTTGTTTTATGGCGAATGGATTTTGTTCGGCCCAAACATGAGAATTCCTTAAATTATTAACACCGTCTATGGTAAATAAACACTTCTGTATAATCCTATTATTTTGTAATACCCATCTACTAAAAGACAATCGAGCAATTTCGTCTCCTGGTTGTAGCCTCTGAACTTGCTATAAATGTTACGGATGTAGATTTTTTTTAATCTTCTCCAAACAGTAGATTTAGGAACATTAGTGGCGTGACTGATTCTTCTCGTACTAATTTTTGGATCATTTTGTTCAAGGTTAAGAATATCTTGGTCCAACTCGATATGTCGTCTTTTTTGATTTTCTGTTACGTTTAACATTTAAAATGTAGATTTGATGCAACGTTATTTTTGTTCAAAGGACAACTTCCCAAATCATTGGATAGGCAGAGGAGGATCTCACAAATGGCCTGCAAGGGCGCCCGATTTGAATCCAGATTACCATGTTTGGAGTTATTTAAAATTAAAAGTTTATTCAACTGAAGTAAACACTGCAGAGGACCTTCTACGGAGAATTGAGGACGCATGCGAGGAACTGAGAAATGACCTTTTCGTTTAACTTGCACAACATTATTTTTGTTTAAAATAAAGTTGTTTTTTCGGAATGGGCATTTTTCCTCATTTTTATAATTTTTTGATATTTTTTTTACGCATACAGGCTGTTTGAAAGTTAGTCATTGATAATAATAATTTGTCCCAAATAAGGACCCGTCCTCTCGGTTTTGAATAAGGAGAAAAAGAAATAGTTGATGATTTTATGGATTAAAGCTGGAAAAGTACAATTTGGGGCAGAAAATTTATTTTTTTTTTAAATTTTGTGCCACCTCATTATCGAAACATCTAGATTTGACTCATGTTAATAAGTAAAAAAATTGTATGGAGAAACACCAAATTCATTTAGTCTTACTTATTTTTTTCTGCTCTTTCCAAATTTATAAATAAAATTTTAAAATATTGACATACAGGATGTTGTTTCGACTCGAAACCTACTTATTAATTTTTTTAAGGCCGGACCTGTAATAAGACTTTTTTATTATGTTAATCGACACCACTGTGGACAATGCATACGAACCAAATATTATCAAAATGTATAGTGTGGTTCTTAAGTTACGATTAATTGAAAAAATGGGGAAAATGAAATAAATGACCCTGTATCTTGGTTATAAAGAACGATATACCCATAAAATATAGGTTATTTAGAAGCACCTCGGTGTCCTCCATCTTCCCTTACTCTATGAGCATTTCCGAATGAATCACCCTGTATAAACCATCAAGCCACCACTATGAGCTACAGAAATGAATTTACTAGTATTCATACATTTCTGTAAAAATTATCATACAGATCCAACAGGTTGAAAATATATTTTTTGTCTGCAGGATCGGCTGTAAGTGGACCAGATGTTATCTTACAAGGCAGGGATATTTACCTGACATTCAGTAATTTTGAACAACCACCACCTTCTACGGAATTTTTAACAACGTTACAGTTTGTTGAAAACAATTTTGAATTATCAAACGGTGAAAGCGCACGAAGGGAACATATAATGGAAGTCTTAAGTGATTTGAAAGGAATATATATTAGAGCTACTTATTGGACAAACACAGTTTCTACAAGGTACTTTCTACAAATATACAATCCCCTTTATCAATCCAACTTATAATTAAATTTTAATGAAAAAGTAAACAAGGATTCTTTAATTGTTATATGAAAAATATACATTTAATAGTTTGTTTTGATGCCAATTCCTGACAAAACGAACTCTATCATTTTATATTTTTATAGATATTTCAAACTTAACTTCTAATATATTTTTATAAAACATACTTTTATCATTTCTGGACTCTATTCCAAGGTTCATTAAGGAATATCTGGACCTACAAAATTTTGATTCTACCATGCATTTTATATAACGATAAGAACCATTTACATTTTTCATTTCAAAAAAAAAAGTCACGATGTTCTTCGCCAAAACGATATTTGACCGAAAATTTATTAAATTTAACAAACCGAGTTTCAATATTAAAGTCTAGCATACACATACGAATATTTAAATCAGAAAAAGATTATTCAAACCAAAACTATTTTTAGCACATTTTGACAAGTGTCCATTTTAACAGTGTTACTCAACGTTCCATTAAATATTTACCTAAATCCATGATTTCTGAAATTGAATTGGCAACGTTGTATTCTCAACTTTGAATGGCTGTCATTTGACAAGCAAATTATTTATGTCCGTCAAAACGAATATTTTTTCCATTTTTAATATTTTTCAAGCTTAATCTGGTTATAAATTGCTACTTGGGCATTTGTAGAAAGGTTATGTACCTATGCGTTTGTATTGGAAGAATATGTTAAATAATCGTTTGTCTTGGGAGTGAGTATCCCAATATTTCCGCCCAAAAATTTCTATTGTTATATTGATTTTATCATGTTTTATAGCATTTGTGAAAATTTCATGAAAATCCCAGCCGGTCCCATATTCTTAACGTTTACCCAGAGATGTTGTCAGTAGTTGTCAAAATTTGTAGGTTATTACAAATTAAATAAAGTCAAACCTTGACGTTGATATTTACAAAAATAGGTTATTTTCCATCATCACTCCACCAACGTTTTCGCCGACAACTGCTAGACCAAAATTATGTATCGGGACTAAGTTACTAAACGTTGTTTTGGAATACCCCTCGCACAAAAATATGATGTGATTTCCATCGATGATCGATGATTGACAATTAACTACATTTGACGATGCTAAAAACTGACAAATTAAACTAATATTTATCAGTTTCTCTTCTAATGGAAATAAAACCACTTATGTTAAAGAAAAAGGGGGCTTTAATTGACGTTTTGTCTTTATTGAATGAAAGTCGTTTTCAAAATGACATAACAAAATATTAATTTTACTATAGAAACAGGTTATATTATCTCTGTGTTGTCTGACGTTGCTAGGAAATAAACTAAAAGCTTAACTTTTCTTGTAAATATCTCGGAAGATCGAATTTTCACAGACATGACACCTGCATTTTTTGCCGATTTAGGTAGGAATTAGTCTACCATGAAAGTTTCATTGAATACAAACATACAAACCTTGTTCTTAACAGCATTTCTTGACTTTATCTTCCTAAATGTATTATAATTTCTGGAGTTATCTTGACATATCCCGCTCATTTCTTTTTTGTACTTTTTAATCATTTCCTTCATCTCATCTATTGTTATCCTCTGTTTTTTTCTTCTTCATCTTCAGTTACATCATCTTTCCACCTCTCCACCAATGTTTGAATAATATTAACAATTAGCATAATTTTCTTTTGAAGTGGATAAAAACAATTTGTTAAATTTAATAGTTTTAAAAATTGATACCATAACTAAATAGAAGTCCTTGCAGCCTTGCATTTTGAAGACGAATTAAGATTTCAAACTCGTTCTAAATCAATAGTATAGTGCTCTTGGGCTTTTTTATGCATATAAACAAAAAAAGGTTCCTTAAAATTAAACTTTGTCAAAGTCTAAGAGCTATGCTACGTCACCGCACATCAATTTTTAAAAAAGTTTTATTTTTAATGTTGCTATTCTTCGTTAATTGTTACGCTGCAGATACACACAACGATTTTTGAACGTACTGTAAAAAATCGGACGATATTTTGCCGTACATTCCTTTAATGGCGTGAAGAAATGCATGGGACCTTTCACACAGCACGGCAAAATATCAAAAGAATTTGTGTACGACTTTTTACCGTACGTCAAAAATCCGTTGTGTGCGTCTGAGGCGTTAGTCTACCGATAAAACTAAGACTGTTACCTCAATGTATTCATTAAAAATAACGTAAATTGAGAGTTTTACAACTTATTTTCGCTTTATTGATTTTAAAATTTTGGCCGGTCGCTGGATCATATATAAAGCGCTCTGTCATTTATTATGATCAAAAATTATTGGGGGGCCATTTCTTTTGTCATTATTCACAAAATCGCAAGAACAAACCAAAGAGTATGTAGGTTTTCTATCCTTGCGCCTAAAAATTAAAAAAAATTTAAAGCAATCCCTCTTTTCTTATGAAACTTTTTACCTAAGCATCGTTTTCGTTCAGAAGAATCTTTTGGAAATGTAAAGAATCTACATTTGTCTCTTTCACTGTATTACTTGCAATCTGGAGCAAAAACACATCACCATTATAATTGTTATGAAATAAATATACAAATGACGACGGTACAGCTAATAAGTAATTTTCCCCTATATAGATATAGACAGCATTGGCCCTGTTGATGGCCGGTGTACGGTACTACCTTCACCGGCCCGCCATCGGCTACAGGTGCTTTGCTGACAATAAAGAGGCAATAAATAAAAACGCATTTCATTAATTATCTCGTTAACGAACTTTTGTATTTTAGACCAGTCAACGTCATCAAATATATTATTCTATTCTAACCTAACTTTACTAATTTAGACAAAATTTAAATTTGTACCGAAATAAGGAATGTAATAATTCAAAAATATATCAAACAGGTTATCCATATCTCAAATGTGGCCACCGGTGTGAAGTTAGCAATAACTTTTAGCAATAAAAATAACCGATAACGCCCGATTGGGAAAACAGTGGCGTACGATCTACAACTATTAAAATAACATTGTCAATACGTATTTCGTACATTAATATCAACCTTTCTGTCACAAAATAGCGATAATATAAATTACAAATTAATAATATTTCAAAAATTATATATAGTAGGTGCAATTATTAGGGAAAATAACGTAACAGTAAAATAACTCAAACTATTCTTAAGATTATTAAATTAAAATACGATAAAAGCTGTTAATTACAACGTAAGCGACAATCCCGGCGATAAGGGTGAAATTAACGCCTAATATATAAAATAAATATTTACCCTATGGAGGCGATAAGATCCCAACTTGATTTTACTTTTAAAAAATCACAAATTAAGTTACTAACTTACACCGTAAGCGACAATCCCTTCGGACCCGTCGATCAGGGATTATTTGTAGGCCTGATGATGGCTAATAGCCGAAACTAGTCGCCTTTGTTTTTAATTTTCCCATTTTTAACCTGATTATATGTGGTACCGACATTGATTTTGAAGTTTTACAAAAATATATAGGTATGCAAGGTGTCCCACGACTATTCTCTCGTTCTCTTGTGCCTAAACGGTATAAGATATCAGGTTAATTTTTTAGTGACATATGTAAATTGATAAGATCTACTTGTTTAAATTATTTGTAACCATACCGGGTGATCCAGAAAATTGTAATTTATCAAAGTTAGGTTTTTTAAATGGAACACACTGTATTTTATGACATTTTTAGATTATACGTTAAAAACTAAGTCAACTTTATTCAACGTTCCCTATATCTATCTCTTACTTGAGAAATCGTGATTTTAAGAAAAATATTCTATTTAAACATGAACTAAAAACACTGAAATCTCTTACTTTCAGTAAAACAAATTTATATCGATTTATTCTGACTTTTAGGGCTTTCATTTGCACTATGTAGGATTTCGATATTTTTCACAGGGTGTTTAGGAAAAGGATTCTAATTTTATATTTTTCAAACATCAAAAACTCACTTAACTTAAATGGACCACCCTGTATTTTTTTATCCTATGTGAAAAAACTTTTCATTTTCTATCAAAAACTATGAGTAATGCATATGTATAAAATTAACGATTAAAAAGTTACTAGGATTTTTCTCTAGAATTTCTATTTTTTTTGTTTACATTCTAATAGGCAATGATTTTTTTATTGTTGTTGATAAATAGGTATGGGATCAAAACTTAATTAGAAACGAAACTAATTAAGACGTAAACATTTATGAAAAAAAAAAATACTATAATAAATGTTCAATATAATGACCATTTTCCTCTATGTTCGCAGCACTCGTTTTTCAAAACGTTTCTCAGGATATCTGGTGTTACAGTAACAAACGCATCCTTTATTTTAATCTTCATGTCATCATCAGTAGTAGGTGGAGTTTTGTAAACTAAATTTTTAAAGTAACCCCAAAGAAAGAAATCCATGCTGGTTAAATCAAGAGATCTAGGTGGAAATTCAGTGGAAGATCATGTGGACCTGCTCTTCCAATCCATTTATTGGGAATTGTCTACTTAAATAATTCCTTACATTCAGACTAAAATGAGGAGGGGCACCATTTAGCTGTAACTACATATTTATTCTAATATCTAAAGAAAATTTATCTAGAAGACTCGAAAATTCTCGTAGTAGGTATTTGACAGATCATTATGGACATCCGCTAACTAGATGAATTTAAAACCATGGCCTACATTACGTTCACAGAAATTTTAGAGAAAAATCCTAATAACTTTTTAATCGTTAATTTTATACATATGCATTACTCATAGTTTTTGATAGAAAAAGTTTTTTCACATAGGATAAAAAAATACAGGGTGGTCCATTTAAGTTAAGTGAGTTTTCGATGTTTGAAAAATATAAAATTAGAATCCTTTTCCTAAACACCCTGTGCAAAATATCGAAATCCTACATAGTGCAAATGAAAGCCCTAAAAGTCAGAATAAATCGATATAAATTTGTGATACTGAAAGTAAGAGATTTCCGTGTTTTTAGTTCTTGTTTAAATAGAATATTTTTTTTAACGTATAATCTAAAAATGTCATAAAATACAGGGTGTTGCATTAAAAAAAACCTAACTTTGATAAATTACAATTTTCTGGATCACCCTGTATAGTTACAAATAATTTAAACAAGTAGATCTTATCAATTTACATATGTCACCAAAAAATTAAGCTGATATCTTGTACCGTTTAGGCACAAAAGAACGAGGGAATAGTCGTGGGACACCTAATGTTGACATGATCACCAATTCTGGTACAATTAACTGCAATAATATATCTGATCATAAGATGGGCTTTTGCTACTTAGATATGTCTATATTTTCAACTAAAATTAAGTTCATTAAGCAAAGGCAGTTTAAGGGAATTAATTTAAACGCACTTCAAAATGACCTAGAAAATTTATATTGGCAAAGGTACCTTAGTGAGAAGGATATTGAAGCAAAATTAAATATTTTTAACACGTATTTAACAGCTGTTTTTGATGTACATGCGCCTTTGAGATTAGTTCGGGTTACCAAGAAGCCAGCACCATGGCTTGATCAACCTTTAAAAATTAAAATGAGAGAAAGAAACTTAGCTCTGCAAAAGTTTAAACAAACCAAATTGGATAGTGACCTTCAGGTTTACAAAAAAATTAGAAATGAAACTGTAAAATTAATAAGACAAAATCGTAAAAATGTTATTAATAATGTTGCTAAAGAAAAAGACAAAAAGAAATTATGGAAAACGTTTAAATATTTAAACTTATGCAAAAATGCCAAATTTGATATTCCAGATAACTTAGCAGATCCAAATGATATTAATAATTACTTTTCTGATTTTCTGCGTGATAATTCTGATGATAAGTGCAAAGGAAAAATAGATTTCTACACAAATAATGTTGGTAATTTAGGTCAAAATATTTTTTCTTTTCGTATGGCAACACTTGATGAAGTTTCTAGGGTATTAGATGAAATTAAAAGTAATGCTGTTGGAAATGATAATAGAAAAAAGTTACGTCCCTAAGGCTTGGAAAACTTCAGTTGGTAAGCCGTTACCTAAAATTTCTAATCCCAAAGAATACTCTGACCTGAGAATTATTAGCATTTTGCCAGTTTTTTCGAAAATATTAGAAAAAATATTATTTAATCAGCTATGCAACTTTTTTATAGAAAACCAATTAATACCTGATACCCAAGCAGGTTTTAGAAAAGGTTATAGTACGGCCACAGCTTTAGCCGTTGTAATGGATGACATTATTAATGCACTTGATAAAAAAGATAATAGTCTTCTTATTTTATTAGATTTTTCAAAAGCATTTGACACCATTAACCATAAACTACTTTGTGCTAAACTTCGCTATTATGGTGCGTCACAAGCTGCAGTCTCTCTTATTTTTTCATATCTAACTGATAGGTCACAAGTAGTCGAGGTTGATGGTGTCAGATCAGAAGCTATTAGTATTTTAAGTGGTGTTCCTTAAGGATCTATCCTTGGGCCGTTATTGTTTATTTTTTACACGGCTGATATCTTAACTTCGGCAAGACGTGGTAAGGTACAGGCTTATGCAGATGATACGCAATATTACTACCGTTTTTCTACTAAAAAGTGTGAAGAAACTTGCCGACTCGTTAACCAAGACCTTCAAGGTATTTCTGATTTAGCCAAACAACATAATTTAAAATTAAATTCATCAAAATCAAAAGTAATGATATTTTCATCCCGAAATAACAAAGTCTTTCTTTCCGAAAATATTAATATTAGTATAGATGGGGTACCTTTACCTATAGTGGATGAAACCCGTAATCTTGGTGTTATTTTTGACAATGAATTGAGATTTCATACACATGTACATAATCTAATGCAAAAATGTTACATGTCTCTTAAATTTATTTATGCCAATAAAGCACTTCTTAGTCACAATATGCGAAAGCTTTTGTGTGAGTCATTGGTTCTTTCACACTTCACTTATTGTGACTACATTTACTATTTTTGCTTAGATGAAGCTGATAGGACAAAGGTACAATATATTCAAAACTCATGTTGTCGGATTATCTTTGGTTTAAGAAAATATGATCATATCACTCATAAAATAAAAGAATTAGATTGGCTAATAATGGAAAACCGTGCGAAATATCATTTGACTACGTATGTTCATAAAGTATTATTCACTTCTACACCCGAGATTATGAAAGAAAAATTTGTTGCTCGTAAACACATTACAAATGTAAATCTTCGAGACCCCAATCGTCTCACTATGCCAATCCATAGTTCAGTAATGTTTAATCGCAGTTTTATATATAACGCAGTGTCATTATATAACGCGATACCAAATGAAATTAAAACACTCTACATTTAGGTCTAAAGCAAAAAAATTCTTTTTAGATGAGCAAAACAATGATTAATATGGCATATGACACTTTTGCAATTCGGAGCTCTGTTCAATGTTCCCTTCCTTAGAAAAATTAATATTTGACTATATAGTAAAATATTTTTTTTTATATTTTTAAAAATTTTTTTTTTTGACATCGTATTATTACTTTTTTATATATATCTTTTGTTTGTCAATGTGGTTAAGTATGAGTAGCCCTAGGCTAAACTTCGCCACTCCCACTTTTGTTTTTTATTTGTTTAAATTATAATTTGTATTCTTTCACCTGGGAAATAAAGACGTTTATTATTATTATTATTATTACATATAGTCAATATAGTAATATGTAAGATGTACTTACGAATATACAAATATTAAAATAGCTTCTATAAACACTTTTGAAATCTTCATTATGACACAATCATTACACTCGCTACACTGCAAACAATTTATGCTTGGCTTGATTGGGTTTGGAAAGTGATCGTTGACATATGCAAACAAATATGGCAGCGTGACGTCACACTCCGGGCCTTCATTGCCCATTGCTGGCTGGATTATATGTATCCGATTACAGTATGCCATACATTTTGCCGATGTAGCTTTGTCGTTGCCAGCATATTGACAGCATTGGGCCAGAAGACGGCCAGAGATTCATTGTTTGCTGGGATTTAACTTTAATTTAATACTTAAAATAAATTCCTTTCAATTTGTGTGTGGCTGAAGGACTAGCGTCAATTGCCAAAGCACCAGGAAAAACAAAAAAAAAAGTAATCTAATGACTTTTATACAGGGTGAGTCACGGTAGACGCGACGGTTAATATTTTGAAAATTTTGTTTATTCATTGATTTGTGCGTTGATAAAGGCTACATTTTAAAATTATTTTGAAATATACAGGTTGTCGCGAAAAAGTGTGGCATATCAAAGTTTTATTATTTATTATGGAACACGCTATATTTTGTTGCATTTATATATTATAGGTTAAAAATAAGATAAACTTTCTTAAGTATTCCCTATACCTAAGCTTTTTACTTTTCGAGATATTTTGATATTTCTAAAAATGGAAGCACTTACAAGAAAACCAATAACTTGGAAACCTATGGATTCAGCCAAATCTAATTTTAACTGAAAAAAATTAGACTAATAATTGAAAGCAATAATGTATTTAGAGTTGTTTAAAATTATACAGGGCGTCAAAAATAGGGCGATTATTTAATGACATATTCAAACGACAATATCGTTCTTATTTTAAATAGAACACCCTGTATTTTATAATCATATTATGTAGCAAATTCCGGTACCTTTTAAAAATTATAAAGGTCTACTATGCCTAAATCTATTAATTTTGGAGTTATTTTTATTTTTGTTAAATTTTACATTATTTTTCAACCGTAATGCCTAAATATATCACCCTGTATTTGATCAAGCTTAGACTATGATCCGAAAAAATTACAGATGAATCCACTTTTCATAATAATGGATTAGTTAACCGTCATAACTTTCATTATTATGATACTCAAAACCAGCATTTGTTCCACACAATAGATCATTAGAACTGGTGGAACATTAATGTATACGGTAGAATTATAGGCGACCAAGTTATTTGCCCATATTTCTTTGATGGCCATTTAAATTGGAGGAAATTTTTGCAGTTTTTAAGAAAAAGTTTCTGGGAACTGTTGGAAAATGTATCATTAAATATTAGACAAAAAATGATGTTGGAATAGTCTGAGTTGATCAAATACAGGATGTTATATTTAGGCACGATGGAGGAAAAATGTAAAATTTAACAAAAATAAAAATAACTCAAAAATTAATAGATTTAGGCGTAGTAGACCTTTATAATTTTTAAAAGGTAATGGAATTTGCTTCATAATAGGATTATAAAATACAGGGCGTCCTATTTAAAATAAGAACGATATTGTTGTTTGAATATGTCATTAGAGAATCGCCCCATTTTGAAAGGTATAATTTTAAACAACTCTAAATACATTATTGCTTTAAATTATTAGTCTAATTTTTTTCAGTCAAAATAGGATTTGGCTGATTCCATAGGTTTCGAAGTTATTGTTTTTCTTGTAGGTGCTTCCATTTTTAGAAATATCAAAATATTTCGAAAACTAAAAAACTTAGGTATAGGGAATACTTAAGAAAGTTTATCTTATTTTGAACGTATAATCTTTAAATGCAATAAAATATAAGAAATAATATAACTTTGATATGCCACACTTTTTTGCAACATATATTTCAAAATAATTTTAAAATGTAGCCTTTATCAACACACATATCAATGAATAAACAAAATTTTCAAAATATTAACCGTTTAGTCACAATGGACCGTCGCGTCTACCGTGACTCACCCTGTATACAGGGTGGTCCTTAAGTAATTGTACATAGAAGTATGGTAGATTCCTCACTTTAAAATATTACGATTTGAACCAACTTGCTCAAATAAAATGTTGCTAATAAGGAATATACAGGGTGTTAAAGGTTAAATTTTAAGATTTATTTTTTGCAATAACTTTAGTGTTCTCGATATATATTTTTGGGAACGAGAAATCATATTCTGGTATCTACTTCGACGTAATTTGTAGAGGGCGCTAGTTAGGCCACATTTATGGCATAAATGTGCGATAAACTTGAATATTAAAGCCACGTTACTTTAGTAGAAAAAAAGTATACTTGTTATTAATCTTAAAACTTAACGGTTTACGAGATAATTGCATTTTAGGGATCAGCTGCATGATTACACTGGTCGGCAAAAAACTTTTTTTTCTGGCCCTAACACCATTCTTACTGATTCTTATGTAAAATAGTCTCCTGAATCCGAATATGACCTCAGTTTTTCCCCATCGCCCACCGTTTTCGGGGGTTGCCCCCCACCTATTTTTATCACTTTTTCATAATTTGGAGGAATGAAAAAAAACGGTGGGTGATAACAGAGGTCATAATTGGATTCAGGAGGTCATTTTACATAAGAATCAGCAAGAATGGTCGATCAGTGTTATCATGCAGCTAATCCCTAAAATGCGATTATCTCGTAAACCGTTTAAGTTTTAAGGTTAATAACAAGTATACTTTTCTCTACTAATAAAGTAACGTGGCTTTAATATTATTTTACAAAAATAGCGCAAAGAGCAAAAAAGTTTATTGCACATTTATATCACAAATGTGGCCTAACTACAAACTACATCGAAGTAGGTACCAGATTATGATTTCTCGTTCCCAAAATCCCCCAGTTCCAAATTTTTATGTATACTCCTTACAGACCCAGACCACGGCATAACACCGGAAAAAAGACCACACATTTTTTTCAGATTTTTTCTATGATCCTAAGGAAGAATTTCAGGATTCTCACAATTGTGTGTTCCCGGTTCAAATGATGTACCCTCACAATTGTAACAGTGTCCCAATTGTGTAAGTTGGGACCTAAAGAATATACAAAATATTTATATGATTATGTCAAAATTTAAACATTTTATTATTTATTGTTTACAAACTAACATAAAATTCTTCAAAATTGTAAATAAACTAAAAATGGTATCATATAATACGCTTCTCGATCTCCCGATGTTACTAGTCGAGGCAATGAAGCATTATGTTAGGAAATCTTTTAGGATAGGACGGATCGGAATGCGGTTTTTTGCATTCGCTTCCAAAAATTATTTATACCATTCCTACCTAATTTCTACCTATTAGAAACCGGAAGTTGCATTGCTGCAGCCAAAAATGCTTTCAAAAAATGCATTTTTTGAGAGGCCTTTTGGCAAGTTTAATAACTTTGTAAATAAGAGTCAGAATTTGCCCAAGTCGGGTACCCAGGGGTTTTTGAGGTCGCTGATCACGATTATGATGTTCAAATTGACTCCCCGAACACCTGGAGCTCAGGAACGCCGACGAACGTCATCTCCGTGGGACTATCCCGAAATTCATGCGAGGAAGGAGAGAAACTCGGCGCCCGGGGGTTTTTTGGGTCGCTGATTCAAATATGCCATCGGCGAACACCCCACGGACACCTGGTGCGCCCAAAGTTATTAAATTTGCCAAACGGCCTCTGAAAAAATGCATTTTTGGCTGCAGCAATGCAACTTCCGGTTTCTAATAGGTAGGAATGGTATAAATAATTTTTGAAAGCGAATGCAAAAAACCGCATTCCGATCCGTCCTATCCTAAAACATTTCCAATCTTTGGCCTTTTTTGTTATTATTCTGTTAAATAAAACTACCACCACTTGCTTTCTAAATAACTATATTTCAACTTCCTAAATCTTACTACAATGGAGGGAATGAGAATTCTTCTGTGTCACGTGCAACAACCCACTAACCTCACTCTTTACCTGTCATGTGTCACATAGAGATGTGTTCAGTAACATCAACACTCCCCCTCAATTTTACAAAACTTTCTTAGATTTATTCACATAGTCCTATACATTTTCTAAAAATATCAAATTTTACAAAAGATAGTGACTTTGTCATTAGATCAGCATATTGATGATCACTGGGTACATAAATAAGTTTTACAATATTATCTGAAATTAATTCCCTAATAAAATGATGTCTCACATCGATATGCTTAGATCTTTTCGTTTCAAGAGTTTTAGCCATTTTGATGCATGACTGATTGTCTTCATAAATCAATATCTGATTAGTTGCTTTATGAATCAAATCTTCTAAAATTTGCTTGAGAAAAAGACATTCAGTTATGCAATTAGCTAATGCTACATACTCAGCCTCTGAACTTGACAGAGCAACAACAGGTTGTTTCTTTGATTTCCAAAAAATAACATTATTATTGACTCTCAAAATATATCCTGTCGTTAATGTTGTGAGCAAAATCAGAGTCTACATAAGCGTTAATACTTACATCTGTACTATCGCTCTTGGTGTACTTTAAAACAAAGTTTTCGGTTTTATTCAAATATCTTAAAACATTCTTTAAATGTTTCCAGTGGTTTTCATTGAAACAATTTTGAAATTGGCTAAAATAAGTAACTGCAAAGCATAAGTCAGGTCTAGTATCGAACATAACATACATAAGTGAACCTATAAGTTGTTTGTATGGTACATTTGCTGTAAAATTGTCTTGTGTCAATAGATTTAATTTTGGCTGAATTGGTACGTCTAAACCTTTACAATCATTCATTTGAAATTGAACTAAAATTTTTCTAATTAATGTTTTTTTGTGAAAGTCTTATTTCAGTATTCGTTCTTTTGATTTCAATTCCTAAATTCCTAGAAAAACAATTTTGTTTAACTGTTCTTTAAGTTCATTTACTTCATTTATACAATTAGAGATTATTATGAGGTCATCAACCCAGATTAACAAATAAGTATTACTCTTTATATATAAGCATGGATCAGCTGAGGACCTATAATAATTTTTCTCACATAAAAACAAATGTAAACGGTCATACCAACATTTAGGACTCTGTTTGAGACCATAGAGAGCCTTTTTCAACTTACACACATAACCCTCTTCCGTATTTTCTAAACCTAGTGGAGGATACATATAAACAGGATTTTTAGTTCTCCATTGAGGAATGCTGATTTAACATCCATTTGATGAATTGTACAATCCTTTTCTAATGCCAAGACTAAAAGCACTCTTAACCTTATCATCCTCGCTACGGGAGTATAAATTTCTTCGTCAAAAGGTATTTCTTGCTGAAAACCTCTCGCTACAAGTCTAGCTTTCTTTAAGCATCGTAAAAATCATTAGGAACGTCAGTTGGCAAAACTCCTGCTGATACGCTGATAAAATATTTGTATCTATTTGGTAAATTTATTTCTCTTTCACTTCTAGTTTTCCTTTTATTCTTTTCTACATAATTTTCAATTTCATCTTCTCCATCAGTACTTTCCTTATCTTCCTCTTCATTTTCATGTTCTTTTCCACTTGTACCTTCTTCTAGTATTTTATCATCTTCATCCCTATTTATATCTACCTGAATAACATTATTTTTATAATAAAATTCATCTTCCTTGAAGATTACGCCTCGAGATAAAGTTATCTTCTGGTCTCCTATATGCCAGAGCCATTATGCATCTATCTGCTTTTGCATCAAACTTGTTTCTAAATTGCTTCGGTACATGAGAATATGCGGTAGATCCAAATACTTTCATATTTTTGACATTTGGCTTTGTCCCATTCCAAATTTCAGCTGGGGTTGAATTTTCTAAAACAGAACTGGGATTCCGATTTAATTTTTAAAGGATTATCTAACATTAAAATACTTTCAAAATAACTTTTTTTTCATTCACTAAATGATTTGTACAACCTGAGTCAATAAAAAAATCCTTCATTTACATTTGACATAAAACAAATACCCTGACTATCTTGTTCAGACGTTTCTTCTTGATTTTCATTCTCAGCATAGTTACTACTTCGTGCTTCATTATTGTCACCACGGGAAAATGGACTACTTCTATTATATGTATTAAAGCCTCTAGTTCTACCTCTACCAAATTGACCTCGTCCCCTGGTATTGTATCCAAATCTTGTATTTCTTGCACCTCGATTATAATTTCTGCATTGATTTCTATAATGTCCTGTTTCACCACATGAATAACAGTTACCTTCTCGATAAGTGGAAAAGGCTGCAGGTTTAGATATATTTTCACTTTCATCCTCATTGGTTACTTTTCTTCTTTCTACCTCGGTTCTTAATTTAGCTTTTGCTACATCTACACTTAATTCTGCTTCTGGTAAATTCTCTAGTATCGTAACAACAGTTTCAAAAGAATTAGGCATAGCTAACAATAGATTGCATACAATATCTTGGTCTTTTAGCCCAGCTCCTGTTGGCTTTAACTGTCTTTAATTGTCTCATCAAAGTTGGTAAGAAATGCTTCAAGATTTGCATTCTCTTTGAGTTTCATACTAATTAACCTTTTCCTGAGAAGTAATTGCCCTGGTATACCTTTTTTCTCGTACCTTTCTTCAAGACTTTTCCACATACTATAGGCAGTGCTTTTGTCTCTTACTAAATCTATTTGGTCGTCGTCGAGACATTGTATTATTAGAGATTTACATCTATTGTCATTTTTTTTCGCATCATTTCTTGAAGTATTATCTTGGTAATCAGTTGGCTTAAATTCTGCCTTAATATTCTCTATGACATTTTTTTCTTCCAATAGTGTGGTTATTCTGAACTTCCACGTGTGGTAATTTTTTCCATTCAAAACTTCAATGTTAAAATTGTTTCAGCAATTGTCGAAGTAAATGAATCTGGAACTTCTGCTCCTATAAGTTTTTCTTTCTGTCAAACAAATGATTGTTCTTTCTTCACAAGTTTGCTTTACGCTTTTCGAAGCAGCATTTGATTCTCTGCTTGTAGAAGCTACATTCTCGTCTACCAAATTTTCCTCATCTGAATCACTCCGTCCTGACTCATAATTAGAACAGAAAGGGTTGGTTGGATGGTTCCAATCATCAAACTCGAATTCTGATTCTAAGTCATCCAATAATTCATACACAGAGTCTGGGTGAGCTTCCAGTGTTTCAAATCAATTTTAGATTTCGATCCTGCAACCAAAATAAGGTAATGTTCTACCTTATTTTTAGTCTAGCCAATAGTGGTTGAGACCTAAAATACACAATTGTGTTTCTAACTGGTCCTGTCTACCCTAACCAGAAATATGTTTTTTTTTTCTTATTTTTAGATAAATCATAGTAGTAACACTTCTTTAATGTCACTTATATATTTAAACTTCAAAAAGCACATTAAAACTGATAAAATGATTATTACTTACGTTTGGATGTCATGGTAACGAAATTCACTTTTTTAGTAATCACGTTCTGTAGATATAAGTTGCAAACTAATGTTTAGCAACAACTCACACAATCGATTTCTTCGGGCTTGAACGATGTCGCATGAAATTTTGACCTCTAAATAGTAGTTTCTTATAGTACGCACAATTGTGAGTACACGGTCTGTAAGGGATACATCACAAAATGCTAAAGTTATTGCAAAAAATAAATCTTAAAATTTAACCTTTCACACCCTGTATATTCCTTATTAGCAACATTTTATTAGAGCAAGTTGGTTCAAATCCGAATATTTTAAAGCGAGGAATCTACCATACTTCTATGTACAATTACTTAAGGACCACCCTGTATACCATCTGCCTAAAAATCAATAAGAAAATTTGGGGACCTCCAAACTTGCCAATGTTGTTTTTTTATTCACTCCTTATTTTATTATCTCTTTATCAATTTGATCAAACTAAAATAATTAGTCTTATATTAGCATTGTCGGTAATGGTGACAATGTATTATTTTGTATTTTTCGAAGTTTTGAGACCTACGTGGGCTTTTAGTTTTGTCCGTTTTTTAACAAACCTACTTGAATTTCAGATTAATTAATGTTATGCTGGATGAAGCGTATGATTTAGAAGGAGATTATGAAAATTCTCCACTTGCCAATTCAGTTGAACAGTGTCACTGTCCGCCAAATTATCGGGGATTATCTTGCGAGGAATGTGCACCAAGCTATTATAGAATTCCTTCTGGCCCACACGGAGGTTTCTGTGTACCATGTGAGTGTCATGGTCATGCAGAAGAATGCGATGTTAATACTGGAGTCTGTTTGGTAAGTAAGTTTAAATACCACCAATCACAGTATACCCTTAATTATTATTTATAAGTTCATTTTGCAAACGACACCTTTGAAAGAAAAATCAGATAATGAAAAACTAAGAATAAATGTGAGTAATGTTCTAAAATTTGTCTGTTAATTAATTAAACGCCAATTTCATCGAAGCCCAATTAGAGAGTTCATATGCCCAAATTATGATGTACACGGTAAGTGGTTATATTTTGAACACCTCATGCAAAAAGTATCTGTTCAGTGAAAAAGCCGTTGTTGTGAACACCCTGTATTTTCGGAATGTATGTTTTAAAGCTCGACGATCGACGTTGAAAGTTTATAAGTTCGAGAAACGATAAATTACCTGGATTCCTGGAACAACTGCTGACTACTGACACTACGAAGATTCTTGATCCGGCTCGATGTGACCATGTCATGAACACCCTGTATTTTTGGAATGTTCCCAATCCAACCTGACTATATCAGGGTGGCAGTAAGAATGGACTGTATTTTTTATTTGCACCACGTGCAGTTCGTTGCTGAAAGAAATCACCTTAACTTTAAATTTTTATTCAACAAATAACGAACGTGTTTTATCACTTTTAACAATGTCTAAACCTATAATTTCAATGCAAATTCTCAATGAAATTGTTAAGTTTCTAAATTGACAAAAACTCTGTGTACTTTTAGACTTCTAAACCATAAAGTTGAGAAAAGTCTTATGGAACGCTTCTGTCTGTCTGTCTGTCTGTACGCATTTATAACTCAGCTTCCAGAACCGATAGAGACCAACGGACAAGGGATATGAACTCAGGATACCTTGAATGTGTGCATGCCTAAATTTCAGCTTTCTACGACTTCCGGTTTCAAAACTGGTTTTAAAAACTTTCCGGTTTTGTAAAAATTGATTCCTATGTAAAATTATTTAATAAATAATTTTTTGTTTAGTTTAGAAGTCTATTGTACCGTTACTACTTGTTTGTTTTATAAAGTCGAAGTGACTTATTTTATTATTCAATATTAATTGGCCACGTCAGCCAACTACAAATTCATCACGTGTTTAGTGGGAGAGCTGTTTCACTACTTTTTAATGGGCATTCGAAAGCCCCGACATGAAAACTAATTTGTTTAAAATTTGGCGTCGAGAGATAACCACTGACTCTTGTGATAAGCGGGAGTATTGATGAACTACTGATTTGTTCTAGATTAAATTTATTACGAATTTTGAATATATCGGTCTTTTTCTAGCACGTTGCTTTCTCTGTGCATTTAACTAGTGGATTTCCTAACCAATCGGGAGGTTTTACGTGGATTGTGATTAAGGGTGCTTATTGTTTATTCTATGACGCAATAGTTTGTAGCATTTCTGCGTTTTTTGTCTTTGTAGCCCGGAACCGCTTCTGGCTTTTTATGCGAAATATGATATCTTTGGCCGGTCGGTTTTTTCTTTGTCTTTTATACAACGGCGCACGGCTGTATTTTTATTTAATTATTTGATTGAATATTTTATTTATTTTGATTGCCCTTTTTGTCACAGCGGCGGAGTTATGTTGATTTATCAACAACTGTTTCTGACAAAAGTTTCAGTGAAAATGATAGACGTGATAGTTATTTGTTTGGTATTTTTTGATAAAATAACAAAGTTTCCAATAAAAACACTACTTAAAATCATTTACATAATCAATAAATATCCAAGAAATTGTTTAAAGTGGCCACCATTTTGTTGTAAGCAAAGTGTTCATTCCTATTTCTTAAAATTTGTATACAAGGTGAAACAACAGTATTAGACCAGTGCCAGATAATTTTTGAAACCAAATAAAATAATATTAGGATGAAACTCATTGAAAAAGGAAGAGAATAACTAAAATGATAGGAAATAGTAGTTTATGATGCAAGGACGAGAAGTGTTACTTTTTAAACCATAAGAGTCCGAAGAAGAAACTTCTCGTTCGCGTTATCATACAATATTTTTTATTCGAAGATAAAAATATTAATAAAACGAAAAATTCTACCTAGTTCGACTTATAGTTTTGTAGTTTGTCAATGTCAATGGAGCTTGTGTTAGAAAGTGTAGTAGAATTTTGAAAAAACGCGTTTCATTGCATTTGTACAGTGTAAGAAGTACTGAAATAAATAAAATATAAATAATACTTTTCGAAGCAAAATAGCATTTAGAATTTATAAACACAAAGTTTTGAATTATGATAAACTAAACCAGTGTTATTAGAACTTTTTCATTGAATTTGAAGGATGCTAACAGCTGATCGGTTCTGTCAGTGTATTTACGGGAAGAGTAGGAAACTTCCAGGACGAGCCGTAGGCGAGTCCTGGAATCCTGTGAGTCCCGTGAAATCACTTTTGGATCGTACAATATTTTTTCTGCAGCCGTTTTGTATGTTAAAAAGGATATCGATGGATAATAACGTATGAACTTTATATATCTAGACAATTACATATAACAATCACTCTTATGAATACATTACTTACGCAATAATTCATAAGTATCCACTTTAGCAGATTCACTAATCTCATGTGGAATCATTTCACTCTACTTATTTCCATTTTTTTAATTTGAAAAGCGAAAAAACACACACTAATGTTACATGACAGGCGTTGTCAGAATAAAATACAAGTTCATGTTATTGTCAAAACCGCCTACTAGATATCCAAAATCGTCCCGAAAGTAACACGAATCGTACCGAAATAAAGAAATCGTTCCGAAAGTGAAAAAAATCGTCCCGAAAATGCTACTTTTGGCCCGATTTGTGTAAATTGGTACTTTCGATTTAATAAATCATACCGAAAATTTTGTTTTCTCTCTCTCTGGCGTCGGGAAGTGGGGGGGGGGGGACTTTTTAAGGGTAGAAAACTGTTTATCTCCTAGTCCTATGGAAACAAGTTAAATGGCAAAGTTGTAGGTAATAAAAAGATCTACAGCTTTTGTATTTACACTTTTTTCACATAACCTCAAAATTTATGTGAAAAATTCAAATAACCAAGTTTTTGGTTTTTTATTTTTATCTTTTACAATTTTTTTTTTCACGAAATTTGGTGTAAACTTACCTTTTTATGACCCAAATTTTTTGTTTTAAAGTATTTACTTTTTTAACCTTAATTTGACTTAATATCGAAAAAGCAGTCTAATTTTCAATCGAAAATTCTCACGTCAAAATATCTGCTTTTTTAAAAAACCCGGTGGGCTTTTTGTTCGTTGAAATCTCTACTTTTTGATGGTGTAAAAAAATATACATTACTGTGGTAAATGTTCTCAAAATATGCAAATAAGAAACGAAGAAAACTCCGAATTTCTTTTTTTTTAAATCACCATGTACAATTTTGAGCTATTTATTTAAATTTATACTTTAATTACTCTTTTGTTTATCAATGTAACACGAAATCTTACGTTTTTCGTGTAATTAAAGTATAAATTTAAATAAATAGCTCAAAATTGTACATGATAATTTAAAAAAAAAAGGAATTCGGAGTTTTCTTCGTTTCTTATTTGCATTTTTTGAGAACTTTTACCATAGTAATGTATATTTTTTTCACACCATCAAAAAGTAGAGAAACACCACGAGAGCGTAGCTCGAGTGGTGTTTTGAAAAAATACCTCGAGCGAGGAGGAAGTATAAAATTTAATTTTCGTATGCTTGCGTGGTATTCGATACGATTATATAACGAATTATATTAATTATTTTTGTTGACGTTTGCTTATTATAAACGTCAAACGTATTGTTACTATGACAAACTTTTCAAGATGGAAGGATGCGAAATACAATAGTATATTATTCAACGAGCATATAATAATAGCCATTATATGCGAGTAGAATACTACACTTTGTTCACGACTGTCAAATAAATTTAACCAGAAGAATCTCTTTTTTTTGCAGTTCCCCACTGCAAAAAGGATTCGTATGCAGATACATAAAATTTTTCAGGCAACAAATTTAATGCCACCAGTTTTGCTTCTTCTTCAATGTTATTATTTTGAGACATTTTTATTGTTTAACTAAAAACTTTTTCAAACAAGTAATACATTTTTAAATATATTCTGTAATCTGACATCTCATGGCATGCTAAGATTTTTCATAATATTCAAAGAGGAAGTAATTTGTGTTGCCTATATAAAGCTTTATGTACGATTGACCAATAAAACGCTCTTTATAGAACAGTTTTGCGTTAAAATAAAGTGCACTTTATTTTACTAGTAAAATAAAGTAATTGTCAACGTCACTGACAAGTTGCAAGACAACTAATTTGACATGTTTAAAAAATAAACATCTACTTGTCATCGCAACTGCTGTCAGCCAAAATCGTATCAAATTTTTATTTTTTCAATTTATTATTATTTTTTAATTGCAATCGAACATAAAATCATGTATATAACGCGTACATAAACAGGCTTTATGGACTCAACACTTTATAAAATTAAAATAAAATTATTCGTTCAATAAAGCCCTTGTTTATGTACTTGTAATATAAATAGCTATTACTACTTGTTAAATATTTCAAGGTGTAAAAAACTCATTTTCTAACATTTTTTATTTTTATAACTTTACTAAAAACCTTTGAAGGTTGCTAACATGACTGTCATACTGAAAATTAAAAATGTAATTTAGCATTTCATGATATGGAAATTAGAGTATAATGTGTTGGGCTATCTATTAGAACCTTTTGTCACAGGGGATCTATACATTCTCTGCACTTTTGTTGTTACTTTTGGGTATTACTTTTAAATATTTATTTTAAATATGTAATGAAAACTGTTCTACTTACATATTGTTGAGGGTTCTGGAATAAACCCTATGTTGTGCCAGTTTCCCAGGACGGCCAACAATGTGTTACCGCCTTTTTAAACTGCATCGTTGTATTCGTAAAATGGACTGTATTTTTTAGATTGAGTTTATGTGTACTGTAGTAGGTTTGTCTTCTCAACTTCATTCAACAAAAACAATGAACACTTTTATTTAACCATTTATTAAACTTGTTAAATAAATAAATGAATAAAACAACAACGTAACAAAGGATTATAATTAATATGTGCTTAACAAGCACTAACACATATTAATGAAAAATGAATTGAAAGAAATGATCACATCATTCAGAAAATATTATTTTTGCGTGTGTTCTGCGTGAGTGATAATTAGACACTGTTTAAATTCTCGAAGCACTGAGTTTTGATTTGAATATAGAATGAACAATAAAGTGGACCGCCTGATACGCAGCAAAGTACCACTGTGAAGATGAAATATTTTTACGTTGAGCTGGTGTCAACGGAGGGTCTAACCTGATTCGCAGTTAAAGACGCACTAACTTGCCGTACTAAGAGGCATTATGAAAAATGAATTTATTTACGAGGTTTTCTGTAACCCCGGAGTATGCGCTCATAATGAAGGCTCGAAACACACTGAGTTTAAAATCGGCGAAGTTTATCGGTTTCAAATGTATCCCTTCCCGATTGCGCAACACCTTCTCGAAAGATTCTTTAGCGTGAACCGCGTAAACAAGCATGTAAAATTTTTTCTATTGTCTAGACGAGACGGTTAGAATTATGGCGTGATATTATTGTGAAATAGAGTAAAAAAATTATCTTTTGATGAAACCGCTTGCTGGTTTGAACGCCGTTTGCAAATGTATTTTGGTGCGGCGTTGCCGGTTGAACGAATATGAGTTTACATGTTTAATTATCTGAAAATTAAACACATATTATTACCTAGAAATTAATATAAATAACATTTTTATGTTTAAACATGCTGAGCTGTCATTGCCGTCACCCAGTGAATAATTTTTTTTTATTAAACACCCGTAAAGGCATTTAGTATATTACAATCTGGTCAACAGTGACCAATGAGCAATTTAATTCTAACTTAATCTAATAGAATTTGAAACTTAAAACTAAGGTATACTCATCAGCGTTCCTTAGGTTCCCTGTTTCTTTCTTATCTCTCTAGCTAATTCTTCTTCATCAGTGTGATATTCTATTTTATCATTTTCCTCTTCCTGTGGAGGAGGAGATAATTTCTTTAGCAGATCTGAGTGCTCTTTTTGCATTTAATCTAATTGTCGTTGTATAGTATTTAATTTGTTTACTAAACAACTTTTTTTTCATTTTCGGAATTTTTGCAAGCATTGTATAGTGCTTGTTCATTTTGAGATCTAGCAAAATTTTCCTGAAACAGCGGAATATTCTGTTGACCTACATTCACCATCGACACACGAAACACAGGTGATTGTTGGTGCATCGAGACACTTTATTTTTATTTATTACAACACGATAATTACGGCCGTGTCATTGACCGCCGGTATCAATGGTGTAACATAATATTCGATTTTAACTTTTGGTTTCGTATCGAAATCGCTTACGGACACTTGTTTACGCTTCGACGGTAAAATGAATACTACCCAGTGAATAATGACTCATTATTCACTGGGTGACGTCATACAGTGAATAATAGGTATTATTATACTTAAGGAAGTACAAGTATAATGAATGTTTTATAGAACAGTCGTGGACAAAAACGGTTATACCACGTCGTCAAGGGTATAATCGCTTATCAATACATGGTAACTAAGTAAAAATTGCAACTGCTATTGGCTAAATTTGTGATGAGAGTTGTATAATCACTAGAATAACATAAGATCAGTAGTGTTAGTTTTTAGTTACTAGAAAATTTTAAATTTTGTTAAAAGATAATTCATTTGTTCTTTATTAATTCATTGCGTCCTTTAGTATTATTTTTTATTTTTTAGAACTGCACCCATAATACAAGAGGAGACCATTGTGAATTTTGTGAAATAGGATATCACGGAAATGCTTTAGCCGGAACACCAAAAGACTGCTTAATTTGTGCTTGTCCTCTACCAATTATAAGCAATAAGTAAGTCTTTAAAACTAATTTTTATTTTATTTTTCTTCGTCCCTCTTTATTTAGAGGATATCTTGAAATTTTTATAGAAACTTTTGATTTTAGTTTATATAATTTTTTTTATTGATATTTTATTATCATATACAGGATGGTCCTTAAGTAATTGTACATAAAAGTATGGTAGATTCCTCACTTTAAAATATTACGATTTGAACCAACTCTAATAAAATGTTGCTAATAAGGAATATACAGGGCGTTAAAGGTTAAATTTTAAGATTTATTTTTGCAATAACTTTAGCGTTTTTTTTTGATTATGGATATGTATACATAAAAATTTGTAACTGGGGGTTTTTGGGAATGAGAAATCATAATCTGGTACCTACTTCGATGCAATTTGTAGATTGCGCTAGTTAGGCCACATTTGTGGCATAAATGTGCGATAAACTTTTTGTTCTTTAAGTTAGCGTTCTAAAAGAATATTAAATCCACGTTATTTTAGTAGAAAAAAAGCATACTTGTTATTAATCTTAAAACTACCGTGACTCACCCTGTATACAGGGTGGTCCTTAAGTAATTGTACATAGAAGTATGGTAGATTCCTCACTTTAAAATATTACGATTTGAACCAACTTGCTCAAATAAAATGTTGCTAATAAGGAATATACAGGGTGTTAAAGGTTAAATTTTAAGATTTATTTTTTGCAATAACTTTAGTGTTCTCGATATATATTTTTGGGAACGAGAAATCATAATCTGGTATCTACTTCGACGTAATCTGTAGAGAGTTAGGCCACATTTATGGCATAAATGTGCTATAAACTTTTTGCTTTTTAAGTTAGCGCTATTTTTGTAAAAGAATATTAAAGCCACGTTACTTTAGTAGAAAAAAGTATACTTGTTATTAATCTTAAAACTTAACTGTTTACGAGATAATCGCATTTTAGGTTTCAGATGCGTGATTACACTGGTCGGCAAAAAATATTTTTTCTGGCCCTGACACCATTATTGCTCATTCTTATGTAAAATGACCTTCCTCAAAACGAATATGACCTCAGTTTTCCCCCATCACCACCGTTTTTTTTCATCCCCCAAATTATGGAAAAGTGATAAAAATAGGAGGAGGGCCACCCCCCGAAAACGGTGGTCGATGGGGTAAAACTGAGGTGATATTTGGATTCAGGAGGTCATTTTACATAAGAATCGGCAAGAATGGTGTCAGGGCCAGAAAAAAACGTTAAGTTTTAAGGTTAATAACAAGTATACTTTTTTTTCTACTAAAATAAGGTGGATTTAATATTATTTTACAAAAATAGCGTTAACTTAAAGCTAACTTAAATTTTTTTTTGGCGTCCAATGTAATCATGCAACTGATCCCTAAAATGCGATTATCTCGTAAACCGTTTAGTTTTAAGGTTAATAATAAGTATGCTTTTTTTCTAATAAAATAACGTGTATTTAATATTCTTTTACAAAAATGATGCTAACTTAAAGCAAAAAAAAATGATTATACATATCAAAAAACGATAAAGTTATTGCAAAAAATGTAACCTTTAACACCCTGTATAATCCTTATTAGAAACATTTTATTAGAGCAAGTTGGTTCATATCGTAATATTTTAAAGTGAGGAATCTACCATACTTCTATGTACAATTACTTAAGGACCACCCTGTATCTGTATGTGTATGATTAAATGAATAAATAATATTCAGCATAATTGTAGCTGAACATTCGCTACCTTAACTTGACATATGTACCCTTAATCAACTTTTTGTCTACAGTTAAACGTTCTTATTTTGACTGCTTCAAAAAATAGGTTAAAAAGTTAGAGGAGGCACCATCTTTCTCCTCTGGCTTTTGAGAATGTATACATACTATAGTACTGAAGTTCATTCAAATGTATTCGAATTCAGTATGTTTATACTGACCTGGACCCCGATGTTTGAAACCGAGAGAAATGCTCCTATACGAGCAACAACTACACGTCCACTCATGTGCGACTTCGCTTGCTCACTTCTCTCTTACCGATCCTCAACCATATGTTTGAAAGCAGTGAGCCATCTCGAAATTGTGTCAACGTTGCCAAATTTAAATTTAGACAGTTCAACAAAAAGTAGAGGAAATAGTAAATTGTGCAACAAGTGGGGAAAGTTAAACTTTCCTCACGAGTGGGAAAAGTACATTCCCCACGTGTTGCACACTATACTTTTTCTACAACTGCTCAAATTTAAAGAATACAAGTAATGTAACTTAATATTTATTTTTATGGTTAGCAAAACTAAAATAACATGACAGTATCCTACTTTTTAACAGTTAAATAATTTTTTTAATTTTATACTTATATTTCTTCTCCATTCCATAAATTTTTCGTATGCCAATTCATACTTTTTTCACGAAATATTACCGGCAACTAATCTAACGTTACTTTTGCGGCTCTTTTCAATATCTCTGGCGGAGTATTATCAAACTCGTCACAGTCGTCACTAGTGTCAGGACTCTTATAATTTATAAAATATTATAATATTTCATGGAAATTGCGATTTTTATCAAAGCACGAATGAAAACTACCTTAAGAATTTAAAAAACTTCTATAATCTGACAGTTGTGACAACTATTTAAAGCTGAACAGCAGCCTACTAAGTTTTTGTCGATTTTTGTTGATTCTCCATATGTGGTGTGGGCAAAGTGACGTGAGGAAAAATATTCCCGCACAATATCGTAAAAAATACAGGGGGATTCTTTAGTGAGATGAACTGTGTGCAATAGATATATATTTATCTAAAACGACTGTCGAAAAATTCAGTAAAATATGCCATTATCAGGATATTTCTGAAAATATCGTTTCGTCCATAATCCGCATAACAGGTACCTAATTAAAGTATATCGTTTCGTCCAATTCCAATAGGCAATAGACAAAATTTGAAATATTGAAAATACATCGTTTGGTCCAGCTGTTTTACAGATAGAACACCTTTTCCATATGTATTAAAATATTTTTTTAATGAATATTACATAATGGTTTTGATTACTTAATGTTATTTAATTCCATTTATTCAATATGATTCCTGACCAAATCTTATCATTTTTTAATTTAATCAATAGGTATTAAAGAAAATACTAATTCACTAAATATTTTTAATAACTTTAAAAATTCATTATTATTCATTATTACCGAATTGTCTATTTTTCCTTTTAAATAATTTTCTCGATTTTGGGTTTTAGAATTCGGGATTTTTTGTTTATAAATGAATGAAAAATTTTTTTCTACGCATCAGATTATCTTTTAGCCCTCTAAAACCAATCAACTTAATTTGGAATAACCCAAAGATCGGTTTCTAGGTAAGTCCTTGAAAAACAGTAAGAAGGTATTAATATAATTTTAAATAAAATAATCCTATTTTCTGAAAAACACATTTGAACACTCATTTCTAAATTTATGTTATGAGGGGATTACTGGACGAAACGATATGTACCCTCTAAAAAATAATAAAACACTCAATCTGAAAAAACCCTCATCGTGTATTTAAAGAACAAAGATATAAACACACGATTTTCTGAAAAAATGTTGGATACTGTGTTTTGGAATGGAGCAGCCAACTTAGCAAAACTGCGGAAGAAATTACTCAATACTAAAGGGATACTGTGGGGCAAAGTAATAATCCCTTATGGCAGCAGGAGCGTCTATATAGAATAACCGCATTTTGGCGAATATGCGGCATGAAAAAAACGACAAATTCTGGCAATACGGTAAAGGATATACTTTATAAGAAATTTCGAGACAGCTCTGCAACGAATTATGGACAAACATTCGAACCGATTGCCACAGGTGAATTTACAGACCTGACAGGCCTTAGCGTTAAAAATTGTGGCATATTCATTGGAATGAAAGATGAATTTTTCCTTGACGGATTAATATATTTTGATGATTCCATTATAGAAGTCAAATGTCCTGAAAATCTTAAAAATATGACCGTTGAATAAGGGATTAAAAACAAAAAAATTAATTATTTAAAGTTAACAGACAATGCAGATATTCAGTTAAAACAAAAGCATCCATATTTTTCAAAGTCAGCTGCATCTTAGTCGGAGAGAATCATGTTATTTTGTAGTATGGTCCCCAAAGGGAAACCATATATTGAAAGTGTTTCCAGGGATGATTAGTTTTGGGATATAAATATGAAACCGTTTCTTTTTTCTTTCTTCAACGATCATTTTTTGCCAGATTGACTCTAAATATCTGAAGAATCATCCAATTCTGGAAAACTGACAGTAGAATCCAAAGATACAGTATCTTCAACTTCAACAGATTCATCCAATCTCAATACGTTTTGGGGTGGTTCTCTCCACCGTGATAATGCCGCCCTAAAGAAACAATCACCGTTATTTCACTTATTTTTATTAAAAAACAACGCATTTTAAAATTGTTTTTATCATCGACTTACTACCGTTTTTTTAAATTACTCATTGAACTAATTGAAAGTTTATTAAGCTGCTTACGTTTCTTTAACTTATTTTCCATATTTCACAAAACACACTATTATAATAAAAACAAAATACTGCTCCGCTAATATTAAATTCAGAAATAAGAATAAAGAATAACTTCATAATATACATTGAACAAACAAGGCATATAAATTGTTATTCCGATTGTACTTGCTCCGCCTATCGATAGTTTCCCGTGATATTTCGCTAGGTGGTGCAATTATCATCCCCAAAAATGCGTAATTTTCAAAAAATTCTGGTAAGTGAAGTAATTAAGATTAAGGGCTCAAATTCGAAATACGGATTCTATACAGGGTGAGTCACGAGGAACTGTACATACTTCTACCATAAGCAGAGGCACCTTAGGGGATTACCAAATGACCATTAAAAAATGTCTTCTGTTTTTCTTTAATAATGTACAGAGCGATTTATGGATTTGGACCAAAATAATGTTTGGTCATATCTTTTCAATGATTAAGTCGGTTTGTCTCATTTTTTGGTAAAAGTGTGTAGTGGTGACTAACTGACATATTCAAAACTAAAAAATTCCAGGGCAATGAGACAAATTGACTTAATCATTGAAAAGATATGACCAAACATTATTTTGGTCCAAATCCATAAATCGCTTTATACATTATTAAAGAAAAATAGAAGACATTTTTTAATGGTCATTTGGTAATCCCCTAAGGTGCCTCTGCTTATGGGAGAAGTATGTAATGTTCCTCGTGACTGTATATGGTTTTTTAGGATCGTGTGCATAGGCGCTGAAAAATATTAATTTTTACTGAATTTTGTAGTCATATCTCAACTATGAATAAATGTACAGCATTGTGTATGCACACGATCCTAGGTACTTACCCCTACTTCATTCTACCACAATTTTAACTTTTAATCTTAAACGGTTTAGAAAATATGATTTTTTGAAAGGTACTATAATCCCCTTAAAAACATTGCAAAAAAATTATTTCATTATTCAAACGCACCTTTCAGCTTTGCAACAGCATGTGATTTGAGTTCAGATGGAGAAAAGATTAGTTGTGAATGCCAGGAAGGATATATTGGAGCTAGGTGTCATTCTTGTGCACCTGGTTACTATGGCCGACCAGAACAGCAAGGTAAATTTGTAATTAAACTAAACATGAAGTATTCAATTCCCATTTTCTTAAATTGATAAAAATATAGAAGTAATAATAATAATAATAATAATAAACCGTCTTTATTAAACAAATATTACATACAGATTTGTCCTGGAAAGACGAAGATTAGCTAATAGCTATTCTTTAACTCTTACCTTTCCAGTTAACAGATAACAAAAAAAAAATATAAATTAAATAATATAAAATTTTTAGGTGACTACTGTAAACCATGTCAGTGTTCCGGAAATATAAATCCTAATGATCCACGTTCCTGCGACACAGTTTTCGGATCATGCTTACGTTGTTTGAATAATACTTCTGGAGAAAGTTGCGCACATTGTGCTCCAGGCTTTTATGGAGATGCTGTAACCTTGAAGGATTGTCAAAGTAAGTGTCATCAGAACATAATTACACTCAATTCTGCTTAAAATCAAATAAATTAACTTTTGAGAAAACATCCTGTTTGAAATTAAAGAACCCCGCACAAATCTTATGGGAATTGGCTCCCGGTCAAATTGGATGAAATGTGGATATGTTGTTCGTTTCGGCATCCTGAGCAAAAGTCTCAATGGGCACAAAGCTCAATTTTGCGTATTTCGGCTCCAAAGCTCCACGGATTTAGCATTAGTTACTACTTAAAAAGGCAATCTTTTCAAAAGTTTAGTATTTGCTGCGTTAAAAAAAAGTACCCTCTTATGTTTTCGAGGTCGCTGCATTCAAATCTAATGTCAATATAATAATTGACAGTTGACAGGTGTCAAACAGCATGTAACAATCAAAATTGATAAAATTAATATGTAAACATATGTTTCTAAGGTTGCTCAATTCAAATCTGTTGTCAAAAAGATGATATTGACAGCTGTCAACTAGCTGTCACACAACAAGCAATAATCAAAATTGATAAAATCCACATGTAAGTATATGTTTTTGAGGTTGCTGAGTTCAAAATTGACGTTAAAAAATCGATATTGAGTACTATCGTTAAGTAAATATTTGACTGTGCATGATAATGTGTCAAGATAGAGTAATAATTAGGTGGAAGCTAGCGTGCTTCAGTTATTTTTAAAATATAGTTTTTTTTTACCTTCAGTTGTGAATTTAGCGATCTCCGAAACATATGTTTTGTTACGATCTAAATTAATTAAGGTGGTGATTACGTAACATCCCAGGCTCAAAATTTTACTATTTAGTGAAAGGGTCAACAAAATAAAGACTAAAATTAAAAAATGGTTGGTTATTTATTTATAGAAAATTATAGATATATATATATATATATATATATATAGTAGAAAAAATTCGTGGGAATCAGTCAATATAAAATAAATTAGTTTGATTTCTTCGTTTTGGTCAAGCTTTCGAAAACGTTTATTTTCTTTTTCAAGACTAATAACATGAAATACGGAAAAAATTAAATACAAAAAGAAACATCGGTGTTAAAATATTTTAAAATGACAAAATGACAGTTTCCAAAAACTTCAGAATACAATTGTAACATACAGAGTGTGATTATAAAAAGTATAAGAATGTGTAAATATATATATAAAAAAATAATAATAAATATCAATTCAAGGAGGACGAGTTGAGAAATTTTCTTTATGTTTTTTTAATAGAAATGTGTATATTGTACTCAGGTCATTGATGTCTGTTCTTTTATTC
Organism: Crepidodera aurea; assembly: GCA_949320105.2. Lineage (NCBI taxonomy): Eukaryota > Metazoa > Arthropoda > Insecta > Coleoptera > Chrysomelidae > Crepidodera > Crepidodera aurea. The sequence continues at coordinate 71,876,513 of OX439475.1, read as the reverse complement.
ATTGAATTTTGATTGTTATTTATATGAACCATTTCAAGAAAGAGACGCTTATTAAGATTTCGTTCATTATCGAGAATTTTGACATTATTATAGTCAATCACATGATCTTTATCTATTACATGTTCAGCATATATATATATATATATATATATATATATATATATATATATATTTACACATTCTTATACTTTTTATAATCACACTCTGTATGTTACAATTGTATTCTGAAGTTTTTGGAAACTGTCATTTTGTCATTTTAAAATATTTTAACACCGATGTTTCTTTTTGTATTTAATTTTTTCCGTATTTCATGTTATTAGTCTTGAAAAAGAAAATAAACGTTTTCGAAAGCTTGACCAAAACGAAGAAATCAAACTAATTTATTTTATATTGACTGATTCCCACGAATTTTTTCTACTATTATTGAACAGTCACGAAAATATCCACTTATATATATATATATATATATATATATATATATATATATATATATATATATATTTATATCTCATTATCATAAGAGCGTCCATACATTACCGATTTACATTGATTAGAGCGTCCACGTGACTAGAGCGCCCGTATACGGACGCTCTATTGCATCCACCTGTAAAAATTTGCGAGATGACTCCTGACTTATAGAAAACCCTCATGACAAAATTTTGGTGGACGCTTTTTCGGTGTCCAAATGAAGGAAAATATTCAGCTGCCGTATATTATTAGTTAACAGGTCCTGACGTTCGGGTCGCTAGCAGCGTCAATTCGTATACATGATATACGATTACTTCATATACTCGTTCGATTGCCAGGCGCCCTATAGATTAGACAACAGTGCCTTCCATAACAACCTTAAGTTCAATTTATTTTACTAGAATATTCATTAGGTAGTGCGTTTCAGATTAACTTTTTACAATCGATCGATACATATTATATTGGCAATTTCGCATTCTGGAGATCGCCATGATCGGCTCCAACGAATATCTTGGTGGTTCCAAGTCGTTCGCGACTCGGTTTTTTCCTGCGAATTTAAGTAACTTTTTTTGGAAGTAAGGGGGGGGGGGGCGTAATGAAAATCGATTTTCACTTTACTTGTTACTTCCCTAAACAGTCGTACTCATAAATCTAGAAATTTCGAAAAAAATGTCCCGGTCAGACTCCAGGCATGACCTCATCAGGTCATCAGGGTCAATGTCATTTGAGAGTCAAATTGAGGAAACCTTCTGGGAAAAATCTGAAAAAAATCATACAAGGATTTTCAGGGTTGCTGAATCCGAATCCGAAGTTCGCTTGACCTCATGAGTTCAGGATCAATGTAATTTGAGAGTCAAATTGAGGAAACCGTCTGGGAAAAATCTGAAAAAATTCATACAAAAGATTTCAGGATCGCTGATTCCGAATCAGTGGTCAGCTTGACCTCATCAGGTCAGGGTTAAGGTCTTTTGAGGGACAAATTGAGGAAACCTGCTGGGAAAAATCTGAAAAAATTCATACAAGGATTTTCAGGGTAGCTGAATCAGAATCCGAGGTCAGGGTCATTGTAATTTGAGAGTCAAATTGAGGAAACCTTTTGGGACAAATCTGAGAAAATTCATACAAAAGATTTAGGATCGCTGATTCCGAATCAGAGGTTAGCTTGACCTCATCAGATCAGGGTTAAGGTTATTTGAGGGTCAAATTGAGGAAACCTTCTGGGAAAAATCTGAAAAAATTCATACCAAAGATTTCGGGATCGCTGATTCCGAATCAGAGACAGCTTGACCTCATCAGGTCAGGGTTAAGGTCATTTGAGGGACAAATTGAGGAAACCTTCTGGGAAAAATCTGAAAAAATTCATACAAAAATTTAGGATCGCTGATTCCGAATCAGAGGTCAGCTTGACCTCATCAGGATAGCTGGTTACCTGACCGGACCAAATTCTCATCAGGTCAGGGTTAAGGTCTTTTGAGGGACAAATTGAGGAAACCTGCTGGGAAAAATCTGAAAAAATTCATACAAGGATTTTCAGGGTAGCTGAATCAGAATCCGAGGTCAGGGTCATTGTAATTTGAGAGTCAAATTGAGGAAACCTTTTGGGACAAGTCTGAGAAAATTCATACAAAAGATTTAGGATCGCTGATTCCGAATCAGAGGTTAGCTTGACCTCATCAGATCAGGGTTAAGGTTATTTGAGGGTCAAATTGAGGAAACCTTCTGGGAAAAATCTGAAAAAATTGGTACAAAGATTTTCAGGGTAAATGAATCCGAATCCGAGCTTCGCTTGACCTCATCAGGTAAGGGTCAATTTCATTTGAAGGTCAAATTTAGGAAACCTTCTGAGAGAAATCTTAAAAAATTAATACAAAATTTTGAGGGATGCTGAATCCGAGGTCCGCTGACCTGATGAGCCGGACCTCGGATTCAGATTCAACGACACCGAAAATCTTTGTATGAATTTTTCTAGGCTTTCTTAATTTGACCCTCCAATGACCTTGATCCAGACCTGAAAAAAAGATCGGACAAAAAAATACACCGACCGACCGACAAATTGTTCGGTATCTGAATTCGATCTGTGTGTGGGGGGGCTACTTGTCATTCTGGGAATCGCCATGATCGGCCCCAACGAATATCTGGGTTTTTTTCTGGGAATTCGAGAGTCACTTTTTTTGGACGTACGGGGGGGGGGGGGGGCGTAACGAAAATCGATTTTCGCCTTACTTGTTACCTCCCTAAACAGTCGTACTCATAAATCTACAAATTCCGAAAAAAAAATGTCCCGGTCAGGCTCCAGGCATGACCTCATCAGGTCATCAGGGTCAATGTCATTTGAGAGTCAAATTGAGGAAACCTTCTGGGAAAAATCTGAAAAAAATCATACAAGGATTTTTAGGGTTGCTAAATCCGAATCCGAGGTTCGCTTGACCTCATGAGTTCAGGGTCAATGTAATTTGAGAGTCAGATTGAGGAAACCGTCTGGGAAAAATCTGAAAAAATTCATACAAAATATTTCAGGATCGCTGATTCCGAATCAGTGGTCAGCTTGACCTTATCAGGATCGCTGGTTACCAGACCTGACCAAATTCTAATCAGGTCAGGGTTAAGGTCTTTTGAGGGACAAATTGAGGAAACCTACTGGGAAAAATCTGAAAAAATTCATACAAGGATTTTCAGGGTAGCTGAATCAGAATCCGAGGTCAGGGTCATTGTAATTTGAGAGTCAAATTGAGGAAACCTTTTGGGAAAAATCTGAGAAAATTACTACAAAAGATTTAGGATCGCTGATTCCGAATCAGAGGTTAGCTTGACCTCATCAGATCAGGGTTAAGGTTATTTGAGGATCAAATTGAGGAAACCTTCTGGGAAAAATCTGAAAAAATTCATACAAAAGATTTCGAGATCGCTGATTCCGAATTAGAGACAGCTTGACCTCATCAGGTCAGGGTTAAGGTCATTTGAGGGACAAATTGAGGAAACCTTCTGGGAAAAATATGAAAAAATTGATACAAAGATTTTCAGGGTAGCTGAATACGAATCCGAGCTTCGCTTGACCTCATCAGGTAAGGGTCAATGTCATTTGAAGGTCAAATTTAGGAAACCTTCTGGGAGAAATCTTAAAAAATTAATACAAAATTTTGAGGGTTGCTGAATCCGAATCCGAGGTCCGCTTGACCTCATTAGGTCGGGGTCAAGGTGATTTGAGGGTCAAATTAAGGAAACCTTCTAGGAAAATCGGAAAAAGCCATACAAAGGTTTTCAGGATCGCTGAATCCGAATCCGAGGTCCGCTTGACCTCATCAGGTCATTTTTCCTGATGAGCCGGACCTCGGATTCAGATTCAACGACCCCGAAAATCTTTGTATGAATTTTTCTAGGCTTTCTTAATTTGACCCTCCAATGACATTGATCCAGACCTGAAAAAAATACATTTTCACTGAACAAATTGTTCGGTATCTGAAATCGATCTGTGTGTGGGGGGGCGACTTGTCATTCTGGAGATCGCCATGATCGGCCCCCACGAATATCTGGGTTTTTTCCTGGGAATTCGAGAGTCACTTTTTTTGGACGTACGGGGGGGGGGGGGGGCGTAACGAAAATCGATTTTCGCCTTACTTATTACCTCCCTAAACAGTCGTACTCATAAATCTACAAATTCCGAAAAAAAAATGTCCCGGTCAGGCTCCAGGCCTGGCCGGAAGTGGGGGATCCAATTTTTCCGGAATCCGATCGGGTCCAAGTTTACATTTTGCGTCCGAATAAAATAATTTTTACACTGACCAACTCTACCCATGGGAGTCGGGGTGGTGGGGGGGATATTTTTCAGGTTCTATTTTTAAGTCAAAAAATCTTGTACCCTCACCCCAAATCTCAACCGGATCGGACAAAAATTACGGCAGTTTGAAAGTTCTACCCGCTCTCCTGACCACGAGTAATTTTCGAGTCACTCGAGGACAACGTTCCCGGAACATCTGATGCCGGGCCTTCGGCCCCGCCTTCAAAGCGGTCGTAGATGAGTCGGTGTGCGTTTGGTAAAAAAAAAGCTCGTGCGGTAGTATTTAAAAAAGCTTGAGAGGTGCACTTGTTCTTATAATTTGATCCTGTATCCGTTAGTGTATTTTGGTGACCTTGTGGTACTTTTCTGTTTTTGCTCAAATTTCAATTAGACAACCACAAATGCGTAACTTACATAGTTATGAAACTGTTGTGTGCCAAACGCCATCAGAATGACGCACGGCAAAAAAATATTAAGTGTCCAAATGTCGAGTTTGTTTGAGTTTATTTCAAAGAGAATATCGAAAGCTCGCATGAGTAACTCTTCCCACTATCCTCACTTGTACTGGCAACATCGCAGGACGCTCTTATATTCAATGAATAGATGTCGGTATACACCGAGGACGCTCGACAATCTATGAAATGAGAGTGGTACCGTATATTATAGACGCCCAGATGATATACTAATGAAAAGACGCCTTAATGTAAATAGAGTGGAACTATAAATGTTTAACGTCTTCATCTCTTACTTCAAAAAGTATCTTTGATCTCCCTGCTGTATGAATTGTCAGAGTATATTACAAGAAACTTTCGATAAATATGAGTATCAGAAGATGGACGCTACATGCTTCATCTTTATAGGGACGCTTCAAAGATAGTAAGATGTATATATATATATATATATATATATATATATATATATATATATATATATATATATATATATATAATAAATAATAGCTCAAGTAACAAATTTATATAGGACCCTCCCCAAATTCAATATTTATTAAATAATTTAGTTTAGAACCCCCAAAGGACCAGGCACCTTTCTTATGGGAACATGGCTTTCCGTCAAATTTTCTGAAAAGTTGGTATGATGTAGAACTCGATGCTCTGACAAAAAGTGTCCATTGGCCCAAACCGATCGTATGGCTAGTTTTCGAGGTACAGGGTGTTAAACATCGGAAATGCCACTTTTTTGTAGCCAGATTTCTCATAACACACCTGTTTTATTCGCATTTGTTGTAGAAAACATGAATTATAGATTATTTGGCAACAATATTTTATAAACAATTACTTTACAATTTGGTTACTTACAGGGTGGTTCGAAAATAAGTAAGATGGTTTTTCTGAAGAAATTATTTTTTTTATAACAGCTTTAAAAATACAAGCAAATGTCATTGCATCATGAATTTATAGTTTAAGTAATTACTTCTTGGTAATGAATCATATTTTATACAGGGTGACTCATAAATCTAATTACAGAAGGCATATAATGTATTTTAGCTTTAACGAATCGCCCTGTATAAACGATGTGTTATAAAAATTTTGTATTATCTTAAATGAATGTACGACCTGTCACTCGATGTCATACAGCGTGTTAAACTAAAAAGTTTCTCCGTCAACTTTATAAATTAATACATTTTCACATTAACAGAAGTTCAGTATTTAACTGAGCAAAATTTTGTTGTAATCCTATGACTAGTTTGCCTAAAATGTGTACCCATCCTTCTGTTTTCATAATTAGTAACCTTTTTTTATACAACTAGTAACTATGGGTACACATTTTAGGAAAACTGGTCATAGGAATACAATAAAATTTTGCTCAGTTAAATACTGAACTTGTGTTAATGTGAAAATGTATTCATTTATAAAGTTGACGGAGGCACTTTTAAAATACAGAGTGGTGCACAAAACACAGGTTTCCTAATTTTTAAAGTGTTTGCAATCAGTTTAACACGCTGTATGACATAGAGTGGTGGTAGAGTGACAGATCGTACATTTATTTAAGATAATACAAAAATTTTATAACACATCGTTTATACAGGGCGATTCGTTAAAGCTAAAATACATTATATGCCTTCTGTAATTAGATTTATGAGTCACCCTGTATAAAATATGATTCAACAGCAAGAAGTAATTACTTAAACTATATATTCATGATGCAATGACATTTGCTTGTATTTTTAAAGCTGTTATAAAAAAAATAATTTCTTCAAAAAAACCATCTTACTTATTTTCGAACCACCATGTAAGTAACCAAATTATACAGTATTTGTTTATAAAATATTGTTGCCAAATAATCTATAATTCATGTTTTCTACAACAAATGCGAATAAAACAGGTGTGTTATGAGAAATCTGGTTACAAAAAAGTGGCATTTCCGATATTTAACACCCTGAACCTCGAAAACTAGCCATACGACCGGTTTGGCCCAATGGACACTTTTTGTCAGAGCATCGAGTTCTACATCATACCAACTTTTCAGAAAATTTGACGGAAAGCCATTTTCCCATAAGAAAGGTGCCTGGTCCTTTACAATATCGAACAATTTAGAAAATTACAAATATATTTAAAAAAAGCCAAAAGATATTCCCACGATTTAATTAATATATCAAAAAAAAAAATTCCCCCAAATTTACAATATATTAAAATTAGAATAACAATAACTTATCTTCAACAAGAGAGAGAGCTTGCAATATCCTGCAAGATCACGTTTCCATCAATCCTCGTGGTTGCAAATGGTGGCCATACCATATCAAAAAAAAAAAGGTCCAAAAAATATTCACACAAACTCCAAAATAAGACGTGGAACATACAAGTCTCTCAAATCAAATTATTAGGTACCATGTGAAATTTTTACATCAAGAATAATCCACAATTATCCAAGTTGTGCCGGTAAAAGGAAAACCCCAAAAAAAACGTCTATGTAAAAGAAAAAAAAATGTTTACGTTAATTTAATGAAATATTTAAAATAAAGATGCTTACCCCTTAGGACGTTAACTTCTAAATTCAATCCGTAAAAGTACGAAAAATTATAGCATAAGCTATCAAAATTTAATTGAAAAATCCGACTATGTCGTCTCACGATACAAGTGTTTCTAAATTAAATTATTCGAAGTGTCTTCTTCAAGGAACAAAGGCAGAAAGAAAGATTCTCAAAACGTATTTAAAATTAACAGTACCTCGCGAATTCAAAACGTCAAAATTTGGTACCAATAATTAGAGTTGGAGGATAACAAAATATATTTAACGGTTATTATTAGTAACCTAGAAATTAAGTTTAACTAAATAGTAAAATAATTAGCAAACAAAGATTCTTTCCTTCTTTGTTAAGTGATTATGTAAGAAAATATTTGAAATAAGTAAAGAATAAAATTTACGTGTTATTTCGTTCCAAAGGAACAACGAATCTCTACTGAGAAAAATAAGTTGCCTATTTTTGGGGCGTAATAGTTTACATGGTGATTTTATCAATTTTAGTTATTGCTTGTTGTTTGACAATTAGTTGACAGCTGTCAACTGTCAATATCGTCTTTTTGCTAACAAATTTGAATTGAGCAACCTTAAAAACATATGTTTACATATTAATTTCATCAATTTTGATTGTTACATGCTGTTTGACAGCTGCCAACTGTCAATATTATTATATTGGCATTAGATTTAAATGCAGCGACCTCTAAAACATAAACTTTTTTGAAAAAATTGCCTTTTTAAGTTGTAAATAATGTTAAATGCGTGGAGCTTTGGAGCTCCTTAGGAGCCGAAATATGCAAAATTGCTTTGTGCCCATTGGGACTTTTGCTCAGGATGCCGAAAATAACAACATATCCATATTTCCGCCAATTTGACCGAGAGCCAATTCCCATAAGATTTGTGCGGGGTTCTTTATTTGATTCGACAACCCAATACCGGTTTCTGCCTTTCAGCTTCTTCAGTTGGGTTGTGAGCATTTTCCTTTCATTTTATTTAATTATTATTATTCTATTGAGGCAACCATTTAAAATTTCAATGTTAGTAAACTTTTGCAAAAATTTCAGTGTGTGTTTGTGACGATTTGGGAACTGACCGTTGTGATAGTTACACAGGAAAATGCATTTGCAAAGCTAACGTTATCGGAGAGAAATGCGATCGATGTGAAATTGAACATTATGGTTTCCAAAGTGGTCAAGGGTGCACTCCTTGCGAGTGTGGAGATGCTGCAGATAGTAATCAGTGTGACGATGTAAATGGACTATGTAAATGTAGATCAGGTGTAACTGGAAGAACATGTGATAGATGTGCAGCAGGATTTTGGAACTATACTTCAGATGGATGTATTTGTAAGTTCACATTAAATGTTTTTGCAAAGTAAATCAGAATATTGCGATTTGTGGAAGATTTTTAAAAAATCATCATACACTTCAGAATTCATGTAGTATAGTGACGTTGTTTAAACGTAATTTTTTTGTTATATTCGTTACCAATATGACTTACAATGTCATATAATCGTATAAATAACGTGTATAGGTTACATGTAACGTGGTAGTTTTTTTATATTTAAATGGCAAATCCAATTATTCAAAGATGATTCCAAAAATTTCGTGGGTTGCTGTTTTCTTCTGGGTTTTTTTTTGTTCTTCAAACTCTGTAAATTTTCGAACCGCTTGATCAGAATTATCTAAGATACACAAAAAAAATTAATTTAGAATTTTTATTAATAGTCCAGTAACTGAAAACCTGAAAATATGCAAAGCTGTAGATAAGTCGGTCCAGATTTCCTTTGTGGCTTAATTCTTAGGTCTTGACGATTGCTTCCAAGGGCGAAAAATTTCACCACGATTCCGACTTGGGAGAGGGCTGAAAATGACCCCTAAAGTCTGAAAAAATGGTTTCCCGCTAATATCTGCCAAAATATACAAATTAGACAATTTTTGTTTAGATAAAAAATGAAGATCTTATCATTATCTACAAAAATGGTCCCTATCATTTTTTTCGGCAATTCGATAGTTTTCGAGATAACCGGACCCAAAGGTCCCCTCATTTCAGCGGCTGCTCTACCTCTATAGGAATGCTGCTGTCTATGCATTAACTTGTAAACGGGCGGACGAATTGTTTCAGAACTCGGGCAAAAATTGATATTTTTCGATGATTCAAAGTTCATTGCAATGGGAAAACCCATAGGTATATATCCATGTGCCTTGAAACCCGTTCTTTCCTTTTTTAGATGTGCTACCATCTATGGTAAGAAGATATTAAATTTTGACTGAATCTAGTCAAGATGTCACTCTCTTCTTTTTTATCCCTTTCAGAGATTAATCTCTTCTAAAAAGAAGAGAGTGACATCTTGACTAGATTCAGTCAAAATTTAATGTCAATACAATCTTCTGACCATAGATGGTAGCACATCTAAAAATGTTATCTTATAGCAGATATAGCTATTGACTTGTACGAGTTTGGAATTTTATTTATTGGATTCGAAAAGCCTAACTAATGAAGCCGAAAGGCAGAAACCGGTCTTAGGATGTCGAATCTAATAAATTAAAATTCCTTACTGGTTTACCCGTTCTTTCCTGTCGAGATCATTGAAAAAGTTTATGTTTTCCCAATATTTTGGACCATTTTAGTAATTCATTCATATATATTTTTTGCTTCCAAGATCGAAAAATTTCACCACGATTCCGACTTGAGAGAGGGCTGAAAATGGCCCCTAAAGTCTGAAAAAATGGTTTCCCGCTTAATATCTGCCAAAATATACAAATTAGACAATTTTTGTTTAGATAGAAAATGAAGATCGTATCATTATCTACAAAAATGGTCACTACTATTTTTTTCGCAACACGAATATTTTTTGCAAAAACGGCCTTCGAAAAATCCCAAATTTTTGCACTAAATAGATATGTTAATTTCTCACTGAATTTCCGCTCGAGGGAGTTGGGAATACATTGATTTTCATTTCTTGGACTTTAGAGACCAATTGTAGATGGTGCCAGCGGCATACCTCTGCTCGCTAAATTATGGGGCCCATGAATGAAAATCTGGGCACCAATCAATTTTTCGACAATTATTGGCGGATTTCACGTGATTTTTTTTCTGTAAAGTAGCGTTTGGGGTCTCTCAATTGTATTAGCGAATGTTCTGTATAATTTGAGTTGCAAATTTATCAGAAAAATGCAAAAATTTATTTTTTCATGTGGCAGTCTCAAATCCCGGCGCTTTACCTAATAGTGAGTTACTAGTTTTAGATGAATATTCACCCGAGAAGGTCCTTTATATTTTATATATATTTTATTATAATTTATCATACGTTAAACCATTCCACGTCATCAGATCCATATTCTTCATCGTCTTGCTCTATTCCTTTCCCTCTTCCACGCGTCCCTTCCCACTGTTCTTCCAGCTGCATTTATGGTTTAATTTAATTTGATAAAGGAAATAATGAACATTTGTGTGTAAAGTGTCTTTTGCATAAATGACTATATTCTCTGTTTTAATACAAAATTATTCATAAAATAATCTTCCAAATACCACACGTCCTCTCAAATTTTATAGGCAAAACCACTCAAACAAACTGATTTGAGATAAAATCAGTTTATTATCGTGGTTTTTTCAAATAAAGCCGTTTTCGTGAAAACCAAAAATTTCATCGATAAAATTTGGAGGACCTTTGATAAAATACTATCAATGTTTCAATAATACGGGCAAGCCAACTACTCCAAAAACAACATAGATTGTATACCACCAAAAGCAGACGACTAATGAGGGCGCGTGGGTACACATGGTTAGGTTATGTGGAATATCATGGATCTCAGGCGGAGAGCGGAAAAATGTGGGACATAATTCTAACGAACATTTAATAACCTGCTCGAATATAGAGATCGATTGATATAAACGGAAAGGTCAGAATATAAGCTTCACTTCGGTCTGGGTATTAATCCTCAAAAAATGAACAGCGGGGAACAAGAAGTATTTAAAAAAAAAAGTCCGGTTTTCACCGGTGTGATCAATTTTCCTGATTTCTGGAAAATGGAGGAACTTTATTCGAAATAAAAAAATACATTTGAAAAGTAGACACTGTAAGCTTTAAAATAGTGTGCATTGAATAACAATATAATGGAATAAGATTTCTAGAATTCCGAAAACGTCTGTAAAGTGCAAATAAATAAATCAATTTTTTATTAAAACGCCAGAAAGATACTGAAAAAAAAATTATGAGATCATTCGAGACATCTCAAGATCCCTTTAAAAAAATGGGATAAAAAATTATTAAAAAAAATATATATTGTAATGGTATTGAATATAAAGCCTTTTTTAAACGTATAACTAATAACTTAGACAGGAAGAAAATATTACTTATAAAAGTTAATATTGTTATCACATAAGAAATTTAGATTAACAGATTTAAAGTATTTACTGGCATTTTAACGTAGAACTGAATAGAAAAATCCATAATAGAATGATCACAGATAAATCTGCTGATATAATAACACTAAGAACGTTATTATATCAAATCCTAGCAGAGAAAGAAAATAAAAAGTTAACCTTAAAATTCAATCTAATAATAATTCAACATAATTATTTTAAGTTAAACGAAACGATCGTAAATTAAATGAAAAAGAGTTTAGGATTTCTAAAATTAAAGAAATTTATTTAGAAAATCAATGATGACGAACAAAAAGTGTCTTTGTACAAAGTTAATATAATTCGAAATTATATAAAAAGTATATCAGAAATTTTCTTTTAATCTCTAGAATAAGATGTTATTAGTCAAAATTTGCAATAAAATCAATAATTTTTTTTTAATTTTGTAAAAATTTAGGTTAAGAAATGTCAAATTTTTATCTAGCAAGCTATGACTTTGTACTTTATAAAAACCATTTCGCGTGTCAAAGCGAGGCTTTTGACCAAAATCTTTTGAAGAGTTCACGTCGCTCCGTATCATAAAAACAAAAGAAAAACTCAAAGCAACGCGATTTAAAAGAAGAAATTGTGACCTGTCAGAAAAAGTGAGGTTAATGAAAAATAAAAATAAATCAAGAAAAACAACAATCTTAAAAGGGGCTTTTTCCAAAATTATCCATCTTATCCTGTGTTCCTGTTTGGACATCTCCAGTCCCAGCTGTATTCCTGTATAAAAATATCCAGATCCAACTATATTCGGCGTAAAAATATCCACCCTGTTTCCTGATTTTGGTGTTATATGAAAAAATGATTTTATAGAATCCCATTTATTTGAACAACTAAAATGAGAACGAAAAGCTTAAATTGAATAAAAGGTACCATTTTAATTACTAAATATCGATATTTAAAAAGTTTAAACTATAAAAGGCCACAATAATAAAGTTAGATTGAAAACAATCTAACCCTATAAAAGTTTAATTATGTTAGGTTAGAAAGTAATTCTGTGAATAAGTTCAAGAAAATTTCGTATCACACTTGCAAATATTATTTTAATAAAAACTACACTTACCGTATTCCAGCAAACAATTGTTCCTGTATAGATAAAATGTATCGTTAATTTTTCTTTAATAAATGTTTATAATTTTTCACTGTGTTCGTTGTCATTGACTTTTATAAAAATCTAACCTCTTAGAGAACCGTACTATCTGAGATTGAGATTGTCTATACTTTCCTACGTAATAAAGACAGATGGCGCCCAACAACAACAACAATATTTATAAAACACATTCTGTCTAAATTTACGAAAGAAGGTAAAATAAAAATTAATAATAAATAAAAAGAAAAATCACATACCATTATAATATATATGAATGAATTACTAAAATGGTCCAAAATATTGGGAAAACATAAACTTTGACCACTTTTTTCAATGTTCTCGACAGGAAAGAAGGGGCTTCAAGGCACATGGATCGATACCTATGGGTTTTCCCATTGCAATTAACTTTGAATCATCGAAAAATATCAATTTTTGCCCGAGTTCAGAAACAATTCGTCCGCCCGTTTACAAGTTCATGCATAGACAGCAGCATTCCTATAGAGGTAGAGCAGCCGCTGAAATGAGGGGACTTTTGGGCCCGGTTATCTCGAAAACTATCAAATTCCCGAAAAAAATGATAGGGGCCATTTTTGTAGATAATGATAAGATATTAATTTTTTATCTAAACAAAAATTGGCTAATTTGTATATTTTGGCAGATATTAGTGGGAAACCATTATTTCAGACTTTAGGGGCCATTTTCAGCTCTCTCCCAAGTCGGAATCGTGGTGAAATTTTTCGCCCTTGGAACCTAGAAATTAAGCCACAAAGGAAATCTGGACAGACTTCTCTACAGCTTTGTCCCTTCAGTTACTGGACTATATTTTTCTGACTTTTTCACTTTTGTTATACTTTTTTTTATCAAAGCTGTTTTTCAACAAAAATTATTACCGGACACGGTGGCCTAGTTGGTAAGGCGGCTGCCGATTCAGCTTGGTCAGTGTTCGGGGAGTAGGTTCGAATCCTGCCGTATTCAAGTGGAATTAAAGTCAGATAAGACTTTGGGCAAGTGCAAAAAGGTATTTGTGTCATACGCATTTTCATTCACGCCGGTAAACAGGCCGGATGAGATCGGATATCTCGTGGAACTGATAGGGATTGGTAACACAATTACACACTTGTTAGTCGGTAGATCACCTGCATGATAAATGCATTGATTGTAGGTGATTGAGGACCGTGGTTCTGAGCCCACGATAAGCTGTAGGTCCCGTAGTTTAGGCCATTACACAGGTGTCTGGAAGGCATAGAAACTTTTCGCACGAACACGATCTGTGATATTGACGGGGAATCGTTAACAAAGTCCCCAGGAAATAGAAAAAACTTACCTCCAAATCATACCTGTTCCCAAACGTGATTTTTTCGTGAATCCGTAAATATAAATTTCATGGTTGAATAAACAAAGTGAAAATTTTTCTTCATGGCTCAAATTCGGATATTTTGAACAAGACACAACATTTTTTGGCTCAAAAATAGTGAAAATTGTAGCCAGAAAAATTCTCTTTCCGAATAACACATTGAAAAATATTAATTTTGCCATTATATATGAGCAGAGCCACAAAATATATACTCATACTCGCGTTGCTTAAAAAGCAGATTTTATTCAAAAATGCTAAATGTTCGACATTCAGTTGGGTTGAGAATGTCCAGAAACTGTCCCTTAAAAGTTTTTAAGGGATGAAATAAGGGACCTAAAGGTTATGAAATACTTAGATCAGTGAAAACCATTGTTAGAAATGACAACATATTTAATTCATTACAACACATGATTATTATTGCATATTTATTCAATTGATACAACTCAGTGAAGATATTATGAAATAACAGTCTGGTCGAATATATTCCAAAAGTGTGTCTACTTTGATACAATTCATTCTTTTTCTGTGGAAATTCAAATATGTTTTGACGAGAAATCAACAACAGCTGCTTTCAATCTAAGCAGGTAATCTGGATCATCTAGATTATTAATTTTACGTCTATTCCAGAACTTTAGGAATTCTCTATGTATCGATTCTCCAGCCTGCTCGGACCATAAACCAAAACCTTCATCATCGTTCAAGAATTCGAGACTTTCTTCAATGTGGCATGGAGTAATGTGAATTTTAAGAGTTTCAGTTACGTCTATTGCGAGAAGAGCTGTCTTCAAATCTTTAATATGATGACTCAATTCAGATTGTGCACAATTTTATCCATAGCTCTAAAAGCCGCAATGAATGGTTGAAGAGCTAGAGATCCGCCCAAGTGTTCACTGATTTCTGGGTCCAATAGCATATCTGCTCGCTTAAGTAAAGTTCTGCAGGCATTCCCTTCGAACGCCTCTCCATGATAGTTTTTTGATACCAATTTTAATTTCTGGGGCCAGAGCAGAGCTTTTTCCTTGCCGAGAAGAGGTACGAGAACTGTCAAAAAAAAAATGATTGACAAACCGTTGGAGAATGTGCAATTCGGGGATAATGCACTTCTGCAGTACTGGAACATTACCATCCTCGACGAATAGAGGTGTATTTATGGTACTCCTGGACTTTGTGCAGATCACCGTAAGTTTTCTTCGCCAGAAGTTCTTCATCGGCAAAATCTGCGTTGTTCTCGTCATTTGTGGGGGGATCAACTCTATTAATGTCTCAAAATATCCGAATTTGAGCCATGAAGAAAAATTTTCACTGTGTTTATTCAACCATGAAATTTATATTTACGGATTCACGAAAAAATCACGTTTAGGAACAGGTATGATTTGGAGGTAAGTTTTTTCTATTTCCTGGGGACTTTGTTAACGATTTCCCGTCAATATCACAGATCGTGTTCGTGCGAAAACTTTCTATGCCTTCCAGACACCTGTGATTAGGTCAGAAAAGAGAAGGTTAAAATTAACAAACAACAACAACAAAAATTAGTTTGTGTGTATTTTTATACTCCTATGTTTTTTATTGTAAGATTTACATTTTTCTTGGAAAAAATAATTTTAAAATCCACCATCTAGATAAGCGTTTCCCAAGGTGTGGATCGCGACCCGGCAGCATGGTAACACGCGGCATCGCCATTCGGGAGCCACTTCGTATTTCTCAATGTAACATGCGGGCTGGCGAACACACTGGCGATATCGAGTGCTACTTATCGCAAAACTTAAAAAAAAGTTGGATACGATTCTACGCAATACATTATCGGGAATAAGCTAAGGAAAATGGTTAATAAAATATATAGGATATTGACCAAAAGCTCGCACAAAATGCGATCTCGATGAAACTTGGCACTTAGGTACTTGAAAGGGTGTAGAAAACAATAAAAAAATCTTTGCTGCTCTAAAGTGTATGCTAATTTCGAAAACAAAATCGAAAATTTGGTTTTTCCATTATATCTCGAAAAAAAAAATAAAAATTCGAAAAACGAATAGCACCACGTGAAAAAGCGGAAAATTTTACTAAAAATTATATTATAAGTTATTTTAAAAAATTACTAAAAATAAGCAAGCAAATTCGAAAACTCTACGCGCGCCGAGCCGTTAAATACAAATATTCAGGCGAGGCGTTCGGAAAAACTAAAGTATCTTTGCCTAAAATATACGCAAAGAAAAAAAAAAGAAAGCGTTTTAAAGAGAAGACCCTAAGCTTTCTCAGGAAGTCATTAGTTTTTATTTTTTTTTGTTCTCATAGAAAATTTGACCGGAAGTTATAATTCCTAAAATTCTCACTGATTTTTATAAAACTGAAGATATCTATTAATAGAGGCATAACAAAAAAAATGCTTGTATATTTATCATCATTATACTTTTACTTTTGATTTAAGGGGAAGTGATACTATACGAGCTGTAACCACTGCGGGGATGCGGGTCGGTCGGAGGTAATAAATTCGGTACTGATGGGTGGAGCCTATCTACTACCCGAATATTATTTCTCGTCCTTAAATCCTTTCGAGGGGAACTAAATTCAGAGTGAATCCAGCGCGCTTTCATATCGGATTGCAAATAGCAAGAAAACATTCCGATTTTTGAAATTGATGCAAACTTTTTTTTTCAAATCTCATTTACGAGGTTGGTTTTCGGTTTTTTTCAATAATTTTTACATCTGTGTAAAGCTGTCCTTTTTGTATTCTGATGATACTAATTTCATCTCGAATTATAATTTAACAAATGCAACATAATTTATTAAACAAAACGGACACGCGTACACGTGTTGTGTCAATTTGAGCATCGAGGAATTTTGTGAGCTTTAAAAAATGTATGAATACATGCAGGGTGTTTCATTGCGAAGTGTCCATACATTAAACACCAATTAGACAATTACAAAAACCGATATTTGTTGGTTGTAACCCCCTTCCTGACTGAGATACAGAGTGTTTTATTAATTTCTCGACTCATAATTAACGAACCACGCGGTATCTTTTTTCCATATTTCACATAGGAACTTCCTTTAAGGTGTCCAAGCGATTAGAATATTTGTAAGAAAAAAATTCAGGTCCAGATTAGGAAAAAATTGATAATTTTTTCCAGGTTCAAAACAACACCCTGTATAAATGATTTAAAAAAATTACTTTACGAATTCAACATTGTTTCATAATGAAGTACAACTTCTTCTTAATAAGAAAAGATAAAACTACTAAAATGTCTGATTCGAATTGATGAGTTGCACTCCCCGCTTCATGTGAAGGGTTTTCACACTTCTTTTCTATTGGTTGCAGTTGATAACAATTAGAAGAATCGATCAATAAATAATTAATAATAAATTGGAGGATTAAAACAGGAAACGCTATTCTGTCTGACATAGATTAAACCTTTACCAATATGTTCTTATTTTTTCATTCTCTCAAAATGAAAAATAAATTTAAAAAGTTAGGAACTACGAAACACTTGCACACACTGTTTTATAGTATAGTACAAGTTCCTCTAAAGATAAAATAAACAATATAGAAAGACAATAATAGGGTAATGTTAGCATTCAAAAAATTAAATAACATTTATATTGAATTACTTATTCAGTTACTATATATACATTTATCTGCTTAATCACTGCGGCTACAGAATTATAACCGCATAGTTAAAGAAGCGGCACTGGAGGCACTGATATGCTTAAATTATAATGAATGGGTTTCTAATTGTTCGATCGATAAAAGAGTTAATTGCAAAAAGGATACCCTCTGTATCGGGATAGTATAAGTTTTTTATTTGACTTTTTTCTTATAATAATATAATAATATTAATATAAGTCCTTCAATTTACCCCTTTATGAGTGAACCCTAGAAGTAGAGCTTGTGCGGAGGAAGGACGGCTATTATTATTATTTGGCGTGGCGCTCTGGGGCGACTTACTGATGATTGATGGCACAGCTTCTTTACAATTCAGGTAAAACCTAGAAAAACCTCAAAACACCATCACATATTATGATAATATTATTATTATGACAAAATATAAATTTTTGACAAAATTTATGACAAAATATAAATTTTTGACAAAATTTATGACAAAATATAAATTTTCTTAGAATATGCAAATGCGTTATCCTTTTAAATATCACATATTTTAACACCTTAGATTTCAAAATCTATTTCTCGTTCTATGTTGTTATCATATCTTGTGAAATTGTCCAGTGATCTTTTTCAATAGTACCTAAATTACCTATTATTATATTTTTTGTTGTCAATTTTTGAAAACGACTTTAGAGTCAAAGTCGAAATGTTAAATTAGAAAACATTTTTAATCTAAAAAAGTGGTTTTAACATTCATAAACAAGAACATTTACTAATAATTTAATATTGCACAGAAATTATAATTCTTTACCCATCCGCCTATCCGTCGTAAACATTTAAATATGCGAAAGTATTTTATCTCCATTGATAAACGATTATTTCCTTTGAATTCTGAGGGTGGCGCCACGTTATGGTATGTATGGTATGTAAGGGTTTCGTAGTCCCAAAACTTTTAAAGTTTATTTTTCATTATTAGTGGTTGAAAAAATTTATACTTGTTGATAAAAATTTAAGCTTTGCTGGGACAAACTCACTTTTTTAAAATTTGTTTTGGTTCTTTAAAAAAGTGGGAAAAATTATTAAAAAAAAAACATGGAATTTTGCGATTTTTTTTTTTGTAAAAACTAAATCAAATTTTGAAAAAGCGACTTCGTCGGAGCATAGTTTAGACCTTTACCAATATGTACTTATTTTTTCATTCTTTCAAAATGAAAAATGAACCTAAAAAGTTTGGGACTACTTGCATACACTGTTTTATAGTATAGTACAACTTCCTCTTAAATATAATTAAAATGATGAACATTATCTCTGTTTAATAAAAATTATGTTTTAAAATGATCATTTTTTTACAACATTCATTCGACGCAATTTTTATTTTCAAAATAGTGTTTATTTATTTATATAAATCAATTTCTAAATTATTTTTAACTTTATTTAAAAAAATAATAATTTTAAAACATAATTTTTATTAAACAGAAATAATGTTAATCATTTAATTATATTTAAATCAAAAGTATAATGATGATACATGTATAAGGATTTTTTTTGTTATGCCTCTATTAATAAATATCTTCAGTTTTATAAAAATCTGTGAGAATTTTAGAAATTATAACTTCCGGTCAAATTTTCTATGAGAACAAAAAAAAATAAAAATTAATGACTTCCTGAGAAAGCTTTCTTTTTTTTTTCTTTGCGTATATTTTAGGCAAAGGCTCGGCGCGCGTAGAGTTTTCGAATTTGCTTTCTTATTTTTAATAATTTTTTATAGTAATACAAATTCTTTTTTAAAATAACTGATATTATTTTTTAGTAAAATTTCCCGCTCTTTCAGGTGGTGCTATTAGTTTTTAGAAATTTTTATTTTTTTTTCGAGATATAAATTTTCGATTTTATTTTCGAAATTGTGAAGTTAGCGTACACTTTAGAACAGCAAAAATTGGTTTCTAAACCCTTTCAAGTACTTAAATGCCAAGTTTCATCGAGATCACATTTTGTGCGAGGTCAAACTCTCTGACAACTGGGCTAATATTTAATGCTAATTTTTTTTAAATAATAAAACTACTATTTTATCCTACCCTATTTAATGCCTATTTTTAAATTCTAGAATCGTTGTTTGCGGCTCAATTTATAATTAAAGTGATACCTAAATAAACGAACAGAAATAAAACCATTTTTTATCCGACGTTCTCAATTTGTCTGTATGTATTTTTTTTGTATGTTAGCCGATTACTTCGTGGTTTAGAGGTCACTTTTTTGTTCAACTCAGGAGACCTCCAAGGTTTAAATCTTAAAAGGGGGTTTATCTATCTTTTGAACGGTTTTAGTTAAAAAAATCTAATTTCGCTCTTATTTATGGTACCTAGCTTTTAACAAATAGAGTTTATGTAAAAACCAGTTTATAATAATATATTTTTAAAGTCAGGATTGCCAACCTTCAACCTACAATTTTGAACTGTCACTGTTTATTAAAAAAACGAACTTTATAAAACCCTGCATAGACCTCATAATCGCTTTAGTCCGGCCATCTGAAAAGTTCTATAAAGTCGCTATCGTGTGTTCTACTTTAATATATAGCTCGGGAGCCAGAGAGTGGAAAATATAAATTAAAATAATAAAAATATCTGCAATCGCTAAGTGGTACACGACTAATGGCTCGGCTACACGACCAAATCATGGTTTAACTGTTCGGCATCCTTTGAAGCAGTCAATTAAAGGATGCCGCGTCCGCTTAAAGAGTTTTTTTGGTAGCAACATCCGACCTATTTGTCCTACAATGGATCTTCTATCAACGACCACATCCTACTTACGGATCTCTGTACGGGACTGGTCGATGATAGCTGCTTCATTGGCGAGAGAATTACTTCCGATCACCTCCCCTTGATGTTATATACATCTCTCTTTGCCTCCATCCCACCACCAGCCACGATTCACACCTTCCGAAATCTCAAATAAGCAGGTTGGCAACTATTTCAGAGATCCATCTCTGCCAACCTCCCAGAGCAACGCCCGCTCAACACCCCCTGGACATCGACACACTCGTAACCGAGGTCCAAATAGCCATCAGTCACTCCGTCGAAACATCCACCCACCTCACTTCCATCAACACAGCCCAAAAAGCCACCCCCCCCCCTTCTATCTTGAACCATAACCGCCAAAAACGCAGATTGTACAAACTTTATGTCCGTACCCATGACTCTGTCACCAAAACGGAATGGAACCGTCTCAATGCCCTGATCAGGCTCCGAATTAATCAACACAAACAACAACTATGGATCAATACCACCTCTAATTTGGTTTCAAGTATTGAGACAAATTCCGACTTCTCACGGGTCAAAAATCCAAAACCCACTCTCACCTTGAAATCGACGGCGTAACCCACATCTCCCCTGACGAGAAAGCCCACGCCCGCAAAACCTACCTTGAAGCCATATTCAGAACCCCCAACAACCCCTACTTTGACGAACACTTCCGCAACCAGACCGAACTCTTTATCCATCAGACACTTGCCGTCGGTGCAACACCAAAACCCTGATCCACACTTACAACTCCTTCATCCGCCCCGTTGCCGAATACAGAGCAGTCCCATACCTCAGACTTTTGGCCGACGCCCAAGACCTTCCATATAAAATAAAAAATCGAATAAAATGTGAATAGCATAATAAAGTTCCTACATTGTTTTCCACACATTTGACTAGCGAATGCGGTGCAATTGCCTTTTTCTTCCCTCATTTACCTATACATCCTTGGAATCTTCTTTTTCCTAGAGGTAATAAAAATTAGTAATATACCCCTAGAGGGGTTAAACGAACTTTACAAGGTTTTCCCCCATTTTCGAGAATGCCCCACCAACCTCTCCACTGGTCAATACTCTCCCCCGAAAAGGGTGATTTTTTTTAAGTATTTTTTTTTAGTTTATTATTTATTATCTTTTGGCACTGTGTTACATTTTTCTAGGGCATTTCATTTTCTTAATTCCCTGCTATAAGAGTTTTCCTCCTTTTCAGGGTAGAGTGCCCTGATTACAATAATAAGTAACCTAGCTAGCTAATTTCCACATCCCCAACAAGTCATTCATAAGTTTCAAATATTCCGTGCCCAAGGATGAAGTGAGATAGATATATAAAAGTCCAGAACATGGCAACGAATTTATGCTGCGATGCATGGGCGTACCGTTACAGAGGGAAATGGGATGTGACACAATATATTTATTTTTTTTAACGATTTTAATTTTACCGGTTACATAGGAAATTTAAAATACTAATGGAAATATATTTATTTAATGAAATTAATTGTAAAAAAATTTAGGATCAGTTATTTCGCTAGTCCGCTCTGAACACCTAGTGTTCGTCAATGCAGGATCAAGGGAAAATTCATCATTTCCTTGCAAATGTGTCGATGTTGTTTTTATCAGGCTCTTCGACTATCAGGCTATTCGGGATTGAGGTAGGAATAGGGAACTAACTACAAATTAAACACTGATGAATTATTAGTTGTATCATCCTGAAATAAAAAAAAATAATGTTGGTATAGTAGGAACCTTCTACGTTTAGATAAATCGTGAAAAATATATAAACCGTTTTAATCTTATCGAACCTATAACAGAAAAAAATTAGTTAGTAAATATCAACTAACGAAAAAGTTGGCAGAAGTAACAAATTTCTACATCTACTATTTTTTTGTGAGGCAAGCCTCGTTTTATTTTTTTTTACACTACGCTACATTAAAATTATATACATTCATAATCCAGGAAGCAGGTGAGAAGACATTGACAGTGAAACGACATACCTACAAATCCTAATACAGTGTCATGTCTTCGTATAATTGTTTAAATGAAAAATTAATATTACCTAAATAATACTTGTTTGGCAGAAAAACCAAATGTGATTTAATTTTTAACACAATATATGAAACTTACATAATTATAAGTCATTGCAATAAGTTAAAACAATCCTTTATGCATTATTAAAGAATTTATACAGTCGATAAAATACTAAATTCTACGCCCCTGAACTATGTTTATAACCTTAAATGTAACTTACCGATGAAATGATAAATCGGGATTTAAATAATCCAGTTTGCGGCATACCACACATTGTTGAACCATATTTGTCTATTCAATCAATTTAAACCAATAAATCAATATGAAAAAGAAAATTTTAATCTAGCACGATATAAAACACATTAGTAAACAAACACCAATGTACTGAACATGGCCGACACAAATACACTAGTACCATTCTAATGGTTTCGTTTCAGTGATAAATAACAATGTCTCATAGCGCTTCGTTGCCGCTTCTATCAAATTTTCGCAGGAATGGTTGAAACTTAAATCATGGTAAAGTACTTTTGTCAATATTTATCTAGCAGTATAATTTGTTGTGTTAATAGTTTGGAAAATTAGTGTTAACGTAGATGTACAATTATTTTAGCGAAACAAAGTATCTCATTTTCCAAGATAATTTTTAAATAGATTTAGGATTTTGGTAATGACGGAAAAAAATATGATAGCTTTGACAACATTGAAACTGATAATATAAATTCAATAACACAGCGTTTAGACTGTTACGTGTTTTTGTCCCCAGCCGAAATGTCAACAAACTCGATCTTATTGTTCTATATCTATGCTAATTTCCTAAGGGTATCTGTGCGCTGGTGTGTTATGTTGTGTGTTGGTTGGTTGAGGCCTGTGTGGGCAGGAGCTGTTTCCAAGTTTTTTTATCTAAGAATCGCCAATTTTGCTATTACCACCCTTATGTTTGGGGAAAACGTTACCCAATCTTAGGGGGAAATATGATTTAGGAAAACAACGAAAACCTAAATCACGATTCTGTACATAGTTGTTATATTAGATTATAGTATGTTATGAGGGGGTAGGGGTTTATGGGGATTCACCTTATGGTAAGGGGTGGCGGTGATATTTGGGAGGAAGGGGGAGGTCTTGAGCGTCGGCCAGAAGTCTGAGGTTGGGTTGTGGGAGTTTGGCAACGGGGCGAATGAAGGAGTTGTTGCACCGACCAAACCGGCCACATAAAGCGCCAAAGAGGCCGGCTCGATTACGCAGCATGTTCTCAAGGTCAGAAGCCCCGTTTAAGTGTTTGAGAGAATAGAACATCCAAATAGTCTACTTCCCTTTGTTGAGCGAGCCTGACTCCCTGGAGATTTACATTGACGTCTTGGGGGAGCTGGGTGAATTCGGATGTTTAAAGATGATGAATTAATTGTGTTTTTTGAGGATTCAATGAGACCCTCAACGTATTGCTCCATCTGGTGAACTGATTCAGTAGGTTTTGGGTTCGGATGCTAAGTTGGTTAGAGTTTTGGGCTACCGAAATCAAAGCAGTGTCATCGGCGTATAGAAGACGGGTTGACGATGGGTGGTTTGGAAGGTCGCAAGTGAAGATGAGATAGAGGAGGGGGGCCAGGACGGAGCCCTGGGCCACTCCAGCAAGGGGAGTGAAAGATTCGGACATGGCGTTGCCTACTTTGACTTTGATGGTTCCATCCGAGAGATAAGAGTGGATGAGTTTGGAGATGTTAAGGGAGAGACCTATGTTCATAAGCTTTTTGATTAGTCCGGCATGCCAGACTTGGTCAAAGGCTTTTTGAACATCCAGAAGAACGGCTGAGGAGAGTTGATTTGTGTTAACTGCCGTGACGGCAATTGTGTGGAGAGAGGAGATTGCGTCCTGGGATGATGTTTTCCTCTTCACAATAGGTCTCTCCTTGAGCAGTACCCATCACCTGTGTCAATTTCATACATAACCTCGAAATCTTCGCTGAACAATCTCCCTCTAAAGAAATTGTTAGGCAGCATGAAACACATATGTGTATTTGCGGTTGCCTACTTACCAATTCTCGTATAAGGGCGACATCTAGACGTAGCATTTTCGGTCGTGGATGGAAATTACATTTCTATTGACATGAACACAACTTTATACGATCTAGCAGTATTAATTTGAACTGCGTAATGTTTGTTTGTTTATCTGCAGTTTGACATTTGAGCATTTGAATTTGAGCGCGAACGAAACTAATATGAGTAACTTGTATAGAAACCTCTTTTCTATAAATTTTGCCTACTCGCAGTTTTTATTCGGGACAACAGCTTAAGGCTTACAAAAGTATGCAATCCTATAAGCAGTATGAGGCCAGGGCTGTTCATAGTGTTTTAGCCAAATTGTGAAAATTGTGTTTAATATACAGAAATAATACAAATAGAACAAATTGTAAATCTTAGATGTTTATATATTCATAAAATAAAATAAATTATGAAAAAAAAAATTAATTGAATGGTATTTGCGAGGGACACATATTTATAAATGCACTACACACTACGACAATTTTGTCAAATGCAGTATAACCATCTCTTTCTTTAGACAACATACTCATTGGTATTGTTTCATGAAAAATCCTATTTTTTTTAAAGATCAATAATTCGTTCTACATGAATTCATACAGTGGCAATATTACGTGTATTTTCCAAATCAGTGGGATGTACTTGATTTTTTCCCTTTGTAAAGGCTGGTACTATATTTAAATTCGCACCTAATATTTGTAGAGAATCTTGAATTAAAAAACTTCTGTCGGCTAAAACAATATCACCTGGTAAAATTAAATTTAAAAAACATAATAAAAATATATATGTAAAAGATCGCCAAAAATACCTGTTATAAAATGCCTAGAACGAATACGTCTATTACTCACTTGGCTTTCAGAAAATGTACCACGTTTCAAATCTTTAATCCAAGTATTTCTTCATTC
Organism: Crepidodera aurea; assembly: GCA_949320105.2. Classification (NCBI taxonomy): domain Eukaryota; kingdom Metazoa; phylum Arthropoda; class Insecta; order Coleoptera; family Chrysomelidae; genus Crepidodera; species Crepidodera aurea. The sequence continues at coordinate 71,851,084 of OX439475.1, read as the reverse complement.
ACTAGACAACGCATTTAAATGACCCCCTCAGTTTGTCAAAACAGCAGTAAACCAGAAAAATGATACATTATCTCGTTCAGAACACATTGAGCATTTAATAACACTACAAAAATGTGGCATTTTACATTTATTTCTTCTTAATAAATAACTTTAAAAAAATCTTTCTGATGTTTACATATGAAACTAACGTTGTGTCAGCAAATATGGTCGCCTACGTCATCCTGGAATGGGCAAAAACGTAAAATAATTTTCGCAATAACGAATTTTTCAGTAATTGTTGATAATTTGTTTAAATTTTTAATAAATTAAAAAAACTGATTACTCCATTGAATTCTACAGAAAAAAATACAAAAGAAACTATGTTTCATTGTTTTATTTGAAATTTGATTTTTGTCGCGAAAAATTCGAAAAATCGTATTTGTCTTTGTATTTCGGAGAAAATAATGTACTTTTGATCAAAGATTTTTTCATAATCTACAACTTTCATACTGAATATTTTTCAAAACTATTTAAAAAATAATTATTTTTTATATTTATCTGCATTTTTATTATTACAATTGAATATACTCAACGTAAATAAGCCAAAAATCATATCCAAAGACACAAAGTTCCGACATAACACGAGCTCTAGGCTCTCGACTAAAAACCCAGAGTAGAAGGAATCTTTCCAAACGAATTCGAAATATACGTATGATAAGCAATTTTTAGTTTTTAACTGCTTCAAAAGAGGACCGTCGGTGGCAGCACCTCCAGGTGCCCTCTGAGATTTTGAAGCAATGTTCAATTTTAGAAAAAACTACTTACTTTTTCAAAAATGGTAAATACAAAAGTTGTTCAGCGGCAAATGAAGAACGGCGGATGGTAACTTTTTTATATTTTTTTCATGTTATTCGTTTTATGTATATAAAAAAAGTGATCATCTGCCATTCTACGATGCATAATAAGCTCGGATACAAAAAAATATTTTTTGTTGTTCAGTATTAACCCCGCAATTTTAACATTAGCATTTCCAATATGGCGGAGCGTTTAAAATGTATTTTATTAGCTTCTATTTTTTTGTCTTAGCTTGTGGCTGTAAAAGTGAATACTCACTAGGATTTGGTTGTAATTCACAAACTGGTCAGTGCGAATGCCTAGAAGGAGTTATTGGAGAAAAGTGCGATCAGTGCCCGCACAGATGGGCTTTTGAACCTAATTTTGGGTGCCATCAATGCGATAATTGTCATCATGCTCTTTTGGACGATTCAGATAAACTTTCTGCTATTATCGACCCTGTCATTTTTGACTTTGATGTGAGTATTTCATTTTCGTTTACTTTAATATTCATAATAACAGTTTAGAGTGTTTCTCAAAAATATATGGTTTATACCAGGTGGTTCTGAAGTTATGGTGACATTTATGTTTCAAAATGGGTTCATTCATTCATAGGGATGAAAAAATTTTTTCACCGAATATCCTCCCTCGAAAATGGTGTAATTTCATTTCATAATCATAAATTTACCGAATGGCACTTATCCCATATAGGGGCAATCAAAACTCGGAATCACTTTTTTCTGTTTTTTTCAAATGGAACACCCTATAAATAAGGCCATACCTTAGAATAGTCCACACAATGAGCTTCCAGAGAATGAAGTGTTTGCCTTAAAATTCATATATCTGATCTCAAATATTACTGTTAATTTATACTAAGTAGAGTAATTGAAATATCATGAATTAAATCAAATTTAAAGAGCAATTTAGACTGAATCGGGTTTAATTAATAATCAGTAAATATTATTTTAACCAATATTTTTGTTTCTGAAATTTAGTAGTCATAAATATAGTTAGAGAGATGACAACCAAAACCATGTTTCATAGTACCCCGGCTAAAACCGTGTAAAATCGATAGACTAGTTGACCCTAGAGCCGACTGGTGAGTAGTAACTTCCAGAAGTGTAGCATCTTCGCGGGGGGACATTTCTGCTGTGTAAAAAAAATTGGTCGACTGTCTTATAACGCCCCGTCTGATATTCAAAATGTACATAGATATTGTCATTTCATCGGTAAAATTTGCGTTTTCAGAAATTTTGCGCGTAGCGTTTGACCTGAGTGTATTTTCAAAAATGTCAAAAAAATTGAATCTAAGCGACTCACAGCAGCTCGGTTCATTTTTGTTTCAAATCATTCATCATATGGATGCCCATATTACAAAAAAATACTTCAATTTCTCGATTCATATGGAATAAAACCACTTATTTTCTTGAAAAAGTTTTCATTTTTTGACGTTTAGACTTCTACCCAAACAGCACCGAATATTCCATAAATACTAATAGAATATTCTCTTTGGGATATTGGATTATTCCTAGAATGTGCTGCTGGCGAAAATCTTAGATATTCCCAGAAAATTCTATGGGGAATATTCCCGGAATATCCAGAAAATACCCCGAATGTTCCAGGAATATTCTAAAAAGAATATTCCTATAATATCTTCTGAGAATGTTCCTTATATCTTCTGAGAATATTCCTTATATATTCCAAGAATATTCAAAGTAATTCAAGAATATTTCTCATATTCAGAATATACCCAGAATATTCCAGGAATATCCTAAAAAGAATATTCGTATAATATCTTCTGAGAATATTCCTTGTATATTCCAAGAATATTCAAAGTAATTCAAGAATATTGTTACAAATCCAGGCTACGCCCCTGGTATTTGAAACGCCACTGGATATTTTTGGACAGTGACGGATATGAAATATAAGTTTTTAGTTGTCAGTTGTATTTTTTGAGAATGAACGTTTTGCAAAGTTCTTGAGTTATTTTCATAAAATAACGAACCCCAGTTTCGTAACAAGTGGTGTCAGAAGTGGGATGTTACTGAGCAATTGATGGTGAATACAAGAAGTACAGCCTACGACAACATGGATGACATAGTGGAAATAATTAAACAACAGTTTGCGGGCCAAAAGAAAGAGGATGAGGAACGACGCCAGAAAGAGAAACAGGAGGAAGAAGAACGACGGCAGAAAGAGAAACAAGGACGCGAAAAAGAAAAACAAGAGGAGAAGGAACAACGAGACCAACAAAAACTATTTTTCGAACAGATGTTCCAGAAAACCGAAGGAAAAATCACACACCTGAAGGACGAAATCAAAACAGTCTGGAAAACGGTAGAAGGAATGGACTGCAAAATAACAGAAGAAGTTAGTGCAATGCGAGAAGAACTAGAAAAGAAAATCGCTTCACTGAAGATACAAGATCGGCCTGACAGAGTTGCCACACTGCACAATTCCGTAAAACCACCGATTTATGATGGTCAGTCAGCATGGTACCTGTACCGAAAGCAGTTTGAGGCTGCGGCAACAGCCAATGGATGGAACGATGAAGAAAAAGCTACTGCACTTATAGTGGCTTTGAGGGGACCTGCTTTGGCAATGTTACAGACCATCCCAAAAGACCAAAACTACAAGTATGGGGATCTCATTGCTGCTTTAGAATTAAGATACGGCAATCAACATCGGGAGCAACTGTATCGAGCACAGCTAAAAACACGAGTGCAGAAGTCTGGTGAGAGCCTGCAGGAGTTTGAAGCCGATGTCCAGACACTCATCCAGCTTGCTTATCCAGAGGCCCCGGAGGATTTCAAAGAACAACTGGCGGTTCAAGTATTCATTGATGGATTGAGGGATATCGAAATACAGAGGACCCTAAGATTGACACATTTCAAGAGATGCAGTGAAGCTCTAGTTCGCTCACTGGAAGTGGAAGCGGCTTTCAACATCCCCACAAGGCCCAAAGCGAGAGCGGTATCAATTGAAGAGCAACCTCAGGAAAATAAGCTGAGCGAGACTATATCACAGATGCTAAGAATACTAGAAAAAATGGAATCCAGGAATATCAGCGCCACCAACCAACCAAGAGGAAATTGCTTCAGATGTGGTAGGAGCGGACATTTCAAGAGAGACTGCAGGGTAAGGGTGCCACTACGCTCTTTATCACCTTCCAGGACACCTCCACGTTCGTACTCACCTGTGAGGACAGGAACATCTAGAGGGTCCTCGAACAGGTACCAGGAAAACTAAAATTAGCCAGCATATCGGGGCGTATGCTGGCTAGTGATAACGAAGCCCCCAGAGTCATCCACGTCAACAGAATAAGAAGATCCACCGATAGTTTGACTATTAGGGGAAAGGTGAACCAAAAAGACGTTATATGCACTGTAGACACTGGTGCGTCAGTTTCCCTAGTTCGTAGCGGTATCCTTGAACCAGGCAGTGTAAGATCACTTACATCTAATTTCGTTCTACGAACGGTCACTGGAGAGAATGCACCAATACGAGGGGAGGCTGACGTCACACTAACCCTCGGAAGACTACGAATTATGGAAACAGTTTTCGTAGCAGACATAGAAGACGAATTCATTCTTGGGATGGACCTAATAAGTGACTATGGATTTTCTTTCGATGGTGAGCAGAGAACCATGAAATTCGGAGGTGAAGAATTCATTTTGACAAAATCATCTGAAAGGGGGCACTCTGTGAGACTGCGAATTGCTAAAACGGTCAGGATACCTGGTTCATCTGAGAAGATCGTTAAGGCCAGACTAGAAGAGGACCCTGGGTACTGCGTTGGAATAGTACAGCCATGTGAAGAATCCCCTACCAAATTGTTACTTGCACGAGCTTTAATTAGGACAAAACAAGACATTCCTGTAAGAATTGCCAATGTATTTCCTGATGGAATAACAGTCCGGGAAGGAGACATCATAGGGGTATGCGAGCCGGTAGAATGGGTAGCAGATTGTGCAACAAGCGGATATCCAGATAGAGTAGACACAACTTATGATGTGGTAGGAACAATCGGAAAATCCTTAACTCATTTAACACCGAAAGATTACGAAGCTGCCATGAGATTCATTTTTGAGGAAAGTGACGTATTTGAGTCCACAGGGTCATCAACAGGGCGAACTAACTTGGCACAACACAGGATAGATACCGGTCAAGCCCATCCAATTCGACAACCACCAAGAAGATTGCCATTCGCCAAACAACAAGAAGTGGAAAAGCTTGTCCAGAAAATGACAGAAGATGGCGTTATCGAAGAATCATCGAGTCCATGGTCCGCCCCTGTAGTATTGGTTTCCAAAAAGGATGGTTCTACAAGATTCTGTGTAGATTATAGAAAACTGAATGACGTCACGAAGAAGGACAGCTATCCATTACCCAGAATCGATGACACACTAACCACGTTGGCAGGTTCACAATGGTTTTCAACGCTGGACTTGAAGAGTGGATATTGGCAAGTAGGCATACACGAAGATGATAAGGAAAAGACTGCGTTTACCACTGGTACCGGACTATATCACTTCACCGTTATGCCGTTTGGGCTCTGTAATGCGCCGGCGACTTTTGAAAGATTGATGGAGCTGATATTGCGCGGACTGACTTGGAAAACTTGCCTGGTATATCTGGATGATGTTATGGTGATGGGGAGGAATTTCGAAGAACACCTGGTCAACCTACGTGAGGTTTTCGGACGTTTAAGGAGTGCCAACCTCAAGCTGAATCTAAAGAAGTGCTCTCTATTCCAGAAACAAGTGGAGTTCTTGGGCCATACAGTCTCCGCAGAAGGAATTCAAACAAATGAATCGAAAATACAGGCAATTCGAGACTGGCCGAGACCAAAAGATAAACACGAAGTGAGGAGCTTCCTAGGCTTGTGTACATATTACCGCCGTTTTGTGGAAGGATTTGCAGACATCGCAGCTCCCCTTCATAAGTTGACAGGAGATCGAGTCAGCTTCCATTGGTCTACTGAATGTGATGAAGCTTTCCGCAGGTTGAGGGCAGCACTTTGTTCAAGTTCAATCTTGGCATACCCGCGGCAAAAAGGACTGTTCATACTGGACGCAGATGCGAGCAATATGGGGCTTGGAGCTGTATTGTCACAAGTGCAAGATGGTCAAGAGAAAGTCATCGAATACTACAGCAGGGTGATGTCTAAGCCCGAAAGAAATTACTGTGTTACCAGGAAGGAACTTCTAGCGATAGTCAAGGCAGTAGATCATTTCCACAGATACCTATATGGAAGGGAGTTTCTCATCAGGACTGATCATGCAGCCCTGAAATGGCTACTGGAGATGAAAAACCCGGAAGAAGAGAATCAACGACGTGGTTTACAGAATCCAACGCAGCCCTGGGACCAAGATGAAGGTTGTTCATCTGGAAAGATTGAAGCCCTATCATGATGAAGCTTTTGATCGGGACGATCAAAATTAGAAGGGGGGCAATGTTACAAATCCAGGCTACGCCCCTGGTATTTGAAACGCCACTGGATATTTTTGGACAGTGACGGATATGAAATATAAGTTTTTAGTTGTCAGTTGTATTTTTTGAGAATGAACGTTTTGCAAAGTTCTTGAGTTATTTTCATAAAATAACGAACCCCAGTTTCGTAACAATATGATAGTAATATTCCCTAAATATCCTAATGGGTTTTCAAAAAAAAAACTCACTAATCGGTTGAACGCTTCTTTATTTTCCAATATTCTTTCTACATTATCCAACATTTGTTTATTTTTTATAGGAAAGTCCAAAAAGAAATCCAACATACAGTGTCATTACAAAGTACGCACCATATGGGAAACTTTTTTATTAAGGGTTTTTCGACAAAAAGTTATTCTTGATAAAAGTTTGTGCATCCCCTAAAACTAAACATGCACCAATAAAATATAGTAAAACACTCATAATATAAGAGGAGCCTTCAAAAATTTTAATTTGAGACAAGAATAAAGTACCCTTATTTTGAAAAATTTCGGGAAATCTTATTTAGAAAAGTTGTTCAGCATTAAAAATACATCTAGATTTGAAATCATGGCCATCTAAGTGAAGTTTTATTTTTTTTACCCATTTTTTTAAAATGGGGACCACGAAAAAAAAATTGATGAAACGATGAATAGACAACTTCCTGTATACGATGGATTATTTAAAAAGCCTGTAATATTACAAATTACACAACTATTGTGTTAACCACGGTCAATTATTTTGAAGAGTAAAATAATTTTCAAATTTTTTGGTGCAAGGTTATTTTTATTTTTTGTTAACACGGAAAATTGCTCAAAATTATATAGTATTGTAACATGAACTTAATATTCAATAATATCAAATCACAAAACATCAAAATAAAATAAGTATTTCGGCACACTCATTGATTTTCTGGAGATTTTCTTGTTTAAAGGTTAAAAAAATAAAACTTCACTTAGATGGCCCTGATTTTAAATCTAAATGTATTTTTTAATGCTGAACAACTTTTCTAAATAAGATTTCCCGAAATTTTTCAAAATAAGGGTATTTTACTCTTGTCTCAAATTCAAATTTTTGAAGGCTCCTCGTATATTATGAGTGTTTTACTATATTTTGTTGGTGCATGTTTAGTTTTAGGAGATGGACAAACTTTTATCAAGAATAACTTTTTGTCGAAAAACCCTTAGTAACAAAGTTTCCCATAGGGTGCGTACTTTCGTAATGACACTGTATTAGTATTGTCAATAACGGATGGTAAAGATGTTCCTTTGAATAATTCTGTCAGGGTATCAACTTTGTCAGAAAGTTCTTGCAACTGTCGTGTGCATTCTTTCATCAATTTGCAATTTTTGGCCAATATTTCAGTACACGTTTTTTGAATTTGAAGTCTCATTTTATTCAAAACGCCTAAAAATGAAATGATCAGTGATATACCCAATGAAATTTTCATGTAATGAAATTAATAAATGTGTAGGTACTTAACTTACTTATGAGGCACAAACACACAGTAATACCACGGTAGTCTTACAACTTCAACTTCCATCAAATTATCTACATATTTCACGTGCAAAAACCACGAAAGATACAAGGTCATTGTAGACAAAAAGAGATGTCAAATGTCAATTGCACCATTATTGCCTTGAGGTTAAGCTACGATTACTCAATAAACGACAGACGCTTACGTGGTATGGTTCTGATTGGTCGTAATGGTACATCTCGATATTTCCTACCAATCATAATATGGTTAGTACAATAGTGTATTTTTTCAATTTGCCTGAACAAAAACTCATCTAATTGCACTTCCCGTTTCACTTTTTTCATAAGTTTCCTTTATTTTGATAGTGGTAATTGATTTCATAGAAATAATGGAGAATATTTTAGGAATATTCCATGGATATTCATACATGATTATTCCATGAATGTTCATACAGGAATATTCTAACAAGAATATTCATAGTATATTCTCCCGAGAATATTCCATGGATATTGGAATATTCTTCTCTCTTTTCGGATATTTAGAGAATATTATAGGAATATCCCGTGCTGTCTGGGTAAGTCTGAAGTCGTTTTCAAAATGACAACAAAATATATAATAAAACATTTACTATAGAAACAGTACTACAAAAATATGACATCAACATAGCACACATAGAAAAAGATTTTGAGATTGAAGATGTCAAAATCTGTTTCAATTATATTTTTGTGACGTTTCTGGGAACGAATTTTGAAAGGATAGCGCATTTGCATTTTATAAGAGAATTTATATTTCGTCATAAATGAAGTTTCTTATTAATATTATCATAAGAAAAAACCAGTTAAAAACTTATGATACTATCCCAAATTTTTGAAATATCGGCCGAACAATTAGAAACACATTCGTTATTATTTAAGCATATCAATGCTGCTTCTTTAACTTTGCGGTTATAATTATTAGGTTTTCTTAATAATCTAATTGAAGAATTCCATTGTATTTTATGACCAAAATCCCATGCATGTTCACATATTTTGGATTTTTCGAATTGTTTATTTTTAATGTACGATTGGTGTTCATTAAGTCTAATATGAAAAGGTCTAGATGTTTCTCCTATATAAAATTTATTACATTCGCATGGAATTTTGTAAATACAATTTTTTGTGTTTTGAATTTCATTAAAAGGTTTTTTATTTACTATTAAAGATTTTAATGTATTATTAGTTTAAAAAACTGTTTTTAAATTAAATTTATTGCCAATCCTTCTAATTTTTTCAAAATTCGTCCAAAAACGTCACAAGAATATGATTGAAACAGATTTTGACATCTTCAATCTCAAAATCTTTTTCTACGTGTTCTATGTTGATGTCATATTTTTGTGAGATCATCAAGTGTTCTGTTTCTATAGTAAATGTTTTATTAGATATTTTGTTATGCAATTTTGAAAACGACTTCAGACTTAGAAGTCGAAACGTCAAAAAATTAAAACTTTTTCAAGAAAATAAGTGGTTTTATTCCATATGAAACGAGAAATTGAACTAGCAAACCACTATGAGCTTCCGAAATGAATTACAAAAATACTGTTTTCAGACATTTTGAGTGTCGCCCATTAGTCCAGTAGACAGGTTGAAATATATGGGGTAAGGTGGAAAAGGGGTCGGAATTAATGAAAGTTTAGGATGTTGTTCAGGGGTGGTTAATTAATATTTTCCTCAAGTTTTTGACATCGAGGACTCTGTGCGAAAAAAGGTGGGAGGAGAAAACTGCAAAATTTTCGACCTTCCTCCAGTTTTTCCTCAATTGTTTTTTTCCCTTACGTCATACGGCAAAGACATCTCTGAACTTTGTTGTAGAGCGTTAAATTTCCTACAATTTTGACTATTCAAACATGTTTGTATGTCAAAAAATGCAGAATTCCACCTCATTTCTTCTGTTATATCCGAATTATAATGAAATATTGTTGTAATTATGGTTCCTTGTTAAAATCACCACCTTTTGACACTCGAAAGGTCGGAGTTGATCTTTAAATATGTAAAAACAACTGGTCTATTTTTGTGACCGCCACACATCAGATTTTTTGTTTTTTTAATGAAATAAATGTGATGAGGAAAAAATGAGAACTGACATTTTGAGTCACACGCCAGGTTCTATTGGATTAAAATGTCAGTTCTGTTGATTATCGGTTATTTTATATGATTCTAGACTAAAAAGTTCAGGGTGACGGATTTTTTAAGCCACCCGAAAGTTCGGAATTGATCTTTAAACGTGTAAAAAAAAGTAGTCTCCACCTCCAAACAGCCAAAAACCACCACCGTGACCAACTCGAAAAGAATTTTAACCCACGCCATCGTGTTCAGCATCCTCGAAAACGGGGGGGGCACGTACTTTGGGGGCATCAAACATTATTTGTATTTTCGTCTGAATCACAGAATGCAGCTGAATTAACTGCAAAGATGCGACTCTATAAGTAATTTCGTGTAGCTGCGTTGCAATTATATGTTGTGTAAAACTTCAGTTCTCCAACTGACGTGTGGGAATAATAAAAAACGATATTTTTTTTACAGACGGAAAATCGTTTACAAAACTACCGTGTAACTGTAGAACTTTTTGCCATGAGAAAATCTTATTGTATTTGTGTAAATCTATCGACTTATGAATAAAGCTTGTGGCGATAACAGGCCATTTTGGTTACTATTACTATTTGATGCGCATGAAAGAATATAATTGAAGTTTCCAAATATGAACAATATGTGATTTTTAAACAAAGAAATGTTTATAAATCATTTTGAGAATGTATGCAATTATAATTAAATAATTAAAAACATTTAATAACTTTTTCACAGTCTACACAATCTGGGTATTTTACAAGAAGAAGGCTAGAAAATATGAGAGAACAACTAGAAAAATTAAAACCCATATTTAATGGAGTTAATCCAAATCAGATAAGTTTAAACAGTACCATTCAAGAATTAGAAAGTTTGGAACAGGATTCTAAGAATTTGAATAGAAAGGTAGGTGTCTTTTGTTATTATTCTTCAATATATATTCATTTTTGAGGCTTAGGCTACAAATAATATATATGAAAATTATTTCAAATAACTTAAACATAAATAAATATTAATATAAACAAAAAATCACTAATTATTAATAAAAATAAATATGTACGTTACAGGGTGTACAAAATATAAACAATTATATTAAGATTGCCAAGTCCTAGAGCACCATTTGCAGTTTAGATAAAAAAATCAATAAGACAATTATAAATGTCTTTATTTTCTTTATAGTGGAGTAGATCTGGTTTTGAAAACGAAGTCGCTCTTTTCGAAAAAAAAATTATGATTTCATAGATTCGAGGTCCCTCTTTTACATGATCACTATATGAAAGCTAAGGGAGGTGTGGAGGGGGGGTTAATTAACATGTAAAGATATGGAAAATCGGTTTTTCGCACGTAACTCGCTGAGGTTTATTCGGATCGAAACGACTTCTATATACAGGGTGTTTCACGACGAGCTTACACTATCTGTATATTAGAAACTACCCTAATAGCACAAGTATATTCCTAAAATGTTCCAAGGATGTCCACGTGCGACAAACGGTATGTTCCGAGAATGTCGCAAAAAGTCGCGAAACATCCTGGGAACGTTCCCAGTAAAGCCGTTGTAGGCAAATTGTACATTCTAGGAATGTCCTATTGCGACATTCCTGGGACATCCTTGAATGTTCGTGGAATAGTCCAGGGGCATCCCCGTGGCAGTCCGTAGGACCCTTCCAATGATATTCAGGGAACATCTTGAGTGAACACTTTTTAGACATCAATAGACATTCCTGGGATAGCTTGAGAGCATTTACGGGGGGAGGGAAACGATGTAAGTAACAGTAAAAGTAAACAATGAATATATTAAAATATTTTTATTTATTGTATTATTTATTAGATACTATATAATCCTTATTCAACACACAGTCACAAAATCGTATTATGGTTGATGTTCTTTGTCGCTCTGGAGCTCTCCTCAACCAAGAAATTTTAATATCCTTTCTGATTGCTATTATATATTGGTTTTCTCTGCCACATCTAAAAGGAAAGTATTTTATTAATAAACAGTAATATTATTTTTAAGCTCAAATCTATTTGGTGGAATAAATATAACAGTATAGGTATGAATACCCAAAATGTGTAAACCTCACAAATTTCAAATGTCAGATATAAAAGTAGGTACTGTGTTTTCCTATAGTTATACCACCGTTCTTATTCATCCATTTTTATGTATATAAAAGAGTATCTTGAAAAAAAAACACGTACATATAATTCGAAATTAACCCAAACTTACCAACAATTACTTTAGCCAAGATTGAAACTCCAAAATTAAATTTTCCTAATATGTAAATTGATGTATGGCTAATTCGTCTAATAAATTTATGATTAATAAATGCAAGTACTCGGTACTAGAAATAAGATTCTGAAATAAATTTATGATTAATAAATGCAAGTACTCGAACTGAAAATATGAAACCTCTAAATTATCAATTACTAAAAAGCTGTTTTTCACTTTTTTAAAATAAATGTACATATTATATTTTCCATTTAAAATATTTTGGAATGTAATATAAAAACGCTTTTCATATAAATTCATATCGTATATTGATAATAAAGAAATATCTAGGTAGGTATTTTCGACACTGTTCTGATGCTACTGAAGTATAAAGTTTAGTATAACTACGTGAATACACCGTTTCCGATAGTATCGTACCGATTTAGGGAAATAAAACCCAAATACTTCTTAATTTTAATTTTTAATGGACTGTATGACTTTAACGTAACAATAGCAACAATGAACTAAACTGAGCGAGATGCGCGGTACGGTCGGCGCAATGGCTGCACGCAGGCAGGACCGTCCTCAAGCCCACTTTGTATAAATCGTAGCGAACACTACGTGTCACTGGTTTTTTGGGTAAAATTTTAAAGTAGGTTTATTGTTGTATATTATTCTTATAGGAAAAATCACATTGAATACAATGGTGACATTAAAAAATTTATAAATAGCCGTCTTCATTGTTAAAAGCGATTGTTTGTGAGCATTTTAATTTTTCAACCCTACTTTTTGGACTTTTTAACGAAAACGGTGACACGGACAAAAAAAATTTCAAGGGATGAAACATGAACAATTTATCATAACCCATGGTTTAAGACTTGCAGCGATTTTTTATCTGTAACCGTTCAATTGTTATTTACAAATTAATGCTCCAACATTAACAATTTTTTTTATAAAAGGACTTGCAAATTGATGAACGCGAAAGATGGGGATTTCGCAGAGATTTTTGGTATACCTGTTTCGAGGCCCCTCTTGACTAATGGCGTCAAACATCTCTTCACAAATTCAGTTGCCTCCACCATACTCTGTCGGGAACTTCCATCAATAAAACACAGGTCTACTGTTGAACATTTAGTCCATTTATTTTAACACAAAACAATTTTTACAATAAAAAATGAGGGTTTACGGAGCATTTCCGAACCTAACGCATTTTTATGTCTTACTTATAATAACTCTGTTCTTCTCCGCAGTGATTTTGGGGAGGGAGCGCTGTGATCGCTGGCATGAGAGAACCAGCAAACACCGCGGGAAGATTCGAAATTCGAACAACACTGATGTTTTTTTTTGTATTTCATTTTTTATAATTGCATGTTACTAAGTTTTCTATCTACATATATGTCTGTATATATGATTTCGGTTTTTAAACGATACATATGCAATCTGTGTCAAAATAATATGTTCCTGGAATGTCTTTGTGTGTATGTTCCGGGAATATCCTAAGTGGAACGTTCCGTGCATATACCATAGAAGGCCGGGACATTGGGACTTAAATGGAACCTGAATTGAACGTTCCGGGAACAAGTTGTGCTATTAGGGTACCTACACGATTTTTATGAAAATTGGATATATGGGTCTCAAGTTATGGCGAATTTATTGAAAATATTTTGAAAGACATGACATTTCCGGTTAAACCGGAAGTGAGCAGCAACTTTGTTATTTTAAATGGAACACCCTGTATATTATTAACTTTTCGAATTCTACATTAAATTTTAATGTCACTTTGTGTAGAATACCCTATACCTAGAATTTATACTTATCGAGATATTCATTTTTTTAATAAAAAATTGACAGGTGCAGACCTTCATATTGAAAATTCTGTGTGAACATCCCCAATACCAAATAAAAAATATCTTGTCTGGTTGATTAGTAGGACGATCAAGGTAATTGTTGACATGTCGAAAACTTCTTTTTTATATACAGGGTTGTTAAAAAAATGATGAAAAGTTCAAGTTCAAAAATGTCAAATATCTTAATTTTTTTAACTGAAATAACCATATTTTTATTCTTTTACTTAATTCTAAGCGTTTTTGAGATATTAACATGTATTTAAAAATATTGATTATTTCAGACTTATTATTGTGTCTGCGTCGGCCGTGTTATTTATTCTTTTATTTTAGCAGGCTGTGTATTTACCTGTCATAATTAAATAGTATTAATTGTCATTATTTGAAGTCATTCGCATCGTACAGTGATAGAAATGACTCGTTTGGAATTAAACAATGAAGATTATCTAAATTCACTTTTAATACATGGTGAATGTGACAGAATTGTTACTGTCAATTTTATTATCATTATTATTAATAACAGGCTTGACTTTCTTAACTTTTGCTTGAAAACAACCAAATTGTGTTAAATTGTTCTGGATATCTTGTAGCAAATAAAGCACATGTTCTAGTATAACAACACTGTCACATTCACCATGTATTAAAAGTAAATTTAGATAATCTTCATTGTTTAATTCCAAACGAGCCATTTCTATCACTGTACGATGCGATTGACTTCAAATAATGACAATGAATAATATTTAACTATGACAGGTAAATACACAGCCTGCTAAAATAAAAGAATATAAACTGCCCTTATTTTCGGCCTTATAATTAAGTAAAAGAATAAAAATATGGTTGTTTCATTTAAAAAAATTAAAATATTTGACATTTTTGAACTTGAACTTTTCATCATTTTTTTAACAACCCTGTATATAAAAAAGAAGTTTTCGACATGTCAACAATTACCTTGATCGTCCTACTAATCAACCAGACAAGATGTTTTTTATTTGGTATTGGGGATGTTCACACAGAATTTATTTATTAAAAAAATTAATGAGTAAGGAATTTTAATTTATTAGATTCGACATCCTAAGACCGGTTTCTGCCTTTCGGCTTCATCAGTTAGGCTTTTCGAATCCAATAAATAAAAATTCCAAACTCGTACAAGTCAATAGCTATATCCGCTATAAGATAACATTTTTAGATGTGCTACCATCTATGGTAAGAAGAGAGTATTGACATTAAATTTTAGGATGTCGAATCTAATAAATTAAAATTCCTTACTGGTTTACTCACTTTGTATTAATCTCTGAAAGGGATAAAAAAGAAGAGAGTGACATCTTGACTAGATTCAGTCAAAATTTAATGTCAATACTCTCTTCTTACCATAGATGGTAGCACATCTAAAAAAATTAATATCTCGATAAGTATAAATTTTAGGTACAAGGTATTCTACACAAAGTGACATTAAAATTTAATGTAGAATTCGAAAAGTTAATAATATACAGGGTGTTCCATTTAAAATAACAAAGTTGCTACTCACTTCTGGTATAACCGGAAATGTCATGTCTTTCAAAATATTTTCAATAAATTCGCTATAACTTGAGACCCATATATCCTAATTTTCATAAAAATCGTGTAGGTAGTTTTTTTCTCTTTGATTTGAGCCCTACAAGAACTCGATGCGATAATCAGGAAGGGTGGGAGCGATGTGAACGCGTTTTGCCCTGTAGAAGGGCAACGGATAGGGTTAGTGACTTCGTGCCAGGCTCATTTTCAAGGGCAATCAAAAAATTTTTTACCCCAAAGCTCTATCTATAGCCGCCATGAAATTAGATGCCGGAATAGTATTTGTGAGAGAGCACAGAGATGATGTGAGAGAGACGAGAAATGAAAGGGAGCGATTAGATCCTATCCCGGCATCTAATTTTACAGCGGCTCAGCGAGCGCACTCGCTTTTATAAATATATCACGCACACCTGCAGTCCTCTATAAATAGAGCTTTGTGGTAAAAAAAAATATTGAAAGAGAACTGATTGCCCTTGAAAATGAGCCTAGCACGAAGTCATTAACCCTATCCCTTGCCCTTCTACAGGGCAAAACGCGTTCACCTCCGTGCCACCCTTCCTGATTATCAGATCGAGTTTTTGTAGGGCTCAAATCAAAGAGAAAAAAAATCCGCAACCGATGGTGCATAAAAAATTTTCCCCACTTTACTCATTCGTTGCGAAAATCGAAAAATAAAATATGCAAGATCCGAAATTAATCGGTGTTTGCCCTCCACACCTCCCTTAGCTTTCATATAGTGATCGCGTGAAAGAGGGACCTTGAATCTATGAAATCACAAAAAAAAAGTTCGAAAACAGCGACTTCGTTTATAGGGTTTTTTCCGCCAGATCGACTCCATCATTAGGCTAAAGCAGCGGTTCTCAAACTGTGGTACATGTACCACTGGTGGTACATTACAATAATTTTAGTGGTACAATTTTTACATATATTTTTCAAGTTTTTGACTGTAACTAATGTTGAAGTGACGACTTTTCCAAGAACTGCCAATGGCGAAATGCTTTTATGGTGGTACATATATTTTTGTTTCATATTGTATGTGGTACAAAATTTGAAAAGTTTGAGAACCGCCGGGATTAAATATTTAAAAATCCAATTATATTATTCCTAAAGTAGTAGTACATCTGCAGTAGACTCTTGCTTCGTTTTATAGTAGTAATTTATTTCATTTTAATATACATTTTGTGTTCCAGTCTAATTACTCATTAGAAAACAGCGAAAAAACTAAAAATCAATCTGAAATACTAAAGGATAAAGTAGAACTACTGTTGGATGAAATATCACAAGTTGAGGAAGATTCTATTAGAACTGCTGAAGATATTGACAAGATATTTACCGAATTACATGAACAAGCTGGTAAAATATTTTTTATACTTCTACTAATTTAAAACTACTCTTAATTACCATTTTTATAATTAACCTTCATTTGACACTTAACCATAATCATTTATATACTATTTTTAAAAACTAAAAGGTGTTAAATAATAATTTTTACTAGGCGCGTCTGCGTTTTCGTTAGCTAACTTAGCTCTACCTAACCGCAGTAAAAGTTAGCCCAAATTTAATATCACAGAGCATAGAAAATAATCGATAAAGTCACGAGACGTTTTCTGCGAAACACCACGACAGCGTTAGTTAGTTAGTTAGTTAGGGCTGACATTATTTCTCAAAATATTAGGGTTGTACAAGGTATTTCATTGGGAGAGAGCAATATTTTATCAGTGGATAGGAGTCACTGGGTTCCCATATATTATGGGTCTACAGTCCCTTACAGCTGAGATACAGAGCGTTTTCTACATTTTGGTCATTTCTTCATTTTCTCCTGTATAATTTTATAATATTTGGTACACATACTCTCTATATCTTAAAAAATTAATTAAGATATTACTAATATTGAAAATCCAATCCCGGCTTTACTAAAAGTTGACAAATTCGTTCCGCTTATAAACAACACCCTGCATGTTAAATTTTCCAAAATATTTTATATCTAAAAAGAGGACAAAAAATTGAATTTAACGATATACTTTGTATATTTGCATATATGATTTTACTACTCATAAATAGTCAAGTTTTCTTAAATTTTTGGGGCACCAACGTGCTTAATTAATCCCATTAAGTTGTAATCAATATTATTTGGCCTAATTGGTTTAAAAGTATGTTATACCAAAAAAAAATTATAGTCAGCTAGGCCTATGAAAACAGATTTACAGGACCATACTAGGAACTAAATGTCTCATTAGATTTACCTATACAACGCCCATTTTATTTTATTTCTTAACATTCCTTATGAAAAATTGTGCAGTTTGGAGTAGAAGAGTAATAGTATATTACGTAATATGTGTTGTAAATGGCATTTTACACACGAAGCCGCGTACGGGGTGTTGAAGATACAATTTATTTTTCGTCTTTTTGCAATAATTTCTTTATTATTTAATATATTGACTTGAAATTTAATATGGTTATATTTTTGAGATAGTCAATCATAAATATGTTATCAATTTTGAGATTAAATAAAGAGGGCGCTACTTACACTCTACTGGATGAAGAAAAGTATCAATTTTTTTTTATCCCTGGCCTTTTTTGAATTTTTTTATGATACACCCTGTAAATTTGAACAAAAAAGGTATACATGTTTTAATAGCATAAATTCAGCTCATTTCGAGATATTTGCGTTTAAAATATTCTAGCCACAGTATCTATTTAATTTAAAAAATATCTGATATACAGCTTGTTGTGTTGGGATTTTCAAATTTTACAAATTTTTCTTAATCCGTATCTGGATTTTAACTGTAGTATAGTTCTTACATTATACGATTGGGCTACTAAAAAATGATACCTGTACCAAATATGAAAGAAATATACCAGGTATTTCGAAAGTTACTGCTTGTGAAAATGAAAATAATGCATTTGATTTAATTTGACGTTAAAACTGCAGTAGTAGAATGGGATGTGCACTTAAAAAAATTTTTTTAACTCATTTTTTTCCGTTCTTTTCAAATATCCATTCCAATTTTAAAAAAATCTGATATACAGGGTGTTGTTTTGGGGATTTTCAAATTTTGCAAATTCTTCTTAATCCGGATCTGGATTTTAATTGTAGTTCTTACACTATAGGATTGGGCTATTAACACACTATACCTGTACCAAGTATGAGAAAAATCTACAGGGTGGTTCTAAAGTTACGGCTTATCAAAATATTGGCCGAAATGGATGAAACACCCCGTATCTCGGTTATTAAAGGCGTTAGACCCATTAACCAAGGTTATTTAGAATCACCTAAGTACCCTCTATTGACAGTTAACGTATGTCGGTTTAACTATGAAACACCCTGTATAAACATTTTTAGATGTGCTACCATCTACGGTAAGAAGAGAGTATTGACATTAAATTTTGACTGAATGTAGTCAAGATGTCACTCTCTTCTTTTTTAAGGTTTTGATTTTTCGTGAAAAAAATGCATGTTTTAATGCGGTTTTTCAAAAATAACTCAAAAACTATATAAGTTTTTACAAAAAAGTTGTCATTACCAAAATTGTAGCTAATAAAAAATCGAATAAATTCCTTATTTGAAAAACATTTTAATATTAATTCAAAGTGAGTTATAGGTAATTGAATGTATATTTTTTTCGGCGAGTACTCAAATCTAAGTATTCAAGCTTAAATAACGATGCATTTTATAAAATATACTTACTCAACACTTTTCAAAGTACTCAGAAATACCTATCAAATGAGCTCTAGAAGAAGTTGATTGCATCAAAATTAAGCAAGTTATAAGGAAAATAAGATGACCCTTTCGAATTTTTAGGAAAAAGAGAAAAATAAAACATACATCATTTCCACAAACATTAAAATTTATAGTAATCCCTATAATACTTTCTTTATTTTAGTATAAGTAATGACCTCAAAAATGTTGACCGGTTTAGAATGTATATTTTTGAAAAAAAAAATATGATTTAAAAAAATCAGTATTTTTAAAATTTTCGTAAATTTCATTTTCTTTTGATAATAACTTCAAAAATACTCGATATGCGTAAAAAATGATAGAGAACGAAATCTGAGTTTTTTTTAACAAAGATTTTACTTTTTTTTTATTTTTGTGGGATAAAAAATAACCGAGATGGAAACGTTTAAAGCCTAAATTTTACTGCGAGAACAATGTAACCGGGGCCCTTTACCTTTTATCTTTTAAAAAATAAGCGATTTAAAATATTAAATTTAATACGATGTTATAGCCCTTGAAATTACCTTTCAAATGGTTTTTTGGATAAACCTGATATAAAAATTAACGGAGTTATTGTAAAAAAACCAATAACATTTTTTTGGAAAAATTTTTGGAGCAGAGATTTTGTATGTATATATAGGAAAAAAGATAGATAGTAAGTAGTAGACGTGTCGATAGGTACATGCTCTTGTGTGTATGTATATTTTGAAGATAGAAAAAGTGAAAGGAATTCTGTACATCTGCTCTTTGTGGAAAGAATAATATTAATAAAGTTTATCATAACCAATAAAAAAGATTCTAAATAATTAAAGCTATTAAAGCTGATAAAAAAATTTCCATTATTTTTATGACAAGGGGTAGTTTTTAAGGGTGGACAATTTCGCAATAAATAAATAAAGTAGGTAAATGAAGTTTCTTTAAACAAATTTTTTCAATGATTCTGCTTTAAGAGGGCGGTTTTGAAGGGTTGAAATTTCACAGTCAACCAAAAATTATATCATAAACATTAAACAAACTGTTTGTGTAATGTTAATATGCGATTTCATATTTCAGAAATATAAAAAATTATTTTTTCATGATTGTCGATTTAAGGGGTGGTTGCTAAAAGGGTTGAAAAATTAATTGAAATCATAAATCATGCATATAAATGTTGAAAAATATTTATTTTATTTAATTAAACGAGATTACTTACGCCAGAATGCTTAAATCTGCATTTTTTACCATTTTTCATCCCTAAAATGCACAAAGCGCAAGTCTCTAATTTTCATGCAAGTCGATGGAGGTTCACCGAAATCGGAGGTAATAGTTGATTTTTACCTTTATTCACTGTATAGTGGCGTCTGTGAGTCGGAAGGACATGGACCAAAATACATCAGGATTGAGAGTACCTCCCCCTCCCGTTTTCGAGGATACTGAACACGATGGCGGTTTCAGAATTACTGTTTTCGATTGCTGAAACGTCTTTCCCCCCGTTTTCGAGGATGCTGAGCACGGTGGTAATGTTGAAGATTACTTCCGACCCTCACCAACCCCTCCACAGGCCAAAACTCACCCCCGACAGGGGTGTTTTTAATTTTTTATATCAGCGGCAAAACGTCTGTTTTCGAGGATGCTGAACACGATGGTGGCATTCAATATCACTTCCGACCCCCCCCACAGGTCATAACTCTCCCAAAAGGATCGTTTTTTTTAATATCAGCGGCAAAACGGATGTCCCTCTGTTTTCGAGGATGCTGAAGACGGTGGTGGTGTTGAAAATTACTTCCGACCTTCACCTACCCCTTCACAGGTCAATACTCACCCTCGAAAGGGTTGAATTTCTTCCTAATATCGTGTTCAGCATCATCGAAAACAGACGTTTTGATATAAAAAATAAAAAACACCGCTGTCGGGGGTGAGTTTTGGGTTGGTGAGGGTCGGGAAGTAATCTTCAACACCACCATCGTATTCAGCATCCTCGAAAACAGAGGGACATCCGTTTTGCCGCTGATATTAAAAAAAAACGACCCTTTCGGTAGATAGTTTTGATCTGTGGAGGGGTTGGTGGTTGTCGGAAGTGATATTGAACACCACCACCATCGTGTTCAGCATCCTCGAAAACAGACGTTTTGCCGCTGATATAAAAAATTAAAAAACACCCCTGTCGGGGGTTGGTGAGGGTCGGAAGTAATCTTCAACATTACCACCGGGATCAGCATGCTCGAAAATGTGGCGAAAGATGTTTTTTGACAGGGAAATGATGTGCTGCCCGTTTATCCCCTTTAGGGGGTAGTTTTTTTCCGTTTTAGGGGGTTCAGCAATCGAAAACAGTAATTCTGATACCGCCATCGTGTTCAGCATCCTCGAAAACGGGGGGGGGGGGGGGAGGTACTCTCAATCCTGATGAATTTTGGTCCATTTTTCATGGTTTTTTTCCGACTCACAGACGCCACTAGTAGTAATATTGATTACAACTTAATAGTATTAATTAAGCACGTTGGTGAACCAAAAATGTAAGCAAACTTAACTATTTATGACTAGTAAAATCAAATGTGCAAAAATTAAAAGTATATCGTTAAATTCAATTTTTTGTCCTCTTTTTAGATATGGTAAAACATTTTTGAAAAGTTAAGATATAGGGTGTTGTTTTTTTTCATATTAATAATATCTCAATTAATTTGCTAAAATACAGAGAGTATTGTACCAAATATTATAATTATACAGAGTGGTTAAAATCACAGGTGGCAATGAAAAAATGACCAAAATGTACAAAACCCTCTGTATCCCATCTATATGAGACTGTGGACCCATACAGTATGGGTTATTTGGAATAACTTCAGTGACTCATATCCACTGTTAAAACCTTGCCCTCTCCCAATGAAAGAGCCTGAATATATAGGGAGTATACTCTACTGATTCATTTAAGGAATTTTTGTACTCATATTTGAGTTAAAGAAATTAGTTTATTTTGTTTGAGAGAAAAGAGCAGAAGTGCCAATGGTATACATCTGACAGATTATTTATGACAGAAGTTTATTTGTATAAATTAGCAATGCAACAAAAGTTAAATTTTGAAACCTATCTATCTATATATCTATCTGTGATGGGGGTGTCGATACACTGCGACCTATAAGATCTATTATGCCCCCTACTGCTGCCCAATCGTTAAGGATGTCTCAACGATTAGATCAGTTCCTCCAGTCCTATTGCTTTCAAAAAGTTCAGGATGTCGGTAGGCTTCAGGTTAGGTAGATCTTCCTCTTCTATTTGATATTCTCCAAGGTATCGTACCCTTGGATTTTGCAGGGTAATGCCTTCTGAGAGAATGTGGATAGAGGTTACCTCCTCTTCCTCGCAGAATCTGCATTCTTCTTTGTCTACTAATCCGAGTTTCTTTAGCAGTGCCCTGTTAGGATACCCGTTAGTATTCTGAGCTTATTTTTACTTTTACTGACGCACTCGTCAGATCTCTTCTGGTTATAGTTTCCCAGTAGTGTCTTGGCCTGTCTCAGTCCTTGTAGCCCTATCCAGTATTGAGATCTTTTGTTATTTACTTCTTTTCCAAGTTCATCAAGTATTGTACTGGTGCTTATTCCGCAGAAGGGTTCAGGTTCCAGAAATGGTGTTTCAGCCACTTTTTTGCGAGTACGTCTGCTATTTCATTACCCTCCACTCCAGTATGTCCCGGAACCCATAGGAGGGTAACAGTGTTGTTCTTGCCTAGTTCGTTTAGATTGTCTAGGCACTCCCATACCATCTTGGAGTTGATTACGTGGGAATTCAAGGCATTAATGGCTGCTTGACTGTCTGACATGATGATGATCTCTTGTCCTCGAAAATTTCTTTCTATGTTGAACTGGACACATTTTCCGATGGCGTATATTTCAGCTTCGAAAATGCTCGGAGATTTGCCTAAACTTTCGGAATATTTGGTTCCAGGCCCATATACTCCTATTCCTTTTCCTTCTGTTGTTCTAGAACCACCTGTGTACCATTTAATGCCACTTATCTTGAGTTTTGGGATGGTATCTTTGTCCCATTCGCTTTTGTTACTTAGCTTTGTGTTGAATTCTTTCACAAACCTAAACTTCTTTGTCATCTCATCTTGGGGCATGTCCCAGGTTTGGTGATTTCCAGGAAGGAGTCGAAACTTGCGTTTGGTTTATCCTTTTCTGGTCATTCAGTAGGGTATCCTTATCGTTATACTCTCCACTACTATATGGAGGGGTGTAAGGCTTAGGATTACCTCCATGGCGGCCGTTGGGCACGTTCTCATTGCACCTGTTATGCATACGCAGGCTAGTCTTTGGATTTTCGCTAGATTTGCCTTTGTACTGGCCAGCTTAGTTCTGCTGCCCCAGACTACTGCAGGATCATGCCCGGACGGAAATGGATGCCTCCGAAATGGAGCTTATGCTCCCACCCGTAGCACATCTCTTCTACTAGTGCCTCCTCCAGTTTAGTTTGTTCGTCCGCACTGAGGGATGTCTCAGGGAACGCTTTGGGGAGGATGGCAAACTTTTCAGTTTTCACGGCAGCTGCTTAGCTGCCACCCGTGGAGGTGGTGGTGCTTTGTCCCGCCTTCCTTCTTTAGGTGCTTGCTTTTGCGTTATGCTTTGCGAGGTGATGCTTGTCTCATCCCGTTTTCGTTTTTCGGTTTTCCCGTGCTCCGATTCTTGGGTTTTGTGCCCCAAGGCTTTCTTCTTGGCTTCCTCAGGTGCAAGCCCTTGGTTGAGGTAGTGCAGGTACCACCTAACTCCTGCCCCACTGAGTCCACGTCTCAGAGGGTCATCTCTATCCCGGGTTGACCCGGTTCGGGTAGGTGAGGCAGATTTCTCTTCTGCTCTCTTTTCAGGGGAGCTTCCCGCCGTGTCGAAGAGACCGAGGAGGATGTGGAGGGAGCGTGGATGCTCTCTCTCTCCTTCTCTGTCCTCCTTTCTCCCCCCCCCCTATTCTTTCCTTGTGTGGAGGTCTCACATAAGGGGTTTCTTTAGTGAACGGATGGCAGGCACCATTTTAGTGTGAGTAGCGGGGATGTCCCGCTGTGATTTTGTGGTTTTTTTCCTTGTCCATGATTAATCCCACGAGCAGCAAGGGAACAAAGAGGTCGACTCCTGCAGAGCCCAGCATGCAGGAACATGGAGGTCCTCAGGTCTCCAGAGTCCGCTTACTCACGATAAAGCTTCTCCTTTACCACGCATCCATCGGCATATGCTGTTCCACCTTGGCTTGGGGGGATGTTTATTGTGGCTCCCATCCACTTGGCCGGCCGGTTAAGGCAAGCCCCCACATCCACTGAATATTTCCTCAACAACCACCAATTCACTGGATCCGGTGTATATCAGGCAGGCTTCCACAAACTCTTTCTCCACGCTGGGTTTCCTGATATCTTGAGACTTCTGTGTCAACGAGGTGCAATGCTATATAGCTCTCAGTGCATGACCACGGTAGTCTCGCTGAGTTGTCCTTGGTTTCACTGCCCCTCCCCGCCCCTTCAGGCTCGAGGAGGGGCGAGTTATGGAAACAATCAATGTTAACACTGCACTTTTCAGAAAGGTTATAAATATATGTTAAACATAAAAAATTATCAGATCTTTGTTAGTTTTCAGTTAATAAAGGTTTCACTGTAGAATTTTCTTAACTTAACTGGCGGCTACTTGGCCCCCCCACCAGCGTCGAAGACTCACAGTTCCTTGGGGAAGTGAAACCTAACATCTTAAAATTGTATTGTATTGATTACTTGGTTGAAATAAAAATTGTGAAACGCGCAATGTTTCAATACACTACAATTTTTGTATTTTTTTAAGGCAATGAAGTCGATAAAGCTCTGAAAGAGGGACAAGCGATTTTTGATGAAATGAAAGCTTACAATCTAACTCAGAGAGAGATAAATGCGAACAAATCTATAAAAAAGGTAGAAGAAATTTTAAAAAACGTCAGTGATTTTAAAGTTCCTGTCGAAAATTTGAAAAACCGAGTGGATGAAGTTGAAAACGATTTGAAAACTTTCAATAAAAAACTCGATGGATTATATAATCATACACAGTTTTCATTAAATATGGCAAAAGAAGCAGAGGACATAATTGGAAAGATTGGGTAAGTCAAATTTTGTCAAATTGTAAAATAAAAACCGATTTCCTACAAGTTAACTGTCTGTTTTTCAAAAATATCTCGAATTGTCTTTATAGTAACTATTTGTCAGATATTTCATTTTTTTACAAAAAAATAAATTGAAAAATTCACACGTCAACAAGCACTGCATCGCGTCTGGACTTCAAACAACTACTCATTGGGCTACATGCCCCAACAGGCATTGAATTACATAGGTCCAGACGCGAGTGGAACCAAAACGCCTCGGGACGTAAACCAGCAACTTTGAGTTTATTAAAGGAGCTAGATTCTTAGACCGGTTTCGGCGTTGTTGTGTCTCATCAGTAAGAAGTAGACAGCTCGACATCGTATCTCTAAACGATGCCTGAAGAATGCATTCGACTCGCCTGGTTCTTGATAAAAATAATTGCGTTATAGCAGATGTATCAAGAACCAGGAGAGTCCAACGCCACCTTCACTTTAAAATCAAAACCAAAGTTTGCAGTTTTAGAGAAAACTGTAGAAATCGAAATATTTTTGAAAAATCCAAAGTGTTTAATGAGAGTATAGTATTTAAACTGACTGAAAAATGCATTGGACCCTGCCAGGTTCTTAATAAAACTGATTGCGACGAAGCAAGTGTATTAAGAACGAGGAGAGCCCAACGCCCTCTTCACTTAAATACAAAATCAAAGTTGCAGAGTATAGGCAGCCCATCGTGCAGGCTAGGATAACAAGGCCAGACTAGCAGTTTTTAAAACAAATAAATTATCAATTTTCTCAAATGTGACCCCAATTTTTATAGAAAAATCAAAAATACAAAGTCACTACCACAACAAATATAATATAAAATTATATTCTTATATTTACAAATGGCAGTTCCTACTGACGAGGCACAACAATGCCGAAACCGGTCTGGCAATGACAGGCTCCTTGAATAACAAAATCAAAGGGTTGAATTGGTTAGTAACCTTCCGACACGCGTCTGGAACGTCGTAATTCAGTGCCTGTGGGGCTTTAGCCACAGGAGTAGTTGTTTTCGATGCAATTTGTGAATATAAGAATATAATTTTATATCATATTCGTTCTGTCAACATAACATGTTTACGTTTGTTGTCGATTTAAGAGTCCGTCACCTGCACACTCTTGGGGAGAACATTTTACGATTATCGAATATCTATTTAAAGTTGGGCATAGGTATAAACTATTGCTAGTTTTGTAGGATGAAATATTAGTGTATAATAATGGATGTCTGATGTTTGCACACTGTACACAAATATCTAATTATTATTGGGAATTTCAGGGAATATAAAATAAAAAAAGAAACTAACATAAACATACAAGAAAACCGTAGTTTTTTCAGGCAAATAACTAACGGCCTAATTTCAATTATGTTTACCAAAAAAAGTTCAATGTAGCTATTTCATAAAGCTAAGTGTCCACCTGAGATAAAATCTCGAGAGAAAGTCTCGAGATTTGTCTCAGGGTGTTGTCCATTTGAGATAACTTGCGGTGTCGTGATAGGTATGGGAGACTCGACAGTGACTTTAGAGCCAATTCCGTGTCTGTTGTGTGACTTGATCTTAGGTATATGTGTCAAAATGGATTCGCGTTTAATAATTGCGTATAAAATTGTGCAAAAATGGAAAAAAAAAGAAGTATTCGGTAAGGAAATCGGTAGTTTGTCGAATTGACTTGGAAGCCGGTTCAACTCTCGTAAATGAGATGCGGTTGGAGAATGCACAGCAGTTTAAAAATTTTATTCGGATGACTGCAATGGAGTTTGAACTGCTTTTACAACTTTCATAAAAAATCATTTTCGTCGTAAAAATTTTCTCATCTGTCCATTGTCGTACACTCATTTTATCAAATTAACTAAATTAATTTTACGACAAAAACAAGCAACGCGCTGTCAAAAGTCAAAACACTGTCTGAGAGTGCTATCAGCTCCTCTAGCATTAACGACGGAATGCTTGAGAATAGATCTCGAGTGCTGAAAGAGTATGTATCCACTTGCGACACGCCCAGTCTCGGCGGCCAATAACGGCTTGTTTCCGAGAGTGCTCTCAGTCCCATATCGATTTGTGAGTCTAGTCTTCAGCTTCTTGAATTACCGGGAGAATTAGCGGGTGAAACCAATTTGACCAATTTCTTATTAGTATGTCTCAATTGGGTCACAGCTCCTTTTGTTCAAATGCATCGTAATTTTTCTTCATTTTTACAAATGAATTTTATGGTTAACATTTAATTATTTAGTTATTTCTGATCGATTGGTTATATATGTAAACCAACTTAGTGTACCGTTATTTGTTACATGTCTTTCGTTTAAAGTTTTTAATAAAGTGTTAATAAATAACATGTGTGCTTTAATTATGGGGAAGAAAAAATGAAATCATAAAGTACAGTCCATTTAGACCTCCGAACAAAGCTTAAAGAAGTGGTGATGCCACAAAGCAATTGTATCGGCCATCTTTGAAAGCTGTTGCACAAAAATATTCAAATCGAATAAAAACAGTATTAATAATACATATAACTGCTCCTGTACATAATATTGAATTGTTTGTATTATTATTTAGTTTTTTAATAAAATACCATGACTTTTTTCCTGGGAGCTTTCTGAAAACAATGCAGAAAGCCGCATCTCGATATCTGCTGTCCCTAAAAATTTCCGATTGATTTCCTAACTTCCCTGGACTATTTGGTTTTGACATTATTAAAAATGTTTCGAGATGCATCAAAATCTGTATGGAAAAGACGGATAGATTTTTGTTTAAATTATTTATGGGCATTGGAGAAGGTTAGTGAAGATAATTTTTTTTATAATACGCTGTTTACAGATGAATCCATTTTTCATAATAATGGATTAGTCTGACGGTTAAGCATACAGATTTTGATGCATCTCGAAATATTTTTAATAATGTTAAAACCAAACACATAGTTTCAAAGATAATTTTTTCGGATCATAGTCTAAGCTGATCAAATACAGGGTGTTATATTTAGGAAATACGGTGGAAAAATAATGTAAAATTTAACAAAAATAAAAATAACTCCAAAATTAATAGATTTAGGTATAGTAGACCTTTATAATTTTTAAAAGGTAATGGAATTTGCTACATAATAGGATTATAAAATAGAGGGTGTCCTATTTAAAATAAGAACGATATTGTCGTTTGAATATGTCATTAGAGAATGGCCCCATTTTGGACGATCTGTATAATTTTAAACAACTCTAAATAAATTATTGCTTTCAATTGTTAGTCTAATTTTTTTCAGTTAAAATAGCATTTGGCTGATTCCATAGGTTTCGAAGTTATTGGTTTTCTTGTAAGTGCTTCCTTCCATTTTTAGAAATATCAAAATATCTCGAAAACTAAAAAGCTTAATATAGGGAATACTTAAGACAGTTTATCTTATTTTTAAAGTATAATCTATAAATGCAATAAAATATAGGGTATTCCATAAGAAATTATATAACTATGATACGCCATGGGACAACCTGTATATTTCAAAATAATTTTAAAATGTAGCCTTTATCAACACACATATCAATGAATAAAGAAAATTTTCAAAATATTAACCGTTTAGCCACAATAGACCGTTTTTTTTACAACTTTGTGACTCGTCCATTTCCTTATGTCACGCGCAAATTGACAGATTATTGAAATATACACTTTTCTGGATGTAGATAGATAGATTTTTATTTAATTAGGAACCCATAATATACATATAAATAAATAATACAATAAAATTACATAATATGAAATCACTCTGAGATACAAGAAACTACAACTAATAACGTTTAAACATGACATTTAGAAGAAAAAAATAAATATCTAAAGAATAATACGAATAATATACATAATAATATGAAATATAAGTTAATAAAAACATTGATTGATTGATTCGTAAGAATTCTCTCATTTTACTTTTAAAACTGTGTAATGTATCATCATTTTTAATACTATTTGGTAGAAGATTAAATTGGCTAAAACCTTTAAAAAAATAAAGAATTCATAGTACTTCTATATGCTGTTCTTTGTATATAAATATTATTTATGCCTATGAGTGAACATTCTTATTGAAAGTAATATACTGCTCAAAATACTCAGGTGTTGTGCCGTTTACTATTTTAAAAATAAAAACCATAGTTAGATAAGACAGCCGATTTTCTACCGACAGAGTATTTAGCATGTCCCTTATGGGGGTACGACGATTTGTTCTTAAAATAATTCTCATGCCCCGGTTTTGTAGTTTTTGCAGCACATTTATTTTATTTAGATTAAACAAAAATAACACTGATGCGCAGTAGTCAAAGTGTGGCTGGATAATTGTATTATACACTGTTATTCTGCTTTCCATTTCCATAAATACTGTGAAATTCTGCTGAAAAAATGTCAAGGTGGAATCCTAAATATTTTACTGCTGGTAATATTTGGATTTTTTTACCATTGATGTTAATATTGTAGGTGTTTAGGTTTAGTTGATCGTGTTTATATTTAGTAGTAAAAATCATTGCTTGAGTTTTTTTTTTACATTTAACTTTAATTTGGTTTTACCCAAATACTTTCTTATTGCGTCTAGAACTTTATTCATTTTTTGAATGGCTTTCTCTAAGTTGTCATCGCTACAAGCTATTAATGTGTCGTCCGCAAATAGAGCAATAAATTCTGTTTCAATAAAAAGTTCGATATCATTAAGGTACAAAATAAAGAGTAGCAGACCCAGCACACTGCCCTGTGGTACTCCTATACTGTTAGCCCTATCCCCTGAAACTTGATTTTTAAATCTGACTTTTTGATTTCTGTCGATTAGATAGTCATTAAACCAAGCCAACTGAAAGCAATAGGACTGGAGGAACTGCTCTAATCGTTGAGACATCCTTAACGATTGGGCAGCAGTAGGGGGCACAATAGATCTTATAGGTCGCAGTGTATCGACACCCCCATCACAGATAGATAGATAGATAGAACCAAGCCAACACTCTATCTTTAATACCATATTGATTTAATTTAGATAACGTTATCTCTCTATCAATAGTCTCGAACGCCCTCTTCAAATCTAAAAATACAGCCACAACAAATTTGTTACTGTCCACTTATGACTTAATATAACAGAGTATCAGCTGTATAGCGGACTCGCAAGAGAATTTTTGACTAAAGCCTGACTCATTTCTCAATAAAATTGATCTATCAGCTATGTTACTTAGAAGATATTACTATAAAAATTAAAAGTGAACCTATTCCGGTTGTAAAAAAATCTAAAAATTTAGGAATTATATTCGACTGTGAACTGAGATTCAAAGAACATGTTATATTACAAATTAAAAAATCTTACCTAGTTCTTAGAATGCTCTATAGAAACCGTCATATCCTTAGTTTTTCTTTGCGCAAACTGTTATGTGAATCATTGGTCCTATCGATTTTAAATTATGGCTTAACTATTTATTATCCTTGCTTGGACCAAGTGACTAAATATAGATTGCAAAAAATTCAAAATGCATGTTGCAGATTCATATTTGGCCTAAGAAAATACGATCATATTTCACACAAAATTCAAGAACTTAGATGGCTTAAACTAAATAATTTATTTCAATATCATATGTCAGTGTTAGTTTATAAAATCTTATTAACGGGTATGCCTTAATACCTAAAAGAAAAGCTAGTTTATCGCGGGGATATACACAATATGGATATTAGGAATCCTTTTACTCTGATGCTACCTAGATATCATTTAACCATGTTTCATCGGTCGTTCACTTATCGTGCAGTTTCGGTATATAATGCCATACCCCTGCATCTGAAATCGCAGTCATTAAAAAATTTTAAAGTCCATGTAAAATCACTATTACTAAACCAAATAGATATATAAAATACAGTATTGTACTAAATATGTATTATCGTTTCCTTGATAATGTTTTTTCTTAGTGTATATTTTGTATAAAGGGGTTAAGTGGAGTAGCTAGTAGCTAGACTTCGCCTCTTTAAATTGTTTACTGTATTGTATATCACAATACTAAATACAGGCAGGCACTTTATTATTATTATTATGTTTTAATAATTGCTCATAAACGGCCATTTCTAATATTTTTTCTGTTGGAGGTAGAATGTTTATTGGCCGAAATTCTTCTGCTTTAATAGTATTTTTTCTTTTTGAATAGAGATGACTGTGCTAATTTTTAAAGCTTTCGGAATTTTACCTGTATTAAGTGATGTATTAATTAAGTTAAGAATAACATGACCAATTGTTTGAAAAGACTCTTTGATCATTCGACAGTTCAGTGTTTCGTATAATGAAAATTTGTTATCTAAATTGTTGATAAGTTTTCTTAAATCTTGCATAGAAAGCATTTTAAAGTTTTCGAAGTTGAGATACAAATTGTTATTTTCATTACTCCACTTGCCACTATTCTGAATGCTTTGCACAATATCTTCAATACTTTCAACAAAATATTCATTGAACCTATGCGCAATTTCCAATTTATTTGTTACAATCTCTCTGCCTTGACCCCTTTCAAAACTAATAGAATTTGGACTTTCAGGATTATTATCATTAATAACTTTTTTTAACGTTTTCCACATTTGTCTGGGGTTATTTCGGTATCTGTCAATTTTTTCGTAATAGTATTGTTCTTTTTTCAGTTTTAGAATGTAAACTACGCTATTTCTATAAGTTTTGAAAAGTTGCCATTTTTCCGATTTCTCATTTTCCTGACAATTTTTAAAATGTTTATAAGCCCTATCCCTTAATTTAATTTCAGTTTCACATTTTATCAATAATTCATCAAAAATATAATCCACGTCCACTTAACTTACCTTTTCTTAATCTGACGCGCTCGAGTTTTTCTAAGGATCGATTTTTTTTTACTAATCTGACGGGCTGCCCTCAACGCACCCCCCTATATTAAGGGTTCATATATGGTAGGGGTATACTACAGGGTGCAAGGTTTCTCCCCATATGGATTTCTGACGCGCTCGAGTAACGCGAATTATCCCCGCTTGGCCTCCTCCTCTATAAAGTTGCCTACCATTTTTATATTCAATTTTTTTTGGTATCTCTTATGTATGCATATATAATTATTTATTCAATAAATACAATGAATGATAAGCGCTAAGTGCTTATGATAACAGAGCTACTGATCACTAATAAATCACCCTTATAATTCATGTTTTCTACAACAAACGCGAATAAAACAGGTCTGTTATGAGAAATTTGGTTACAAAAAAGTGGCATTTCCGATGTTTAACACCCTGTACTTCGAAAACTAGCCATAAAATCGGTTTGGGCCAATGGTCACTTTTTGTCAGAGCCTCGAGTTCTACAACATACCAAGTTTCAGAAAATTTGACGGAAAGCCATTTTTACTAAAATGATATTCTAAACAGCCATGACCTGGTCTATCGTCAGTTCCAATATTGTACAAGGTTTACCGGACACCCTGTATACGTCACTACCATAAATTGTGGGCGTTATGAATCAAGTGGTTCATAATATCGGAAACCCACCATGCCTCAGAGAGCATGTAAAACCGTCGGTCCATATATCTATAGTCATTATGCCGTGTAGAAAGCGGTACACCCGTCACACGAACTTTATTTTATAATGAATTTGACATATATATCGATTTTTAAATTTATTATAAAAAACTACTAGTGTTCATACAATACGATTTACACATAAGTATCTCATACAATAATATACTTAATATTATGAACATTAGGCAGAAATAAATTAACTCTTAAATACAATTTAAATACAAAAATACAAACAAGAAGTTAATATATAATTTTTTAGTACTTTCGTTTCGTTTCCTCTTTTAATTTCCACTTCAATAATTCCATACACGTCACAGCATCTTCGGCACTGTCATGTCCGTTAACATCGTTCTGAATAATTTTACGAAGATATTCACTGGCGAGTGCTCTCAACGCCCTTTTATGCGGAAGTCCCATTTTATGAGGGAACAAAACGGCCGTATCGATAACATTACCGTGGACGATTTTCAAAGCTTTCATATCGGACTCTAAACTATGTCCCACTAATATCGTCCTTGAATTACATAAATGTAATATATTAGCTTGAACTTGTAAAATGCTCGTACTAGTCCTGTCCATTTGTTCTTTAGTAATACCCGAGAATTTCGTATTATAATCTATGATAGGATTTAAGGGTTTTACTAGAGATTCATACACGGTTTTACATTCTATGTCTACTATCGTTACTCTTGTAAGTTCTAATCCCCTCGTCGTATAACACATCTCGCAGTCTAGAGCGTAAACTGCACGACTGCGTGTATCTTCTTCGATATCCGATTCCATAGTTGTTTGGAAACCGTCTAACTTTGGCGATGTAAAGCCATCGAAAACGTGAGTGTCTGAAGTAGCGCAACCTATTTCGTCGCTGATCCGACAACACAGGTAAGTCTGTTCACCTCTTATCGTTCTCTTTTTCATAGGGTGATAGCAGCATTCCTCATCGAATAAAGACCATCCATCATCGTCTACCTAAAAAAAAATTTGCCTTTATACAAAATATGCGTAGCAAAATACATTATTTTAATTCTACTAGTCACTTGCTCTCTCATAAATATTACTGACTGTGACTGATATAAGTCATTGCTTGACATTTCCATTTCCTTTAAAAAAATTTAATTAATTCTGGATGAAATTATTAAAATCCCTAAGAAAATCAAGCTCAGGATACCGATTCGCGCTTCTGAAATCTCTTATTATAGCTGAGCCCAGCCAAGGAGAATTGCCGAGGCTGCAAAATATGATTTCATTCATTAGATATTTTTCAATCAGGACTTCTTTAATAATAGCCCAGTTGTCAGAGATTTCGACCTCGAACAAAATGTGATGTCGCTGAAACTTGGCACTTAGGTACTTGAAAGGGTGTAGAAAACGATAAAAAAATATTTGCTGCTCTAAAGGGTAAACTAACTTCACAATTTTAAAAATATTTTTTCTATTATATCTCGAAAAAAATATATATAAATGTCGAAAAACTAATAGCACCGCGTGAAAGAGCGGAAAATTTTACTTCAAATTATCTTATAAGTTGTTTTAAACAAAAGTTCTTATTACTATAAAAAATTATTAAAAATAAGAAAGCAAATTCGAACACTGAATTTGCGCCAAGCTGCTGCATACAAATATTCAAGCGAAGCGTTCGGGTAAAAACTAAAGTATCTTTGCCTAAAATATACGCAAAAAAATAAAATAAAAAGCATTTTAAAGAGGAGATTCTAAGCTTTCTGAAGAAGCCATTAGTTTTTATTTATTTATTTTTTTTCTCATAGAAAATTTGACCGGAAGTTTTTTTTTCTAAAATTTTCACTTTATTTTATAGAATTGAAGATATATATCATTAGGAGGCATAACAAAAAAAATCCTTGTACATTTATCATCATTATACTTTTACTTTTGATTTAAAAATAATTAAAATGATGAATATTGTCTCTGTTTAATAAAACTTATGTTTTAAAATGATCATTTTTTTTACAGTATTCATTTTTATTTTAAAAATGGTGTTTCTTTATTTATATAAATGAGAAATTATTTTTTTTAATAAAGTTAAAGATACACTTTATAATATGTAATAATTCAAAAATTGATACAGCTTGATATTTTTGAATAACTTTTAATATAAGACATATTTAAAAAAATGCATGTTCTTTGCTTATTTTAATTCATGCAACTTAATTTTAAGCTTAAAAAATTGATTAAAGATACAAAATGAAAGATTAAATCCTAAGCTTTAAGAATATATTATTCATTTTTTGATTACGCATTCAGGTTATAAGCAAACATTAATTGAAAACACGTTAAAAATAAAGAGAATACCATGAAGAAAGACGAGCGCAGTCTTTCACTGCATTCGTGTTTGTGCGTGCGAGCTGTTATATTGACATTTTCAAATAATAATCTACTTAGACTTAAAGAGAGTACTTATATAATATCTACAAGAATTTCCTTTGAAATTATAAAGATTTAAGATGGAGGAAACTTGTTTTGTGTGCAAAAAAAGCTTGGATACACAAGAAATCGTTTGCATAACTCAAGGATTTGATAAATTGAGGAAAGTTAGAACAGAAAGAAAGGGATGGTCATTTTAAGCTACTCCGAGATGTAAGCAGCATAAGAATACATGTAAAATGTCGTGAAAAATATACTTTAAAGAGAGAATAGTCAACTCATGTATAGTAATTCGTCTGTTAATGGTGATTCGTTACAATCGACTTCACAAAAATTTAAATACAGTGCTATTAAAAAAAAAAGTAGATAGAAAAAGAATAATATATAAAATTAAGTTGAAAGACGAAGCATAAGAACAAATTAGATAAAATAAATATAATATAAACGAATGGGTATAATTATTTAAAAAGATACTTAAGTTTTTACCCTAACGCCTCGCTTGAATATTTGAATATTTGGCGCGCTAGACAATATTTTCGGTAATTTCAAAACCATTAACAGTTAATTGAATGTAAAGACATTATATTACATGACAATTAATCTTTTTCATCAATGTAAATGCTTATTTGCAATAAGAAATAAAAAATTGTCTGTATTATGAAAAAGTCGTTTTTTTGGTTTTCTGCATTTTTAACGATATTTTTTCATACAAACAATATATTTTTTCATACCACCTTAAAGTCGCGGTTTCAACGAAGAAAATGAGCACTGATAAAGCTAAAAAATTGAAAATTTGTATGGGAACTTTTTAGATTGAAAATTAAGCTTTTTTTTAAATTTAAATTCGTATAAAATCGAAAAATAAATATTTTGCTTTCAAAAAATTACACCTTATTTAAAATGCAGTGAGGAACGTTTTCACCAAATTTCATAAAAAATAATGTTTTTGCGACAGATAAAAATTAAAAACAAAAAAAAAACGGTCTTTATCGTTTTTCTGAATAATTTTGAGGTTATGTTGCAAAATAATTAATACAATAGTTTTACATTTTTTAATTATCTACAACTTTTACATTAAACTTTTTTTGATACTATGCATATTTCAGCCACAACTCGTAAATACCCCATAACCAACCCTCAAATTATATATTTAGCTACCCTACCCCCCTTCCGGAACTTTTAATTTGTCCAATTGATTTTTTTTAATTTCCTTATAATTTACACAAAATTTTCCGACCATCCACATGCTGCTAAGATTTTTTTTTTCGAAAATGATTGGCGCTGGTTTTTAATATTTTTTTACAGTCATACAAATTTTCTTTTAAAATAACTTATAATATAATTTTTAGTAAAATTTTCCTCTCTTTCACATAGTGCTATTAGTCTTTCGAAATTTTTATAATTTTTTTTTTCGAGATATTATAAGAAAAACCAAATTTTCCATTTTATTTTCGAATTTGTGTGAAGCTACCATACACTTTAGAGCAGCAAAGATTTTTTTATCGTTTTCTACACCCTTTCAAGTACCTAAGTGCCAAGTTTCATCGAGATCACATTTTGTCCGAGCTGTTGATCAATATCCTTCTCTGGCAACTGGGCTATAAGTGAACTTTTTCAATTCAACAAACTTGCTAACAAGGTTAAGTTAGGTTAAACTGTCAAACAATGAAGGCATAAGGCGACTCGATGAGTGATATCATAGATTACTTCTCAATAAATGTATATGATATATAATATTCATATTTCGATACACTTGAAAAAAAAAATAATATTGTGCACAGTTAGAAAACGAATAACTTAGTCAGAATGTAAATCAGTTTCGTTTGAATAAGTAAACGATTTATATTTATATTAACATTATATCATTTTTGAAATCGAATTGTTTTTCAGGTCAAAATACATAGAAAAATAAATATGACAAATATGACCCGAGAATTATTTTGAGTCTAAAATATAAAAAAATTATTACCAGAAATATATCTGGGCGTGGCCCTGGTTTTAAATATTTTTTTGGCCAAAAATCCGTCATGGTTTTATAAAACCAGTCATAGCCAAAGAACGGTGACAGGTAAAGGCTCCAATGAAAAATGTCATATAATAAAATTCATAAAAAAATTGCTGATAGTGAAAATATGTGAAGGCAAGACACACTGTGGAGAAAGGTCAAAATAATTACAAAAAATCGAAGAAACTTGAAATTTGGTACCAAATGTAAATAGGGATCAGTCGATCAAAAATAAATTAAAACAAAATTGGCATTTCCGGATTTTTCAAAAATAATTACTAGAAATATATCTAGGATTACTCTGAAATTTAAAAACTTTTTAGTCCGAGAAATCGTCTTAGGTTCATAGACAAAATAAATGAAAAACAAATTTGTAGAAGCTGAAAAGTAATTTAAAATATTAGTAATAAAAAATGAAAGTAATACAAGTTGCGAAATGCATTTGACAAAGGTGCTTCAGCATACAGCTAACAAAATAATTTCATATTTAATAAATTAATAATCCATGTAGGTATACTGAATAAGCGAAAAATGACAAGGATTTTTATTGACCAAAAACACTAAAATATTAATAATTGAATCCAAGAGAACAAAATTCTTGGAACAGGAAAATATCGAGAGAAAATTGAGCTTTTTGAGAAATTTTAAAATAATCCTTGAAAAGACACACCAAAAAGATTTAAGTACTATAATAATAATATAAAATTATTTAATAATAAAATAAAATAACTAACTTGATAAAGTTTATGACATCTGGAGCAAATTCTCTGATTCTCATCTAGGTTGGAAGGTAAGCAGCTTTTGAAATTCGTTATTATAGCTACACCATGTTCATTACTTTGTTGTGGATATCCATGTATGTTCAGCTCTTCTTCTGTCAAAACCCAGTGTTTTACTTTGTTATAAAATTGAATAGCTTTTGAATCCATACTAGATTCTTCTCCGGTATCATCACCAGCACCTATAAGTCCTAGCCCATTCTTATTTCGTTCTTGAATTTCTTTTCTTAGACGATTAACTGTTAGCATAGCAGAATTTCGGTAAGTTGTAAGTACTTTACATTTTTCATAACAGTTAAATTCTTCTTTTAATGCCCTCGAATATGCTTCTTCTTTCACAATATAAAGTTTAACACACTCATCTGCTATCATAGTCAAAAATCTGGTTCTAACGTTCACGGGAAGTTTTGATTTATCTGCTTGAATGACATCTGGTATGTCTGATAAAGAAATTTCAGGTACATGGGCAATTCGATTCCCTAAAAATGTATATATCACTCAATATGGATTCCGAAATTTCTTTGCACAATGTTGCAGGGAATACTTTGTAATAATAGTAAATAAATGAAAGTAGTACCAAATGCAAAAGGCATTTCATCAAAGTCCTTCGGTCATTAGCTAACAAAATAATTTAATAAATATGCAATATGACAAACATTTTATTGCCAAAACAGATTTATGTTTGAAAGTTATTTAAAGACTAAAATGCACACCATTTTATAATTAGAATTATAACGTTGTAAAGAATAAATTAATATCCTATGACTGTTTCTTAAATAAAAATACTTGTCTCTATTTGCTCACCTAGTTTTTGCACCCTACCCCCGATATATATTATATAAAAAGTTAAGTAAATTGAAATAGGTAATCTTTCCCTCAATAGTGAAAACACTTCGATTGTCAGCCTTTTAGAAAACCAATAAATATTTCTCACCCACATACTCGATTGTGGATGTATGTATATATTGTTTGTACTTGTTATTCCCTACAAAATGGGAGGTTTAGATGGCATTATCAGTTTTATTAACCTATCATTCTTCATTTGGTAATTGGTAGCTTTAAGCTTTAGTAACTTTAAGAAGATAACACACTGAGTTTAATTTTTAAAGTATTATATATATAATAATTAATGGAGAGACATGAAATTTAATTTTTAATTTAATAATTGTCACGCAATTTTTGATGATTTAAGAGATTAGCCTTGTATGAGACAAACGTTAAAAATTTCTAAACTGTGTTAACCCTAAAATATTCACTATTTAATTCAAATATACCAAAACCCTACATTTACAAACACACTTGTACACGATAAGTAGATTTTGGAAAAGAAAATGATCAATTTTTCATAGTTCAAGTCACCATTTAGAAATAATAATAATTAATTCATTTCGGAAGCTCATAGTGGTTTGTATTTTAATTTCTCTCTCTCTTTCCACTGGATTAAAACCACTTAGTTGTTAAAAAAAAATTTTATTTGACGTTTCGGCTTTCCAGATCGAAAGCCGTTATCAAAATAACGGCTTTCGATCTGGAAAGCCGAAAAAAATAAAAATTTTTTTTAACAACTAAGTGGTTTTAATCCAGTGGAAAGAGAGAGAGAAAATAATTAAATTCTATTAAACGCCTTAACAGAAATAACAGATAGAAAAAATACAAAATTTCATTTAAAAAACAAAACAATTTTAAAGAAGAATTTTTATAGTGGAAAAACTAAAACATTTTAGGTATTTAAATTGCTTTCAGCAAATTAACGACTATATCGTGAATAGACTGAAAAGTTAACCGTAACTTATGTCATGAAACATACAGGGTGACCCAGGGGTGTGTGCATGCTCCATTACTTTTTTTCTACCCAAGCTATCGATTTGATGTTTTTTTAAACGATAGGACCGACAATGAGGCACATTCTAAAAATATTTCTACTTATATACAGGATGTCCCAAATAAGATACACAACTAAGTTCTGTTTTTTAAACGGCAACCCCCTATTTTTGTTACATATTTAGATTCGCCATTAAATTGTCGATATTACGCACCTAGATTTCTTCGACTTATTTGCAATAGTTTTTGACTTATGTCAATTTATGTGTCAAAATAGCGTTGTGCAGAGATCCACAAAAAATTCAGAACTGTTCAAGATAACTTAATCAACTTTTTTCCAGTCGATTCCATAAGCTTTAGCGCATCTTTCGAGATGCAGACAAACTTGGAGTCGATTACAAATAGCAATAACTCGACTTTTTCAAATGCATCACCCTATATTTTATTAAATCATTGCATGGCATTTTTTATGAGCTTTTTGCTGATATAGGGTTTATGGGGTTTATTTTGTAAAACTTACGAGATTTATGCAAAATAAGAAATGTCGAGAAAAAAAGGAATCGAGTACAATTTTGAAAAGAAAATGTTTCAACAAAGTGAAATTGTAATAGAAACAGAAATACATTACAAAGTAAACAATTTTAGTAATACAATTTGCAAGAACATAAAAGAATGATTAATAGGAAACAATGTAAACATATTTGATTTATAACAAATGCTCGTAGGTCACCGACAACATCATGTTCCACACAAAAATCATTACTTCATGTTCTTGTTGTAATAGTACATTATGCAACGATCTTGTAATAATGGTTATTAATACACGAGCATTAACCGGGATACGTATGGTTTATGCAAGTGTATTAATAACCATTACATGAGAGTTACATACACTATTTTTTCTACACCAGATAAATAATGGAGAACTATAAATATTATTTGTATTTCTCCAGACCATAAACCGTTGATATAGTTTTCGTACACTTTTTGTTTTGCATTTTCTGCTTTCTCCGATATGCGTGTGGAGGAGTTGATGGCAATTCTTCTATATCGCTGATATCAGACATGTTGATAATATAATTATCGAAGTTTAACTATATTCTACGAAAATTTAATACCTACTGATTTTGACAAATAAAACAATTAGATAGGAATCTAGGACAAACGTCAAATGCACAGCATACAGATTTATGCAAAATAAGAAATGTTTGACGGTTTATTCGAGAAAAAAATGAATCGAGTAGGCCGTTGTCATAAAATTTGACAGATTTTTCATTACGATACAGAATTTTAACTAATAGAAACCCATAATTTATCAATCAAGAGAAATACAAATAATATTTATAGTTCTTCATTATTTATCGGGTGTAGAAAAAATAGCGTATGTAACCCTCATGTAATGGTTATTAATACACTCGCATAAACCATACATATCCCGGTTAATGCTCGTGTATTAATAACCATCATTACATGATCGTTGCATAATATACTATTACAAGAACATGAAGTAATGATTTTTGTGTGGAACATGATGTTGTCGGTGACCTACGAGCATTTTTTATAAATCAAAAATGTTTACATTGTTTCCTATTAATCATTCTTTCATGTTCTTTCAAATTGTATTACTAAAATGGTTTACTTTGTAATGTATTTCTGTTTCTATTACATTTCACTTTGTTGAAACATTTTCTTTTCAAAATTATACGAGCCTATCAAATTTTACGGCAGCGGCCTACTCGATTCCTTTTTTTCTCGACATTTCTTATTTTGCATAAATCTTGTAAGTTTTACAAAATAAACCCCATAAACCCTATGTCAGCAAAAAGCTCTTAAAAAATGTCATGCAATGATTTAATAAAATATAGGGTGATGCATTTGAAAAAGTCGAGTTATTGCTATTTGTAATTTGTCATTTTCAAATAATCGTAGTAGGCGATAGAACATCGACTTCGAGTTCGTCTACATCTCGAAAGATGCGCTAAAGCTTAAGGAATCGATTGGAAAAAAGTTGATTAAGTTATCTTGAACAGTTCTGAAGTTCTGAATTTTTTTGTGGATCTCTGCACAACGCTCTTTTGACACATAAATTCACATAAGTCATTTTAATATTGCAAATAAGTCGAAGAAATCTAGGTGCGTTATATCGACAATTTAATGGCGAATCTAAATATTTAACAAAACAGAACTTAGTTGTGTATCTTATTTGGGACATCCTGTATATAAATAGAAATATTTTTAGAATGTGCCTCATTGTCGGTCCTATCATTTGAAAAAAACATCAAATCGATAGCTTGGGTAGAAAAAAAGTTATTATAAAAAGGCAAAAAAAGTGAGAAAACTGAAGCTAATAAAAATGTACTTCATTCTCTGAAATTCAACCTACAAAAAATATTTCATTCTATCTATCAGTTATGTACAGTGGCTGTTAACATTATAATTTGGTTTCCTTACCTTTTTGGGTTTGTGCTATTGTTTTTATTGTAGTTGTTGGTTTTATCCGAGAAATTTTTTCTTTAGCTTTTTCCATAGCCAATACATTTCGAGCTGGCGCAATCTTCTTCGGAACAAGTTTTTGTGTGACCGAAGATGTCTTTGTTGTGCCTTTTAAAATATCATCAATTAAATTGTTAGACGATGGACACTGCTCCATTTCTTTAAGTTTTTTTCTTTCCCTAGCTGCTTCAAGTAACGATGGAGGTGGTCTTTTTGTGTATACGGATTGATGCATTTCATTCATTAACAGTTCTTGTTCTCTGCTTGCTTGAGCCAATTTTGCAATTTTATAACGATCAGTCAATGTTTGACCCGGGGTCTGAACAGTTTTATTTTTAGTATAAACATATTTTAAATTACTGTAGTTTCTAGATGAATTTTCAACATTAGTGTGAGCTATTCTTTTTTTACCCTGATATTCATTTAAATTATTGTCATTTCCTATTGAAATATTAATTTCTTGGGATATCCCATGTTCTGGCTCGATTTCTTCAAGTTTTGGTGGAGGGTTATACTCATTAAATATTCTGTAGCATTCCAACATGGTCTCATCTTCATTGACATCATTATCTGAATCTGTTTCCGGAAAATTAGTTTCCTCCAAGAAATTAAATTTATTTTCAATTAACTTTACTTTCTTTATATCACTTTCTTCGGGTTTACTTTCTTTTGGTCTATCTCTATATTTGGTTTTATACTTTTCTTTATTTTTTTCAGAAATTCTTTGCTTTTTATCATTGTCTTTACTGCTTTTATGTTCTTTACTTTTACTGTGGTTTTTATCATCTGCCCTATGTTTTTCCTTACTTTTCCTATGACTTGACTGATCCCTCGTTTCTGAAGAATGCCTTTTATCATTTTTTAAATCTGATGTTTCTTTGTCACACTTTTCACTTTTCTTCTTATGTGTTTCTTTATGTTTACTGATGTGTTCCTTTGATTTAGTTTTATCTTTTTTCGTTTTTTTATCATCTCTATGTTTAGATTTTTCCTTATTTGAATGTGTGTCTTTATGTTGTAATGATTCTTGACTTGGACTTCTACTTTTATCTTTGCTTTTATGTTTTTTCTCATTTTTCTTGTGAGGACTAGATTCTTTTTTACTAGATATGCTTTTTTCTTTATTGCCCTTATTACTCTTGCTTGCAGATGTGTTTTCACTTTTTTTTTTAGAACTATCACATTTTGACAATTCCTTACTAATAATCTTATCAGTCTTATTGGATTTTTCATTATGTGCCTTTTTTATAACCTCTTTTTCATTAGTATTAGTAAAATCAAATAATGTTTTATTTTGTACATCTGATTTAGTGACACTATTTTTAAGATTAAAATCTATATTATCACCTTTTTCACGATTACGTCTCTTTAAATCATCCACTTCGTTTTCAGAAAAAAGTTTTCCACTTTTTTCATTTGAATTAATAATCTCGTCAATGAGATCAAATTCCTTTGACAAGTCTTCAAAATCTATGTCTTCTACATTTTGTAAAGAAACAGTAGGGTCATATTCAACATTAGCAATATTTTGTTTAATCTCATTTATCACTTCCAAATGTTCTTTATTTTCCTCACTTGGTGGATGATTTTTATTGTTAGCACTAGATAAAATACTTAATGGAGTAGGATTGTAGGTTGGATTAGACCTTAGCTTTTTATCTGGCCTAAATGCAAGGTCGGGTACATAACTTATCGGTATGTGGCTTCTATTATTATGAATATTAGCTAATTCACTTTTAGGAGTTGGTTTATATGTAGGTACAACAGAACTTGCTTGTTTTTCGGATTCTGCTACAACCTCTTCCACATGCTCTGACTGTTTTTTCCTGTGTCTAAAGTGGCAGTATGGTCTACCACATGAGCTATTAAAATAGGGACACTCAATATCCTGAAAGTATCCTTTTGTGGGCAACATAATCACAGCTAAAATAACCACATAACCTATTTATTTACAAAAATTGACAGTCGCCCTTCTTCTTTTTTAACTTGACTTGACATCTTCTGGTAATTGTTGGCCTACACTAATATGCTATAACAGCATCATAAACTTAAAATGTGTTCTTGTGTGGAGAAATGAGTTCAACCAATAACGTTTAAAAATAGAACGAAACAAACGATAACGAGAGTTTAGGTCATTCAACGTAATTTTATTTCAATTTTATCTACATTTTATAGATAAAACTTCCATCGTTATTATTAAATAGCAACTAAAATAGTTTAGGATTCGAAATAAATATTAATTTAACAATCATTCAAACTCGCGAGTATAAGCGAGATAGTGAAATAATAGATTCTGCGACTCGGAAATCAAACCCCCCCCCCCCCCCCCCCCCATGACTATAATTTATACAACATAATGAAATGAAACGATTTGCAAAGAAAAGATGTGCAAAGAAACTGTCTTACATAATAAAGAAAGTGGTGTTTCTTATAACGCAATAAAGAAAAATGTATGCAGCTTCCTTATTTTACTAGACTT
The DNA here is from genome assembly GCA_949320105.2 of Crepidodera aurea. Classification (NCBI taxonomy): domain Eukaryota; kingdom Metazoa; phylum Arthropoda; class Insecta; order Coleoptera; family Chrysomelidae; genus Crepidodera; species Crepidodera aurea. The sequence goes on along the minus strand of OX439475.1, from coordinate 71,806,347 downwards.
ACTAGTAGCAATCTAAAAGTGTTTTTATTTTGTTTTAGCCATTTTTAGTTCTAAGTACTTTGCTAGTCTCTTTGTGATTATAATTTTTAGTATTAATAAAATTTTGTTTTAAACATGTTCTCTTTAGTCCAAGAAATGAAGTAAAATCATTCAGCAGAAACTAGTAGGTAGAAAACTTTCGTTAGTACTTAGCAATTGATATAAATTACCCTTTTTTAATGAATTAATGTTAAATACAATTTTTCATGAAAATAAACTCCTCCCGAGTTATAGGGCGTAGAAAATTAAGATTTTCACCACAAAAAAGGTTTTTTAAATACAGTGTGTGTCAAATTAAGTCGGCACCATATGGGAAACTTTTTTATTCTTAGTTTTATGAAAAAAGTTATTCTTTATAAAAAGTTTTTTTTAGTCGTATACGAGGTTTGTCAAAAAATACGAATTTTGCTCAAGAGAAAAGTACCTTTATTTTTGAAATATGAAAAAAGTCATTAAAAAAACTTGTTTCTAATGACATTTTACGTCAACAAACCTTTTTGGACAAGATATTCCAACTTTAAGAAAATTTTAATTTTTAACATTTTTTGATACACCCCCGTAACTGACAATTTTGAATTGATATGAACTAATTTTATGGCCTTGAAGGACAAATGTCTTTCTGAGGAGCATACATTTAAAATGATTTTTTTTCTATGATTAATACGAAGGAATATATAGAAATTCTTAAATGGGTGTTTAAAGAAACTGGATCCTTTTAGCCTAAATATCTGGAAAAATATGACTTCCACAAAAAATGTATATAACATCCTAATGCCAGGTGTGATTGCCCACTCGACCATTCACTGTTGGGTTCTAATTAACAGTGCTGTTCCTAAAGTGGCACTGGGAAACAGTAACAAAGCCTGCACAGAACACGAGGCTAATGACCAGAGTAGTCGATGCCGTTGATACTGAAGTAAAAAAAAAACATCCTAATGAGAGAACAACATTGGGAACATTTTAAGACCATCCAGAACCTTTTAACATACGCAGAAAAAAGTTATGGACAAAAGAAATTTTTTTCAGCGCCATCTAGTCTGTTATTTGAAAAAAAATCCTTTTTCAGAAAGTCGTAACATATGTTTCTACAATTGTCCCTATGGGATAATTATTTTTTAAGTTTTGGTCTGTTAAAGTTGAGATAAATTTTTGTATTTATAAGACATTTTCAATTTTTGGTCAATAGCGTGAAAAGTATTGATTTTTGAAAAAATATTTAAGAGAAGACTTTGAGCAAATATGTATAATTTCAATTTTTTTCTTTTGTCTGTAACGAGATATGGCCGTTTGAAATTATATACAATTGCATTTATAACCGTCAATGTCATTTTTCAAGTCAAGTATTGAAAAAACGTTCATTCCAATGAAAAAGTTTGTCATAACATGACATTTCGACGATATCTTATGTATTTTATACGTATTTCATTCTATCACTAGAGACAGAATCTTCATTCCGTAATTGTTTAAAAAAATAAGGTTTGCCATGAATGTTAAATTAACTGTCAGTATTAGTTGAGGTGGTCTTAATATTGGGTTCTAAAAACTTTTAATTTATTAAAAAGGAGAAGAAAATCAAACGATTCAGATGTAGAATTTGAAAATACTCCCCCAGAAATAAAAAAATATGCAGATAATATAACTCAAAATTTGCTATCGCAAAAATTCAAGCTTGAATATAACAATACTACCCAGTGTTGAGAGATTGGGGTTTCATTTTACTATATTTAATTTCTACTTTCTGTGGCCGTGGAGAAAGTATAGTCTGTTACTCTGTTGGAATGAAAATCCGACACTCGTGGTTCCTCCACTCGTGTCTAATTCTCATTCCTTGTTACAGAATATACTATTATTGTACATCTCAGCCAAAAAAAAGTTAAGGGCAAAAAATACATTTTTTTTTTGAGGTGAAAATCGTAATTTTCTACGCTCTATAACTCGGTAAAATATTCCACACCCCCCGTTTTCGAGGATGCTGAACACGATGGCGTTATCCAAAATTATTTTTGACTTGACCCCACCCCTCAAACGGCTAAAAACCACCCCCAAGATGGGGGAATCGTGAATTCCACGTCTTCCACCGGCAAAATATATCTTCCCCTTCGTTTTCGAGGATGCTGAACGCGATGGCGGTATCCAAAATTAGTTTCGACTTAACTCTACCCCTCAAACGGCCAAGAACCACCCCCAAATTGGGGGAATCGTGGATTCCGCGTCTTCTACCGGCAAAATATATCTTCCTTTCCGTTTTCGAGGATGCTGAACACGATGACGGTATTCAAAATTATTTTCGACTTAGACCCACCCCCACCCCACCCCTAATGGCCAAAAATTATCGTCTACAGGGTGAAATTGTTTTTGTGCTGTAAACAAGAAAAATCGCGTCATCTCCCTTTTTTGATGATTTTACATCTGTACACTGACTGGCCACATCCCCCAAACGACCAAAAACCACCCCCAACGAATCGCTGTGATTAGACACTGGCTTACTCAATCTGTGGGTAATTAGACCAGTGCAGATGCCTTTGAAAATGGTAAAAAGTGAAATAAAATAATAGTAGGATGAAACCCATTGGAAAAGGAAGAGAATATAACAAGCATGAAAGGAAAAATAATTAACGGGCGATCTGGGGTCGGGAAGTGGAAGGGGGGAGTTTTTAAGGGTAGAAAACTGTTTATCTCGATTTCCGGCAAAACTACAAGTCCTATGGAAAAAAGTTAAATAGCAAAGTAGTAGGTAATAAAAAGATCTACAACTTTTGTATTTACAACTTTTTTCACATAACCTCAAAATGTATGTGAAAAATTCAAATAACCAAGTTCTTATTTTTATTATCTTTTACAAAAAAAAATTTTTCGCGAAATTTGGTGAAAACGTAAGATTCCATGTTACATTCCATCTTTTTCGAGTAATTAAAGTATACATTTTAATAAATAGCTCAAAATTGTACATGATGATTTAAAAAAAATAATTTCGGATTCGAGTTTGTTCGTTTCTTTGCATTTTTTGAGAACATTTACCATAGTAATGTATATTTTTTTACACCATCAAAAAGTCGAGATTTCAACGAACAAAAAGCCCACCGAGTTTTTTAAAAAAGCAGATATTTTGACGTGAGAGTTTTCGATTGAAAATTAGACTGACTGCTTTTTCGACATTAAGTCAAAATAAGGTTAAAAAAATAAATATTTTAAAACAAAAAAATTACAGTGTGTTTGGTACATAAAAAGGTAAGTTTTCACCAAATTTCGTGAAAAAAAATTTTTTTTTGTAAAAGATAAAAATAAAAAACCAAAAACTTGGTTATTTGAATTTTTCACATAAATTTTGAGGTTATGTGAAAAAATGTAAATACAAAAGTTGTAGATCTTTTTATTACCTACAACTTTGCCATTTAACTTTTTTCCATAGGACTTGTAGTTTTGCCGGAAATCGAGATAAACAGTTTTAAAAACTCCCCCCTACCATTTCCCAACCTCAGATCGCCCGTAAATTATTTTTCCTATCATTTTTGTCTTATTCTCTTCCTTTTCCAATGAGTTTCATCCTACTATTATTTTATTTGGTTTCAAAAATTATCGGCACTGGTCTAAATAGCGAATAGGACGCAAAGAACAGTTAAACCATGATTTGGTCGGGTACCGACCCATTAATCGTTTACAACTTAGCGATTGCACATGTTTTAATTATTTAAATTTATACTTTCCACCCTCTGGCCCTCGAGCTATACATTAAAGTAGAACACTCGATAGAGACTTTTTAGATGGCTGGAATAAAGCGATTACCGGAACTATACCAATTTGTTTTTTCCAGCACAACATTTAACAGTTTAGACGCGAAATTCTAATATAAGGTGAAATTAATAATTTTTTTTTTATTTCAAAAAAGTAACCCCGCATCAACTACTAAGAGTTATTAGCAGGGGAGACACAAAATATACAAAAAATAAATTAAATCTGTGAGTAGAGATTAATGTCTTTCAGGTATTTCACTAGATTGTCGAAGTTGGTACTCAATATGGAACTTAAATGTCTGCTTATTTGATGTATTCTTCTTTCATCTTCGTATTGAGGACATTCTATTAAAATATGCTGAATACTAAGTTGGGTGGTGATGTTGGTGTGTAATCCGTGTGTGTCCTATACGAAGGTGATTTAAAATGACTTTGTCCCTTCTGTTATTTGGCAAGACCAGTTTTACATCTATTTTAGGCTTGATTTGCCTGAGCTTGTTATTTGTTGATTGCTCCCAGATAGTTTGCCATTTCTTTAGTATGTGATCGTTTATGGTCAGAACAGGAATATTTATCTAGCATTACGATGTCTTCTTTGGTGGTTGCTTCTAGGGCTACTGCATCAGCTCTTTTGTTGCCTTTAATCCCTGTATGTGAGGGTACCCAAATAAATGTAATTTTTTTGCCCTGTTGCTGTAGATCGAAGAGTTCTGTTTTAATTTTTCGTATGATCACATGTGACGGATATATTTGTTTTAGACCTAATAATGCGCTTAGAGAGCCTGTGATAATTTGAATGACATTTTCTGGGATTTCTCTACACTTCTTGAGGGCTTCAAGTATGGCTGTAGTTTCTCCAGTGTATATGCTGCAATTTTCCGGTATGCGGATATTGAAATGAAGGTTGTCACTGATAAAGGCTGCTGCATGTCCGTGAGGTGTTTTGGAGGCATCTGTGAAAATCTGATAGAGGAGGATGGGGATTTGGAAATTAATTCTTTATAGGAGTTTATAATAAGGATTGGATTTGTGGAGGTTTTTTGGTATTTCTTCAAGGATGTATTTATTTCGGGAGTTTTTATTAACCACGGCTGAATATTTAATTGCGTCGTATCAGACAGATTGTTTTATATTTTGCAGAGAATGATTAAATATTAAAATAGTGAAACACTAGCTTGCAGAAAAAAACGTTTTTAATATACATTGACATTAAACATTATGACATTTTTCGTTGCCAAGAAAATAGCATTACAAAAGAAAAACTAACAGAACTCACTTCCCAATGAATCTCAAAAGTTCACGCTGAATCTTAAAACTTTCCCTTTTTTCTTTTGACTACAAACAGAAAATTAAAAAAAACTTAATGTTACATAAATGCAAAATTATTGAACAATATATTTTCTATACACTTTGTAAAAGTCCCAACTTATTGTTCAAAATCACTAGTCGAGGTCTTGGAAGTGGCTTGGTCATGATGTCAGCTATCTGATCTTCAGTAGGAATATACTTGACTTGAAGAGCACCTTCCAACACCTTTTCTCTTATAAAGAAATACTTTATTTTTATATGTTTTGTCCGATGGTGATTTTCAGGGTTATGGCAAAGACGAATCGTTGCCTGGTTGTCTATCTGAAGAGTAGGAACTTGTTTTGGACAGCCCATCTCTTCATACAGTCTAAAATTCTTCCCCGCTTTCCAAAGTTTTTATTCTTACTGTTCCTGTTCCAATGGCGGCAAGGACTTCTTTTCCTGGTGATTTTATGCCAGACGCAGATTCAAATTTCTTAAAATCAATGTAATACAAATCAGTATTTGTTACATGTTTCGTCGCCCCATTGTCTATCCACCACCTTGACGGATGAATAGACGAATCTGCTGACATAGCCTCTACCTCCACAAACATAAGTCCTGCAACATCAGCTGCTGAAGCCTGTTGGGTTTTCTTTGGTCTTCCGTCAGAAATCCATTTTTGACAATCTTTAACCCAATGTCCAGCCTGTCTGCAGTAGTTACATGTAAAATTCTTTTGCTTTGTTTTAGCTTTACTCTTACTATGCTTCGTGTTAGCCACTACTAATGCCTCTTGTCTCTCTTGAGTAACTGTACCTTCTTGTTTCATAAAATTTCTTTCAAATGAACAGAGTTGAACAGTTAAATCGTCAAAAGTCTTATTTTGATCGTCTTTTAATATCATCCAACTTGATTTAAAACTAATAAAAGAACTGGGCAAAATATGCAGTGTCTTACACACTAGTAATAAGTCTGGTAAAGCATTCTCTTTTTTTGCTTTTAGACCATTATTTAATTCATTCCACAGTGACTTGAGCTTAGCTATATGCATCGATACATCTTCACCATCAATCCAGTTAAATGAAAAGAAATCTGTACAAATCTTAAATAACTGGTCTTTTGACGATGCCTCAAATTGATTTTTTAACATATTCCAAACATCAAAAGCCGTTTCTTGATCCATAATTTTCTGGTACACTGTTTCAGTAACAGAACTTGCGATCATTGACTTAGCATAACTGTTGGACTTTCTAAATAGGTCACTCTTGGATTTATGCTCTTTTACTTCGGCTTCTGAAGCTCCTTCTATCAGCTTTTTAGGTTTAACTAACTTGCCATCTATGACATCTAGAACACCTTCATGATAATCCAAAATATCTCTTATTTTACGTTTCCAAACTGGCCAATCTGACTCACCTGTCAAAGGTTTAATGTGTTTATAAAGCTCCATTCTGTCTTTTTAAACAAATTGAAAAAACTTTTTCCAACCAAAGACACTAACGAGTTTTCGTTTTGTTTGTTACAACATTCATAATATTAATATCACTAACTTTGATATTTGTTTATTCTCTACTTCTTTATAATGTTATTACACGTAACTGGCACCCATAACCTTTTATAGTTTGCAGAGAATGATTAAATATTAAAATAGTGAAACACTAGCTTGCAGAAAAAAACGTTTTTAATATACATTGACATTAAACATTATGACAAAAGAAAAACTAATAGAACTCAGTTCCCAATGAATCTCAAAAGTTCACACTGAATCTTAAAAGATTGAACTTTTCAAATGGAAAACGACAGCGTTGTATTCTTTCCCTTAGAGGTAGCTTTCTAAATGCGGTAAAATTTTACTATTGGGGCTCAGCCCCAATTTTGATGAGATATTTTTTTTAGACTAATTTGGGGTCGCTGATCACGAATCTGCAATCAGTTGCTTGCGGTCGTATTAAACAAAAAAGTTATGAATTTTTTAAGTGAAATAAATTGTCAACTTTTCTTTAATACTTACCAGAAAAATATGTATATAAGTAGGTTTATATAAATATATATTAAAACCAAAAGACTTAAGGTACAAGATAGGTCAAGTCTGGTTAGATTAATGATGTACACAGTAATATTTCAGCTAAATATACTAAATTATAAAAGATAACCTAAAAATTCATACAGCAATTTGACGTACTGACATTTGGCAATACTAGGGTCACTTGAGTTGCGATTATCGTAAACTCTCGCTGTGGCTAGCGTCCCGTCCTTCCGGCATCTCTATTGCGTATTACTTGAAATTAATAGAATCTGGCTTATTCAGACGACAATTAGTTATTTCTCAATAAACAACATTGGTTATCAGGATTCCTCAATGTTAAATTTTTCCAAGAATTTTTTTGTATGGAGATATCCGACCTGTCCCAAAATCAATAGGCGTCATCCTTGTATCATTTTAGTGGTCTCAACCCGATCGGTTCCATACGTATTTTTTCGCGTTTTACAGGCCAAATAACGATGAATGGACGCAAAAAAAAAATATTTTTTTGACTTTTTTTTTTGCACGATTTGAAAAATAACCAATATCCAATGGACGTCTGAATAAACCAGAATTTAACAGATCAGGTGAGATCAGATAAGATAAGGTCAGGTGTGATCAGATTAACGATGTACAAAATAATAAGGTCAGATAAGAGATAAGGTCAGGTGTGCTCATATTAATGATGTACAAAATAATATAAGGTCAGGTAAGAGATAAGTTCAGGTGTGCTCATATTAATGAGGTACAAAATAATATGAGGTCAGGTAAAAGATATGTTCAGGTGTGCTCATATTAATGAGGTACAAAATAATATGAGGTCAGGTAAGAGATAAGTTCAAGTGTGCTCAAATTAATGATGTACAAAATAATATGAGGTCAGGTAAAAGATAAGTTCAGGTGTGCTCATATTAATGAGGTACAAAATAATATGAGATCAGGTAAATGATAAGTTCAGGTGTGCTCATATTAATGAGGTACAAAATAATATGAGGTCAGGTAAGAGATAAGTTTAAGTGTGCTCAAATTAATGATGTACAAAATAATATGAGGTCAGGTAAAAGATAAGTTCAGGTGTGCTCATATTAATGAGGTACAAAATAATATGAGATCAGGTAAATGATAAGTTCAGGTGTGCTCATATTAATGAGGTACAAAATAATATGAGGTCAGGTAAGAGATAAGTTTAAGTGTTCTCATAATTAATGATGTACAAAATAATATGAGGTCAGGTAAAAGATAAGTTCAGGTGTGCTCAATTAATGAGGTACAAAATAATATGAGGTCAGGTAAGAGATAAGTTCAAGTGTGCTCATATTAATGATGTACAAAATAATATGAGGTCAGGTAAAAGATAAGTTCAGGTGTGCTCATATTAATGAGGTACAAATTAATATGAGGTCAGGTAAGAGATAAGTACAGGTGTGCTCATATTAATGAGGTACAAAATAATGAGGTCAGGTAAGAGATAAGGTCAGGTGTGCTCATATTAATGATGTACAAAATAATATGAGGTCAGGTAAAAGATAAGTTCAGGTGTGCTCAGATTAATGATGTGCAAAATAATGAGGTCAGGTAAAAGATAAGTTCAGGTGTGCTCATATTAATGAGGTACAAAGTAATATTTCAAGTAAATATATTTATTATGTTACGCAATGCGCATGCGTTTATTAGACGGGAAAAAATTGGAGTTCCGAGGGACGGGACCCTAGCCACAGAGAAAAATATGACAAGAGTTTACGTTCTGACCGCTATTCAGGTGACCATTTTACTTAAAAAAAATTCATAACTTTGTTGTTTGATGAGACCGCAGGAAACTGATTGCAGATTCGTGATCAGCGACCCAAAATTAGTCTAAAAAAAAATACCGCATCAAAATTGGGGTAAAATTTTTCCCTAAATGCTTTTGTATCATATATTTTTGTGTACTGTTGTTGTTAATAATTATTAATTCGATTCTTTTATTTACAGAAAGGATAGATTAAAGAATAAATTAGATGATATTGAAAGTAAACTTCTTCAATCAAAAATTAATCTCGACGATTCTGAGAAATTTTTGAGTAATGCTTCAAATCTCTTGGAAATATCAGTTGGAAAATTAAAAAATCTTCAAGACGCACCCGAAATACTAGAGAACTTCAATAATGATTTTAAACGGGAACTCGAAAGTAACGGAGAAGAACTAGATAAAATTGAACAATTTAAACCTCAGGTAGAACAGCACGCATCTAATTTGTCTGATAGAGTTCAACAATTAGAACATATTTTGTCTGAGTCGCAATTTGGATCGCAGGATGCGGTTAAAGCTGCTAGAGCTTATAAAGATATTGTAGCTGCCGTGAAAAGTGCTAGAGAAGCAGCCGATATTGCTCGAAATGATACGGATCACGCAGCGGAAATTTTAAACAATGTGCAAGAGCGGACAAACGACGCGGAAACTAATTCTGCTAAAGCTTTAGATGATGCTTACGATTCTAAGCAATCGACGTCCGAAAAATTAGAGCCCAAGTTGAAAAACGCTATCGAGGTTTATAAACCAATAAAGAAATTATTAGATAATGCTGGGGAATTATTAAATGAAATTGAAAAAATTTTGGAAAATATTCAAATTCAGGACTTGGATGAACGTTACAAAACCGCTTCAAATAATGCAGAAGAGGCTATAGGTTCACTAGGAGAAGTAAGGGAAGTCGTTAATACTTCATACAATGACGTAAGTATTTTTTTTACTTTTCGTGATTATTTTTTTCGTGTAATTTTTAACCAATCAGAACGTTCAATTTAGTTAAGTTACCTCGTATAATTTCGATTATACAACGATCATAAATTTAGCCAATGGCAGTTGCAATTTTTACTTAGTTACCATGTATTGATAAGCGAATATACCCTTGACGACGTTGTATAACCGTTTTTGATTTTCGCATCCTTCCATCTTGAAAAGTTTGTCATAGTAACAATACGTTTGACGTTTATAATGAGCAAACGTCAACAAAAATAATTATATAATTCGTTATATAATCGTATCGAATATCACGCGAGCATACGAAAATAATCGATTATACTTCCTCCTCGCTCGACATATTTCTTTTAAGAGGGGCCTTGCCACTGCCGACCTCGTTTTCAGTTGGCAATACTGAATATGCATAAAAATTTGACGATTTTTTGGAGAGTTAATCTCGAGAACGGAATTTTTGTTTGTGGAAATATTTATACCCGTTATAGCTTATACCTTGGAATAGGACATCTCCTTTTTTGAGTCAATTTTAAGGATTAATAAAAAAGATATCAGCCATTTAGTGGAGTGTGTTTTTGACAGTTTTGACAATTTGTGATCACCAATTTTAACGTGAAAAGGAGATGTCCTAAATGAAGGATACAGAATTAATTTCCGAGAATACCAATTCGCAAAACTTTATAATTTTTGAGATTAACTCTCCAGAAAAAAAAATTTTATGTAAGTTGCCTATATCCCAGTAAGATTTTCTCTTTCCATAGTTCAGGCGTTTTCCACCTCACACTTTGAGACAGTGGCGCTTTTTGGTTTTATTTTGAACGATGTATGCAACCAGTTTTACGAATACGAAGTTAGGAAGAAAGAAAGTTTAGATGTTTAGAACTGACATTTTAGGTTATGTTGGCTAATTTATTCGTGTGTTTTGCAATTTTTTTTAATGAGTAAATTAGTATTAACTAAAACCAGTTCTTCAATTTAAAGTATTTCAATTAATGCCGTATACCTCATGTAGGACATGTTTCACTTTAAAATTGGTGATCACAAATTGTCAAAAGCACACCTTCCACTAAATGATTAATATGTTTATTATTCTTTAAAATTTGTTGAAAAATGGAGATGTCCTATTCCAAGGTGTAAGCTATAACGGGTAAAAATATTTCCACGAACAAAAATTCCATTCTCGATAGGCTGTTCAAAAAATCTTCAATTTTTATGCATATTCGAAGGAAGTGTGAAAGTGTGCAAAATTAGTGATTAGTAATATGGAGAATGTGCAATTCAACTATAACAGTTTTTGTGATTTTTATTCGTGCATTCAAAATAGTGTCTGCATATTTGGGAATCACAGACATTTGCAGAAATTAATATTTACAGTATGTCTCACATATTAACCCGTCCATGGGACTCTTGATGTAGGTTTGTTACACATTTTATTTGCTATTATGTCTTTTGTCCATTGCTAAAAAGCAATGCAGTTTTTTCATAGTGTATTGTTTTGTTTTTGTTTTAGTGAGTTAGGTACTTTTAAATAAAGAAATAATTATTAATTGTTCAATTTATTTTCTTACAAAAATGATTTTATAATATTTAATGATTTACAATAAAGTTAACATTAAAGAAATGAGTTTACAATTAATACATGCAAGTATTAGAACTAAGAATCTGAAATAAATTTGTGATTAATAAATGCAAGTACTCGAACAGAAAATCTGAAATAAATTTATGATTAATAAATGCAAGTACTAGAAATAAGAATCTGAAATAAATATATGATTAATAAATGCAAGTACTCGGTACTAGAAATAAGATTCTGAAATAAATTTATGATTAATAAATACAAGTACTCAAACTGAAAATATGAAATAAATGCAAGTACTCGAACTGAAAATCTGAAATAAATTTATGATTAATAAATGCAAGTACTAGAACATTATGGGTACTTCATAGGAATAACTTATAAAAAATAAAACTTTATGAAAACTTACAATTCTTGTAATATTTCGCTGCAATCATTTGGGAATCCCTCTTCTTCGATGTTCTGTTCTGGGACACTTTCTTCATTAAATCTAGGAAAATGTACATAATCAAAAAATTGAAATAAAAAGCTTAATAACTTATAAAAAATATGGTTAAAACATAACTTTAGAAAACTTACGATTCTTCTAATATTTCTGTGGAAATGTCCCTGTTTTCTCTATTTCCCCAATTCAATCGCGCTGCTGCAGTTCTTCTTTCTAGTTTTACGCGAACTTCGAGGCATCTTTGGATAATATCCTACCCTATATAAAAAAAAATTGTGTCTTTTTTCACAAAAATGAAAAGGGTGTCCTTTTTCACCGAGGAGGGTAAACAATCAGAATCTAAAACCTAAAAATACTGTTGTGTTCGTTTCACACCACTTTTGTACCGTAATAATGTAGATCTAATGGAGATAAAAGCAAAAATGCAATATGCGTTAGGTGACCTGCTCAATCAGAGACCAACCAAATCACGAATAATAACAATAACTAAATTGTAAAATCACGTCACAAAACGGATGGAAAAACCGCCAAAAACATCACAAAACATTAGTTGCAAACATTTTCAAAGAATCCCCGCTCGAAGACACAATAAGAACTGCTTCGGCTCTTTGTCTAATCTTAAAAATTAGTAGTATTATCTTATTTTATTTCAGAATTAGAGAGCAGATATGGCAAAAACAAAGACAAAACAGCAAAAAACTAAAAACTGAAATGAAAAAACACACCAATGTTGCCGTAATGCCCGCAACCTCTAAATTATCAATTACTAAAAAGCTGTTTTTCACTTTTTTAAAATAAATGTACATATTATATTTTCCATTTAAAATATTTTGGAATGTAATATAAAAACGCTTTTCATATAAATTCATATCCTATATTGATAATAAAGAAATATCTAGGTAGGTATTTTCGACACTGTTCTAATGCTGCGGTAAATAAATAAAGTATAAAGTTTAGTATGGATACTAAAATAAATACGTGTCACTGGTTTTTTGGGTAAAATTTTAAAGTAGGTTTATTGTTGTATATTATTCTTATAGGAAAAATCACACTGAATACAATGGTGACATTAAAAAATTTGTAAATAGCCGTCTTCATTGTTAAAAGCGATATTTTGGTGAGCATTTTAATTTTTCAACCCTTTTTTTTGGACTTTTTAACGAAAACAGTGACACGGACAAAAAAAATTTCAAGGGATGAAACATGAACAATTTATCATAACCCATGGTTTAAGACTTGCAGCGATTTTTTATCTGTAACCGTTCAATTGTTATATACAAATTAATGTTCCAACATTAACAATTTTTTTTATAAAAGGACTTGCAGATAATTTATTGTGGTTACAATGTTGCATTTTGTTCATAGAACGCAGTTTTTTGTGTCGATAACTCATGTATTCTGCAATTGTTTAAACAAATAGATATTGATAAAAACATTTTGCGTTTGGGGCTGCCAATTATTTATTAATTCATTTTTTAAAAAAATTCTTGCTTCACCCTAAAGATTATACATTTATATAATTCTCAATTTTCGTATGAATCCATTTATGTTTAAATATTTTTTTTATGTTAGAAATATTATTTTCCGAGCTCCATTCTTATCTGATGTATTTAGTGGGATTAGTCGCGTGGCAGCACTATTCATATTAAAATAAACGGATTTATACGAAAATAATTGAAAATTAATTAAATTAATAAAATATAAACTCTATTTTGATGCTAGAAAAAAAATAGTAAACAAAAAAAATGAAATTTCCTAAAAATAAAAAATAAAATTTCTGTCGTGGCTGAAGCCGGTATCGAACTCATGACAAATGGATTATTAGCGCTCTCTGCGACAAGACTAACCGTGAAAATAAAGAAAATTTATTCTCTCAGATTCCTTAGATATCCCAAATAATATATTATATTTTAATACTAGCAGCGCCACCTAGCATACAGGAGATTCACTGAAGTCTTAAGATATCTATCTCTCTTCATTATTGCAGAAAGACAGTGATAAAAGATAAAGATAAAGATGGGGATTTTTGGTGTTTGTAGTTTGGCATACCTGTCGCGACGCCCCTCTTAAAACACCACTCGAGCTCCGCTCTCGTGGTGTTTCGCCAAATACGTCTCGTGACTCGGAAGTATAATCGATTATTTTCGAAGCTCTTGTGATATTACTACTGATTATACATAGAGTAGCTCCACCAATCGAAAATTTTACAATAATTTCATTTCCGTAGTAACCACATCGACATCAATATACAATACACAAACTAATAGGACCGTCAAATTTTGACGTTTATCAATAATTGTTCAAATATGAGTCAATTTTAAGAACGGTACAGGTTCAAATACGTAGTATATAATAATTGTAATTTTCATTGTACCAATTTGTATTTAAATTAATAAATTGTTTATATTTACTTAATTTACTCACAAAATAATCGTATCAAATACTATACGTACTTCAAAATAAATACGGTTATTTTGAAGTACTTATAGTATTACTACTGATTATATACATAGGCACTAATCAAAGGAAAATCATGCTAGCAGACCATTGGCCAGGAATTTTTTTCGGAGGGGGCCCACCATTTCTCGCAGATATTATTCTAACGGTTAAATAATGTGAAAAGCCAAATAAAGAGAATACAAAACTTTTATTCGATAATAGACAAATTATCAAACAAAATAAATTAATTAAACCATTAAATAACTATTTATTTTAATTTAAATAATCACTAGGCAGAACGTAATTAACAAAATAAAGTTTGAAACTAATTTTAGAGCAGTAATCATATGACAAAATATTAAATTTCTGATAACAAAATTTAACATGGTAATTCCATAAGGAATTTTCATCGACGATTTTAGATAAGTCTGCAATCATTCCAACAATGAAAACATTATTTTAAACATTAGAAGAGAAATAAATTTTAAACTTAACCTCAAAGTGCAGTATCTTAATTTAACAATATGATCAATGTTAATTCAGGGGAAATATAATAAATCAAGAAAATAAAGTGTTGGGATTTCCAAAATTAGGCAGTAATAATAAAGTTTAATACAATTTATAAAATCGATAATGACGAAAGTAAAAAAGTCTTCATGTACAATTAACACAGGGTGTTTCGTAGTAAAAACGACATACTTTAGAACCACCCTGTAGATTTCTCTCATACTTGGTACAGGTATAGTGTGTTAATAGCCCAATCCTAATGTGTAAGAACTACAATTAAAATCCAGATCCGGATTAAGAAGAATTTGCAAAATTTGAAAATCCCCAAAACAACACCCTGTATATCAGATTTTTTAAAATTGGGATGGATATTTGAAAAGAACGGAAAAAATGAGTTAAAATGAATTTTTTTTTAAGTGCACATCCCATTCTACTACTGGAGTTTTAACGTAAAATTACATCAAATGCATTTTTTTCATTTTCACAAGCAGTAACTTTCGAAATACCTGGTAGATTTCTTTCATATTTGGTACAGGTACCTATCATTTTTTAGTAGTCCAATCATATAATGTAAGGACTATACTACAGTTAAAATCCAGATACGGATTAAGAAAAATTTGTAAAGTTTGAAAATCCCCAACGCAACACGCTGTACATCGGATATTTTTTAAATTGGATCAGACATTCGAAACGAATGGAAAAAACTAAGGTATTCTGACATATTTTTATAAATGCACATCTCGTTCTACATATTACTAAACTTTTAAAGTAAATTCAATTAATGCAATACGTATTGTCATTTTTATAAGCCATAACTTTGAAAACACCCTGTAGATATCTTTCATATTTGGTACAGGTAGATTGTTTATATAGCCCAATCGTACAATATAAGAACTAAAGTTAAAATTCAGATCCGGATTAAGAAAATTTTGTAAAAGTTGGTAATCTCTAAAATAGCATCCTGTATATCAGATTTTTTTAAATATACCTATTTAAAAAAAGAAAAAAAAAGACAAAAGATGTGTTATACTAAAATATTTTTATAAGTGGAGAAGAGCGTTCTACAAAAAAAAATACAGATTTAATTTTTCGGATTAATTCCGGATACAAAACTCATTAAACTATCAAGTAAGCTTCGGCAATAACACATCTTTTTTCTTTTTTTTTTCAAATAGGTGCTATTTTAGAGATTATCAACTTTTACAAATTTTTCTTAATCCGGATCTGAATTTTAACTTTAGTTCTTGTATTGTATGATTGGACCATTTAAACAATCTACCTATACCAAATATGAAAGAAATCTACAGGGTGTTGTCAAAGTTATGGCTTATGAAAATGACAATATGTATTGCATTAATTGAATTTACTTTAAAAGTTTAGTAATATGTAGAACGAGATGTGCATTTATAAAAATATGTCAGAATATCTCAGTTTTTTCCATTCATTCGAATGTCTGATCCAATTTAAAAAATATCTGATGTACAGCGTGTTGCGCTGGGGATTTTCAAATTTTACAAATTTTTCTTAATCCGTATCTGGATTTTAACTGTAGTATAGTTCTTACATTATACGATTGGGGTACTAAAAAATGATACCTGTACCAAATATGAAAGGAATCTACCAGGTATTTCGAAAGTTACTGCTTGTGAAAATGAACAAAATGCATTTGATGTAATTTGACGTTAAAACTCCAGTAGTAGAATGGGATGTGCACTTTAACTCATTTTTTTCCGTTCTTTTCAAATATCCATCCCAATTTTAAAAAATCTGATATACAGGGTGTTGTTTTGGGGATTTTCAAATTTTGCAAATTCTTCTTAATCCGGATCTGGATTTTAGTAGTTCTTACACATTAGGATTGGGCTATTAACACACTATACCTGTACCAAGTATGAGAGAAATCTACAGGGTGGTTCTAAAGTTTCGGCTTATCGAAATATTGGCCGAAATGGATGAAACACCCCGTATCTCGGTTATTAAAGGCGTTAGACCCATTAACCAAGGTTATTTGGAATCACCTAAGTTCCCTCTATTTACAATTAACGTATGTCGGTTTAACTATGAAACACCCTGTATAAGTTAGAATATGAATAGGAAATACCAAAATCATTCTTTTTATCTTAGGAATAATTTGGTAATAGTCAAAAAGCATATAAAAATTACGTCAAATCCCGATCTAGACGGGTTTGACATGATGGTTTATAAAAACCAAAACTTTGACAGCAAGTTTTTGGCTTTTGCTAAAAATCTTTCGAACAGTACACACCAATTCTCATCTTGAAAACAAAAGAAAACCAAAATCAAAGCCACTCTGATCAAAGAAAGAATTTGTAAGAAAATTTTCTCAAATTTTAAGTGAGGTTAGAATCGATGTTTACAAGAAAACCTTGGAATTAAATCAATAAAAGAATTCCAATTAACATTCCATCGTTTGGTCCTGATTAGAATCCTAGAATATTTATTTTCGTCACATCGTTAATTTGGAAAGAAAGTAACCAGAGAATTTTTAATAAGTTACTTACAAGGATAAAATTAAAATTTCAGATAAATTAAAGTTAATAATATATATTGAATAAAAGTTAAGTATTTCACATTTTGCTTCACACGAGAACGATTTGAGAAATAGACGGTAACAATATACAGTGTGTCCAATTAAGTCGGAACTATATGGAAAACTTTTTTAATTTGTTTTAGGAAAAAAAGTTATTCTTGATAAAAAGTCGTGCATGGTCTAAAACCTAAAATGCAACTATCAGATATCAAGTTTTTACAGTCGTATACGAGGTTTGTCAAAAAATATGAATTTTTGAAATATTAAAAACACTTGCTTCTAATGACATTTTATGTCAACGTACCGACTTTGATTAAGATATTCCAACTTTAAGAAAATTTTCATTTTTAACATTTTTTATACACCCCCGTAACTGACAATTTTGAATTCATTGAAAAAGCTTAAAAGGAACGAAAAGACAAGAATTACATACCAATTGTTGTTAATATTGTTTGATGGTGTGGTTAGTATGTCTGAAAAAGTTGACCACAAATAAAAAATTCCTTTATTATTGATTTTTCAAAAAAAAAATCTTCATAAAAAGTTCTGAATCACATTACAATCAATAAGCAGGAATTAAATTTGCAAAATATTTAGTGAGATACAAGGAACATCAAAAAAATTTAATCCAGGCTACCTTTTTACTTATAAACGGAAGTCTAGTATCTGTTTATAAGGTCCCTGTGAACATCCTTAAATTTTTCAATGAATTCAAAATTGTCAGTTACGGGGGTGTATCAAAAAATATTAAAAATTAGAATTTTCTTAAAGTCGGAATATCTTGTTAAAAATTGGTATGTCATAATAAACAAGTTTTTTTAATAACCTTTTTTCATCAAAATTAAAGGTGCTTTTCTCTTGAGCAAAATTCATATTTTTTGACAAATCTCGTATACGACTAAAAAAATTTGATATCTGATTTTAGGTTTTAGACTATGCACAACTTTTTATCAAGAATAACTTTTTTTCCTAAAACAAATAATAAAAAAGTTTTCCATATGGTGCCGACTTGATTGGACACACTGTATATATACTTACTTACTATAAATACTTATATATTAATACTTTTTTCAGCAGGAATGGGGTAAATATACAGGGTAACTCAGGGTTAAACCGTCAAACGTTCAGAATCGGTTTTTCAGGATTTTTTATTCTCATAATCATGAGTCCTAACTTGCTTTGTTTTTAGAACAAAAGAGTTTTTTATGAATTGCTCAAAAACAATTTGGCTGATTTTGATTAAACTTGGCATGCTTATTTGCGGGAATAAAGGGGCTTCTTTAAATATCATTAGAATTAAATTATTGATTTCATTGACGTCCTACAAGGTAATCTAATTGATATTAGGACAAATGATTGTACGCCACTGTTTTTTATATGTTCGTTACTTTTTTGGATTAAATAATTGAAAACACAAATTTTTTGCCTCTTCAATTTTATTCGTATCTCGCTTCGTTTTTGAGAAAAGAATTAAAAACTCAGAAATAAAAATCTTATTGTTTTCCTGAAAAACCGATCCTGACGGTTTAACTCTGGTCACCCTGTAGTGGTACGTTTTCACTTCTCTACATTTTATGACACATAATGACAGCTGGTTAGTTTTTATTTATAACCTCACTTACTAATTTCTGGCATAGAACAAGTAGAAGTAAGGAATCGAATTGTTGATTTTCATCATTATCATTATCATTTTTTTATTTTATACATGTACAGGGTGTCCCAAATTGGTGCGTTTTGCAGGGTATCTCGTAAACTAGAAGAGATAGAAGAAAAGCAGTTAAGATGTTATGACTTCTTTTTTTGTTAAAGTAACGATAGTAGTAACTCCCTGCAGTTGGAAGATACAGGGCGATTATTGAAAACTGTCGAAAACTACAAGGTACTATAACTTCTTAATTAAGTAAAATATAAAAAAACGTTATAAAAACTTTTGATAGATATAATATTAAAGAGTTCAGTGGCGCACAGATTATTTTTTTTAGGGGGCTCACTAAGGAAATATAATGCAAACTTATGTTTTTTTAAATGGGACACCCTGTATATTTTGACGTTTTTCGTTTTCTTTTTTAATTCTCATTCACCTGATATGACATACTATATATCTATTTTCAATGGTTGGAGCTACAGTGCAAATAAACCATTTATGGATGTTATCAGGTGAAACACCCTTAAAAAATTGAACACTCAGTAACGAAATTTAACATTTTATTATAAGGATACTGATGTGTGACAATTTTATTTATCAAAATTATAATTAATAAAAAATAAAACCAGATTAAAAAAATAAAACAATAAACTTATGAAACAACAAGAAACATTGTAACAACTAATCTACCTATAACTAATTTTATTAGAATGTGAAAATTACATTAAATGTTCAAAATGTCCTCCGTTTTGTTGTAGTAATAATTGACACCTTTTTCTTACTGATCTTACACAATTGAGTATGTGCACTGGCTTTATTTTTCTAAATGCGGCATGAATATTTTGTAATAAATCTTCCCTACTCTCTTGTAAATATTATTTTATGATTTTATTTTTGGTAACAACAAGAAACATTGTAACAACTAATCTACCTATAACTAATTTTATTTGAATGTAAAAATTACATTAAATGTTCAAAATGCTCTCCGTTTTCATCGATTAAAAAGTTTTTCGTTTAAATAATCTCCAACCAATTCAGCATTACCAAAAATAAAATCATAAAATAATATTTACAAGAGAGTAGGGAAGATTTATTACAAAATATTCATGCCGCATTTAGAAAAATAAAGCCAGTGCACATACTCAATTGTGTAAGATCAGTAAGAAAAAGGTGTCAATTATTACTACAACAAAACGGAGGACATTTTGAACATTTAATGTAATTTTCACATTCTAATAAAATTAGTTATAGGTAGATTAGTTGTTACAATGTTTCTTGTTGTTTCATAAGTTTATTGTTTTTATTTTTTTAATCTGGTTTTATTTTTTATTAATTATAATTTTGATAAATAAAATTGTCACACATCAGTATCCTTATAATAAAATGTTAAATTTCGTTACTGAGTGTTCAATTTTTTAAGGGTGTTTCACCTGATAACATCCATAAATGGTTTATTTGCACTGTAGCTCCAACCATTGAAAATAGATATATAGTATGTCATATCAGGTGAATGAGAATTAAAAAAGAAAACGAAAAACGTCAAAATATACAGGGTGTCCCATTTAAAAAAACATAAGTTTGCATTATATTTCCTTAGTGAGCCCCCTAAAAAAAATAATCTGTGCGCCACTGAACTCTTTAATATTATATCTATCAAAAGTTTTTATAACGTTTTTTTATATTTTTCTTAATTAAGAAGTTATAGTACCTTGTAGTTTTCGACAGTTTTCAATAATCGCCCTGTATCTTCCAACTGCAGGGAGTTACTACTATCGTTACTTTAACAAAAAAAGAAGTCATAACATCTTAACTGCTTTTCTTCTATCTCTTCTAGTTTACGAGATACCCTGCAAAACGCACCAAATTTGGGACACCCTGTACATGTACTTTTTGTTAACATCATTTATATTATACACTATCAGTAAATAAATACTTTTTTCTGAAATCGCTCAAGAATGCCTACTTTCTTGGAGCAATTTCAGACCCCAAAATACGCTATTCTAGTAGTTTAGTCCGTTGCTAAGCAATGAACTTTCCCGGATCGAAAACAGTCCGGCAAATTTTTTGCCGTCAAAATCCAAGGATGATCAACTAGAGAGAAGGATGGGCAACTTCCATAAGAAGCAATGTAAATGTATTTTATGA
Organism: Crepidodera aurea; assembly: GCA_949320105.2. Taxonomy (NCBI): domain Eukaryota; kingdom Metazoa; phylum Arthropoda; class Insecta; order Coleoptera; family Chrysomelidae; genus Crepidodera; species Crepidodera aurea. The sequence continues at coordinate 71,785,222 of OX439475.1, read as the reverse complement.
CGTCACCAAATACTTATTAGTTATGCCGAGTGCTAATTGTGTTGTTTCTGGCTGTAATTCAGAGTATTCTGTTTATAAGAAGGCAGGAATTGTATTATGTTCAGTATTTCATGACGTCATTTACAGTCTGACAGATTGAGTTAAGTGGCCCATCCTTCTCTTTAGTTTATCATCATTGGTCAAAATCTACGTAATTTCCTGCTTGTTGTTGTTGAATTTGCATTGTCGTCCCGGAATGTATCGCTCTTACTACTAGATAAACAATGTACTATTACTTTTAAATGGAACGTAACTGGATCTTATTATCTTTTCGTAGGATTTCGGTTTGAACGCCGAGAATATTATTATCCGAAATCTACACATCCTGTAAACAATGTCGGCTATTTAAACATATTATTTTATTCAACAATTTGTTAATTGTTAATGTAAGATTAAATGGCAATTAATTATTAATAAGACCTCGGATTCGGATTCAGTGACCCTAAAAATCTTTGTATGATTTTTTCAGATTTTTCTAGGTTTCCTCAATGTGGCCCTCAAATTAGCTTGACCTGATGAGGTCAAGCGCACCTCGGATTTGTATGATTTTTTTTCCGATTTTTCCCAGGTTTGCTCAATTTGACACTCAAATGACCTTGCGACTGACCTGATGAGGTCAAGCGGACCTCGGATTCGGACACCAAAAACCCCTGGTTACAGTAGAGTTCTTGGCGCAGACAATTTTTTTTATGGAGCTTTGTAATTATGATATATAATAGTTAACACATTTTCTTATAAACTTATAGAAGTTTCGGGTGGGCCCGGCCCCCCTTGACTACGCCACTGTAGCAGACACCCAAGGATTCCATCATTATACTATAAAATATTATATAAGTTATTTTGTTTCTTATGAATGTACTTTTTATTGATTGGCATGAGGTCAGGAATAAATTACGTTTATTTAATAATATGTTATGATAAGAGTCAATTACTTTTTACCACTATTATTGAGTTTTGTTTTTATTTTTCGGAGCGAAAAAGATTCTTTAACATTTCCATTTTTTACCTATTTTTTTATTTCAGTTACCACGGGAACGAGAACAAGCTAGATTGCTTCCAAAAGAAGTGGATGATATGCAACGAAATCTCGGCCAAACGGACAAACAAATCAATACAGTTAATGAAAGATTACCTCCGGTCGTAGAAAGTTTGGATAAATTGCCAGAAGAGTTAGCCAAATCTAAAATTAAATCTGATGCCATTCATTCGAATATAAAAAAGTTAAATCAACAAATAGACTTAGCTCGAGATATAGCAAATAGAATTAAAGTTGGTCTTAAGTTCTTTACTAATACCACCTTGGAATTAAGAAATCCTAAAAATTTAGAATCATTAATTACTTCATCTAAATTTTCAGGATATTTTAAAACTGATCAGAGAAAAGGTCTCATATTTTATATTGGGAATCCTAATGCAACTCATTTGCCTAAACAGAAATATGTAAGTAAAAGTTACTTGTATTCGATTTGTGAGCATTATTTCAATGTTTTAATAATTGGCAATGCAAGATAAGCGATACGACACCTGATGGACTGAATTGGAACTATAAAAAGTCAGTAGTCGTCCTTATTTACATAAGAGAACGTGCTTTGATTTTATCATTTATTATGATATTATTGATTTATTTTAAAGTTTCAAGTATGAGTCGATATTGTTCAGTGCCTTTTTGTAATTCCTGGGAGAAAAAAAATACTGAACTTGCGTTCTATTTGTTTCCTAAACCCGGGCAACGAAAGGTTAGAATTGATGACAAAATAGGCACACACACTCTCTAGTTGACCATCAGAAAGCTGGGATTTTGAGGTTAAAAATTGGAAAACCAGTTACCAAATTCATCAGAGTGTGCTCTCTCCATTTCACACAAAGTGATTACTTCAATAAAGGTGAGAAGGTTCTTCAAATTAATGTTGAACTTCTTTTCAGCTGAGAATGTTTCCAAAAAACGAATGTTGAAAAAGACACACTCTCATGAATATGGTAACTGGTTTTCCAATTTTTAACCTCAAAATCCAAGCTTTCTGATGGTCAACTAGAGACTGTGTGCCCATTTTGTCTTCAACTCTAACCTTTCGTTGCACGGGTCTAGGAAACAAAGGGAACGCAAGTTCAGTATTTTTTTCTCCCAGGAATTACAAAAAGGCACTGAACAATACCGACTCATACTTGAAATTTCAAAATAAATTAATAATATCGTAATAAATGATAAAATCAAAGCACGTTCTCTTATGTAAATAAAGACGACTACTGACTTTTTATAGTTCGATTTTTGTCCGCACTGTCGCTTCGATCTTAAAACATGATACCAATAGGTCTATTTTAATAGCGGAAGTAATAAAAGCAGAGGTTTTTAATGAACGATTTAAATGGACAAGTTTGACAGTTGTCCATTGAATAAAATAGTACATGACACGAGTCCAAGTTTAAAAAACGAATCGCGCAGCGATGATTTTTTTTAAGGACGAGTGTCATAACAGCCATATGAAATAAGTTGCTTATAATACTTTTTATATTTTGCCATTTTATTAATTTTTTAATAAATTTATACTTTGCATATTATAGAGAACTCTTTAAAAAAAAATGAGTTGGTAGCACTGTTGTAGAATTTATAAAATTTGACAGAGTTATTAGATATAAATGACAAGATAAATATCAATTCATGCCATTTGTTGATTCATATTACCAGCCGTATAAGACAAAAAGTTGCGTACTCTAATGAAACATTAGAGTTCTCAAATGCGTATCATAATGTAAGATATTATAGTCGCAAAATATAAAAAATATATAATCGTTTCTACTAAATACAGGGTGTTTCACGACGAGCTTACACTATCTGTATATTGGAAACTATCTACACGATTTTTATGAAAATTGGGATATATGGGTCTCAAGTTATGGCGAATTCATTGAAAATATTTTGAAAGACATGGCATTTCTGGTTATACCGGAAGTGAGCAGCAACTTTGTTATTTTAAATGGAACACCCTATACCTAAAATTTATACTTATCAAGATATTAATTTTTTTAATAAAAAATTGACAGGTGCAGACCTTCATATTGAAAATTCTGTGTGAACATCCCCAATACCAAATAAAAAACATCTTGTCTGGTTGATTAGTAGGACGATCAAGGTAATTGGTGACATGTCGAAAATTTCTTTTTTGTATACAGGGTTGTTAAAAAAATGATGAAAAGTTCAAGTTCAAAAATGTCAAATATCTTCATTTTTTTTTAAATGAAACAACCATATTTTTATTCTTTTACTTAATTCTAAGGCCGAAAATAAGTGCAGTTTATGTTCACTTCCGTATACCCAATCTTAAGCGTTTTTGAGATATTAACATGTATTTAAAAATATTAATTATTTCAGCCATATTATTGTGTCGGCGTCGGCCGTGTTATTTATTCTTTAATTTTAGCAGTATTCGTTTTACCTTCGTAGCGAAAGCAAGTCTTCGCAAGCGCTTTCTATACGATAACAAATAAAATCGGCTATTATGATTACGCGGCGGTCAGTGACTCGGCCTTGAGTTATCGTGTTACAAATTTAGTTTATGCCATGCATCAAGCATCACCTATGTTTCGGGTATCGATGGTAGATGTAGGTCAAAACAATCGTGTACTGTTTCAAGTGAATGGTACAAGGTCACCGAATGAACAAACACTATACAGTGCTTGGAAAAATTCCGAATATGAAAAAAGTTGTTTAGTAAACAAACTAATACTATACAACAACAATTAGAACAAATGCAAAAAGATCACTCAGATCTGCTAAATAAGTATACAGGGTTAGAAAAAAGTCTGGCAAATACTTCTACAACAACACAAAAAGAGGAAATAAGCCCAGAACAATACTTCACTGACGAAGAAGAACTCATAGAAGAGACAGAATGGATAAGGAAGAAGAGCCGAAAAAAAAAGAAGAATGGATACATCACTCTCTCCTCCGCAACCAAGTCCAAAGGTCCCAGAAAAAGATCAATCAAAAACTAAAAAAGTACCACAACCGCCTCCAAAGTAATCAACAAAACCGTCCAATTAAGGTAATGGCAATCAATCTTCATCACTCATGTAATCCTGAAGAAATAATCCAGGAAATGAAAAGAAGAGGATATAAAATAATTGAAGTTACTAGAAAACTGAAGTACAAAACAAAACAGCCTCTAAATATGTTAATAAAATATTCAGTATAACTGACATATTAGGAATAAGAGTTCAAATTCAGCCAATTAGAAAAACTAAATTAGTCCCGCAATGTAAAAAATGCCAAACTTATGGGCACACCCAGAAATATTGCGCTAAAGAACCCAGATGTGTGAGATGCACTGGGAGGCATCTTACAGTTGATTGTGATAAGCCAAAAAATGCAACCCCAAAATGTGTTCACTGTGGAGAAGGTCACCCAGCGAACTATCGAGGCTGCATGGTAGCCAAAGAAAATCAAAAAATTAAAAATAAACAACTGAACAAAACAAAACTGCCTACTAGACCCCAGCGAGAAAATAGACTAATAACACCTAAAGGTAAAGAACTATTAGCAACATGCAACAATCTCAAATGTGAAACACCTTCAACTGGAAAACCAACGTACTGGCCCACAGATCCGAACAAAATTCCTGATCTTATAGATTTCTTTGTAATTAGAAATATATCCTCAAATTATATACATGTAGAAGAAGCTTGGGACATGAACTCAGATCACTCACCCATACTTCTTACACTGAGTGATAGCGTGATTCAAAAAAAAAATCAACCTAAATTAGTCAACAAACGAACGGACTGGCAAAGCTTCAAAATCAAACTTGAACGGTTAATTAATCTCTCGGTTCCGTTGAGAACAGAAGAACAACTAGATCAGGAAGTCGAACGTTTTGTTAAAGATATTCAACAAGCAACTTGGGAGAACACCCCTGATTTTAAATACAAAACAAAAGGAAATAATTATCTAAAAGAGATAAGAGATACTAGAAAAAAGAAAAATCAGAAGAAAATGGCAACAGTCCAGAGCACCAGCTGATAAAACAGCTTTAAATAATGCAGTACCGATTATTCACTCTGGAAAGCAACCAAATGATTAAAAAGTCCTATTACACATAACCCACCAATTAGAAAGGAAGACGGGAGTTAGGCACGAAATAATATACAAAAAGCAACCAAATTCGCAGAACACTTAGAAAAGACTTTCCAGACCAACGATGGTGAAGAGACCCAAGACTGGAATGAACCAGAACAGGAAGATTCGGATTAGACCTACTTCTCCAAAAGAAGTTTATGTGGAAATCGAATCAAATATAAATCCTAAAAAAGCCCCTGGATTTGATCTCATTTCCGGGGAAATCTTGAAACAACTCCCACGTAAAGCTGTTGTCAAACTGACCAACCTTATCAATGCATCATTTAGGATGAGATACGTACCTCAGCTATGGAAAGTAGCAGAGGTTATAATGATACCTAAGCCAGGTAAACCTCCCCAAGAAGTAACGTCATACCGACCAATCTCTTCGTTGCCTGTTATTTCGAAACTCTACGAAAAATTACTTCTTAAGAGATTAAAACCTGCAATAGAAGAAAAGGACCTGATTCCCCCCCCCCCCCCCCCCCCATCAATTTGGTTTTAGAGAAAAACACTCAACGATCGATCAGGTGCATAGAATCACAGACATAAATGAAAAGTCTTTAGAGGAAAAGAAAGTCTGCTCCACCGTCTTCCTAGACGTGGCCCAGGCTTTTGATAAAGTCTGGCATGAGGGCCTTAACCACAAGTTAAATTTGTTACTACCACGTCAGTATTCAAAACTCTTAAAATCCTATTTATCAAACAGATATTTCAGAATAAAACAGGAAGATGTATATTCCGATCTAAGAGAAATTAAGGCAGGAATACCCCAAGGTAGTGTACTAGGTCCAGTACTCTACTTACTGTATACCAGTTATATTCCTAACCTTGAGCACGATACTATTGCAACATTTGCTGATGATACTGCCATTCTGGCTGTTGGAAAAGACCATGAAGAAGCCAACCGAAAATTACAAACATCTGTAGACCAGATTAACACCTGGACTAAAAAATGGCGTATTAATTTAAATGAAAATAAATCTGTTCATGTTAATTTTACTAATAAACGAAACCAACACATTCCCATAAGAATAAATAACGCTCAGATTCCCTATGCTAATATAGCAAAATATCTTGGAATGACACTCGACGCTAGACTTCGCAGGAAAGTCCACATTAAAAAGAAACGTGGAGTGCTTGGTATAAAATATAAAAAGATGTATTGGTTATTAGGAAGAAACTCCAAGTTGTCCACACATAACAAAGTGCTCCTCTACAAGCAGATATTGAAACCCGATTGGACGTATGGTATTCAGCTTTGGGGCTGCGCCAGTAAGAGTAATCCAACGTTTTCAAAATAAAGTATTAAGGAACATCGTCGATGCACCCTGGTACTGTCGCAACAGTGATCTTCATAGGGACCTGGATGTAGAAACTGTTGACAAGACTATATCTAAATCTGCCAGCAGCCATGAACAACGGCTGCTCCAACATGGGAACGTTGAGGTCATCCAGCTCCTCGATAATACCAATTTAGTAAGAAGACTCAAGAGGACCAAACCTTTTGAACTAGTTCAGTGACAGTGCTAATTACAAACAGAGTATTGTGTGCATTTGTGTTACACGTTACCGGTAGTGTTACTAAAATTATCAGACCCTAAGGTACACTAGTGAGTAGGAACTTAGTATTTAAGAATTCTAGTTAAGTTAGGTTGGAACAAAATTGCTTATTGATCTTCATGATCAGATTGTAATTATAGAAAACATTCCCACAGAGTGTTTTGCTACGAAAAAAAAAATGTTAATATCTCAAAAACGCTTAAGATTGGGTATACGGAAGTGAACATAAACTGCCCTTATTTTCGGCCTTAGAATTAAGTAAAAGAATAAAAATATGGATGTTTAATTTAAAAAAATGAAGATATTTGACTTTTTGAACTTAAACTTTTCATTATTTTTTTTAACAACCCTGTATATAAAAAAGAAGTTTTCGACATGTCAACAATTACCTTGATCGTCCTACTAATCAACCAGATAAGGTGTTTTTTATTTGGTATTGGGGATGTTCACACAGAATTTTCAATATGAAGGTCTGCACCTGTCAATTTTTTATTAAAAAAATTAATATCTCGATAAGTATAAATTTTAGGTATCGGGTATTCTACACAAAGTGACATTAAAATTTAATGTAGAATTCGAAAAGTTAATAATATACAGGGTGTTCATTTTAAAATAACAAAGTTGCTGCTCACTTCCAGTATAACCGGAAATGTCATATCTCAAAATATTTTCAATGAATTCGCCATAACATGAGACCCGTATATCCCAATTTTCATAAAAATCGTGTAGGTAGTTTCCAATATACAGATAGTGTAAGCTCGTCGTGAAACACCCTGTACATATACACGCATTATTTTGAAAGTTTAAATGTAACAATAAAAATTCCCTACAAACATTAAAACAATGTTAAAAAATTGGCAGTTACATAATATTGATTCTACAGGTATATTTTGACGTACTAACAAGTTCTATTTTTTAGGATGATTATTTCGCCTTAATAATCCAAAACGGATACCCTGTTCTAAAATTTAATATTGGTAATGGAAATGAACAGATAATTAATCCGAAATTTGTAGCTGATAACAATTGGTATCAATATATTATCGGGAGGTAAGTCAATTAAATTGTGTCTTTTTTAAGCCGTTGCTTTAAAAAAATATTTTGATATAAACCTAAATTTAAAACTGACTCATTCTTTAACATAAGTGATTTTATTTCCATTAGAAGAGAAACTGATAAATATTAGTTTAATTTGTCAGTTTTTGGCATTGTCAAATGTAGTTAATTGTCAATCATCGATCATCGATGGAAATCACATCATATTTTTGTGCGAGGGGTATTCCAAAGCAACGTTTAGTAACTTAGTCCCGATACATAATGTTGGTCTAGCAGTTGTCAGCGAAAACGTTGGTGGAGTGATGATGGAAAATCGTCATAAGAAAATAACCTATTTTTATAAATATCAACGTCACTTTATTTAATTTGGCTATAATAACCTATAAATTTTGACAACTACTGACACGCACATTTCTGGGTAAACGTTAAGAATATGGGGCCGGCTGGGATTTTCATGAAATATTTACAATGTTATAAAACATGATAAATTCAATATAGCTATAGAACTTTTTGCGCGGAAAAATATTTTTCACATTTTTTTAAAAAGAAATATATATTGGGATACTCACTCCCAAGACAAAGAAATTCAGTGCGTTGAAACGATTATTTAACATATTTTTCCAATAAAAACGCATAGGTACCTACATAACTTTTCTACAAATGCCCAAGTAGCAATTTATAACCAGAATACGCCAACCCCACATCTCCCGACGCGACATCTGGGCGACCGTGTCCGACAAAAATTGTGTGGTATATTTCCAAGATAAAGAAAAGTGACAGTTCTAGTACACAGGGTCGCATTATTATATCATAAAAAAATATAATTTTGGATTTTTTAATAATACTTTAAATTCTATTCTCATTGTAATTATGTATTATATTATTAGTTTTACGAAAAAAAGTTACTCTTTATAAAAAGTTCTGCATGGTGTAAAACCCATGATGAAATAATAGTAATGTTTGGCATTAGGGAGGTTTTAAGCCACAACTTGAGCGTCATACGTTACGTGTATAACGTATTTCGAAAATGAGTTTTTAAGCCATCCCACTCTTCCGTTATTTACGTGACAGATGCCAGAAACATTTATAACCTTATAAATGATAACCCTCACTTTGTGATAGTTTAAATAATCATTTACGATTTTTTTTTTATTTTAACTGCCTTAAATCGTTTTTTAAATGAAGCCAGAATGAAACAAATACTACAGAAGATAGGTTAGGTAAAAGACTTGTTGTGACATTTCTTCAATGTCCATATCCTATGTTGCCATAACATTTAATTTTATGAAATGTTTTCATTTCATATTTAAGAAAAAAAGTGGTAAGATTGGTGAAAACTATAGACTTACTCAAATCTTCTAAATTTCACATGTATTTATCATAAACTTTGGAGTTCACGATAAAACTTAAATATAAATGTTCTACAGGCGGCACCATGGCAAAATCAATATCAGTTATTAAGGGAACCTTATTTCACCTCTAATAACGTAAAACAATATCAGTTAATAAAGTTTCCCTTATTTTAGCGCTATTGCGCATGCGATGTATAACGTTTAAAGTATATTGGTGTTGAAATAGGTGGCTTAAAACCTCCCTATTAACACTTTGCAAATCGTATAAATTTTTCAATAACGCTAATAAAATTTCTTCTTCTTTTTGTCTCTCTTCTACCAGTCTAGCTTCTTTTCCCACTCTGCATCTTTTCTCTGCTAACACTATGTTGCTTACCATAACATTTTCCACCAAGTGATCAGAAGAAACATTATAGACGTCCTTACACCCGTAGGTCTCACTACCTCTTTTTGATTTAATTTTGATGGCCATAGATTTGCCACTTCTATTCCCTTCTGATACACCTGCAACTGCATTGTTGTTCTCTTCATTGACGTAGATACAGACCGCTGCTGCATGCTTGCAGAATCCTCTTCCTCCTTTGCAAGTGCAGTTTGTATCCAAAACGTTTCTGTCAGGATCAACCTAAAATCAATCAACTATATGATTTTTTTTTAAATGATACATTTATGGTCGGCACATCTAGAAATGTTAATGTCTTAAGGCTCGTCCATACTTATCCGAATAAACGCAACTTTTCAAATCGTTATATGTTGCAGCTTATCCATGGAATACATTACACAACAGAAAAATGATTCTTTTCCTTGAATCTCATCTTATCAATGTTAACATGCATTTTTTCAGTTGTAACGATGTGGCGGTTTTTTTCCGATTTGAAAAATTTATTTATCATGGGTTTTACACGATGCAGAACTTTTTATAAAGAGTAACTTTTTTTCGTAAAATAAATTTAAAAAAAGTTTTCCATATCGTCGCTGCAGAGTGAAAACCACGTATGTCATTTTTTTATGAAAATGGTTTTCTTAATAAGCTTGAAAACCACCTCACAAAACATTTTAATTCAAAAATACCTATAACGCCATCTAATAGTCTACTTGATAAACACGTTTAGATTGCTAACGTATCATAAGTAAATCGGTTTTTATTGCCTCCTGTATAATTTACCTTTTCGAACATACGTGGTTTTCACTCTGCAGCGACGATATGGTGTAACTGAAGTAAACACACTGTAACATATTACAAAGAAAATGGTATTAAAAAATCAAAAATTATATTTTTTTATGAAATTGATTACATACTTATTTTTATAACACCCTTAATGCGACCCTGTGTACTTGCAAGATCAGTGACGTTTACGTTTCTTTAACTTGTCATAGCAAAACCGACATTGTGGACAGTTAATAACAATAAATAAGCAAAGTTTTCAATTAAACTTAAGTGATCGATTTAAATCACTTTTTCCCAATTTCTTTTTAAAAAAATGTGAAAAATATTTTTCCGCGCAAACATTTCTATCGCTATGTTGCATTTATCATGTTTTATAACATCTGTGAAAATTTCATGAAAATCCCAGACGGCTCCCATATTCTTAACGTTTACCCAGAGATGTGCGTGTCAGTAGTTGTCAAAATTTGTAGGTTATTATGGCGAAATTAAATAAAGTCAAACCTTGACGTTGATTTTTAGAAAAATAGGTTTATTTTCTTATGACGATTTTCCATCATCACTCTACCAACGTTTTCGCCGACCACTGCTAGACCAACATTATACAGGTGCGCCAATTATTTCCACTCGATCTCTAGCACCGAAACTAAAAGAGATATCAACAAGATTTTTTGTAGGGGTAGACAGTGTCACTCGGACTACAATTTTAAAATATTTTGATGTATACAGGGTGGCTAATTTTTCTGGAATGAAAATTAATTTGGTTTTTTTAAATTGAACACCCTCTATACGATTATGTCTTCTGATTCTACTTAATATTAGATTTACGGTAGTTTTTTGTATTTGTTAATCCGACGCGGCGTTGACAAGTTATTCCTATTTTAAGCAGATTTAATGAAAAAACAGCACTTTAGAAATATTAGCATAAAAACCACATTTTTTAAAAAATTCCTCAAAAAAGCTATTATGATGTAAATGAAACATGCACCTATCACAATAATCACACAACATCTTCACCTGTTACACAGGGTGTTTGCCGATGGCGTGCCAATAGTCTAGTTTTCAAATGGCAATAACTTAATTTTTTCAAATGGGACACCCTGTATATTTTTCTTCAGTTAGAAGCTCTCCCTAATACGCATTAAAAAAATATAGGGTTTTGCACGTCTAACTTTACTATTTACTTTAATAATTGACGTTAAGTGACAAACAACATATTTTACACAATTTTTAATAAGTACAAAATTTTACAAAGTTTAATCGTAAGAAAACTACAATAGTGAAAGTTAAAATTTATAGTAGGTGTTCAAAATGTCTTCCATTTTCATTTATACATTTTCTTGCCCTTTTTTTCATTGATTTACGCACATCTCTTAGCATTGCAGGGATCACCTGTCTAAATGCTGCAGTAATTCTTTCTTTCATATTTTCTTTTGTGGTAACCTCTTTTTTGTAAACAATATTTTTAATAAAACCCCACAAGAAAAAATCGCAAGGTGTAAGGCAAGGCGATCTAGTAGGCCAATTTATAGGTCCTCCCCTTCCTATCCAACGATCCTGAAATTCCCTATTTAACCAATTGCGAACATCTAATAGGTAATGTGGTGTGGCACCATCTAATTGAAATCACATTCCGTTGCGATAATTTTGAGGCACATTTTGCAATAAGTTGCGAAAATCATGTTCTAAAAAATCTAAAAATATAGTTCCATTTACAGTCCCATCAAAGAAATAGGGACCAATTACTTAATCACCTATTATTCCCGCCCACACATTCAAAGACCATCGATACTGTGATGTAGTTCTAAATAAATGTTCATTGTGGTCCGAATAATAATGGAAGTTGTGTCTATTTACACAACCGTTCTTATGAAACGTGGCTTCGTCGGAGAATAAAACTTTGTTTAAAAAGTTACGCTCTGTATTTATCTTGTTTATTAACCATCTATAGTATTCCACTCTACGCGCGAAATCACGTGGTAACAATTCTTAGTGAAGCTGGATATGATAGGGGTGATATTTATTTTTTTTTTTTATGCGTCTAATTGTGGCGATTCCTATTCTATCAAATCTATTCTTTAAATTCTCAAAAGTATCCTTTTGTGGATGACGTCTTTCTGGGTATCTTTGACGATAGACCCTACTAGCAAGAAACGCATTTTTTTGACATTCACCCAGTATCCATATCATATCAATATTTTCTTGAACACTATAATTCTTATTAAAATCCATTTTTTATACACAATACCGATTAAATATAGTAGACGTGATACAATACAAAATTTTATGTTGACAATTAATGCCATCACAAAATATACCTGCTGTCATTTTCATAGGTAACTCGATTTCTTATTAAAAATTGTGTAAAATATGTTGTTTGTCACTTAACGTCAATTATTAAAGTAAATAGTAAAGTTAGATGTGCAAAAACCTATATTTTTTTAATGCGTATTAGGGAGAGCTTCTAACTGAAGAAAAATATACAGGGTGTCCCATTTGAAAAAATTAAGTTATTGCCATTTGAAAACTAGACTATTGGCACGCCATCGGCAAACACCATGTGCAACAGGTGAAGATGTTGTGTGATTATTGTGATAGGTGCATGTTTCATTTACATCATAGTAGCTTTTTTGAGGAATTTTTTAAAAAATGTGGTTTTTGTGCTAATATTTCTGAAGTGCTGTTTTTTCATTAAATCTGCTTAAAATAGGAATAACTTGTCAACGCCGTGTCGGATTTACAAATACAAAAAACTACCGAAAATCTAATATTAAGTAGAATCAGATGACGTAATCGTATACAGGGTGTTTAATTTAAAAAAACCAAATTAATTTTCATTCCACAAAAATTAGCCACCCTGTATACATCAAAATATTTTAAAATTGTAGTCCGAGTGACACTGTCTACCCCTACAAAAAATCTTGTTGATATCTCTTTTAGTTTCGGTGCTAGAGATCGAGTGGAAATAATTGGCGCACCCTGTATATCGGGACGACGTTACTGAATGTTGCTTTGGAATACCCCTCGATGATCGATGATTGACAATTAATTACTTTTGACAATGCCAAAAACTGACAAATTAAACTAATATTTATCAGTTTCTCTTCTAATGGAAATAAAACCACTTATTTTAAAGAAAAAGGGGGCTTTAATTGACGTTTTGACTTTCTTGAATGAAAGTCGTTTTCAGAATGATATAACAAAATATATAATAAAAAATTTACTATAGAAACAGATTATATTATCTCTGTGTTGTCTGCCGTTGGAATTATTCTACCCTGAAAGTTTCATTGAATTCTGACGAGTGGATTTTGAGATCCTCCGGACACACATACATACATACAAACCTTGCTCGTTTAATAGTATTTGATTATAATGCTCTCTCAACTTTTAACAAGCTTTCTTTTATGCTCTCGGTAAACCGTATAACCACAAATATTGTATATGAATGATTGTCACATAAAATCATTATTTACATATTTACAAAAGCACCTCATTCTTTTATACAGGGTGTTTCATAGTTAAGCCGACATACGTTAACTGTAAATAGAGGGTACTTAGGTGATTTCAAATAACCTTTATTAACCGAAATACGGGGTGTTTCATCCATTTCGGCCAATATTTTGATAAGCCGTAACTTGTTTGATCCAATTTAAAAAATATCTGATGTACAGCGTGTTGCGTTGGGGATTTTAAAATTTTACAAATTTTTCTTAATCCGTATCTGGATTTTAACTGTATATAGTCCTTACATTATACGATTGGGCCAGGTATTTCGAAAGTTATTGCTTGTGAAAATGAAAAAAAAATGCATTTGATGTAATTTGACGTTAAAACTCCAGTAGTAGAATGGGATGTGCACTTAAAAAAAAATTTTCACTTTTTTTTCCGTTCTTTTCAAATATTTATCCCAATTTTACAAAATCTGGTATAGAGGGTGTTGTTTTGGGGATTTTAAAATTTTGCAAATTCTTCTTAATCTTCTTAATACTATACCTGTACCAAGTATGAGAGAAATCTACAGGATGGTTCTAAAGTTACGGCTTATAAAAATATTGGCCGAAATGGATGAAACACCCCGTATCTCGGTTATTAAAGGCGTTAGACCCATTTACCTAGGTTATTTGGAATCACCCAAGAACCCTCTATTTACAGTTAATGAATGTCGGTTTGTAACACCCTATACGCCTATAAAACAATATAGGGTTACATATAAAGGTGGGTTGTCGATCTCAACCTTATGCCTATCGGCGTAGCTCTGTAGTGCAGACGGTCGTGGTTCCAATTTTTAATATTGATCGAAAACTTACTTTTTTAAGTGCTCGGGAGGCGCCAGTTGATTTAAATTAGCTTATCTGACCTAATTTACCTCTGAAAATCAACAAAAGGGGTAAATGCAAGACAAAACTCCAATATATCACCGATTTATTAAAACAAATAACCCCAATCCCAAACAAATAATTAAATATATATAACAGTGCGAAAATTAAATATAAAAATGTTCAAATGGCAATTTCAAAAACAAAAAAATATGGTTCAAAAACAACTAACTAAACAGAAACGGTCTCATTTAGCCGTAATACCAATGCTGAATGGAATAATAAAATACTTAAAATTAAGGGCGATACAAAGAAAACTACAAAAACGCAACTCAACAAAACATTGACGAAAGAATACAAAAAATAAATTTATCAAACCGTTTGTCTTCTAAAATCTTCTATGTTCCAAATCTAAATCAAAGTAATTTCCAGTAGACCAAATCCAAAATAAAGTTTCCAAATCAAATTTTCCAATAGTCAACAGAAATCAGCTAGGCAGTAGAGTTGTCTTACAAGTACGGCAAATTCTTTCAATAATCCGACGACAGTCGAGCGAACAAAGGCGATTATACCAATACTTAACAGTATATAACACACCAAAATGTCGCCTACAATTTGTTCGCAGATGGAATGGCACTTTTAATCCCCCAAACAACTTAGGGATGGCAATTTGCCACTATATAAGTGCTTCTTCCAAATGAAAAAATAAACCGACGCTTGTCTAAATTTGAAAGCTGTTCGTCAACAACCCTTTTCTAAAACAAATCTCTGAATTTCCGTAACCAATTGGAAAATTTGGCGTCAGTCATGTGACCTTTAGGACCAATCCTAATAGCAACTCGAAAATAAAATCTACATTACCGACGTTCCAAAAGACCCAAATCAAAATACAAACGAACTTGTCGTCAACGTTCGTTTTACAATTTTTACTATAAAATCTAAATATTAACGCATACCAAAAATTAAATACCCTTTTAAAACTAAAACGGTGGATATATTGGAGTAAAACGCAAAATTAAAATAAACTAGAACAGTTAGGAATTGTCATCCATTCCTAACGTCAGTCACTACTGTCAAATAAAAAAAAAGATTGATACCAGGGACATCCAAAAAATAATTTAGAATCTGGGGAAAAAATGAAACCGTTACAGGTTTAACTATGAAACACCCTGTATAAGGTATTTGCAGGTTTTGTAGGAAAATATTTTCAATTTTCAATATGTCATACGTAGATATACAAGGATATAAAAGTCTAAAAAAATATTTTTCAATCAATAAATATTTTTATGTTCCTTTAAAGCGAGTCCCGTTGGTGATAATAACATATTACACCATCATCACACAATGTTATATTATAATATTTAAACGTTTTAGAGTTGGTTTTAATGCAAAACTTTCAATCCGTGAAGAACTACAAGATGGGAATGAATATGTTACCACTGCAGAGAAACCCCTTTCTGGGCCGTACACTATTTTTAATTTAGATGAAAAAAATTCAAAAATATTTGTTGGAAGCATTCCTAATAATTATCAAGTATCTGAAGGATTAGATTCTGGTTCATTTGATGGTGAAATGGAAGATCTGGTTATTGGAAATACACCTGTATCACTATGGAACTTTAATGATGCCTACGAAAATAATCATGGAGCGTTAGAGAGAAATAAACTGGTCAATCTCGCTCCGAGCACTGGTTACAGGTTTAACGGTAATGGATACGCAATTCTCGATGCTAGATTACTACAGTTTCGATCTAGATCGACCATACAGCTTTACTTTAAAACATTCGCTAAAACGGGTTTATTGTTTTTGGCCGGAAAAGAAAAAACGTTTATTTCTATAGAAATTCAAAACGGTAAAGTTCTCTACCAGTACAATTTGGGTAGCTCTACAAAGAAATGGGTCACTAGTAATAAATACAATGATGGTGCGTGGCATAAAATAACGGCAAGTAGAGATGGGGCTAAAGGAAAATTAGAAGTTGATTCAGAAGATGTAATAGACCGAACGAAAGCGATTAGTGGAACGTCCGTAGAGTTCATAGATACCATTTCTTTTGGAGGATATCCAAATAAACATAACTACGCGGACGTAACGGAAATTAGATTCGATGGATGTATAAAAGATGCCACCATAATGGGAGAAGCGATCGATTTAAGGAATAACATAAAAGCATTTGACGTAGAACCGGGTTGTCCAGATAAATGGTCGTCTATGGTATCATTTGCGAAAGGCGATAATCATTATGTCGGTTGGGATAAGTTGGCGTTAACAAATGAATTTAATATGAGTCTTAAATTTAAAACGAACGATGATGACGGTCTTATTTTCTACATTTCTGATTCCACTCAAGATAATGTAATATCTTTATCTTTATATGAAGGTCATCTCGTACTGGTGGATCAGAAATTGGAATTAAAATCTAAAGGCGTATTTAATGATAGTCAGTGGCATGTTGTATCGGTAATACATAACGATACTTACTTAAGGATGGATATAGACGATTTGGAAAGCCAAGTTACCGACGCTCAACCACCCTTTATTCATACATTGGCTGCTAGTTTGTATGTAGGCGGATTACCGAAGAAAATTATATCTTCGCTCAAATCAAAAACTTCATTTTATGGTTGCATTGCTGATCTTACGGTCAACGGAAAAGTCAAGAATTTTGCAAACACTACCGATAGATATTATGAGATACTCGACAAATGCATTTTCGATAATGTACCTGAAGATATTGAACATTCGTTTCCAACACTAAAACCTATAGAACCTATACAAACGTATACCACCGAATCCCAACAAATAACCACGGTGAATTCCGAAGGAGAATTCAATACAGTACGTGGAGATGGTGGAAATGACTTTAGGCCAATCATGGAAGTAGATCCCGTTCCTGATGAAATAACGGAAGTAAACCAAGTGACGCTTCCACCTAAACGAGTTGGAACTTTGCCACCCGCGACACTTCCACCACCACCGACTGATAGATGTGCCCTACCGTTAAGTCCAGTTCAGGAAAAAGTTGAAGTAGTGGGATATCGGTTTGTCGGTCAAGAAAGTAGACTGGAATGCAATAATCCGAGAGGAAAATACAAGAAAAGTTTCGACTTTAGATTCGAGTTCAAAACAAAAGAAACCGAAGGTATTTTGTTTTATGTATCGGACAATAGCGTCAGATCATCGTCGAACGAACGTAACGATTATGCCGCGGTATATTTGTCCGGAGGCCAAGTATTGTTTAGTTTCGGAGGTGATGGTAATATACTAGTGATTAAATCAACTGGAAGTTACAGCGACGATAAATGGCACTTGGTAGAATTTAATCGCGAACTGGGTAACGGCAAACTGGTAGTAGATCAAGATGATGTTAATACGGGTAGTTTAGGAAAGCCGTTAATGCTCAGTTTGCATGTACCGTTTTATATCGGAGGATTAAATCCGGATCATTACAATTCGGTGCAAACGAATCTGAATACGACGACTTCTTTCTCTGGATGCGTCAAGGGTTTATCGATGAACAACAAACCGTTGGAACCTTCGGCCGAATATGGAGTTATACCTTGTTCGGAAAACGTCGAAATAGGAACGTTCTTTGGTGGGGATGCTCAAACGTTCATGAAACTTAAAGATAAATTCAAAATCGGTGTGATGTTTAGCATTAAAATGGATATAAAACCGAGAATTGATTCGGGAGTTCTGGTTGCGGCTCATGGCAAAAAAGATTACTACGTTCTAGAGTTAGTTAATGGTACTGTAAGATTACATGTTGAAAATGGAAAAGGACCAGTATCTGCGACATTCGTGCCGCCCAATAATAATCCCTTCCATTTGTGTGATGGACAGTGGCATAATATTCAAGGTAGGTTGTTAATTCAATTATTTATATTGTTTGTTTTTATTGGTGTCCCAGTTTACCTATTTAAAGCACGCCTCAGCGAGTTTAAATCGAACTTTCAAATAAGCGCGTTTTTTAAAGTTACCATGGCAACATCAACAACTCGAGAAACGTGAATTCAAAATAACAATTTTTTGATTATTGATCTGACAAGAGTACCCTCTAACGTCAAATAAAATATTACTAACAAATGCAAAACCTTTATACAGGGTGGCCAAATAAGAATGCGAGGTACTGTATATGGGAAACTATCCATCATAGAGCCTTGGGGAAAAAAAGTCATGACTAAAACGGCGAAAAGAAAAACCTGGAAAATATTTTCAAGTTTCTGAAATGGTCGCTAGGGGGCGTAACTGCAATCTTGAATCTAAAAAAGTGATGTTTCTGTGAAGTCCGCTATATTAACCTAATAAAAAAATACCGGATCTTTAAATTCGAGGATAATCTGAACATTTTTTGTTTGACAAATTTTGCTGTATCTCTAAAAATAAAGTTGTGGGGGGTATTCAAAGATTTCAGTAAAAAACATCCTGTATATTCGAATCGGCTGAGCCGATTTTAACAAACTTGGGCTAGTTGAAAAGAGCTATTCTTGGCTACAAATGTTATACTATTTGACGTTTTGATAGTTTCACATGTCACCGCCAGAAGGCTTTTTTCGACATTCCGACAGATATGGTTAATTTTCTCAAAAAAATTAAATGCATTCGTATGACTTTTTTTCATAAAAAAGGAGCTAAATGATGCCTAAACAAGCTCGCGAAAACCGCATCTCGATATCTTGTTCCTAACCTAAAATTTGGACCAAAGAAAATTTTATACGGAAATCCCTTAAATTTTTATTTTTTTAAACTAATTAATGTCCCCGTAAATGCTCGAAATGCTGACAAAACTACAGCTTCAATTTCGGCTCTCGGTATGTTATGTAATGCATTACGAATCCGGTTTTTTTATATCTCTCTGGTCGTAGGTTGAGTCTGAAAATCAAGACAAGTTAAGTCTGGTGATCGCGCAGTCCATGGAAACAGACTTCCTCTTCCAATCCACCACTGTTGTAATACTGCATTAATATGCTCTCGCACAATAATAGAGAATTTTGCGCAATATACATTATTGGTCTGCAGAAAATCCACATTGGTTGCGTGAAGTTCAGCACCAAGGACGTTGGAGTTTAAATGCATGGTGTGGCATAGAGGCAGAATTATTGGGCCATATTTTTTCGAACAATCCCGAAATGGATGTTCCCTGCACATTATGCTATTATTGTGCGAGTCCATATTAATGCAGTATTACAACAGCGGCGCGGCGGTGGGTTAGAAGAGGAAGACTGTTTCCATGGACTGCGCGATCACCAGACTTAACTTGTCTTGATTTTTATTTATGGGGGTGGTCAACCTACGACCAGAGAAGATATAAAAAAACCGGATTCGTCATGCATTACCTAACATACCGAGAGCCGAAATTGAAGCTGCAGTTTTGTCTATCGATGAGAGGCTTTTCAGCAATGCATAGAGCGTTTACGGGGGCATTAAAAAACCTTTCTTTTTTAAATCGGTCTTTTTTAGGACCACAATTTACTTAATAAAAAGAATTAATTAGTTTAAAAAAATAAAAATTGAAGCGATTTTCGTATAAAATTTTCTTTAGCCTAAATTTTAGGTTATGAACAAGATATCGAGTTGCGGTTTTCGCGAGCTTGTTTAGCTACTTTTTCATGAAAAAAAAAAATTATACGAATGCTTTTAATTTTTTTAAAAAAATTAACCATTTCTGTCGAAATGTCGAAAAAAGGCCTCCCAAGTAGCATTTTGGCGACGATAACCACATAATACACCAAAATTAACGTTGTACTTGGTGAAGAAATTAGTCATTTATGAAACGACACTTTCCAAACCACGGAACAACGTCGTCTTTATGTTAACCATTACTTTAGTTAAACTACTACGTTGTAACAACGTTTACCCAACCGACTACAAGTAGTAACTATTTTGGGACTGGGAATAACGTTCTAAAAACGTTTAAGTGACAACTTTAGTTATGATAAACGTTTTCCCGACGGAGAGCCTACCTTTTAAAATTCAACTAAGCGGTGGGAATTTTTTAGTTACATTAAAAACGTTTTCGCGGAGTCATCTTTGCAACTAACCTCTTTTCAATTATTTACTATACAGGATATGCCGGCGATATTTAGATAATTATATACTTAATTTGTATTTTTTTTTATTTTTGTGAGAAGGACATACTGTTGGCTAAATTGCTTCATATATCTAATAAAATAAGAAGAACTGAAAAACTAAAATGATCCTAATCTAATCTCAACATTTTATTAATTTGATTGTTGCTGTCGGACTTTTGCAGGCGGCCAGTATACCGTACCATTCTCTTCCCATCGGTGAGGTATCGGTTCTACTTCTAGTGTACTTTTTATATAAACCACTTTAAAATAGTTAGCCATTTTTGGAAAAAAATATCCAATAATTCGATGATAAATAAAAAAATACCATAAAATGATACAACTGACACTACTGACAGCCTAACAGCTGTCAGCTGAATGACACGGAGAGGCGCGTTCCAAAATGTGGAGCGGGGTGTGTTCGTTAGTTGGACTGCGTTTAGTTTTTGGTCGGATAAGCAACTCCAGTCGCGCTTCGGTTATAAAAATAGTTGTGTGGAAGACTAACGTTGAAAGTTAGTAAGTATATTTTTTAGTTATCTGACAACCTATTATACTCGTGCGCCATGTTTAAAGTGTAATTCTCTTTGGAAACATGGTCGGCCATCGGCCATTAAAATTTGGGACGTAAACAAACAAAAAAATTATTATAAAGCCTTATTTTAGTTTTCTAGAAACAATTCATATATATCCCGTTTAGTTCGCGTTTGAATCAATATCAAATTTAAGTAATGTTTATCTATCTAAATTTAATTTTTTTTGTTTTTTTTTATTTTCGATTTTTGTGAAATTCGCAACGGATTAAAGGCCCGCTTGTTTTTTGGCATAAAGTAATAGTATATCTGACAGTAAAATGGAATTTCAACGTTTAGGAAACGACCAACTGCTACCTACAGTTAAAACTGAAACGTTTTAAAAACCCAAAAATGATTGACCAAATTAATGCAAATCGGGGTTGTAACATCGTTGTGTTAAGGTTGGACACGCAACTTATGTTTAGTTGCGAAACTTTTTTAAACACGTCGTCGCAACGTTAAATTGCTACTTGGGCTCTGGCAGCGACATGTTATTTTTTTGTTAGGTTAATATAGCGGAATTCATAGAAACATCACTTTTTTAGATTGAAGATTGCAGTTACGCCCCCGGTCATTTCAAAAACTTGAAAATATTTTCCAGCTTTTTCTCTTGGTCGTTTTAGTCATAACTTTTTTGCTGCAAGCCTCTACGATGGATAGTTTCCCAGATACAGTACCTCGCATTCTTATTTGACCACCCTGTACAAAAGCTCAACTTTTGAAATGTTTGAAAAATTTTAAAAATAAGTTGCTTACTTGTTCATTACTTATAGTTTTATTTTATTTTTTTTAGCTGTCAAGTCTAAAAACGTAGTTACATTATCAGTGGATAATCTTTTCACAAATCCAAGAATTGGACCTCATTCGATCTCCACAGACACCGGAAGTGCTCTATTTTTAGGTGGCCATCGTCTAATTAAAAAAGTTCGTGGTATCCACTCAAGATCTCCGTATATCGGATGTATTAAAAATGTGGAAATTAATAACGAACCACTGGAATTAACTTCTAGCATGGTTAACGGAAATGTTACTATTGGATTCTGTCCTACTAACTAATTTCTAAACAAATAAATTTCATTATTCTATAGACTTTTATTATACCTACATAGAATAATTTATGTTTTTAGATTATCTTACTTACTTTTTTTATGTTCAAAAATTACAAAATGGCTCAGAGAATTGGGTTTTTAGTAAAAATTATCTCTATTATATCTCTTGTTTGCTAATTTAACAAAAAAAAAAATAAAAAACAATAATAGCTTATTTTTTGGATAATTCTATCAAATTTCGTTACAGTGTATTCTACAAAAAAGTCAAAACCTGGGACCTTTGAGGCAACCGACATTTAAGAAAATAATTTAATGCAGGGTTAATTAACAAATTCTTATAAAGTTTATCATAAATCATTTAATTGTGATAAAATAATTTCATTTAAGAGTCAGTATAATTATATGCCGGGTCATCCATCAAACGTATATCTGTGAAGAATTTTATTAAGCTTTTTTATTGTTTTTTCATACGGTAGAAACTTTTTTCTAAATGTACTTTACCTATAGCTATTAAAACATGATGTAAGTATATACCTTTGTTTTAATATATTTATTTATAAAATACAAAAAGTACTAATAAAATACATAAAATCAACAAATTCTTCAAGTCACTGAAAAAAGTATCTGTTTGTCTAGAAGTGAGCAATTCAATTTTATGACAATTTTCAGTATATAGATGTGGTCAAATTTTACGGAACGGAACATACGATTTTTAATATATTTTGGACAAGATTTAAAAGTACGCACCCGGTGAGCCAAATAAAAATCGAACGTTTTTAATTTTTAAGTAAATTTTCAGTTAATCCCGAATTTGTTTAAATTAATTAAGCTGTGAAAAATAGGTTCATTACATCCCCCCCTTACTTCGGTAAGAAAAATAAGAGTGAACTCCGTTTGGTAAAGATGTTCCTTTGAATAATTCTGTGAGAACTTTGTCAGAAAGTTCTTGCAACTCTCGGGTGCATTCTTTCATCAATTTGCAATTTTTGGCCAATATTTCAATACACGTTTTTTTGAATTTGAAGTCTCATATTGTTCAAAACGCCTAAAAATGAAATGATCAGTGATATACCCAATGAAATTGATAAATGTGTAGGTACTTAACTTACTTATGAGGCACAAACACACAGTAATACCACAGTAGTCTTACAACTTCAACTTCCATCAAATTATCAACATATTTTACGTGCAAAAACCACGAAAGATACAAGCGTCATTGTAGACAAATGTCAATTGCAGCATTATTGCCTTGAGGTTAAGCTACGATTACTCGATAAACGACAGACGCTATAACGTGGTACGGTTCTGATTGGTCGTAATGGTACATCTCGATATTTCCTACCAATCATAAATTGGTTAGTACAATAGTGTATTTTTTTCAATTTGCCTGAACAAAAACTCATCTAATTGCACTTCCCGTTTCACTTCTTTCATAAGTTTCCTTTATTTTAATAGTGGTAATTGATTTCATAGAAATAATGGAGAATATTCTAGGAATATTCCATGGATATCATACATGATTATTCCATGAATGACACAGGAATATTCTATGAATATTCCTACAGGAATATTCTAACAAGAATATGCTGGAGGCATGTGTATATTCTAGGAATATTCCATGGATATTGGAATATTCTTCTCTCTTTTCGGATATTTAGAGAATATTATAGGAACATCCCGTGCTGTCTGGGTACCTTACATTTGGAAATAAAATACAAAAATTACTAACAAAATGCATAAAATCAACAAATTCTTCAAGTAACAAAAAAGTATCTGTTTATCTAGAAGTGAGCAATTCATTTTTTGTGACAATTTTCAGTATACAGACAAATTTTAACGGAACATACGATTTTTAATGTATTTTGGACAAGATTTAAAAGTAAGTACCCGGTGAGCCAAATAAAAATCGAACGTTTGATTTAATTTTTAAATAAATTTTCATTTAATCCCGAATTTGTTTAAATTAATTAAGCTGTGAAAAATAGGTTCTTTACATCCCCCCCTTACTTCGGTAAGAAAAGTAAACTCCGTTTACGCTTATTTTTCTTCCTGGCCTACCTAACAGGATACAATTTTAAAGAAAATTTACAACATGTAAAAGTCTGCGGCGGGGTGCCTCTATGTTCACGGAACAACTTCCCTTGGTATTACTATTATTATAATATAAACTTTTCCTGAAATAAATATTATTAGCATTATTATTACCAGGGGTGGTAACATCGAATTCTGACACTCCTGTGTTGGGGACTTGGATCAGTTTGTGCTCCAACTGATCTGGAGCGCTTTCTGGTTATAAATACCTGCCCTATTACACCTTATATTTGGAAATAAAATTAAAAAATTACTAACAAAATGCATAAAATCAACAACATACGATTTTCAATGTATTTTGGTTGAGAACTCATGTAGAAGTCGACCAGCACAAAATATAAGAAATGTATGTGATGGCGTATCAACTATTCAATTGAACCACTGTTCCCCTTCCTGTCTCGAGCAACTGGCACGTGATACTTGCCACTCAGTCTACTAAGGCTCGATGCAGACGGGCGAGTAGATTCGCGACGAGTACGCAGCGTTCCCGCCGCGAGCTCGTCGTCCCACTATGCACACGGGCGAAGCTTTTCTCGAAGATCGCAACTATGAATCATCAGTATGTTGTCGACTTCAAACATGGATGCATTAAGACGTGTTGCAGTGGCGTACTTTACTTACCATAACTTGTACTATAACTATTAGAAAAAATTTAGGTTAAAAAAACGTTAAATAAAACTTGCATCAGTTATCAGTTTTGTATCCAATTATACAAGACGATCCATTATACAAATAGGATACATAAGATTACCAAATTATACACGTTTTGTATCCAATTATACGATCTGGCAGCCCTGAGTACGAACCACCACTGATTAATTTCTAGATGCGAGCACAAGCGGCCGGCGAGACGTGTGAACTCCCCAATGTCTCTACAGGTACCGCTTAACCGCCGGCGAGGAATTCTCGTAGCAGTAGCAGTCCCTGGCGAGCGTCGGCGGCTAGTAGCGTGCACGCGGCGAGTTCGCTGCGAGCTCTCCTACGTGTGAATCGCACCATTTGTTTCTTTGGTCCGCTACCTCGCGCGAGAAAAGTTCGCAGCGAACTTCGCGATAGAACTCGCCCGTCTGCATCGAGCCTAAAAGTCAATTGCAGTAATATTAAGCCATAACGATTGAAAATAAAATATTCACGTTCACAAAGGAAGAAAAGATACAAATGTTGAAGTGGTATTTTGTAAAATAGGCCAATTCCGACACAGTCCACCATTTCTTGAATTATTAAAAAGTTCTGTAGAAGTTATTTATGGAGGTGTTTAAAGTGGCATTTTCTTTCGACGAATCTGAATATTGACAAGCACATGAGTCAAAAAAGGCCTTTACACACGACCCAGGCAGCAGAGTGACACGTCAATTCTCGTCGAATTGACGTGGATAATATGGGTGACAATTGAACGTGTTTCGAACACGTATTTGATGAACGTTATTTGACGTCATTTAGACGTGACTTCTGTACCAACCAATATGGTTGGTACAGAAGTCAATAGATTTATTTCGGTAGAAAACTCATCGAGTAGAAAGAAATTATGTTTACCAAAGTCAAGGGATACGAGGAAATATATGCCTGGCGAAAAATGCAAAAAAACCAGTTGAGAATGCTCTTCTAGCATTGCCATAAACCGAACAAATTGTAATGACATTATTAATAAAATTTTAGATTGACAGTTCTCATTTTAATCAACACAGCCACAGCCTACTCACTTTTACCAAAATAGTCATTCACTATGTGTTGGGTTGTACTTTAACTTATTAGATTTATAATTAATTGGGAGCATGAATAAAACACATTCTTTGAACAGGTTCCATTTTAACACACTCCCTGTTTATTGCCAACCTTTTATAACTGCTAACAATCCTATGCAACACACAATAATCAGTGTATTGTGGGTTGCTACCCTCACACTATGCGTCTACTTTAAATTCAATGTCATTTTAAACTTTAAAATTTTCATATTTTGGAGCCCATTTTGAAGGAGTTCCCCAAGTGGTACGGAGGGGCACATCAAACCCTAAGCTTACTTTTTGATGCTCTATCAAAATCTGAAGTGAGAGTTTTAAAATTCACAAAGACAAAGAATCAACACCCATACACACAGATCGAATTCAGATACCGAACAATTTGTTCGGTGATAACATTGCTGATAAATATATAGTTCGATTATTATTCATCATGACCCAGTCCGCAGTATCTCGTCACAATGACGTCATTATCTAGTGACTACTGGTCAATAGACGTCAGTCGACCAAATTTCGACAACATTTTGACGTGACCTAATCGACGACTTTTTGTCGGCATTTATTCACGTCATACTGTCGACTTTATTTGGTGATGTCGGTTTATCATATATATGTACATTTCAATTAATTTATTTTTGACAGAAAAATGTGAAAAACACACCTTGTTAACGATATTTCAATACCAAATTAAATACTATAGTAAGTATACTGGTACATTATATTTCTAGCTCGATTTATTTTAATTTTTTACAATAAACATCTAACAGCACACCAGAAACTAATAAAACCGTTAACCTTCATCCCTAAAAAATAAATACAAATAAAACCAATAAATAGCTAGGTCCTTTTGAAAACTGCGCTCTTTTCTACCAATCAATAAGCCTACATTCAAGAGAATCACAAAGTTGCCAGATGATTACAAATTCCTTTCATTATGAGGAGCGATCTTTTTTTATTTATTTTACATTGTGTTTATTGGCACTATAAAAAGAATTTGATGTGTTTTCTATCAGGTTAATTCTCACCATTTAAAGAAAAATAAGTTATGGCATGTCAACCATCTTATAATTTCCATATTTCTAATGTAATAAATTTTGCTGGTAATTTTGTGATAATTATCGGCAACATTGCAAATCAGTCGGTTGACTAAAAGTAAACCGCCGCCATCCCGCCATTTTATAGGTTATGTTAGTAGATGAGTGAGGAGTAAGGAGTAAGAGTAAGAGTGATCGGCGTGGCAGAGATAATAAATATTCTTGCATATAGGTAAGTTATTTTATATAAAAATTACAGCATTCTTTAGTTATGGGTTAGGTAGCTATACACACATGTACTAAAAATATTTAGGTACTTATCACTATAAGATGTGAAGAAATGGAACATGTGGGTATTCGGTATTCCAATATCAGGTCTGTTAATACCAAAATGATCTGTTAATACGGTATTCATTGGAATTCATGAGATCGCTCGGAAAAAATCGTGAGATTCAAGCTAACTGAGCGCACGAAATAGATCTAATTATTATTAGGTCATATACTTGACTATATTGGTTTGATTATCTTTATTTGTAGTTTTTGCATGCATCATTTGTATCAAGTTAATAATGGCATATGTAGGAGTGGAGTTCTCCGAAAATGATACAGTGGGCTTGGTGCATTCGTCTTGGTTGACACCACTGAAAAGTGAAGTCTTTTGGCCACCTTACAAAACTTCATGTAGCTTTAATAAAGCTTTAACATCAGCTGAAGAACCTGATCAGAGCACTTGGAAGCTGGCCTGTATCAAGAGAAAATTTTTTGAGTGCGGTGGGTAAAATTTTAATTCAAAAGCCTCTTTTTATCAAGTTTTGTCCACATCTAATTTAAATATCCATTTTTCATATTCAATAGGTCTGCATTTTGCTTGTGTAGTAATAAAGTTGTATATTATTTTATTTTATTATAGATGACATTCTCAAGGCACAGAACAAGTTGAAAAAATGTGAGGTGTCTTCTGATATCCAGTCATCTGATGTAGAGAATGTTAAAAATAAGCGTAAACGATTCAGCACAAAAAGATGGTCATCTTCCTCCTCGGGTGATGAATTACAAACTAACGAAAAAACAAAAATCAGACTTCCAAGACCATCATCAGGTTTACCTGAAATAAGAACTGTACCAACGGCTTCACCTGGAAACTCATCGGCTTATCTCAGTAAGAATATAATATTATTACAATAATTTATGAGCTGAGAACTGAAGTTCTATGAAGCTCATATAATAAACAATATTGCTATAGGTAGCACATTCTGTAAATTTCTAAAATGCAAAAAAATAAACAATTAAGAAAAGTTCATACATTTATTATATTTCAGCCACAGCACAGATTGGACCAGCTAAAATTGCAGAACCTCAATCTACTACAAATTCCCATGTAAATATTGGTAAGTTTATAGGATGAAATTGGGATAATCAGCTATTTTATATATTTTTCTCATAGTCCCAAATTTTAAAGAGTCCTATATAGATATTATCTCATACAATTATCATTCAGATGTAAATGTAAATATATGCTGCTACACTGTGTACATTTCCATGATAGAACATCTGCTGTTTGCTCATTTTAATTCCATTTGCATATTTTTAGAGAAGTTAGAAAATTGAGGGAAGAGTTGAAAGAAATAAGAGCTATTTTAAAAACTTCAAGAAATTTAGTCGCTGCTTCTTTGCCAAATGACCTCCCTGTGGTTTTGCCATTGAAAGATATTGAGAGCTTTCAAGTTTTAGAGCAATATTTAAGTAATCAAGAAAAACTGAATGATTTGGTAAAAGTTGTAATTCATGAAATTTGTAATTTATTTATGAAAATATGTTATAGGCTTCCTATTTGGCAAGTTTGGGTGGAACTGGCATAACAGGATTAGTAAATCGCACTCTACGGACACTCTTGACCAATAAATTGGCCACAGGATTCAACTTTTCAGGACAAAGAAGTGAAAGATCCAATAAAAAAGCTTTTAGTGGCACCAATCTGAACTTGACCACAATTCGTAAGTACAATAAGATGTAAAATAATTTGATGCTGAGTTTAGTTCAGAATAATTTCTATTTGTTTGAGCAAAAATAAAAAAATAAAAAAAATAAAAATAAAATTATACTAGTTTTCCATTTATTTCTCATTAAAATTTTATTAAAGTAATTGCTAACTTTTGTTATAGGTGCTGTGCAAGTTAAGTTACCAGCTGCTACTCAAAGTGAAGTTGAAAATAGAATAAAAATTTGGTTAAAGCATGCAAAGCAGCGAATGCAGAAAATGCCTGACCAACCTCATAATTAGTTGTCAAATGAATTTATTTTAGTTTTTTTTTTCAAATGTCTAAACGTCAGCTAAAAGAAATTGTGGGCTTGAGACAAAAGTACAGAAGGGTATCTGAAGCTACAAAACAATTTGTCAGAAATCGTTCAGAAGTTTTAAGCAAAAAGTTTACTGTTTCCATTGTCAGTGAAGATGATAACCTACTTGGTAATTTTCCCTATGTCAATTCAAATGTTTCAGATTCATCCTCTAGTGATACTGATGATGATGAAAACATTATTGGTCTAACAACTGCAGAAATTGTAGTGGACATTAGTGAGAAACAAAATACGTTTAAAAAAGATTTATCTCAATGGGCTTTAACTCATAAAATCTCGCAAACGGCTTTAACAGATCTTCTTCATCTGCTTTCTCCACTTCATCCTGAGCTTCCTTTAGATAGCCGAACTTTACTTTCTACCCCTTCTTGTACCATTATTTCTAATTTAGAGACTGGTCAGTTTATTTACTTTGGTATTAAAAATGGGTTGCTCAAACTTTCTAATTCAGATCTAAATGTTGATAAGGTGCAACTTGGCTTTAATGTTGATGGAATTCCATTATTCAAAAGCTCTAAATTACAGTTATGGCCAATTTTAGCCTTCATTAAAAATATTCCATATAGCAGTCCTTTCCCCGTGGCTATTTTTTGTGGCAAGAGTAAGCCTAACCCACTGGATTTATTTTTGAAGCCGTTTATTGATGAGCTAAATGACTTATTGAAAAATGGAATAGTTAGTGAATCAAAAAACTTTGAGATTGAAGTGCATAGCTTTGTATGTGATGCTCCTGCAAGAGCATATTTAAAATGCACAAAATCCCACACAGGATACTCTTCCTGTGATAAATGCATTATACGTGGGGAATATTTTCAAAACAAAGTTGTATTGGATAGTTTACAATGCAGTAAACGCACAGATGAAACCTTTCGTCAACAATTAGATGAGGATCATCACATATCTCACACTCCTTTAATTAATCTACCCATTGATTTAGTCAAAACTTTTCCAATAGACTATATGCACAATATTTGTTTGGGAATTATGAGAAAACTTCTGCATACTTGGATTGGAGGTCAGCTGAGAACTAGATTACCACATCAACAAGTAACACTTCTTTCTGAGCGTTTACTGGCCTTTAAAAATTCAATACCCATTGAGTTTAACAGAAAACCCCGGGCAATAGACGAATTGCAATATTGGAAAGCCACAGAATTCAGGACTTTTTTTAGTTTATTTGGGTCCTTGTGTTTTAAAAGATGTTGTAGATATTGCTGTTTATGAGAACTTTATTTTATTTCATTTTTCTGTGTCCATATTATTGTCTTCAAAACATTTAAAAAAATTTGGTACACCCTTTGTTAAAAATGTCCTAAATGTTTTTATAAATCATTTAAAAGAACTTTACGGCTTAGGGTTTATGGTGTATAATGTTCATTTATTATCGCATATTTGCGATGATGTTGAACTCTTTGGCAGTCTTGATAACTTCTCAGCTTTTCAATTTGAAAATTATTTGGGACAATTGAAATCATTAATCAGTAAACGACCAAGTAACCCTCTACAGCAGATTCATCGCCGACTTGTTGAAAATGGTTTGTTACTGTCGAAGACAAATAGACATGATTTGGGAGTAGTGAAAGTTGATAATCCACATATGAAAGGTCCTCTAGTTGATTGTGAAAACATTGAATGGCATAAACAATACTTAAAACTCAACAATGTTAGTGGCAATAGTTTATCAGTTCTAGGTCACTCTAAAGCTAATTGTTATACCTTAGCTATTAAGGGGGATAAAGTCATTGAAATACACAATATCGTAACATCCACTGACAATGGAATATATATTATTGGTAAAGAATTTCTTTGTTACTCAAATTTATATACTTCTCCATACTCTTCAAGTGAATTAAATATTTTCATTGTCAAAAATTTATCAGAACTTAAAATTTGGTCTATTAATGACATATATGGTAAATGTATTGTTTCAACTTATAAAGACAGTTTTGTAGCAATTCCTATTCTGCATACAGTAATTTGAATTTATACTAAATTTTTTAGTTTTGTCTAAGTTTAGTTTGTGTAAGTCTAAAAAGCTTTATATATACAGTTGTATTAAAAAAAGGTACAACTATTAGAAAGAGATGTTATAATATCATCCTATTTGCGTAAAACCGGCTGTAGTTTGAGGTTATCAAATGTCATATGTTGACAAAATAGAACCTACGTCTTTGAGTTGCATTTTTGACAACCTATGACATTTGATAAACTCAAACTACAGCTGGTTTCACGCAAATATAGGATGACATCAACATCTGCTCTTTCTAATAGGTGTACCTTTTTTTAAACTGTATGGTACGGATATTTGTTAATTGTAAGTTTCTACTTTTGTAGCAATTCCTGTTCTGCATAGAATAATTTGGATTTATATTTAATTTTTTTGTTTTGTATATCCGTCTGAAATATATATGCTTACCTTCCATATTAATTGGTTTTATTTAGGTGAATAATTGGTTAAAACAAAATTATTAAAAACGTGAAATTAACGTCATTTTATGCCGTAAAATGGACGACATTTTATGCCGTGAAATTAACGTCATATTACGCCGTAAAACTCACGTCACTTTATGTCGTGAAAATGTCGTCCCAAATATGACGTCATCGGTATGTGACATTAGGAAGTCATTTTCACGTTATATTGTCGTCATATACTGACGTCATGTCTAGTTAAAAATGACCAGTTTATAACGTCGTTTTGACGTGGTTCTGCGTACTGGGGAGTTTTACACGATGCAGAACTTTTTATAAAGAGTAACTTTTTTCGTAAAATTAATTTAAAAAAAGTTTTACACATGGTGTAACTGAAGTAAACACGCTGTACATATTACAAAGTTGAGAATGCTCTTCTAGCATTGCCATAAACCGAACAAATTGTAATGACATTATTAATAAAATTTTAGATTGACAGTTCTCATTTTAATCAACACAGCCACAGCCTACTCACTTTTACCAAAATAGTCATTCACTATGTGTTGGGTTGTACTTTAACTTATTAGATTTATAATTAATTGGGAGCATGAATAAAACACATTCTTTGAACAGGTTCCATTTTAACACACTCCCTCTTTATTGCCAACCTTTTATAACTGCTAAAAATCTTATGCAACACACAATACTCAGTGTATTGTGGGTTGCTACCCTCATATCCCCCTTTTTATAGATCCAGTCTCTGATATGAAGCACTTTCTAGCTCTAAATAATATTTAGTATTGGTATCAGTATTACACACATCTTCCCCCTCCTGTTGTAGAAATGAATAATGGTTTTCCTTCTTATCATTTTTCATTGTGTCATTATCTCGATATTTGATAAATTTTCTATTTCTACCAGAATGTTACCATTATTCATTTTTACTTTATAAGTTCTGGGCCTAACTTTGTCAACTATAAAACCTGGTAACCACAATCCGTTTGGTTTTGATTGTACCATTACATTTGTTCCAATTGCCAGAGGATCCAAATTTTTGATATTTCTATTATAGCAAGTTTCACAGTTTTTTGTTTAAATCCTTTAAAATTTATTTGTTTGGGTTTTAAATTGGAACAGTGTGATGGTACAATTGTTCTAAGAGACCTAGACATTAGAATTTCTGAAGGACTGTATTCACCATCGATTTTCATAGTTCTATACATAAGTAACGCTAAATAGATATCATTGTTGTCCTCCAGTGTTTTCTTAAATATATTTTTAGCTGTTTAGGTTAGATTGGGCAAAAGTGGGAGAACTCATTAAGTGGTCGAATTCCCACTGAGAAGAAAATTTTTTAAATTCGTTCGATGAGAACTGTGGTCCACCATCCGAAATAACAGTCAACGGAATGCCATAACGAGCAAAAATATTTTTAAGTTTCTGAATAGTATGAAAACTTGTATCATTTTCGAGACCTTCTACCTCAATATATTTAGAATAATAGTCTATTACGAGTAAATATTTTTTTTCTTTCAGTTCAAAAAGGTCACATCCCACTTTATTCCAAGGCAGTTTTGGAATTTCATGACTAATTAAAGATTCTGATTGTTGTGAATTTGAATATTTCTTACAAACAAGGCAATTTAGTATTTTTTGATTAATGTCATTAGTCATGTTAATCCAGAAAAGGGATTCCTTGGCTAAGGACAGACATTTATTAACACCCATGTGGTTATAATGTATTTTTGATAACATTTCTTTTTGTAAGATTTTAGGGACCACAAGAGCTTTTCCTTAAAAACTAAATTATCAATGACTGTAAGATCATGTTTGTACCGTACGTATTTCATGACTGAACTGGGTAATTTTTTTTTATTTTTTGGCCATCCTTCTAATATGACTTTTATAAGCTCTTGTAGTTCCGGGTCCCTGCTGGTGTGATCTTGAAATTCTGACCACTTTTGTTTCGAAATATTGATTTCCGAAACTATCAAACAAACGTAATCAGCAATTTCAGTGTCAATTTTATTGAAATTGTGGTCATCCGTTATATAGGCACGTGACAGTGCATCAGCAATAATCAGCTCTTTACCCCTCTTGTACTTTATCTCAATGTCATACTTTTGGATTTGTAGTAGCATACGTTGGAGTCGTGCAGGACATTTATTTAATGGATTCTTGAAAATACTTATTAGTGGTAAGTGATCTGTTTCGACAAGAACTTTTTTTCCAAAAATGAATTGGTGAAATTTTTCAAGTCCTACAAGAATTCTTTTTCTATTTGGGCGTATCGACATTAAGTTTCAGTATAAGCCATTGAGGAATAAGCACAAGGAAGGTTATTTTGTAGAAGGACAGCCCCACATCCAGACTTTGAGGCATCTACTGACACTATAGTATCTGCATTTACATTGTAGAATTGTAACACTGGTTTATTTACTGATTAAGATATTTTTTATGCTCTCAAACTCGGCGTCTTTTTTAAGTAGGGCGCGCAAAGGTAAAGCTTTTTCTGAAAAGTTGTCAATGAATTTACTTATGTATGTCAATAATCCAAGTAACCTTTGCACGTCGTTTGTTTTCAGGTCTGGGCATTTTTTTTATTGCCTCAATTTTAGAATCGTCCGGATTAATTCCTTGAGAAGAAATTATATGGCCCATATATTTTAATTGAGCTTGTCCAAACTTACATTTTTCTATGTTAAACCTAACATTGTGTTTCTCAGCTAACTCTAGCACTGTTTTTAATCTTTGATCATGCTCTTCCTTATTGGAACCCCACACCAGAATATCATCAATATAAGTGTCGGCTCCTTTTGTGTTAAAAATCTCTTTGAAACGCGCTTGAAAAACTTCTGGTGCAGATTTTATCCCATACGGAAGCCTTAAAAATTTGTATCGACCAAGGGGCGTGCCAAAAGTGCATAATTTAGAACTTATTTCATCCAGAGGGATTTGATAAAATCCCTGGGTGGCGTCAAGTGAGCTGAAAAACTTAGCACCTGCAAGTTTGCTTGTTATTTGATCAAGAGTAGGAATTTTAAAATGTTCTCTTTTTACTGCTCGGTTTAAGTCTCGGGTATCTAAGCAGATACGTAATTTAATTTGGTTTGCGTACAATCACTAGTGGATTTACCCAATCTGTGGCCCCTTGTACTTTTTCTATTATTTTTTGTTTTTCCAGCTCATCTAAAGTTTCTTTTAAGGGGTCCAGAAGGGGTAGAGCCACCTTTCTTGTAGCGTGAATTACCGGTTTTACATTATTATCTGTTTCAATATGATAAGGACTATCTAAACAACCAATCCCTGAAAACAAATGGTTAAATTCTTTAATTAAATCAGCATATTGATTCGCATTTGACTGTACCGAGTCAATTTTCGCTACTAAATTTAAATTAATACTAGATTCTAAGCCCAAAATTGCTTCAGTATTTGAATTTACAACATAGAAATTAAGATTATACATCGAATTGTTTCTTACACAAGGAATTACACATTGACCTAGTACCTTTAGCCTATCACCCGTATATGAATGGAGTGTCATATTAGACGTTGATAAATTTTTTCCTGAATACCCGAGTGACTTAAAAATTTTATAGGGCAAAATGTTAACCATTGCCCCAGTGTCAATCTTTAGTTCTACTACTTGATTATTAATTAGCAACTTTGTACGCCACTGTTTGCTTTGAGCTTTACACTCAGACGTCAAGTGACTTACTTGATTTATACTGCCAATATACAGAAAATTGTCTTCTAAGGTGGTGCCTGAAATTGAACTTACTTCAGCTTCTTCTGTTACTTGGTTTACACGACTTCTGCCAGGCTGTTCCATTTGTTTTTTCTTAAAACAAACTGCAGCAAAGTGATTTGGAATTCTACAGTAGGAGCATATTTTCCCAAATGCTGGACATCTGTTTATTGGATGGTCATTTTTTCCACACTTATTGCAATTTTTCACTGTATGTTGTCTGCTATTAGAGCCTTTATGGACTGCATCTACCTCACTTTTTACTTGCACCCCTTGTCCCATAACCATGCTTCGGCTTTTTGCCGACTCAATTACTTGACACCATTCAATACCTTTTTCCAGGGTAAGGTCACTTTCTCGCAACAATTTCTCCCTGACTGTGTCGTTTTTAATACCGCACGTGATTACTGTTAGGGTTAAGTCATATTTTAATGTTTGTAATTTGCATTTGCTTGCCAGTTTTTTCACTTCCAGGATAAATTCATCCATTGTTTGGTCCTCACCCTGGCGGCATGTAAAAAACTTGTATCTTTCATAGGCAATGTTTTCCTTGCCTGTGAAATAGTGTTCGAACTTTTCTAAAAGTGATAGTAATTTTTCTTTTTCATCGTCTGAGAATTTAAACGTTATATAAACTTTGAATGCTTCATCACCAACGTAATGTAGACATTGTGCAAACTGCGTATTTTCATCCTTTTTATTCAATTCTGATGCGACCAAATAATTCTCAAAGCGTGCCCTCCACAACTTCCAGTTTTCGGAGACATTTCCCCGCAGGGATAACGGCGCTATGCCCCGATTGTCCCCCATAATAAGTTTGAGGTTAGGTTTCCCTTGCACGTTGTTTTCACTTTTATTTTATAATTTTTTATTTTAAACCGCCAACTACCAGTTTCTCCTTTGTATTTAATCATGACTGCGCCATCGGAAAATCGGATAATGACAGTTCCAAGTATTTACATCTACAGATGCTTGTTACTTATCAATGATAACTTGAACAATATGACCAAACTTTCAAGTCATCACAACTACTCGACCAGACATGCAGACACTCTCAGTGTTCCTATGCATAGAACTTCCAAGTATGAACAGTCGCCAACATATCAAGGAATTAAATTTTATAATATTCTACCAGACCAATTCAAATGTCTGAGTAAATTCCACTTTAAGAAAGCGATAAAAAACATATTACTTACCAAGGTGTACTATAGTGTTCATGAATACCTTCATGACAATAATTTTAATTATTCTGATGAATAATTTTAAATGTATTTTATTTGTTTTTCTTATTTCTTATATTTTTATCTATAGTTTTGTACTTTTATCTATTCGTAGATAGGTATATATATTTACAATACATCGCAAAGTTCGACAAAAACAATTATTTTTAGAAATTTTGAGTTTTTTATAATTTGTAATACAAATGTACACTTATGTATACAAGAAAAATGGGTAGTTGAAAATGTCCCCAAACTTTACGATTTACATACATATATATATATATATATATATATATATATATATATATATATATATTTACATCACACTACCATTGTTGCATCATTACACAAAGGATACTATACTGCGTCTCCTAGAAGGAGAGGCTTTCTGAGGACTGTGAGTCATGTATATCTAGTTTACGATTATTTCAAATGCAGTAGCAATCTCAGATTCATGCTAGCATTAATTTTTGAAAATACATTTTTTTTACATAGTGCTAACAACATTGCGTTTTTTTATATGCCATCTTTATCACGTCCAAAATATTCACGAACTGAAATTTTAAATGTATTGTTACGTCGTGCCGTGTTGTCATATTTACGTCCAGAAAATTTACTTGTTACTTTTGCGTGCTTTGTCCTTATTTATTGAAACATTTATATTATTGAGAGATACGTAAATAAAAGTGTCCCGAGTGGCTTACTTACTGGTTCCAGTTTCACTTTTCTTAATCACGTAGTAAACAAATGTCCAAAAAACTATTTTTTAAATCAATATAACTTTTCATAATTCAAAAACATTTTTTTATTTTAAGATTACAATTTATCTCAATATTTTTGTGGTAAATTATGTCAATCCAACATCCGTTATACAGACGTTACATTATCCGATATATGGACGCACTAGGATCAGTGACGCATTCATAATGTATGGACGCTACATTGATAGAAATATAAAATAAAAACTATACTTAAAGTTTACTGACTCCAGTTTCATTTTTCTTAGACATGTACCTAGTAAAAAAATGTCTGAAAAGTTATACCGATGAAAAACTATTTTTTAAATCGGTATAGCTTTTCATCATTCAAAAACATTTTTTTATTTTAAAATTACAATTTACCTCAATATTTTTGCATCCGTTATACGGACGTTACATTATCCGATATATGGACGCAGAAGTACCAGTGACGCATGCACACAGTATGGATGCTACATTGATAGAAATATAAAATAAAAACTTTTCGCGCCAATTTTCATTTAGTTACAATCGAACGTCGACTTTGTTGTCGTACTGGATTAATTTATTCGATACCGACAATCTATTTGGTTGTACCAAGTTGGAACAAAACTTTTAAATGATTTAAACGGATTTTGGGAGAAAATAGGTCTAGGGGTCAAGGGGTGAAAAATTACTTAGAGACGCATTTTATAAAACATAAAATTATAAATAATTATCACCATATTCTCACTTGCTTCTTCGGTTTCCTTTATTTTTTTTCCATTATTTGGAGAAAACTCTTCTGACGCTAAAACAAAATATTATAATTTTAATTTATCTAAAATATATCAAATAAATTGATTTCTAACAAATTTCACTTCATTAAGAAAATCCCACGACTCTTACACATTTTATGAATCCAATTATCACATTTTATTATTTACTTCAAATTTATAAGAATAAACTTGCCTGATAACATTTTTTCCATTATTTGGAGAAAACTCTTCAGAAGCTAAAACAAAATATTATAATTTTAATTTATCTAAAACATATCAAATAAATTGATTTCTAATAAACTTCAATTAATTTAAGAAAATCCCACGACTTTTACGCATTTTATCAATCCAATTACGAAATTTTATTATTTACTTCAAATTTATAAGAAAAAACTTACCTGATAACAGTTTTAAGGTTCGAGAACCAAGGGCGGATTTACGGGGGGTACAGGGGGTAATTACCCCCCCCCATGATTATAATTTATAAAAAAATTTATAAAACATAATACACACAAAACTGTTTTACATAAAGAAAGTGGTGGTTCTTATAACGCGATAAAAAAAATGTATGCAGCTTCCTTATTTTACTAGACTTTTAATAGTAGCAGTCTAAAAGTGTTTTTTTTGTTTTAACCATTTCTAAGTACTTTCGTAGCCTCTTTGTAATTATAATTTATTATTAGTAAAGTTTTTTTTAAACATGTTGTCTTTAGTCCAAGAAATGAAGTAAAATCATTGAGCAGAAACAGATCGACTTGAAATTTTTTGCAAATTGTTAGGAAGTGTGTTTAGTTTAGAAGTAGAAAACTTTCGATAGTGGTGTTTTTTTCATCAAAAAAGAAAATAAACTTGCGCAATCGATAAATTATCCTTTGTTAATGAATTAATGTTAAATACAATTTTTCATGAAAATAAACCCCTCCCAACTTATAGGGCGTAGAAAATTACGATTTTTACCATAAAAATCGTACATTTCTAAAAGTTTTTTAAATATAACCGAAAATCTGATATTATTACGTAAAAATTGATATGAACTAATTTTATGGCCTTGAGCTAACAATTAAAATTATTTTTTTTTATTAGCGTAAATATCTGAAAAAATATAACTTCCACAAAAAAATGTATATAACATCTTAATGAGAGAACAACATGGGGAACATTTTAAGAGCATCTATAATCATTTAACGTAAGCAGAAAAAAAGTTATGGACAAAATAAGTTTTTTTAATTTTTTTTTACGTCATTTTTTTTAGCACCATCTAGACTGTGGTATTTGAAAAAAAAATCCTTTTGCATAAAAACGTAACATATGTTTCTACAATTGTCCAGTAATTTTTAGTCCTGTGGCATAATTATTTGTTAAAGTTAAATGTTTTGTTTTTTTATAAGACATTTTCAATTTTTTGTCACTAACGTGAAAAGTATAGTTTTTTGAAAAAAAATTTAAACAGACAATAATTTCCATTTTTCCCCCTTTGATTTGACCTGGCTCAGAAAATTGCGTAATCAAACCGAGTTTTTCCTGACTATCCAGAACCGTTTAACATAAGCAGAAAAAAAGTTATGGACAAAATAAATTTTTTTCAATTTTTTTTCGCCATTTTTTTAGCGCCATCTAGACTGGTATTTGACAAAAAAATCCTTTTGCAGAAAGTCGTAACATATGTTTTTACAATTGTCTAGTAATTTTTTGTCCTGTGGATAATTATTTTTTAAGTTTTGGTCTGTTAAAGTTGAGCTAAATTTTTGTTTTTTATTCAATTTTTGGTCAATCCCGTGAAAAGTATTGATTTTTGAAAAAAAAATAAAGAGAGAAGACTCTTCCGAATAATTACCATTTTTTTTTATCTTCGCATTTATAACCGTCAATGTCATTTTTTCGGGTCAAATATTGAAAAAACGGGCATTCCAATGAAAAAGTTTGTCATAACATGATATTTCTGCGATATCCTAAGCTTTAAAATGGATTATTGTACATTATTTAATATTATCAGCCAAAAAAAAGTTACGGGCAAAAAATACATTTTTTTTAGAAATGTACGATTGTTGTGGTGAAAATCGTAATTTTCTGCGCACTATAACTCGGAAGGGAACATTAATTAATTAAAAAAGGTAATTTATCAATTGAGAATATTTTTTTCCGTTTTTCACACCCCCCTGTCCCCTCAAAACGCAACTAACGAAAGTTTTCTACTTCTGAACACCTTTCCTAGCAATTTGCAAAAAAATTTAAGTCGATCTGATCAGTCACTAGTTTCTGCTCGATATTACAAAAAAATTTACTAGCTTTCTTGGATTACTTGGTAAGTTTTACCCCTCCCATAAAGAAAAGCTAAATCCGCCCTTGTCGAGAACTCACATACATACGGACGCAACAACAGTTCCTAAGAGACTGACTGCGATCTGGCAGGGTCAAAATAAAAAATATCTTACTGCGAACTGTAACTGAACAAAAGCAAATAACAACACATCGTTGCCAAATCTTGCCACGCGTTAATCTCGTTTAACGATTTTCCTCCGTGGGATTATGTAATCCGCTTTGGATGCCGGCTAACCACAGTGAAGTGGGGTGTGGATTGATATATGGTGTTAACTAAAAAGAAAATGGGCGCCAGGAGATTGTTTTACCCTCATCCAAATTCAGTCAATTTAGTCACTCAACCTCCAGAATGGATCTAAATTGAGCCCACTAATAAAAAAAAATAAACTACGTCGCAACCAAAAATTTGCTTACCTTCGTTCGGGTCAAGACTATTTGTGACTATTAGTGATAGAAAGAAAAGTAATTAATTTTCTCAATATCGGTTTAATAACGTTACTTATACAAACTGTCAAGGTCACATAAAAAGAATAAAAAAAAGACAAGGGATCCAAACGATCCCACTAAAGTTTCGCTAATAAAAAAAATTATTCAAATAATTGATTAAATCACGAATAATAGGGGTGTTACACCGTCCGCGAGAGCTCTCAAGGTCGTTGGTATTGGGCGTAAAATAAAATACCACTCGCCCCTATAAGTCGCTTACAAGTACCAAATAAAAATTAGAGAAAATATCTATAAGTGCTAATTTAAAGACCTATAAGAAAAAAATTACAAATTGACGAATAATGTCTATGTACCGATATAAAACAAAAAAAAAGGAAAAAAGAAAAACTTGCGGTTGTCCAAAGTTAAATGGCGGCAACTTGCGGCCACTAATCCGTCCGGTCAGGTCAGCTCAACCCGGAAATCTGGTGGTCAGCCCAACACGAGAAATCTGGATGATAGCCCAACACGAGAAATCTGGACGATAGCCCAACACGAGAACCCCTTTTTACAGTGAAGGGGAATTCTCGGCAAACTTCCCTGACAGATGCTTCCGTATAAGGTGAATCCTCGGATCGTCTAACGTGGATGATACTACCCCTGACAAAATGGCGACGTTACTATCGTGGCGTGGTTCGGCACAAAATATCAATTCCTCTTCACGAGATTCGGACCAAGGTAAACACACCAAATCAAATAGGCACCCTGTACGTCCAACAAATACGGGAATCGCTCGTCTATTCCAATCAATGGTACGAAATAATCTTCATAAGCACCGGGCGACTCCTCAAAATTTTGTCTAAACCACGTTATACTTATCACCCACAAGAAAAAAAGAGAACAAGGCCCGTCCCAAAATTTCCTTCGAAATCCTTCTCGAACGAATCTCACCACGCAAGACCAGAAAGAGATTCACCTAATAATCGCCACGGGTCACTGAATACGACTTGTGATGTGACCAATGAAATAACTGGTGACTGGCTAACACAGCCGTACAACACCTTAAAGTCAACAGAAGAAATGAACGAACCGACAGTTCGAAACATGACATCGATAAGAATAAAGTAAACAATCAATTTTACGATCTATTTTAATGTTCGAAATACTTTATCTGAAACTAACTAGCTCGTTCAAATGGATATAAATTGAGTCAAAAAAATTGAGGCTATCTTATGTGATATATGGTTCCTAAATAATATAATTCGATCCCTACAGTGGCTCACATCTACAAGGTACGAAAAACTAATTAATGTAGTAAGGTCTTAATGCCGAATTTAAACGTTACAAACTCCCCCCTTCCGTCAAGAAATTTACCTGTAAATTTCTCTACAAGCTTACTAAACCCCTAGAAAACCCAAAAAAAAGTAAATAAAATGAGGACAACATCTTCCTCATCTTACAAAACCCAGAACCCTAAATTGCGAAAAGCCAAAAGAAATGAAATGAGGTCTGACACAACAACCACCTCGGCAACCAACAACAATACACTGTTTAAAAGAGATGTGTCCATTTACCAGCAACGAAAGGTAGGAAACATTAATTAAACAAGGCACACTCCAAAGGTACAGCGATCTAATCACCAACTATTCACAAGGAACGTCCCAAAGGAAGATGCCTTAGACCCTGCACTTGCCTAAATCCATCGAAATCCAACATCAAACGTTAACTACCCTCGCGCAAATCAGCGTACCAAAAAAAAAATCCTCCAAGATACAATCTTTACCAAAAGAAACCCCCTCGAAACGAACACATCAGATCTTATAGAACAGAAAGTAGCCATTCGGGGGCCTCTTACCCCCCCGGTGGTAAAACATCCGGGTGGACCTATTCTAAGCCCGGCCCACAGGGCTAACTTACTCAAACCACTAATAATAGTACACACAAAAAAAAATATAATTGTTGATTACCTACCAAACATACTCCAAAACACACAATCCCACGTATATGCCAGTTAGAACAAATAATCGTGCCGCCAGAACGACCACTAAACACCAAAAACCGTAATATCGAGTTTGGTTAGCACAAGAATCCTCAAACGAGATAGCCCCTGGAAACAACAAAATCCAAAACCAGCTAAGCTATATAAATCTCCAAAATTCCAGAAAGCCGTAACACCCATTACTACAATGTCCCAATAAATGGAAGGCTACTAATACACCATTAGTCAAAGCCTAGTGCAGTCAGTGAGCGGTGCCTATAATAACCAAAACTCAACATACCACAATATCAACCAAACACTAAAAATCACTATTCATAACGGCGGCGACTACTCATCACAACTAACATCTAACTTGACAAAAATCTATTGGATCAGGTGGCTCAGGTTTCAAATCCTTAGTATTCCAGATGCCCAAGCTTTTACCAGATTCATCCCCTAACTCATACGTCCAGGGAGAAATACGCTTTTTAATGTAGAATGGCCCTACAAACTTCGGGGCTAACTTAGCGGAAAAATGCTTAACAGCATCAGATAAAACGTAATTTCTCTTCCAGACCAACTGATTTGGAAAATACTCAACTTGTCGACGTCTCAAATTATACCTATCACAACCCTTGTCATTAGCCTTAATCAACCTACTGCGAATGTCCTCGTACATTTTCCGAAAATGTTCGTTACGACTTAAATTCCCCTCCTGAGTACCATCTTCTACTTCCAATAAACCGTCCGGACGATAATCCTTACCCGAAATTGCCATAGTTCGACCGAAAACAGCGAAGAATGGAGTCAGTTGAGAAACTTCATGCTTAGCAGTTCGGATAGCACAACCAATCTCATCAAGGTGCACATCCCAACTACGATGATCATCAGAAACATACATTCGCAACATAGTTTTAATAGTTTTATTTATC
Organism: Crepidodera aurea; assembly: GCA_949320105.2. NCBI lineage: Eukaryota > Metazoa > Arthropoda > Insecta > Coleoptera > Chrysomelidae > Crepidodera > Crepidodera aurea. Next base: position 71,741,179 of record OX439475.1, on the reverse strand, counting down.
CTCTCCGTAGGATTAGCCCTAGGACAATAATTAGGGGTAAACTTAATTCGACAGTCATACTTATCAGCAAATCGAGTCAACTCTTTACTACGAAACTGGGCACCATTATCGCAAATGATCACCTTAGGAACACCGAATACTAAGAACACCGATTTCTCTAAATATCGCACGATTGAGGAGGTAATTGCTTTACGAAGGGGACATAACAAAGAAAACTTAGTCAAATAGTCTGTAACAACCAAAATAAAACTGTTACCATGTTTGGAGCGGGGCAGTGGTCCAATCAGATCCATAGCCAACATCTCAAAAGGTCGACAAGCCTTCGGATGAGAAATCATCTTGTCAGAAGGTTGTACTTGAACTGGTTTATTAGCAATACACAAATGACAGTGCTTAACGTACCTCGCAACATCACTACGCATCTTGGGCCAGTAATACCGTTCGGCCAACCTAGAAAAAGTTTTATAAACCCCTGCATGCCCTGCAGTGGGTGGATCATGCGCAGCTGCAATGATGTTTTTGCGATCAGACTTAGGAACAACCAACTTCCAAGAATTCTCCTGAATCTCTAAATTTGGATAACGAGATGGAACGTGTTTCCACAATTTACCCTCAGACACTCTCCAATTACAAAATTTCAAAGGATCATTATTGATATTTTTAATCATTTTCTTAAACCATTTGTCAGACTCACAAATCTCATCAACACAGACATTTACCACAGTAGCATCCACCACTGGAACTGACCTACTTAACATGTCAGGGACCACATTATCCTTCCCTTTTCGGTGTACAATCTGGAATGAATACTGTTGCAAACGTACGGCCCAACGAGCTAAACGACCACTTGGATCCTTGAGACTATTCAACCATAACAAACTATAATGATCTGTGACCAAGGTGAACGTTATTCCTTCTAAATAACCCCTAAGCGTTTCTATAGCCCACAATGCTGCCAAACATTCTCTCTCAGTTGTCGAAAAATTACGCTCTTGTCTCGTCAAAGAACGACTTAAATAACAAATTACTCTGTCACCATCCTCATATGGCTGAGTTAGAACAGCTCCAATACCATAACCTGAAGCATCAGTTTGAACTACAAATGGTTTTGAGTAGTCAGGACAACTTAAAATAGGCGCAGTAACTAGACACTCCTTCACTTTACAAAAAGAATCAACACATTCCTCAGACCATTCAAACTTAACCTTCTTACGCAATAACCTCGTGATCGGTACCATCAACGTTGAAAAATTTGGAACAAAACGCCTATACCAAGAAAAGGTTCCTATAACACGCCTTACCTCAGTGACATTAGTTGGAGTAGGAATTTCCAACATTGCTTTTACCTTATCAGGATCTACATGCAATCCATTACGATCCACCACATAACCTAAGTATTTCATTTGCGGCATACAAAATTGACATTTCTCCAAACTAACCGAAATATTGGCCTCCCGAAGCCTACGGAACACTTCCTCCAAAATTGCTAAATGCTCTTCAAAAGATTGACTGATTACCACCACATCATCAAGGTATACAAACACATGAGGTTCAAGATCGTGACCAAGAACATTGTCTATCAGCCTCTGCCAAGTTGCTGGTGCATTATGCAACCCGAATGGCATCCTCTTAAATTGGAAAAGTCCTCGATTCGGCACAGTAAAAGCGGTGTACTGCTTAGAGGATTCGGCCATTGGCACCTGCCAATACGCAGACTTAACATCTAAACTAGAAAGGTATTTCGCGTCACGCAATTTATCCAAAGTATCCGAAACCATAGGAAGAGGGTAACTATCTCTTACCGTCACAGCGTTAAGCTTACGAAAATCCACACAAAACCGGTAGGCGCCATCCTTCTTTTTAACTAACAAAATAGGTGAGGACCAAGGACTACTAGAAGGTTCTATGACATCAAGGCTCAACATTTCCTCCAATTCCTTATCGATTTGTTGTTGAACGACAGGGTTCACCCTATAATATCGTTGCTTGATTGGAGAACTATCAGTAACAATCACATGCTCAGCTCTATTCGTACACCCTAAAGTACTACCCATGAGAACAAAATTCCTATCAACTAATGCCTTAAGTCTTGATTTTTCCAAAGAAGTTAAAGTTGTTTGGCCACTAACATGTTCTACACTATTTACGGTCACAGGTTCATCCGAAAAATACCACTCTTTCGCTCTTAAATCAGGAATAATGCCCATTTTCCTCCAGAAATCAGCACCAAGTATAAGCAAATGAGGTAACTCAGGAACAACAAGACAATTAACTAATCCTACTTTGCCTCTCAAAACAAACGGTAACTCAACCGTACCTAAAGCCTCACATTTAACCCCATTAGCTACAGTACAAAACAAATCTAAATCCCTCCTAACAGAAATCCCTAAATCTTGCAAAATTTTGAAACCTCTACTACCTAAAAGTGTGCGTGAAGCGCCAGAATCCAATAATCCTAATAAAGGTGTGCCTAAAAGTTCAACGGTCAAATAGGGACGCTCGTTTCCCTTCGCATATTCCAAAACAAAATCTAAAACAGCTTGCAGTTTATTATCGATCGAGACACCCCCTCCAGCGCACCTACCTCGATCACCTAAGGTCACTGGTTGGCGTTTCCCGACCTAGTCTGAGAACAATTCGGACAATTTCTAATCGTAAACCCTTCTTTATTACACTTAAAACAAACTAATGCCCTTCGCGATTGACAAACTGCTGCCCGGTGTCCTGGCTTCCTACAATTAAAGCAAATCATGGAATTTCCATCCCTAACTCTGGGTTGAGAAGGACCTGAAACATTCACTCGTTGTTCATCCACCAAAGCAACATCTTCATTTATCTGCACATAAGCTAAATCTGGTTCTAAGACTACACTCCTTCTAGATGGAGGCACAAAATTCTCAACAGCCTCTTTGCGAGCTTCTAATTTCCTACCTAACTCCCTTAAACGTGCGATAGAGGCAACTTCCACTAAGGCTAACTGATTCTGATAAAAAGGTGCTATATTCCTCAGTAAAATTTTCAACTTCGTCTCCTCAGTTACACCACAGCTCAATCTATTAAAATATCCCAACATTACCGCTAAATAAATACCCATAGATTCATCTGGACCTTGAGTACGCCTACGAATCTCCTCAAATAATTTTTCGTCATAAGAGGGTGAAAGATACTCCTCCTTTAACAAAGCCACAAACTGATCCCAATCACTAACCTCATTACGGTACGCTAAATAAAATTGATAGGCACGGCCTGCAAACAAATCAATACCTGATTCTAACAAAGTGTCCTTGGTAACATGACGAGCCACTCTCAACTCTTCAACCCTTTCTAAAAATGCACTCAACGACATACCCTTCTTATCTCCTGAAAATACAAGATTCCATTTATTCGGCAGTATCGGCTTAACTGACACAGCTGTAGCAGCTCGGTCTGGGCTCCTAGATCTAGATGCTGGACTTGACGAAGCGACTGGCCCTGAACCGGATTGCTGTTGTTGGATCATGAAACTTAATTGTGGAGGCTCCCTCATCGCCTTGTCATGTTGCTCTGCCCTATCATGCAATGCACCCAAAATGGTTAACGCCCCACACCGAAGTGGTGGCGCAAGAGTGGAATCTTCCATGCGTGCTATCCTACCTAAGACATGCCCTAATTTAGATTCTAATTTCAGATATTCACCACTACCTGGTGAACCATTAAATTCACCAACCGCCTTACCAAGTTGATGCAATTTTTCATTAACCGCAGCCTGATCTTCCTCTTCTGTGAACGGATAGGTAGGGAAACTAACACTATCGCCCGATTTTTCTAACCTAAAAGCCGTTGACAAAGCAGAACGCAACTCATCTACCGTACCTACCGCGATACCTCTAATCTGAGCTTCATAAATCAGTTCATCTTTAGAAAGTCTACCTAATTGCATTCGGTACGCCATTCTCCCCCAATATAATTAAACAAGTGACCCAATAGAGCTAATCTAATTTCCAAACACAATAAAAAAGTTAAACTCGACCTCACTTCAATACCAAAATCAATTCAATACAGTAAAATCAAAACCGGTTTACGTTTTACAAAAAAAACAATTACCTTTAAATTCAAACTCCAATAAAACAATTGTCAAGAGATAGTAACAAAAAAGTATCAATATTATACGTTCAGTTAAAATTTGTGCCGCAATCAATATATCTACTAAAATTCAATAAATTTTTTTTCAAAACAAATACCTTTATAGAGATAACCGCAAGCCCAATAAGAAAGATTTAAAAAAAAACTTTCAATCACTAATGTCACAAATTAAAATTCTGATTTATACATAGTGCGCAAGAAAAATAATGAACACGAGTCAAGGTAAGCAAAAGTAATTAATTTGCCCCAAAAAAAAAATAAATGATGTAAAACAGGCAATGAATAAGCGTCAAAATATGGCTAAGGCAAAATGAGCAAAAACAAATTTATTCCCGCCAAAAAAAAAATAATTAAGGCCCCACGTTGGGCGCCAAAAATAATGCCACGAGTTAATCTCGTTTAACGATTTTCCTCCGTGGGATTATGTAATCCGCTTTGGATGCCGGCTAACCACAGTGAAGTGGGGTGTGGATTGATATAGGGTGTTAACTAAAAAGAAAATGGGCGCCAGGAGATTGTTTTACCCTCATCCAAATTCAGTCAATTTAGTCACTCAACCTCCAGAATGGATCTAAATTGAGCCCACTAATAAAAAAAAATAAACTACGTCGCAACCAAAAATTTGCTTACCTTCGTTCGGGTCAAGACTATTTGTGACTATTAGTGATAGAAAGAAAAGTAATTAATTTTCTCAATATCGGTTTAATAACGTTACTTATACAAACTGTCAAGGTCACATAAAAAGAATAAAAAAAAGACAAGGGATCCAAACGATCCCACTAAAGTTTCGCTAATAAAAAAAATTATTCAAATAATTGATTAAATCACGAATAATAGGGGTGTTACACCGTCCGCGAGAGCTCTCAAGGTCGTTGGTATTGGGCGTAAAATAAAATACCACTCGCCCCTATAAGTCGCTTACAAGTACCAAATAAAAATTAGAGAAAATATCTATAAGTGCTAATTTAAAGACCTATAAGAAAAAAATTACAAATTGACGAATAATGTCTATGTACCGATATAAAACAAAAAAAAAGGAAAAAAGAAAAACTTGCGGTTGTCCAAAGTTAAATGGCGGCAACTTGCGGCCACTAATCCGTCCGGTCAGGTCAGCTCAACCCGGAAATCTGGTGGTCAGCCCAACACGAGAAATCTGGATGATAGCCCAACACGAGAAATCTGGATGATAGCCCAACACGAGAAATCTGGTGGAAATCAGCCCAACACGAGAAATCTGGACGATAGCCCAACACGAGAACCCCTTTTTACAGTGAAGGGGAATTCTCGGCAAACTTCCCTGACAGATGCTTCCGTATAAGGTGAATCCTCGGATCGTCTAACGTGGATGATACTACCCCTGACAAAATGGCGACGTTACTATCGTGGCGTGGTTCGGCACAAAATATCAATTCCTCTTCACGAGATTCGGACCAAGGTAAACACACCAAATCAAATAGGCACCCTGTACGTCCAACAAATACGGGAATCGCTTGTCTATCCCAATCAATGGTACGAAATAATCTTCATAAGCACCGGGCGACTCCTCAAAATTTTGTCTAAACCACGTTATACTTATCACCCACAAGAAAAAAAGAGAACAAGGCCCGTCCCAAAATTTCCTTCGAAATCCTTCTCGAACGAATCTCACCACGCAAGACCAGAAAGAGATTCACCTAATAATCGCCACGGGTCACTGAATACGACTTGTGATGTGACCAATGAAATAACTGGTGACTGGCTAACACAGCCGTACAACACCTTAAAGTCAACAGAAGAAATGAACGAACCGACAGTTCGAAACATGACATCGATAAGAATAAAGTAAACAATCAATTTTACGATCTATTTTAATGTTCGAAATACTTTATCTGAAACTAACTAGCTCGTTCAAATGGATATAAATTGAGTCAAAAAAATTGAGGCTATCTTATGTGATATATGGTTCCTAAATAATATAATTCGATCCCTACAGTGGCTCACATCTACAAGGTACGAAAAACTAATTAATGTAGTAAGGTCTTAATGCCGAATTTAAACGTTACAATCTACGGACGCAATATAATTTGATACTTGACATTAATATACAAACAAATGTATATTTAAAACGCCTCTACAGAAAAAACCTGGAACTAAAAAATATTCAAAAATTTTAGCGAATTGACGTGGATAATAGGGGTGACAATTGGTCGTCATCAAGAATCGACGAATAATTCACGTCATTTGGAACGTGTTTCGAACACGTATTTGATGAACGTTATTTGACGTCATTTAGACGTGAGATCTGTACCAACCATATTGATTTATTTCGGTAGAAAACTCATCGAGTAGAAAGGAATTATGTTTACCAAAGTCAAGGGATACGAGGAAATATATACCTGGTGAAATATGCAAAAAAACCAGTTGAGAATGCTCTTCTAGCATTGCCATAAACCGAACAAATTGTAATGACATTATTAATAAAATTTTAGATTGACAGTTCTCATTCTAATCAACACAGCCACTTTTACCAAAATAGTCATTTACTAGAGAGTTATTGCACATCATTTGGGTATACGGTATGCCTTACAATGACAGTTACGCATGCGCAATAGTAAACAACCATTTTTAAGGTATAACGTCGTACGCTATATCTAAGGCATAAGGAGAGCCTTAAACCTTATACCTTATGCATGTTGGGTGTTCTAAAACCAAAAAGCGGCTTTTTCGCAATCGATTTTAGAATTAAATAACAGAAGAAGATCACTGATATAGTTAAAAAATTGAAAATTTGTAAACAAAATTTTTCGACTGAACATTAGACTAATAAAAACAATTATTCTCGATAATTTTGAGTTTATGTTGAAAAGTAATACAAATTAATACAAAAGTTTTAATTATCTACAACATTTATATTAAACTGTTTACGATATATTTCAGCTACAAATTCTAAAAATCCAATATCCAACCCTCAAAACATAGGGCTTCGGTACCATAAAAGGGTTTGTTAAATGAATTAGTTTATGAGTATTTTGAAAAATAAATTATTGCATTATTTCAAGGAACTTAGTCTGTTTGGATTACAACAGATTGGGAAAAACCTATAATCCAATCATTATAATGTAAATTTAACTCTGGCTGGGGATTAAAGAAATCATTTTCCAAAATTCTGTGCTTAATTGTAATGTTTTGTCTATATGTATTTAAATATATATTATTGAAAAGATGTTAATTATTTAAAATACAAAAAATGAAATTTTCCATTAGTTTTGAGATCTGATAGTTGCATTTTAGGTTTTAAATAAAAGTAAAAAACTATTAGTCTTAATTTATTGCTTAATAAAGATAAGAAAGTTAAAAATATTTTATTTCAAAGTAATTTAAACTTAATTCTACAAAGTATTTCTATTTCTTGCTTTGTTTTTTGCTCCGATGGATCTTAAGTCTTTTCTTGTAAGAACTTCCTGTTTCCCGGTTTTGATTGTTGAAATTTCATCAAAACCCTTCAATCTATTCGTATAATCTAATCTTCTAAGCAAAATGCACAATCCTTCAAGTCCTGTAACACAAAATTAGGGGTAATAGGTTTTTACTTTCATTAGGAGAAAGTCAATAGTTTACCTGATATAACATTACTTCTTCTTGTTCTTATTACAGCTGGTAACATAAGACGTTCTGCTTAGAAATCGGAAATTTGATTTTATGTAATGGGTTAACATTAACTCTAAATTGAGGCGATCATAGATATTTCTTCCTCGACCTTCCCTATTATTGATAAGGTGAAATAATATGGCTTCCTGTGTTGATCTTCATGTTCTTCGTCAACAAAAATATTGAAAAGTTCTTCCATAATTTCATTAATACTCTTCTACCATCAACTTAAGCACAATATCCAATATTTATATTTAGACACCATTGACACCCCACTATTAGCATGCCAAACGTCACTACCTCGAGAAAAGCAACTGCAATAACTCACTATTTTACGCATACCTTACATCGTCATAGCGCTAAGGTATAACGTATACGGTATACATTCTGCCAGTTTGCAATAACTCTCTACTATGTGTTGGGTTGTACTTTAACTTATTAGATTTGCAATTAATTGGGAGCATGAATAAAACACATTCTTTGAACAGGTTCCATTTTAACACACTCCCTCTTTATTGCCAACCTTTTATAACTGCTAACAATCCTATGCAACACACAATAACCAGTGTATTGTGGGTTGCTACCCTCACACTATGCGTCTACTTTAAATTCAATGTCATTTTAAACTTTAAAATTTTCATACGCCTCCTTTCAGATTTGTGTATGTGACAGTTAAACGTCAAATATAAATAATCACGCTGTGCACGCATTTAGAAATTAGCAGATTTGGGATTTCGTTCGATGTCAATGTTTCCTGTTTATAAACTTTATTAATTTCTCTGATCAACTTCTTACCTTTTTTGCTAATTTCCTCTAATTCTGCCGAATTTCAGATTTTTTACCTTTTACTTTGTTTGTGAAATAGGCCAGCCCCGCATTGGCTGGCGCGACGCGAGCGCCGCTATACCGGCCTGGAAAAACAATAATTGATTGTCGATTTAAATCGATCGCTTAAGTTTAATTGAAAAACTCGCTTGAGTTCCCACATAGCGCATTTTATAGGTCACCGCAGGTGTTTTAACATGAGAAAATCCTTAACGCGTTGTGGTCAAGGGGAGGGGCCAGCTCATTCTCTACAAAAATGGCCCTTATCATTTTCTTCGAAAATTCAATAGTTTTCGAGATAATGGCACTCAAAAGTCCCCTCATTTCAGCTGCTGCTCTACCTTCAGGAATTCCGCTTTCTATGAATTAACGCGTAACCGGGCGGACGAATTGTTCAAAATCTCGGGAAAAAATTAATATTTTTCGATGATTCAAAGTTCATCGGACTGGGAAAACCCGTAGCTACAATTCCATGTAACTTGAAGTCAGTTCGTATTTACCAAAAATATTTAAAAAAGCGGTCAAAGTTTTTTTCAACAATATTTAGAGGCTGCTTCATTAATTTATTCATATTTTTTTGCATTACTTTTCTGGCGTTCTAATATACAATTGATTTGTTTATTTGCATATTTTAGCCGATTTCGGAGTTCCAGAGAATCTTCGGAACAAGCGCGAATTATAATTTTATGATCCGTTATATTGATTTCCAATGCACATCATTTCAAAGCTTAGATGGTCTACTTTTCGAATATATTTTTTTATTTTTAATAGAGTCTAATAATTTTCGAGAAATGAGGAAAATTGGTCACACGAGTCAAAACCGGCCTTTTCTTGTTCTCCGCTCTTTATTTCTTGAGGATTAATAATTAGATGAAAGTAAATTTCTGAGGTCATTCAAGACCCCCTAAGGTTCCATTATCAAGGCAATATTAGAATAAATGACTATTTTTAAAGAAAATATGAATAAATTAATGAAGCAGCCTCTAAATATTGTTGAAAAAAACTTTGACCGCTTTTTTAAATATTTTTGGTAAATACGAACTGACTTCAAGTCACATGGAATTGTAGCTACGGGTTTTCCCATTCCGATGAACTTTGAATCATCGAAAAATATTAATTTTTTCCCGAGATTTTGAACAATTCGTCCGCCCGGTTACGCGTTAATTCATAGAAAGCGGAATTCCTGAAGGTAGAGCAGCAGCTAAAATGAGGGGACTTTTGAGTGCCATTATCTCGAAAACTATTGAATTTTCGAAGAAAATAATAAGGGCCATTTTTGTAGAGAATGAGCTGATCTCCATTTTTTGTCTGAACAAAAATTCTCTAATTGGCATATTTAGCCAGATATTAGCGGGAAACCCATTTTCCAGGTTTTGGGGCCCATTTTCAGCCCCTTCCCTTGACCACAACGCGTTAAAGGATTTTCTCATGTTAAAACACCTGCGATGACCTACAAATTGCGCTATGTGGGAACTCAAGCGAGTTTTTCAATTAAACTTAAGCGATCGATTTAAATCGACAATCAATTATTGTTTTTCCAGGCCGGTATAGCGGCGCTCGCGTCGCGCCAGCCAATGCGGGGCTGGCCTATTTCACAAACAAAGTAAAAGGTAAAAAATCTGAAATTCGGCAGAATTAGAGGAAATTAGCAAAAAAGGTAAGAAGTTGATCAGAGAAATTAATAAACTTTATAAACAGGAAACATTGACATCGAACGAAATCCCAAATCTGCTAATTTCTAAATGCGTGCACAGCGTGATTATTTATATTTGACGTTTAACTGTCACATACACAAATCTGAAAGGAGGCGTCTCCCGACAATATGAATTTGGCTGCAGGTTTCGGCGATTATTGAGACGAACACAACTTTGAAGCGACACTAGCCGTATTAATTTGAACTGCACGAAAAGCATAACTTTGTTTACCTGCAGTCGAACGTGTGTTTTGATTTTGTGCTTCGTGTATTTTGCTGTTATTTGTTAGTTAAAAGTTAAAAATGCCCAATAAAAATAATACAAACTATCGGCGAATCAAAATAACTAATACGCCCTCTCGTGGTAGCAAATGCAACCCTTTTCACAGACATTCATGTTATTGTTTTGTACTTGTTGAATAGGTCGTTTTATATTTGCTTGTAAAAAACAGTTGTGTAGTGTAGTTTTTCAAATAAGAATGAGTAATTCATATTGTTCCGTACCTCAGTGTTCTTCATGGGCGAAAACAAACACGGATTCCATTTGTTCCCAGGGGCTGGAAAATGTCGCGTGAAAGTAGAATCTGAGTTAGGACGCCCCACATGGATGTGTAGGCGTTAAGCTTGGATTTTAAGACTTAAAATTGGAAAAGTTGTGACTAAGTATATGGTCGTTTATTCAAATCATTTTATTGATGACGATTTTTTCCGAAGAGGTAAATAAAATAATTATATACCATAGGAAGAAGTTTAAAGCTGACAGCTGTTCCCAGTCAGAATTTGTCGATTTCATTAGTTCAAACTACAAAACCAGAACGAGAAGCCCCTGAAAAGAAGTGAAAGGTTAAACAGGAGAAATACTGTTAAAATTATAGATTTCACAGACCAGCGCCTGAACGTACTAACGATGATTTGGAAGGTGCATAAAGCCTGCTAATGCTCTTAAATGAGGAAGATCAGTATGAAGGACCCCCAAAAAATAATTTTGAATCAAGGAATAGTATAGATTTTACCATAAATCAATCAAAAGTAGGTTCTTAGAAATCATTTTTTATTTAAATCACTTTTTTTTACTCATGCGGGAAAAGTACTATCTTTGCGCCCGCTTTTTCGGGTGTAAAATGGATGTATGGTTATTTAATTAGTTCCGTGCAGAAATTGACAATACAGACCCCCAAAAAAATGTGACGTTTAAGTGACAGATAAATTGATTAATTAAAAAATTAAAATTTACAATAATGAGTTTCAACTCTATGATGATACCGGAGACTGATGAGAGTTCTGACGATGAATCCGTACCACTTCAAATTTAACACTGTCGCTGAAGGTTACGTTGAAGAATCGATCGGCAATAAAAAACGAATCGGTCAGCAAATTGCGATCGCTATTTTGGACAGACCCATCTACGAGTACTTCACGTGAAAATGTACACCAAATCAACCCAAATATCGAGACGACAAGTACCCATCAGAGTCAGTGTCGAAGACAAAGAAAATATTGACTTGAATACGATTCCAAAAATATAAATTTCAATTACACCAATTGTTCAAATGTTTCGATAATGATAGGTGAAAAAAAAAATTAATTGACTTTTTTAGTTTCCTAGTTATCGTTAAAAATAAAAAGTTATTTTGATTCTAAATATTTTACTTTTTATTTGATTAATTTTTGATTTTTTTGTCGTTGGCACCTGCTTCATTTCTCATTGTATCCCCGCATTCGTAAAAAAAAATAGTATCTACAACTCGTGCGGCATTGTCGATTGCCCACTCGAGGTAATGAGCGCACTCACTTCGTTCGTGCGCTCAATTTCGCTCTCGTGGGCAATCGACAACTTTGCGCACTCGTTGCACAATATACTATTACGATTATCCTTAAAAAATTGAAATAAAATTTATCAGTAAAAACTATTATATGTTTCTTTGGCATATGATTTTTACCTCCCTTCCAATATCATTCTACATTAGTAGAGGTGTAGAGGATAATACCTCAAGGCTATATTCATCCTGAAACACAAAAAAAAACACAGAAACAGAAGAAGTAAACAATAAATTTTGTTTTTAGTATCAATAAAATTGCTTGGGCATGATCTGGCGCCTCTTCAGTTTTTTAATAAATACATCCTTGTGCAATTCAACAGTAATGCAGAAATATCATCCCTCCAATTTTAACACCATCATCAATAATAAAAATGCTCTCAATTTGGCGAGGTTGTCCTTGCTAAACAGATGTTTGTAGGCAAAGACCTACAATTTGGATGTTTTCCTTTGAACTGGACTTCTTGCCACATAAAATTAAATGATTGGCGTGCAACACTTGTTCAACCTCTACAATTGGGCGGAGTAGAATTCGATGAGACCTCTGGCGGAATAAAATCTTAGGCTTCGCTGTGGGTAAAACAAACCGTTTTGCATTGCTTTTGTATTATATGCAAGTCAGCGAATTGTATTGTAAATTTTATTATTTGTTTGGTTTTGTGTCAGTGAAAAACTTAAAACTGTGTGTTTCCATTAGTGAACCAGTTTAAATTCTTCTGTTATCGGTTTTGGGGTAATATATTCACCAAGAGGTTATGTGATGCTATTTTTTATTTTCTTTACAGATATTGTTTATTTAAAGTGATATATTATGGCTCTATATAATCGAAAAAAATCCCGATTTGTCTCCTATCATCGGAAAAATGGTGAATATTGAAAATACGTTTGGAGTTATGAAAACGATATCTCAAAGAAAGGTTTGGACAACAAAAATGGGGAAACCGGTTACTGATAATATGTGTGTTCTTTACATTTTACGGGCAAGGGAAGACTACTATAATCAAGGTTAGTACACATTGGGTAGTTATGGGTACCTACGTATTAATAATGATCATGAATCGTAAATTTGTAAAGGTAAACGATTCTTATATAGAGGCTGCTGAAAAATAAGTGTCTCAAATTTGTTTGAAGTGCATGAAGTTTCTTTCTGAAATATTTTATACATAGGTTTTAAACTATTGATAGAATCTTTTTATTTTGTATAATACTTGAGTATAATGTTTCTTCTGTTAATCATACATAATTATTTGTATTAATTGAAAATGTGTTTTTATATTATTATTATTTGTAATTGAACTGTAACAAAAAGTGAACAGTTAAATTAAGTTAATTTAATGTGTGAATTAAATAATATTAAAATTTCACTCTCCGATTGTTTTTTTTTTCTGTTTATGAGATAAAAAAATTATTTGTTATACCTACTTCATCAGTGCTTTGAATTTTATACTATGCTCTAATGATTCTTCAAGTGACATTTAAACAAAAACCTCTTTATCTGACTGTATTCAATTTTTTATCAGTAGATGTAAGTTCATCCTATGTCTGGAAAAGTATCTATTTACTAATATCAATAAATAACTAAGATATAGAAATTATATAAACTGAAACCCTCGATGAAAGCCTTTACGCCATGGTTCGTAGAATATCTTTATATAAATCGTTTATTAAGTCAAAAAACTAATTACAGTATATATTGTTATGAAAATGATATTCTTCTCAAATACTTTTTAATAGCCCCACGTTGGGAGCCAATTGTTATGCTCTTGTGAAATTCTTCTCAATACTTTTTAATCAACTTTATTTTTAATCAAATTCACATTTGACATCTTATAAAATTCCAATTAACATACTTCAACTTCAAAAACTCAAAACTGTCAACACTACTATCTATTAAGTCTTTTTCACATAATTTATTTTAAAATACACTTACAAATTTGGCCCCATTTTAACATCATAACAATATATAACAATATAAATGCTTAAAAATTACATATAACAGTTAGCAGTATTAAAAATAGTCATTAAATAATTACAATTAAAACTTCACCTTGGTAAAAAAGTTATTATACAACAGATAAAAATGCCACAAATAATACAATAATAACAAAGGTAATTAAAATAATAAATATAAAGAATCACAAAATATAGTACCCCAATGAAAACCTATAAATATACCTAACGTAGCACTGTTTTTTATTTCACAAGGTAACTGTACTCACTAAATTCTTTAAAAACATTGTGGGTTGATATGTCCAGCTTTTAAAACTGCTTGACCCTCATTATTTATGCATCTAGAAGAAGGCTCAGCATTCAAAAATTCAAATAAACTCTGACAGTGGCGTAGCCAGGAATTTTTTTCGGAGGGGTGCCACCATTTCTCGTAGATATAGATAACTAATTGTACATAGAAGTATGGTAGATTCCTCACTTTAAAATATTACGATTTGAACCAACTTGCTCTAATAAAATGGTGCTAGAAAGGAATATACAGGGTGTTAAAGGTTAAATTTTAAGATTCATTTTTTGCAATAACTTTAGCGTTTTTGGATATGTATACATAAAAATTTGGAACTGAGGGTTTTTGGGCATGAGAAATCAGAATCTGGTACCTACCTCGATGTAATTTATAGAGGGCGCTAGTTAGGCCACATGTGTGGCATAACTATGCGATAAACTTTTTTGCTCTTTAAGTTAGCGCTATTTTTGTAAAAGAATATTAAATCCACCTTATTTTAGTAGAAAAAAAAGTATACTTGTTATTAACCTTAAAACTTAACGTTTTTTTTTCTGGCCCTGACACCGTTCTTGCTGATTCTTATGTAAAATGACCTCCTCGGGTGGTGGCCCTCACCTATTTTTATCACTTTTTCATAATTTGGAGGAATGAAAAAAAAGGTAGGTGATGGGGGAAAACTGAGGTCGGATTCAGGAGGTCATTCTACATAAGAATCAGCAAAAATGGTGTCAGGACCAGAAAAAAATTTTTTTGTCGACCAGTGTAATCATGCAGCTGATCCATAAAATTCGATTATCTCGTAAACCGTTAAGTTGTATGTTTAATAACTAGTATGCTTTTTTCTACTAAAATAACGAGGATTTAATATTCTTTTACAAAAATAGCGCTAACTTAAAGAGCAAAAACGTTTCATTTATGCCACAAATGTGGCCTAACTAGCGCCGTCTACAAATTATATCGAAGTAGGTACCAAATTCTGATTTCTCGTACCCAAAAACTTGCCTTACAAAATAATTTTTTTATGAATTGCTCAAAAACAATTAGTCTGATTTTGTTAAAACTTGTGCTTATTTGCGGCAATAAGGGGCTTCTTTCAATATCAGAATTAAATTATTAATTCTGGTGACGTCCCACAAGGTAATCTAATTGATATTTTTTGCCACTTCAATTTTATTCGTATCTCGCTTCGTTTTTAAGAAAAAAATTAAAAACTGCAAAATAAAAATCTTATTTTTTTCCTGAAAAACCGATCCTGAACGTTTAACGGTTTAACCCTGGGCCACCTTATATACAATGTCAGCTGTTTAAATACATTATTTTATTCAACAACAATTTGTTAATTATTAATTTAAGATTAAAAGACAATTAATTATTAATATAAGACTGAACTTTGGATGAGCATTATTCAAAGGCGCAATGCGAGTATGTCTGTTGTAAAATTCGTCTTTGATTGATTGATAGATAGATATATTACTCCGCAAATATGATTTCAGTCTTTTCATCGTTGAGAAACTTGCAGAGATGCAGTGGTAACGGGTAAAACGGCTAAAATTTGGATTAGCGTAAAAATATTCGGAAACAAACAAGGATCTGCTACCTTTAAAGTATCAACTGCACTTTGAGGAAGACAGGAATCAACTTTTTGTCATTTCACTGTTCAAATATTCCATTCACTGCGTAGAATAACCGTGTTTATTTTTTGTAGATCATCTGGATATAACTTAATTGCTGGTTCAAAAAATTTTCTTATAAACGCCACTGAACTCTGAATGGTTATTGTAAACTACATAAAACTAAACAGTTATTTTGTGTTTATTGGACTTTTCACAAATATCACCCATACTTATTTTCAAAAAATATAAATATTAGGGGTGAAAATAGAGTTTTATGACACAAAATATTTAAGCACAATCAAATAAAAAGCATAAGTTTTACAAAATCACACACCAAAAACAACTAAAACAGTAAAATAACACCACAAAAATAGCAAAGGGCTTATATGGAGGATGGTTTGTTTTACCCACTCCGCTAATGACATTGACATTTTGCAGCGCCACCTATTGAATTCTACTTTTCCCAATACAACGACTATCAGGTGTTGCATGTAAATACTTAAAAAATTCGGATAATTTCAAGTACATCCTCCTTAGAGAAAATCTGAAAAACGTTTAACATTTGTCAGTTAGGTTATTTTAAAAGTGATTTGTGTTTAGTCAAAAGAAAATAATTTTTAATGCAACAGGCCCTTTCTAGGGCCACAATTTTTAATATAATAGGATATCTTGAAAAAAAAAATCCTCACCAATTCTGCGTAACATAAATTTAAACTATTTCATCTAAAAGCAATAAAATTAATCATGTTTTTAACAAAGGCTTTAATTTTAGTTTTAAAAAAACTGTAAATGCAAAAGGCTCTTCTCAGGGCCACAATTTATTTTTTAAAATAAAAGAAGTGTGCATTTTGTTTTTGTAGTTCATTTTATACATAAAAACACAAATATATTTTATTTCTTTAATTCATACATGAAATTTGTGTGCAAGACACATACTGTAAAAATTTGATTAATACAACCTATTAAGTTAATGGGAATTTGATTTGATAAAATTTTAAGTTTTTATTCTTCGGATAGCTCTCTCTACATTCAATTTCTGGTGGTCCGAATTGTATACCAGTTATACAAAAAGTTGGTATATTTAAACATATACCAATATCTTCTAAAATTGATTTAATGTCAAACCCTTTATCCGCTAAAATTACATCTTCTCCATTCAGTTTTAAGAACTTTAGAAATCCACTTTCTTCAACAATTTTTTTCTCTGATATGGAACCTGAAAATATATTATTTTGCATTATAGTTGAAATAAAATTACTATGAAAAATGTGTACCTGTATAAAAGGCTGAAACGAAAATTATGGCTCCGCTGTGACTATCATATTATAAGCTTTCAATGTTGACGTTCCTTTGTATTTAATTTTACTAATCTGACGTACATTAAAGGACCCCACAGTTTTTGATAGGAAAATGGCTTTCGGTGGATTTCTCTCAAACTTCGGAAATTTATTCTTCATCCCATCCCGATCAAAAGTGTTCACGGGCCCAACTCAATCCTATGTACAGATTTCGAGCTAGCGCGAGTTTAAAATGATTAGGGGATCTCGATATATGGGCATTTAACGGCAAGTTAAGCGTTCACCTCTTTACGTTTATGGTTTATATGATGGATATATGTCATACACACACACGCACACATTTAGCGTCTTTTAGAAGATTTTATTTTGATTTCTAAACTATTACTTAAGAATTTATTTTTTTTGACATTACATTTTTCATTTTTCAATCACTTTTTTGTTACCATGACTATGTCCGACATGGGCGTTTCATTAACAGGGTTAAACACAGCCAGTCACCTTGAAATAAATTAAAAAACTAAATAAATGTTCAATGGAGAAATATTTTTTGTAAGAGAACGCTTAACAATTAATATGTCCAGCACAAGCGTCACTTGTCGTTATCTCATCTAAATCCTACTCTTTTATACTCTTACAAGGGTTCCACGACTGGCATAGAGCAAAAATGCAGCTTAATCGTTATGTTTATTATTCTTATTTATTTATAGCACATGTGTTATTAATCTAACTACAATTTGGCGTAGTCTTTTGGAGATCAACTCGTCATATTTGTTTAAAATGAAGGATTAAAAAGGAACATACGAAAAACCATCTTGCCATCAGCGCAATAACAACGATGCTTATTTCAGCTCATTTTCATAGTGCCCCTATTAAAGTAACATGTATTTAACTCTATGTTCTATAATCTAGACATCTATCACTCGCGGTCCACCTTCAATCTAATAATCTTGTTGACGGATCTTTCTAACATGAATTATTAAAAAGGAACATGTGAAAAACCATCTTACCCCGTACCATGGGGTATGATTGTGAAAGCTAATTTTTTTCACAACGAACAAATGTGCATTTCTTCGGCGTCTTCATCATCCACACCGGCACAAACATTGTTACCCCAATGTTCACAAAGCTGGCAACCTATCCAACCTTCTAGTGATTTCAGAAAAGTATTTATGTGTAAAAAAATTGTGTCTTCATCATTGTTCTTTTGCGTTTTATCTGAAAGTTTAGTATTTTTTTTAGCAGTTTTTTGTGTAGATTATGAGGATTGGCATTTTTAAATTTTCCAGCTCATTTTTATAGTGCCCTTATATCCCTTCATACCCCACACCCATTATCCCGTCATGCCCCCCTCCCAAACTTCAAAAAGTTACACATATATGAAAAATAAATGTCACCATTCTGCATTGAACATATACTGTGAATTTGAATCTGGTGAGATTATATTATCAACAAAAAAGGACTATCCAGTCAAATCGGCGTTTTGTGCAAGATTTTCTTCCCCGTTGTTCAACAGACCAGTTTTCTAGTGTTTTCTGATAGAATGTTTGCTATCAGAATCACTTGTTATATTTGTGGTGCTGCTCTACAGCCCAATGTTATGACTACAGTTACATAGCCATGACCAACGGTTTACACGTACTCACCGAGCCATGGTGGGTTGCCGATATTATGAACCACTTGATTTTCTTGGGAATCGAACCCGGGTCGTCTCGTTCAGAAGTGTATATGCTAACGCTGAGCCCTGGCACCCTTTGCAGGATAAGATGATGACTAACCGTGTCAAATGCATTTGAAAGATCCAGAAATATACACAAACAGGGCTTGCTTTCATTAAGTGATTCACTTAGGTACTTGTGAAGTTAGGACACTAACGGCGTTTTGTGTGGATGTTTTCTATCTAAAACCACACTGTTGTTTTGAGAGTATTACATATTTTTAGATGTGCTACCATGTATGGTAAGAAGAGAGTATTAGAAAGTTATTGCAAACTGGCAGAATGTATACCGTATACGTTATACCTTAGCGCTATGACGATGTAAGGTATGCGTAAAATAGTGAGTTATTGCAGTTGCTTTTCTCGAGGTAGTGACGTTTGACATGCTAATAGTGGGGTGTCAATGGTGTCTAAATATAAATATTGGATATTGTGCTTAAGTTGATGGTAGAAGAGTATTAACGAAATTATGGAAGAACTTTTCAATATTTTTGTTGACGAAGAACATGAAGATCAACACAGGAAGCCATATTATTTCACCTTATCAATAATAGGGAAGGTCGAGGAAGAAATATCTATGATCGCCTCAATTTAGAGTTAATGTTAACCCATTACATAAAATCAAATTTCCGATTTGAAAGAGAACACATTGTATTCTAAGCAGAACGTCTTATGTTACCAGCTGTAATAAGAACAAGAAGAAGTAATGTTATATCAGGTAAACTATTGACTTTCTCCTAATGAAAGTAAAAACCTATTACCCTTAATTTTGTGTTACAGGACTTGAAGGATTGTGCATTTTGCTTAGAAGATTAGATTATACGAATAGATTGAAGGGTTTTGATGAAATTTCAACAATCAAAACCGGGAAACAGGAAGTTCTTACAAGAAAAGACTTAAGATCCATCGGAGCAAAAAACAAACCAAGAAATAGAAATATGTTGTAGAATTAAGTTTAAATTACTTTGAAATAAAATATTTTTAACTTTCTTACCTTTATTAAGCAATAAATTAAGACTGATCGTTTTTTAGTTTTATTTAAAACCTAAAATGCAAATATCAGATATCAAAACTAATGGAAAATTTCATTAATTGTATTTTAAATAATTAACATCTTTTCATTAATATATATTTAAATACATATAGAGAAAACATTACAATTAAGCACAGAATTTTGGAAAATGATTTCTTTAATCCCCAGCCAGCAGTTAAATTTACATTATAATGATTGGATTATAGGTTTTTCCCAATCTGTTGTAATCCAAACAGACTAAGTTCCTTGAAATAATGCAATAATTTATTTTTCAAAATACTCATAAACTAATTCATTTAACAAACCCTTTTATGGTACCGAAGCCCTATGTTTTGAGGGTTGGATATTGGATTTTTAGAATTTGTAGCTGAAATATATCGTAAACAGTTTAATATAAATGTAGATAATTAAAACTTTTCTATTAATTTGTATTACTTTTCAACATAAACTCAAAATTATCGAGAATAATCGTTTTTATTAAAGTCTAATGTTCAGTCGAAAAATTTTGTTTACAAATTTTCAATTTTTTAACTTTATTTACGTTAACCATTGAATACGGTTTAACATTGCTCTTCTTCTGTTATTCAATTCTAAAATCGATCGCGAAAAAGCCGCTTTTTGGTTTTAGAACATCAAATATGCATAAGGTTTAAGGCTCTCCTTATGCCTTAGATATAGCGTACGACGTTATACCTTAAAAATGGTTGTTTACTGTTGCGCACGCGTAACTGTCACTGTAAGGCATACCGTATACCCCAAATGATGTGCAATAACTCTCTAATAACTCTCTAATAGAGAGTTGAAATAAACAGTACGTAACCCTTTACGTAAAAAATACCGTACGAAATATAACGTAATAAAGTTGTATGAAATTTGAGTTGAAGTGTTCATGTACGTACGTAAAATAGATGTCAACTGTCAACCTTTAATTAATTGGTCTGTATTTTGCTGTTATGTTGTTTTATGTGAGCAAAAAGTCGAAAAGTCAAAATTAAAATTTTTTTTAATAAAATAAGAGGTTTTATTATATCCATTAAGAAGAGTATTTGAAGTACAAAGCCACTAATGAGTTATAGAAATGAAAAACAAAATAAAATATATATTGGAATTGAATTTCTTGAAATTCTACTAAAATAGAAGTTACATTTTTATGGTAAGCACGTCTTTATACATGTTCAATTAGGCTCTATTTATTTCATTTAAGGTGGAAGGTATTCTTGATGCAGCACAACTTGGGGATTCAGATTTCGAAGAAGATGAAATGGATGAGGTAATCTTGCTACATATATTCAACAATGATCCTGTTGGGAATCGAGCAGAGCTTTATGGGCGATTGAGCCTCCACACAACTGGAACAATATTGGGGAAATTTAATGTTCTGTTCAGCACACACATATTTTCAAAATCCATCATGCGGATTAAATTTTAGTAAATGCACCTAGATTGATTTTTGTAAAGTTAGTATCGCAATATTAAAGTAGCATACCTTTTATCAAGCAAAAACAACTTTAATGTTTGTTTTATTACCAATATTTTGTTTGCTAGTTTCAAGATGTAAAAAGCGCCATCAACTAAATTTAGTTGAACATTTCTACACTTTGTAAATGTAATTTTATTGAGTATATTTTCTAAAAATGTAAAGATTCGTTGTTTTGTAGTTTTAGAGATAAATATTCAGTAATATTGTTTTGTTATTGTTATTGTGATTAATAAATAAATATTTATATAATAAAAAATGTTTTAACTTGAAGGTTTTTTATTATCTTACTGAAATATGAGAAATAACCTTTAGAAACATAATAAGCGAATATTTAGTAACTTCTATAGGAATTTCTCAACCGAATGTAATCTAATAACAGAAAAATAAAGAAATTCTTTTGAGAACTTCTAAATCACACTTAAATTCTTAGTACATATCGTCATTTCCTCAAAATTATATAAATCAAATAAACCAATCTGGAACGAAACAAAAACGAATATTTAGTAACTTCTTGAGTGACCCTTAATACCATGTTATTTATATATAAAATGATTAATCAACTATAGTGCCCCAACTTGTAAATAATTGTAGGTTTGTTAAAGACATAAATATTCCACAAGATCAAGAAACAATTTTTATTTAGACAGAGCAAGCACTAGTTATATAGTCAGAATAGTCTGTTTTATAAGGGAATAAAGAAATACAATGAATTTATTAAAAACTGCAATAATTTAATGAGCTTTAAAAGAACATGTAGATTGTAAATATAAGTATATAACTATTTATTTTTGTTACATTTATTTTTTTTTGTAAACCTAAATGTAAAAATAATTCTAGCCAAGAGCTAAATTAAAGGATTATTCATTTCGGAAGCTCATAGTGGTTTGTATTTTAATTTCTCTCTCTCTTTTCACTGGATTAAAACCAGTTGTTAAAAAAGTTTTTTTATTGTCAATAAAAAAACTTTTTTAACAACTAAGTGGTTTTAATCTAGTGGAAAGAGAGAGAGAAATTAAAGGATTATTATTATTATTACTTCTATAGGAATTTCTCAACTATTATTATATATTATATTATATTATAACTGAATGTAATCTAACAAAAAAAAAATAAAGAAAGTCTTTTTGAAATAAAAAAACTTTTTTAACAACTAAGTGGTTTTAATCTAGTGGAAAGAGAGAGAGAAATTAAAGGATTATTATTATTATTACTTCTATAGGAATTTCTCAACTATTATTATATATTATATTATATTATAACTGAATGTAATCTAACAAAAAAAAAATAAAGAAAGTCTTTTTGAAGCTATGAATAATTTACTTTAAGTCAAAATTCAAAATTGGGACATTCGCCATTTATCGGTGTCACTCGTATAATCTTCGGTTAACGTACGTAGATTTTTACGGTATCCGTGAGAGAACGCAAGGTTACGTACGTACGCAATCCTATTTTTCACGTAAACGCTATTTCCAGACAAATGCGCATGCGTAGATGTCAATTCGGCTCCTAACGTTTACGTACTTGGCACAACTTCAACTCTCTAACTCTCTATTGACATTAAATTTTGACTGAATCTAGTCAAGATGTCACTCTCTTCTTTTTTATCCCTTTCAGAGATTAATACAAAGTGAGTAAACCAGTAAGGAATTTTAATTTATTAGATTCGACATCCTAAGACCGGTTTCTGTCTTTCGACTTCATCAGTTAGGCTTTTCGAATCCAATAAATAAAATTCCAAACTCGTACAAGTCAATAGCTATATCCGCTATAAGATAACATTTTTAGATGTGCTACCATCTATGGTAAGAAGAGAGTATTGACTTTGTATTAATCTCTGAAAGGGATAAAAAAGAAGAGAGTGACATCTTGACTAGATTCAGTCAAAATTTAATGTCAATACTCTCTTCTTACCACAGATGGTAGCACATCTAAAAATGTTATCTTATAGCGGATATAGCTATTGACTTGTACGAGTTTGGAATTTTATTTATTGGATTCGAAAAGCCTAACTGATGAAGTCGAAAGACAGAAACCGGTCTTAGGATGTCGAATCTAATAAATTAAAATTCCTTACTGGTTTACTCCTATTTCATATTTGTTTAGGTATGAAACTAATCTATTTTTATTTAATTTTTCAAACTTTTTTGAGAAGCGGGTGATTAACGATATGTGTTGGTAATTGCTGATGTTGTTACATCTCCCTTTTTATGTAATAGAGTAACAATTGTTCTATACATTTAGATAGAGTATGTGTAAATGGTTTTAAAAGATAATCACAGTTTAATTTACTTATTTCAGACTTTGTGTAATCTATTCCAACGATTTTCCCATTTTTTAAATCAAAATAGGTGCAATTAGGAGTAGATTTTCATCGTTTTTTATTTGGTTTGCTAAAGATCTTATTAAATTCATTAGCAATGTTAATTTTATGCTGGACATAATTGTTAAGTGTTCAAAGAGTATTTCTCCATTGAACATTTAGTTTTGTATTTATTTCAAGGTGTCCGTCCGGCTGTGTTTAACCCTGTTAATGAAAGGCCCATGTCGGACATAGTCTAGCTGTATTCATGGTAACAAAAAAGTGATTGAAAAATGAAAAATGTAATGTCAATAAAAAAAAAATTCTTAAAAAATAGTTTAGAAATCAAAATAAAATCTTCTAAAAGGCGCTAAATGTTTGCCTGGGTGTGTATGACATATATCCATCATATGAACCATAAACGTAAAGAGGTGAACGCCTATCTTGCCGATAAATGCGCATATATCGAGTTCCCCTTAATCATTTTAAACTCGCGCTAGCTCGAAATCTGTACATAGGATTGAGTTGGGCCCGTGAACACTTTTGATCGGGATGGGATGAAGAATAAATTTCCGAAGTTTGCGAGAAATCCACCGAAAGCCATTTTCCTATCAAAAACTGCGGAGTCCTTTATCTACATCAAAAAAATCTTACCAGCAGCACTTTTTGAAATATTAAACATATCTGACATCTCCTAGTCACATCCTCGTCTTAATTTAATTAATGTCAAGAAAAGAGGTTATTTTGTGATTTTTTGTGACTTATCCCTTGTACAAATGTTTTTGAACAACTCCAATTTGTCCGTTTTTAGGCCTAAAATTTTTTTTTGTCGTTTCCCTTGAATTTTTGTATGTAGTATACTGTTAAAGCGATGCGTTTGGATTGCACAATAACTCTTGGTTTATGTGTACGCTTTCTTTATTTGCAATTTGTGTATCAATATTTTCATTTTTATTTATTTACATTTATCAACATCAACAACAAACACGTACCAGAACGGCCAACCCAATAAAAATAATTGGGGTAAAATCAGACAAGGATAGGTATAAAAGTTACTGGATTCAAACCACCCGCCGCTTTTTCGCGCATGCGAGATATGAGATGGGTCTATATGAATAATATTACCCTGATCACAATGGCAGAGGTCTCATCGAATTCGACTCCGCCCATATGATCTAAGATCGAAGGGGTAGTTGAAGGCAGAATCGATTCTCAAGAATATCGATAAACCTTTGCGATATCGATACTTAATATTAAATTGGATATATCAAGTGTCAAGACTGTCAAGTACTACTTGATTGTGTTGATAACAACAACCAGAAAATCCAGTCCAGTCGCTTTGTCGCTTTTACACAAGTTCCAAGATATTTAACCTGCTATAGCTAAATTCTGTCACGAAGAAAGAAAAACATTGAAAGCGGAGAAACTACAAACAAGTATTTTTATTTGGAGAAGGAAAATGAATTCCCAAAATAGTGATACAAATTTTAAATTTACTTTCTCAGATGGGCAAATAAAATGTAAAGAAGAAAATATTGATGATAAACCTGAACTTATAATAGAACAATTTAAAATTGAGATAAATGAAAATGAAGATCAATATCTATCGGACTTTAATACGAATTTTAGCATTAAAATGGAAAAGGAAGATATAGAAATTGAGGATGAACAGGAACAAGAATTGGGTAACTCGTATTTAGAAGATGATAAACAGAGTGTTGCCTTATTGTTAGAAGATGCTGAAGATAAAAACAAATATAGTGTTGGTGAAAAATCAATCACTTATAATATAAAGATAAAAGATGATCAGATAAATGTTTGCAATGATGAAAGGAACTTCAAGTGCAGCATTTGTGAAAAATCATTTCTAAGAGAAAGTTATCTTAAACGGCATTTAATAATTCATACTGGTAAAAAAAACCATAAATGTAACATTTGTGAAAAATCATATTTTCAAAAAAATAAGCTTACACAACATATGTTAGTACACGGTGAAAGAAAGTTTAAATGTACTATTTGTGAAAAATTTTTTGCTAATGGTGAAGCTTTAAAAAGGCATTTAACAATTCATACTGATAACTTTAAGTGTAACGTTTGTGCAAAATCACTACGTTCTAAGGCCTCTTTAGAGTGCCATTTAAAAGCTCACATGGGTGAAAAGAATTACGAGTGCAACATTTGTGAAAAATCTTATTTTGAAAAACGTCAACTTACACAACATATGTTAGTTCACGGTGAAAAAAAGTTTAATTGTACCATTTGTGAAAAATGTTTTTCTAATGGCAACTCTTTAAAACAGCATTTATCAATTCATGCTGGTAACTTTAAGTGTAACATTTGTGCAAAATCATTACGTTCTAAGGCCTCTTTAGAGTGCCATTTAAAAGCTCACAAGGGTGAAAAGAATTACAAGTGCAACATTTGTCAAAAAGCATTTGTTGACAGAAGCAATCTTAAGCGACATAATTTATTAGTACATACTCGTGAAAAGAGCTATAAATGTTCGTTTTGTGAAAAATCGTTTGCTCTTAAATCAGGTATGACAAATCATTTAAAATTTCATAACGGTGAAATAGACTACAAGTGCAATATTTGTGAAAAATCATTATCTTCTAACGCGGCTTTAAACAACCATTTAAAATCTCATGCTGGTGAAAAAAACTATAAGTGCAACATTTGTGGACATTCATTTGTTAAAAAAGGTGATCTTAAACGACATCATTTAGGACGACATACTGATAAAAACTACAAATGTACATTTTGCCAAAGATCATTTGCTCTTAACCGTATTTTAGAAACACATTTAAAAGTTCATACTGGTGAAAATATTGATGATCAACCCGAACTTGGAGATCAATTTAAAATTGAGATAAACGAAAATAAATGTCAATATTTGTCTGACTTTAATACAGATTTTAGCTTAAAAATAGAAAAGGAAGAAATGGAAATTAAGGATGAACATTATTTTTAGAAGGTGCTGAAGATAAAAACAAATCTGGTGTTTGTGAAAAATCCTTAGATCATATACCGGGTGTATCAACGATGCGTGCGTGGAGGATAGCTGCTTCCCTTTTTGAAGATAGGAAAAAATGTTTCAAATAAAAGTTGTAGATAGCAATGAAAGCTATGTTCCAAAAATAACTACCAACATACAGGGTGTCCCATAAATGTGTGACTAATCAAAGTTGTTTTTTTAAATGAAATACCCTATATATTTTTACTCGATTGAATTCCTTCAGAAGAGTGCTTCTCAAAAATATAGGGTTGTATGGGTTTATACCAGGTGGTTCTGAAGTTATGGTGACATTTATGTCCCCAAATGGGTTCATTCAACACCAAATATCTCAAAATCAATAACTAGGAATAACAAAAATTTTTCACCAAATATCCTCGAAAATGGTGTATTTTGATTTTATATTCATAAATTTACCGAATGACACTTTTCCCATATAGGGGCAACCAAAACTCGGTATCATTTTTTTCTCAGTTTTTTCAAATGGAACACCCTGTATATAGTGTCATACCAGAATAGTCAACACTATGAGCTTCCAGAAAATGTAGGGTTTGCCTACTTGATTTTCACAGGAAATGCATCTAATTCTTAAGGAAAGTATGAAAAATGTCATAAAAGCAATAATGATATTTTTTTATTCAATGATGGACAAACATGGAACAAAATAATTTCAAAAAAATGTAAAAAACTGTCATTTTACAGTAGATGTTCAGACAATCGCCCGTTTTGAGCTATGCATAACCGGACACGGTGATCTAGTTGGTAAGGCGTCTGCCGATTCAGCTTGGTCAGTGTTCGGGGAGTAGGTTCGAATCCTGCCGTATTCAAGTGTAATTAAAGTCAGATAAGACTTTGGGCAAGTGCAAAAAGGTATTTGTGTCATTCGCAGTTTCATTCACGCCGGTAAACAGGCCGGATGAGATCGGATATCTCGTGGAACTGATAGGGATTGGTGACACAATTACACACACAATTGAGGACCGTGGTTCGGAGCCCACGATAAGCTGTAGATCCCGTCCAGTTTAGGCCATTAGGTCAGAAAAGAGACGTTAAAATTAACAAACAAACAAACAAGCTTTGCATAAATTAAGTCTATCTACGACTTCAGTTAAAGCTGATCTTGTAGTAGAGCGAAGAAATCCTCTAATTCTATTTTTCCTTCCGCGTCGTTGGTTTGCCGCTAATTTATTTTTGTGCTCACTTCTTGTGTTTCACATTTTCTGTTTCCACAAACCTCTTCTTCGAAAACTCTCGAGTCGCATACATTCTACTGGCTAAAAGCAGTTTCTGTAACATCTATCCGGAATGTCGATCATTTTATCAATTATATCACATCACCCTTGGAACATTTGAATGTTACAGGAACTGTCAACAAACATGACATTTTATTATCGAAGTGAATTTATAGTTTAAATCTAATATTTTCTCGTTTCGAAATGAAATTATCCACCGAAGAAATGATAAACATGATCTAAATCAAATATTAGGTCTAAATTATAAATTCACTTCGATAATAAAATGTCATCTTTGTTGACAGTACCTGAAACATTAAAATGTTCCAAGGGTGATTTGATATAATTGATAAAATGATCTACATTCCGGATAGGTGTTACAGAAACTGCTTTTAGCCAGTAGAATGTATGCAGTTCGATATGCGACTCGAGAGTTTTCGAAGGAGAGGTTTGTGGAAACAGAAAATCTGAAACACAAGAAGTGAGCAAAAAAATAAATTAGCGGCAAACCAACGACGCTGAAGGAAAAATAGAATTAGAGGATTTCTTCGCTCTACTACAAGATCAACTTTAACTGAAGTTGTAGATAGACACATTTATGGGACACCCTGTATGTTGGTAGTTATTTTTGGAACATAACTTTCATTGCTATTTACAACTTTTATTTGAAACACCCGGTATGCTTCGTTAGATACGGCATCCTAGTGTTTGTTTGACTCTAGAGGGGTAATGACGAGAGGGGGTCAAGGGGCAATAGCGTACTATGATACAGTGGCGTACCATTTGGAATATTTTGGTACAGTGTAATACAGGGTGATTCATTCGGAAATGCTCATAGATGGAGGACACCGAGGTGCTTCTAAATAACCTATATTTTATGGGTCTTTATAACCAAGATACAGGGTGATTTATTAATTTTCACCATTTTTCAATTAATCATAACTTATGAACCACCCTTTACATTTGTATAATATTTATTTGGTTCGTATGTTCTTTGTCCACAGTGGCGTCGATCAACATAACAAAAAAAAAGTCTTATTACAGGTCCGGCCTTAAAAAAAATTAATAAGTAGGTTTCGAGTCGAAACAACACCCTGTATGTCAATATTTTAAAATTTTATTTACAAATTTGGAAAGAGCAGAAAAAAATAAGTAAGACTAAATGAATTTGGTGTTTCCCCATAGTTACGATATCGCAATTTGCTTAATCTTCATCTTTTATTCTCATTGTATTCCATTATCATATTACTGCTTATCTTTTAGTTTTAGTCGGCTTTGCTAATTTTTCTATAATTAAGATTTAGATTTTGTCTAGCTTTTGCACAGTAAAAGCATATAATTTATATTCACTTTAGTAATAATATAAAATTGTATTTTTCTCAATAAAAATTGTTTTAAAAACACTGTCTCAGTTCCAAACAGTGTTGCCAGACGAAAAAAAAAATAAATCACCATCACTAGATGAAAAAGTTGCCAGATGTCAAATATTTTTCACCAGATTTTAAATACTACTTATTTTTAGAATAAAAAAGGTTTTTGAAAAGAAACATTATTAAAAATGTTATAATAATGGTAACAACAACAAAAAACATTATTTTTATTATGCTTTTTTAATATTTCTGGTGGTATACCATAATTATGACAGCGTCGCTGCAGAGTGAAAACTACGTATGTCATTTTTTTATGAAAATGGTTTTATTGCTTAATAAGCTTGAAAACCTCCTAGTGCACTTCCTCACGAAACCTTTTAATTTAAAATAATTCAAAAAGACCTGTAACACCATCTAATAGTCTACTTTTTTTTTTTTTGGTGTAGGCGGATTGCTATTCAGCCAGACACGGATTCGTCTATAATTTAGTCTACTTGATAAACACGTTTACATTGCTAACGTATCATAAGTAAACCAGTTTTTATTGCCTCCTGTAAAATTTACCTTTTCGAACGTGGTTTTCACTCTGCAGCGACGATAGTTTGCCATGCTTACTAATGATTCTTTTACTGTGTAAGAGACCACTTAACGTAGTTGCACTTAATCAATTTCTTGTTTTAGTTTTATTTATATTGATTGAGCTGAATATTAGCTCAACACAAGCACTGCTATGAGGAAGTGTTAATAATATAGATGACTTCGTCTCTTTAGCAAAATTAGAATTATAATTTAATTAAATTGGAAGATTTATTCTGATGTTACGTAGCCGTTTTTCGATACGTTGGAAAGTATGTGCTCAGTGCACGTTTTTATACAGATTTTTGGGGTGAAAAATCAATTTTTTTTAACACGTCGCCATTTTGTTTCATTTTGGTTTTTTTCAATTCTCCTACGTAGGGGGACTAGATTTACCAATTGACAATAACTTAAAAACATTTATTTTGTTGAAGGTCCAATCGGAGGACCCCCAGGTCGGTCACCGAAAATCGGGCGTTTCGAGGACAAGGGGTGTTTTCACCTGGTGCAGGGATCACTGGAAGCGGCTGATGGCGTAAAAAAATGGTGCCCGAAATCTATTTGTATTATTAATAAATGTATATGGATATACTCAAAGTTATCATTTCCTTTTGTTTTAGTATAATAAAAAAATTCCGAAAAACACCTATTTTTCAACCATATTTAGAGGACTACCCCCTTAAGGCAGTATAATGACCCATTCTCAATAAGAACCTATTTAGTAGAAAGCGTCCCGGCCACCGGGACAGATCTATGGGAATGTTAGGATTGTAAAAAAAAATTGTTAAAAAAAAAAATGAAATTATTTTTATGTATTACATTTTTAATTCTATTTTTATAGTATATTTATTATGTATTGGTGCAAATGACTTTTTTGACAATATGGCAAATTTTATTAAAGTTATGGTGCAATCAGCTTTTTTATTCCAATAAAAAACGTATTTCAACTATTCATCAAAAGAGGGAGTTGATGATGGTATCTATTTGTTTGTCTAATCTTAGGAAGGATACGATGTTGCCAAATGTTAACTTGTAAATCGAATTTGTTTGGTTATTTTTTTAATAAATACTATTTCTAACATTTTGAATTTAATCTGAATTATTATTTTGTATGTATTTTTTTTTTCGTTTAACATAATAATGTCTCGTTTTAATTTTTAAATATCTTTAATGGGCAACAATGATATGATTTACGATATTTAAAATTGACAGTTAACATTGTATCATCGTATCTAGTTTTGTAATGACCACATCGTATCTAGTTCAGTAATGACCTCACCGTGTCAAGTTTTGTAATGACCTCATCGTATCTAGTTAAGTAATGACCTCATCGTATTAAGTTTTGTAATGACCTCATCGTATCTAGTTAAGTAATGATCTTATCGTATCGAGTTTTGTAATGACCTCATCGTATCTAGTTAAGTAATAACCTCATCGTATCGAGTTTTATAATGACCTCATCGTATCTAGTTAAGTAATGACCTCATCGTATCGAGTTTTGTAATGACCTCATCGTATCTAGTTAAGTAATGACCTCATCGTATCGAGTTTTGTAATGACCTCATCGTATCTAGTTTAGTAATGACCTCATCGTATCGAGTTTTGTAATGACCTCATCATATCTAGTTAAGTAATGACCTCATCGTGCCGAGTTTTGTAATGAACTCAGCGTATCTAGTTAAATAATGACCTCACCGTGCCGAGTTTTGTAATGAACTCATCGTATCTAGTTAAGTAATGACCTCAACGTGTCAAGTTTTGTAATGACCTCATCGTATCTAGTTAAGTAATGACCTCATCGTATCGAGTTTTATAATGACCTCATCGTATCTAGTTAAGTAATGACCTCATCGTATCGAGTTTTGTAATGACCTCATCGTATCTAGTTAAGTAATAACCTCACCGTGCCGAGTTTTGTAATGAACTCATCGTATCTAGTTAAGTGAAAATACAATTTTTCGCTTTGCTCAATTACGATACATTTTGGACAAATTATGTTTATGACAAAAAATTTAGGAAATTTCACAACAAACAACTTTTATTTAAAGATTCTATTTTTTCGAATATAAATAACAAATATATACCTTAAAATATAAAAACCCTCACCTATAAAGTACCCCCCCAAACGCTCAGATCATGTCCAAAATTTTATCAACGATGAAACTGGTGGATTAAAGCTTAAGTTCAAAATTTGGTGTTTTCGACGTTATCCATATATAAGTAAATGGGCTTTAATCAATGTGGGGGTAATGGGGGGGTATAACAAAAGACGTACGATAAATTTCAAATAAAGAGGGATCTAATTTAAAAGAATCATATATTTTTTTAGCAAAATTTGATCCTAATAAATTTTACGAATTTTCGATGGAAAAAAATATATTTTATGAGGTCAGGTTCGCTTATTGGCGAAAATACAATTTTTTCACTTTGCTCAGTTACGATGCATTTTAGACAAATTATGTATATTACAAAAAATTTAGGAAATTACATAACAAACAACTTTTATTTAAAGATTTTATTTTTTCGAATATAAATAACAAATATATACCTTAAAATATAAAAACCCCCACCTATAAAGTACCCCCCCAAATGCTCAGATCATGTCCAAAATTTTATCAACGATGAAACTGGTGGATTAAAGCTTAAGTTCAAAATTTGGTGTTTTCGGCGTTATCCCTATATAAGTAAATGGGCTTTAATCAATGTGGGGGTAATGGGGGGGTATAACAAAAGACGTACGATAAATTTCAAATAAAGAGGGATCTAATTTAAAAGAATCATATATTTTTTTAGCAAAATTTGAGCCTAATAAATTGTACGAATTTTCGATGGAAAAAAATATATTTTATGAGGTCAGGTTCGCTTATTGGCGAAAATACAATTTTTTCACTTTGCTCAGTTACGATGCATTTTAGACAAATTATGTATATTACAAAAAATTTAGGAAATTACATAACAAACAACTTTTATTTAAAGATTTTATTTTTTCGAATATAAATAACAAATATATACCTTAAAATATAAAAACCCCCACCTATAAAGTACCCCCCCAAATGCTCAGATCATGTCCAAAATTTTATCAACGATGAAACTGGTGGAGTAAAGCTTAAGTTCAAAATTTGGTGTTTTCGGCGTTATCCCTATATAAGTAAATGGGCTTTAATCAATGGGGGGGTGATGGGGGGGTAAAACTAAAGTTGCGCTATAAATTTCAAATAAAGGGGGATCTAATTTAAAAAAATCATATAATTTTTTAGTAAAATTTGACCCTAATAAATTTTACGTATTTTCGATGGAAAAAAATATATTTTATTGGGGGGTAATTAAAAAAAAGTTTAAATCGGTAAGATCGATTTAGTTGTAACTTCTTTCTACGACTGTTATGCGAGATTTATAAATTTCCTTAATTTCGAATAAATAAGCCAACTAACCCCAATTGGGGAGGGGCAAACGGGGTAATAATATATTACAAATTTTCTTAGAATCCATCGATACATATGTTGGTGCAATTTTTTTTTGTTAAATTTTAAAATTTGTATTTTCGATAATTTTAGGTTATAGAAACAAATGGGGGGGATTTAACCGGGGGGGATCAAAATTTTACCGGTCAGTCTTCATTTCATGTACTTACTAATTTTTTCTACCATGCCCCGCATTAAATATATTGGGCTTTATTTATTCGGGGGTCGAGGGGGGCTATGACTGTATAAAAATTTGAATCGACACTAATATCCTCTACCACAATCATTTGAAACATTTTTCAAAATTTTGCCTATTTTTGAAAAAAAAAATCGTAACTGGATTTGGGGAGGTGGGGGCTAAACAAAATTAGACCGAAAGTATACGGCATCCACGATCCTATATACCATTAAAATTTGGTAACAAACAAACCATATCGTTTTACTCTTGGACGACTTTGGGAAAAGGGGGGGAGAAATTCTGACTCCGTGAAAATCCTTAGATTATCATCCCGATAGTACTACCCGAACGATTTTAACTCAAAACAACTTTTAATTTACTCTTATCGGTCAATTTGGAAGAGGGGGGTGAAAAACTTTTACCCCCAAAACGTTCGCCCTTCGATCCCGTACACGATGTATATGCTAGTTATCCTTCGTTTACCTTCCGAGGTCACTCTTGGCGACTTTCCAAAAAGGGGAGGGGGAACCAAAGTGGTACCAAAAGTTTGGCCCTTCGGTAACAAAAATTATCTGCATATTAATATTCCTTCAATTTTAATTCTAATCCACTCTTGTCGATTTTTGGGATGGGGGGGAGACCCCCCAAAAGGGGGTGACCCGTCTCGGTCTTTGGTCCCATAAGTCCCCCTACCAATAGATTTTCCAAATTTTCAATTCGAGGTTACTCTTGAGGCCCCCAAAAATGGGGGGGAGGGGGAAGCTCAACCCCTACGCCCAACTATGTCCGACGTCAGCTGACACCCTGCCACAAATCGAGCTTCCGAAACCCTTTCGAGTCCGAGATACGAACACCGGAAAAAAATCCGGGGCGGGAGGGGGGGTAACACCCCCCCAACAAAAACTTGTATTTTTCGATTCTCTATCCGACCTATATCTTGAAATTCCCGATTTCGACAAAAAAATTTCCGAGCCACGCCCCTCAGGAGTGGGGAGGGGCGGCAACTTGTCATTCTGGCGATCGACGTAATCCGCCCCAAAGAATTTCTAGACTGTATCGAGTCGTCTCAGACCTGTTGGTTTCCTAGGAATTCGCAGGAAATTTTTGGGGAAGGAAGGGGGGGGTGTAACGAAAATC
The DNA here is from genome assembly GCA_949320105.2 of Crepidodera aurea. NCBI lineage: Eukaryota > Metazoa > Arthropoda > Insecta > Coleoptera > Chrysomelidae > Crepidodera > Crepidodera aurea. The sequence goes on along the minus strand of OX439475.1, from coordinate 71,706,455 downwards.
GATTTTCGCCCCTTATGTTACCTCCCTATACGACCCTAGCATCAAATTTTTAAAATTTAAAAATAAATTCTGCCGACCAACATCTCCTCCCAGGGCTTTGTGGGGGGAGAAGGGGGAGGGGGGGTTTCGAAGTCTCCAATACCCTAAAGAGTCCGTAGGGTGGATTGTCATCGAGAGTTTTAATTTATAACCCCATCATCTTCCACTTATGGGAGAGGGGGGCTGGTGGGGGGGTTTTTTCAGGTTTGATTTTTAGGTCGGAGGACCTCGTACCCCCACCCCAAATCTCGCCAGGATCGGACGAAAACTACGCCCTGTACGACGGTTTGAAATTTTGATCGCCTCTCGGGTCCACACGAGTAATTTTCGGAACACTCGAATACAACTTTCCCGGACCGTCTGAGACGAGGAATACGACCCCGCCCTCGGTTCGGTCATAACTATCTCGGCGGGGGTGGGGCGAAAAAACAGTGCTCGAGAGTTGATAATTCGAAAAAGCTCGAGAGGTGCACTTTTTCTTAGAATTTAATTCTGCATCAGTATATGTATTTTGGTGAACTTCTCGTACTAATCAATCGAGCTCATGTTCATATTGCGTTCTGTAAACACGCTCCGACTAAAAAGACTGTGACAAATTTACTCTTCTTTTTTACCCAGTTTGGACTGGGTAAAAAAGAGTAAACTTGACAGAACGTAAATTTCTAACAAGTCGTTTGCATATTGTTTTAGGTTTGTTGTTTTTTTTATTGGAGAAAGGCGTACAATTTATAAAACATGGTAATTCTGTTAAAAAATACTATACAGTATAAGTACTCGCAGTGCTTGAGTAGGTATCCTACTCCTCTAGAATAAAAAGCTGATCTGTCCACATGAATTTCCTATAAAGTTATCAAATATATCGTTTGTGTTTACAACATGAATTAAAGAAAGGGCCGTCGAGAGAAAATCTAGGCCCGGGCGGAATCACAGAAAATTTTTTATAGATAAAGTCAAGTAAATTAATAGCTAAACATACAGGGTGTCCCACGACTTACTGTACACAGTACTATGGACCGATGCCATTTCATATCTGGTATTAAAAAATGCCTTGTTGCGTTTTTGACGGATATACAGAGTGATATTTGAAAATATGTGAATTATTCTACGTTAAGTATATCTAAAAGTAAAAATCTCAGACTAATCTAATTTGGCACACTGAGTGTGCTACCTGAGCTCAATAAAATAGGTTTGAAAAAAAATTTAATTTCAGGTCCGGACTTAGTTTTTTTAGATTTTTATTGGTTTTTTGAAAACAACACCCTGTAAGCCAGATCAGACAATGTTTATTTTTCTCACTTTAAAGCTTAAGGATGATGCTAAGCAACAGTTAAAAAAGATTGAACGCGCAACTTTTTGTTTTCTGCAGAAAAAAATAAAACTTTGAAAAATAGTATAATTTTAATGGATTCACATTCTTCTTATAACTGATGCGGCACTACATTGATAGCACATCATCATTTTTCAACAAAAATAATAAGGACAGTTCATATTACTCGATATAAAGTATTATTCAATCAACCGTTGAAATTCCAGGGCCGTAAGTTTTAATTGATCCTGTAAAAACAACACCCTGTAAAGCGAGTTGTACAAATTTTCTTTCTGTAACGTCAAAGAAAAACTATTACTTTTGATAATTGTGCAAATGCAAGTAGGCTTTGAATTCGCTTTGACGTCCATTTTGACAGTTTGTGACAGAACGTGGTGAGCGACTGACAGAAGACCAAAAAGAGGGTATTTTTGAAATGGTAAATCAAAATCAGTTTTCAGGACGTTAAAGAAAGATCTCCTCCATCCATACCACCCCCAACTGGTACAGAGACTGCAAAAAATAAATACGGCCCTGGAATTTCAACGGTTGATTGAGTAAAATGAACTTTCCTTATGATTTTTGTTGAAAAATGATGATGTGCTATCAATGTAGTGCCGCATCAGTCATAAGAAGAATGTGAATCCATTAAAATTATACTATTTTTCAAAGTTTTATTTCTTTCTGCAGTAACAAAAAGTTGCGCGTTCAATTTTTTTTAACTGTTGCTTAGTATCATCCTTAAGCTTTAAAGTGAGAAAAATAAAAATTGTCTGATCTGGCTTACAGGATGTTGTTTTCAAAAAACCAATAAAAATCTAAAAAAACTAAGTCCGGACCTGTAATTAAATTTTTTTTCAAACCTATTTTATTGAGCTCAGGTAGCACACTCAATGTTCCAAATTTGATTGGTCTGAAATTTTTACTTTTAGATATACTTAACGTAGAATAATTCACATATTTTCAAATATCGCCCTGTATTGAGACGAGCACAACTTTGAAGCGACACCACCGGTATTAATTTGAACCTTCACGAAAAGCATAATTTTGTTTATTTACCTGCAAGTCGAACGTGTGTTTTGATTTTGTGCTTCGTGTATTTTGCTGTTATTTGTTAGTTAAACGTTAAAAATGCCCAATAAAAATAATACAAACTATTGCGTTTATGGGTATACCTCTAGGAAATCTAAAAATCCGGAATTACACTTTCATTATGATCCACCCAAGAAGCAACAAAAAAGGTGTCATCGAGGAAGTTGATCGTCGTAAATTCCGGAAAAAGTGTAATCAATTTTAAATCTGAAGATTGCTGATATTTTAACTTATCATTTTTCTAAAGGTAATATTCAGTAAAATAAAACCTTTCACATCATAATTTTTAAAATACCATTATTATGTTCCCCTCTTGTACAACACCTGTTTTCAATAATTATACAGTTACAATTAGTAATGAATTATTATAATAAAATGTTAAATACTACTAAAACTGAATAATTCAAAGTTAGCTTTGAACTTATGTTAAAATAAAGGATTAAAAAATATACATTTTGTGTTTATTTTGAAAAAAACAAAGTAGATAAACGAAATAAAAAATTTTGCAACATATATTTGATGGCCTATGAAGTGTTTTAAGCCAAGAAAAAAATTTCTTAATTTTTTATATTTTAATTTGATATTGATTTAAAAGATAATTTTGAAACAATATTTTACCATAAATCAATCAAAAGTAGGTTCTTAGAAATCATTTTTTATTTAAATCACTTTTACAATTACAATTATTATCCTGAAAAAATTGAAATAAAATTTATCAGCAGAAAACTGTTGTATGTTTCTTTGGCATATGATTTAGCTCTCTTCCAATATCATTCTATATTAGTAGAGGTGAAGATGATAATACCTCTAGGCTATATTCATCCTGAAACACAAAAAAAGCACACAGAAACAGAAGTAAACAATAAATTTCTGAAAAACGTAAGATATTCAAAATAAATAACCTTAATTTTAGAATAACGACACAAAAAACAGGTTCAATTGAGTCTAAATACTTACATGTACAGGTATATTATGGTAATTTCCAAATCAAAAACCTCAAACAATCACAAAAAGTCTTAAAATACTACAAATAAACCACTCACTCACTAACTTAATGCACTATTTACCAAAAATTACGCGTTTCGTGTGAACAGCTGATCGACGTGTGGCGCCGCCATCGGTAATTATTTGTCTCAATAAACAACTAAATCCTAACTTACACACTACAATATACACTAAATAGAAATGAATTTCAATTAATTTTATTGCTTTTAGATGAAATAGCTTAAATTTATATGTTACGCAGAATTGGTAAGGATTTTTTTTGCATTCATTCAGATATCCAATTATATTAAAAATTGTGGCCCTAGAAAGCGCCTGTTGCATTAAAAATTATTTTCTTTTAATTAAACAAATCACTTTAAAATAACCTAACCCAACTGATAAATGTTAACAATTTCGAAGTATGTCAAATTCTTAATTTTTCATACTAGCCAACATCAGAAAAAATCTGGTAACTTTAAGTTCGCGCACAAGCACTTCAACGAAAAGATATAAGATGGGTCTATTACTCTAGACGAACCTGGACAAACGGTCTAAGAAAATTACTCTACTCTCGTGTAAATTCATCTGAACGCGCTCCAATAACTCTCTAATAATGTTGTTAGTCAACCGTCATCTGTCATAATTGTGTCGTATCTGTTTTTGTTGAATGTTATATGCAAATTTGCTTTTATTGTTAAAATATCATTTCACTTTTATTGTCAAGAAACAGAACTAACTTATATTTCGAGTAGTTCGTGGACGAACTGATTGTAATAAAATGGGAGATGGTAATGATGGAGAAAAACAACCTCTCCTTGCGAATGAAAATACCACCTACAACGGCGATGTTTCAGGTAAGTAGACATAAAGGAAATTAAATATAAAAACAATAAATACCTACACTTAAATATATATATTATTGTAGTTCTGCCGATGTCTGTAATCATGATGGAAGATTCTTATATATTGACATTGTTAGATATAATCTTAGTAAAAAATTACTAAAAGTTCAATTCACTCTTATCAGATACATTACTTCTAAGAATAACGTTGGTATTTATAATTTAATGATTAAGTAGGTGACTAATAAAATAAGCATTTCCAATTAATTGATAATTTAATTCCTGTATTAAGTTAGTAATGTTCTATTAATTTGCAAGAAAAAATTAAGCATAAATATATAAATAGTTATTGCTCTCGTTTAAATTGGTTGAAAACAAAAATATATTTGACAATTTTGATAAATCAGTATAAACAGATTGTGCTTATCTATTAAATATTTTAGCATCATTGCTTTTTCAAGACACACTGACAAAAGATTGTGCATTTGAATGGGCAGAATAGATTATTATTTATGGATAAAAAAATTCATTACTAGTTTGTATTTTTAATTTATAAACATTATTAGTAATATCAGTAGTTCTAGTCAAAGACTGCCTTTAGGGAAAGTAAAGTAGATTCTATTATGTGTTTTAATAAAAATTTCCGTTTTGTAAAAATAAAATGTAAAAATACAATAAATTAAAAAATACATTTTAATGAACCCATGAATAGAGTTATTAAAAATTAGTACCTTATAACTCTGCAACATTATAAGAATCACAAATTATTTAAAATGTAAAATGAACGAAGTAATAATATGAATTCTTTCTAGAGTAATAAAACTTATTAGTAAAAGAATCACCTTTTTCTACAAAAAAAAACAAGAATATTGTTCTAGGACTACATTTATATAACCAATTATAAGGTAACTAAATGAAAATGAATCTTCTTATATTATTTTATGCAAATTGGAGTTACACATAGAGCATTCCTGTTCTGAGTGTTTAAAAAACCTGAGAATGACTCCCTGAGAGTTCTGTCAGGTATATATGACTCAATCCAACCAGTGCTTCTAGCTTTGTTTTCAAGTATTTTGGATTAATAGTGTCAAAGGCATGAGCGAGATAGAAGAATAGTACATGTTTATTCTGATTTATGCGGTCATAGGTATATTGAATTATTGAATCATTTCGGCAGATGCTGTCTCGGACGAATGGTTAGATAGATAGATCTTTATTAATTAGGAATCCTAATATACATATAAAACTTGACTAAAAATTACATATAAATCTAAAAGTATCATAAATAATTAAAAACACATAAAATACATATACACATTTCAAATATAAAATACAAGTTCAAAATAATATAGACAAAATAACATCAAGTAATGGAATTAGTAAAATCTTAATTAAATTGAAAATTTTTAATAAAGTCCTTAAGTTTAATTTTAAAACAGTTTATTGTGGTTGATTCGCATATAGATAAAGGGAGATCATTGAATTTTTTGAAACCTTTAAAGAATAAAGAATTCATAGTTTTTGATATGTAGTTCTTGCAATGTAGATGTTATTTGTACATCTTGTAATATAATTATGGATATTATTGTTGAACGTAATATATTGTTGGAAGTATTCTAGTGCCATATGATTTACTATTTTAAATACTAAAATCATCGTAAAATGGTACTTTCTTTTCTCTATTGGGAACCAATTTAGAGTATTTAACATTGACGTAATTGGAGTAGGACGATTTGTTTTCAGTATTAATCTCATTCCACGATTTTGAAGTTTTTGTAGCATGTTTAATTTATTTATTTTTATTTTATTTATTTTAGCTTCACTTACAAACACAAAAGTAACTACATGTAAGGAATTAATACTTACAAACTAACTTAACTAAGAAACAAATAACAAATTCAAGACCACAATACTAGAGACTAACAACACTAATATTATAAAAGAATTTCGCATGAGTAAAAAAAAATGTATTTTATATTATTTATTCCCACATCTGTAAGTTTAAAACATTAATTTAACTCTACAGTTAACAGATTGGGTCTGTAAATTTACACTATCTGAAATTTTACAGAACAATGAAACTTTACAGTTCAAAGAGAATTTTCAATTTTTTAGCTGAAAATTTAAATGTGCATTATTTTCCAGAAAAAACCAACACTTGGCATTTTGAAACCTTCTTAGCTGTTAATTAAATTAAAATAAACTGTGATTTCCCAGGGTTAGAAAAATAAATTTTTTCTTAACTAAGAAAGAAATTCAGGACCCCAATACTAGAGACTAACGACACTAATAGTATAAAAGAATTTCAAAAATTTACATGTTTACATGTTTTGCAGCTAAACATATAATGGAGGCCTAAATTTAAGTTTTACCTCAGCATACAATTTTTAATGTTTTTTATGTTTTTACAACTGGGTATATAAAAATCGAGATCAAACTTACTAATAAGGATATTGTAATCCTGTAACATATTATTTATGGGTGAGCAATCCGTAGGGTTTGTGAAAAAAATCACTTTTTTGTGCTGTATCAAGTTTATTTTGGGTACTATGATTTTAATATTGTTAATTAATGAGAGACCGTTGTATTTGATGTTGTTAATAATGTAAAAAATAAAGAGTGTAGACTGAACCAATCTCCTCCTTTCAAGAGATACCATTTTAAAACTTTCTAGCATACTTTGATATGATATTAAGTAGGGATACTCATTATATTTATGAACATATAAGTAACGTAGAAATCTTTTTTGAACCTTTTCTATTGCATCTTTATTGACTTCCGCCTGAGGAGACCATATTACAGAGGCATATTCAAGATGGGGTCTACTAGACTATTGTATAGAGAGTTAATATTTTAAAAAAATTTTGTGTTTCTTATTACAAATCCAAGTAATTTGTAGGCTTTATTAACTACAGATGCATAATGCTTATTAAATTTGAGGTTGGCCTGAATAATTACTCCTAGATCCTTATACTACACAGCTCATCATGAAGCGAATATAAAAATCGTAAATAGTTAACTTTTCGGGTGAACGTCATTACGGCACATTTGTCAATGTTCAGACTCATTTTGTTTCTGTCGAACCACTTACATACAGAATTTAAGTCTTGTTGAAATTGGGTGCATTATTAATGTTCAAACTTATGTTTTTAACGCCGATACTACTATATTTGAATTTCGTTGCGAAGACCATTGCTTTAGTTTTTCTTACATTTAATTTTAGCTTATTTTATGTTCAAGTATTTATTTACCGATGATAATGAGGCATTCATTTTCTCCATGGCTTTATCCAGATTAGCATCACTACATGTTATTATAATAATAATAATAATAATAAATCTTTATTAATCCTTTTGGATCATTTTACAATGATATAGGATAGGTCAATACAATACAGTTTAAAAAAAAACAGAGAACAAATAAAACGACACAGTATTTAGTTTTACATAAAATCCCTAACGTCATAATAACATTTTTGAACCAAAAAATTTTTTAAAGCCAATTTAAAGCTGTTAATGGATCGTATGTTTTTAATTTCTGAAGGCAGCTTGTTATACAATTGTATTCCTGCATATTCAGGACTGCGCTCATACAGGGTCGACATATGCTTTTGCGAACGCAACATATTTCCATTTCTGGTAGGGTAGTTATGGGTATCATTTACTTTTGCAAAACAGAAATTATTTTTCTTTATGTATATGATAGATTTGTAAATATAAATTGATGGTAGTGTAAGTATGTTATTATTGACAAAATGATGCCTACATGTTTGACGATAGTCTAAATTAAAAATAAGTCTAATTGCTCTTTTCTGAGCTACAAATAGTCTATTTGCATTAGGAGAATTACCCGACAGAGTTATGTTATAGGATATATGTGCATATATAATTGCATAATATACCTGTAGCAATTGATTAGTTGTAAATGTTGGTTTTAACTGAATTATAGCATAACATGCGCTGTTTACTTTTTTACATAAGTAATTAATATTTGATTCCCAGCTTAAATTACTATCTAACACTACTCCAAGGAATTTAGTTGATTCTGATAATGCAATATTAGTGGAATTGACTTTAATTGTTACACACATATTTATTTTATTTCTTGAAAAAAATTGAAGAGCAACTGTTTTGTCAGAATTTAAGATTAATGCGTTGTTACTGCACCATTTAGTAAAATTAGATGCTAATAAATTAAGTTTGCTTTCTAAGACATTAGGAGATTCTACATGACAAGCCAAAGTTGTATCATCAGCATACAAAACAATTTTATCCGCAGATATATGTCTGGGGAGATCATTAATATAAAGCAGAAATATTAACGGTCCTAGAACAGAGCCCTGTGGTACATTTTTTATTTCTGATTTATAATTGTCAACCTTTACACATATCTGTCTTGCTTCCAAATAAGAACCTAACCATTTTAAAAACAACCCTCTGAATCCCAAAGCATATAGTTTCTCTTTTGTACTATGTCTAAATCTATTATATCGAAGGCTTTGGATAAGTCAAAAAAGAGTGCACCAACAAACTGTCTATCGTCCAACTGACGGTGTATATAATTGAAAAAGTTTGTACCTGCACTCTCCGTTGACTTATCTGGTAGAAAGCCATGTTGACAACTTGATATTATATTGTATTTCTGTAGAAAAGACAGCATATTCTGATAAACACATTTCTCAAAAAATTTTCCGAATATAGTAGGTATGGTAACAGGTCTGTAATTATTTAGTGATGTCTGGCTTCCTTTTTTGAAAATGGGTGTTATAACTCCTACTTTTAGAGCATTAGGAAAAACTCCTTGTAACACAGATGAATTAATTATATGAGCAAACGTTTCAGCAATGTGAGGGGCCATCAATTTAATTATTTTGGTTGAAATGCAGTCAATGCCTTCTGCATTTGTATTGTTCAAAGATGCAATCATTTGTAATACTTGGACTTCAGTTACTTCCATATAATGAAATGTCTGTGGTACAAACATAGTGGTATAATTGTTGAAATTAGTACTTTGGAAATGATTACTGGCACTTGATGAAAAATGATTTACGAACTCGTTGGCAATATCATTTTTATCAGATACTAATGCACCATTAACTTGAATTGCATTAATGTTAGTACAGGTTTTTTTACCTAATTTAGAATTTACAGTTTTCCAAATTATTTTTTGTTTTTCTTGCATGTTTTTAGTGACTATTAGAGTATCATCAGCAAAAAGATTAATGAACTCACAATCAACAAAGAGTTCAATATCATTAATATATAAAATAAAAAGAAGCGGTCCCAATACACTCCCCTGCGGAATCCCTATATCATTATTTATGTCACAGGATATTTGGTCAGCAAAACGGACTCTCTGCTTGCGATTATTTAAATAGTTACTAAACCACTCCAATACTCTACCCCCAATACCATATTGTTTCAATTTTGATAACATTATTTGTCTGTCAATTGTCTCGAAAGCCCTTTTTAAGTCCAAAAATACTGCTACAACATATTTATTTTCGTCTAATTTAGTTTGAATGTTACAAAGTGTAAGTCGTAGCGCTGATTCACATGAAAAATTTTTTCTAAAACCAGATTGGTTACATATTAGGATCGAATTTTCAGAAACATGATTCATTAATTGATCATAAACAGCAATTTCTATAATTTTTTCTAGTGGAGGCAAGGTATTTATTGGCATTATTCATCAGCATTATTGGTATTGTTTATTTTTGGGATAGATATAACAGTACTGATTTTTAATGAATTAGGAATTCTGCCAGTATCAAGTGATGTATTTACTAGATTTAATATGACATGACCAATAGTTTCAAAAACTTCTTTTATAATTCTACGTTTAAAATTTCGTGTCATTACAAGAATTTATTATCCAAATTGTTAACTATTTTTCGCACATCATTCATAGAAAGCATTTCAAAATTCTCAAATTGTATGTATAAGTTACTATTTAAATTGCACCATGTTTCAGTACTATTGATACTATCAACAATATTTCCAATACTTTCAACAAAATATTTATTAAAACTTTGTGCTATTTCTAAGCTATCATTTACTATTTTGTTCCCATCTCCTATTTCAAAAATTATACTGTTTGGAAAATTTTTATCTCTGTTATTATTAATGAGTTGTTTTAAGGTTCTCCACATTTCGTTTGGATTATTTCTAAAGCGATCTACTTTGTCAAAATAATACTGCTCCTTTTTTATTTTTAAAAGATTAACTACCCCATTTCTATGTTGTTTAAAAATTTGCCAATTACTTTGTTTTTCATTCTCAGGGCATTGAAATTATAGAATGGTCCATTATTTTTGGACAATCATGTACATTGGTCACAGTATTATCATAATTAGACAGCACATAATCAACTAGTGTGCTACTCGTATCAGTAACCCGAGTAGGTTTTTTTGCACATTGCATTATACCATATGTAGATTTTTTTAACTTATCACCATAAAAAGAAGGAACTAACCAATCTATATTGTGGGATGGGTCATTATACTGCCTTAAGGGGGTAGTCCTCTAAATATGGTTGAAAAATATGTGTTTTTCGGAATTTTTTTATTATACTAAAACAAACGAAAAATAAATGTTTTAAAGTTATTGTCAATTGGTAAATCTAGTCCCCTACGTAGCCGTTTTTCGATACGTTGAAAAGTATGTGCTCAGTGCACGTTTTTATAAAGATTTTTGGGGTGAAAAATCAATTTTTTTTAACACGTCGCCATTTTGTTTCATTTTGGTTTTTTTCAATTCTCCTACGTAGGGGGACTAGATTTACCAATTGACAATAACTTAAAAACATTTATTTTGTTGAAGGTCCAATCGGAGGACCCCCAGGTCGGTCACCGAAAATCGGGCGTTTCGAGGACAAGGGGTGTTTTCACCTGGTGCAGCGGTCACGGGAAGCGGCTGATGGCGTAAAAAAAATGCCCGAAAGCTATTTGTATTATTAATAAATGGATAAACTCAAAGTTGTCATTTCCTTTTGTTTTAGTATACATTTTTTTTTCCGAAAACACCTAAACGATAAAAATATCTTTGCTGCTCCAAAGTGTATGCTAACTTCACAATTTCGAAAATAAAATCGAAAATTTGATTTTTCTTATATCTTGAAAAAAATTATAAAAATTTCGAAAAACTAATAGCACCACGTGAAAGAGAGGAAAATTTTACTAAAAATTATATAAGTTATTTTAAAAGAAAATTTGTATCACTGTAAAAATTATTAAAAATAAGAAAGCAAATTCGACTACTTTACGCAGAGACCAGCGCTAATCATTTTCGAAAGAAAAAAAAAATCTTAGCAGCATGTGGATGGTCGGAAAATTTTGTGTAAATTATAAGGAAATTAAAAAAAATCAATTGGACAAATTAAAAGTTCCGGAAGGGGGGTGGGGGTAGCTAAATATATAATTTGAGGGTTGATTATGGGTTTTTTACGATTTGTGGCTGAAATATGCATACTATCAAAAAAAGTTTAATGCAAAAGTTGTAGATAATTAAAAAATGTAAAACTATTGTATTAATTATTTTTCAACATAACCTCAAAATTATTCAGAAAAACGATAAAGACCGTTTTTTTGGTTTGTAATTTTTATCTGTTTGCAAAAACATTATTTTTTTATGAAATTTGGTGAAAATGTTCCTCACTGTATTTTAAATAAGCTGTAATTTTTTGAAAGCAAAATATTTATTTTTCGATTTTATACGAATTTAAATTAAAAAAAAGCCTAATTTTCAATCTAAAAAGTTTTCAATTTTTTAGCTTTATCTGTGCTCATTTTCCTCGTTGAAACCACTTTAAGGTGGTATAAAAAAAATATATTGTTCGTATGAAAAAATATCGTTAAAAATGCAGAAAACCAAAAACGACTTTTTCATAATCGATTTTTCAATTAATCCAGACAATTGTTTATTTCTTATTGCAAATAAGCATTTAAATTGGTGAAAAAGATTAATTTTCATGTAATATAATGTCTTTACATTCAATTAACTGTTAATGGTTTTGAAATTACCGAAAACATCTAATTAGTCTAACTTTTTTTTAAAATTTGTGTGAAGTCGATGGTAACGAATCACCATTAACAGACGAATTACTATACATGAGTTGGCTATTCTCTCTTTTTAAAGTATATTTTTCACGACATTGTACATGCATTCTTATGCTACTTACATCTCGGAGTAGCTTAAAATGACCATCCCTTTCTTTCTGTTCTAACTTTCCTCAATTTACCAAGTCCTAGATATTATATAATTATACACTCTCTTTAAGTCTACTAGATTATCATTTGAAAATGTCAGTATAACAGCTCGCACAAACACGAATGCAGTGAAAGTCTTTCTTCATGATATTCTCTTTATTTTTAACGTGTGTTCAATTAATGTTTGCTTATAACCTGAATGCGTAATCAAAAAATGAATAATATATTCTTAAAGCTTAGGATTTAAGGATTTAATCTTTCATTTTGCATGAATTAAAATAAGCAAAGAACATGCATTTTCTTAAATATTTCTTATATTAAAAATTATTCAATCAATTTTTGAATTATTACACATTATAAAGTGTATCTTTAACTTTATTTAAAAAAAATAATAACAATTTTTGATTTATATAAATAAAGAAACACCATTTTGAAAATAAAAATGAATACTGTAAAAAAATGATCATTTTAAAACATAAGTTTTATTAAACAGAGACAATTTTCATCATTTTAATTATTTTTAAATCAAAAGTAAAAGTATAATGATGATAAATGTACAAGGATTTTTTTGTTATGCCTCTAATAATATATATATATATATATAATAAGTGGATATATATATATATATATATATATATATATATATATATATATATATATATAATAAGTGGATATATATATATATATATATATATATATATATATATATATTGTAATGGTATTGAATATAAAGCCTTTTTTTTAACGTATAACTTAGACAGGAAGAAAATATTACTTATAAAAGTTAACCTTAAAATTCAATCTAATAAGAATTCAACATAATTAGTTTAAGTTAAACAAAACGATAGTAAATTAAACGAAAAAGAGTTTAGGATTTATAAAATTAAAGAAATATAGCAAAAAAGTACAACAATAATGAAGTCTAATGATATTTAGAAAATCAATGATGACGAACAAAAAGTGTCTTTGTACAAAGTTACTATAATATCAAAAATTTTCTTTTAATCTATAGAATAAGATGTTATTAGTCAAAATTTGCAATAAAATCAATAATTTTTTTAATTTTGTAAAAATTTAGGTTAAAAAATGTCAAATTTTTATCTAGTGAGCTGTGACATTGTACTTTATAAAAAGCATTTCGTGTGTCAAAGTGAGGCTTTTTACCAAAATCTTTTGAAGAGTTCACATCGCTCCGTATCATAAAAACAAAAGAAAAACCCAAAGCAACGCGATTTAAAAGAAAAATTTGTTACCTGTCAGAAAAAGTGAGGTTAATAAATGTTTATAATTCAAGAAGAACAACAATCTTAAAAGGTGGCTTTATCCAAAATTATCCATCCTATCCTGTGTTCCTGTTTGGACATCTCCAGTCCCAGCTGTATTCCTGTATAAAAGTATCCAGATCCAGATATTCGGCATAAAAATATCCATCCTGTTTCCTGATTTTGGTGTTATTTGGAAAAACGATTTTATAAAATCCCATATATTTTGAACAACTAAAATAAGAACGAAAAGCATAAATTGAATAAAAGGTACCATTTTAATTACTAAATATCGATATTTAAAAAGTTTAAACTATAACAGGCCATAATAATAAAGTTAGATTGAAAACAATCTAAACTTATAAAAGTTTAATTATGTTAGGTTAGAAGTTTAAGAAAATTTCATATCACACTTACAAATATTATTTTATAAAAACTACACTTACCGTATTACACCAAACAATTGTTCCTGTACAGATAAAGTTATCGTTAATTTTTTTTCCTTTAATAAATGTTTATAATTTTTCATTACGTTCGTTGTCAATGATTTTATAAAAATCTAACCTCTTAGAGAACCCTAGAACCTGAGATAGATATTGGCTATAATTTCCTATGTAATTAGACAGATGGCGCCCAACTACAATAACAATATTTACAAAACACGTTCTGTCTAAATTTACGGAAGAAGGTAAATTAAATAAAAAAAATTTAATAATAAATATAAAAAGAAAAATCACGTACCATTATATTATATATATATATATATATATATATATATATATATATATATATATATATATCTTCAATTCTATAAAATGGAGTGAAAATTTTAGAAAAAAAAACTTCCGGTCAAATTTTCTATGAGAAAAAAATAAATAAATAAAAACTAATGGCTTCCTCATAAAGCTTAGAATCTCCTCTTTAAAATGCCTTTTATTTTATTTTTTTGCGTACATTTTAGGCAAAGATACTTTAGTTTTTACCCGAACGCTTCGCTTGAATATTTGTATTCAGCGGCTTGGCGCGAATTCATTTTTCGAATTTGCTTTCTTATTTTTAATAATTTTTTATAGTAATAAGAACTTTTGTTTAAAACAACTTATAAGATAATTTTAAGTCAAATTTTCCGCTATTTCACGTGGTGTTATTAGTTTTTCGACAATTATATATATTTTTTTCGATATACCGGGTGACAATTAGACTAGGGCCATGCCTATATCTCCTTCACTTTTCAACCGATTTGAAAAAAATTTGGTACATAGATATAAGACAGACGTATAAAAACAAAATGGCCGACTTCCGGTTTCGCCAGAAATGTCATCAACTTCGATTTTTTAAATGGAACACCCTATATATTTTATATTTTTTGGATTCTATGGCTCAAATTACATACGACAGTGTTGCCAAATTTTTTATTTTTTAAAATTTTGGAAATTGAATTTTTTTATTGAAAAATAAAAAAATTGGCAACACTGTCGTATGTAATTTGAGCCATAGAATCTAAAAAACATGAAATATATAGGGTGTTCCATTTAAAAAATCGAAGTTGGTGACATTTCTGGCGAAACCGAAAGTCCGCCATTTTGTTTTTATACGACTGTCAATCCAAAATTGTGTCTTATATCTATTTTCCAAATTTTATTAAAATCGGTTGAAAAATGACCGAGATATAGGCATGGCCCTAGTCTCATTGTCACCCGGTATAATGGAAAAACCAAATTTTCGATTTTATTTTCGAAATTGTGAAGTTAGCATAAGCTTTAGAGCAGCAAAGATATTTTTACCGTTTTCTACACCCTCTCAAGTACCTACGTGCCAAGTTTTTCAGCGACATCACATTTTGTCAGAGGTCAAAATCTTTGACATCTGGGCTATAGGTGGAACCAGCGAAACTGTCGGAAGTGTTGAAGTTTACAAAAGTGGGACCAGCGTAACAAATAAATAAATACAACCAATGAGTCTGTTACACTATTTACTTTAGTTGATATAAAGATCTTTCATCATATTACATAAGTTCTTGAATTTTAAAGTGCAAAATTTATTTAATCTATTATAGGACAACAAGCTACAGTTTCCCCTATTGGACCAGATGAACTGCCTCCACCCTTCTATCAGCAGTCTGAAGGGGGCGGAGTTCCAATGGTTACTTGCCGTGTATGTCAAGCTATGATTGATATCTCGGGAAAAAGAGATCAACATGTGGTAAAATGTACCCAGTGTAATGAGGCAACGGTAAGTTAGAGCACTACAAATAACTTGTTAATCGATAAACTGAAGATTTTGGAAGTAGGTTTATATCTCTTGACTTCATCAGTTGAGCCTTTAAGTCTAATAGAACATATAAATATCATCAAATAAATAACTGTTTTCTTCAATTGCTGATATGATAGCACATTTGTGTAATTTCTGAAAGATTGCCATGTCTGCTTAATATAAAATTATCCAAAATTTAACATTCATCCAAGTTGAATATGTTTTCTAACAATAAATCATATCAAAGCTCAATTAGCGACCATAATGCCGAAATCCGGAAAAATTATTCACTCCTAATGTTATGATTTTAATGTAGTTGGCGTTTTTATTTCCATTAGAACAATTAGCTATTAGTACATTAAGTAACGCATTTCATATGGCATTCTGTTATGACACGAGTCCAAGTTTAAAAAACGAATCGCGCAGCAATGAGTTTTTTAAAGGACGAGTGTCATAACAGCAATATGAATTAAGTTGCTTATAATACTTTTTATATTTTGCCATTTTATTAATTTTTTAATAAATTTATACTTTGCATATTATAGAGAAGTTTGCTTTAAAAAAATGAGTTGGTAGCATTGTTGTAGAATTTTTAAAATTTGACAGATTTGAGATTTAATTTCAATAGACAAATGTCAATTGATCATATTTCACCTGAAAAAGATGAGGCATTTGTCGTTATGCCGTTGGCACCACTTGCTGTCAATTTAATGTCACCTATCAATTGTTAATGTCAATTCTTTGATATATATTTAAATATTTGAAGTATTTCAAATTTTTTAAGTTATTCTTGTTAATTTTGGCTGTTTGATAGTGTATGAGTATTGTTTCCTTACTTTTATTGTATATTTATTGATTTTATTGATCCAGAAAAGCCGTGATGCCTCCCAAATGGTCCCTAAGACATCCAGGGGCAAAGTGTTCTGTGTCCCATTGCAGAAAATTTGAAATACTTAAAATATTTAAATATAAATAACAAAGAATTGACATTACAATTGATAGGTGACATTAAATTGACAGCAAGTGGTGCCAACGGCTTAACGACAAATGCCTCATCTTTTTCAGGTGAAATATGGTCAATTCATGTCATTTGTTGATTCATATTACCAACCGTATAACATAAAAAGTTGCGTACTTTAATAAAACATTAGAGTTCTTAAATGCTTATCGTAATGTGAAATATTATAGATGCAAAATATAAAAAAATATATAACTAATTTCATCAAATCCTTACAAAAAAAAACTATACAATAACAATTTTATAAGATCCATTTTATTTATTTAGCATATGAGCTCTACTATGACGTGATGAGGACTTTTCCAGCGACAAGTCCTCTTTAACCATTTTGTAGGTCTGCTGGCCAAATTTTTTTCAGTCGTCTTCCATCTAGAAGTGGATGGAGTAACGTATTTTCATGGTTAACCAACCGTTCGTGGTGTATCCTACTTCGTTCCGTTATGACTTCTTGGATAAAACTAACTTTTAGATCTTCATGTAGGGTTAGATTTTGGACTGACTTCTCTGGATAATGACTATGTTTGCATAACCCCAGAGCTCGATGCCATGCATCCATATAGACTTGATTATGGTTTTATAGACCCCTATAAAGTTAGCAGAGCCACTTGCAAAAAAATCGATGAAACCTATTCCAATAATTGTCGAAGAATTGTCGAGAATGAAAAAAATTTGTCGCGCTCTTAGTTTTTTTTAGGGGGTGGCGCTGCCAACTTAATATTAAGTTGGCAGTGCCACTCACAAATAAACATCAAATATCATTACAATTGTTATGAATAATTGTTGAGTCATTGTCGAAATCCATCTTATGTAAAAAAAATGCAGAAAATCCATTCCCTTTGGCTATATATATACCTTTTTTCAGGTTTCTGGGGAAAATTCGCATTTTTGGCAACAGCGCATTTGTATAATGATCTTTTACGGTTTTTTTTCATGTCATTATTGACAAATATAAAGTTTTTTATGAAACCTATTTCTCAAAAGCAAAAATACTACGTTTTAAGAGTAATACACCCACGTAACTTTGTTGATTTGTTATTTTTTCATCCAGAAATGAACTGAACAATTGTCGAACGACCGAAATGTATTTGTCGTGAACGCAGAAAAAATGTCGCGATCTTAGTTTTTTTTCTAGGGGGTGGCTCTGTTAACTTAATATTAAGTTAGCGGTGCCACTCACAAATAAACATCAAATATCATCACAATTGTTATGAACAATTGTCGAGGTCCATCTGACGTAAAAAAAATGAAAAAAATCCTTTCCTTATGGCATATACAGTGTCATTTACCGTTTTACCAATTTTTTTTTCGTAGTCCCCATTTTAAAAAAAGTGGGTAAAAAAATAAAACTTCACTTAGATGGCCATGACTCTAGATGTATTTTTTAATGCTGAACAACTTTTCTAAATAATATTTCCCGAGATTTTTCAAAATAAGGGTACTTTACTCTTGTCTCAAATTCAAATTTTTGAAGACTGCTCGTATATTACGAGTTTTTTACTATATTTTGTTGGTGCATGTTTAGTTTAAGGCGATGCACAAACTTTTATCAAGAATAACTTTTTGTCGATAATTTTTTACTAACTATTGTAACCAATCAAATTACTTAATTTAGAGTCATGTGTCAAATTTCATCCAATCAGCTATGGATTACAGCGATAACACCCTACATGTGGTGTTTTCAGTTTGGTGTTTTCAGCAAGTCAAGTTTTTGATTAAAAATTAATTAAAGTCAAACTGACAACTAGTTTAAAAATGTTTAAATCTACAAAGTAAAAAATTATCTTATCGAATACCCCTCGGGCCTTGATAAATCCTCAAAATTTTGTCATAGAGAATCCTTCAAGCGTGTTGCTTAAGGATAATAGCCCTCGGCCTTCGGCCTCGGGCCATTATCAAGCAACACGCTTTCAGCATTCTCTATGACAAAATTATCTCGGTATTATCAAGGCCCTAGGGGTATTACTACTGAGAAACCCTTAATAAGAAAGTTTCCCATATGGTGCGTACTTTTGTAATGACACTGTATATGCCATAAGGAAAGGATTTTTTGCATTTTTTTTACGTCAGATGGACCTCGACAATTGTTCATAACAATTGTGATGATATTTGATGTTTATTTGTGAGTGGCACTGCTAACTTAATATTAAATTAGCAGAGCCGCCCCCTAGAAAAAAATCTAAGACCGCGACATTTTTTCTGCGTTCACGACAAAAAATAACAAATCAACAAAGTTACGTTGGTGTATTACTGTCAAAACGTAGTATTTTTGCTTTTGGGAAATAGGTTTCATAAAAAACTTTATATTTGTCAATAATGACAATGATTTTTTCTTAGAGAAAGTCACTTGGGCTGATTTTGTTTCGCTGATTTTCCATTGGCTTAGCCATGTTTGAATATCATTTAAGTGTGCCTGCAGCCAATACAACTGGATTTTCACTGCCTTCTAGTATGATTGTGTCGTCGACGAAGGTGCCCATAATGGTTTCGTTATAATAATAATGGTCCCATGACGCTCCCATATGGTACGTCTGCTTTTATTGTGTGATTATCAAAAGTACTTTCATTCATTTTTGTTCTGAACTCTCTATCAGCTAGGTAAGATTTTATCAGTTTAAAATATGTGATTGGAAGGCAGTTTTTGATTTTATATAATAAGCCTGTATGCCATACCCTGTCGAATACTTGGCTAATGTCTTAAAATACAGATGGCAGTATTTTTTGTTTATTGTGTGTTTTATTCTGTGGATTTGTTGTATAGTTGACCTGAACCCAAACTGGTGAAGAGGTGTATCCATTCCTCAGTATTTTGATCTGAGTTTATTTTTTGTAGTAGTAATCTTTCTAGGACTTTCGACATTGGCTTTGGAAGGTGCTTCATCGCCAAAAGTTGAATTCAGTTGATTGATGCACTGTTCTTGAGGTATACCACGTCGAAAGTCATAGTAAATCATAGCTCGAAAATTTTCGCCGAGATAAAATTTTCAAGTTACTGTAAACAACAAATATTGCTCGCACGTTCTCAATACTTATACCGTGGAGAATGTCAAACTTTAAGATAGCTATGACATATTTTACCTGGCAACGCCAGTATCGCCAGTTCTCAATATATAAATAGCAACCATCGTAGTCCTTGTAAAAATGGAACTAATGACCACTGTACGATGTATATAATAGAAAAGGATATCGCTTCTTTATGAAAAGGATTATGACAAGAGATTCTGCCCCAGCTGGCATTGTTTCGTCGGCACATTTATTCTAGAATCGGCACAAGAATGTTAAAATTCTTCTGCATCATCCCGTTTATTGTTCAATTGTATATTGTAATTTCCATGCATTGTAATTTTACTTTTGGAGCAATAAAAAATACTAAATACTAATCTTTGTTACAGCCAATAAGAAATGCTCCACCTGGAAAAAAATATGTTCGTTGCCCCTGTAATTGCTTGTTAATATGCAAAAGTTCATCACAAAGAATAGCATGCCCTAGACCAAATTGTAAAAGAATTATAAATTTGGCGCCAAGTCCCGTAACTCCTCCAGTACCTACTATGCCAGGAATGTGCAGGGTCACATGTGGACATTGTCATGACACTTTTCTGGTAAGTCCGCAATTCATTTTTTTTTTCATTTAAAATATCCATTTTTTCGCAAAGTAAAAAATAAACCCGTCACAAAATATAATATAAATTATATAAAAATTGGTTGCAACACGTCTGGATTGGAAACAACTACTCCTAGGACTAAAGCCCCCACACGCATTGAATCATCAAGTGGATGCTATCTACACTGACCTGTCTAAAGCTTTCGATAGTGTCTGTCACAATTTGTTACTCAGGAAACTTGCCCAAATTGGGATCTCTGGCAACTATCTGAAATTGCTAAACTCTTACTTAACAGACCGCTCTCGGCGTGTTTTGGTTCTTAATTCGGTATCTTGTGACATATCAGTGACTTCCGGCGTTCCCCAAGGTTCCCACATTGGCCCCGTTTTATTTTTACTCTTTATAAATGACGCATCAAATTGCTTTTTAAACAGTTGTTACCTCTTATTCGCAGACGACCTAAAGTTCTTTACTACAAAAACCAATGATAATTCTGCCTTACAATCAGATTTGGACCGTTTCACCGATTGGTGCAAAATTAATCGTTTGTCTCTGAATGCGAGCAAATGTGCGACGATTCACTTTACAAGATCTCCCAACATTACCAAAAATGTCTATAAAGTCGATGATGCTTCATTAGACAGTGTCTCATCCATTGTTGATCTTGGCATCATCCTCGACACGGGTCTGACATTCAATCTTCATACCGAGTCTATCGTTTGCAAGGATTTTAGAATGCTTGGATTCATTAAACGCCACACTCGTCACTTTCATGATACCAAGTCCATCATGGCTCTATACAATTCTCTGGTTGGAAGCATTCTTGAGTACTGTGCTGTAAGTCTGGATGCCTATCTACATCTGCCACATCCACAGAATTGAACGGGTGCAACGAAAGTTTGCCAAGTATTTGTTAATTAAGCTGACAGCAGTAGAGGCTGTGTTGCCTAATGATATGAGCAAATTGGAAAATTACTCTGTAACTATCCAAAATGCTATAAATCACGCCTATAAGAAGTCCTGTCCCTCAAGTGGGTCGAACTCAATGGTATAAATGCGGTAAAAAATAACATATAAACATTTAAGTATGTAGGGTCAAAACACATTCCAAAAGAGAAAATAATAATTCGATCACTGCCAACTTTGTTCGAGGTATAAATCTAATGGCAGTCCACTATTTTTAAAAACCGAAGAAATTTGGGAATTTTATTATTATACTTATATTGCCTCTTAAAAATATATCTTAGCATCTTATCATACAAAATTTTAAGGAATTTTGAGGAATGCACTAATTTTGTAACCACAAGTGTGTGATTTTATTTACATTTTTATTTACATACGTTCTGCAATTGGAAATAGATAAACTGTACATTTAGTGCTAGTGAAACGGTGGTGGTTATAATAGGTGAATGAATATGGATGCAGAAAGGAAAGGAGATAAAACGCGTTTGCGTTTATCTTCTAGGAGAAAGAAACAAAAGAATATTTTAAAATATAATCGGTTACAGCACTATAATAGATAGTAGACCATATGAGAACGTAACAGTTGAAAAAATAGAGTGCCGAAATCATTTATTAAGGAATTACTGTAATAAAGTTACAAAAGTTAGAGGAGTTCCAGGAAATTTAAAAAAATTCTTTTAAATCGTATTTTAAAAATTAGGTCCTCCATTTCTAAGGCAATGTTATATAGGAACAAAGAAAACGGAAAGTCACAGGATGAAAAGGTTCTAAATCTTAAGAAAGATATTTTAAATAGTGTTAGTCACATTTTTGGAGAACACAAAAGTTGTGCAGAATTAAAATATTTTTGTACAAAGGCTAATCCTGATGAACAAAATTTCATCGAATACTTTAAATTGTGGGGCATTGAAGAATAACTCATGAATGCGGTAAGATATCTAGCAGGACTTTCTAGAAGTCTTTTAGAAAATGTCGACAACAATTTTGTAGAACAATTTAATGATATGATAGCCCAAAAAATTGGAGGAAAAAGGGTAAATTATACTTTAAGAAGGAGTTACAGAGGAAGATGTTTTAGTGCAGTAATAGCAAAAAATACAAGGATGACATTGTATAAAACATATAAACACATTAGTGGCTATAGTCCCGGAAAAATAAAAACGAACAACTTAGTATCAAATTAAACAAAAAAAAAGGAAAAAGTCGAAAGAGATTAATTTTCCCTAAAGAAAAACATGGTCCTGATGATCAATACGGTGAGCACTGTACTAAACCAGACATGGATGATCAAACGTTCAATAGTTTCAAAGATATGTTCTTGAAGGAATTGTTTAACAAAAATGTAAATGAGCTTAAATCAATATAAGAAAGCACGAGGTTACAGGCATACTCTTCTCAATGGAAGCAATTGAGAAAGAAATTGTTAACTTCATCCAATTTTGGAAAAATTTGCCGAATGCTTCCAAAGACCAGTTGTGCTTCTACAGTGAAAAGTTTCCTGTATGAAGAAGTTTTTTCGAGAGCAATTGCTTGGGGGAGAAATAACGAAGATCGGGCCAAAGAAAAATTCAAAGATTTGAATAATCTTAATTTATTTGATTGCGGTTTATTTTTGTAAATATAACTATTGGGCAAAATCATAAGGGTTGTTTTTATTCCAATCTAGCTGCCCGTTCCAACTTCACATGGTTTACTAATTATTGTCATTTTCACTTTTCATTTCTCATTTTTCATTTTTCATTTTCATATTTCACTTTTCAGTTTTCATGTGAAATTCATTCAAATAACATTACTTTTTTAATACACCAAATCTCACATCACTGCAGTACATAATAATATAGTTCGATATTAATTACAACTATCTACAATCTACACATATTTGAAAATGTTTATATAAACACACAGAACCGAATCCGACCCTGTTAATATGCAGTAGGCGTGGAAACACCGAAATTTAAAGGAGCAGCGATAAGAAATTACAAAATATTTTCATATTTATAATGTTGATTACTCATGCAGAGGTTTCGTGCATGACATAGATTTTTGAGTAATTTTTGTTCAATCTTTTTCAACCTAGTGTCAAATGAAAGATAAATGTGCAAGTGAGGATCGTACTGTAATATTTTTTTAAATTTATTTGCCAAATTTTATAAAAAAAATTCTCAAAGTTGGTCTATTTGGGATACTTTCACTACTGATAGTAAAAAAAATGGTACAATATTTTGAAAAAATATTACAGTAGGATCTTAAAACAGTTCTTTATCTTCATTCCAGTGTTTATCTAATTTTTTTAAATAACACCGTTTTGAAGTAATCGTACATTTTCTAGCACTATGCAGGCACATAAATTTTGACCAGGGTACGGACTCTTAATATATTTTTTCTACGATCGTGCAAAAAGTTAATACTTTTTGCACTCTCAACTGTGCCAAAAGTTTTACTTTTTTGCATTAGTGCAAGTAAGTTACTGGTTTGATACTCTATAATTAGGAGTTCGATCTGAAGAAATCATTTTTCCTTGTAATTTGAATATACGTGGTAACTGTAGGTACTTAGGTACCATTAAATATTATTCAAAACATTGTTTGATATTAAAAAGAAACATTTTTTACTGTAGTTTTGATTAATCGAAATCTTGTTACTAACGAAAGCATATTCATAGCTAACTATGGATGGCGTCTAACAGTGATTACGGCTCTCGACTTCGTCTCAAGCTGCAAACTTCATGCATCGTGTAACAAATATACACTTTTTGCACTAGTTACACAAATAACTATTTATCTACTTTTCTATCTATGGTTCCAGTTGTCAGAGAGTTTGACCTCACACAAAATGTGATATCGATGAAACTTGGGTATAGAAAACGATAAAAAAATATTTTCCGCTCCAAAGTGTATGCTAACTTCACAATTTCGAAAAGAAATCGAAAATTTGGTTTTTCCATTGTATCTCGAAAACAAAATAAAAATTTCGAAAAACTAAAAAAAAAATTGTATTACTATAAAAAATTATTAAAAATAAGAAAACAGATTCGAAGACTACGCGCGCCGAGCCGTTGAATACAAATATTCAGGCGAGGCGTTCGGAAAAACTAAAGTATCTTTTCCTAGCCATTAGCCATTACTTTTTATTTATTTTTTTTTCTCATAGAAAATTTGACCGGAAGTTATAATTTTTAAAATTCTCACTGATTTTTATAAAACTGAAGATATATTATAACGGTTGACTAATGTGAAGAATTAAATAAAGAGAATACAAAACTTATATTCAATATATAGAGAAATAATGAAACAAATAAATTAATCAAAACCATTAAATAACTATTTATTTTAATTTAAATAATCACTAGAATTTAGAAAATAAAGTTTGAAACTAATTTTAGAGTAGTAATTATATAATAAAATATAAAATTTTAGGTATCAAATTTTAACATGGTAATTCCATAAGGGATTTTCATGGACAATTTTAGAATATTTACAAATAATTTAGCAAAGAACTAAATAGAAAAAGTTAAAGTAGAATAATCTCAGATAAGTCTGCGATCACTACAATGAAATCATTATTATTTTAAATGTCAGAAGAGAAATAAATTTTAAACTTAACCTCAAAATGCAATATCTTGATTTATCAATATGATCAATTTAAATTCAGGGGAAAAACAATAAATCGGGAAAATAAAGTGTTGGGACTTCTAAAATTAAAGTATTACTGTGAAAAAGGCAGTATTAATAATGTTTAATATAATTTAAGAAATCGATAATGACGAAAGTAAAAAGTCTTCATGTAAAGGACCCCGCAGTTTTTAAAGGGGGATTGGGTTTCACTCAATTTCGCTCAAACCTGCTGAAAAGTATCAGTCATATCGTTCTCATTAAATGTCTCCATGGCCGCGAAAAAAAATAATGAACGGATTTTGAGATATCGGCCGCCAAAGGTAGAGATGTTTTAAACGTCGAAAATCTTATTTGGCATATATACTTTAAGTAATAATGAACTGAATGTCCATATATATCCATATATATTAATACGTGTATATACAGTGTGTCGCACTTAAGATGAAGGAGTACTGATTTGAATGTTTGCACACTCATACAGGGTGATGGGTCACATTTTTTAAGATAATCAGAGAAAATCTGAACTTTAAACTTGATATTCTGCTTCGCGTTAGAGATATCGAAAAATTTTATTAGACAAAGCTGTTCAGAATGTTATTTTAACCCCACACCGATTTTCATGACAAAATTCGCATTTTGAATTTTTTAATTATTTTTGTATACAGGGTGATTCATACTATTGGGACATAGGCTAAGGGCAGGTTATTGGGATCAAAATATAGCGATAGGACCAAATATACCTTAATAAAATATTGCTGTGGAATAAGATACAAGGCGTTAAAGTTTCGTTTTTTTCTGATGTCACTGTATATTTATCAATTGTTATCAAAATCGGCACAGAGTCATAATTTTGTTCAAGAAACAGGTAATTTTATATGGCGTCAGACTAATGTTTTCTTTGACATCACTAAAAAGTTTCGTCAAAAAAAGCTACCAGTTAATTTCATCTTCAGGAATCATTCCAAGTGGCGCCCCCTGTAACAAAATGTGAAATAATACATAAAATAATATTCCTTGTACAAAATTATAACTGTATGTCAATTTTGATAACAATTGATAAATATACATTGACAATATCAGAAAGAAACGAAAAAAAAAATTCAACTTTAACGTCCTGTATCTTATTCCACAGCAATATTTTATTAAGGTATATTTGGTCCTATCGCCATATTTTGGTCCCAATAACCTGCCCTTAGCCTATGTCCCAATAGTATGAATCACCCTGTATACCAAAATAATTAAAAAATTAAAAATGCGAATTTTGTCATGAAAATCGGTATGTGGGGTTAAAATAACATTCTGAACCGCTTTTTCTAATAAATTTTTTCCATATCTATAACGCGAAGCAGAATATCGAGTTTAAAGTTCAGATTTTCGCTGATTATCTTAAAAAATGTGACCCATCACCCTGTACGAGTGTGCGAACATTCAAATCAGTATTCCTTCATCTTAAGTGCGACACACTGTATATACACGTATTAATATATATATATGGACATTCAGTTCATTATTACTTAAAGTATATAGGCCAAATAAGATTTTCGACGTTTAAAACATCTCTACCTTTGGCGGCCGATATCTCAAAATCCGTTCATTATTTTTTTTCGCGGCCATGGAGACATTTAATGAGAACGATATGACTGATACTTTTCAGCAGGTTTGAACGAAATTGAGTGAAACCCAATCCCGCTTTAAAAACTGCGGGGTCCTTTAATATAAGTAGAAATAGTAAATAAATTTTGTCAAAATCATTCTTTTTGTCTCGAGAATGATGTGGTAATAATCAAAAAGTGTGTAAAAATGAATAATTTTTGAATTTTATAATAATTTAATTTAAAATTCTGTCAAATCCCAATCGAGTGGGCTTTGATATGATGGTTTATAAAAACCAAATTTCGCTGTCAAGCGAGGCTTTTGCTCAAAATCTTTTGAACTGTCCACATCAGAGCTCGTCGCAAAAAAAAATTAGAATCAAAGCCATACTGATTGATGAAAGAAGTTAAAAAGAAATTTTATCTGTCAAATGTTAAGTGAGGTTATATTTTGTGTAAACCAAGAAAATTGAGAAGTAAATCAAGAAAAGAATACCAATCATTTATTCCTTCGTTTGTTCCTAAAAGAGAATCCAGATCCTGTTGCATCTTGCTTTATTATCCATATCCAACTGTATCCCGTAGTAATTTATCCTATATTCCTGATTTGATTCCTGGAAGATTCGTCACATTTTGAATTTAGAAATGAAGTAACCAAAAGTAACTAAAAAGATATAAGTCGTATTAAAGGTACCAATTATTCACTATTAAATATCGATATTTAAAAACGTCTATAAACAAAACAAGGCCAAAAGTATTTCATATAATTAGGTTAGATTACATTTTAGCAAGTAACTAAATTTAGACTGGAATAAGGTAAGAGGGTAATTGTAAAATTGGTATTATTGTTAACTTCATAAATAAGAAAAAAAATTACGCTTACCTTCTTCTGTCCAACAAACCCTTCATAACAACCATAAGTTTAACCGTTTTTTATTTGATTGTTAATAAATATTTCTACATTTACCAACTGAGTCATTATTATCGATTTTTACAATTCACAGCCAATTATAGAAGCACGACTGGGATTAAGATTCATTTTTCTACCGACTGAGTAGATGGCGCCCAACAAATAATTACATTTTGGCTAAGATTACGACAGAAGGTAATAAAAAAAATATTTTAGTAAAATTTTAAAATATTAATGAGTTAGAGTCGAGGTTAAATAATCTATTTATTAAATCTTATAATAATAAAATCAATAGTTTTTAATAGGTTGCTTACAAAGAAAATACATTTCAGGTAAACTAAAGTTAAAAATAAAATATTGAATAAAAGTTAAATATTTCTCACATTTTGTTTCACGAACAACTTTGGGGAAATAGATAGTAAGCAATAATATATTAATAGAGGCATAACAAAAAAATCCTTGTATAATTATCATCATTATACTTTTACTTTTGATTTAAATATAATTAAAATGATGAACATTATCTCTGTTTAATAAAATTATGTTTTAAAATTATAATTTTTTTTACAACATTCATTCGACGCAATTTTTATTAGTGTTTATATAAATCAGAAATTAATTTTTTCTTTTAAATAAAGTTAAAAATAATTTAGAAATTCCTTTATATAAATAAATAAACACTATTTTGAAAATAAAAATTGCGTCGAATGAATGTTGTAAAAAAATGATCATTTTAAAACATAAGTTTTATTAAACAGAGATAATGTTCATCATTTTAATTATATTTAAATCAAAAGTAAAAGTATAATGATGATAAATGTACAAGGATTTTTTTTTGGGATGCCTCTATTAATAGATATCTTCAGTTTTATAAAAATCAGTGAGAATTTTAGAAATTATAACTTCCGGTCAAACTTTCTATGAGAAAACAAAAAAAAATTGCCAGAGTCTCCTCTTTAAAATGCTTTCTTTTTTTCCTTTGCGTACATTTTAGGCAAAGATTCTCTAATTTTTCCGAACGCCTCGCCTGAGTATTTGTATTCAACGGCTCGGCGCGCGTAGACTTTTTGAATTTGCTTTCTTACTCATTTTTAATAATTTTTTATAGTAATACAATTTTTTTTTTAAATAACTTATGATATAATTTTTAGTAAAATTTTTATTTTTTTTCGACATATAATGGAAAAACCAAATTTTCGATTTTATTTTCGAAATTGTGAGGTTAACATACACTTTATAGCAGCAAAGATTTTTTTATCGTTTTCTACACCCTTTCAAGTACTTAAGTACCAAGTTTCATCGAGATCACATTTTGTGCGAGCTTTTGGTAAATGTCCTCTGGCAACTGGGCTATAGAGCTAAAACGTCAATGTGCTTTCGTCTCAAAAAATTATAGTTTAATTAATATTTTCTTTTTAGTTTAACACATTAAATAATGCATTAGCAAGATGCCCTCATTGTCGAAAAATATCTTCAGTAGGTCCGGATTATGCCCGAGGAAGAGCTAATATATTCCTTATCCTCTCAGCAGTGTTCCTCATCGTTGCCATTGGTGTTACAGCTGGCACTTTTTCATATGCCAAAAGCCATAATGGCACGTATGTAGCATATGTTGGTGCGTTTTTATTAGCTTTGGTTATGTTTATACGCAGTATGTATTATTTCTTTATGAAAGTAAGTATCATAGAAGGACCGATGTAATCATTGTTATCTGGATTATAGAAGGTTTAGATTATATTGTTTGTCTGTCTTACTAAAAATTTGAGGTTAATAAATAATATTTATTAAAATAATATAAACTGAGTGAAGTTTTTACTCAATTTCTATTTATTTTAAAAATTTTGATTGTATTTACATGACAAAATAAGATCTTTAAAAAACGCTTTAAAATTCTCAATATAAAAAAAATGGTGCCATTACTGTTTTTAGAAAGACAGACATAAGCTTAATATTTAAACGGATTATAAAAGTAGCTATTCTTATTTTTTACCCCAACTCATATTGATTAAATTATTTTGTCAACTATTGGAATTTGATAACAGTTTGTGCTAATTTTTTGTAATAAAATTTTTTAATTACTTAGAATGAATTTCGAATCTAAGGAGTGTTATAATTGAAGTAAAAAATACGTTAAAAATCATAAATTTAATAAAAGAAAATGCAACAACTCTTCAATATACCCGGTGTTCCATAACTTTTTTCTATACAAGCTGTCGGTTTGATCTTTTTAAACGATAGGTCCGACAATAGGTATACAGGATGTCCCAAAATAAGATGCACAACTTGTTTTTTGTTAGATTTTTAGAATCGCCATTAAATTGTCGATATAACGCACCTAGGTTTCTTCGACTTATTTGCAATAGTTTTTGACTTATGTCAATTTATGTGTCAAAATAGTGTCGTGCAGATATCCAGAAATAAATTCAGAACTTCAGAACTATTCAAGATAACGTAATCAACTGTTTTCCAGTCGATTCATTAAGCTTTAGCGCATCTTTTGAGATGTTATCAATGTCGATGTTCTATCGCCAACTTGATTTTTTTAAAATTACAAATTACAAATAGCAATGCATCACCCTATATTTTATTTTTTGCTGATATAGGGTTTGTAGGGTCTACTTTGTAAAAGGACCCCCGCACAAAAAAAAGGAAATGGCCGCTCGGTCAAATTGTCTGAATTTTTGATGATACATTTTGTCATTCTGAACAAAAGTCTCAATGGGCACTAAGCTCCAAAGTCCATGGTTTGGCTGCTATGGAGCTCCAAAGCTCCGTGACTCCACCATGTATAGAAACCTTTGAAACGCATATCACCTTTTTAAAAATCATATTTAATTATTTTAATGTATGTCCTTAAGTTTTTGAGGATGCTGAATTTAAATATGATGTCAAATCCATAATATTGACCGTTGACAGCTGTCAAATAGCTGTCAAATGCTTCAAAGAAAAAAGAAATCTTATATTAAAGAATGTTATCATATGTTTTTAAGGACGCTAAATTCAAATATAATGTGATACTGAAAAATTGTGAGTTGGAAAAAATCATTTGACTGCCATTGTCATTGGTTTCAACAAACGTATTTTAAAATCATGTTTGAATTCAGCGTCTTCAAAAACATAAGTTCCTATTCCTTAATGTAAGACTTATTTTTTTAAGAGCATTTGACAGCTGTCAACTGTCAATATTATCGATTTGACATCACATTTGAATTCAGCGTCCTTAAAAATATAAATTTCTTATTCCTTAGTGTAAGATTTATTTTTTTAAAGCATTTGACAGCTGTCAACTGTCAATATTATGGATTTGACATCATATTTAAATTCAGCATCCACCATCCAAAACTTAAGGGCATACATTAAAACAATTAAAATATGATTTTTAAAAAGGTGATATGCGCTTCAAAGGTTTCTATACTATGGTGGAGTCACAGAGCTTCGGAGCTCCATAGCAGCCAAACCATGGACTTTCTAGCTTAGTGCTCATTGATACTTTTGTTCAGAATGACAAAATAACATAAAAATTCAGACAATTTGACCGAGCGGCCATTTCCTATCTTTTTGTGCGGGATTCTTTGCGAGATTTATTGCAAAATAAGAAATGTTGACTTATTTGAGAAAAAAAGGAATCGAGTAGGCTACTGTCGTAAAATTTGACACATTCATACAATTTTGAAAAGAATATATTTCAACAAAAGGAAATTGTAATAAAAACAGAAATACATTACAATGTAAACAATTTTAAAGAACATGAAAGAACGATTAATAGGAAAGAATGTAAACATTTTTGACTTATAACAAATGTTCGAATAGGTCACCATCATGTTCCACATAAATTCTAGTAAATGAGTCCCGAACTGTAGCCAGCATTGATTAATAATTAGATGATGTGTCAAATTTGACGACAGCGGCCTACTCGATTCGCAAATTTTACAAATTAGACCCTACAAACCCTATATCTGCAAAAAGTTATTAGAAAATGCCATGCAATGATGTAATAAAATAAAGGGTGATGCATTTGAAAAAGACGAGATTTTGTTATTTGTCATTTTCAAAAAATCGTAGTAGGCCATAGAACATCGGCATCGCCTATGTTCACATCTCAGCGGTCGAGATATGCTGTTGCACTTATTTCCCAAGACGGCTGATGTTTCGACAACACCGCTTTTTTAAATAAGTGTCTGTAATTTGTTCAGTGGACTGTAGTTATTATCTTCAACTCTTCAATGAAACAAACACCTTTTTATTAAACTCTCAATGAAAAACGAAGCACAAATATAACAAGAAATCACATGGTTGTTTCAATAACTTATGATAATGGCTAACACAAAATAAACCACCTCATTCAGAAAATATTTGCTTTTATACCATTGTAAAATAGAAGAAAAGTTTACGTGTAATATTAATTTACACGGAGTGATGCGCTCGTGACGAGGACTTGGTGCATTTGCCAAATTTTTTGCTTCTTCGCGTATGAATTTCTTGGGTTGTACGTGCAAGAATTTAAAAACATAATGGTTACCGCTAGTCGTCCGGTGTATTCTGTCTTTATTTCCGGTTCACTGTCACGCGTTGGAAACACAAATTGAATTTTATTTTAATCGTAATTAAATGTTTTAAAATATTTGGACGTTCGCAATCGCGGCGTTGCCGGTTTAATAGTTTGATACGAAGTGATTTAAAATATTTGGTTGTTGGCGATCGCGCCGTGTTGCCGGTCTGATACGAATGAATGTCTTGAATTTTACGATTGAAAATTAAACAGCCTATATCTCAAAATATGCGCTAAAGATTAAGAATCGAGTGGAAAAAAGTTGATTAAGTTATCTTGAACAGTTCTGAAGTTTTGAATTTTTTTGTGGATCTCTGCACGACGCTATTTGACACATAAATTGACATAAGTCAAAAACTGTTGCTAAGAAACCCGGGTGTGTTATATCGACAATTTAATGGCGAATCTAAAAATCTAACAAAAAGCAGACCTTAGTTGTATATCTTATTTTGGGATATACTGCTGTATGTGTCTCATAAAAAAAATCAAACCGCTAGCTTGGATAGAATAAAGTTATGGAACATGCACGTACCCCCGGGTCACCCGGTATATGACAGAAGTAGCATTTCTGGGTGAATAGTCTCAACTACGAATATCAAAATAATTATCGCTTTAGATACGATTCCACGACAAATATCAAAATAATTATTGTTTCAGACGCTATTCGATGACAAATTTTTAATTAGATCCTTATTACCTCAGTTTAAGAGAACATTTGATTAAAAAATGTAGTAGTTTTTAATAAAGCTTTTACAAATATATGAAACACATTTTTTTTTTGGGAAAAACATGAGTGCATTCTTTTACCTGAACTATTTATGTTAACTTACCTTAATTAGCAATAGGCTTGAATTAATGTTAGTTTGTTCTTGTACCTTAGACAGTAAAAAGACACAAGTGGAGTATGTAACTTTACTTTATATAGTAAATACCACAAAATGCCAATAACTGAATATATTTTAACCCTCTACTAAATTGTTTTGAAACGTTTGTTTCGGATGTCAACTTCAATTTTCACGACGAGTGCGCAAAGTTGTCGATTGCCCACGAGACCGAAGTTTAGCGCACGAGTGGGCAATCGACAACGAGTTGCAGATACTATTTTTTTTACTAATTCGGCGATAAGATTATGATCAGTCTCCGGTATCACCGTATAATTGAAACTCATTGTTGTAAATTACTAATTTTAATTTTTCAATTTATGTGTCACTTAAACGTCACATTTTTTGGGAGTCTGTATTGTCGATTTCCGTTCAATCATACGCTGGACGCTTGGGTAAATGCGGGAAAAAAATTAATGAAAGTGACAGTGGCTGTGTGGACGTAGTGACATTCTGTTTGCCACGAAGTACGTGCTTTGCTCACTGGATTCATCAAGTTTGAGTTTCTTCTCTTCTTGCTCCGCGTTGATCAATTTTTTCTCGCATTCCGAAATGGTTTTGCTTACGTACAAAACGTTTATCCAGCTCCGGAAAATAATGAATTACAAAGTCCATACATTTATTAGAGTTATTATTTTACACCCTGGTACTGCACAGAACACTTTATTTTTTGATTTTTCACGGTGTTTTACTACAATTTCGGTCAGTATTTATCTCAAAAATCGATTTTCTCGTTTGGAATCTTCACCCTACTTTGTATTCGAAAACAAAGAGCCAGATGGCGTATCGCAGGATGTCAGATCCCAATATTACGTGACGAAATATTTATTAAAAAGAAGAAGCTTGTGAGTTTGTTTTTCGAATAATTAGCGCTAAAAAAAATTTCAAGAGCATAGCTATGTATACTATGTTCTACTACATTTTTCGATTAGTATAACATACCCAACTTTTTGCACTTTTGCTTACACATAGTGAAAGAACTAAACAATCTGTTTTAATGACACTGAAAACATTCCATTTAGATATATTATCTTTCCGGAACAAAAAATGTTTCTAAAGTTGAAATAAGAAATAGCTATTTTTATAAAAAAATGT
Organism: Crepidodera aurea; assembly: GCA_949320105.2. Lineage (NCBI taxonomy): Eukaryota > Metazoa > Arthropoda > Insecta > Coleoptera > Chrysomelidae > Crepidodera > Crepidodera aurea. The sequence continues at coordinate 71,672,247 of OX439475.1, read as the reverse complement.
GATGTTCTTTATAATTATATATTTAGGACGTAGAAATCTCATTCGGAACATTATATGAAGTTTGCAAGTATATATTCAAGTTTGGGTTCACGGAATTCATCATATAGTATATTTACCTACTTGTTTTCTAAAAGTATAAAACACAAATTTATCTATATTACGTATAGTTTGCATAGTATGGTGTTAACAAACTAATTACTATAATTTTTACAAAACGCTAAATTCTGTACTACCACTTTGAAATGTTTTTGGGAGCGGTTTGATATTAATAGCGCTATAATGAGCTATGCAAGATAGACCACTCAATTGGTATTTTAATTTACATAAATGCTACCCGAAAACAAAAAATACAGTGATGTAGGAAAAAAAATCTAAAAAGTCATGGATTTCAGTGGCGAACCTAACCTAAAAAATTCGAAAAGTTGATAAAAAAACGGTTTTTGTAAATGAAAAAGAAACTTCTCGTTGAATCGAAAAATAGTAAGTATCGATTGTCGAATTACTTTTTGTGATTTATCGAAAAAAATCGTCCAAAATAAGTCATTTTTTGGTTTTGCTATAACTTTTTCCATTTTTCACATAATGACTTGATATTTACACTAAATATAGTTCCTGGCACCCCAAAAACTGTACGTTTTTGAAAAATTGTAAGATATGTTTTTTTCGAGTTATATCGATTTTTCGAAAAAAATTTGTTTTCGAAAATCGTTCACTCTTCGTTCAGTAGTGGACGTAGAAAAACGTTCGGGGGCGTATTTTGTTCGTAAAGAACTGTACTTTTGTGCTATAAAAAATTCGTAACGATTTTATTAATTTTAAGTACCTAAAAATGGCATTGAGAAAAAAAACTGTTTTTTAATTATCTTAAAAACTCGTTCAAATATTTGAACGAATTTTGCAGAACGTTAGAATGGCATTTTTAGGTCCTTAAAATATAAAAAATCGTTACGAGTTTTTTTTATAGCATATTTGTAACAGCTCTTTACGAACAAAATGTGACCCGAAACGTTCCTTTACGTCCACTCCACGAGCAAAAGTGAACGATTTTCGAAAAATCGATATAACTCAAAAAACAAAAAATATTTTGCAATTTTTCAAAAATGTATGTTTTTGGGTTGCCATGAGCTATATTTCGTAATTCGACAATCGATACCTTCCAGACGGTCAATCGAAAGATTTTTTTATTTACAAAAAATCAGTTTTTTTCAACTTTACGAATTTTTTTCGCCACTGAAATCCGTGACTATTTTGATGCTTCTTTAGAATTTTTTTTCCTACATCATTGTATTTTTTGTTTATTTTTTATTTATGTAAATTTCATATTGAATTATGACGGAATTATTGTAAGACGGAATCAATCCATAGAGCAAGCTTGTTGCAAATTTTATGTGTCGAAAAAATAGAACTGTTTCTATTTTTATGAAAGTTTGATGCAATTATGTTTATACAGGGTGACCCAGGGGTGTGTGCATGTTCCATAACTTTTTTCTACCCAAGCTATCGATTTGATGTTTTTTTTAAAACGATAGAACCGACAATGAGGCACATTCTAAAAATATTTCTATTTATATACAGGAAGTTCTGTTTTTTTAAATGGCAACCCCCCACTTTTGTTACATATTTAGATTCGCCATTAAATTGTCGATATAACGCACCTAAGTTTCTTCGACTTATTTGCAATAGTTTTTGACTTATGTCAATTTATGTGTCAAAATAGCATTGTGCAGATATCCACAAAAAAATTTAGAACTTCAGAACTGTTCAAGATAACTTAATCAACTTTTTTCCATCGATTCCTTAAGCTTTAGCGCGTCTTTCGAGATGTAGACGAACTCGGAGTCGATGTTCTATCGCCTACTACCATGGCATTTTTTAAGAGCTTTTTGCTGATATAGGGTTTGTGGAGTTTATTTCGTAAAACTTATTTATGCAAAATAAGAAACGTTTGATGGTTGATTTGAAAAAAAAAGAATCGAGTAGGCCGCTGTCGTAAAATTTGACAGATTCATACAATTTTGAAAAGAAAATGTTTTAACAAAATGAAATTGCAATAGAAACAGAAATACATTACAAAGTAAATAGTTTTAGTAATACAATTTGCAAGAACGTGAAAGAATGATTAATAGGAAACATTATAAACATTTTTGATTTATAACAAATGCTCGTAGGTCACAGACAACAGCATGTTCCACACAAAAATCATTACTTCATGTTCTTGTAAATAGTATTACTAAAATTGTTTACTTACAAAATGAAATTAAAATATAAACAGAAATACTGTAGCAATCCCTTCGCAGGTTGCTTATTGTCAGATGACCTTTTTTTTTTAAATTAAAACACACATGAACTTCTTAATAAGTACATAAACGTATACAGCGTACAACGTGACAAGACAAAAGTAACAATTAACCAACAACTAACTAGAATGACAAGTGACAACTGGTGTTACCAGTCTAAATTAACAAAATAAGAACTAAGCTTAATTACAAATGGTTAGGCAACACATTATACATTAAATACAGGTTCTATAAAATAAAAAGTGCCTCAATACATAACAAAGTAAACAATTTTAGTAATACTATTGACAAGAATATAAAATAATGATTTTTGTGTGGAACATGATGGTGACGGTGACCTAAGTCCCTAAGACCCAAAAATGTTTACATTTAATCATTCTTTCATGTTCTTGCAAATTGTATTACTAAAATTGTTTACTTCTATTACAATTTCACTTTGTTGAAATATTTTCTTTTTAAAATTGTCAAATTTTAACGACAGTGGCCTACTCGATTCCTTTTTTTCCCGAATAAACCATCAAACAATTCTTATTTTGCATAAATCTCGCAAGTTTTACAAAATAAATCCCACAAACCCTACATCAGCAAAAAGCTCTTAAAAAATTATATGCAATGATTTAATAAAATATAGGGTGATGCATTTGAAAAAGTCGAGTTATTGCTATTTGTAATAGACTCCTAGTTCGTCTGCGTCTCGAAAGATGCGCTAAAGCTTAAGGAATCGATTGGAAAAAAGTTGATTAAGTTATCTTGAACAGTTCTGAAGTTCTGAATTTTTTTGTGGATCTCTGTACAACGCTATTTTGACACATAAATTGACATTAGTCAAAAACTATTGCGTTATATCGACAATTTAATGGCGAATCTAAATGTGTAACAAAAATGGGCGGTTGCCATTTAAAAAAACAGAACTTATTTGGGACATCCGGTATATAAATAGAAATATTTTTAGAATGTGCCTCATTGTCGGTCCTATCGTTTTAAAAAAAGATCAAATCGATAGCTTGGGTAGAAAAACCGTTATGGAACATGCACACACCCCTGGGTCACCCTGTATTGTTAGTGATATAATATTCGTTTTGACTTGATATGTGTATGAAAGAATATAGTATATATTTCATTAGGAGTCCAGAAAATAGGCTTATTCTGGGCGCGCGCGATGGGAAGTCGTGCAAGCACGGAATAGTATATTCTGTGACAAGGTTGGAATGAGAATTCGACACGAGTGGATGATTCCGAACGAGAGCGAATGCGAGCGTGAGGAACCACGAGTGTCGGATTTTCATTCCAACAGAGTAACAGACTGTACTTTCTCCACGGCCACAAAAAGTAGAAATTAAATATAGTAAAATGAAACCTGAATCTCTCAAGATTATGTAGGTAGTATTTTTATATTCAAGCTTGGATTTTTGCGGTAGCAAATTTTGAGTTATATTATCGGCATATTTTTTTATTTCTGGAGGAGTATTTTCAAATTCTACATCTGAATCGTTTGATTTTCTTCTCCTTTTTAATAAATTAAAAGTTTTTACAAACCAATATTAAGACCACGTCAACTAATACTGACAGTTAATTTGACATTCACGGCAAACCTTATTTTTGTAAACAATCACGGAATACAGATTCTATCTCTAGTTGTAGAATGTAATACATATAAAATACATAAGAGACAAATGTTTCAGAATTTTCCTTCAATCTCAAGAGCGAGAATGTTTCTTTTCTGTTATTATAAGTGGTTTCAGAATAACTACATTCATTAGTGGCCGTGGAGAAAAGGCATTTTTGGACGTATAATGGACGATATTTTTCATTATATCTATCTTAAAACCAGATTAAGAAACATTTATTTTTAGCAATTTGCGATTTCTAGAGAACTGTCAATAACATATTATTTTATTTTGACATGGAAGTAGGCAGTAAGTTGGCTGTACAATTTTCCGTGCGGTCGCACAGAAAAAGCCCGTTTTCGATGCGCTAAATAAGCAAGTAAATATAGTGTTTTCAGATAGGTATAATGAAAAAACTGTTTACTAATTTTACCATTACAAAATACAGTAATGTTTTGAAAATTCATCAGTTTTACCTGAATATTCAAGATATTGGGTATCTCAAATTTAGATAACAATGAAAAGTCTTCAGATAAGAAGAGATGAATTATTAATTTTTTAATTCATATTTTTTTTTATTTCTCATGCAATTTCTTCTATCCCGAATTAGAGACAATTTTTATGTACACAATTTTGCATATTGTCAAGCAGAAAAGAGGAAAATACATTTTTATTTTAAAAAGTTAAAATAGGTATACAGTATCAGAAAGAATATATTTGTGGGTTTCAGTTTAGCGTGAGCATAAATTATAGTTGTAGAGTTTTGCTTGTTTCCTTAAATATTTAATTTTGAGACTTTCTAAGAACCAGATTAGACTTGAAAATTATTTCTAGTTTTCACGTAGGTATTTATAATTTAGTTATAACTAACTTTGCCAATTGGACAAGGTGAGTAATTCCTCTTTATATTTAAAATAAAAGAGGATATGATGGAATAATTTCTGCATAATTAAAATGATTGTCTTAATCTATCATACATTGTTGGTAAATTTTAATGTCATCGATTCTTTTTCCCAATGTTAAAGTTTGAAGTACATTTGCTTACATTTAGTGTGTTCTGAGTTTCAAAAAATAAATGTCATTTTCACCATTAGCCAAGAGCCCGCGAGAGCCAGATCTTCGTTATTTTATAAAAGCTGAAATTTTCTCAGCCCATGCTTCCAATACAGGTAGGAACGATGAGCTACTATGAACTTTGGGTCATCGTGGCTTTGGCAGGTGACAGGTAGGAAAGTTGTATAAAATACCGATATAAATGTGTCAAATAATAAACCGTAATTTTCTTATATTTTTATATTATAATAATTAGAAATCACGTCATCCAGACACTTACTATCGTGGCAACCCTTTGCCAGACAGTCATCCTTAAACTTCAATAAATTGTAACTGTACTTACGTATATAGTATAAAATCACTATCTCACTCGCATCTACTCGAATGTATATTGCCTCGCGCTCGCACTTACAGCTACTCTATATGATATGTTTGTCTGGCCAGGGGTAAGAACTGTCGAAACTGTCTGGCTACTGAGGAAACATCTTCTAATAATTACAGGCTAATCAACTTAATAAAGTTAAGGGAAAGTTTAGGTACAGTCCTAATTCCTTTTATTCTTTAAGTTTTCGTGGTCACTGAACACGAATTTGATGTTTGCTAACAGATATTTTGGCCGGAACATGTTTTTTTGCAAAAAATTGCAAATATTGTAATTTTTTTTGTTTTTGTCCTAAATCTCGGTATTTCTATACAAAATTAAAGGTGACAAAATTTCCCACAAGTTTCATAAAAACAATTTTTTCTACGACCAATAGTTGCGCCGCTAGAGAGCGTTGAAAAATGTGTGCAGAATTTCCAACAATTGAAAATACGCCAAATCTTGCCTTTTTTTATGGAAACACACAAAACAATGGCTCTGTCTAGCACAAGCCTCACCTGAATGAAGTATTTGTCTTAAATGATGGGAAAAAATTGTAACAAATTAGTGATTAATTAAAATTTAAATTATTTGATACATACATAAACACTATAATAAAATGAACAAGAAAATGTAAATGATATAAATAATCTCTTGAGGCAGAAGGTTATCATTCCATGTATGTGGACCACAGAGGAGAAATACATCTGAAAAGAATAGATAGGATGGAATTAGTAGCGTACTAAGAGATTTTAACAAGTTCAGGAATATGATGGTCCTTATGTAAGTAAGAGAATATTAATGTCAAAACAAGGTTTGGAATATTTAGGTAATGTTACATACCTTCTGAGGACCCTGCTGTTTCCTCATCTTCTTCCTGTGCTGTTAAGACTTCCTCAAGGGTAGGAAACTTAATATCAAGTTCCTCTTGGAGATCCACATCTTCAGCCTCATCTTCGTGTTGTTCAAGGGCCACCGATGCATTGTTGCATGATCTGTGAACGCAGTTTATGCGTAGATCAGTGCAAAGTAGCCCCGCCTTTATGCAGCTGCACTTAAGCAGTTCGGGGGGAGCAGTGGTTAAAAGTGTTTCTAGACTATTGGTGGTCCTCTTCCAACCCCAATCCTCTGTTCGCTGATCAACTCCCATCCATTGCAGCACTTGATGGTAAACTCTGTAACTATGCTGTGTGGCTGTAGCTGCTGAGGGTGGAAGTGCAGATATTTTTGCTGCCTTCTTGTAGTTGAGGAAGCGCAGGTGGTTGAAAGAGGGTGCAGACCTTCCGTTATAGCCATACACTTCTCCAGCTGCAGCTATGCTTTGGGGAGTGGCGTTTCTGTTTTTGAAAAAACTGATAACATTAGCGAGGTCAGGATTTTTAATGAGTACTCTCACAAAGCAGTTTCCCCTGGTTGAAAGGTGCAGACGTTGTGTCACATCCACTCATTGCATGTAAAAACAAAATATTCTTTGCAACAGTTTTATTCTTTACGGCAGTAAGTGTCTGGCAATGGATGACGTGATTTCTAAAATTATTCCGAAGAAAATTACGCTTTATTATTTGACAAATTTAAGTCGGTATTTTATACAACTTTCCTACCTGTTACCTGCCAAAGCCATGATGACCCAAAGTTCATAGTAGCCCATCGTTCCTACCTGTATTGGAAGCATGGGCTGAGAAAATTCCAGCTTTTATAAAATAACGAAGGTTTGACAATCACGGGTTCTTAGACTATTAAGCTTATCAACAATTTGGTGGACTTGTACATGTTTTCAGGCGTTATGTGTGTTAAACTTGAACTTATGCATGTGAGAATAGAATTTTATTAGTAATTTAAAATTTAGAAAATTCTAATCTGAACTACACTAGAAATGCTTATGATTGGTTAAGAACTCCATAATTGTATTCATTTGTAATTTTGTTGGTTTTCAACAGTAGCGTTTTGTATAAAATGTTCTAATTCCTATACATACATTTAAAAGACGTAATATTTGATCAATTTAGGTACATATTTAGGATTAATACATGCCCTCAAATAACGGTCAGATGCTATTGAAACAATTACTTTAACCCTTTTATTGCCGGCAACGCGGCTATCGCGTTGTGTTAGGTTTCACCCATGTGCCAGCAATGCGGCTTCCGCGTGTTCATGATTCATTTTACGGTTGTAATATTCATCTAGCAACAATAACAAAGACTGTATGAAGGCACACAGTAGACAGTCAGTATTGTGTGCCTTCACACAAACAGTCTTTGTGATTGTTGCCAGATGAATATTACAACCATAAAATGAATCATGCATAGCACGCGCTAGCCGCGTTGCCGGCACATGGGGATTGGCCCAATATTTTAGCCGGCAGTCAAAGGGTTAAATTAAAAGCGTTAGATGTAGCTAACGAGCAATTTTCTATACCTTCGACGTGTTTTCTACTGGTTCCGTAACAAATTGTCGTTCGAATCCCAACCTTGATTATGTTTGCTTTGAAAACTGTTTTTTAAATAAAATTATTAGGCTAAAACCATGTGAATAGTGAAAATATATATAATAGATTACTTATAGTAAGTGTAATACATTTAATGATGTACATGCTTGTGTTTTTGTTGTAAATATTTAATGATGAACGGCAACTGTTTTTATATGAACATATATATTTAGTTTAGTACTTACCTATTAATCCTGCAATTATAAGACATCTTTATTTATGATCAAAATTGAAAATATATTATTTTATAATAAATATATTTTAAAGATTCAATTTTTTTTTAATGAATGCGATTTAAAAGACAGATTACTTCTAGAGGTGGTTTATGGGTGTTAATTTGTCTTGTAAGTGTTTATGTAATTCATAAGGGTGTAATTAATAATTTCAATTCTTGTTCTACAATACGGTACTTCAGTTTGCATTTTTAGGTTAGCCGTTCAAGAGCCGACTTTTTATAGGATATGTTTGTCTTTGGCCGTAAAGAACCTGATCCGTGTGTTTGGGTCCATTATTTTACTTAGTAACGTAATAATAAAATATATTGTTATAGTAGGGGAGGCCAAGCAGGGATTTTCCGCGTTACTCGAGCGCGTCAGAAATACACCCTTGCACCCTGTAATATACCCCTACCATATATGAACTCTTAATATAGGGGGGTGCGTTGAGGGCAGCCCGTCAGATTAGTAAAAAAAAATCGATCCTTAGAAAAACTCGAGCGCGACAGATTAAGAAAAGGTAAGTTAAGTACATCCAGAAAAGTGTATATTTCAATAATCTGTCAATTTGAGCGTGGCATAAGGAAATGGGCGAGTCACAAAGTTGTAAAAAAAACGGTCCATTGTGGCTAAACGGTTAATATTTTGAAAATTTTGTTTATTCATGGATATGTGGGTTGATAAAGGCTACATTCTAAAATTATTTTGAAATATACAGGTTGACCCAAAAAAGTGTGGCGTATCAAAGTTATATTATTTCTTATGAAATACCCTATATTTTATGGCATTTATAGATTATACGTTAAAAATAAGATAAACTTTATTAAGTATTCCCTATACCTAAGCTTTTTAGTTTTCTAGATATTTTGATATTTCTAAAAATGGAAGCACTTACAAGAAAACCAATAACTTGGAAACCTATGGAATCAGCCAAATCCTATTTTAACTGAAGAAAATTAGACTAACAATTGAAAGCAATACTTAGAGTTGTTTAAAATTATACAGTGCGTCCAAACCGGGGCGATTCTCTAATCTCTAATGTCAAAACCAAACACATAGTTTCAAAGATAATTTTTTCGGATCATAGTCCAAGCTGATCAAATACAGGGTCTTATATTTAGGCGTTACGGTAGAAAAATAATGTAAAATATAACAAAAATTAAAATAACTCCAAAAATAGAAATAACTCCAAAATTAATAGATTTGGGACAACCTTCATGAAAAAATAAAGTTCTCAAAATATTAACCGCTTAGCCACAATGGACCATATTACTGTTTTTTTTTTACATTTTTGAAAATTTTTTACACGCTCTTCGCCCCACTAAAATGGAAAACTAAACATACATTTTTTTCGTTTTAGAACCTAATCTTCACAATCCAATGACGCGTTAGTAACTGCAAATTTAGCATCTCGGCCTCCCCTACTATTACGTACTATCGGTGTGTAAAAGAAAAATTAATTTTATTGAATATTTATTTTTTTATTATTTGATTTATTTAATTTTGAGTTTTAGTACATAACCTACAATGTTATTGATTTTATTAATAGATTACCCAACCTCGACTTTAGTTCTTTAATTTGGTTTGTTGTTAATTTAATATTTATAACAAATTCTAAATTTTACCTATATCTTTTTGTTCTTATTGCCTTTTGCCGTAAACTCATACAGAATGTAATTATTTGTTGCGGATACTTTTGTTGAGCGCCATCTACTATCAAGTAGAAAATTTGAATCTTATACTCAGTGTTTCTACTGACCGCGTGATTGTAGAAATTGATAAATAACGGCTCAGTAAAAAAATATGTAAACATTTATTAGTATTCAAAATAAATAACGGTTAACCTTTTATTTTATGTGAAAGAGTTGTTCGCCAGAATAAGGTAAGTCTAATATTTTTCTTATTTACAAAATCAACAATTAACACAAATCTTATGATTACTCTCTTCTTACTCCAATGTTATATTATAATCGAAGTAATGTAGTTACAGTTCTTAAAAAAAATCTAACCTAATTAATTGAAAAACTTAGGCCTCTTTTTTTATTTTTAAACGTTTTTAAATATCGATATTTAATATAGTAAATTGGTACCTTTAATACGACTTAGACTTTTTTACCCTGATTATTTTCCCAGTAAATTCAAGATGGGATTTAGTACAATATCTTCTAGGAAACCAAAAACAGGAATAAGATAAATTAATACAGGATACAACTGGATCTGAATAGTATAGACATATATAGATATATATTTAACAGGAACAACGATAGGATAAATAATTGGACTTCTCCTCTTGATTTTTCTTTAAGTTTTCTTGTTTTACAAAAATATAACTTATTTTGACAGGTAAGTTTCTTTGAATTTTTTTTTATCTTCCCATCAGTATTGCTTTGATTTGATTTTCTTTTGTTTTTTACTACGAGGATAGATGTGAACGCTTTAAAAAATTTTGGTAACAAGCCTCGCTTGACAGCGCGAAATAGTTTTTATAAACCATCAAATCACAGCTTACTTGATTGGAATTTGACAATTTTTTAATGTAAATTTAAATAAAATTCAAAAATTAATTTTTTTATTACTTTTAACCTGACCTAACCAAATTATTCTAGAGACAAAATGAATAATTTTGATATACTTTTCTCACTATTTCTACTTATATTAAGCTTATACACATTCTTTTAATGTTCGTTATTATCGATTCCTTAAATTTCATTATTACCCCTTTTTTAATTTTAGAAATCCGGAACTCTATTTCTCTGATTTTTATTATTTCCCTTAAATTTTAACTAATTACTTTGATATTCCATGATATTGATTTTTGAGGTTTTCTTGCAATTTTCTTTTTCTCCTGACGATTAATATAATAACATTTTCATCGTTATTATAGTCGCAGACTTATCTGAGAGACTTTGAATTTATAAATTCAGTTCTTTGTTAAATTTTACGTAAATACCTTAAATCTGTTAGTAAAAAATCTCTTATGGGCTTTCAATGTTAAATTTTGATATGTCAAATTTTATAGATTCTTTTACAATTACATGGTATAACTAGTTTAAAACATTGTTTTTAAATTATATTCTGTCCTGTGATTACTCAAAATACAAGTAATGATTTTATTCATATTAATAAACTTATCCGTTTCTTTTTAATTCTTTGTGCTAGATATTAAATTTTTATTCTCTTTTCGAGCTTTTGGAATTAGTTACCCGTTACAATATGTTATGCTAGTGTTGCAAATTATTACATCTGACAACGCTGCTTGATTATCATTACCATCTCGCGGTCAGAGGCCATTATTTTTTTATAATCATATTTATTTTTCAAACATCAAAAACTCACTTAACTTAAATGAACCAACAAGTATACTTTTTTATTCTATGTGAAATAACTTTTCATTTTCTATCAAAAACTATGAGTAATGAGTATAAAATGAACGATTATAGTATATTGTGCAACAAGTTTTGAAAAGTGCTTTTTCACACCAGTTACACACTATACTTTTCCTACGGCTGCGACTTTATTATCATATATATATTTTTATTGGTACCTATTTATTGTTAGGTAAAGCAAATCTTATTTAAAACGACCAGATGTTTATAGTGCTTTTCAACATAGAATAGTGCGACCACAATGTTGAAGATTTATATTTTTGCGCTAATTCTTCAAAATAAACAAGCAGAACATTCTCTGATAACGAGTTTAGGTTTCGTTCATTTTTCCATTTTATGAATGTTTCATAAGAACTTTCATACCTCTCTTTGGAAATTAATGGTAAAAGATTTTGCGTGATTTGGGAGGCCCTTTCAAGTATTTCTGGAGGAGTACAGTTAAATTCATCTTCTATCATCGTGTAACACTGCTTTTTTAAAATTTTGCAATAAATTTGACTTTATTTTAATGAGAAATGGGAACTGTCAGTAGTGACAGTGTCCGCATGCTAGATTTCATCTCGATTCATTGATATGTGTTGTTAATATGAGTCGTGTTGTCATTTTACTATGCACACAGCGTGTGTAAACGTTTACACACGCTGTTTGAAATTGACGTTTTTCAAGGGAAGTTGACAGTGCGTTTTTATGCATATTCTAAGCAGCCGTAGGAAAAAATGTTATCAAGATTTTTCTCTAAAATTTCTATGAACGTCCTATTACAGTAGGTCATGCTTTTAAAAGTAAGATATTGTCTGATTCATACAGTTAGCGGATGTTCTTAGGCGGAGTACACATGGAGCTATTCAAAAGAAACTGAAATTACTAACCAGTTACTAACTGATTAGTGATGCTATATCCGCACACACGGTCTACTCAATAGTGATCTAAATCAGTAGTCTCTGATTACAGATGTGGTAGAAAACATCAATTATTCACAATCTGACTAAAAATGAATACCGATTCGAGTGATGATGAATCCATCTTACTTTATTAGGTACTCTTTTATTATTATTTTTTTGCTATTTCACACGAAGCATGATCAGTTTCATTCCTAGGAGCTTAAAACTATACAATACGGAGATTTTTCAACTTCTTCCAATAATTTTATATTTATTAGTTGATCATTCTTTGTGAAAAAAAATATTTTGAAAGAAAATAAATAATATTTGACACACTTGACAGATGAAAATTAGAAACTGCGTGATACAAGTCAAAATTGAGTCACCATGTTGAGTTGCCTAAACTGATTCTAACGCGTTACTAACTGGTTAGTAACCAGGAGCGTCGTCTGCGGTGTTCCATTCAATTACAATGGCTGCGACTCATCGAGGACTGGTTTACGCGGCTCACGCTAAGAATCTTTCGAGAAGGTGTTGCGCAATCCGGAAGGGAAGATTTTGAAGCGACTGAGGTTCGAGAATTAAAACAGTGTGTTGCTAGCCGCGAATCAGGCTAGGACCCTCCAGTGTCTTTTCATCACTCACGCAGAATGCACGCAAAAATAATATTTTCTGAATGATGTGATCATTTCTTTTTAATTAATTATAATACTTTGTTCATGATTACTAGTTTAATGTAATCTTTGTTACGTTGTTGTTTTTGTTCATTTATTTATTTAACAAGTTTAATAAATGGTTAAATAAAAGTGTTCATTGTTTTTGTTGGATGAAGTTGAGAAGACAAACATACTACAGTACACATATCTTCAATCTAAAATTACAGTCCACTAGAAATTCGAACTACGATGCAGTTTAAAAAGGCGGTAACACATTGTTGGCCGTCCTGGGAAACTGGCACAACATAGGGTTTATTCCAGAACCCTCAACATGGTCCAATCGAGCCGGATCAGGACCTCAACATGGTCCCATCGAACCGGGTTCAATCAGAAAAACTTCATTACTTCTCCAGGACCTCATCATGGTCCACTTCTTCAACTCTCCAGGAATAGTCCAGAGATTTTCCTCCAGGTTCCTGAGCGATTCCAGAGATTCTTCCATGATCCTGAGCGATCCAGTTCAACTCTTCAACTTCATCAGTAGGCCTATAGTGGCTTAAAAACTTCAAGCAACCTTCAAACCTTCAAGCAACTCTTCACAGCAAGAAATTGTAAAGGTATTTTTTGTAAAACTCATTTAAACTCGTTGTAACCACTTAAAAGCGGTCCGATAACAATCGTAGGCTTGTGGTAAATTAATGCACACATTTTTTCGTTATATTTACGTATAAAAAACTTTCATTGTATTTTAAACTTACCAAATTCTACGGTGCATGCGCTAACGAGCCGGCCGTAGATATTTATTTACTTACTCCACTGTAAACTATCAAACATTTATAAAAAAGAAAACATTTCGTATTTATGTATTCTACATATTTTTAGCTATAAAGTCGAGATACATGTATTTTTTCATTTTTTCTTAACATATAAAACATTTGTCGCATTCTATACATTTTTTCTGTAGGAATTTGTATTTATATAATTGTCGCATATTTTTAACCTATAATACATTGCATCTACTTGTATTTACGTATTTTTATCGTACATATTTTGTGTTCTAACAGAAAGAACAAATTTTCACACAATCAAAATCTACAATTCAAAAATGAACTCAATTTTCATATATACAAACATTTCTCTGTCAAAAATTGAAAAATTGTTCTCGCTACCAAATCTCTTCGCAATCATTCAGAAAATATGCATTCGTATTTTTACATTTCGTGTAAACAGCACGAAAGTTTATTAAAAAATAACTAGGCTTTTAAAACGCCACCTTTCCAAGTTAAAAGTCAACAATTCAACTCGTTCACTATACAAACACAATTTTAAAAAGCTCGTATCGTTCGTAATTAAAACAAATTTTCGTACAAGAAAATCGCACTAATAATCAAATCGCATTTATTCTTAACTTACTTTTTTTCATTTGCCGACGGCAAAAAATAATTCTCGCATTTTTCAAATAGTTTCGCAACAAATCATTTCGTTAAACAAATTCGTAAAAAACCCGTAGATATGGTTCTACGATTCTACAAATAAATCGCTAAACAATATTTAAAACTCAAATCATAAACATTCGCTATTTTTACAATCAAACTTTATTCTTAAAATTCACTTTCGTCACAAATACACACAAATACAACTCAATACTATAAAAACATTTTACTATTTTTCTACTTTTTATACAAGGTGTTCTTCAAAAATAAGACACCTCCCTTTATTCTAGAAACTAGCGCCGCATCAGAGGTACAAAAGGGCTGCATACCCTTATATTTTTATTCTCGTTCATAGGGAAAATTATCCCTTAGCAACAGGCTCTCCATAGCCAAACAATTTTCAATCTATCGTTCATTGCACATACTTTTCTATTTTTTCGTTTTGCACTCAAGAAGAAGTTCTTTATTTAAAGACTTCTTGTATTTCGTTCATTTTCGCATTTTCAATCTAAAGGGAAGTCCTTCATTTTATAGCAAGGCTCCTGTACTATTGTTATTCGCATTCGTTCGCATTATTATTCTATAGGGTGATCTACTAAAAGATTATACCCTCTTTGACAAACATATTTTTAAATCCTCGCTAACAATTTATACTTTTTTCTATAGGGTGATCTACTAAACGATTATACCCTCTTCTAGCAAACATATTTCAATTTTCGTTGACAATTTATACTTTTTTCTATAGGGTGATCTACTAAACGATTATACCCTCTTCTAGCAAACATATTTCAATTTTCGTTAACAATTTTATACTTTTTTCTATAGGGTGATCTACTAAACGATTATACCCTCTTTTAGCAAACATATTTCAATTTTCGTTGACAATTTATACTTTTTTCTATAGGGTGATCTACTAAACGATTATATCCTCTTCTAGCAAACATATTTCAATTTTCGTTGACAATTTTCTACATTTTTCTATAGGGTGATCTACTAAACGATTATACCCTCTTCTAGCAAACATATTTCAATTTTCGTTGACAATTTTATACTTTTTTCTATAGGGTGATCTACTAAAAGATTATACCTTATCTTGCAAATATATTTTGATTTTTCTCTAACAACAAACATTTAAATTTCTAGCAATTCTACTTTTCATTTTCGCACAAGATGTTCTATATGGTTAGACATCTCCCTTTGGCACCTTACTAGGTCCAAGGGGTTGTATGGGGGAAACTACCCTCAGGGATATTGGATGCCCAGACTCTATGACAAAAATAAGATGATCTCTATGGTGAGACATCTCCCTTTGGTATCTTTCAGATCTAAGGGGTTGTATGGGGAAACTACCCCCAGGTATATTGGATGCCCAGACTCTGTCAATCAACAATGCCAGGTGATCTCTATGGTGAGACACCTCCCTTTGGTGCCAAACTAGGTCCAAGGGGTTGTAGACGGGATACTAAAATGCCCAGTTATGTATCGTCTTAAAATTCATTTGCGAGGAAAGTTATTTTGGGCCGAGGTAGTAGTTATAGAGAGAGGGCTAAGGGGTTGATCTGGGATACCTCTGCCAGCAGATCTGAGAAAAAGCCAACGCCTGGAGTTGCAATTTTCGCAAATTATGTTAACAAAAAACTCTTGTCAACTGTATAGGGAAACTACCCTCTTTAACAAATAAAAACTTTAAAAATGTCCTTCTAATAAGGCTCTATTTTCAGGATTACTTATCCATTTATCACACTTTTTCATGTATTCAACTTTCAGGGAAAACTACCCTCAAACAATTATTTTTATCATAAACATTCTTTGACATTTCTACTTTACTTTGTACCAAAAATCCTCTGATGTGGCCAAAAAAGGTGTTCGTACATTCATTTCAATTGTTGTACTGGAAAAAACATTCCACAACAAAAAACTATTCGTAAAATCAAACCTTTCTACTTTTATACATACAAGGGATCAATAACCCATCATTTTAAAAAACCAAACAAAAATCAATCGAATAAACTACATAAATAAATCTTAAAAACAAAATAAAACGCTCAAACGCATTCATTTTAATTTTCACAAGGCACTTCATTTTATAGCAAATACCATAAACAAGCAGTGATGCAATTTCTATTTTTCATTTTTTTTCTCATTTTTATACAGGGTGAGCACATACCCTTAGGATTTATATCCATCATTTAAACATTTTCACACAGGGTGATCTCATCAAAAGATTATACCCTAGGGACATTTCGTGCCCACATTCTCTGACAATTCTTTTTATACAGGGTGATTCCCACAAGCGGAAAATATTCCCAAATATTTTAAACTTTTTCATTTTTTCTACTTTCATACAGGGTGATCGTATACCCTTGGGATTTCTTTTGCCCATTTTGATATTGTAGACTGAGGCAGTCGTTATAGAGAGAGGGCTAAGGAATTGATCTGGGATATTCCTGCTAGCAGATCTGGGAAAGCCAACGCCTATAGTCGCAATTTTTGTATTTTTCGTTCACATTTTCACTTTGACTCATAACAATGATCTTCATTAAGTCTCTTGTTACACATTTACTTGTTCATTCATACAGGGTGATTATACCCTAGGGACATTTCGTGCCCATATTCTATGACAAATTCTCTACTTCTACAGGGTGATTCCATCTAGCGGAAAATATTCCCAAAAAACTTTTAAACTTTTTTCATTCATACAGGGTGAGCAAATACCCTTAGAATTTCATATCCATCATTCTAACATTCTAAACCTTTTCTTACAGGGTGATTCCAGCAAGCGGAAAATATTCCCATATTTAATTATAAACATTTCTTAAAACATTCATACAATTCTACTTTCATACAGGGTGATCGTATACCCTTGGGATCTTTTTGCCCATTTTCGTTCAAACATTCATGTACTGCTATTGTAGGCTGAGGTAGTCGTTATAGAGAGAGGGCTAAGGAATTGATCTGGGATATTCCTGCTAGCAGATCTGGGAAAGCCAACGCCTATAGTTGCAATTTTTGCAAATGTTGCTAAGATTTTGGCATGTTTTGTTTTTTAATTCCAAATAAGGAACATGGCTCGGTGATGCCTAATCACAAATCGTTTGTACAAATCATATCTTTTAAAACTATGCGCCCACAAGAGGCCAGGATTAAATATCCAATTTTTATTAAACTATGCGCCCACAAGAGGCCAGGATTAAATATCCAATTTTTATTAAACTATGCGCCCACAAGCGGCCAGGATTCAAATATCCAATTTTTATTAAACTATGCGCCCACAATCGGCCAGGATTCAAATATCCAATTTTTACTAAACTATGCGCCCACAAGCGGCCAGGATCCTAATATCCAAATATTTTAAAACTTTTTACATTTTTTCAAACTTATTTCAATTAAACTCATTCTGAAACTACAGGGTGATGACCCAAATTACTAAAATTTAAAAAAAAAAAAAAAAACTTTCAATACCAATGCGTCGCTATACTCCGCCTCTTTTCGCGGGGGGAGAATGTTTAATTTTCAGATAATTAAACATGTAAACTCATATTCATTCAACCGGCAACGCCGCACCAAAATACATTTGCAAACGGCATTCAAACCAGGAAGCGGTTTCGTCAAAGATAATTTTTTGCTCTATTTCACAATGATGGTATCAAGCCATAAATATAACCGTCTCGTCTAGACAATAGAAAAAATTTTACATGCTTGTTTACGCGGCTCACGCTAAAGAATCTTTCGAGAAGGTGTTGCGCAATCCGGAAGGGAAGATTTTGAAGCGACTGAGGTTCGAGAATTAAAACAGTGTGTTGCTAGCCGCGAATCAGGCTAGGACCCTCCAGTGTCTTTTCATCACTCACGCAGAATGCACGCAAAAATAATATTTTCTGAATGATGTGATTATTTCTTTTTAATTAATTATAATACTTTGTTCATGATTACTAGTTTAATGTAATCTTTGTTACGTTGTTGTTTTTGTTCATTTATTTATTTAACAAGTTTAATAAATGGTTAAATAAAAGTGTTCATTGTTTTTGTTGGTTGAAGTTGAGAAGTACACATATCTTCAATCTAAAATTACAGCCCACTAGAAATTCGAACTACGATGCAGTTTAAAAAGGCGGTAACACATTGTTGGCCGTCCTGGGAAACTGGCACAACATAGGGTTTATTCCAGAACCCTCAACAAGTGCTATCATCATTCAAGACTAACAAAATGAAACAGCATACAACTTCACCAGAATTTATATGGAGACTTTCAATGGAGGTTAGATTTTTGTTTATGGGTCATTCCATAAAAGTGGAACAAGTGGCCAACGACATTTTTAAAATACAGTATGACATACTTTTGACTTAAGAGTAAGTTTAATATGATTATTTGTATCTACCTACTCCACTATGAGGAGCAGCAGAAATCATAGATTGGGTTTTCACGAATTTTGAGCGATTTTAGGTTTTACTGGACTTCGGAGTTGACTCACTGCCTATGGTTGACGGTTTTATAAATGATGCATAAGATCAAATTAAATATTCTTAATAATGGTTAGTATTTAATAAAACATATAAGATCAAACTAAGTCTCAAAAATTCTAATATAAGTAATAAACATATTATACAAAATCACTTCTAACACATATTCAGTTTGTATCTCTTCGGCAATGAGTTGAAAATATGATGGTGTTGATGGCTATGGTGTTGACCAAAATATACTTAAAATAGCTTAAATTTTACTGTTTAATATAATTTTAGAAGAGTAAAACTGCAAATGTAAACTTATCGTCACTATTAACAATAGGTAAAAAATATGACAAAAAAATTAACGGTGTTGACGATAATAAACATACGCCTGCCTTAACGTTACCAATTCACAGCACAAAACAAAAAAGAACAAGTAGCCTACCTCCTTGACACCTTACGCTCAACTAACGAGATATTAACTGTTCGAATGGAAATTCAATCGCATAATTAATCCCACTACTTTACTCCATTTTGCAACATCATCCTTGAGAACGGTGTTGATGCCAAACTTGAAGGACACTTATTAACGTGTCATAAATAGAGAAAATCTCAATGGACATAACTAGTTACTACAATCAACGCGTTTTCGAATCTGTGCAGCATTATGGTTATATTTAGACTATCTGTCGAGCTAAAATATTTAAATATAAATAAAAAACAGACAGGTGGACACCCTACGGTGTTGACGTTTTAGCTGTAAATGTGGCAAAAAACACTAATAATATTATATTTCAAGGTGTTTTTACTTAAGAGATATATAGAACAGTTTAATATGTCGAGATAATACGTGTTATGAAGTAAGTGATAACCTTTTGTCACCTGAAAAAATCAACAGGACACAGATTGTCCCGTTTTTATGGAATGCCCCTTATGGCGTTTTGAAAATCGGGGAAGATGATAAATGAATTCTTGATAATTAACAAAACAATAACTATAAATTTGTAGAACAGATAGGCAAGTAATTTACACGTGTGCGTCATAGTAGAGAGTGCGATATATGTTACTTTCCTATGTGGTCGTATATTACATAGCGAGTGTGAAATATTGTTACACGAGTGGGAAATATTCCACGTGTGTGAAAAATCACTTTCGCACAAGTAATGTACACTATTTTTCCTACGACCACGTGATAATTTTACCAAATATTGTGAAAAATGATGTACAAAGTAATATTTCAAGTAAATATATTTTTGGATCTGCTTGCGAATCCGAATACGTTAGAGGCGCCTGTGAGATAATCTTCTAATAACCATCTTATAATATAAATTATGCTAATAGATGGTCCACAATTTACCAGGAATATTTAAAAAATCACTATGTACGTTTAATTTTCGAATTAAAAATCAATTAAATTTGAATAATCCGACCACTACCCGAATATTTCCGAATCGGCTGTGACGTTCTAGTACGCGAGATTTCTAAACCTAATGGACTTTCTTATGGGCTTATAATACAACGCTGTGATTGGTTAGAATCGAAATTCGTAGGCTGTCATGCTGTCAAACTCAATCATACATAACCTTCAATTCCCACTTGACTTTCTTTTAGTGTTTTGTATACGTATTTTGTTAAATTGTTAATTAAAATGGTTCTTATATTTGAATCGAATTTGCGATCAGTAGGCGACGAGGAATGTGCTTAGTATTACATTATATTTAATTAGTTATCCGCATCTAGAATCTATTTTTAATTAGATATTGTTTTTTAGTTACGTAGTGTTTTACCCGAGGAATATGATACCAAAGTAATTAAATACGCTAATATCATGAATAATACGTTTGAGTGTACCATCAGAACTGCTATAGATTCGAAATCAAAGGCTTTAGAGTGGTTAAAGGCCTTTGAAGAAGCCACTACGACTTCATGGCGATCTTATGTGACGTATACAGAAGACACACCGAGAATAGTTTTTAAGAAAGATTATAGATGCCATCATAACACTTTGCCCAAGAAAAAGTCTAACCCACATGAAAAGCACACTAATTGCTCTGCAAAATTGAGAATAACTGTAAAACGACAATTGAAAAAGTTAGTGTTAATTTTTTTGTATTGTTAATTCAATTTAAGTACATACTCGTAATTTATTTGATTTAGAAACATTAATTACGTTTTTAGGAGTGAAGACATTGACCTAAATTCTTAAAACCCAAAGAGGAACTTGTGGACATATTTCATGATTTATTCAATAAAGGGCATTCTCCATCTTCAGCTTGGCAAACTTATAAATTTGATCTGCAGTGCAAGTATGGAAGTGACTATTACAAAATAGCAGCCAATGGATCAGTTTGTCCTACAAGAAAATGGGTATATGACCTTTATTATTCAATATTTAAAGAGGAATATGGTGAAAGTTGTGGAGATGGTATGGTGCAGAAACTTATCGACTTGATAAAAACGTGAAAAATGAAAAATGTGGATCAAACTGTGCAAGTTGGTTGTCCAAGGATGAAAATTTAATTAAGTATTTGTATTTGTGATCCCTTTATGAAAAGAATTCATGAACATCCTCAGGAGAAATTGTGTTTATCGATTCTAGTGGTAACATGGATAGGCATAGTTCAAGGATATTTTGTTTGCTTTGTCCTTCAGTTGCTGGAGCACTTCCTTTGGGAGTAATTATTACATTTTCTGAAGCTGAAGATGTTTTAACAGAGTCTTTTAATTGCCTAAAATCATTATTTCCCAAGAAAGCATTTTTTGGAGGTGGACATCCAAAATTAATTATTACAGATGATATTGTGCTCAAAGAAATGCCCTCAGTACATGTTTTCCCAATTCTCAGTTACTTTTGTGTAAGTTTCACGTACTCCAACCTGCTATGCGATACTTTTGGGATTCAAAACATAAAATATTACCAAGTGATCGCAAGGAAATATTTACAATTTTCCAACAGTTAACGAATCTAACTGATTGTGATAGATTAAAAAATTATTATAAAAATATCCTGGATAAGCCCCTAATAAAAAAATATGATTTTGCACTCAAATATTTTTTAAAGATGCAATCAAGAGCTGAAGAATGGGCATTATGTTATAGAAGTACTTTAATTACAAGAGGAAATGACACGAATAATTATTCATAAGCTAATTTTAGAATATTGAAAGACATTGTTTTAAAGCGCACAAAAGCTTTTAGTGTTGTACAGTTATTTAGTTTTTTAACTGTTCAACTTGTAGATTATTATAAAAGAAGACTTACAGATATTTTAAATGATAGATACGAGGGATATACAAAATCAAAATATTATATACCTGATAGTAAACTTGAAAATTTATCATATGAAAAAATTAGTCATAATTGTTATAGTGTTAGAAATAATGTAAATAAAAAAGAATATTTTGTGAATATTCAGAATTACGTATGCTCATGTCCTGTAGGAATACAAGGCGCTCCATAATCAATATTTAATCACAAAAAGTGAAAATACTGTATCGACAAATATATTGCTGAAACCCAATAAGCAAACGAAAGTACTTTTACACACAATACTAACTGGAATATAGATTTTGATGATGTTTGGTACAATCCACTACATAAAAATTTAAATGTACCAGTACTAGAATCTGATACACTACCATCAGAATGTCTATCTAGAATGAATGAGAAAATTAGTAATAATTCACCTTCTAACAATCAAACAGATGAAGATTTGGAATGTAATAAAGAAGCTGTGAAAATAAAATTGGAGAAGATGTTAAATGAATTTAACAATTTATTAGATGCAAATCCCGTAGAGTACTTGCCAGCATTTGATAAGTTTCGCAATTCCTACAATAAATGCAAAAAAGCACCTCATCTAAATTATCTGCTTTACACACTTTTGGTACCAATTCTTGTACAGTTCCTCCCTTAATAAAAGGAAAAAACCTTCAAGGTGGAAAGGTTATACCTGTTCAACCAACTGCAGTTGCAAGACGAAACAATGGATTCAACATTTCCTGTTTTATATTCTTATTAATTGTAATTGAAATTTAGTAGTTTAAATAAATAAGTTTGTTGCTTTATAATTTTGTTATTCTTAAGGGAAATAAATAATTTCTGGTGTCTATGTACCTAAGTTGTCAGCATATGAAAAAAACTACAAAAAATTATTTTTATAAAAAGTTCTGCTTGGAAATTGGTAAAATTCAAGAAAAAATCCAATATACTCTTTATTTATGCTTTAAACATTGGTTTTGGATTATTTATTGAATCAAAATAGCTTAAAAGAAAGTGTAATATGATTTAAACTTAAGTCATTTTTAAATTCGTATTTTTTTTATCAACATTTTACTCTAAATCATTACTTTTTATTTTTACTGTATACGAAATAATTTAAATTCAAATTTTGACAATTAATTAATAACTTTTTTCTTAAAACTAATAAGAAAATCGCGATATTAAAGTTATTTCTGAATAGTTTCAAGCAAATGACAATAAGAAAGTCCATTAGGTTTAGAAATCTCGCTTCTAGTACCTTACTTTTGTTTACTTCTGACTGTGTTGTGACACTGACATTTTATAAAAGCTAACCTTACTTTTATGAAATAAAACTTCTCAAAGTCGGTACAGCTTTATTGAACAAATTGAAATTAGGCGGGGACTAGTTTTTTATTTATTATATTGTTTTGAGTTTGTCAAGAAAACTAGATACAATAATTTTGTGTTTTTTGTTTCTTCAATTTTTTTTATACTAAGTAGGGATACATGTATGTATATATTTCTAATTTATGCATGCAGAAAAAAGTCGCCTCTTCTGTATTATTGCCGATGCTGCAGCCAGCAGCCATATTCATACTGTCGCGAGAAGCACAGAAATGGAGTTTATTAAAATCATTATTTTTCTAAAACGATATATTTTGGAGAGCTCAGTAGTATTTGACAAAAAATAAGGCTGCCCCGATAGGTTGGCAACTGCCCCATTAGGCTGTCCAGAACACGTGACCCTGGCCCCAGAGAGAATTTAATATTATCTCTGCCTGGCCCTTTAAAAATGGCCGCACACATAACCATGTTTTACATGTAAAAGCATTGGCAGAAGGTAGTATTCTTGGGTGATTTACTGGGTTAGAAAGTGAAAATTGCAGATATTGTTTTATTTGTGCATTATAAAACATCTATAAACATTTTTAGTTTTAGTAGTGAGCTGATTTTTATTTATATTTTGTAGTTATTTTTGAACAATTATATTGACTTACATTTTTGGGTATCAGTGTAACTGTAACATTATATTGGCTGTTTCATATAAAAGTGACTATTTGTAATCGTTAGTTTGTAATGTAAAAGATGATCGACTCATCTTAAAATGTGAAAATGACACCTGTGACATAAAATGGTTTCACTTGGATTGCATAGGACTAAGCCAGGTTCCTCAGGATTTATGGATTTGTCAACAATGTATATAGCTCATATACTTTTAACTTTAGGTTCAATGTTATCTATTACTGGCGTCTTATTTAATTTTAAAAGTATATTTTACTTCTTGCTCACTAACATGGGCTAGATAAGAGTTTATCGTTTACATCATTCAATAAAAACAATACATTAAAAAACTCCTTTATTATAGTGTTCTTGAAGGGAATCGTCTATGTACCTCTTAAAGGCACTATTGGTAGACATAAATTTATCACAGCACAGGATACTATCACAATTTTATCTAATATCGGATGATCATCTCCACAAGCAAGCAAAGTAATAGGCATATCATTACTTAATATTCTAAATTTTTGGCGAATAGAACCTATTATTCTTACTACACAAGTGGAAGGCATAGTCTTAAAATATTTTTTACGGAAAGTTTAGCGATGTTAACAAAGAACTTTGATGACAAATCTGTTTAACATATATATTAAGACGATTATTTGCCTTGCATGTCAAATATCAATTTTTAACCAATCACGTGCTTGGAAACTGATTTGACGCAGCCAATCAAAACAAAATAAAGCTAAAGCTCTCGGGAGTTATTCAGATTATTAATGCCAAAATTAAGTCTCGACGAATTGATCCTAAAATAAACTCGAAATTTAGATACAATAAAAATAGTCGGCTATTTGTCAAGGTCTTGGGATATTACTGTCGATAAAAATATCTAACATGAAACGGTTCTCTGAAATAACTTTTTAATCGTTGAAAATCCACGACAAAACACACCTGTCCCATACAGTGGCGTAGCCAGGATTTTTTTCGGAGTGGGCCCACTATTTCTCGTAGATAATACTTACTATAAATACTTTTTTCAGCGGGATGGCGTAAATATACAGGGTTAAACCGTCAAACGTTCAGGATCGGTTTTTCAGGAAAAAAATAAGATTTTTTTATTCCCATAATCCTGGGTCCTAACTTGTTTTGATTTTAGAACAAAAGAGTTTTTTATGAATTGCTCAAAAAACAATTTGGTTGATTTTGATAAAACCTTGCACGCTTCTTTGCGGCAATAATTGAAATATTATTAGGATTAAATTATTAATTCCAGTGACGTTCCACAAGGTAATTTAATTGATATTGGGACAAATCATTGTACGCTACTGTTTTTTTGTATGTTCGTTACTTTTCTTGGATTAAACAGTTGAACACACAAATTTTTTGTTTCTTCAATTTTATTCGTATCTCGCTTAGTTTTTGAGAAAAAAATTAAAATCTAATTTTTTTCCTGAAAACCCGATCCTGAACGTTTAACTCTGGGTCACCCTGTATATATAGATGTAAAAAAGGGGTGGCACTACGGCATATTTCCACTGCGACCTTTGCAGATCTATTGTGTTTCTCCTGATAATTAGATGACTTGCACGAGCTTCGTCCTTTTAAGTATGGTTAGGATCCCTGACAGTGGCTCTTCAACGTAGCTCTCTGCCTCTGGGAATTCCGTTTCCTTCTGTGAAACCCTTGTCCTTGCTATTCCATCGCATTCGCATAGAATATGGATTGAGGTTTCTTCCTCTGTCTGGCAAAACCTGCATGTGGTTTCTTCTGCCAGACCTATGTTTTTCATATGCTTGTTGAGTTTACAGTGTCCTGTAAGCATGCCTACTGTTGCTTTTACGGACCTTCTGTCCTTGCTTAGTAGGTCTGCCGTGAGTGTAGGCGATGGTTTCTTGAGAAACCTTTTTGCCTGCCTCTGTCCTGGGGATTGTTCCCACCAGCTTTGGGCTTGTTTTTCCACCCATTTGCTGATTGCTTTTTTAACTGTTGTTTTTGCTATACCGGAGAAGGGTTCTGGACCATAAAATGCCATTGACGAGCCTTGTCTGGCCAATTCGTCGGCTTTTTCATTTCCTCGATGCCCTTTGTGTCCTGGAACGCATGCCAGGGTCACTTTCTTGCGGTTAGCTAGTTCATTCACGGCACAGGCACAGTCCCACACAAGGTTGGAGTTTACTTGGGTGGCCTTTAGTGCTTTTAGTGTTGCCTGACTGTCGGAGAATATAACAACGGACTGACCTATGCTGTCTTGTCTGTTTATTTCTCCTATGCAGAGGTGTATTGCTGCTACTTCTGCTTAAAATACCGTGGTGTCTTTTGACAGGCTCACCGGGATCATTATCTTTGGTTTTTGCCCGTATATTCCGGCTCCGACTCCTTCTTCGGTCTTCGAGCCGTCTGTGTACCAGATTGTTGCTGCACTGATGGGTGCTCCTCCCTCCCAGTGTTCTCTCTTCAGTACTTTTACTTCGTATTTCCTGTTGAAATTGTATTTGGTTACCACGGTGTCGCTGGGCATTCCTGTAATTAGATCCGCCCTTAGCTCTTCTTCTAACCTTTGGTAATCCGTCCCGTGGATTTTGGTTGGGTCGTGACCCTTGCATAAGTCTGTAGGTGACCGCTCTCGCCTCTCCCTGTATGTATAATCATCATAATGGCGCCGACTGAATCGGTTGCGGCCGGTCAGGAGGAATGCAATTATTGTAAAAAAGCAGTAGTTAATAGTTTAAAGTGCGTTAATTGTGATTCAAGTTACCACCCATCGTGTGCACAAAGGGGGAACGTGAAAATATACTGCTGCAAGAAATCAGAATCAGGAGAAAACGAGGAATCAACAAAAAAAAGTCTGTGATTTAAATGAAGAAACCTTTAAGTACCTTAAATTGCTAGTAAGCGAACAGCAGATTTCAAATAAACTGATGTCTGAGAAAATTGAATATTTAGAAAATAAATTAAAACTTGAAAGAAACAAAAATGATGACTTGCAACAAAAATATGATTCGTTAAAAAATAATAATAATGGACCAAAAAATGTTGAAAAAAATCTAGCAAGAAAATTGACAAGTGAAAGTGTATCGCCGAGGTCGAAGACAACACTTGACCTTCAACAAAATTCAAGTGCAAAACCAGGAGTGTCTACGCAGACAACATCGATATCGCTGGATCGGCGACGGTCAGGGAACAACGTGACGGCAACCAAGGCTGTTGAGTCCGGACACTTTTTTACAAGAAACGGTGACAAGTCTCCCAATCATGACAGCACTGTAGGTCATCACATAACTCCACAACTTGTTAATACGGCAGTAATGAGAGCCCAGAGTTGTGCAGCAATGAGTGATGTACAACATTTGGTTCCTATTTCGAGTGAAACAACCGTGCAGGATAATGGAGGTTGGTCTCAAGTGTCACACAAAAAAAGGAGAAAATTTCTAGTAGGAAATACGGAGTCTACTTCAATTGAAACCATTCCAAGAAAAGTCTGCTTACATGCCACTAGACTAAAAGCAGAAACTAAGCCTGAAGATCTTGAGATGTTTTTGAGTAATAAACTACCGGGGGTTAAGTGTGAGAAACACCCCTCCAGAAAACCTGATGTGTACTCGTCCATGAAGGTCACCATCGACCGAGAATTTGGTCCTCGTATGGAGATCTCATAAATAATAGTACTGGGCAGGCGGATGATTATACACTTCCAAATCAAGGGCTTGTCACGAAGTTTGTCACTGAATCTGACGTTGACATGTGTCATAATAAAACGAACTTCAATTTTTTAAATAATATTGTAAATAGTAGGTTTGTTCCAACAACAATTTTGTGACTGTAGGTAAACTTGTCCACAACTTATTGTCGACGACATGTCAACGACTGTTAGTCGATGACCTGTCGAGGATCGGGCACTCAATTCGGAAGTGTTCCAACAAATTTTTTGTCAAATTTATACTGTCAATAACGTCACAACCAATGTCAAATTTT
The DNA here is from genome assembly GCA_949320105.2 of Crepidodera aurea. Taxonomy (NCBI): domain Eukaryota; kingdom Metazoa; phylum Arthropoda; class Insecta; order Coleoptera; family Chrysomelidae; genus Crepidodera; species Crepidodera aurea. The sequence goes on along the minus strand of OX439475.1, from coordinate 71,644,214 downwards.
GAATTTGGGAAATAACAAACACTAATGAAAATATTTATAAATTTGGATGTCTACAATCCTAAATAATAATTATGTGTTTACACAAGTGTACCTATTAAATAATATGAATGTTTACATAATACAAATACAAAATTATCAGGTTAGGATGACGTTTACTGACGTTTTACAAACTCGTTTTGCACAAGTCTTGACAATTTGTACCTACTCAAACCCAGGAACAGATTTGACAGTACATAAACTGGTTTGTGATTAGTTTTGGTTGTGTTGGAACATTAAATATTTGTACAGGTTCGAGTCCGAAGTTTGTTGGAACACCAAATCTAGACTGCGCAGAATCCCGACAGTACGCAAACTGGTTTTGTGTTATGTTGGAACAAACCTAGTGAAAGTGATTTAAATAGTTTTGGGGCCGATTTACAGGTACCTATGAATGCAAAAATTACTCTTTGTTCAAATGATTCAATGGCTGGTTGTTCAACAACACAAGGGGTAACTAAGTCTAAATCTAATAACATCGGGATAGGTACTCTGAATATTTTTTATGTAAATGTTAGAAGTGCTAGAAGCAAATTGAATCTGATTGAACTATGGATCAGGAAACACAGTATTGATATACTAGTATTAACTTGACGAAATCGACTTCATTGTTATTCCAGGGTTTAAACACATAACAAGTTATATTAGGAAATCTCATGCCCATGGAGGTGTAAGTATATTTGCGAAGGAAGGGCTGCAATTTCAGGTAATAGATGTTGACGACTTAAGTAAGGATATTGATGCAGAATTCGCTTGCTGCCGAATTAAAAAAAAACGGTGTTTTTATTGTCTCCACTTATCGCTCACCTAATGGAGAATAACCTAGGAAAACTTTTAGAAACTAAACTTTTGTATAACTCTAATATTATTGTAATAGGTGACTTTAACTTTAATTTCAAAAATACAGATGCGGCTACAGTTGTCTCTTGTAAAAATATAATGTCTTCACATAATCTCATTGAACAAATTCATGTCGATACCAGGATAACAGCTACTAGTAGCACAAGGTTGGATAATTTATTCACTAATTTTGTAACGAACGATTTTACCCTTAAAGTAGTCGAATCTTTCATATCTGATCACAAAGCAATCATATTCAAATTAAAGAGCTTTAAAAAAGAACTTAAAAACAGTTTTATCTGTCGTCCTATGACTAATCGGGCCATCGAAAGTTTTAAACATAAACTACAAAAAATTAATTGGAATGTGAGTAATCTGAGTGTGAATGAGCAGGCTTCATTTACTGTCAGTACCTTGTCAACCACTTAAGCTGTTTTCCCGAAAGGAGAGTAACCAAATAAACTGATGTCTGAGAAAATTGAATATTTAGAAAATAAATTAAAACTTGAAAGAAACAAAAATGATGACTTGCAACAAAAATATGATTCGTTAAAAAATAATAATAATGGACCAAAAAATGTTGAAAAAAATCTAGCAAGAAAATTGACAAGTGAAAGTGTATCGCCGAAGTCGAAGACAACACTTGACCTTCAACAAAATTCAAGTGCAAAACCAGGAGTGTCTACGCAGACAACATCGATATCGCTGGATCGGCGACGGTCAGGGAACAACGTGACGGCAACCAAGGCTGTTGAGTCCGGACACTTTTTTACAAGAAACGGTGACAAGTCTCCCAATCATGACAGCACTGTAGGTCATCACATAACTCCACAACTTGTTAATACGGCAGTAATGAGAGCCCAGAGTTGTGCAGCAATGAGTGATGTACAACATTTGGTTCCTATTTCGAGTGAAACAACCGTGCAGGATAATGGAGGTTGGTCTCAAGTGTCACACAAAAAAAGGAGAAAATTTCTAGTAGGAAATACGGAGTCTACTTCAATTGAAACCATTCCAAGAAAAGTCTGCTTACATGCCACTAGACTAAAAGCAGAAACTAAGCCTGAAGATCTTGAGATGTTTTTGAGTAATAAACTACCGGGGGTTAATTAAAGAGCTTTAAAAAAGAACTTAAAAACAGTTTTATCTGTCGTCCTATGACTAATCGGGCCATCGAAAGTTTTAAACATAAACTACAAAAAATTAATTGGAATGTGAGTAATCTGAGTGTGAATGAGCAGGCTTCATTTACTGTCAGTACCTTGTCAACCACTTACTTAAGCTGTTTTCCCGAAAGGAGAGTAACCATTGATAATCACAACTTCATTTCTAATACAAAATATTCTAAAAATCTTAGTTACCTTAAAAATAAACTAGAAGCAGCTCACACAATTTTCAGTGTCACGAAAACTGAGGAGAGTTTTAAACTGTTCAACCTTTTAAGGAAAGAATATTACATATTGGTAAATAAAAATAAAATCAGGGTTAATAACAGTAAAATATTGGAATCCACTAACAGACAAAAAACGGCATGGGACATTATAAATACTAGTATACGGAGAAAAAAATCAACACCCACCAATAACAGCATTTCAGCTGATGATTTTGCTATATTGTTTCAAAACTTAATAGACAATTTAATTCAAAACTGCAGATCTTCTGTAAGTATAAACAGCTACCTTGACAAAATTCCTGTACATCAATCATCATTTTACTTATTTCCCACTAATGCATTAGAAGTACGTCAGTCAATCAATAATTTGAAAAATTCGAAATCTAGAGACTGTCACTTTTTGAACTCAGTTACATTGAAATTAGTAGGCAACATATTGGAGGAGCCAATAGCTAACCTTCTTAACACTTGTATGGAGGAGGGAATTTTTCCAGATATATTTAAAAAGTCAAAGGTAACTCCTATCTACAAACAAGAACTTAACATCAAATTATAGGCCAATTTCAATTATACCTGTAATTGGCAAAGTTTTCGAAACCATATTAAAAGAAAGATTGCTTAATTTCTTTGAAAAGCAGAATTTGTTATGCTCTAGTCAGTTTGGCTACCGGAGTGGGAAGTCAACGGTAACGGCAATTAGAACACTTTATGATAAAATCTTGTAAATTAACATGTAAAGATATGGAAAATCGGTTTTTCGCACGTAGCTCGCTGAGGTTTCTTCGGATCGAAACGACTTCTATATATAAAATAAAGTACTCGCGAAAACGCTTAAACTGAATTTTAACCCGTCTAAATCGGTCTAGCGGCACTTGAGATATTGCGATTTGAAAATATATGGATTTTCGCCGCGGCGAGAACACACCTAGAGCCGTGTTCGCGTTTTTTGAATGGAAGAAAGTGACTTCGAAACTTGATTTTTTTGCCTCCGATAGACAGTCATGACCCAATCATTGTGTCCAAATTTCAACCCGCTAGTTTAATTTGGGAGGGATAGGGAGGGCAAACACTGATTAATTTTTGACTCGAGGTAACTTTTTTAATTCTTGACCAATCCGGGTCAGCAAAATGGCAAACTCTTTCATAAGGACACTGCTACAGCATGTATTAAGGGCGCGGTCTTGTACGTCAAATGTCAGCGAAATTATGTCAAATAAGATGCTGTCCGGGAGGTGCTGGTATCTCGTGATAAATGCTTAAATTAAACAAAATAGTTACAGAAACCTTCCTTTGAAATTTTCTTGTTACAGAAACCATTCGAGAAATTCATTGTCTGCTATATTTAATACAAGGGGAGAACAATATTTAGTATTACCAAAATGTATAATCTTAACTTTTTATTATTCATTTATGGGCAGAAGGACCTCGGTCGATAGCTCTTTGTAAGTGGTTAGCTTACAATAAAGAACATAATGATAAATAATTATTCATTTATTTTCTTTGTAGGTATATATTATTTATACAGACCTTTCAATGAAAACTATTCATCCATAATATCTTTCTTTTAATTCTTAAAATTAAATTAATTTGTTACTGGGGCATTGATAATATCAAAATAACATGTTCTTTTCAGTTATTTATATGAAGTGATTTTGTTCCTCGTTATGAAGTATATGAGAAACGAAAGAAAAATTAACCACGTGCACGATTTATTTATTTATTACGATGAATTACGATTTAGGTAAACATGTCAAAGATATTTACAAGTCGGAAACAATTTTTTACTATGGTATTATTGGTATTAAATTTTCGAAATATTCCAGAATCGACACGTGTGTCAAGTTGAAGACTATTTAAACCTGAGATCCTTGATTTTATCTAATAAAAAGTAAGCCTTTATAGCAATTCTATTTCCATTTTTAGTTTTTTATCAAAATGGCTTTAACTGTAAAAACCAAGAATTCAATTAACTCTATTTACACATTGCAAAAATGAATATTTGTTGTGAACACTTCAAAATATTGCTCTTTAATTGTTATTGTAGATAATAATTTATTCGATAATGCCGCGATCAATCAAGTCCAAGCACTTTTGAAAACGAATATTGACGAAAGCTCCATGTTTAATTTTTTAATCCTTAACTAAGACCTAAATAGAATTAAAAAATGCCAAATCTCCCATCAAAACACTGTATAAAGGTAAAGACAACACTCGTTATGCCATGGTTTTGTGAATATCTCAATCATGGAAGAAGCACACAAGTAGTATACAATCTCAAATTTCAAATTATCCGCCAAGCCAGTGTAAGGTCGGAAAAGATTTCGTGAGCAATCGGACGGCGCCGGTGTTATTTAACTCGGGTTACTGAGAACTGAGACAAATACAATACGCTTACCGTATTTTAATCCAAAATATTCACGAAGCGATAAATGGCAAGAGTCCTGCTGCCTGCGCATGCGTGTGTGAACTTGGGATTTGTTTTGATTGTAAGAAGTGTGTTTACAGTTTACACTGTTAAATTCTTTGGTCGTTCAGTAGCAGCGATTAGGGGGGCGTAGGGGGCAGCTCCCTCCCACGTTTAGAGGGATGTATCGATAAATAAATGTTATGTTTATTCCGTTTTAAACATTTCAGGGTAGGAGTCATGTAAAAATTATTTGTACAAAGTCTTCGCCCCTTCGCCACTGTGGTCGTTTAGTGTTCTTTGAAGCCTAAAAAAATCTTACTGCTGTATTTCTTGAAAAAAATATTCCATTTAGTGTACAACAGCAGCATTGATAAAAGTACTATTAAAGATTAAAATTTTTTTTTTAGATTTTATACGAATTGAAATTCTATACGAATAATATTTTTTTCATATCATCTTAAAGTCGAGGTTTTAACGAAGAAAATGAGCACTGATAAAGTTAAACAATTGAAAATTTGTAAACCAACTTTTTCGATTGAAAATTAGGGTTAAATTTTTGCACAGTTGGACAAGGTGACGGGTCACATTTTTTAAGATAATCAGCTAAAATCTGAACTTCAAACTCAGCCTACTACGAATTTGACAAATAGGGCAGATTCTCGATATTTTGTTTCGCGTTAGAGATATCGAAAAACATTAGAAAAAGTTGTTCAGAATATTATTTTAACCCCATATACCAATTTTCATGACAAAATTCGCATTTTTAATTTTTTCATTTAGCGTTCCATGGAAAGTAATAAATTTGACACATTGACAATTTAATAGTGATTATTAACTGATTAAATTTAGGAAAAAGTATGCAACAGTCCATCGATCCATTTTAGAGACATCATTATAATAAAAATTATCCACAATGATATTATAAAATACTTTTATCAGAAGAATTTTCTTTAATTACAAATAACAGAAATATAGAAAAAGTAGACAAAATCATGATTCCTACACATTCTAACTATTAAAAAGTAAAAATTAATTTATTATGAAAGTCATACAAAATATATCAGTTATTTTTAATATATTCTTCTCGTTTACTTTATATTACCTAATTCTTTTTTAAAATACTTCCTATATTTTTATTCTGATGGATAATATATCGACAAAAATAATTTTGAATTCTTTTTAAAAATTCCCGCGTACATTATGGTTATGACAGTTAAACGAATTGCGCAGCCGCCAGTGTCGTTTAGAATCTCGTCCTAAGAGTAATAAAAAATATACCTATAAATACTCTGAAATCTCTTCAACTTTCAGACGAACCGTAATCTAACCCACTGATCCCACGTTGCCAAATGAACTGTTATCAACCAACAGCTGTGAGTTCCCGCGAAAATTTAATTTCATGATATATTATTATATTCGTGTATATTTTAAAGTTTTATTGCGTACTTAGAATGTTCCTTTCTGATCATAGTTTTTTAAATATTTGGAGAGCAAAAACTTTATAGAAATGGTCATGTCACCTGTTTATGAGAATAAAAAAATTGCATAAATATAAAAATGACAAACCACATAAGAAAATTTTATTTACAAATACAATAAATACAATTGCATCGTTCTTTTTGTGCTATATTCTAAACCATAACAGATAGGAATACGATGAAATGGGAAAAAAATTGAATTTTTTGGAAAAATTAAGAGATAAAAAATCTATTGATTTCCTTGAGTTGTACAGTAGAACCAAAAATGGCATTTTTATAGATTGAAATAAAATTTGCTATAAGTATCAACATACCAGTAAACCGTCGATAGAATAGTGACGTTTATAGTTTGAAAAATATCAATAATTTATTCTAGAATAATGAAAACAAGTCAATGAATAAAATAAAGCAGTTAACAAACAAAATATAAAATTAACAATATAATTTGAAAAGAAACATTTAAGTATATTATTACATTAAAATAAAATGAACAAATGTTATCTGAAATATAAATAATAGTAAAATTTTCTGCTCTTTCACGTGGTGTGAGATTTTGTTTTCGAAATTGTGAACTTTAAAGCCGCAAAGATTTTTTTATCGTTTTCTACACCTTTTAAAGCGATATCACATTTTATGAGAGGTCAAAGTCTCTGACAACTGGGCTAATTATGGTATCACCCCGCTAAATATCTCAGCTGATGGGTTGGCATCCATTGCAAATTTGATTTGCTTCGGGCACCATCTTTCTTACAGTGTTAAAACCTATATGATATATATATATATATATATATATATATATATATATATATATATATATATATATATATATAGTTTAAGTAGAAAAAATTCGTGGGAATCAGTCAATATAAAATAAATTAGTTTGATTTCTTCGTTTTGGTCAAGCTTTCGAAAACGTTTATTTTCTTTTTGAAGACTAATAACATGAAATACGGAAAAAATTAAATACAAAAAGAAACATCGGTGTTAAAATATTTTAAAATGACAAAATGACAGTTTCCAAAAACTTCAGAATACAATTGTAACATACAGAGTGTGATTAGAAAAAGTATAAGAATGTGTAAATATATATATAAAAAAAAATAATAAATATCAATTCAAGGAGGACGAGTTGAGAAATTTTCTTTATGTTTTTTTAATAGAAATGTGTATATTGTACTCAGGTCATTGATGTCTGTTCTTTTATTCATTGAATTTTGATTGTTATTTATATGAACCATTTCAAGAAAGAGACGCTTATTGAGATTTCGTTCATTATCGAGAATTTTGACATTATTATAGTCAATCACATGATCTTTATCTATTACATGTTCAGCAAGGCGACAAGATCTCACATTCCTTCTGCAGTCACTTTTGTGAGAAGTTATTCTATCTTTAATCATTCTACTTGTTTGACCAATGTATACTTCATCACAGCTGCTGCATGGGATTTCATAGATTATATTTGATTTATTTTTGACTGGTATGGGTGTTTTCAATTTAGAATGTATTTGTGAAATAGTTTTCAAATTGGTTTTAGCTATTTTAATATTGTCTTCATTTTTAAACAAATGTATGAGTTTTGATGTCAAACCATCTATATGTGGTAAAGATTTAAAAATAGAAATTTGGTCAGTTGTTGTTGGATGGTTTGAATTTGAAACAGAAATAGAGGTACTAAATAGAATTTTATTCACTAAAGATTTAGGATATGAGTTTTCTAAAAGAATGTTCTGAAGCTCTTTTAGACACTCATCTCTCAAAGATGGATGAGTGACTTTAACCACTCTGTTTTTGAGGTTATTAATTAAATTTATTTTGATTTTCATAGAATGGTTTGAATGAAAATTTAGGAACCGATTACTATTAATTGGTTTTCTGTACCATCTAGTAATGATTTTATTGTCATTCGTTCTTATTAAATCTTTACCACATATAGATGGTTTGACATCAAAACTCATACATTTGTTTAAAAATGAAGACAATATTAAAATAGCTAAAACCAATTTGAAAACTATTTCACAAATACATTCTAAATTGAAAACACCCATACCAGTCAAAAATAAATCAAATATAATCTATGAAATCCCATGCAGCAGCTGTGATGAAGTATACATTGGTCAAACAAGTAGAATAATTAAAGATAGAATAACTTCTCACAAAAGTGACTGCAGAAGGAATGTGAGATCTTGTCGCCTTGCTGAACATGTAATAGATAAAGATCATGTGATTGACTATAATAATGTCAAGTCAAAATTCTCGATAATGAACGAAATCTCAATAAGCGTCTCTTTCTTGAAATGGTTCATATAAATAACAATCAAAATTCAATGAATAAAAGAACAGACATCAATGACCTGAGTACAATATACACATTTCTATTAAAAAAACATAAAGAAAATTTCTCAACTCGTCCTCCTTGAATTGATATTTATTATTATTATTTTTTTTTTTTATATATATATTTACACATTCTTATACTTTTTATAATCACACTCTGTATGTTACAATTGTATTCTGAAGTTTTTGGAAACTGTCATTTTGTCATTTTAAAATATTTTAACACCGATGTTTCTTTTTGTATTTAATTATATATATATATATATATATATATATATATATATATATATATATATATATATATATATATATACTGAATACCTATGGATAAAGAATTTTTAGTCGCCATTGTTTGACCAAACTTTCAAATTAATTTGATATTCCAATAAAATTTCAAATCGACTGATTTCATAAATTAAAGTATTTTGATGTATTCTGATTAAACCACATTGTAGATAAAGGTTTAACTTAGGTCAAGTTAATGTTTATTTTTCTTATTTTTTCAGAATCGAGGATATATAGATTGTTAAATGCCACTTTTAAGGTTAAAAAAATTGGATGAATTTAAAGCTGTGGTTTTCATAGAAAATAATAAATTTATCGATTTAAAATAGTAAGACTACCTAAGTTAGACCTTTATCTTTAATTTGTCTGAAAATTATATTTTAAATCCCATTATATTCGGAAATCAGTCGATTTAACTTTTGGTCTGCAGCATAGGATTTTATACACAGGAAGACCGCGCCCTTAAGGAGATGATGGTTTTCGCGAAATCGGACAAATGGCGACCGAATTTTGGATTTTACAAATTTTATTTTTCTATTTTCGCAACGAAAGAGTAAAGTGGGAAAAATTGTTTATGCGCCATCGGTTGCGGAATTTTTTTTCTCCACGGCCACTACTGAATGTAGTTATTCTGAAACCACTTATATTAACAGAAAAGAAACATTCTCGCTCTTAAGATTGAAAGAAAATTCTGAAACATTTGTCTCTTATGTATTTTATATGTATTACATTCTATCACTAGAGATAGAATCTGTTTTCCGTGATTGTTTACAAAAATAATGTTTGCCATGAATGTCAAATTAACTGTCAGTATTAGTTGACGTGGTCTTAATATTGGTTTGTAAAAACTTTTAATTTATTAAAAAGGAGAAGAAAATCAAACGATTCAAATGTAGAATTTGAAAATACTCTTCCAGAAATAAAAAAATATGCCGATAACATAACTCAAAATTTGCTACCGCAAAAATCCAAGCTTGAATATAAAAATACTACCTACACAATGTTGAGAGATTGAGGTTTCATTTTACTATATTTAATTTCTACTTTCTGTGGCCGTGGAGAAAGTACAGTCTGTTACTCTGTTGGAATGAAAATCCGACACTCGTGGTTCCTCTCGCTCGCATTCGGAATCCTCAACTCGTGTCGAATTCTCATTCCAACCTTGTTACAGAATATACTATTCTTTGATTTGAGCCCTATAAGGACTCGATCCGATAATCAGGAACGGAGGGAGGGGGGTAAACGCATTTAGCTCTGTAGAAGGGCAACGGACAGGGTTAGTGACTTTGTGTTAGGCTCATTTTCAAAGGCAATCAGTTCTCTTTCAAGATTTTTTTACCCCAAAGCTCTATCTACATTAAGGACTGCGGGAGTGCGTGATATATTTATAAAAGCGAGTGCGCTCGCTGAGCCGCTGTAAAATTAGATGACGGGATAGGAGCTAAGCGCTCCCTTTTATCTCTCGTCTCTCTCATATTATCTATCTGCTCTCTCACAAATACTATTCCGGCCCTTCCTGATTATCGGATCGAGTCCCTGAAGGGGTCAAATCAAAGAGAAAAAAATTCCGCAACCGATGGTGCATAAAAAATTTTCCCTACTATACTCTTTCGTTGCGAAAATCGAAAATAAAATTTGCAAAATCCGAAATTCGATCGCCATTTGTCCGTTTCGCAAAAATCATCATTTCCTTAATTCATCCTGTAGCACTGTCCTCATGAAAGAGTTTGCCATTTTGCTGACCCGGATTGGTCAAGAATTAAAAAAGTTACCTCGAGTCAAAAATTAATCAGTGCTTGCCCTCCCTCTCCCCCCCAAATTATACTAGCGCGTTGAAATTTGGACACAATGCTTGGGTCATGACTATCTATCATAGGAAAAAAATCAAGTCTCGAAGTCACTTTCTTCCATGCGAAAAACGCGAACACGGCTCTAGGTGTGTTCTCGCCGCGGCGAAAATCCATATACTTTCAAATCGCAATATCTTAAGAGCCGCTGGACCGATTTGGGCCGAGTTTAGGCGTTTTCGCGAGCACTTTATTTTATGTATAGAAGTCGTTTCGATCCGAAGAAACCTCAGAGAGCTACGTGCGAAAAACCGATTTTCCATATCTTTACATGTTAATTTACCCCCCTCCACACCTCCCTTAGGTTTCATATAGTGATCACGTGAAAGAGGGACCTCGAATCTATGAAATCACAAAAATTTTTTTTCGAAAAGAGCGACTTGGCTTTCAAAACCAGATACATAACTAATTTTTTAACTAAACTACTTTTTTAGATTGTTTTGTTCCTGTCATGTTATTAAAGCATGGAATAAAAATTTATCAAAAATCAAAAATAAAGAAAAACTGGTAATAACAGCACCTTACAAAAACGTTCATTTCCAGAAGTTCTATTATTTGTTTTATTTTGTTACAGGCAGAAGTTAGTAGAAAGGTGAGGGCTCTCTTGGAAGAAAGAGATGCGGTTGCATTCGAAAAGATGCTATAGAAACGTTTTGTGCAGTGTCTGACACTGACACATACGATTTTATAGAATATTTTAAGTTATTATTTTGATAACAGAATAAGCTGGGTCCTACTGTTACAGATTACATGCTGGTTTAAATACCAACATGCACTATTAAATATCTTTTTCTGCGGGACAAAAAAGTAAAACGGCTTGATAAAGCCATTGCTGCCATTATGAGATTTGTGAGAACCAAACTTATAAATAGAATAATTTTTGCTCACCGAGGGAAGATATCTACTCAATGCACGCAATCCCTACTTTAACTGAAAAGTTTATTCTTAAAGTGTACAGAAATATAAAAAATATAAAAACTATATGGTATCAGATAAACTGCTCTTTTCCGATTCTTCTGGTATTGGACATATACCTTGACCAAGTTCTTGTTTCAATTCCGCAATCTGAAGAGAAAAAAGAAAAAATTAGATTATCACTTTAAGACAAAGATACAATAACTAATTTGGCGGTAATATTTAATCTTGGATTTTCACTTGTAATCTTCCAAGTGCTTGGATTGTTACTGGAAATTTCCGGTTATTAATCCAAGCAAGGAAGGATTCAGTAAGAAAATTTCACACCAAAAAAATTTAAAAGTAATTAATTTTAATTTGACAATAAGTTTATTTAAGGACATGAAGAGGCAAAAGCTAGTTGGCCATGAGTGTTTGGTATATGTGAAAAAAGTAATGTTTCACTGATTTTAGTTGAATTTAGTAAAAATTGTTTTAACCTATATATAACCTAAGTTAGGTTCACTAGAGGGGTAGACTTTAACTGAGCACCGTCCCATGAAGGCAATAAAAGTAGATATATATCAACTGAGCACTTTTACCTGGTTTTTAATCCTTTAATCCCAATAAGAAAGTACGACAAGTTAGTTAAAATTCATTTTATTTGTAAGAGTGCATTAAGTAAATACAAAAGAAATATCAATATAAAAATATAAACTTAAAATACATCGATTATAATTTGTATCTATTTGCAATTAATTTCACATATTCAAATTCTGCATTTACTCCATTATTTAATTCAAATAATTTTTATTTGTGAATTTTTCTGCCTCTCTAACTTTTTTTGTTATTATCATGATAGGAGTACCTATTAATACTTTGTATTTTAATGTATACCAAACACTGAAATTCAATAAGTGTTTTTACAAAGATATGAATATTTGGATGAGTATGGTAAAAGTTTTTGGAAAGATGCGAATGAAAGGATTCACAAGGATTAGTTGTATAATATCGGGATCTACTTTTAGAAGCCCATACTATTGGTGGAAATAAGGAATCTTCTGAGATATAATTATCAATCAGCTAATTTGATATATGCCGAAGAGTTGAGAATTTAGGACATAAAATGATTCACAAAACATTCACTTACATTTTCGAGGTTAAGAAATGGTAAGCCAAAAAGATGTTGAAGCCACCTTTCTTCTTCCGAATTATTTTTATATTGGTTTAATAAGCCAACATTTTGAATTTTTCGATACCAGCTTTGTACCAAGTGGAATCGACAGCCAAAAATTTTTGTCAATAAATGACTAAAAATCCCAAAATTACCAAACATTTTCCAACAACTCTGAATCAAATTAAAGAATTAAAGGGATAAGTATTAAACTAAGTCATTAAGTGCTGAATTCGTATATCTAGGATGGGTCAAATAGTTTACCTGAGGGTAATAAAGTGCTGAGTTGATGCCTGTCCCACTAAAGTAGGTGGAACGTATTTTTTAATTAATTTTTAAATGCTGTAATTGCCAATTCCAAAGAAACAAATAACAGCTTAGGTGGCTTTGGAAAAATTTTAGACGATTATTTTTTTCATCTGTCAATACAGTCAGATTTTGTGATTTCAGCCAATAACAGCTCAGGATCCTAACCAATCATTCTGTTTTATACTGATTATTTTTTTCATCTGTCAAAACAGTCAGATTTTGTGGTTTCAGCCAATAACAACTCAGGATCCTAACCAATCATTGTGTTTTATACTGATTATTTTTTTCATCTGTCAATACAGTCAGATTTTGTGGTTTCAGCCAATAACAGCTCAGGATCCTAACCAATCATTGTGTTTTATACTGATAAAACCGCTTCTTCGTATTTGTTTCTTGATTAAACTGTGTTTACCTTTTTTGAAATGTCAAATGTAAACATTTAACAATTTTTATTATACTAAAATGTATTGCAAATCTATGTTAATAACCAAATTTCAAAATGTATTTGTAAACTAACCTGTTTTTATTAGTTGATTTCCAAATGCCTTTAACATTTTTACATAACATAACACTAAACTTAAAATTAATTAAATTAAGAAAGACTTCATTTCATTCTTCTTCGCTTTTATTAACGGCGCCGTTTCGCGGGGTAGCCAGTCAAAAAATCGCCTTGGTGGCCCTGTATGTAAAACTTTAACAGCTCAGGTTTCAATTTAAATTGGTAAAGAAAATTTTCAATATTTGTGTGTAAAGTGTCTTTTGCATAAATGACTATGTTCTCTGTTTTTAATACAAAATGATTCAAAAAATAATCCTTTCAAATACGACTCGTCCTCTGAAATTTTATAGATTAAATTTTTGATCTTCATACTCAAACGCCTTTATTTTAGGCAAAACCACTCAAACAAACTGATTTAAGATAAAATCACTCGTCCTGCGGACTCGTGATTTTATCAATCAGTTTGTTTTCGTGGTTTTTCCAAATAAAGCCGTTTTCGTGAAAACCAAAAATTTAATCGATAAAATTTGGAGGACTCGTGGTATTACCTTTGATAAAACCGCTTCGTCGTTTTTGTTTTTTGATTAAACTGTGTTTACCTATTTGAGATGTCAAATGTAAACCATCTATCAATTATTATTATACTAAAATGTATTGCAAATCTATGTTAATAACCAAATTTCAAAATGTATTTGTAAACTAACCTGTTTTTATTAGTTTATTTCAAAACTCCTTTAATATTTTTAGATACCTCACTTTAACACTAAACTTAAAATTAATTAAATTAAGAAAGACTTCATTTCATTCTTCTTCTTCGCTTTTATTTAAGGCGCCGTTTCGCGGGGTAGCCAGTCAAAAAATCGCCTTGGTGGCCCTGTATGTAAAACTATAACAGCTCAGGTTTCAATTTAAATTGGTAAAGAAAATTTTCAATATTTGTGTGTAAAGTGTCTTTTGCATAAATGACTATGTTCTCTGTTTTTAATACAAAATGATTCAAAAAATAATCCTTTCAAATACGACTCGTCCTCTGAAATTTTATAGATTAAATTTTTGATCTTCATACTCAAAGGCCTTTATTTTAGGCAAAACCACTCAAACAAACTGATTTAAGATAAAATCACTCGTCCTGCGGACTCGTGATTTTATCAATCAGTTTGTTTTCGTGGTTTTTCCAAATAAAGCCGTTTTCGTGAAAACCAAAAATTTAATCGATAAAATTTGGAGGACTCGTGGTATTACCTTTGATTATTTTTTTCATCTGTCAATACAGTCAGATTTTGTGGTTTCAGCCAATAACAGCTCAGGATCCTAACCAATCATTGTGTTTTATACTGATAAAACCGCTTCTTCGTATTTGTTTCTTGATTAAACTGTGTTTACCTTTTTTGAAATGTCAAATGTAAACATTTAACAATTTTTATTATACTAAAATGTATTGCAAATCTATGTTAATAACCAAATTTCAAAATGTATTTGTAAACTAACCTGTTTTTATTAGTTGATTTCAAAATGCCTTTAACATTTTTACATAACATAACACTAAACTTAAAATTAATTAAATTAAGAAAGACTTCATTTCATTCTTCTTCGCTTTTATTAACGGCGCCGTTTCGCGGGGTAGCCAGTCAAAAAATCGCCTTGGTGGCCCTGTATGTAAAACTATAACAGCTCAGGTTTCAATTTAAATTGGTAAAGAAAATTTTCAATATTTGTGTGTAAAGTGTCTTTTGCATAAATGACTATGTTCTCTGTTTTTAATACAAAATGATTCAAAAAATAATCCTTTCAAATACGACTCGTCCTCTGAAATTTTATAGATTAAATTTTTGATCTTCATACTCAAACGCCTTTATTTTAGGCAAAACCACTCAAACAAACTGATTTAAGATAAAATCAGTTTGTTTTCGTGGTTTTTCCAAATAAAGCCGTTTTCGTAAAAACCAAAAATTTAATCGATAAAATTTGGAGGACTCGTGGTATTACCTTTGATAAAACCGCTTCGTCGTTTTTGTTTCTTGATTAAACTGTGTTTACCTTTTTTGAGATGTCAAATGTAAACATTTATCAATTAGTATTATACTAAAATGTATTGCAAATCTATGTTAATACCCAAATTTCAAAATATATTTGTAAACTAACCTGTTTTTATTCGTTTATTGTCAATACAACACAGCTCCATCCATAAATTCGTTTAAAACTAACATAATGTCAAAACGTCTAAACGTTACACTTAATAAATAATCTTACATGCCTACTACTAGATAGGCAACTTATATTACGTTTGTAATATTTGGCGTTTAAATGTAAATGAAAATATCGAACTTTTAAGTGTAAAGTGTCTTTCTCTGTTTTTAATACAAAATGATTCAAAAAAATAATCCTTTCAAATACGACTCGTCCTCTGAAATTTTATAGATTAAATTTGGAGGACTCGTGGTATTACCTTTGAAAAAACCGCTTCTTCGTATTTGTTTCTTGATTAAACTGTGTTTACCTTTTTTGAAAGGTCAAATGTAAACATTTAACAATTTTTATTATACTAAAATGTATTGCAAATCTATGTTAATAACCAAATTTCAAAATGTATTTGTAAACTAACCTGTTTTTATTAGTTTATTTCAAAACGCCTTTAACATTTTTACATTCCTCACTTCAACACTAAACTTAAAATTAATTAAATTAAGAAAGACTTCATTTCATTCTTCTTCTTCGGTTTTATTTACGGCGCCGTTTCGCGGGGTAGCCAGTCAAAAAATCGCCTTGGTGGCCCTGTATGTAAAACTATAACAGCTCAGGTTTAATTTAAATTGGTAAAGAAAATTTTCAATATTTGTGTGTAAAGTGTCTTTTGCATAAATGACTATGTTCTCTGTTTTTAATACAAAATGATTCAAAAAATAATCCTTTCAAATACGACTCGTCCTCTGAAATTTTATAGATTAAATTTTTGATCTTCATACTCAAACGCCTTTATTTTAGGCAAAACCACTCAAACAAACTGATTTAAGATAAAATCACTCGTCCTGCGGACTCGTGATTTTATCAATCAGTTTCTTTTCGTGGTTTTTCCAAATAAAGCCGTTTTCGTGAAAACCAAAAATTTAATCGATAAAATTTGGAGGACTCGTGGTATTACCTTTGATTATTTTGCTGACAGCTCAAATTATTGGTAGTGCAGAATAACCTATAATAGTATATTAAGTTTGGAGAACGGTAAGGGCTTTTTACCGATGGAAGACAATAGTTTGGAGGAGGAGCGAAGCGACGACTCCAATTATTGTCTGACATCGGTAACCCTTACCGTTCGACATGCTTATAACGTTTTTTGCACGATTGGGCAATAATAAACTATTAAATTATCCATTTTTTTTCATATTCAAAATTGCGATTCATCATATCAAGATACATGTTATGGTTGCTAGGTAGTTAGTAGGATGCATAATAAGTATGAACATGGCTTTTTCTGCTGTCACTTAAAATGTCATGTTATGTCAATAAGTTTGGTTTTTGAGTCTTTCTTATTGATTATTATTATAATTTTCAAAATATGAGCGACGAAAGTGAATTTGAAGAAATAGAACGGGTATGGGAAGAAGGATGTACCGCAATAATTCCTGAAAAATCAAAATTTCGGTATGAGAGTACCTATAAAATTCTGAACAGTAAGTGAAAGTTCTGATTATTATTATAATTTTTAAAATATGAGCGACGAAAGTGAATTTGAAGAAATAGATCGGGTATGGGAAGGAGGATATGCCGCAATAATTCCTGAAAAATCAAAATTTCGGTATGAGAGTACCTATGAAATTCTGAACAGTAAGTGAAAATTCTGAACAGTAAGTGAAAATTCTGAACTGTAAGTGAAAAATCTGAACGGTAAGTAAAAAATCTGAACGGTAAGTGAATTACTTACCGTTCAGTTTTTCTTGACATTAGTAAATGCTCCTTACTGTCATCAAAATAATTTGTGGCCAGGGTTCTTATTACCTATAATACGAACCCTGTTTTGTGGCAAAGTTTTTGGGTATATTTGACCTCTGGCACTCAGGCTGCCATTTCACGGTAATGTTATTTGTCATATATTACTACAGTGAATGATGGGTTAAAATCAACTATTACCTCCGATTTCGGTGAACCTCTATCGATTTGTATGAAAATTTGGGATTGAGTATATTTTACCCTCAACTTAAAAAATGACATATGCTCGACTTGAGATTTTTGATTTTTAGGGGTGAAATCCACCCCTTTTGTTAAAAATGGTAAAAAATGCAATTTAAGCATTCTGGCGTAAGTAATCTCGTTTAATTAAAAAAAAAAATATTTTTCAACATTTATGTGCATGATTTATGATGAATCGAAAATCATGAAAAAATCATTTTTTATATTTCTGAAATATGAAATCGCATTACACAAAGAGTTATGATATAATTTTTGGTTAACTGTGAAATTTCAACCCTTACAAACCACCCCCTTAAAGCAGAATCATTGAAAAAATTGGTTTCAAGAAACTTTAATCATTTGAATAATAAATTACTGAATTGAAATCTCATTTACTGAGTATTAAAATCTTTATTTATTTATTGCGAAATTTTCCACCCTTAAAAACTACCCTTGTCTTAAAAATAGTGGAAAATTTGTGATGTACATAATTCCTTTCACTTTTTCTACCTTCAAAATATACATACACACACCCACACATGTATATTTTGTAAGCATGTACCTATCGACACGTCTACTTCTTACTATACCTTATTTATTTTAGCGAGGCAGATACGCAATTTCTAGTTATTTCTGTTGTCAACACAACGGAATAAACACGAAAACACTAAGAGCAAATACGATTTAAACTTAACGTGCAGGGGAAATTAACTGTTAAAGGTTGGCACCACGTTGCCGTTGTGATATATCGAAAATACTTGATTTATTAATCTACATTCGTTTGTAGGTTATATTTAAAGATTTTTCTGTTTCATTTTTTGTGTAATCAGTTTTCTTTAAAATTTACAAGAAATAATAATTTTATTATTATTATTAGTATTGGAAATTTATTTATTTTTTCATTATATAGAATCATTTTACGTTAATAAACAAATATTTTTTACAACACTCTTTTACCTATTGGATATTTGTTTCTAAGCTTTTCTTAAAAAAAATATTTAATATATTATTTTGTGCTTGTATTAACTTTATTTTTTTTACGTTAATTTAAAAAAATAAACGGTATGGCGTTCCATTCAACCCTAAATTAAATAGCTTGGACATTAGAAGTTTTAACCTAAGTACCTACTATCTCACTGCCTCGTTAAAATAAATAACCTTTATCTTTTTTCCTATATATACATACAAAATCTGCTCCAAAAATTGGTTTTTTTACAATAACATTCCGTTAATTTTTATGATATATAGGTTCCTCTACTCAACCATTTGAAAGGTAATTTCAAGGGCTATTAATATAGTATTAAATTTAATCTTTTAAATCCCTTATTTTTTAAAAGATAAAAGGTTAAAGGGCCCCGGTTACATGGTTCTCGCAGTAAAATTTAGGCTTTAAACGTTTTTATCTCGGTTATTTTTTATCCTACAAAAATAAAAAATAAAATAAAGTCTTTGTTAAAAAAAAACTATAATTTCGTTTTGTATCATTTTTTACATATATCGAGTATTTTTGGAGTTATTATCAAAAGAAAATGAAATTTACGAAAATTTGAAAAATTCTGATTTTTTAAGTCTCTTTTTTTTCAAAAATATGCATTCTAAACCGGTCAAAATTTTTGAGGTCATTACTTATGCTAAAATAAAGAAAGTCTTATAGGGGTTACCATAAATTTTAATTTTTGTGGAAATAGCGTATGTTTTATTTTTCACTTTTTCCTAAAAAATTCGAAAGGGTCCTCTTATTTTCATTATAACTTGCTTAATTTTGATGCTATCAACTTCTTCTGGAGCTCATTTGATAGGTATTCATGAGTACTTTGAAAAGTGTTCAGTAAGTATATTTTATAAAATGCATCGTTTTTCCGTTATTTAAACTTGAATAGTTAAATTTGAGTACTCGCCGAAAAAAAATATGCATTCAATTACCTACAACTCACTTTGAATTAATATTAAAAGGTTTTTCAAGTAAGGAATTTATTCGATTTTTTATTAGCTTCAATTTTGGTAATGACAACTTTTTTGTAAAAACTTATAGTTTTTGAGTTATTTAAGAAAAACCACTTTTAAACATGCATTTTTTTTCACGAAAAATCAAAATCTTTGATCTTTAATAACTCAAAAAGTATTGATTTATTTTAATAACTTTATACAGTGCATATCATATCATATCTTGTTAGGATATTCGCCGAGACACGTCGACTTTTGATTTCTACAATGTACATTTTTGTATGAATAGTTTACCCTAATTTCATCCCTTACTGGAGGGGAGCAACCCATTTAAAAAATTTTAATAGCATGGGGCGGTGAGTGATAGCTCATTTGAAAGGGAGTTTTATTCTCTATTCAACCGTGTTTTTTTTATTTTATTTTTTTTTATTATTTTTTTTTATTTTATTTTTTTTTTTGCAAAACGTCAGAGCTGAAACTAAAAATAGACTTTATTTTTGCCAGGAGGTCAACAATTGTAATTATAGTTTAGTTGCCTTCCTGTTTGTGGTGTTTTGTTATTTTTAAACATTAATAACTCAACACGTAATAAAGCAAATTTAAATTTTTGCAAGGTTGAATGGAGAATAAATCACCCTTTCAAATGAGATATCACTCACTATCAAGGGATGTAATTAGGAGTAAACTATTCATAAAAAAATGTACATTGTAGAAATCAAAAGTCGACGAGTCTGGGGTTTTTTCCTAACAAGAGTTCAGTAACGAGTTAGATAGGGGAGGTAACACTTATGATACGCACGGTATAACAAATGTTGCTTAGAATTGGTACCTCTATCGATTCCTGGGGTTATTTTTAATAAAATAATTTCCACCCCCAGGGTAAAAGCGCAAGTTGGCACCATGTCACTTTTGTTTCTTGAGGTATCCTCTAACTACTCACCAATTTTCATGAAAATCGATGGAGATTCAACGAAATCGGAGGTGAAAACCTTCAGTGACTGTACTATATAGATATATGATATATTATCATATATATGATAGTAGATCTATGCCATATAAATATGAATTAATCTGCAGCCATTACACGGTAATATTTATATGATATAGACACATTACCGTAAAATGGCAGCCTCATTGATGGATTTTTTTTTACTCTACCAAGTTTTCTCGGATTTGTAAAGTTAAGTTTAACCGAATTGTTTCAAAATATTATATTTATTTACCTAAGCATGTACAATGTCCTTTCTTACTCACCACTGAAGAAAGAAGATATTTTGATTTTGAAAAACATTTATTAGATGTAATTAATAACAAAGAAATTAAAAAAAACAATAAAATTAATTGTTTAATTTTGATATGCACAAAAGTAAACAAAAAATCTTATTATTTCCACTTATTAATTTCGTCCAGGGTACTCTGGAGGATAAAAATTTCCGGAAACATTTTGGGTTTCCATGGTAACTACCAAACAAAAAAAATAGACAGATTGGCTTAAAAATGGGGGGTGTAAAATTTTCTCAAAATAATCTTAAACTTTACAACCTTAATAAAACAATTTTCTTTCGTTGGTACGATAAAATTAGTATTTTGCATTTGTATCACTCTTTTCCGTGCCGGGGATGCACATTTCATAATATTACTCCAGTCATTTAAGCTAAAAAAAGGGGTGTCAACCTATGAATGGACCAGCTGAATTTTTGTTTGAACCTTTATTTTGTCAGTCTCAAAAATCTCATATGGTCACGTGTGAGCGTCCTTAGAAATTCAAGGTCAAAGGTCACGAAAATAAGTTTTTTGGGAATATCCCGCTTCCTTTGCCTCAAATCGTATTTGTATTTATTATAAAAGTTGTAGAGTATAAAATTCTCTAAAATATGGTGATAAACAATTTGTTATACGATTAACCGTTTTTGAGATAGATAGCGGAGAGTACGTCGCGCTCAGCCATACATGCCACAGCGTAAGGTCAATCGCGAATCCCAATCCATAATATGGTTTTTTAACGTAATTATTTATTTAATATAAGTTAATTAACTATTTAATACATTTTATTTATAAATATTAGGTCCTACACTGCACTAGCGTCTGGACTTCAACAACTACTCCTTGGGCTATATGCCACCCCCCCCCCCCCCAGGTATTGAATTACGAAAGTCCAGACGTGGACGACCAAGTCGGGGCTTTAACCCAAAAACTTCGATTTTGTTATTAAAGGAGCTTGCCATTCTTAGACCGGTTTCGGCATTATTGTGCCTCATCAGTAAGAAGCAGGCTAGCTCGACATCCTGTCACTAAAGGATGTCTGAAAATGAATTCGACTCGCCTCGTTCTTGATAAAAGTGGTTGCGTTAGAGCAAGTGTATCACGAACGAGGAAAGCCCAACACCATCTTCACTTTAATAACAAAATCAAAGCTTGCAAAACTATAGAAAACTATACGAAGGTGGCAGTGTAGGACATTTTTAATGTCCTTGTTCTTGGGAGCTTGTGTGATTTTATTTATTTACTAACATAACGTACTTCTTTTTTCTCAATTATAATTATAAATGGTGTAGTTATTATATACAATGCTTTGAGCTTGATTATTTAAATACCCGCTTGTAATTGCAATAGTTGTCTTTACGACACATTCCTTGTAATCAGAACCATTCAGTTTTATCATGTTGAAGCCCCACTCCTTTAATATAACAGCTTGTGTTTCGACAGGCGTTGCTCATTTTTAGCGTGGTTATTTATATTTGACGTTTAACTGTCACATACGTAAATCTGAAAACACCGAACTTGATAGGCCAATCAGAGTTAAGAGTCAAGTTTAGTATTATCGATAATCCAAACTTGACTGGAGCTCCTGATTGGTTCATTTTACAAGTGCGTGAAATAGTAATTTAATATTACTTAGATACCTTTTTCATGTAAATTATGAAGTGTTAAGTGAATTATCATTAAGTTCTGCTGTTTATGTATAACGTAACGTCTTTACAATATGAGAGATTTTTTATCAGACTAAATAATCTTCGAGGTGTGGAATGGTATTTGAAATATACATAGAATTATTATGATTTTTAAGCATAACCAAAACCAACGAAGCCTGTTGTTGATACCTAATTTATTATCTGTTTAGTCTAAGAACGTTTAGAAGTTATTACAGTTTATGTAATTAATTTGACACTTAAAACCAACCCCGGCTATCACTATTAATTACGTTTATTTTATTCCTTAGTTTTAAAGTTACTTTCTGAAGGTAATTTTGTAAATGTTGTGCGCGGCATACAGACCATAAACGCACGATTAATAAAGTAAGTACATTCGAATTCAAAGACAATGTTATTAAAAGACCAAAAGAACGAAGCGATTCTTTAGTAGATTTAGTAATAGATCATGTATCTTATGAGCATGACTGAAGCTGAAGCAAAATACCACAAGGTTTGCTACAGTAATGTTTTGAAGCCAGTACCATCCCCAGTAACAATAGTACAGCAGCCGCCACATGATTTTTTTTTCTCTCTCTCTCTTTCCATTGGATTAAAACCACTTAGTTGTTAAAAAAGTTTTTTTATTGACGTTTCGGCTTTCTATATCGAAAGCCGTTATCAAAATGACATAAAATAAATAAATTTACTAGAAACAGAACACTTGATAATCTTGCAAAAATATGACATCAACATAGTATACATAGAATAAGATTTTGAGATTGAAGAGGTCAAAATCTATTTCAATCATATTTTTGTAACGTTTCTGGAAACGAATTTTGAAAGGATAGCGCATTTGCATAATATAAGAGAATTTATACTTCGTCATAAATGAAGTTTTCTTATTAATATTATCATAAGAAAAAACCAGATAAAAACTTATGATACTATCCCGATATAGAGGGTATCCTTTTTGCAATTAACTCTTTTTGTAAAATAGGTATCCAAATTTTTGAAATATCAACCGAACAATTAGAAACACATTCGTTATTATTTAAGCATATCAATGCTGCTTCTTTAACTTTGCGGTTATAATTATTCGGTTCTTTTAATAATCTAGTTGAAGAATTCCATTGTATTTTATGACCAGAATCCCATGCGTGTTCACATATTTTGGATTTTTCGAATTGTTTATTTTTAATGTACGATTGGTGTTCATTAAGTCTAATATGAAAAGGTCTAGATGTTTCTCCTATATAAAATTTATTACATTCGCATGGAATTTTGTAAATACAATTTTTTGTGTTTTGGAATTTCATTAAAAGGTTTTGTATTTACTATTAAAGATTTTAATGTATTATTAGTTTGAAAAACTGTTTTAAATTAAATTTATTGCCAATCCTTCTAATTTTTTCCGATAATTTTGGAATATAAGGGATTTTTACTATATTTGAAAGAATTATTGGGGGGTTTAAATTTTGATCTTTAGTTTTGATGTCTCGGTAAAGTTCACGATTTATAAATTTACTTGGGTAGTTGTTCTTAATCAAGACAGATTTAATAATAAAAAACTTTTTCAACAACTAAGTGGTTTTAATCCAGTGGAAAGAGAGAGAGAGAAATTAAAATACAAACCACTATGAGCTTCCGAAATGAATGATTTTTTTTGTGATTAATAACAGGCTGAACTTCCGTAAGTAGCTTCGCTTTGACCAGACGCCCAACTTTTTCATCTGCGAAAATTTTCGATAGTGGTAGCTAATGAACTGCGCAGGTTAAAACATGTCGATTTGGTGCCAGAACGTTCGGACAATCGTATCATCGGATGATGGATCTTTGGAAATCCACCATTACTGTTCTAAATATAAAAAAACAGGAAACAAAATTTTCGAGAGGTAGAGGCAGCAGTGTTTATTTCACGTATATACCTATTGTCAAATGTCTAGTAACTGTTCTATATAAAATAAAATACTTACCTCTTGTAAAAGAGTTTTTTCTTTAGCAGCCGCTCTATGCAAAAGCACCTTAACCTTATCTAGTAGACCGGATTTGATGTCGAGTTGTTCTTTGACACTGGTTAATTCTCTGGATATTGCAACAATTCTGCCATCATCTTTTTCATCTGCGAAAATTTTCGATAGTGGTAGCTAATGAACTGCGCAGGTTAAAACATGTCGATTTGGTGGGGTGTCCAAAATTTATGACTAACAGTTAATTTTGTATTTATATGTGACGATAATTTTATAATAAACTCGAAAAAACGTTTGGCCTACAAAATGTATGGTTTGGCTTACAAAATGTATGGTTTGGCTGAAGCGTCCTCCACTGCCAATATGTCCAAATAACGAGGTCATAAAAATTATTAATAGCCAGCTGATTTTTTTTCTGCTACTTAGTAAATATTTGTATAATGAAATGGTCACATAGTCCTACATACTGAATGGTACGTTTTCCCAGTCCTACGCTTGGAAATTGTCGATTCCACGCTAATATTTTTTTCATGATCCTGAAGTTTTTGAAAATTTGGAGATGAATTTCGTTGATAACGAGGAGGATGATGATAATGATTATGAAATTGTTGAGCGACCGGAAGAAGAAGAAGACGACGATGAAGAAGAAGAAAAGTAAGTAAGTATTTACAAACTTCAACTATGATTGTTAAATAAAAATAATAAACTAAAATATATGTAAAATAATTAATCTAATATTGACCTTGCGCTATCGCATGTTTGTCCGAGCGCGCCGTACTCTTCGCGCTCTATCTCAAAAACGGTTAAACGTATAAAAAATTGTTTAACACCATATTTTACAGAATTTTATACTCTACAACTTTTATAATAAATGCAAATACGATTAGAGGCAAAAGAAGCGGGATATTCCCAAAAAACTGATTTCCGTGACCTTTGACCTTGAATTTCTAAGGTCGCTCACACGTGACAATATGAGATTTTTGAGACAACATGTAGAATGACAAAATAAAGGTACATACAAAAATTCAGCTGGTTCCGTTTCATTCCGAGGTGAGATCCTAAGATGACTGGTCTATATCTGCATTTCATTCAAACGTTTCCACCGTTTTTAGACAACCTTCCTTATGTAGACCTAACTCTCCTAACTTAATATTTTTGGGTTAGGAAGTTCTTGAATCTTGCTTAAATGTTATTCTTTTTGTTTCCTGGGTTTAGGATTCTGAGTAATAAAATAAAACAATTACTGGCAATTTAGTGCAACGACGTTTCGCCCCTGGCCCGGAGGTTCATCAGTTTATTTTTTAAATCTTTTTATAAATAGTTGAAATGTCTGGATATGTTGACAACACATTAAGAATATCTCATTTCAACTATTTGTAAAAATCTTTAAACAATGAAAAATAAACTGATGAAGCCCCTGGCCAGGGGCGAAACGTCTTTGCACTAAATTGCCAGTAATTGTATTTTATTTTAATTTACTCAGAATCCTAAACCCAGGAAACAAAATTATTTTCGAGAGGTTTGTTTCAAGTATATACCTATTGTCAAATCTCTAGTAAAGGTGGATTTCCAAAGATCCGTCATCCGATGTCCGATTCGAAATCGTATTATCGGAACAAAAATATCAATTTCCACTGCTCAACAACAGTCGTACGATTTAGTTGCAAAAATAGTGATTTTTCACTTTTAAATGTAGTAACTTGTGCGGGCCCTTGCACCAAACTTTACTAAAGCTCTCTTTAGTTAAGTGCCACCTAAGTCTTTTTTTACGATTTGTTGCTCAAATATGCATCCTATCGAAAAAAAGTAGTAGATAATTAAAATACTTAAAAATTGTGAATTGATTATTTTTCAATATAACCTCAAAACCAGTGAAATGAGTAGTAAATTCCTTACTTTTGATCGTCTTTCATTAGTATTCATCTTGAAAATAACAAACTCAATTAAAATTTAGACAAAACACTAAAGTGAGGTTAAATAATATCCGATGACGGACAAAAGTTGAATATTTTTTGACTCTTCCGACAATCGGATGAAAGTTAAAATTTTCCGTCAAACATTTCGCGCCTTGTCAATTTTGAATTTTTCCACCAATCCCAGAACTTTCGGACAATCGTATCATCGGATGACGGATCTTTGGAAATCCACCTTTACTGTTCTATATATAATAAAACAGGAAACAAAATTTTCGAGAGGTAGAGGCAGCAGTGTTTATTTCACGTATATACCTATTGTCAAATGTCTAGTAACTGTTCTATATAAAATAAAATACTTACCTCTTGTAAAAGAGTTTTTTCTTTAGCAGCCGCTCTATGCAAAAGCACCTTAACCTTATCTAGTAGACCGGATTTGATGTCGAGTTGTTCTTTGACACTGGTTAATTCTCTGGATATTGCAACAATTCTGCCATCATCTTTCTTAGAGGAAGAAATATTTTTCATCGTGTTTTTAGTAACTTCTAGTTCTTTTTCTAGCTGTTCTATTTTTTGAGCACAAACGGCATGTTGTTCTTTTAAACGTACAAAGTCTCGTTTTAGTTTTTCACCTGAAGGCTAAAACAAACAACAATGTTACGAGGGGTATTCTAATTAAATAAATATCTATAATTGGTATCATGTTTTAAGATCGAAGCGACAGTGCGGACAAAAATCGAACTATAAAAAGTCAGTAGTCGTCTTTATTTACATAAGAGAACGTGCTTTGATTTTATCATTTATTACGATATTATTAATTTATTTTGAAATTTCAAGTATGAGTCGGTATTGTTCAGTGCCTTTTTGTAATTTCTGGGAGAAAAAAATACTGAACTTGCGTTCCCTTTGTTTCCTAGACCCGTGCAACGAAAGGTTAGAGTTGAAGACAAAATGGGCACACAGTCTCTAGTTGACCATCAGAAAGCTTGGATTTTGAGGTTAAAATTGGAAAACCAGTTACCAAATTCATGAGAGTGTGTCTTTTTCAACATCCGTTTTTTGGAAACATTCTCAGCTGAAAAGAAGTTCAACATTAATCGAAGCGCCACCACGCGTACTTTTGACGAATCAGCGTTAGTAATCAGATGTCAACTTGCCATATAAAGACATGTTCAAACAAATGAGTGAAAATATGAAAATAAAAGTTTCGAATATAAGTTGTTGTGTTGTGGGGTGCAGAACCAAGTAAGGGACTGACGATGTTCCCCTCTTATACAACACCTGTTTTTAATAATTATACAGTTACAATTATTAGTAATGAATTATTATAATAAAATGTTAAATACTACTACAACTGAATAATTCAAAGTTAGCTTTGAACTTATGTTAAAATAAAGGATTAAAAAATATACATTTTGTGTATTTTGAAAAAAAAAGTAGATAAACAAAACAAAAAGTTTTGCAACAGATACATTTGATGGCCTATGAAGTGTTTTCAGCCAAGAAAAAATTTTCTTAATTTTTTATATTTTAATTTGATATTGATTTAAAAAAATAATTTTGAAACAACGAATAGGATATATTTTACCATAAATCAATCAAAAGTAGGTTTTTAGAAATCATTTTTTATTTAAATCACTTTTACAATTATTATCATGAAAAAATTGAAATAAAATTTATCAGCAGAAAACTGTTGTATATTTCTTTGGCAAGCTCCCTTCCTATATCATTCTATATTAGTAGAGGTGAAGATGATAATACCTCTAGGCTATATTCATCCTGAAACACAAAAAAAGCACACAGAAACAAGTAAACAATAAATTTCTGAAAAACGGAAGATATGCTAAATAAATAACCTCAATTTTAGAATAACCACACAAAAAACAGGTTCAATTGAGTCTAAATACTTACATGTACAGGTATATTATGGTAATTTCCAAATCAAAAACCTCAAACAATCACAAAAAGTCTTAAAATACTACAAATAAACCATTCACTCAGTACAACTTAATGCACTATTTATCAAAAGATACGCGTTTCGTTGAACAGCTGATTGACGAATGTGGCGCCACCATCGGGGTAATTATTTATCTCAATTGAAAAAACTGCAAATTTCCACGTGTTTACACCAAATTCATTCAAAACAATACTACTGCTGTTTCGTAAATAATCTGTAAGGTGGCGCGTCGATCATGCAAATCTGATAGTTGTGTTGCCTATTATGGATAACGATCGCACGCTTCGAAAGGTGATAGAAACCAAGTTTTCGTTCTTTTAAAGACAGACATGGGAATATTATCGAGAAAGTAAAATGTATAAATATCAGCTATGTCAAAACTATCAAATACTATTAAACGAGCAAGGTTTGTATGTGTGTGTGTGTGTGTGTGTATGTGTGTGTGTGTGTCCAGAGGATCTCGAAATCCACTCGTCAGAATTCAATGAAACTTTCAGGGTAGACTAATTCCTATCTAAATCGGCGAAAAATGTAGGTCTCATGTCTGTGAAAATTCGATCTTCCGAGATATTTACAAGAAAAGTTAAGCTTTTAGTTTTATTTCCTAGCAACGGCACATAATAATAACTTGTTTCTATAGTAATATATACTATAAAGGATAGATGAGTACAGTCAAAGTGGGGATATAACGTCACATTCCATAGGCGTACTTTGCAAAATAAGTTTCTATAATATAAATAAGGTCACATCATATAAAATATATATACGCACTTCGTAGATTAAATTTTGAAGTTATATTATTTACAAAAAATAAAAATAAACTTTATGCATCCGACACTTTAACATTGAACGAATTAAATTTAACCAATAAATAACAAGGAGGATTATATGTTGGAATTAAATTAAATCTCTTGGCATTAAAAGTAACGCTTCAGTACTTACCTAAACTCAAAGATTAAAAAAAAAGTTAGTTCAAGAACTATCTTTAAAAGTCACTGTCTTCACTAAAGCTACTGGCATCACTATAATTGTCTTTTCTGATGTTTATTATTATCGGTTCTATTAAATTATCCATTGATATATCCACTTTCCTAAATGAATTTTCCACATTTTTAAACATGATCAATGCATTTTCCCCAATGTTCTCTATTTACATCTGAAACTGCCTTTAAAAACAAATTTCGCACACCAGGAAATTTAAATGTTTTATTGTTTTGAGAAACATAACCTTTTAATAATTGAGACCAGATCAGTTCAATGGAATTTAACTCTGCGTGGTTCGGAGGAAATCTGAGAATTTTAATTCCTTTTTCTCTGGCCATCTCATCCATAATATATTTTTTGAATTTGTTTTTATGTTGCCTTGCTATTACTAATAATTCTGCCTTCAAGGATTTAGGAGGACTGATAATATTTTTAGAATGAAGCCATTTTGAAATATATATTAATACAAAATTCTGAATCAATTAAAATACATAAGATACGGCTATGAATAAATAAAGTCTGACTTATCTGTCAAAAGAACAAATTTATTACAGTAAAAACCATGGAAACAAGAATCTAGACAAAAACTATATTAGGCCGATCAGATGTATTCAAATTTAAATTTTAACTACAAATAAGCATTGAAGGATGAGGTAAAAATAAAATTTCTACCTCTTGAACCTGTACTACGTTCTGCAAATTAAATACTGCACTCCTTTCTTCTGTATAGTATAGTAGTAAAAAGGTTTGACTTTATTTAATTTCTGGCGTTTTAATCAGAAAGAATTCAATTTTAAATTTGTCGCTTTATATAAAAAAGGAAAGGTTCATTTGACGGACATAAATAATTTGCTTGTCAAATGACAGCCATCTTATTAATTCAAAGTTGAAAATACAACGTTGCCAATTCAATTTCAGAAATCATGGGTTTAGGTAAATATTTATAGGAACGTTGAGTAACACTGTTAAAATGGACACTTATTACACAGATCTAACCTAACCTAAAGCTATAATCTATTTTTTTTTGGCGGGTGGAAATGCTTTATGCACATCGGGTAAAGGTTCTTCCCTTCCCCGATAGTGTGAGACTACCCCTTACGACTACTATTTTATTATGCGGACAGTTTTAATATTTAAGTTTTCATGATCAGAGAGAGAGAGAGAAAGAATTTTTGAAAAAATATGATATCAATATCTGCCACACCTCGAGAGTCTGGTCACAGGTTTTTGTGGAGGTTTTTACCCAAGTATGAATATCAGACCTATAATTTTCCTTCACTGCAGATCAAAAAATAATAAAATCAATTGAACATAGAGTTTTTCTTATATAGTGATAAATAGAGTGAGCTGAGCGATCTTCTGTTGACGAGACGTGTGCCCTACACGCTGCTGTTGCACGTCCCGGAAACGGGGCCTGTCCACCGTGACAATTCGCGAAGATCAAGCGTCAGTAGAAGTTGCCCTAAAAGGGTGAAATCCCCAGAAACTAGGCAACTTTAATGCATTTAACTAACCTCTGTGACAAGCAGTTGATAAACGTCAACAACAGCTGCAGCCAATTGAAAATTAACACTGACAGCTTTTTTAATTTTCCCGCCTACTTTCAAGCCAATCGCCAATCAACTTTTTATTTATCTCCCTATCAGTAGTTCAAGTAGATGTCGCCCACTCCGTGATTTTCGCGAATTAATTAATAATTTGTCATGTTATAAATATACTTAAATTATATACTCATTGGGCTGCTTAAAAATGTAGATTTGAATATTAAGAGCGAAGCTCGGTGACCAGATATTGAAAATATACCTTATTTATTTTAGGGTGCCAGTGACGTATTTCTAGTTATTTCTGTTGTCAACGGAATAAACACGAAACCATTAAGAGCAAATAGGATTTAAACTTAACGTGCAGGGGAAAATAACCGTTAAAGGTTGGCAACACTTCGCGACGTTGCCGCTGTGAGCGAAAATTCTTGATTTATTTAGAGTAGTTACGAATTGACCTCCAACGTGTCGATGTACTGTAACATAGTGGCATATTTATTTGAATCTTAAAACACTTTTCTTACTATTGAAAATGCTTAATTTAGTCAACATTTTATTGTTCTATAGACTAGCAGTTCTTTTTTACATCCATTCCAATCTTCAATCAAGTTGATAGCACATTAGGTGCACTTAGATTCAAGCTAGGAAAAAAAGTAACTGGCACAATTTTATCTTTAAGTGAACGAAAAAAAATTCTACCTGGCAACACCGCAGGTTTTTGACGCGTAACGTCACTGCCTCGCTTTGACTTTGTTAAAATTTTAAAATGAAAAAACAGTTCTAAATATCTCCTCGAAAATTTAAATCTAGATCAAGCGGTTTTAAAATAATGGGATTTTATAGGGAATTATGTCAAATCCGTCAAAATGCAAATTCTCACTTTGCATGACCTCACCAATGAAAACCAATCAAGATAGATATAAAATTAATTCACAAATTTCTGCTTATTTCAAATTACAACATCCTCTCGGGAGGATTCGGGTTCCACAAGCGCCTGGACCAATGTAATTCAATGCCTGTTGGTGCATGTAGTCCAAGGAGTAGTTGTTTGAAGTCCAGACGCGGTGCAGTGCGTTTCGACATTTTTTAATGTTGTATTTTGACAGCACAAATTTGTGAATTAATTTTATATCAGTTTAAAAACTCTCACGAAAACATTTTGGATTTTTCCAAAATATTACAATCAGATTAAGATTTGGGGCTCGAAAGTAGTATATTACGTAACAAGTGCTGTAAGTAGCATATTACGTACGATAACTCACTGAATTGTTAAATGTTTGTATTTAATATATTCGTTTTTATTTATCTCTTTTAACAATGTTTTTGTTGCTTTTACATAAATAAATCTAGGACCTAGGTAATGTATACCTCCATTTTATATCTTTTCAATTGTATCTCTTATGTTATGTGTTATTTATTATACTATATATATTAACTTTAAGTGTAACTGACCTGTCCTATACATTTTCTATGTCAATAAGGATTAATAAAATATTTATTTATTTATTTATTTATAATGAAAAAATTCCTGCTTTACAACACGCATTACGTACTATACTTTATTTACGCCTCAACAAAAATAACTATTTTTTTTTTATATAAAATTTACGATCTTTGCACAATGACAATTGGCCCTAATTAATTTTATAGTAAAGTGTTATATATGTTGACTAAATCGATTTATTTGAACTACATTTATTTATGAAAACCAACCACTTAAAAATGTTTCAAATAACACCTTTATTAGAGAGTTTTAGCAAATTTACGTTAGATCTCCGCTAACGTTAACGCTAGCATTAAAGTAACGTTGCGTAGATTGTAACGGCATGTGCAAAATATAGTTTTAGCAAAGTTAAGGAACTTTAACTTTTACCATAGTTTTAGTTCTGTTAACGGTAAAAGTCAACTATTGTTTATTTCTGAATTTTATGATGTACTGTAGCAGGATGAGAGATATTTGATGACAGCCGGCAACGCTGCCAACCCTGCGATATAATAACATATTCACACACCCCGCGCTAATCTCAGACAGTTATAAGATATAGTTGTTTTTAAGAACTCCCGTTATATGTTTCATGTGTCGTAGTTGTTGTTTTGTGCAATAAAATTAGTGCTAAGTCTACTAGTGACGCAATGTTTTCCGTTCTTAATGAAATATATACATCACTTAATGATAAACTTTTCACAGCTTCAGTATTTTGTGACTTCGCAAAGGCCTTTGATTGTGTTAATCATGAAATCTTAATTAAGAAACTACAAATTTATGGCGTACGGGGTTCTCCTTTGCAATGGTTTAAAACTTACTTAGAAAATAGAAATCAGCAGGTAAGGGCTAATGGTGAGGATTCTTCAAATCTGCCAATTAACAGTGGAGTACCTCAAGGTTCAGTATTAGGTCCGATTTTATTTTTATTATTCATCAACGATATCACAGACTTAAAAATAAGTGGAAGAATTACTACTTTATTTGCCGATGACGCGAGTGTAACCTAGAGTAGTTCTGATATACAGACATTACAATCTAGCATTAACAAAGACCTAGTAACTATCAAGTCATGGTCTGATTCGAATGGGCTTTGTTTCAACATCAGTAAAACCGTAGCAATGTTGTACCTCTGTAAGTACTTTACAGCCTATAACTCTAAGCAATAATCCGATTCAAACGGTGAACTCAATTAAGTTTTTAGGTCTTTATATAGACAAATTCCTGAAATGGTCCACTCATATTGAGACCTTGGCAAAAAAATTATCTTCTGCATGTTTTGCCATTAAAACTGTTTCTAAAGAGCTAACCCCTACTACTGCATAATGACCTAGTTTTCCTTATTCGAATCTCACATTCGCTATGGTTTACCGTTCTGGGGTTCTTGTAGCTTATACCACTTCGAATCTATTTTCAAATTACAAAAAAGATTATGTATTTGGTTTAAGTAGTAGAGGACACACTGAAAATTACTTTAAAAATTTCAAAATTCTAACCCTTCCTGCTCTATTTATCTTTGAATCCGTTGCTTAGTTCGCAAGCACATTCAAAAGTTATCGGAAAGACCAACTCGTAGATATCCTACAAGAAATTTTGATACTGATATTTACTTAACTATTCCCACCTCTGACCTAATAAAAAATTCTATTACCTACAATGCGAAAAAAATGTATAATAACCTCCCTATACAGTTAAAATCTATAAATTCATATGATAAGTTCAGAAGATCGACTAGAGCTTTTCTACAAGAATGACCATTTTACACAGTGGCAGAATTCTATAACGTGCCTTAGACTTTTGGGTTGCAGCATATAGGAGCAATAATTTAATTAAGTTAATTTGAAAATTTTAATTTGAACAATAATTTATAGTGACGGATATTGCATAAGTACTGCATATTGAATTGTTATTCATATTTTGTTTGTGTTTTGTTTTGTCTAGTAATTTATTTTTATTATTTAGTTTCGCTTGGTCTATAAAATTTTTGTAATTTTTCTATGAGAATAAAGCATATTCTCTCTCTCTCTCTCTCTCTCTCTCTCTCTCTCTCTCTCTCTCTCTCTCTCTCTCTCTCTCTCTCTCTCTCTCTCTCTCTCTCTAATAGTTTAATCTCCAACCCCAAATAAATAATAGTTAAATCAACCTTCTACAGTACTTATTTGTTGATGCCAATACTTTTTAATTATTGAAGTCGTTCCATTATCACTTGTAACCTCCCTAGACCTTGAATTACTATCGGAAATATTTCCGAAAGCATGAACTTTTTTAAAAAAATTCATGCTTGTGGATATATTTCCAGATAGTAATTCAAGATCGTGGGAGATTCGGTAAGAAAATTTCACACCAAAGTAATATAAAAAATTATAACATTTTCCTAAGACCGGTGTATTTTTATAATTTGACACTTGACAGAAATACTATCGCTGTGGTACAAGCCCAGGGTAGGAAATTACTATCGCCAAGTTTTTTGGTTGCTACAGTAACGAGCTGAAACGAAGCTTCTTATTGGTTATAAAATGTTGGTGTGAAATTTTCTCATAAATCAAATTAATTTTTTTACTCCGAAATGTCAAATGCAAAGTCAGTAACGTTATCCAATAGGAAGTCCCTATTTCGTGTAACGCGTCATTTTAAAACACCCACTATTTTCGCCAATATAACGTGTTCCGCTAGATTTGCGACACGTAACATTACACTTAGGCATGCGCAGATTGATAAACGTTAACGTTAGCGGTAGTGGAAAAGTGCTAAAACTCTCTATTAATGAAGTGTTCAGTGAATAACGTCTATTCCACCCTTAATGACTTTAGATGAAAATCACGTTATGAATTTGAGTTGTTTAGTTTTGTTTTTGTTTTTTTACTTTTGACTTTTGTTGATACATAATTTTTAAGAGTTGTCATTTTGTAGAAATAAAATAATAGTATATTATTTAACAAGTGTATAATGTAGAACATATTACACGAGAATTCGAGTGTAGTATGGTCCATTATATACGAATTGAATACTATACTTTATCTACAACTGAATACGGGGGCTCACCGAAAACGAAAAGGTGATTTTTAGAAAAATTTCTTTCAAGCTGTTATAAATAGAATTGACAAAATTGTTCATAATTCAAAGACCTTTTAAATGAGGGGTATTTTAAGCCCCCGTGTGAAATAAAAAGCCAATTTATACAGGAACTCGTTAAAAGTTATTTATTGATATAATTAATAGTAACATTACAATTTGAAATATTAATGGCTCCGGCAACATCATTAAGATTACTGGTAGTTAAAGAAAAATTACTGTTGCTATTAATGAGTACAGAATCATGACGATTACTGGCAGAATATGATGGATTATTTAGGCCAACACAATTATCATTATTGATTTGACTTAAAATTGCTTCAGCTGTTTGTATTTTGTTCTTGTTTGAATTGGCGATGCATCCTTCTGCTGTGGAGGCGGATTTCCAGCCTCCATGACGTTTCAATGTTGTCATTGAAGCTCCAGAATCAGCAACCAATGTTGCAGATGAACGCCTGAGGCAATGGCCAGTATATTTCTCAGGGTTTGGTAATTGTAAAAACGTTGCAATTTGCTTTCCCATTGCGCCAAACTTGTTTATTCCCATTATTTGTTTAGTACACTTTCCTTTTTGGAAATTGACGAAGAAATCATCCACAATTGTAAAATTTCTTGGGACTTTGGTTTTTGTTAGTGGCACGTTTACTTGAAAACATCCCTCAAAACATCTTAACTCTTCAATTTTCATATTCTTTAATTCACAGGATCGGCAAGCACCCATTACCCCCATAATCAAGGCAACCTTAAAAAAGTGTGTAGATTAAGTTAAGAATTTACATTTTCGATTCGAATTTTTACCTTTGTTCCAAGATATTTAAAATCTGGGGCTTCCTTTATAAACCTGTCAATTTGTTCAGCAGTCAGAGCTTCAGATTTCGTAGGTTCGTAATTTTCAGATCGCCTTTTCAACAAAGCACGTAATCTCGGATATTTATCAATGTCGACATTGTGCTTGATGATTAACGTGCTTTTTAGCATGGAGTGGTTTGTCCATAAAGTAGACGATTTGTATTTAGTTGCAATTTCCGTAAAATATACAAGCACGGTGTCTTCGGAAGAAGAGGATACATTTTTTGTTTGTCTCCACGATATAAATTTGTTGTATGCAATTTCATAATTTTTCCTCGATATCTCGGGTAGTAATTCCAACGACGCCACTTTAGCAGCGTCGCGGATTTCGGGAGGTGTTAGTTCCATGTAATCATCGTCTTCCATTTTTTCACTTGATGTACACTTAAAACGGGCTTAAAACTGTTAATTTTAAGTTTGGTTTCAAAAAAGAATCGGGAACAATTAATAACTGTCAACTAATTTGACAAACGCGTACCTACTAGATCTAATGATTTTTAATTCTATTCCGGCTAATAGACAAATACCGTGCAATATGAATATATTTTCACATGTGTAATATGGATTGTCTTATGTTGCCTTAGATACGCAAATAATACATCCATATAATGACAGTTGTAGATAAACATATTTTAATTGGTTAAGGAGTAATACTATTATTATCCCTACAAACATACAAATAGCAATTCCATTATAATTTATTAACTGACTGACATTTCTGTCAAACTTTTATGTAATGTGTATTGCCTAAATTGATTAAATTAGTATTATTAATATTTTAAATAAAACTGTAGATAAATTAATGTATCTGATTATCTGATTAAAACTTATACAGGGTGGTCCTTAAATAATTGTACATAGAAGTATGGTAGATTCATCACTTTAAAATGTCACTCTCTTTGGAATTTTATTTATTGGATTCGAAAAGCCTAACTGACGAAGCCGAAAGGCAGAAACCGGTCTTAGGATGTCGAATCTGATAAATTAAATTTCTTACTCGTTTTCTAACTTTGTATTAATCTCTGAAAGGGATGCGAAAGAAGAGAATGACATTTTGACTAGAATCAGTCAAATAAAAGCTTTGCAACACACAATGCACATTTTTAAGTGATTTCTTCCAATTATTACATATCTAAATCAAACAGTTTTAAAACAGTAAGATGTTAAAGGGAACTATGTTAAATCCTTCTAAATGCAATTTCCAACTTTTAACTATTAAAATTTACTTACTGATCTATCTGAAACAGGTCGTTTACCGCTGACAAGTCTTTTGTTCTCAGTTTGAAGCTTTTCTACCACTCGTTTTAAAATAAAAACAGTCCTTTCTAGTTCTGAAACCTTTTTCACTTCTGGACTACTAGGTGGAGGTTCCTTGGCATCAGCCTGTTGCTTTGTATTTTCACTTTTCAGTACATCGACGTAACTAAAAAAATAAATAATTTTTCTCGTAATAGGGTGAACTCATTAATTTACGTGACTCACAGGTTCCCTTATAGACGAATCGTGGTTGGCTAAACCACTTCCCAGCTAGCACAGAACGTGATTATCAGGTGGAATATACGTCACCTTTCACGTCGAAATCACCAAATTTATGACGTGCTAGTGACGTGATTATGACGGCAATATGTCACAGATTAAATAATTCATATGGCAAAATAGTATAATTTATAAAAACACAGTTAAAATAAAAGGTTATTTCGATGTTTTTATAGTATTTAGTATGCATGTTTTGCTATCTGAGACATTTTGTAGTTCATTTTCGCGGAGCTGTTTTACAAATTTAAAAATGAATATTTAAAAGAACAATTTCCTGTTACTTACTTTTCCAAATGCTGGATCTGTTGCTGAAGATGGGGCACTTCTTTATTTGATTTTTCCAAATCCAATTTCAAGTCCAAGTTTTCCGCTTCCAATCGCAAGTTGCTTTTTTGGATAGTTGAATTAGACATTTGCAATCGTTCCAATTCGGATCTTAATTCCGAAGTTCCCTGAAAGTTGACCGGCATTCAAATGATGCTTTGATAAATATACAGGGTGTATCATAAGGAATGGTCAATATTTTAATCATAGGTTCAGGACCTCGAAATATTAATATTTTACTAAATAACTCTGGGTCAAATGTTATTTACTACTAAGATACAATTTATTTTTCGTTTTTTTTGAAATAATTTCTTTATTATTTGATATATTGACTTGAAATTTGGTACGGTTATATTTTTGAAATAGTAAATCATAAGTGTGTTAAAAATTTTGAGATTAGATAAAGAGGGCGCCACCTACACTCTACTGGATGAAGAAGTATCAATTTTTTTTATTCCTGGCCTTTTTTGAATTTTTTTCAAGTCTTTATGATACACTGTATAAATTTGACCAAAAAAGGTATACTTGTTTTAATAGCACAAATTCAGCTCGTTTCGAGATATTTGCATTTAAAATATTCTAAGCCACAGTATCTATTTAATTTACTTGAACATATTTCTACATAGTAGGAGGCTTTGAAACTAAAATGAAAATGTACAGCTGTCAAATAATTAATTGTTAGATGTAATTTTGTTCACTAAATTCCATCTAAGTAGGTAATGAAAATGCGTTGACAAAACCATTTCTCCAATTCAGAAATGAGAGATATCATTTTTGTGTTTATGCACAAATAAATTTTTCTGGACTTGCTGCTGCCATCTAACAATTAATTATTTGACAGATGTACATTTTCATTTTAGTCTACTATCTTGAAATATGTTAAAGTAAATTAAATAGATACTGTGGCTAGAATATTTTAAATGCAAATGTCTCGAAATGAGCTGAATTTATGCTATTAAGTATATCTCTTTTGTTCAAATTTACAGGGTGTATCATAAAGACTTCATCTTCATCTAATCTCAAAATTGATAACATACTTATGATTTAATATCTCAAAAATAAAAAAAATTTAAAATGATCATTTTTATACAACATTCATTCGACGCAATTTTTATTTTCAAAATAGTATTTATATAAATCAGAAATTAATATTTTGCTTAAATAAAGTTAAAAATAATTTAGAAATTGATTTATATAAATAAATAAACACTATTTTGAAAATAAAAATTGCTTCGAATGAATGTTGTAAGGATTTTTTTTGTTATGCCAATAATAGATATCTTCAGTTTTATAAAAATCAGTGAGAATTTTAGAAATTATAACTTCCGGTCAAATTTTCTATGAGAAAACAAAAATAAATAAAAACTAATGACTTCTTGAGAAAGGTTAGAGTCTCCTGTTTAAAACGCTTTCTTTTTGTTTTCTTTGACATTTTGGACAAATATACTTTAGTTTTTCCGAGCGCCTCGCCTGAATATTTGTATTCAACGGTGAAGTTTTCGAATTTGCTTTCTTATTTTGAATAATTTTTTATAGTAATACAAAACCTTTTTTAAAATAACTTATTAAGTATATTATTTTTTAGTAAACTTTTCCGCTCTTTCACGTGGTACTATTAGTTTTTCGATTTTTTTTCGAGATATAATGGAAAAATAAATTTTCGAT
This sequence comes from Crepidodera aurea, assembly GCA_949320105.2. Classification (NCBI taxonomy): domain Eukaryota; kingdom Metazoa; phylum Arthropoda; class Insecta; order Coleoptera; family Chrysomelidae; genus Crepidodera; species Crepidodera aurea. Next base: position 71,604,407 of record OX439475.1, on the reverse strand, counting down.
TTTATTTTCGAAATTGTGAAGTTAGCATACACTTTAGAGCGGCAAAGATTTTTTTATTGTTTTCTACACCTTTTCAAGTACTTAAATGCCTAGTTTCATCGATATCACAATATCCTTCTTTGGCAACTGGGCTATAATTCCTCACGATATTTTTGAAAAAGATGAAAGTTAAAAGGGGTGTAATTTTCACACCTTTGAACTCATTCACTTTTTGCAATTTTTCACACCTTTTCTTTAATTCTTTATTTCGATAATAATACGACGATTAACTACATTAATTTTATTTTCATTTAATAAAACAAAATTAATTTGCCTTTACAAATTCCACTGATTGCCAAATAATACTTGGAATGTTGAATAAAACACATAAAAGTCGTAAAATATAAAATTTATATGATAAAACCATAATAAATTACCCACTTTCTACCAGTCTTAGGAACGTATTTTTATGTTAACGTCTCCTAATCCGAAATCAGGCATATCTTTATCATCAGCTATGATTTGCTAATTTACAATAAAATACATACGACAATAAAACCTTTTAGAAAATAAAAAAAACTCTTTGAAAGCGAGATCTCTCTCGTTAACGAATAAGAAATTTCTGCACAGCTAAGTACCTATGTGGGTCAATACCCAAAGAAGACAGTAGGTACTCGAGTCAACTGGTAATACTCGACGGCATCTGAAGTGTCGCAGAAAATTAATCTAATTTAAGTCTGCCGGTGATACAGTTATTTAGTGATTTGATGTAAAATTTTTATTTTTGACTTTTAGGGCATGTATTTATAAAATAATAAATAAGTAAGGAGAAAGGTCAGAAATTGCATAGTTTTTGAGTTACAGTGGTATAAAAAATGATGTAAAGGTAAGTCTCTCATTATGAATTTTTATATAGTAGAAAGGGCAATATTTTAACAGTGGATAGGAGTCACTGAAGTGATTCCAACTATTCCATATTTTATTGGTCTACAGTCTCTTATAGCCGAGATACAGACAGTAGCGAATCCGGAGGGAAGGCCTCGGGGGCTCTGACAAAAATAAAAATAACTCCAAAATTAATAGATTTGGGACAACCTGTATATTTCAAAACAATTTTAAAATGTAGCCTTTATCAACCCACATATCCATGAAAAAATAAAATTTTCAAAATATTAACCGTTTAGCCACAATGGACATATTACTGTTTTTTTTTTACATTTTTGAAAATTTTTACACGCTTACAACTTTCCGTCAATATCTACGCAAATTCACAATGTGATCGAAATATTTTTTTCAGTGTATATTTCGGGCCAACAATTTTTACAAATGAAATTTTTGGATAGATGAATCTTCAATTTATCACATGAAGGTAACATCTCTATTTTTAAAAAGTTTCACTTAAAAATTGTATGGGTAAAACAAAATTATCTTAGTATGAAAAAGTTCATTTTAAATAAATTGGCGCAACATTTACCAGACTTGTTCATTAAAACAATGCATGTAAAAATGCATAGAATTATTAATAAGAACGTTGATTTTTAAGGAAACTAAAACAATGTCTTCAAAAATCTATTTTGGCCAAACCGTAAAAAAAATACTAAATTAGTAATTTTGCAACACCAGTACAGTGTAAAAGTATTTTAAGCCGAATAAACAAGAAATAGGCAAATGACACGAAGTGAATTTCTGAAATTGTTAAAGAAAAAATGAAAATTTTACTTTCTGTTTCAAAATTTTCTAGTTCGAATCGGTGGCGGCATAAAAACAACAACTTGTTTCAATTCAGTTTTTCGCCTCTATTCAAATATAACACAATATACCTGTACCAAGTATAACAGAAATCTACAGGGTGGTTCTAAAATTACGGCTTATCAAAATATTAGCCGAAATGGATGAAACCCCGTACCTCGGTTATTAAATGCGTTAGACCCAGTAACCAAGGTTATTTGGAATCACCTAAGTACCCTCTATTTACAGTTAACGTATGTCGATTTAACTATGAAACACCCTTTATAAAAATGGACTCTATGCACCGCTGGTATAGAGCGACTTACAAACCCTCGGGCCAGAGGCACTCGTGTTTGTAACATCGTCGCTCTCAGGGCATAACATCTTTTTATACCCTTGGTAGATAAATAACTATTAGGAGGTCGGTTATTTTCCAGATATTTGGAAATATGCGTTAATAAAACCTTTGCCTAAATCAAATAAACCTGAGTCCCTTAGTGATCTTCGCCCAATTAGCATTCTCCCAGCACTGTCTAAAATCTTAGAAAAAGTTATTTATCAACAAATATACGACTATGTATAGTAACATATATACAGTCAGGCTTTCGAAAGGAGTTTAGTACAACGACACTACTTCTAGATTTAACCGATAATATACTTCGGTCATTAGATGAGGGAAAAGCTGCATCAGTCATTCTGCTAGATTTTTCTAAAGCTTTTGACACTATCGATCATGCTCTTATGTGTGCTAAACTTAAACATTTTGGATTTGACGAAATTTCCCTACGATTTTTCAAATTTTATTTATCAAACCGTTATCAAAAAGTAATTATCGACAACAACTCATCCGATTTACACCAGTCACTTCAGGGGTACCTCAAGGTTCTGTCCTTGGACCCCTTCTTTTCTCAATATATATCTCTGACCTTTATAAATCTTTGGATAGTTTAAAATTGCACTCATTTGCAGATGTATTTTTCATTTGTACCTGAAACTGTAAATTTAGCATCTCAAATAATAAATCGGGATTTAGAAGCTACTTTTACCTACTCAAGTAATCATAACCTTAAACTAAATGCTAAAAAATGTAATTCTCTGCTATATTGTCCTCATACCTCCAAAGCCATTGTTGAACAAAACTTAAAACTATTTATTAAAAATGAACCATTAAAAATTGTTAATAGTTGTAGAAATTTAGGAATAATTTATGACTGTAGCCTTCGATTTCAAGAGCATGTCACACTTTTAGTAAAAAAATCGTATCTAGTTCTACGTCAATTGTATAGAAGTCGGGGTATTTTAAACTTTAGGTTACGAAAATTACTTTGTGAAACCATGGTGATGTCAATTCTTAATTATGGGCTTTTGGTTTTTTATCCTTGCTTAGATCAAGTCACTAAATTCCGATTACAAAAAATTCAAAATAATTGTTGCCGTTTCGTCTTTGGCATAAGAAAATATGACCATGTATCAAGTAAGCTAAAACAACTCGAATGGTTGAACATAAGTAACTTGTATAACTACCACCTTGCCTCTTTGATATACCGAATTATTTTGACATCGAATTCTATTTATTTGAGGAACAAATTAGTTTTTCGTGGAGAAGCTCATAGTCTGTCTCTGAGATATCCGCATAGTCTCATGTTACCACGATATAGGTTGTCAATTTTTAAAAGGTCATTTACTTATAATTCAGTTTTAGTTTTTAACAGTATTTCACATAGTCTAAGAGTTAATTCTCTCAGTTTTTTAAAACAAAATTATAAACAAATTCTACTACTACATTTTGATCATTTTTTTATATTTGTGATGTAAAATTTTAGTGAATATTTTAAATGTGTAATGTCTGAGTACTAATTTTGTATTTTATTACCATCTGTGTAAACTTGAGGTTAAGTAGAGTAGCTCTAGCTAGACTTCGCCTCTTGTACCTACTCATTGTTTGTAATTTTACAGGCAAATAAAGGCAATTTATTATTATTATTATTATTATTATTATTATTATTATTATTATTATTATTATTATTATTATTATTATTATTACGGATGTATATTTTAAGACTTTTTTTCAAATTTAATAAATAATTTTTTGTTTAGTTTAGAAGACTACTTGTTTGATCAGTATATTCTTTTGTGTGTGAAAATGTCGAGTTTTGTGCCTAATACGAGTCAATTGCGGGAATTTTTCATTTTCTCCTTTAATTTGAAGAAATCTGTTGTTGATGCGTATCGATTGCTTGCAGCGCCGTATTAATAATTAAGCCAAATCTTACTTTAAAATTTTAATTTTTAGATTCAATTATGGATTTCCTGATAGAAAATGTTCTTTATGTCTTGGTTTTTACGGTGTTTACCTTAATTTACGTATACTACAAAAATGCATTCAAATACTGGAGCGACATGGGAGTTCCACAACTGGAACCCAGTGTCCCGTTTGGTGATATGTACGATACCATCTTTAGAAAGAAAAATATGGGCGACAAAATTAAAGAAATATACGATAAAATGAAAGGACATAAGTAGGTATCCCTATTAAGTTTTTAAGTAGTCTTACTTAGGGTGACAGGTTTTGCTTACTAATTATAATACATTTGGGCGTAAATTCCACAAATTAGTGACGCGACAGGCTGTAAATCGACCCCGACCCTCTCAATATTGGGAAGAGTTCGAATGGTTTTCAGTTGACCTGGATGTTTTGACATTTGTAACAACTCCTTGTTCTCTAAATTTTTTTTACCCACGCGTGAGCTAACATCGCCGATGGCGCATGACAAAAACGCCGCTGAGCAACTGTGTACGAATCGTTGACTTTATAATAAGCCTCAACCATGTAAGCACGCCGCGAACTCGTCCACTGTTTCATGGATAACTGAAATCCGCACGTGTGTCCGCTATACGCTCGACGTAATATTTTCATGGAATTTCGTACAGGTCAGCCATTATATAATATTCATTTAAAAATATTTTAATAAATGTGGAAAAGGTTATCTACTCGAAAAACAGCTGGACCAAACGATATATTTTCAATATTTCAAATTTTGCCTATTCGACGAAACAATACAGGGTGTTTCACGACGAGCTTACACTATCTGTATATTGGATTTTTATGAAAATATTTTGAAAGACATGACATTTCCGGTTATACCGGAAGTGAGCAGCAACTTTGTTATTTTAAATGGAACACCCTTTGTGTAGAATACCCTATACCTAAAATTTATACTTATCGAGATATTAATTTTTTTAATAAAAAATTGACAGGTGCAGACCTTCATATTGAAAATTCTGTGTGAACATCCCCAATACCAAATAAAAAACATCTTGTCTGGTTGATTAGTAGGACGATCAAGGTAATTGGTGACATGTCGAAAACTTCTTTTTTGTATACAGGGTTGTTAAAAAAATGATGAAAAGTTCAAGTTCAAAAATGTCAAATATCTTCATTTTTTTAAATGAAACAACCATATTTTTTTAGATGTGCTACCATCTATGGTAAGAAGAGAGTATTGACATTAAATTTTGACTGAATCTAGTCAAGATGTCACTCTCTTCTTTTTTATCCCTTTCAGAGATTAATACAAAGTGAGGAAACACCACTAAGGAATTTTAATTTATTAGATTCGACATCCTAAGACCGGTTTCTGCCTTTCGGCTTCATCAGTTCGGCTTTTCGAATCCAATAAATAAAATTCCAAACTCGTACAAGTCAATAGCTATATCTGCTATAAGATAACATTTTTAGATGTGCTACCATCTATGGTAAGAAACCGGTCTTAGGATGTCGAATCTAATAAATTAAAATTCCTTACTGGTGTTTACTCACTTTGTATTAATCTCTGAAAGGGATAAAAAAGAAGAGAGTGACATCTTGACTAGATTCAGTCAAAATTTAATGTCAATACTCTCTTCTTACCATAGATGGTAGCATATCTAAAAATGTTATCTTATAGCAGATATAGCTATTGACTTGTACGAGTTTGAAATTTTATTTATTGGATTCGAAAAGCCTAACTGATGAAGCCGAAAGGCAGAAACCGGTCTAATCTAATCAATTAAAATTCCTTACTGGTGTTTACTAACCATATTTTTATTCTTTTACTTAATTCTAAGAGCGAAAATAAGGGCAGTTTATGTTCACTTCCCTATATCCAATCTTAAGCGTTTTTGAGATATTAACATATATTTAAAAATATTAATTATTTCAGCCTTATTATTGTGTCGGCGTCGGCGAATAGCAAATAAAGCACGCATATTCTAGTAACAACTCTGTCACATTCACCATGTATTAAAAGTAAAATTAGATAATCTTCATTGTTTAATTCCAAACGAGCCATTTCTATCACTGTACGATGCGATTGACTTCAAATAATGACAATTAATACTATATAATTATGACAGGTAAGTACACAGCCTGCTAAAATAAAAACACGGCCGACGCCGATACAATAATAAGGCTGAAATAATTAATATTTTTAAATACATGTTAATATCTCAAAAACGGTTAAGATTGGGTATAGGGAAGTGAACATAAACTGCCCTTATTTTCGGCTTTAGAATTAAATAGAAGAATAAAAATATGGTTGGTTCATTTAAAAAAATGAAGATATTTGACATTCTTTAACTTGAACTTTGCATCATTTTTTTAACAACCCTGTATACAAAAAAGAAGTTTTCGACATGTCACCAATTACCTTGATCGTCCTACTAATCAACCAGACAAGATGTTTTTTATTTGGTATTGGGGATGTTCACACAGAATTTTCAATATGAAGGTCTGCACCTGTCAATTTTTTATTAAAAAAATTAATATCTCGATAAGTATAAATTTTAGGTATAGGGTGTTCCATATAAAATAACAAAGTTGCCGCTCACTTCCGGTATAACCGGAAATGTCATGTCTTTCAAAATATTTTCAATGAATTTCTCTCTCTCTTTCCACTGGATTAAAACCACTTAGTTGTTAAAAAAGTTTTTTTATTGACGTTTCGGCTTTCTATATTATAAGCCGTTATCAAAATGACATAAAATAAATAAATTTACTAGAAACAGAACACTTGATAATCTTGCAAAAATATGACATCAACATAGTATACATAGAATAAGATTTTGAATTCGCCATAACTTGAGACCCATATATCCCAATTTTCATAAAAAACGTGTAGGTAGTTTCCAATATACAGATAGTGTAAGCTCGTCGTGAAACACCCTGTATACTTTAATTACCTGTTAAGCGGATTATGGACGAAACGACAATAGCCCAATGTTTCAGGTATAAAAATAATGCAATTATAAGAACATTAATATGGAATCAAAAAAATAATATAACAAGGAACAAACAATATACAAATTTTAAAAAACTTCAAATTAATAACTGTCAAATTTGTCAACTAAATTAAAAAAGGATAAACACAACTTTATTTAAGTAAGTTCGCCCCTGCTTTCTTCTAATCGGTACCTTTATTCAAGAGTTTCTCGGGTTACCTGCAATTTTATGATTCACTCATTTTGCGAGATCTAAAATAAATTGCTTTGAATATTACTGAATAGCCAGCGCGTTTGATTTTTTTTTAGAATGAAGACATTTTTAGTTAGATGACGTAGAGATTGCCAGCCTGACTCTAGAAACACCAAGCGCTGATATTTGGATATAATTATTATATACAGGGTGTTTCATAGTTAAACCGACATACATACGTTAACTGTAAATAGACGGTGATTCCAAATAACCTTGGTTACTGGGTCTAACGCTTTTAATAACCGAGATACGGGGTGTTTCATCCATTTCGGCCAATATTTTTATATGCCATAATTTTAGAACCACCCTGTAGATTTCTCTCATATTTGGTACAGGTATAGTGTGTTAATAGCCCAATCCTATAGTGTAAGAACTACAATTAAAAACCAGATCCGGATTAAGAAGAATTTGTAAAATTTGAAAATCCCCAAAACAACACCCTGTACATCAGATTTTTTAAAATTGAGATGGGTATTTGAATAGTACGGAAAAAATGAGTTAAAGTGCAAATTTTTTTTAAGTGCACATCTCATTCTACTACTGGAGTTTTAACACGTCAAATTACATCAAATGCATTATTTTCATTTTCACAAGCGGTAGTTTTCGAACCACCTTGTAGATTTCTTTCATATTTGGTACAGAGATATTTTTTTAGTAGCCCAATCGCATAATAGTGGAGTGAAATTAGAATTTTATATGGATGTAAGAGCTAAGTCAAATTTTTTTAATTTTTTCGATTTTATACATAAAGAGAAGCTTATAATAGTATATTACGTAATATGTGTGTAATTCCATGAGTGCGTAATTGCTTTACAACACGCATTACATACTATACTTTACCTACGGCCATATACAGCGTTCCAAAAAGTCTGGACTTATAACAGGGTACTTAATTTCTTCAATTAGATTTTTTGAACAATTTTATTTCGAACAATCTTACAAAATTCTCGGTAAAAAAATTTTCAATAAATTTGGGCTGGAGCTTCGCGAGATATGAGCCAAAAACGGCATTTTTGGTATTTCGAGTGGATTGCTTCACTATTTTTTAAATATCTCCGGCTCTAAGAGTCGTGGAAAAATAAAAAAAAATTAAAATGACCGTGATGAAGTAGAGTATCGATCCGTATAGTATGGTTTTTAAAAAGGCATCCTAACCTCAAAAAACTAATTCGCGCACATTATTATTTTTTTTTACTGGATAGGCAATAAATAACCAAAGAGTCCTCGAATTTTCTTAAAATTGGAGAAAATATGTATTTTTATGTCGGGAAGACATGGTAAAAAATTTAAAAAAATAATTGGAAAAATAATAGTAGAGAAAAATTTTGTATCTTAAAAAGAAGGATTTTGTGTGTAATTTTGTCTAAGAAAATCCAACATTTTATTTCTTTATTTAAAGTACCCAATTTAGGAAATAATAAGAAAAAATTCGATTTTCATTTCTTATATTGATTCGTTCCCTCACAATCTTACTTTAGATCCTGAAATATTTTTTTTATTTTTTTAAACATTTTTTGGACTGAAATACAGTTTTTCTAAGAGAATCAAGCATAAATATCGCGACAAAAAAAAACTAGAAAAAAATGAAAATCGAATTTCTGTTTTTGTATTATTCCCTAAATTGGGTACTTTAAATAAAGAAATAAAATGTTGGATTTTCTTAGACAAAAGTACACACAAAATCCTTCTTTTTAAGATTAAAAATTTTTCTCTACTATTGTTTTTCCAAAAATGGCGACCAATTCAATTTTTTTTCGAAAAATACCGATTTTAACTGGTCAAATACATTTTTTTTTTAATTTTTACCATGTCTTCCCGACATAAAAATACATATTTTCTCCAATTTTTAAGAAAATTCGAGGATTCTTTGGTTATTTATTGCCAATTCAGTTTTTTGAGGTTAGGGTACATTTTTAAAAAACCCTACTATACGGATCGCTACTCTACTTCATCACGGTCATTTTAATTTTTTTTATTTTTCCACTACTCTTAAAGCCGGAGATATTTAAAAAATAGTGAACCAATCCATTTATTGAAAATTTTTTTACAAGCTTCTCTTTATGTATAAAATCGAAAAAATTAAAAAAAATTTACTTAGCTCTTACATCCATTTTCAGAATATGTTCGTCTAATTTCACTCCACTATAATGTAAGAAATACACGACAGTTAAAATCCAGATCCGGATTAAGAAAAATTTATAAAAGTTAATAATCTCTAAAATAGCACCCTGTATATCGAATACCTTTTTAAAAAAAAAGAAAAGAGATGTGTTATAGCCAAAGGATACTTGATAATTTAATGAGTTTTGTATCCAGAATTAATCCGAAAAATTAAATCTGTATTTTTTTTTGTAGAACGTACTTGTGCGTTTATAAAATCATTTCAATGTATAAGTAACACAGCTTTATTCTTTTTTTTTTTAAATAGGTATCTGATTACATTTAAAAAAGTCTGATATACAGGATGCTATTTTAGAGATTACCAACTTTCACAAATTATTCTTACTGTGTCAGTATATCTCAGTTTTTTGTATTCATTTTTTACAGTATCTCGGTTATTCAAAGCGTTAGACCCAGTAACCAAGGTTATTTGGAATCACCTAAGTACCCACTCTATTTACAATTAACGTATGTCGGTTTAACTATGAAACACCCTGTATATTATTGTGGTTTTATTTGTAGAAATCGCAAAAAATTACATCGTAATTGTCATTTTTATTAATGTTATTTTATATTTTATCTTTCTAATTCCTAATTAAAATTATATAACATTGATTTTTATTTTTTAGGTACGTCGGTCTGTACTTCTTCAGTCGCAAAGTATTTTTGCCTTTGGATCCCGTCCTTATAAAGGATATTCTCAACAAGGATTTTCAACACTTCTACGACAGGGGTATTTATTACGACGAGAAATACGATCCTCTATCCGCCCATCTTTTCTCCATTGCTGGTAAGTCCGGACAGAAAAACGAGCATTAAGGGCTAATGGATTTTTAAATTACCCTCTGAGATCCCAGATGTACTAAATTTTGCATATATCGGAATAAAAGGGAGATTTTTGTGGTATCAGTCGTAAATTGGTTATGTGTATACACTTTTTGGTTTAAAAAAATATAAAATTTTGTCTCAAACTATACCGGGTGACAATGAGACTAGGGCCATGCCTATATCTCGGTTATTTTTAAACCGATTTGAATAAAATTTGGGACATAGATATAAAACGCAATTTTGGATTGACAGTCGTATAAAAACAAAATGGCGGACTTCCGGTTTCGCCAGAAATGTCACCAACTTCGATTTTTTAAATGGAATACCCTGTATATTTGATGTTTTTTAGATTCTATGGCTCAAATTATATACGACAGTGTTGCCAAATTTTTTATTTTTCAATAAAAAAATTCAAATTTTCAATTTTTTTTTAGCACAGGAGGCCTTTATCTGGTCAAATTCTATTTTAATTGACATCAGTAATTCATAATAATAAACTTTTCATCGATATGATCAATAACAAATCCTACAGCGGAAATTTAAATTTTCTAAATTCATTTTTAACGAATAAATCGTTTTTTTCAAATGGTACCTACCGAGGGCCATCTTGTCATTCGATAGATAATTTAATTACCAATTCAACGATATACATTGTGTACCACTTCCTTTTTGTTCAAATCTAAATATGATCGTTTATTGAATTTATACAATACCTATTTCGTACCATTATTAACGATTATTATTTTCCATTTCGAAAAAACTTATTAACAAAACGAGATGACAAGTAAAATTGGTATTTGACTTTTGACGTGGTATTAAACACGTATTGTTATTCCATGGCTATCTTTAATTTCATCAAACCTTAACGAATTAGAATAGGTATTGTACAAATTCAATAAACGATCATATTTAGGTTTGAACAAAAAGGAAGTGGTACATAATGTATATCGTTGAATTGGTAATTAAATTCTCTATCGAATGACAAGATGGCCCTCGGTAGGTACCATTTGAAAAAAACGATTTATTCGTTAAAAATGAATTTATAAAATTTAAATTCCCGCTGTAGGATTTGTTATTGATCGTATCGATGAAAAGTTTATTACTATGAATTACTGATGTCAATTAGAATAAATTTTGACCAGATAAAGTCCTCTTGTGCTAAAAAAAAAATTTGGAAATTTGAATTTTTTTATTAAAAAATAAAAAATTTGGCAACACTGTCGTATGTAATTTGAGCCATAGAATCTAAAAAACATCAAATATACAGGGTGTTCCATTTAAAAAATCGAAGTTGGTAAAATTTCTGGCGAAACCGGAAGTCCGCCATTTTTTTTTATACGACTGTCAATCCAAAATTGTGTCTCATATCTATGTTCCAAATTTTATTCAAATCGGTTGAAAAATGAACGAGATATAGGCATGGCCCTAGTCTCATTGTCACCCCGTATTGGCGGTTACTTAAGTAGGGTGTCCTAAAATTTCGGGTGAGCCTTATTAATTTTTTATAACCTAGAATAATAGAAAAAGGTTTGGACAGATCGAAAGCCGCCAAACCAACGCAGCATAGTGAATAATTGGTCTGACGATAGATACGACCAGTAGATCATTTTTGGTTTCAGACCCCACGTTTTCCCAAAAAGCCTGCGGCACGTCCAAAATGTCCTTGTTGCTTTTGAGGTAATATATGCGAAATGTGCATTTCACGTCAGTCTCCTAAGGTCGAAGGCTGTAAATTTATTTTCCTCCTGTTAGTGAATGAAAGTGTCGTTGTTAGGAATATCTGGACCTACAAACCTACAAACCGAGCTTCAATATTAAGTCTAGCATATACATACGAATATTTAACTCGGAAAAAGATCATTAAAACCAAAACTATTACACATATTTTTAGCACATTTTGACAAGTGTCCATTTTAACAGTGTTACTCAACGTTCCATTAAATATTTACCTAAATCCATGATTTCTGAAATTGAATTGGCAACGTTGTATTTTCAACTTTGAATTTATGAGATGACTGTCATTTGACAAGCAAATTATTTATGTCCGTCAAAACGAATATTTTTTCCTTTTTTAATACTTTTCAGGCTTATTCGGGTTATAACGCACTGAATTTGTTTGTCTTGGGAGTGAGTATCCCAATATATATTTTTTTTCCAAAAAAATGTGAAAAATATTTTTCCGCGCAAAAATTTCTACTGCTATATTGATTTTATCATGTTTTATAGCATCTGTGAAAATTTCATGAAAATTCCAACCGTCCTCATATTCTTAACGTTTACTCAGAGATGTGCGTGTCAGTAGGTGTCAAAATTTGTAGGTTATTATGGAATCTTGTATTGCATTGTAAAAAGCGGCAAATTTAAAATTGAATTCTTTCAGATTGAAACGCCAGAAATTAAATAAAGACAAACCTTAACGTTGATATTTACAAAAATAGGTTATTTTCTTATGACGATTTTCCATCATCACTCCACCAACGTTTTCGCCGGCCACTGTTAGACCAACATTATATGTATCGCGACTACGTTACTGAACGTTGCTCTGGAACACCCCTCGCACAAAAATATCATATGATTTCCATCGATGATCGATGATTGACAATTAACTGCTTTTGACAACGCCAAAAATTGACAAATTAAACTAATATTTATCAGTTTCTCCTCTAATGGAAATAAAACCACTTATTTTAAAGAAAAAGGGGGCTTTAATTGACGTTTAGACTTTCTTGAATGAAAGTCGTTTTCAAAATGACATAACAAAATATATAACAAAAAATTTACTATCTACTCTCTGTGTTGTGGTGCCGTTGCTAGGAAATAAACTAAAAGCTTAACTTTTCTAGTAAATATCTCGGAAGATCGAATTTTCACAGACATTAGACCTGTATTTTTTGCCGTTTTAAATAGGAATTAGTCTACCCTGAAAGTTTCATTGAATTCTGACGAGTGGATTTTGAGATCCTCCGGACACACGTATACATACACACATACAAACCTCCTCCCCCCGTTTTCGAGGATGCTGAACACGATGGCGGTATCAGAATTACCATTTTCGATTGCTGAACCCCCTAAAACGGCCAAAAACTACCCCCTAAAGGGATTAAACCGACAGCGCATCATTTCCCTGTTTTCCCCGTTTTCGAGGATGCTGAGTATGTTGGTAATGTTGAAGATTACTTTCGGTCCTCACCAACCCCTCCGCAGGCCAAAACTCACCCCCAACAGGGGTGTTTTTTAATTTTTTATATTACCGGCAAAACGTCTGTTTTCGAGGATGCTGAACACGATGAAGGTGTTCAATATCACTTCCGCCTCCCACCTACCCCTTCACAGGTCAAAACTTCTTTCTAATATCGTGTTCAGCATCATCGAAAACAGACGTTTTGATATAAAAAATAAAAGACACCCTTGTCGGGGGTGAGTTTTGGCCTATGGAAGGGTTGGTGAGGATCGGAAGTAATCTTCAACACCACCATCGTTTTCAGCATCCTCGAAAACAGAGGGACATCCGTTTTGCCGCTGATATTAAAAAAAACGACCATTTCCGGAGAGTTTTGGTCTGAGGAGGGGTTGGTGGGGTGTCGGAAGTGATATTGAACACCGCCATCGTGTTCAGCATCCTCGAAAACGAGGGGAGGAGGTAGTCTCAATCCTGATGAATTTTGGTTCATATTTAATGGTTTTTTTCGACTAACAGACGCCTCTATAGCTGACAGCCTTTCCTTCGAACATCAAGTGGTTATAAGGTTTAAGGCACATTGCATGCGATCCGTAATAATACCGTCGTGTTTGCCTCTAACAACTATAACTAAATCGTCCCAGAGCCCAGAGCACGCAATCCTTTTCTCCACGACCACTACTGAATGTAGTTATTCTGAAACCACTTATAATAACAGAAAAGAAACATTCTCGCTCTTGAGATTGAAAGAAAATTCTGAAACTTTTGTCTCTTATGTATTTTATATGTATTACATTCTATCTCTAGAGCTAGAATCTGTATTCCGTGATTGTTTACAAAAATAAGGTTTGCCATGAATGTCAAATTAACTGTCAGTATTAGTTGACGTGGTCTTAATATTGGTTTGTAAAAACTTTTAATTTATTAAAAAGGAGAAGAAAATCAAACGAATCAGATGTAGAATTTGAAAATACTCCTCCAGAAATAAAAAAATATGCCGATAATATAACTCAAAATTTGCTACCGCAAAAATCCAAGCTGGAATATAAAAAATACTACCTACATAATGTTGAGAGATTCAGGTTTCATTTTACTATATTTAATTTCTACTTTCTGTGGCCGTGGAGAAAGTACAGTCTGTTACTCTGTTGGAATGAAAATCCGATACTCGTGGTTCCTCCACTCGTGTCGAATTCTCATTCCAACCTTGTTACAGAATATACTATTCTTTTGAGCTTCTCTAGGAGGTCGTCAACTACTAATGACCTCAGTAGAGGCGATAAAACTCCTCCTTGAGCACAGCCTTTTACAGTTTGTATATTAATCGATTGACTTCCGAGGTAGGTAATTATTTTCCTAGTATTTAGAATGGATTGAACCCATTTGATTATATGGGGTTGAATACCTTTTGCTGTCGCGACGGCGCTGATTGATTCAAAGGCACCCTCTATATCTATGAATAGACACAGCATCAAAATTTAATTAATTTTTAGGACCAAAATGGAAGAACCTTCGAGGAAAATTAACTCCTGCCTATTCCCCTGGAAAATTGAAATATATGTTCGGTACTATTGTCCAGTGTGGCCACCAGATGACTAAAAAACTACAAGAAATCGCTGAAAATGAGAGGAAGGTCGAAATAAAAGAAATTTTAGCTAGATACACGACAGACGTGATAGGGTCGTGCGCTTTCGGTTTGGAATGTCACTGTATGACAGATCCTAACGCGGAATTCAGGATAATGGGAAGAAGAGCGTTTACACAAAGCGTTGGAGATCTTTTGAAAATGGTATGTTTTATTTTTAATTATTTTTTGGTACGCAGTCTACAATATATGAGAAAAGGTACGACCATTGTATAAGGATATCATCTTTATACACAGTCATGTTGTAAACTTGGTGCGATCAGTGGTACAGGCCTGCATTTAAAAATATCTTAAAAAAATAACACTGAAATAAAGAATACCGTTAGCCTAGTGGAATAATGTAACGTTATGAATAACGTAACAGCGTTATTTTTTGTCTGTAGTTAGACCACTCACATTGCGCTTAAGTGTAGTAGACTATTACAGCTACAATCTGTGCCTGGCCGCAATTCCACAGAATCATACATACGATCAACAGATCCCTTGAAGAAAAAAAATATTGCCCCTCAGTATTCCTTGATATAAGTCAGGCCTTTGATAAGATGTGGCACGAAGGCCTCCTTTTTAAAATAAAACATTACCGTCCATCTTACTTCAAATTATTCAAGTCCGACTTAACAAGCAGAATCAATGGGGAAATCTCAAACACTTTCACGATCAAGTCTGGGGTACCTCAAGGCAGCGTTCTGGGGCCAATATTTTATTTACTATATAAAACGTCATAAAATACTTTAACAGGACCATTTGTGGATGATACAGTTATCTTATCCAGTCACGAAGATCCAGCAACCGCGACAGCTCACCTCCAACACCACTTAAACCTCTTAGAAGATTGGACGAGGATAACATTCAATTTGAGAAAGGACAAATGTTCATCAGTCACTATCAATAATGTAATACCAGAAACACATTCAGTCCGCTATCTTGGAATACACCTGGATCCAAAGCTTAACTGGAATATTGGTTACTAGGAAGAAAATCTAAATTGACAAATGGACAACAAGATCTTAATTTATAAGACTGTGATAAAACCCATATGGACATATGGCATAGAACTTTGGGGTTGTGCCAGTAAATCAAGTATTGCTATTCTCCAGAGGTCCTAATCTAAAATACTCCATGCAATGGTTAATGCACCTTGATATGTATCGAATGATACTCTCCACAAAGATCTCGGCTATCGTACATCACAGAAGAAATCCAGAAGCACAGGAGTAGATATCATGAACGACTAGAGGGACATAAGAATCCTCTAATACAACCATTACTAGAACCACAAAGAGAAAGACGACTCCCTATAGATCTTCACTGGAAGAGCCCTTATCGTGCCATTGATGAACTTGGAGATACTGAGTTCTATGACAGGCAATTAGCCTATAGAATACTTTTGATTCTGATTGCTGATTTATGTACAAATAAAAAAATCTTTCCCGATTCTGCCAAAATCTAGATTGTTTAAGACGTCTTCTTTGCTTTGCAACTTTTGACCAGCTGAGACGTGATTGATGTAGTGTGAATTCATTTTGTGATGGTTTTGATTTTGATGTAGAGAAATTAGGGATAGACGATACTATTAGGGATTTAACAGTGCGAGAATTTCTAAGTAACAAAGGAGGGTTAAGTAGCTGTGAGGGTTCCATGATGAAACACCATTTCTGGGACCTGAACCCTTCTGCGGAATAAGCACCAGTACAATACTTGATGAACTTGGAAAAGAAGTAAATAACAAAAGATCCCAATTCTGGATAGGACTGCAAGGAATGAGACAGGCCAAGACACTACTGGGAAACTATAAACAGAAGAGATCTGACGACTGCGCCAGTAAAAGTAAAAATAAGCTCAGAATACTAACGGGTATCCTAACAGGGCACTGCTAAAGAAACTCTGATTAGTAGACAAAGAAGAATGCAGATTCTGCGAGGAAGAGGAGGAAACCTCTATCCATATTCTCTCAGAATGCATTACCCTGCAAAATCCAAGGGTACGATACCTCAGAGAATATCATATAGAAGAGGAAGATCTACCTAACCTGAAGCCTACCGACATCCTGAACTTTTTGAAAGCAATAGGACTGGAGGAACTGCTCTAATCGTTGAGACATCCAACGATTGGGCAGCAGTAGGGGCACAATAAATCTTATAGGTCGCAGTGTATCGACACCCCCATCACAGATAGATAGGTAGAGGGTTCCATAGTTTCATAACTAACAAGGGAGTTGTACGGACCCAAGATACCTTTTGGTATTTTCAAGGAGGCGTAGATACATCAGGAAAATACAGTTTGAACGAGATATAGAAAAGGCCGACAAAAACCTACCGCATTTCGCAGGAATCAGAGCTGAATCTTCCACCATTTTTACCATTGAATTCAGAGTTGTCAGTTATATGTCAAATTTGATAGTGCCTTTCTTTGGTTTTATATTATTTTTTGAGTAACCGTTTACTTTTGTCATTTCCATATTTTAAATTCAATTAGTAATGTGTTCATTGCAATTTAAGTTTTTTTTAATATTCATTAAATATTACTTTTTCATTGTATTTTGAATTTTATTATTTATTAGTTAAAAGGGAGCTAACTACGTGGTTTTATATTTTATCTTCCGTAACATAAATATCTTTTGAAACATTAACGTCAATTGTAAATGCCCAATCTGGGTTGTACAATTTACTTGTTACAACAATTACCTCGACCACGTCACAAAAGTCTAAAAACAGACGTAGGTAGTTAATAATTGAATTAGGAGATGATTCTAATGACGAAGTGAACTTATGTATGGGTTGCAAATAAAATGAACCACCGAAAAATGTATGATTGTTTTTTATCGCTGTGTCTAGGTGCACGCTAACTTGTCCAAATTAAAAAACTTAGGTACACGCTAAAACGTCATCACTGGCTATGACGTAGTCTTTAAGCGTGCACCGATTTACCGCGCACGTTAAATAAATTACATTCAGTATAAATGTTAAAACGTGAATGTTCGTTTGTGTTGATTTTTTTCTTATGTGAATATAATGATAAATACAAATTATGGATGTGTTCAGGTGTTTAGTTCCTTTGAGGAATTTCAAAACGGTTTGAGGCAATATGAAATGAAAAACAAACTAGAAAAGTTTCAAAACTAGATGACAAATTAAAGTATTATGATGCACATTATAACTGCATACACGGCCGGAAATTGAGACTGAGAGGAAAGGGATTAAGGAAAACTAGGTGGGTATTGGTAGCAGCTGTATTTTGAAACATTTTCCTACTATTTTGAACGATGCTTAGGCCTACCTCAGACGAGACACTCGGTGACTGGACACCGACTCACCATTGCACTAAGACGGCATTCTGTGTCAGGAGCCACTGAAAGTGTCTAGCTCAGAAGTGGAAAACTAAAGTGAGGGGAAAAAAGAACAAACTTGCGCAATCGATAAATTAGTGAATTAATGTTAAATACAATTTTTCATGAAAATTACGATTTTCACCACAAAAATCGTACATTTCTAAATTTTTTTAAAATATAACCGAAAAAAGTATTACGTAAAAATTGATATGAACTAATTGTATGGCCTTGAGCTAACAATTAAAATGATTTTTTTTTTATTTTTCTATGATTAATACGAAGTAAGATATGACAATTCAAAAATGGGTGTTTAAAGAAACTAGCGTAAATATCGGGAAAAATATGGCTTCCACAAAAAAAATGTATATCACATCATAATGAGAGAACAACATTGGGAACATTTTGAGACCATCCAGAACCGTTTAACATAAACAGAAAAAAAGTTCTGGACAAAATAAATTTTTTTCAAATTTTTTTACGCCATCTAATTTGTGGTGAAAATGATAATTTTCTACGCCCTATAACTCGGAAGGGGTTTATTTTAATGAAAAATTGTATTTACATTAATTCATTAAAGAAGTCTAATTTCCCGATTGCGCAAGTTTTTTTTTCACTCACTTTTAATAATTATTAGTTATTGTTATTGTTTAATTTCGTGCACGATGTTAATTTTGTATGAAATTAAAGGTGCACGTTAAAAGACTAGGTCATGGGAAGTGATGATGTTTTAGCGTGTACCTAAGTTTTTTATTTTGTACACGTTAGCGTGCACCTAGACACAGCGTTTTTTTATTATACTCTATATATACCCACGACTATTCCCTCGTTCTCTTGTGCCTAAACGGTACAAGATATCAGTTTAATCTTTTGGTGACATATGTAAATTGATAAGGACTATTTGTTTAAATTATTTTCAATTATACAGGGCACTTCAGAAAATTGTAATTTATCAAAGTTAAGTTTTTTAAAATATAACACACTGCATTTTATGTTAAAGTTAAAGTTTGTAGCAGTTCTTCAAATGCTCTTTTGTCTGGATGTGGTCGATCGGGATACTTTTCTGCGTACACCCTTGACGCTAACAAACAATTTCTAAAACGTTCATTAGGGATAAACGCCATATCCATTCTTTCTTCTTGAGTTTCATTTTGTTAGTCTTGAATGATGATAGCACCATTAAAAATAAATTAAGGTTAAGGACATCCGATAACTAGATGAATCAGATAATATCTTACTTTTAGACTCATAGAAATTTTAGAGAAAAATCTTAATAACATTTTAATCGTTAATTTTATACATATGCATTACTCACAGTTTTTGATAGAAAATGAAAAACTAATTCACATAGAATACAAATATATAGGGTGATCCATTTCAGTTAAGTGATTTTTTTCATATTTGGAAAATATAAAATATGAATCCTTTTTCTAAACACCATGTGCAAATTGTCGTCGAAATCCTACATAGTGCAAATGAAAGCCCTAAAAGTTAGAATAAATCGATATAAATTTGTGTGGTTTCTGTTATATATTTTAATAGGGAATCCAATAAAACGCTGACTTTTTACACACTTAAATCTTTATTAACTACCTCAATGGCGAGAGTCCCCTCTCTCTCTCTCTTTTAATACCAGTGTCGCCAACATTCCTTCTATGAATTCCTACTTATGGAAGTGGCTACACTTCCATAGGTAGGTTACATATACTACATTCCCCCCATTGGTCAGAACTAAAAGGTGGTCCATTGTCTGACACTAATTCAATGGGTAACCCGAAGGTAGAAAAATTTCTTTTAATTTTAAAATAGTTTCATTTGCAGTGGTTCCCTCATCCATAAGTTTTACTTCTATCCACTTACTTTTCTGATCGACTAAAATTAAAAATGTATATTTGAATTTGTAAAAGAAATCAATATGACATCTATAAAAGTTGACCGGTGCCATTGGCCAAGAAACTAATGTTTCCCTATTTGAAAAATTCTGGGTTTGTTGGCAAATTTCACATGATGCAATGAACTTTTCAATATCATTGTCAATTCCAATCCACCAACAGTATCCCCTTAGCAGCATCTTATTTCGGACAACCCCAAGGTGTTGTTCATGAAATAAATTTAAGACTTCCTGTTGCAACGACCCAGGAATAACCACTTTGTTACCCAACAAAATACAATTATTTTCCAATGACAAATCATACCTTTTTTTCCAAAATGGTTTTAATATTTCATCTGTGATAGCTGTAGGCCAACCAGTCATTGTTAGTTCATATACTCTATTCAACACAGGGTCATGTTTTGTGGCAAATGCTATATCTGATGCACATAAGGGCATACTATTTGTAACATTAAATGAATAAATTGAACTTGAAATTTTGGTGTCCTCTGATACTGGTAAGCGTGATAAACTGTCAGCATTTGCTATTAGTGATCCTTTTCGGTACTCAATGTCATAATTATATGCTGACAATATGATAACCCATCTGGTTATTCGTGCCACAGCTTTGACGGGTATACCCTTGTGACTACCAAATATAAATTTTAATGGTTGGTGATCACTGACCAACGTGAATTTTCTACCAAATATATATTTGTAAAATTTGTTCACTCCAAACATGATAGCGAGCGCCTCTCTCTCTATATTTGAATATTGCTTTTCAGCTTTTGATAATGTGGCTGAAGCAAACAGTACCGGTTTTTCGACTCCATCAATTCGATGGCTCAGCACCGCGCCAACCCCATATCCGCTTGAGTCACATGTTATGAAAATAGGTAAAGTAGGGTCATAGAATGTAAGTACCTCATCTGAGGTAATAAGTGTTTTACTGAACTGAAAACATTTCTCACATTCCTCAGACCAATTAAAAGCAATATCATTTTGACACAAATCAAAAAGAGGTTTTAACTTAGTTGATAGCATAGGTATGAAATTTCTATAAACCCAATATAAGATCTCAATTGGGTTATGTTTTCAGGAGAAGGTGCACTTTCAATGCACTCTATTTTCTGTTTAGTAGGGTGAATACCCTGACCATCAATAATATGGCCTAGAAACTGTACGGACGGCTTGAAAAACAAACATTTTTTTACATTGACTCTAACATTATATTCCCTTAGTCTGCTTAACACATTTATTACATTTTGGTGACATTCTTCTAACGTTTTTCCATGAATAAAAATGTCATCCAAATAAACTTTTACCTTTGGTAAACCTGCTAAAATGGTTTCCATTACTGACTGAAATATTGCGGGAGCAGAACTAACTCCATAAGTTAACCTATTAAACCTAAACAGACCTAAATGGGTATTGATTGTAAAAAGTTCTTTAGAAGTGTCATTAATTAAGAGTTGTTGGTAGGCACTTTTTAAATCAAGCACCGTAAAGCACTTGCTACTGCTAAGGCTGGCAAATATATCATTAGGTAATGGCAGAATACAGTGGTCAGTATCTATAACTGTATTTAAGGACGTTTTAAAATCAACACAAATACGAATCTCTGACAAGTCCTTTTTTGGTACCACTACAATGGGACTGGCCCAACTACTACTCGTAACTTTTGACAATATACCTGATCCTACCATTTTCATTAACTCAGATTCGACTTTTCCTTTCAACGCATATGGCATTTCGTAAGCCCTTTGAAATATAGGTTTTGCTCCCTCTTTTAATCTGATATCGACTTTGTACCCTTTAATGTAAGAATTTGGTTCATCTTTAAAGACTTCTTCAAAATTACATTTTACCTGTGAGGTTAGTTTTCCATATCTTTCTAAAACCTTAGACTCAACTTGACTTGTTTCACCAACTTGACTTTGACTACTTGCCTGACAAACTTGACTTTGACTTTGTTTACTGACTTGACTTTGTTTATTGACTTGATTTTGACTTTGTTTACTGACTTGACTTTGACTACTTGTCTGACAAACTTGACTTTGACTTTGTTACACAGAACTAGACTTGACTGAATGTATATCGTTAACATTTATAGAATTATAACAATAATTAGTATCCAATAAATAATTTTTCCAATTTGGTTTTAATGCTGTCAACCAATTTCGACCTAATAATGGGGTGAATATATTATTGCTACCCAATACTACTAAAGGTAGTGTGTACGTTTTATCTCTATACTTTACATCTACTACAATTTGACCAATAATTGACACATTTTCCCCCGTTACGACTTTTAACTTAAATTTGACAGGTTGTAAAGCAATATTAAAAAAATAATCATTATAATCTTTTTCATGGATAACTGATCTCCACGCCCCTGTATCTATTTCCATAGATAATAATTTATTAGTTACTAATAGTTTTACTTTTAGACTATCCTCATTTTTACTACATAAAAAATTTAAATGATACAGCTCAGCCGCTTCATCTAAAAAACCCAACTCTAATGAATCTTCTTCTTCATTCGTACTTTCGTTTTCCTCTTCTTCGAGCGTATGGACTTTATTCTTACATAATACTGATCTAGCTGTATGCCCCATGCGGTTGCAAGCATAACACTTCCCATTAACAGCTGGACATCGGTTGTTATCTTGATGTATCCTTAGGCATCTTTTACAACTTGACTTATTTACCTGACTTGGGCTCGCTGCCTGATAATTGGAATAAGGACGGCTCTTATAGGACTGCTGGTAACTTTGACTGATTTGAGAATGACTTCTATTATTTACTCTTGCTTTCTGTAACTTATTCACGGACATACCTTCTTGCGCCATTACTTTTGCTTGTCCCTCTGCCAACTCCACGGCCAGTGCTGTTTGGTAAGCTTTGTCATAAGTAAGACCATCTTCTGTTAGTAGCCTCTGTCTTGTGGTCTCAGAACGTAACCCACATACAAATCTATCACGTAAGGCTTCATTTAGAAAAGCCCCAAACTGACAGTGCCCTGATAATCTCTTCAATTTTTCTGCATAATCTTTAATATTTTCTGAATTTTCTTGACTTGAGTTATAAAAATTGTATCTCTCTACAATTATCAGACGCTTCGGACAGTAGTGTTCACGCAAGGCATGTTTAAGTTCTTCATAAGACTTGCTAGCTACACAAGCCGGTGCTAAAATATTCTTCAACACTCTGTAGGTTTCTCCTCCTATTAATGTTAAGAATAATGGGACTTTTTTGTCATTTTCGACTACATTACACAAGAACAATTGTTCTAATCGTTCAATATATGTTGAAACATCGGATTCCCGCGGGTTGAACGGCTCAATGGTTCCTATTAACGCCATTTTACTCTCAAATTTCTTCGACTTCGACTTAATTTGGACTTAACACTCGTCTACCGTTGTGTCCGTTGTGAGTTCGACACTCCTCGTCGCCAAATATGTTATATATTTTAATAGGGAATCCAATAAAACGCTGACTTTTTACACACTTAAATCTTTATTAACTACCTCAATGGCGAGAGTCCCCTCTCTCTCTCTTTTAATACCAGTGTCGCCAACATTCCTTCTATGAATTCCTACTTATGGAAGTGGCTACACTTCCATAGGTAGGTTACATATACTACAGTTTCCGTGTTTTTAGTCCTTGTTTAAATTGAACATTTTTCTTAAAATAACCTAACTTTGAGCAATTAAAATTTTCTGGACCACCCTGTATAATTGCAAACAATTTAAACAAATAGTTCTTATCAATTTACACATGTCACCAAAAAATTAAGCTGATATCTTGTACCAGAGAACGAAGGAATAGTCGTGAGTCACCCTGTATCTTTAGCGGGTGTTCTGTTTTTTTAAGAACAGTAAAAATGTCTGCGGAAGGTTTGAAATAGAGCAAAAAACTTTTCAAATTCATGTTAGCCTAGCAGTAATAACTTCTCTCGGGAAATGCAAAAAAAAAAGACCTTCATGCCATCATGCCAATAACATAAATTTCTCCATTTCGACGGGATATTAGCGGAAAATTCCTCAATTTTTCAGTCGGTATCGATATGGTGAATTATTCCAAACAATATGGCTGTCAGATTCCGCCGATAAATCTCTAAACCTGAACATTGTGTACCGATAAAAGAATTATACTCGACATAAAAAATAAAAATCAAAAAGTAACGTGAATATATTGACAAAAATTTAAATCCATTGGTAATGGCAAATATGTGAACCGGAAAATACAAATACATAAGGGAATACATCAATGACGAATTTTTATTTTGTACTAGGAACACCAAAAAGTTGGCCAAAATTATTTTTTGAATAGAAATTGCTTAAAACTCTTTTATTCAGTTCACAAACAATGTAGATGGCAAAAATAACGGGAATTTCGTTTTAAAAATAATACGAAATTGTTTCCATGAATACGTATTTATGATATCACAGGTTATTACAGAAAAATATTATTCAGGTGATGAAGTCCATATTTCATCATCTGATGAATCTTTATCATGAAGAGCAGCAGTTTCTTCATCAGACGGAGCTTCTTGAGATATATTAATTTCTACGGAAAGAAACATTTCTATTGCTTCTTTCAGAAAGGGCTTTGTCTTCTTCTTCGGATTGGTACTTGGCAGTCCGGACCAATCCGGACCTGGTTTTTATTATGGTATTTAGAGAAACCCTTCAACCATAACCTTTTATGGAAATGAAGGCCGGGACGAACCCTGAAGTATATTAAATCACTTCGAGTCCATAATGTTTTATGACAACCGATATGACAAATAACCATAATTTTGGAGGGCATATTTTTATCAAGAACTCAATGGATTGTCACTTAATAATAGTCGAAGGTAATATCCCAAGACTATGACAAATAGCCGACTATTATTTTCTGCCTAATTCTATCGAGAGTATCTTGTATTTTGAGACAATTTGATGAGACCATATGAACATTTAATAATCTGAATAACTCCCGACAGCTTTAGCTCGAGGGAGTTATTCTTTGATTATTAAACTTCATATGGTCGAATTGAATTAAAGAAAAGATGAATTAAAGAAAATAATAGTCTCTATTTGTCATAGTCGAGTGATATTCAGGAAGATTATTTCATGAACCCCACAAAATCATTCGCTAAGATTGTCTCCAAACAGACTCCTTTCTCTTTTGCTTATATTTTCACACTGATTTCCGTAGTGGAACATGAACGAAAATGAGACATTTTCAATTTTAAGTGAATGTTACGTCAAATTTTGACACTTAATAGCAAACAATATACAATCGACTAAAATAGCCGCTGATATTTTTTATTTACCTAAATATCCGATCATATTGCATATCATGTGACTAAATTCACGACTTTTCATTGGCGCAGCCATGTGTGAATGAAATAATCAATGCCATTGAACGGTCCATAATGCAATATTTAACTATTTGTTGAGAATATCCTGGAAAAACACTTTGAAATGGTTTCTGTTTGATAATGCCCAAAACAATATCTCGTTCACCAAAGAACTATCTAATTCCGCCTGAACTGTTACATCACTGTCAGCGCGAAAGACAAAACAATTGCAGCATTTCATGGTGCGTATACTGGGCTTCGCCATAAAAAGATTGATTTAGTTTTACGGCGGATTTGAATAAATCGAATTTTGGCCACCTTTATAAATAAATACCCCACGTGCATCGGTTTCAGTTAGTTTTACCGCAAATATTTTCAGTAGTAGAGAATTAGACGACTGCCTAGGTTATAGACCAGTGCCGATAATTTTTGAAACCAAATAAAATAATAGTAGGATGAAACTCATTGGAAAAGGAAGAGAGTATGACAAAAATGATAGAAAAAATAATTTACGGGCGATCTGTGGTTGGGAAGTGGAAGGGGGGAGTTTTTAAGGGTAGAAAACTGTTTATCTCGATTTCCGGCAAAACTACAAGTCCTATGGAAAAAAGTTAAATAGCAAAGTTGTAGGTAATAAAAAGATCTACAACTTTTGTATTTACACTTTTTTCACATAACCTCAAAATGTATGTGAAAAATTCAAATAACCAAGTTTTTGGTTTTTTATTTTTATCTTTTATAAAAAAAATTTTTTTTCACGAAATTTGGTGAAAACTTACCTTTTTATGTCCCAAACATACTGTAATTTTTTTGTTTTAAAATATTTATTTTTTTAACCTTATTTCTCGAAAAATGCAAATAAGAAACGAAAAAACTCGAATCCGAATTTTTTTTTTTAAATCATGTACGATTTTGAGCTATTTATTAAAATGTATACTTTAATTACTCGAAAAACGTAAGATACCATGTTACATTCCATGTTTTTCGAGTAATTAAAGTATACATTTTAATAAATAGCTCAACATTGTACGTGATATTTAAAAGAAAATTTCGGATTCGAGTTTTTTCGTTTGTTTCTTTGCAATTTTTGAGAACATTTACCATAGTAATGTATATTTTTTTACACCATCAAAAAGTAGAGATTTCAACGAACAAAAAGTCCACCGAGTTTTTTAAAAAAGCAGATATTTTAACGTGAGAATTTTCGATTGAAAATTAGACTGCTTTTTCGATATTAAGTCAAAACAAGGTTAAAAAAATAAATATTTTAAAACAAAAAAATTACAATGTGTTTGGGACATAAAAAGGTAAGTTTTCACAAAATTTCGTGAAAAAAATTTTTTTTCGTAAAAGATAAAAATAAAAAACCAAAAACTTGGTTCTTTGAATTTTTCACATACATTTTGAGAGGTTATGAGAAAAAAGTGTAAATACAAAAGTTGTAGACCTTTTTATTACCTACAACTTTGCCATTTAACTTTTTTCCATATGACTTGTAGTTTTGCCGGAAATCGAGATAAACATCTACCCCTTCCCAACCTCAGATCGCCCGTAAATTATTTTTCCTATCATTTTTGTCATATTCTCTTCCTTTTCCAATGAGTTTCATCCTACTATTATTTTATTTCACTTTTTACCATTTTCAAAGGCATCTGCACTGGTCTATTAAGGAAAAAGACAACTTTATTTGGGTCCGCAGTCGTGAGGTAGAACGAAAAGTGAAACTCTTTTATTTATTCAAGATTTCGAGACTTTATTGGGTCTTTATCAGAAACTGACAGTGAGGTTAGGTTCTAATAAATTATTTCACAAATTTTCGCGCCATTTCGACTTGGGAGGGGGCTGAAAATGGACCCTAAAGTCAGAAAAAATGGTTTCCCGCTAATATCTGCCAAAATATACAAATTAGACAATTTTTGTTTAGATAAAAAATGAAGATCTTATCATTATCTACAAAAATGGTCCATATCATTTTTTTTCGGCAATTCGATAGTATTCAAGATAACCGGACCCAAAAGTCCCCTCATTTCAGCGGCTGCTCTGCCTCTATAGGAATGCTGCTGTTAACTTGTAAACGGGCGGACGAATTGTTTCAGAACTCGGGCAAAAATTGATATTTTTCGATGATTCAAAGTTCATTGCAATGGGAAAACCCATAGGTATCGATCCATGTGCCTTGAAACCCGTTCTTTCCTGTCGAGAACGTTGAAAAAAGTGGTCAAAGTTTATGTTTTCCCATTTTAGTAATTCATTCATATTATTTTAATACTTTTTTATACCATTTTTTTTTAAATGGGATCTTGAGATATCTCGAATGATCTCAAATTTTTATTCAGTATCTTTCTGGTGTTTTAATAAAAAATTGATTTGTTTATTTGCATTTTTCAGACGTTTTCGGAGTTCTAGAAATCTTCGAAACAAGCACGAATTAAAAACTCATATTACATTATATTGTTATTCAATGCACACCATTTTAAAGCTTACAGTGTCTACTTTTCGAATGTATTTTTTTATTTCGAATAAAGTGTCTCCATTTTCCAGAAATCGGGAAAATTGATCACACCGGTGAAAACCGGACTTTTTTTTAAATACTTCTTGTTCCGTGCTGTTCATTTTTTGAGGATTAATACCCAGACCGAAGTGAAGCTTATATTCTGACCTTTCCGTTTATATCACTTGATCCCTATATTCGAGCGCGGTTATTAAATGTTCGTTAGAATTATGTCCCCAATTTTTACGCTATCCGCCTGTGATCCATGATATTCCACATAACCTAACCACGTGTACCCACGCGCCCACATTAGTCGTCTGGTTTTTGGAGTCGTTGGCTTGCCTGTATTATTGAAATATTGATAGTATTTTATCAAAGGTAATAAATACCACGAGTCCTGCAAATTTTATCGATTAAATTTTTGGTTTTCACGAAAACGGCTTTATTTGGAAAAACCACGTGATTTTATCGCAAATCAGTTTGTTTGAGTTTTTTTTGTCTGAAATAAAGGCGTTTGAGTAGGGATACCAAAAATTTAATCTATAAAATTTGAGAGGACGTGTGGTATTTGGAAGTATTATTTTTTGAATCCTTTTGTATTAAAAACAGAATATAGTCATTTATGCAAAAGACACTTTACACACAAATGTTCATTATTTTCTTTATCAATTTAAATTGAAACATGAAAAAATATTGAGCTGTTATAGTTTTAAATACAGGGCATACGTGATTGCGTTTGGCTTAATTCGGCTAGAGAGTTTTACATTTGTCAGTTTTAAAGAGATTTATGGATTTTTAAGGATTTGGGTATTCAAAAACTGATGTTGTGTGTGTGAATAAACGAATAAACAGGTTAGTTTACAAATAAAATTTGAAATTTGTATATTAACATAGATTTGCAATACATTTTAGTATAATAATAATTGATAATGCTAAATAAAATTTTGCCAAAAACGCAGAATATATAAAGGACTTTCTCGGGTAAATATTCATCACACTTTAAAACTAGTAACCCACTATTAGGCAAAGCGCCAGGATTTGAGACTGCCACATGAAAAAATAAATTTTTGCAATTTTCTGATAAATTTGTAACCCAAATTACACAGAACATTCGCTAATACAATTTAGAGACCCCAAGCGCTACTTTACAGAAAAAAATCACGTGAAATCCGCCAATAATTGTCGAAAAATCGATTGGTGCCCAGATTTTCATTCATAGGCCCCATAATTTAGCGAGCAGTGGTATGCCGCTGGCGCCATCTACAATTGGTCTCCAAAGTCCAAGAAATGAAAATCAATGTATTCCCAACTCCCTCGAGCGGAAATTCAGTGAGAAACTAACATCTATGCAGTGAAAAAATTTGGGATTTTTCGAAAGCCGTTTTTGCAGAAAATATTCGTGTTGCGAAAAAAATTTTTGTAGATAATGATACGATCTTCATTTTTTATCCAAACAAAAATTGTCTAATTTGTATATTTTGTCAGATATTGGCGGGAAACCATTTTTTCAGACTTTAGGGGCCATTTTCAGCCCTCTCCCAAGTCGGAATCGTGGTGAAATTTTTCGCCCTTGGAAGCAACCGTCAAGACCTAAGAATTATTAAGCCACAAAGGAGATCTGGACCGACTTATCTACAGCTTTGCATATTTCAGGTTTTTCAGTCTTCAGTTACTGGACTATGTAATGGGTTAAGATAAAAAAATTTTCTCTACTATTGTTTTTCCAAAAATGGCGGCCAATTCAATTTTTTTCGAAAAATTCCGATTTTGGCTGGACAAATACATGTTTTATTTTTAAGAAAATTCGAGGAGTCTTTGGTTATTTATTGCCAATTCAGTAAAAAAAAAATAATGTGCGCGAATTCGTTTTTTGATGTTAGGATACATTTTTAAAAAAACCCTACTATACGGATCGATACTCTACTTCATCACGGTCCTTTTAATTTATTTTTTATTTTTCCACAACTCTTAGAACCGGAGATATTTAAAAAATAGTGAAGCAATCTTTGGCACATATCTCGCGTAGCTCCAGCCCAAATTTATTAAAAAAAAAATTTTTCACTTAGCTCCACTAAAATATGTAAATAACTAATACTGAATTAGTTATTAATAAAAGATTGCAGTCCAAGTCGAAGTTTCACAAAAATCGCTGTATGTTACTTTTAAAATAACGAATTGAACTAGATTAAAACATACAGAATACAAAATAAACAAAGCATACCTGCATGGGAGCCAACGTTTGTGCCAACAGCATTCGTCCAATATGTGTATCGACAAAATAGCGGTGGAGCCAATGTTTTTAGGTCTCGCGCCAACGTTAGAAGTTGGCCGTCCCTTGTCGGTTTTTCGACAACACATCAAAGGGATTGACCCCAATATTTGCCGACCACACATTGGCGCGGGTAGGACCGCAGTGTGAAATTATTGTTCGAATGGTGAAAATAATTTAAGGTTTATAAAAAACGGTATGGGATAATGAAAAGGTGCTGGAATTTTTGGAGCTTTATCAAGCAGAACCAAAATTATCATTACGGCAGTCGCACCCACAGCAATTTCTTGGTCAGACATATTCGTTGGGTCTGTCAAGAACGAACTGACATAGCCCCAATACCCCCACCCCCCATATGTGGATGATTTTACAGAATTTACAGAATAATACCGCCGCCGACGTTAGCGCCAACGTTGGTTCCCATGTGTGGAGCCGGCGACAGCGTTATGCTTTGCCATGGAGAAATAATTTGGTTGCATCGTATCTATCCTGCAATTCCTACAGGGAATATCACTGCGCAGAAAATTTAATTTACCAAGGGGAAATTTTGTCATCAGAAAATCATCTATAACTTTCTTCGAAACAATCATACAATTTGGGGATCATTTTCATTCGATTTCTTCTTTACCGGTTTCTATTCGTTCCTCTTGCATTTCTAAATCATTTAGTCATCCTTCCAAAGGTCTTTAAAATATTTCTGTATCTCCTTATCATTTCTTTCTCTCTTACGTATTTTCTTCGTTTGTTAGACTGGATATTAAATATTTTATTTTTATTTTTATTTTTGCAGATTATAATCCGAAGTTATCCACGTATAGCTAGACTTTTGAGAATAGGTGTTTTCTCTAGTAGTGTTACAAGTTTTTTCAATAAAGTTGTAAGAGAAACAATAGAGTATCGTGAAACAAATAACGTTACGAGACCAGATTTTTTACAACTTCTCGTACAACTCAGAAAAAATGGACAATTAGAGGAAGAGACTGATGAATCAAAAAAGGTACAATACAAAATAACTTTTCTTATGAAAAATATCAATCATAGTTGGGAATCTGAGGCCTTCTAGGAAGCGTTTTAAAGATGCTTTATACAATTTTTAGATGTGCTGCCATCTATGATTAGAAGAGAGTATTGACAATTATTAAAAGCAAAAAATTCCCGGTGTATTGGGGTTGCATACACAATTTGCATTGTGTGTTGCAAAGCTTTTATTTGACTGATTCTAGTCAAAATGTCACTCTCTTCTTTCGTATCCCTTTCAGAGATTAATACAAAGTTAGAAAACGAGTAAGGAATTTAGTTTATCAGATTCGACATCCTAAGACCGGTTTCTGCCTTTCGGCTTCGTCAGTTAGGCTTTTCGAATCCAATAAATAAAATTCCAAACTTTGTGAAAGGGATACGAAAGAAGAGAGTGACATTTTGACTAGAATCAGTCAAATAAAAGCTTTGCAACACACAATGCAAATTGTGTATGCAACCCCAATACACCGGGAATTTTTTGCTTTTAATAATTGTCAATACTCTCTTCTAATCATAGACGGCAGCACATCTAAAAATTTTATCTTATAGCGGATATAGCTACTGACTTGTACGAGTTTGGAATTTTATTTATTGGATTCGAAAAGCCTAACTGACGAAGCCGAAAGGCAGAAACCGGTCTTAGGATGTCGAATCTGATAAACTAAATTCCTTACTCGTTTTCTATGCTTTATACAACTTGCGAACATCCACCTAAAAAACATGAAATCCTGCCGGATTCGAATTTTTTGTTCGCCCTTTGATCCGGAATTGCGAAATGTGTCAAAACATGACATTTTTGAAAAAACTGAAAATTTTCCTTAAAATAATATTTATTGCAAACTAGTGCTTAACTTTGTTAATTGGTGTCCGATCGTTATGAATTTTGGATATGATATTTTTCAGTACTTCCCTCAACTTAACAATAAAAAATGTAGAACATCAAATAAAAGCTGCGTTATTTTTTTTTCGCTAGATGACACAAAATATCTTCATTTTGCAGAGTAAAATGGTGAGTAGAGAAAACTTTTTTATCTTTAGAGATAGTTAACTAGTATAAGCGAGAAAAATGTTGCCAATAGAGCAAGGAAACTTTTTTACTTTAACTTTTTTTTCATACGACATTTAGTTTGGGTTGTGTACTTTTTTAAAACCGAAGGAAATTGAATCGGCGCGTCGTATCTCTTGGCTTTACCACTGTGGATGCGAATAAAGTGATCAGTGTGTCAAAGAGAGTAAACACCACAGCCTTCTTCATACGCACTACAATATTATTATGACACTATAGGAGGTATAGTGCGATTTGTGAGATTGAGAAATGATAGGAATAATAATAATAATTTTTTTACAAGCATAAAACAATATTATTATTATCTAATTAAAATATTTATTTTACAATGCATTTTCCCTCGCACTGGAAACTTATATTGCATCTTATATTTGCTTTCAGGCATTTGCACTTGTTACCACAGATAAATAATTTAACATTTGCAAAATGGAGTAATTTTTAAAAATATTTTGAGAAAAGGAAACAAATCTGAATTCTATAAGGCTGTCTTAAGAGAAATTAAAGATGTACCTGTTGAGCTTTCCTGCATACCAATAAAAGAAATCGACACTTTTAACACAGCTTATATAAAAATATGATGGCACTTATTCAGCGGTATCAGAATTTTAATAGCATCAAGTTTCGAGAATTATTTTTAAAATACGTGTCTTTACTATTAAAGTTAAAGGCTCAGATCTGTGGTACAATAGTACGCATTGGTGATCGTTACGATTTTGAAGAAAGCTTAAAGCAAACAGAAAGATATAGAAGGTCGAAAAATTGTCATTTTGAAACATGCGAAATATAAGACGAACTTGATATACCTGATTGGAAGAAATTTATATCAAATCCTTACAATAAAAAGAACCTCTTGGCATATTTAGCACAAAAACGAGTTTTTAATAATGACCTTTTGTTAGGGATTTGCCGCCGACGGAGGATTCTTTTATTTTTCATGTGAGAAGAGCATTTTTACAATGCGCAATTTTCAAAACGGCATACAGGGTGACACAGCAACCATGTAACAGGCTACAGTATCTGTGTTTCTCAAGATAAAATTATAAAATTTTAGGGTATTAAATGGGACCTTAGTGGCCTCATTTTTGTCAGTTTGTTTCAATTTTACCACTTCCGGTTTTACCGGAAGTTTTGCCAACTTTTGAATTTTAAACGGGACACTCTGTAGATTATTACATTTTTGGAATCTACATGACAACCTGATTTCATCGATGTATCATACTTAGTATCTCAAGTGAATACTTAAGGAGCTACACACAAAAATACGAAAAATCAAAATTGGCTTAAATAACATACCAAAGAAATAAACAACGGGAAAAAACGGCACTAACTTAAATATTACATTAAATTATTTAATGTAATTCAAAAAATTTATAAATTTAATACAACATAACTGAATTGTACGATTTTTTATTTTTTTTTTAATTTAACCCATTTCCCCCCCTGTTTTCATACCTTATTTAAATTGCAACCCTTGTTTTTTTTTCTTCCTAAAACAATAAACGCATTCTATTCTAATTAAGTGGATAATTTTAAATTACATTTTTTGTACATTTCTTAGTTAATGTTCTCAAATGAGAAAACAATCATACTTTAAAGCAATACATTAAATAATTTTTTATTATTATCAAGGCGGCGGTGACTATGACATTATTTAGGTGACGGTGAATTTGACAGTTAGCTGGTGATTTAAACTGCAAAATAAAGTAAATGATCTAAAATCGTTTTTGATAAAAATGTATACTCGTAATGAACAAATAGACATGTTACTAATATTTGGTGAATGTCGAAAAAATTCAAGGGCTGCTGCTGAGTTGTATAGAAATAGATTTCCCAACAGGAATCATCCAAGTAACAATTATTTCTGGAAACTTGAAACTCAGTTAAGAAGGGAACCGATTGCTGAAAATGACGAATCTATAATAAGTGAAGAAGTTGAGACAAATGTACTTGCATATGTAAATTATGACCCAACATCTAACTTGAGAGAAATAGAAAGACAGTTTGATGTAAGCAGGGAATCTGTTAGAAGAATTTAAAAAAAATATAAATATAAATAAATCTTTCAAGTATCAAATTCATCAAGAGTTGTATGAAAACGATTTTTCTAGAAGAATTACATATTGTACTTGGCTTTTAAAATGATTACAATTTAAACAATAACTTTTATCACTCCATTTTATTTACTGACGAGTCTAGATTTACGTATTTAGGAATATTTAATAAAAATAAAACAAGGTATTGGAGCTATCCACGACTAATAAGACAAGGACATCAACAAGTAAGATTTGGATTTAATGTCTGGTTGGGCATATTAGAGGGAAGAATTTTTGGTCCCATTATATTTGATGAAGCTTTAACAGGACAAAGATATTTATAATTTTTACAAAATGAAATTGAGAATATTTTCGACGATTTTCCAAATGAAGTAAATGAAAGAGTTACCTTTCAACAAGATGGGGCTGGCCCTCATAATTTTGGTCTGGTTCAAAATTATTTACATTTTCGATTTGGAAATAGATGGATCGGAAATAATGGTCCTATCAGATGGCCAGCAAGATCACCTGATCTTACGCCAATGGACATGAATTTTATTTGGGGACATTTAAAAAATATTGTTTATAAAAGGAGAACAATTGGAAATTTCTGTTCGAGATGCTATTAACAGCATAACAGCAGATCAAATAAATCGAGCCTATGAGACAACTGTTAGTAGAGCAAGACTGTGTGTCGAAAATAATGGACAACATTTTGAAAATTTGATTTAGTTTGTAAATATTTTTTTTTGTGTTTTTAAGGATTAGTATTTTTTTTATTAAAATTGTCAAATGAAGAATAAATATTATTTATTGTTTATTTGGTATGTTATTTGAGCAAATTTTGATTTTTCGTATGTAAACGTATGTAAATTCACCGTCACCTAAATAAGTCAAAATAATGTCATAGTCACCGCCGCGCCGCCTTGATAATATTAAAAAATTATTTAATGTATTGCTTTAAAGTATGATAGTTTTCTCATTTGAGAACATTAACTAAGAAATGTACAAAAAATGTAATAAAATTATGCACTCAATTAGAATAGAATGCGTTTATTGCTTTAGGAAGAAAAAAACAAGGGTTGCATTATAAATAAAGTATGAAAACAGGGGGGAAATGGGTTAAATTAAAAAAAAATAAAAAATCGTACAATTCAATTATGTTGTATTAAATTTATAAATTTTTTGAATTACATTAAATAATTCATTTCGGAAGCTCGTAGTGGTTTGTATTTTAATTTCTCTCTCTTTCCACTGGATTAAAACCACTTAGTTGTTAAAAAAGTTTTTTTATTGACGTTTCGGCTATCCAGATCGAAAGCCGTTATCAAAATGACATAAAATAAATAAATTTACTAGAAACAGAACACTTGATAATCTTGCAAAAATATGACATCAACATAGTATACATAGAATAAGATTTTGAGATTGAAGATGTCAAAATCTGTTTCAATCATATTTTTGTGACGTTTCTGGGAACGAATTTTTGAAAGGATAGCGCATTTGCATATTATAAGAGAATTTATACTTCGTCATAAATGAAGTTTTCTTATTAATATTATCATAAGTTTTTATCTGGTTTTTTCTTATGATAATATTAATAAGAAAACTTCATTTATGACGAAGTATAAATTCTCTTATAATATGCAAATGCGCTATCCTTTCAAAAATTCGTTCCCAGAAACGTCACAAAAATATGATTGAAACAGATTTTGACATCTTCAATCTCAAAATCTTATTCTATGTATACTATGTTGATGTCATATTTTTGCAAGATTATCAAGTGTTCTGTTTCTAGTAAATTTATTTATTTTATGTCATTTTGATAACGGCTTTCGATCTGAAAAGCCGAAACGCCAATAAAAAAACTTTTTTAACAACTAAGTGGTTTTAATCCAGTGGAAAGAGAGAGAAATTACATTAAATAATTTAATGTAATAAATAAATAAATATAAAATAATTAATAATAAAGAAATTGCTTAACCTAGTTTTAAACAGTTCAATAAACTATTAAATATAAAATGATATACGGTATGATATATTTGGATGCATCCAATAAATTAAATCTAAATACTTATATTATTACACGTTGTTCATTGCTTTGGTATGTTATTTAAGACAATTTTGATTTTTCGTATTTTTGTGTATAGCTCCTTAAGTATTCACTTGAGATACTAAGTATGATACATCGATGAAATCAGGTAGTGATGTAGATTCCAAAAATGTAATAATCTACAGGGTGTCAAGTTTAAAATTCAAAAGTTGGTATCACTTCCGGTAAAACCGGAAGTGGTAAAAGTGAAACAAACTGACTAAAATGAGGCCACTAAGGTCCCATTTAATGCCCTAAAATTTTATAATTTTATCTTAAGAAACACAGATACTGTAGCCTGTTACATGGTTGCTGTGTCACCCTGTATATGTTAAAACCAGATCTGCCCGAAATTTTAAAGTTTGGTTACGAACGCAAAGACAATAATTAACAAGATTAATGTCCAAAGAAGCAAAACCTACATTTTTAAAAATTACTCCATTTTGCAAATGTAAATTATTTAACTGTGGTTAACAAGTGCAAATGCCTGAAAGCAAATGTAAGATGTTTCCAGTGCGAGGGAAAATGCATTGTAAAATAAATATTTTAATTAGATAATAATAATAGTGTTTTATGCTTGTAAAAATTATTATTATTATTCCTACCATTTCTCAATCTCATAAATCGCACTATACCTCCTAGTGTCTTAATAATATTGTAATGCGCCTCATCTTTGTTGCGCGTATGAAGAAGGCTGTGGTGTTTATTCTCTTTGACACACTGATCGCTTTATTCGCATCCACAGTGATAAAGCCAAGAGATGCGACGCGCCGATTCAATTTCATTCGGGTACACAACCCAAACGAAATGTCGGATGAAAAAAAAGTTTCCTTGCTCTATTGGCATTTTTCTCGCTTATACTAGTTAACTATTTCTAAAGATAAAAAAGTTTTCTGGACTCACCATTTTACTCTACAAAATGACGATATTTTGTGTCATCTAGCGAAAAAAAATGACGTAGCTTTTATTTGATGTTCTACATTTTTTATTGTTAAGTAACGATCGGACACCAATTAACAAAGTTAAGCACTAGTTTGCAATAAATATTATTTTAAGGAAAATTTTCAGTTTTTTCAAAAATGTTTTGACACATTTCGCAATTCCGGATCGAAGGGCGAACAAAAAATTCGAATGGTCATTTTCCATAGGATTTCATGTTTTTTAGGTGGATGTTCGCGAGTTGTATAGAGGTGGTCAAATGCAGCACCTCAGATTCCCGACTAATCAATATTAACAATTTAGGAGATAATTGTGGAAAAACACACATATTAATTTTGATAAAGATCTAATTCAGTAAATTAATTGTAGCCACCTCCTGGGACATCGTTAACGATGGAAGAAGCGGCTGCGCAAGCTTTTATTTTTTTCTTAGCAGGTTTCGAAACTACTTCAACCACCATTAGTTTTGCGTTATTTGAAATGGCGTTAAATCAGAGTATTCAAGATAAAGCTAGGCGAGAGGTTGATAAACTTTTTGAAAAATACGAAAGTCTGACGTACGAATCAGTCATGGAGATGGTTTATTTGGATACAGTTATATATGGTAAATATATCAGTACGTAAAATAATTTGTAAATGTAATAAAATTAATTAAAAATGAACAATAAGTAGGTAAGCGTTTTTCTATTATATATTTTTCTATCTAATACTCGAGAAGCTTCTATCAAATTTTAAAATTTGTCTAACATATACGAGGGTGAGATAAAAAATTACTGTAGTTTATTTTTATGTGTATGAGAAAGTAATAAAACCTAATTTCTCGTATAATGTTTGAATCTGAATATTTTTAAAAATTTCGTAAAGGACCCCGCACGCACCATTTAAATGTAAAAAACGTCCCGGTCAAATTTTATAAAACGTTGGTATGTTATAAAACTTGATGCACTGACAAAAAGTGTCAATTGGCCCAAACCAATCGTATGGCTAGTTTTCGAAGTACAGGGTGTTAAACATAGGAAATACCACTTTTTTGTAGATTTCTCATAACAGACCTGTTTTATTGACGTTTGTTGTAGAAAACAAATTATAGATTATTTATCATTAATATTTTATAAACAATCACCGTAGAATTTGGTTCGTTACAGGGTGGTTCGAAAATAAGTAATAAGCAAGTATCATTGCATTGTAAATATATATTTTAAGCAATTACTTCGTGATGAATCATTTTATACAGGGTGACTCACAAAATGTGGTTACAGAGGGCATATAGTATTTTTAGCTTTAACGAGTCATAAACGATGTGTTATAAAATTTTTGTATTATCATCTCATTCCTTTTTGTCCAGAGCAATAAAAATGTCTAACGATATTGCGCAAGACTTGGATTTCTTTGTGGATATTAAGTTATTTACAAGAAATTTAAGAAGATTGTTGTCCTCTTGATTATTATGTGTTTGTATAGTTTTCTATTTTAGTATGTTTCTTTTAATATTGTATACCTATAAGATCTTTTACTTGTTGGTTTATTACTGGACTTTTTGTAAATTTTTGAAAATTTTTCTAAATATCTTTGTAAATGATTTTTTGTCCGTGTAGTTTTAATAAATAAATAAATAAATTATTATAGTGGCGTCTGTGATGGGCGTAACATTGCTTAGAAGAAATTACCAAAAAATTGTATTTTTCAAAGTTATTATTATGGGATACACTCAAATGACAAACCAAAACGTAGTGCAGTCAGTCAGTTCTTCTCGCTACACTTGTGCTGCCCTGTTCAAACCTTTTTCAAATCTTGTGCGTTTCCGCGGTCAAGTGAAGTGCGGTGTTTACTAGGCTATATATTTCAAAATGGTTTCATTCTAAAAATATGAGCAGTCCGCCTAAATCCTTGAAGGCAGAATTATTCGTAATAGCAAAGCAACATAAAAACAAATTCAAAAAATATATTATAGATGAGATAGCCCGAGAAAAAGAAATTGAAATTCTCAGTTTGCATCCTTGCCATGCATCTCAAACCAATACAACATTTAAATTACCTGATGTGCGAAATTTGTTTTTGAAGGCAGTTAAAAAATTTTAATATCGTTAAATTTGACGCGTTTATTCCGCGCGTTTTTTATTGAGGCGTTTTTTTATTTCGTTTTTTATTCCGTGCGTTTTTTATTCAGCGCGTTTTTTATTCCGCGCGTTTTTTATTCCGCACGTGTTTTATTCTACGCGTTTTTTATTCCTCGCTTTTTTTACTCCGCGCGTTTGTTATTCCGCGCGTTTTTTATTCAGACGTTTTTTATTCCGGGCGTTTTTTACTCCGCGCGTTTTTTATTACGCGTATTTTTTATTCCGAGCGTTTTTTATTATTAAAAAAACCCTATAATAATAAACCTCAGAAAAGACAATAATAATGATACCAGTAGTTATATTGAAGACTGTAGAGTGGGGAACTTTCACAATTTTTTACTTATATATTTTATATTTAAGAATATTTTTTTCTTGTTTCATAGTCTTAATTTATTGTTTAAGTATAATAAGTTAAATAGACTTATATTTAAAAGCTTGATTGCCTTTTCAAAAATAACCAAAATAACATTTATAAAAAATTATAATCTATTTATTTAGTTGGAAGCTATATGATTATAGTATATATAGTATATATTATACATTTATACATATATTATGAGAAATCTTTTTTTGAAGGGAGTAATACGTTGGAGTAGTTGACTGGTAACCCCCTCCATGACTCAACTCTAGTTACGCCACTGGCGTCTGTGAGTCGGAAGAACATGGACCAAAATTTACCCGGATCAAGAGTACCTCCCCACCCCGTTTTCGAGGATGCTGAACACGATCGCCAGCCGAATCTCCTAAAACGGCCAAAAACTACCCCCTAAAGGGGTTAAACGGGCAGAACATCATTTCCCTGTAAAAACCGTCTTTCCCCTCGTTTTTGAGGATGCTGAGCACGGCGGTAATGTTGAAGATTACTTCCGACCCTCACCAACCCCTCCACAGGCTAAAACTAACCCCCGACAGGGGTGTTTTTTTTATTTTTTATATCAGCGGCAAAACATCTTTTCCCCAGTTTTCGATGAACACGATGGAGGTGTTCAATATTACTTCTGACCCCCCACCAACACCTCCACAGATCAAAATTCACCCCTGAAAGAAACACCCGTAAATTTTGGTCCATTTTTCATGGTTTTTTCCGACTCACAGACGCCTATTATTACAAATGTATCTGCCACTCTATGTCATCCAGGGTGTTAAACCGATTGCAAAAACTTTAAAAATTAGAAAAGTTGTGTTTTGTGCACTAACCTGTATTTTTAAAGTTTCTCCGTCAACTTTATAAATTAATACATTTTCCCATTAACAAAAGTTTGGTATTTAACTTGGCAAAATTTTGTTGTAATCCTTATCAGTTTGCCTAAAATATGTATCCATATTTACCAGTTGAAAGATGTTTGTAATATCTACACATTTTAGGCAAACTGGTCATAGGATTACAACAAAATTTTGCCAAGTTAAATACTAAACTTTTGTTAATGTGAAAATGTATTAATTTATAAAGTTGACGGAGAAACTTTTAAGTTACAGGGTAATTTTTTAAGTTTTTGCAATCAGTTTAACACCCTGTATGACATAGAGTGGCAGATCGTATATTTGTTTAATATAATACAAAAACTTTATAACACATCATTTATACGAGGTGACTCGTTAGAGCTAAAACCACTATATGCCCTCTGTAACCACATTTTGTGAGTCACCCTGTGATTTATCACCAAGAAGTAATTATATATTCATAATGAAGTGACATTTGTTCTTATTTTTAGTTGTTATAAAAAAATGATTTGTTCAAAAAAACCGTATTAGTTATTTTCGAACCACCCTGTAACTAATCAAATTCTACGGTGATTGTTTATAAAATATTAATGCTAAATAATCTATAATTCATGTTTTCTACAATAAACGCCAATAAAACAGGTCTGTTATGAGAAATCTGGTTACCAAAAAGTTTAACACCCTGTACTTCGAAAACTAGCCATAAGACTGGTTTGGGTCAATGGACACTTTTTGTCAGTGCATCGAGTTTTATAACATACCAACATTTCAGAAAATTTGACTGGGGCGTTTTTTACATTTAAATGGATCTAATAAAAGTTTCTTTTATAACA
This sequence comes from Crepidodera aurea, assembly GCA_949320105.2. Taxonomy (NCBI): domain Eukaryota; kingdom Metazoa; phylum Arthropoda; class Insecta; order Coleoptera; family Chrysomelidae; genus Crepidodera; species Crepidodera aurea. Next base: position 71,562,751 of record OX439475.1, on the reverse strand, counting down.
TTTTTATAATCCAAATAAATAGAAAAAAGTTTGGACAGACGGAATACCGAGGGTATTACAGATTGCATTATGTAAGATCAATTCAAATCTTGTAATTTTTGTACTAAAAACATTAAAATTTGAAGAATGCTGATGTCAAATAGTCCAAATATGGGATTTTTGATGGTTTATCTAATTTTGAAAAAATGAAAATCTCAATAAAAATCGTGTGAAATTGAAAATACGCATTGGGATTTGACATCTAGCGATACGCCATCTGTTTTCGAACACAAAGTAGGGTGAAGAATCTATAAGAAATACATTACGTCAAACGGGAAGGTCGATTTTTGAGATATATAATGACCGAAATTGTAATAAAATACCGTGAAAAATCGAAATAAAATATACTGCGCAGTACCAAGGTGTAACTCTAATAAATGTCTGGACGTTGTATTTCATGATTTTTCGGAGCCGGATAAACGTTTTATACATAAGCAAAACCAAAAAATTGATCAACCCGAAGAGAAGAAAGAAATCAGAATATTGAATTGGGTCCATTTATCCACTGTCACTTTCATTAATTTTTTCCCGCATTTAACCAAGTGTGCAGCCAATAAAAGGCGTTCAGCTTGTTTAAATTTAGTTTGACAGGGTCTAATGTAGCCTATTTGCAAATTTTGTCAATAGTGAGACTCATTTTTTATATTTAATACGCGACCACCACTCATGTCACGTTTAAATCTTCACCCTAATTGACGCCATCTTGGATAGGCCACGCCCACATGTCAGATCCCAATATCAAAATTTACAAAAAATAAGGGTAAATGCGGTGAAATGAGATTAAAGTGGGGGAAAGTAGAGTAATTAGAGACACAAAAATAAGTTTTTTTCCTTAGCAAATATATCATAAATAATTGATCGAGAATTTTATTTGTCCTTTTAGTGTGTATGTTATAAAGCCCATCCTTTCCCTCAAAATATTTCATTCCGTTATTTTAATTCTGACTTTGTTTTAGAAACAATGAGAAAATATCCACCCGCCCCTGTATTTCTAAGAAAATGCACGAAATCATATCTCATACCAGACACTAATATAGTAATAAAAGAAGGATTGTCTGTTCTTATACCATGTTACGGGTTACACAGAGATCCAGAATATTTTCCAGATCCGGAACATTTTGATCCGGATAGATTTTCTGATGAAAATAAATCCAAAATTTGGGATTCCACCTATATTCCGTTTGGAGATGGACCAAGAAATTGTATAGGTACCAGTTTAATTTTTAATTAAACCGTTTTTTTTTATAAAAATGTATTTCTCTTTTTTTTTCTTCACTGGATTAAAATCACTTATTTGTTAAAAATGTATATATTGCATCAACTGGGGTTACTGAGATATAGCAAGTAGCCCAGTTGTCAGAGATTTTGACCTCGGCCAAAATGTGATGTCGCTGAAACTTGGCACTTAGGTACTTGAAAGGGTATAGAAAACGATAAAAAATCTTTGCTGCTCTAAAGTTTATGCTAACTTCACAATTTCGAAAACAAAATCGAAAATTTGGTTTTTTCATTATATCTCGAAAAAAATATATAAATATCGAAAAACTAATAGCACCACGTGAAATAACGGAAAATTTTACTTAAAATTATCTTATAAGTTGTTTTAAACAAAAGTTCTTATTACTATAAAAAACTGTTAAAAATAAGAAAGCAAATCCGAAAACAGAATTCGCGCCAAGCCGCTGAATACAAATATTCAAGCGAAGCGTTCGGGTAAAAACTGAAGTATCTTTGCCAAAAATGTACGCAAAAAAAAATAAAATAAAAAGCATTTTAAAGAGCAGATTCTAAGCTTTCTGAGGAAGCCATTAGTTTTTATTTATTTTTGTTTATCATATAAAATTTGACCGGAATTTTTTTTCTGAAATTTTCTGTCCATTTTATAGAATTGAAGATATACAGGGTGGTCCAAACCTCTGTCGTAGTTCTATAACTCCTACTATGCAATTCTTAACGATTTATTTAAAGTATATCTGTCAATGGGGTTCAAAACCAAATATCCTAAAAATATTTTCTTGTCTACAGGGTGGCCCAATAGTAAATTAGGCAAATCACTTAATTTTTTTTAAATGGAATGATCCAACTTTTTTTACAATTTTAGGTACTCTATGGTCAGTACTACATACTTACAAAATATTGTTTCTAACATCCGACCCCTTTCGAAGAAAAACAAATTTTACCAAAAAATATTACATTTTCAGACGCCTATTCAAATATGCAGTGCTCTCTTGAATTTAACGTTAGAATTTTAAAAACTACAAGTGTGTAAAGTCAATAGATCAATGATTTTTTTAGACCAAGTTTTAATTTTTTATTTTTTACAGGTTGGTCACAAATTAATTTCACTTTCCAAAAACTTCCAGGGCAATTTTTTCAAATTTTTCAAATGGAACACCCTGTATTACTATTCATCAACGGACGGAGAATTTTATATCCTTCAACTTTCCCATATACTTACCTATACCTATCTGTCTTCCTTAAAAAATAAATTCAAAAAAACATTTATCTATGTATAGAAAGTCCAATTCTTCTAGTGTTTTATCGAAAGTGAAGATTCAATCAAGTAGGCTGGGTCTTAACGAAGTGTCTGATGATTTAGTGTCTGACATTACTATTTTAGAGGTTATTTTAACTGATCGCGATAATTCTTCTATTAATAATGAATTTTACAAATAACGAATTAATTGACATGGTCTATGTTTTGGGAGAATCCGACAGAAATTGTTTATTGGCAATAAGAATTTATCATCAACGATATCCCGATAGACGCATCCCTGATCTAAATAGTTTTAAAAAATTACATGCATGATTTACCGCAACAGGAAATGTTGCTTATAAGAAACCAGTAATTGATAGCAGCGATAGAAGATCCTAATGTAAGTCAAAAAAGGATTGCCGAAGTAGTGGGTATAAGTAAAACATCTGTTGGAAGAACTTTAAAACAGCATCATTATCACCCTTACAAAATAAAATTGCATCAAGAGCTGAAAGACACCGATTTTGATAAACGAATGCGGTTTTGTAACTGGGCACAAACTAAACTGCAACAAAATCCAACTTTTTCTGATGAATCTACATTTCACAAGAACGGATTCGTTAATAGACATAATTTCCACTATTATTCCAAAGAACATCATCAGAACACATAGTCAAGAAAAATGGAGTGTAAATGTTTGAGGAGGTATAAAAGGGGATCATGTTATTGGGCCGTATTTTTTTGAAGGCAACTTAAATGGTCTAATGTATTTAGATTTTGTAGCAAATCATCTTCCTACTCTACTTGAAAACATTTTCCTTGCTGTAAGGCAAATAATGTGGTACCAGCATGATGGGACAGGAGCGCATTTCATGTCAGCTCGATCACCTGACTTAGCAAAACCCGATTATTTTATGTGGGGTTACATTAAAAATCTAGTCTATCTAACACCACCTACAAGAGCCGAAAATATGAAAGAAAGGATTGTGCAAGTTTTCCACCTGATATGCTTCGAAACATTTTGAGCATGTTTTATAAAATGTTTTCAGATAATTTTCAAATAAATTTTATTGTAATTTTTGTTAAACGGGCTATTTTTCGACCGCAAGTAAAAGATGTGTTATTGAATTTATTTTTTAATGAGGACAGATAGGTAAGTATATGGGGAAGTCAAAGAGTATATCAGTAAATCAGAAATAAAAAACGTAACTCGTGGAGTACCACAGGGCTCTGTTCTAGGACCGTTAATATTTCTGCTTTATATTAATGATCTCCCCAGACATATATCTGCGGATAAAATTGTTTTGTATGCTGATGATACAACTTTGGCTTGTCATGCAGAATCTCCTAATGTCTTAGAAAGCAAACTTAATTTATTAGCATCTAATTTTACTAAATGGTGTAGTAACAACGCATTAATCTTAAATTCTGACAAAACAGTTGCTCTTCAATTTTTTTCAAGAAATAAAATAAATATGGGTGTAACAATTGAAGTCAATTCCACTAATATTGCATTATCAGAATCAACTAAATTCCTTGGAGTAGTGTTAGATAGTAATTTAAGCTGGGAGTCAAATATTAATTACTTATGTAAAAAAATAAACAGCGCATGTTATGCTATAATTCAGTTAAAGCCAACATTTACAACTAATCAATTGCTACAGGTATATTATGCAATTATATATGCACATATATCCTATAACATAACTCTGTGGGGTAATTCTCCTAATGCAAATAGACTCTTTGTAGCTCAGAAAAGAGCAATTAGACTTATTTTTAATTTAGACAATCGTCAAACATGTAGGCATCATTTTGTCAATAATAACATACTTACACTACCATCAATTTATATTTACAAATCTCTATCATATACATAAAGAAAAATAATTCCTGTTTTGCAAAAGTAAATGACACCCATAACTACCCTACCAGAAATGGAAATATGTTGCGTTCGCAAAAGCATGTGTCGACCCTGTATGAGCGCAGTCCTGAATATGCAGGAATACAATTGTATAACAAGCTGCCTTCAGAAATTAAAAACATACGATCCATTAACAGCTTTAAATTTTTTGGTTCAAAAATGTTATTATGACGTTAGGGATTTTATGTAAAACTAAATATTGTGTCGTTTTATTTGTTCTCTGTTTTTTTTAAACTGTATTGTATTGACCTATCCTATATCATTGTAAAATGATCCAAAAGGATTAATAAAGATTTATTATTATTATTATTATTATTATAAAAATTCTTCTTCCTTTGATGAATAGTAATACAAGGTGTTCCATTTGAAAATTTTTAAAAAATTTCCCTGGAAATTTTTGGAAAGAATTATCGCGACTATTTCACGCACTTGTAAAATGAACCAATCAGGAGCTCCAGTCAAGTTTGGTTTATCGATAATTCTGAACTTGACTCTTGACTCTGATTGGCCTATCAAGTTCGGTGTTTTCAGATTTACATATGTGACAGTTAAACGTCAAATATAAATAACCACGCTAAAAATGAGCTACGCCTGTCGAGACACTAGCCGATATATTAAAGGACTGGGGCTTCAACATGATAAAAATGAATGGTTCTGATTACAAGGAATGTTAAAGTACACAGCGGGTGTTCAAATAATCAAGCTCAAAGCATTGTATATAATAACTGCACCATTTATAACTACAATTGAGAAATATTTAAGTACTGATTTAATTCAATATGATTTTTGATCGATGTCAATGGTTCCTGTTTATTAAACTTTATTAATGTTTCCGATCAACTTCTTGCCTTTTCTACTAATTTCCTCTAATTCTGCCAGATTTTTTACCTTTTACTTTGTGAAATAGTCTAATAAAATTCCACTTGTGATTGAATTTATCTCATAAGTCTGTCTCTTATTTCATAACTCAACAGAGTTGCTTGAAGAAAACACCACTCGTCATGCGGACTCGTGGTGTTTTCAAGCAACTCAGTTTCGTTATGGAATGAATCGACAGACTTATCGCGAAAATTCAATCACAAGTGGAATTTTATTAGACTATTTCACAAAGTAAAAGGTAAAAAATCTGAAATTCGGCAGAATTAGAGGAAATTAGTAGAAAAGGCAAGAAGTTGATCGGAAACATTAATAAAGTTTAATAAACAGGAACCATTGACATCGATCAAAAATCATAGATAAATGTTTTTTTGAATTTATTTTTTAAGGAAGACAGATCGGTACAGGTAAGTATATGGGGAAGTTGAAGGGTATAAAATTTTCCGTCCGGTGATGAATAGTATTATAGGGTGTTCAATTTGAAAAATTTGAAAAAATTGCCCTGGAAGTTTTTGGAAAGTGAAATTAATTTGACCACCCTGTAAAAAATAAAAAATTAATACTTGGTCTAAAAAAATCATTGATCTATTGGCTTTACACACTTTAAAATCTAACGTTAAATTCGAGAGAGCACTGCATATTTTAATAGGCGTCTGAAAATGTAATATTTTTAGGTAAAATTTGTTTTTCTTCGAAAGGGGTGAGATGTTAGAAACCATATTTTGTAGGTATGTAGTACTGACCATAAAGTACCTAAAATTGTAAAAAAAGTTGGATCATTCCATTTAAAAAAAATTAAGTGATTTGCCTAATTTACTATTGGGCCACCCTTAGACAAGAAAATATTTTTAGGATATTTGGTTTTGAACCCCATTGACAGATATACTTTAAATAAATCGTTAAGAATTGCATAATAGGAGTTATAGAACTACGACAGAGGTTTGGGCCACCCTGTATATTATTAGAGGCATAACAAAAAAATCCTTGTACATTTAGCATCATTATTTGATTTTAAAAATAATTAATATGATGAACATGTTTGTGCTGCCACGAGTTTTTGGAACACCCTGCATAATCGAAAGTATTTTCAAAATGTGCATTCAGTAACTGTACTAGCTCACACAAAATTTTTTATCTCTTACCACAACAATGTTACGTATTTAACGATTTAATAACAACTTCAGAACGGTCTCCTAAAGGGCTCCCTTAACTGCAATTTTCATAACAATTTAGGAGTTTATGAGTATATTTAGTTTAAAATACGGACCAGATATATAAATATTTTTTAAAATTCAAAAATAGTGCCAAATATTATAGGAACTTGAACGGAAACGACATTGAAAAATCAATCCGTCGAATTTGGTGGTACTGATTTTTATATTTTATTTATTTTATTTATTTTATTTATTTTATTTATTTTATTTATTTTATTTATTTTATTTATTTTATTTATTTTATTTATTTTATTTATTTTATTTATTTTATTTATTTTATTTATTTTATTTATTTTATTTATTTTATTTATTTTATTTATTTTATTTATTTTATTTATTTTATTTATTTTATTTATTTTATTTATTTTATTTATTTTATTTATTTTATTTATTATACTTTATATATTTTTATAATTAATAATTTGTATATTTATTTTTGTAGGTATGAGGTTTGCTATGATACAAGCAAAAATAGCCCTATCGCTAACTTTGCGTTATTTCAATTTTGGACTGAGCAAAAATACGAAACTGCCTCTAAAAATGGAAACCAAAGGAATTATTTTAACTCCGATTGGGGGATTATGGCTAGATTTGAAATCAAGGCAATAAGAACACTTTAAACTATAAGACTAACATTTTTAAAACTGTCTTTATTTTATATATTGTATTAAGAGGTATAATTAGACAAATAAAATGCCTTTGATACTTTTCAGTTTTAATTTTTATTTAAATTAAAAAACGCCTACATCATATTTCTAGTCGATATTTAAAGTTTTTTCACCGATTTTTGGATCTTGATTATTTTCTAAACTTACCTTTGTTGCCAATTCCAAAATGGCGATCTTCCTTTCCTGGCCTTCTAATTTTTCTTCCAACATGGTTGCTCCCAATGTACCGGCGTGATGTTGTTGCATTTCCATTTTATTTTGTAATGCGCTTAAATCGCAAAGCAACTTCATATTTTCGAGTTTTAGCGATTCAAGTTCTGCCATATTGCCTGGGTTAATATTCGAGGATTTCAAAGTTTTTACTCTGTTTTCTAGATTTCGTTTATCACGTTCTAAACGTTCTATAAGCAGTCTGTGACCTAAAACAATTTTTTGGTAAAATTATTGTTCTCGAAAAATACCAGTAGACAAAATTTTTGCTCCGGTTGTTAAACGATGTTTGCAGTAGTTATACAAAGAGAGTTCTAGCGCACCAGAACTAAAGTTCAATGACCTCCAGCCCATAAGATTGTCACATGGGTAACATCGCTGCTGGTAGCCTGTATCTTTAAACCGGACTAGACAACTAATTAATTTCACATATACCTATCTTACCTTATTTAAAAAAATATATAATCTAAAATTTAACTGGTAGTATTTTACCAATCTGGCAGAAAAAACGACTCCAAAACAGACTGATGAAATCGAGAAATTTTTCCGATCCCCCCATCATTCCTGCATGAAATGTTCGACCGCGAGATTTGTCGGAAAAACAGTTTTCAAGTTCTTTAGACTCAATTAACTCGTGTGCGGCTCATGTCGTAACTTATTACTTAAGCTCATGTATTAATAGCTATCATTACATGATCGTTGCATAATATACTAATATCTGGTCACCGAGCTTCGCTCTTAATATTCAAATCTAGATATTTAAGCAGCCCAATGAGTATATAATTTAAGTATATTTATAACATGACATCTACTTGAACTACTGAAAGGGAGATAAATAAAAAGTTGATTGGCGATTGGCTTGAAAGTAGGCGGGAAAATTAAAAAAGCTGTCAGTGTTAATTTTCAATTGGCTGCAGCTGTTGTTGACTTTTATCAACTGCTTGTCACAGTGGTTAGTTAAATGCATTAAAAGTTGCCTAGTTTCTGGGGATTTCACCCTTTTAGAGCAACATCTACTGACGCTTGATCTTCGCGAATAGTCACGGCGGACAGGCCCCGTTTCCGGGACAGGCAACAGCAGCGTGTAGGGCACAGGTCCCGTCAACAGAAGATCGCTCAGCTCACTCTATTTATCAACATATAAGAAAAACTCTATGTTCAATTGATTTTATTATTTATTGATCTGCAGTGAAGGAAAATTATAGGTCTGATATTCATACTTGGGTAAAAACCTCCACAAAAACCTGTGACCAGACTCTCGACGTGTGGCAGATATTGATATCATATTTTTTCAAAGTTTTTCAGTTACAAAAATAGTTCATTCGTACATTACATTACAATTTGTTCTTGGAAAATACAAAGTCATAATCAACCTTAAAATGTACTATGAACAGTTGTCACGCTTTGACAGGTGTCCATTTTAACAGTGTTACTCAACGTTCCTATAAATATTTACCTAAACCCATGATTTCTGAAATTGAATTGGCAACGTTGTATTTTCAACTTTGAATTTATGAGATGGCTGTCATTTGACAAGCAAATTATTTATGTCCGTCAAATGAACCTTTCCTTTTTTATGCGCGTGTCAGTAGATGTAAAAATTTGTAGGTCATTATGGATAAAAAGCGGCAAATTTAAAATTGGAATTCTTTCAGATTTAAACGTCAGAGATTAAATAAAGTCAAACCTTTTTACTACTATACTATACAGAAGAAAGGAGTGCAGTATTTAATTTGCAGAACGTAGTACAGGTTCAAGAGGTAGAAATTTTATTTTTACCTCATCCTTCAATGCTTATTTGTAGTTAAAATTTAAATTTTAATACATCTGATCGGCCTAATATAGTTTTTGTCTAGATTTAATCGTGTTTCCATGGTTTTTACTGTAATAAACCTATTATTTTGACAGATAAGTCAGACTTTATTTACTCATAGCCGTATCGTATGTATTTTAATTGATTCGGAATTTTGTAATAATATATATTTCAAAAGGGTTTCATTCTAAAAATATTATCAGTCCTCCTAAATCCTTGAAGGCAGAATTATTAGTAATTCAAATTCAAAATTCAAAAAATATATTATAGATGAGATGGCCAGAGAAAAACTAATTAAAATTCTCAGATTGCCTCCGTACCACGCAGAGTTAAATCCCATTGAACTGATCTGGTCACATTTATTAAAAGGTTATGTTTCTCAAAACAATAAAACATTTAAATTTCCTGATGTGCGAAATTTGTTTTTAAAGGCATTTTCAGATGTAAATAGAGAACATTGGGGAAAATGCATTGATCATGTTAAAAAGGTGGAAAATTCATTTAGAAAAGTATATCCACTATCAATGGATAATTTAATAGAACCTATAATAATAAACCTCAGAAAAGACAATTATAGTGATACCAGTAGTTTTAGTGAAGACAGTGACTTTTAAAGATAGTTCTTGAACTAACTTTTTTTTTAATCTTTGAGTTTAGGTAAGTACTGAATCGTTACTTTTAATGCCAAGAGATTAAAAACAGTTTAATCCCAACATATAATCATCCTTGTTATTTATTGGCTAAATTTAATTCGTTCAATGTTAAAGTGTCAGATGCCATAAGGTTTATTTTTATTTTTTGTAAATAATATAACTTCAAAATTTAATCTACGAAGTGCGTATATATATTTTATATGCTGTGACCTTATTTATATTATAGAAACTTATTTTGCAAAGTACGCCTATGGAATGTGACGTTATATCCCCACTTTTACTGTACTCATCTATCCTTTATAGTATATATTACTATAGAAACAAGTTATTATTATGTGCCGTTGCTAGGAAATAAAACAAAAAGCTTAACTTTTCTTGTAAATATCTCGGAAGATCGAATTTTCACAGACATGAGACCTACATTTTTTGCCGATTTAGATAGGAATTAGTCTACCCTGAAAATTTCATGCATGCCTACATGCCTACAAAGTTGTAGCACATAATTGTTTATTGTTCAATTGTGGTGAACTGGCTAATTAACAAATTAATAACTCTCCTCTTTAAAATTGTTCAATTTGTTAAATAAATGTCCGAGCGTAAAGAGGTTAGTTGTAGATTTTGTTACTAATAATTTTTCGAAATTAAAAAAAAAACCGCATGTCGATCCGATTTCCCCGAAAAAAGTTACAGGTATAATGCTAGTTTGACCCCACTATCATATACGAATGCAAAAATTGATGTCTGTCATTTTGGGTTTAATGCCATACAGAACTTTTTATCAAGAATCACTTTTTTTCATAAAACAAATAATAAAAAAGTTTTCCATATGGTGTCGACTTAATAGGACACTGTATATGTATAGATGATATACAGGGTGGTCCTTAAGTAATTGTACATAGTAGTATCACAGATTAGAGAACTACAGATAGGAAAGTCAGACAAGACAAACGAAATTAGACAGAGATAGAGTCGCACCCCAATTTAAAACCCACTTTGAAGGATGTCAGCAGTCTATGTGTCAGATTGAATATTTATTCAGATAATTCAAAACATTATGACAGCAAAAACACAATATTCTTCTTCTTCTTTCTTCGGTTATGACTTGCATACTAGTTCATTTGCCAGTTCATAAAATCATTATATTAACAGTTTACTTTGATTTTAAGTTTCTAATGTTTATTTATGCCAAAAATATTATCTTTGAGAACACTATGATAGCAAAAACACAATATTTTATAAATATATTTCTTATTTCTGACTCTAATGACAATTGATAATTCAAAGTTATACGTTACATGAAAAGGTAACACTGTACCATTGTATATAGATTATATAGTAGTATCGAGCTCTAGTTAAAAGTGTCTGATGCAGTCTCGAGCGGCATCTATTGACGTTCTATATGAAGTTATCAATTTTTAATGCTGTACAGATACTCCCTCTATATCTTCTTTCACATGGCCTTTACCAAGTAGTTCCTTCAGCTATTAAAGTTGCTGTCTGTAATATTACAGTTACGTATTTAATAATAAACATCTGTTGAACAGATATTACATTTTCAAAATTCAGTCAGGATTTTCTACAAAACTGTATTATTAGTCATCTTTATTTACTAATAAGGATAAAGTTTATGATATGATGTGCTATATCAATTCTGTTTAGAATTTTGAGCATCATATTGAAATATGGAAGAATATACATTTTTATTTTAAAAATAGTGATTATTTATATAAATTAGAAATTATTTTTTTTTAAATAAAGATAAAAATACACTTTATAATGTACATGGGCGGATCCAGACGATTTTCAAGAGGGGGTCCCCAGAAATTTTATTAAATATAAAGTACTTGAAAACTTCTTTTTGGGCTATTTTAAACGAAGAAATTTACATTTTCTCCCAATGTAACATGAAAACCATTTTATTCCAATACGATACATTTGTATATTTATTTTAATTAATAAACATCTTTATACAATTTTATAATAGCCCAGTTGCCAGAGCCACATTTACTCAAAAATCTCACATAAAATGTGATATCGCTGAAACTAGGCTCTTAGTACTTTATTGGGTGTAGAAAACGTTAAAAAAATCTTTGCTGCTCTAAAGTTTACCATTTCGAAAACAAAATCGAAAATTTGGTTTTTGCGTTATCTAATATCTCGAAAAATCGAGAAACCAACAGCACCACGTGTGAAACAGCGGAACATTTTACTCAAATTTATATTATAAGTTATTTATAACTATAAAAAATTATTAAATATAAAAATACAAAAAAAAACAAAAGTACCTTTGCCTAAAATGTAAAAAAAAGAATTTTATTTTCAGGAAGCTATTAGTTTTTAACTTTTTTTTTGCTCATAGATAATTTGACCGGAACTTTTTCGATTGAAAATTAGGCTTTTTTAATTTAAATTCGTATAAAATCGAAAAATAAATATTTTGCATTGAAAAAATTACAGCTTATTTAAAACACAAAGAAGAATGTTTTCACAAAGTTTCATAAAAAAAAATTATTTTTGCGGGAGATAAAAATTAAAAACTAAAAAAGCGGTTTTTAACGATTTTCTCAATAATTTTGAAGTTAAAAAATGATTAATACAAAAGTTTTACATTTTTTAATTATCTACAAATGTTACATTAAACTTTTTTCGATAGGATGCATGTTTCAGCCACAAATCGTAAAAACCAATATCCAACCCTCAAGTTGTATATTTAGCTACCCCCATCCCCTTCCAGAACTTTTAATTTGTCCAATTTTTTTTTTAATTTACTTATAATTTTCCCTACATTTTCCGACCATCCACATACTGCTAAGAATTTTTTTATGAATTCGGGTAGGTACTTAAAATCGGTTTGGTCTACAAACATCATTCAAAACCAACGATAACTTTTTATTATTGGCAGGGCATCAGATTCTGGTGACCTTCAATTAACAACGCAAATCTAATCAAAACTATTTATTAACCCTATAAACAGGAAAATTCCACTGAAACTCAGGTTGTCTTGGTGTGTCTAGAATTTTTGATGACAGCGTTGCCAAACTTTGGTGGATTACCCACAACTTTAAAATATCAATAGCAAGTCAGTTTTTTTTAATATAATAAACTAATATCTGTCTAACCAGCATCAGATAAAAAAGATTAAAGTTGTTTAGTATCAAACAACAACATATAATAATTTATTAATTTTACCAGAAAATAAAATACTAATAAATAAAAAATAAATTATTTTATACTTTTAAAATTAACTAAAACAATCATATAATATCCATATTATAAACAACAAACCAAACTATTGCAAAAAATATACTTTAAGAAAACAATATTTCGATTTAACATTGACTCTCTAGTCTTATTGCTTTTTATTCCAAATTTTAATTTTAAAAGTTAAACGGATTTAATAAATTATCAGATTAGAATTTTTCATAATTACCATTATCGATAGTATAGACCTTTTGATTACAATTCACAATTGCCCTTTACTCACAAAATTACTTACAGACTAGTAAAATACTCACAAATTGGCAACCCTGGTTTCTCGGGAGATAATTAAATATTTTGGGCCTTCAATTTAATACGTCTTCCAATTCCCTTTCGTTGCAACTAAATAACACATTAACAAAAGACAAGCAGAAATGAAAAAGAAGATTTCAAATTATAATTTCACTCAAGCAACGACATGACCTAAAGACATGACTTGTGTCCACTTGGAGTGCTGCCATCTCCAGTGCGTTCACATAATCCTACTGATAAAAGTCCATAAGGCGATACTACTATATAATCTATATACAATGACTGTACCCTGGACGTTCTTTCAGAACTGGCAACATGGGTGCACCCCAATTTAAAGGGACATAATCACAGAAAGCGGCAATCGAAACTTCATATCTGAAAGTCTCTAATCTGTGGTAGTATGGTAGATTCCTCACTTTAAAATATTGCGATTTGAACCAACTTGTTCTAAAAAAATGTTGCTAATAAGAAATATACAGGGTGTTAAAGGTTAAATTTTAAGATTTATTTTTTGCAATAACTTTAGCGTTTTTGGATATGAATACATAAAAATTTGGAATTGGGGGTTTCTGGGAACGAGAAATCATAATCTGGTACTTACTTCGATGATTTGTACAGGGCGCTAGTTAGGCCACATTTGTGGCATAAATGTGCGATAAACCGGTGCTGTTATGGACATTTTCAGGATTGTTTAGTTTGGTTACTGGTTAAGGGGAATATTTACGAAACGATCAGGGTCATGTTCCTATATTGCTGGTATTACTAGCCTCAGTAAGCAAACTCGGAACGCTTTAAAACAAAATGTCATTTACATAAACGTCAGAATTTATGTGTTTATCAACGTCAACCATAATAACCGATAAAATATTACGGTTGCTTTGGTCACAAGCTGATACATAAATCTCCCATTTTCAGGATTCGTGCATTTACGGAACGCGATTTTTTTAACCAGGTTAACCAATGTGATATACGGTAGACGTTATAAGTTAGCGCTATTTTTGTAAAAGAATATTAAATCCAGGTTATTTTAGTAGAAAAAAAGCATACTTATTATTAACCTTAAAACTTAGCGTTTTACGAGATAATCGCGTTTTAGAGATCAGCTGCATGATTAAACTGGTCGGCAAAAAAAAAAATTTCTGGCCTTGACACCATTCTTGCTGATTCTTATGTAAAATGATCTCCTGAATCCGAATATGACCTTAGTTTTCCCCCATCACCCACCGCTTTTGGGGGGTGGCCCCCCACCTATTTTTATCATTTATCTTCCATAATATGGAGGAATAGAAAAAAGCGGTAGGTGATAGGGGAAAATTGAGGTGATATTTGGATTCAAGAGGTTATTTTACATAAGAATCAACAAGAATGGTGTCAGAGCCAGAAATTTTTTTTTTGCGGACTCTTGTAGGTAATAATACAGCTGACCCCTAAAATGCGATTATCTCGTAAACCGTTAGGTTTTCAAAAGTAACAGCTTTTTTCTATGCCAAACAACATTTTTTTTCATTTCGGTTAATAACATCCGCTTTGACGTGAAAAGAAAATTTGTTCAACTCGCTTTACAGGGTGTTGTTTTTATAGGATTAATAAAAACTAAAAAAAAAATACGGTCCTGGAATTTTAACGGTTGATTGAATAATATTTTATTATATCGAGAAAAAACAATTTTCCTTATGATTTTTGTTAAAAAATGATGATGTGCTATCGATGTAGTGCCGCATCAGCCATAAGAAGAATGTGAATCCATTAAAATTATACTATTTTTGAAAGTTTTATTTTTTTCTGCAGAAAACAAAAAGTTCCGCGTTCAATTTTTTTAACTGTTGCTTAGTATCAATATCATATCATTAAAGTGAGACAAATAAAAATTGTCTGATCTGGCTTACAGGGTATTGTTTTTAAAAAACTAATAAAAATCTAAAAAAAAAGTCCGGACCTGAAATTGAAATTTCTTTAAATCCTATTTGATTGAGCTCAGGGAGCACACTCAGTGTACCAAATTTTATTTGTCTGAGTTTTTTACTTTGGAAAATGCCTCGGTCCATAGTACTTATGGTTTCTCTACATACACCCTGTTATTCTGTACATTTTTCAAAACAGAGTAAGTTCCTATCATAAAAGAAATCATCTGGAAAGTATTTCCTGACATCATTGCAATAACCCAAAGTTTCACCCAGTTTGCCAAGAGATCTCAATAAAAATCGATAAGTCTGAGTTTAAAATAAAATGTATTTTACGATCATTTACCCTTAAAATTTGATTTGGATTTGATTAATTGGAAACTTTACCTTGGATTTGGTCTACTGGAAATTAATTTGATTTAGATTTGGTACATAGAAGAATTTAGAAGTCAAACGGTTTGATAAATTTATTTTTGTATTCTTTCGTCAATGTTTTGTTAAGTTGCGCATACCAACATTTTTGTAGTTTTCTTTTTTATATCAAACGGAAATTAATCTAAATTTTATCGCCATTAATTTTAAGTATTTTATTATCCCATTCAACTTTGGTACCACAGCTAAATGAGAACGTCTCTGTTTAGTTAGTTGTTTTTGAACCATATTTTTTTATTGTTTTTGAAAGGACCCCGCAATAATCTTACGGAAATTGGGAACAATGCTTTTAAATGTTTTATTTTGGATTATGTTGCATAATAATAAGCTGTTTTATAATAGTATATTCTGTAACTCGTGGTTCCTCACGCTCGCATTCGCTCGCGTTCGGAATCCTCCACTCGTGTCGAATTCTCATTCCAACAGAGTAACAGACTGTACTTTCTCCATGGCCACAGAAAGTAGAAATTAAATATAGTAAAATGAAACCTCAATCTCTCAACATTGTGTAGTATTGTGTAGTATTTTTATATTCAAGCTTGGATTTTTGCGGTAGCAAATTTTGAGTTATTTATCGGCATATTTTCTACATATGAATCGTTTGATTTTCTTCTCCTTTTTAATAAATTAAAAGTTTTTACAAACCCATATTAAGACCACGTCAACTAATTCTGACAGTTAATTTGACATTCATGGCAAACATTATTTTTTTAAACAATTACCGAAGAAAGATTCTATCTCTAGTGATAGAATGTAATACATATAAAATACATAAGAGACAAATGTTTCAGAATTTTCTTTCAATTCTTCTTTTCTGTTATTATAAATGGTTTCAGAATAACTACATTCAGTAGTGGCCGTGGAGAAAATAAATTCCAAAATTCATTCCCTTCCATCCCAACCCCTATTTTTAAATACAAATAAATATATTTCTATAGTACTTTTAAATGCGATGTAAAATGTTTCTAACAGCTTAAATGAAAAAAATTGCATTTTTATATGATCATCCCCCAACCCCTATTGCGGGGGTGGTCACCAAAAAATCGGTGGATTTTGCTGAATTTTTAATATGATATAGTGCATGTCATTCTCAACAAAAGTTGCCATAGCGCGAACCCCCTAAAATGAACAGTTTTGTCACTACGGGGCGTTGAAATCCCCCCTGGTTCAAAATAAAATGTTTATTTTTAAAGGCAGTAACAATACTTTTAAATGTTTTATTTTGGATTATGTTGCATAATATTAAGCTGTTTTATAAAATAAATTCCAAACTCACTCCCTTTGATCCCAACCCCTATTTTTAAATACAAATAAATATATTTCTATAGTACTTTTGCATTTTTATATGATCATCCCCCAACCCCTATTTCGGGGGTGGTCACCAAAAAATCGGTGGATTTTGCTGAATTTTTAATATGATGTAGATATTTTGAAACAAATATGAGGTGACAAACCAAAATAGTATATTCTGTAACAAGGTTGGAATGAGAATTCGACATGAGTGGAGGATTCCGAACGCGTAAGGAACCACGAGTGTCGGATTTTCATTCCAACAGAGTAACAGACTGTACTTTCTCCACGGACACAAAGTAGAAATTAAATATAGTAAAATGAAACCTCAATCTCTCAACATTGTGTAGGCAGTATTTTTATATTCAAGCTTGGATTTTTGCGGTAGCAAATTTTGAGTTATATTATCGGCATATTTTTTTATTTCTGGAGGAGTATTTTCAAATTCTACATCGGAATCGTTTGATTTTCTTCTCCTTTTTAGTAAATTAAAAGTTTTTACAAACCAATATTAAGACCACGTCAACTAATACTGACAGTTAATTTGACATTCATGGCAAACCTTATTTTTGTAAACAATCACGGAATACAGATTATATCTCTAGTGATAGAATGTAATACATATAAAATACATAAGAGACAAATGTTTCAGAATTTTCTTTCAATCTCAAGAGCGAGAATGTTTCTTTTCTGTTATTATAAGTGGTTTCAGAATAACTACATTCAGTAGTGGCCGTTTTTCTCCAATATTGTTCTTATTGATAACTAATTTTTTTTGGGTGCGGCGAGGGAGAGGGGAGGGGAATAATCACACAAAATTGCGATAACCTTAATTTAAGGTGGTTAAAACTAATTAATAGTTTGAGCTCTTACTCTGTGGAATTCCATTATATAAAATATACTAGTGTAAGATGCATCTTACACTAGTATATTTTATGTGATTAATACTGACAATTTGTGAGTACAAGAATGGAGATAGAGGAAATATTTTATTTGAAAAATAATTTGTTTGTCTTTTGTTTCTGGGGGTAGAAAGAAGATCGTATTTTGAGCAAGCGGTTACTTTAACACAAAACTGTTCATTTTTATGGTTTGTCACTTCATATTTGTTTCAAAATATCGTGGACTACATCATATTAAAAATTCAGCAAAATCCACCGATTTTTTGGTGACCACCCCCGAAATAGGGGTTGGGGGATGATCATATAAAAATGCAATTTTTTTCATTTAAGCTGTTAGAAACATTTTACATCTCATTTAAAAGTGCTATGGAAATATATTTATTTGTATTTAGAAATAGCGGTTGGGATGGAAGGGGGTGAGTTTGGAATTTATTTTATAAAACAGCTTAATATTATGCAACATAATCCAAAATAAAACATTTAAAAGTATTGTTACCGCCTTTAAAAATAAACATTTTATTTTGAACCAGGGGGGATTTCAACGCCCCGTAGTGGCAAAACTGTTCATTTTAGGGGTTCTCGCAATGGTAACTTTTGTTGAGAATGACATGCACTATATCATATTAAAAATTCAGCAAAATCCACCGATCTTTTGGTGACCACCCCCGAAATAGGGGTTGTGGGATGATCACATAAAAATGCAATTTTTTGCATTTAAGCTGTTAGAAACATTTTACATCGCATTTAAAATTACTATAGAAATATATTCATTTGTATTTAACAATAGGGGTTGGGATGGAAGGGGGTGAGTTTGGAATTTATTTTATAAAACAGCTTAATATTATGCAACATAATCCAAAATAAAATATTTAAAAGTATTGTTACCGCCTTTAAAAATAAACATTTTATTTTGAACCAGGGGGGATTTCAACGCCCCGTAGTGGCAAAACTGTTCATTTTAGGGGTTCTCGCAATGGTAACTTTTGTTGAGAATGACATGCACTATATCATATTAAAAATTCAGCAAAATCCACCAATCTTTTGGGGACCACCCCCGAAATAGGGGTTGGGGGATGATCATATAAAAATGCAATTTTTTTCATTTAAGCTGTTAGAAACATTTTACATCGCATTTAAAAGTACTATAGAAATATATTTATTTGTATTTAAAAATAGGGGTGGGATGGAAGGGGGTGAGTTTGGAATTTATTTTATAAAACAGCAACATAATCCAAAATAAAACATTTAAAAGCATTGTTCCCGCCTTTAAAAATAAACATTTTATTTTGAGCCATGGTGATTTCAACGCGCTGTAGCATCAAAACTGTTCATTTTAGGGGGTTGGCGCAATGTTAACTTTTGTTAAGAATAACATGCACTACATCATATCAAAAATTTAGAAAAATCCACCGAGACCCAATTTCCGTAAGATTATTGCGGGGTCCTTTGCCACTTGAACATTTTTATATTCGATTTACGCACTTTTGTATATTTTATCATTTTTTGGGATTTGGGTTATTTGTTTTAATAAATCGGTGATATATTGGAGTTTTGTCTTGCATTTACCCCTTTTGTTGATTTTCAGAGGTAAATTAGGCCATTTAAGCTAATTTTAAATCAACTGGCGCTTCCCGAGCACTTAAAAAAAGTAAGTTTTCGATCACTATTACAATTTGGAACCACGATCGTCTCCACTACAGAGCTACGCCGATAGGCATAAGGTTGATATCGACAACCCACCATTAACATGTAGCCCTATATTGTTTTATAGGCGTATAGGGCGTTACATTGGGTACTTCAAATCTTCTTGATAAATTATATTGTACAGTAAATTAAAATCCTGCATTTTATTTATCTATTTAATTGTTTTGAATATAATTAATTACCTGCACTTGTTTGTTGTAATTTTTCGAAATCGACATCTCTTTCTTTGAGTTTATTTTTCAGCTTATCGGCCACCTGTTGCCAATGTTTCATTTTCTTCCATTTGTTAAAATCTTCACTAGCTTGAATCTTGTGAGTCTCGTTGATAGCGATTTGTTCGTTTAGATTGTGTTTTAAATCGAAAATATCTTTTTCTAAACAACTGATTTTTTTCTGAAGTTGTTCTTTTACTGATTTATCGGATTTATCGCTTCTGGCACTGATTGGCCTAAAAATTGGAAATTTAAAAATTCCGAGTAAGTCACGATGAAGTGTTTTATGTAAAGGGATAAACAAATTTAGAAGTAGATCGACGTTTAAAATATTTTATTTTATAAGTCAATGTATGAGAATATAAAAATATATTTACTTTTTTAATAATTGAAATTTGAGGTTATTGATCTCTTCTCTGGCAATTTTTTCCCTGTTTATCGTTTGTTCATATCTTTTTCTCAAGAATTCATTTTCCTTTACCAGTATTTCGTTGGCAGCTTCCAAGTCAACCTTTTTCGACGGCAAATCTAAATCTAAAGGTTCAGGTTTCTTCACATTCTTAAAAATAAATAAAAAATATTTTCGCCAAATCCAATTCAAAAAAGCTTATATATTTTTCAGCAAAATAACTTTAAATTTTTTCAGAATATTTAGAAGATTCTAAAAGAAATCCTAAAGTGATATAGTTTCTCTTTTAGATGTGCTACCATCTAAGGTAAGAAGAGAGTATTGACATTAAATTTTGACTGAATCTAGTCAAGATGTCACTCTCTTTTTTTTTATCCCTTTCAGAGATTAATACAAAGTGAGTAAACCACTGGTTATTTAATGTCAATACTCTCTTCTTACCTTAGATGGTAGCACATCTAAAAATGTTATCTTATAGCGCATATAGCTATTGACTTGTACGAGTTTGGAATTTTATTTATTGGATTCGAAAAGCCTAACTGATGAAGTCGAAAGACAGAAACCGGTCTTAGGATGTCGAATCTAATAAATTAAAATTCCTTACTGGTTTTTTACTCATAGTTTCTCTTATACTGACCTTCATTTGTCTTAATTTGACAATCATTTCATGTATTTTATCATCTTTTTCCCTAATTAATCTTTGTATATCCGAATCTAATCTTCCTGTAAGTTCACCTTTTTGTTTCAAAACAATCTGTCTTAAACTGTTAATTTCATCGTTACCGATTTCTTTTAGTTTTTCGGTGTCAGATTTGTAAAGTTCCAGTTCAGTCTGATGTTGCTGATCTAGACTAAAAAGAAAATAAAAAACTAATTTTTGTACTAATCAAAGTCACTACTGTAGATGATATAGATCATTGATCATTGATCCGGGTGGCTAGCGCCTACCGGACAGTGTCAACAGGAGTACTGCAAATCTTCGCCACAGTAGTAGCGGTGCACTTACAGATGATATAGAAATATCGAAATGAACTAAGTATATTAAAACAAATAACGATTCAGAGTTCACAGGACCATAAACCAAGTAAAACAGCGTTGTCATATCTCATTCTTATTTTACCAATTTTTAACATAATCAAAATGTATATAAACGGTAAAGTTGAAGGTTGTGGCTAAAGGTTCATTTTCACGTGACATTGAATGTCATGACATTAGGAATAATTAGTTCAATCAAAGAATGACCCAAAAGGAGGTGTAGAGTGCGTGAGCAGGTAACTAAGCGATTCCTTCAGAAACTTGTTCAGGGGGCTTAGGGTCAAAGGTACGCATTTTGGGTTTTTCGCTTATATATCTAAAACGGTGCATTGGAGGGAAATTTGTTTTATAATAAAATGAAGTTCATAAAAGTGTCTAAAACTTTTATATTATATGTTTTTTCAAATTCGCAATCGTTTTCGAGCTACACCCTCGAAAAAGTAGAATATAAAAAAAAATCATGTTACCTCACTATATTCGTCAAACAATCCATCATATTGTCTAAACCTATTGATAAACGAAAAATATGCATAGAAAAGAAGTTGTAGAGATTTAAATTCCCTTTCAGAATATATACACATAGTGGAGTCGATCTGGCGGAAAAAAACCCGATAAACGAAGTCGCTCCTTTCGAAATTTTTTTTTTGTGATATTATAGATTCGAGGTCCCCCTTTCACGTGATCACTATATGAAAGCTAAGGGAGGTGTGGAGGGGGGTAAATTAACATGTAAAGATATGGAAAATCGGTTTTTCGCACGTAGCTCGCTGAGTTTTATTCGGATCGAAACGACTTCTATATATAAAAATAAAGTACTCGCGAAAACGCTTAAACTGAATTTTAACCCGTCCAAATCGGTCTAGGGGTTCTTAAGATATTGCGATTTGAAAATATATGGATTTTTTGACGCGGCGAGAACACACCTAGAGCCATGTTCGCGTTTTTCGCATGGAAGAAAATTACTTCGAAACTTGATTTTTTTTCCTCCGATAGATAGTCATGACCCAAGGATTGTGTCCAAATTTCAACCCGCTACTTAAATTTGGGGGGAGATGGAGGGCAAACACTGATTAATTTTTGACTCGAGGTAACTTTTTTAATTCTTGACCAATCCGGGTCATCAAAATGGCAAACTCTTTCATGAGGAAACTGCTCGAGGATCTATTAAGAATATGATGGTTTTCGCAAAAACGGACAAATGGCGACCGAATTTCGGATTTTGCAAATTTTAATTTTTGATTTTAGCAACGAAAGAGTAAAATGAAGAAATTTCTCTATTCGCCATCGGTTGTGGAATTTTTTTCTCTTTGATTTGAGCCCTACAGGGACTCGATCCGATAATCAGGGAGCGAGGGAGGGGGGTAAACGCGTTTAGCCCTGTAGAAGGGCAACGGATAGGGTTAGTGACTTCGTGTTAGGCTTATTTTCAAGGGCAATCAGTTCGCTTTCAAGATTTTTTTACAACAAAGGTCTTAGTTTATAGAGGACTGCAGGTTTCCGTGATATATTTATAAAAGCTGAGCCGCTGTAAAATTAGATGCCGGGATAGGAGCTAAGCGCTCCCTTTTATATCTCGTCTCTCTCACAAATACTATTCCGGCATCTAATTTCACGACGGCTGAGCGAGCGAACTCGTTTTTATAAATATATCACGCACTCCCGCAGGCATTAATATAGATATAGCTTTGGGATAAAAAATTTTGGAAAGAGAACTGATTGTCCTTGAAAATGCGCCTAACACGAAGTCACTAACCCTATCCGTTGTCCTTCTACAGGGCTAAACGCGTTTACCCCCCTCCCTCCCTTCCTCATTATCGGATCGATTCCATGTAGGGCTCAAATCAAAGAGAAAAAAATTCCGCAACCGATGGCGCATAAACAATTTTCCCCACCAAAATTCGGTCGCAATTTGTCCGTTTTCGCGAAAACCATCATCTCCTTAATACATGCTATAGCAGTGTCCTTATTAAAGAGTTTTCCATTTTGCTGACCCGGATTGGTCAAGAATTAAAAAAGTTACCTCGAGTAAAAAATTAATCAGTGTTTTGCCCTCGAAAAACCGATTTTCCATATCTTTACATGTTAATTTACCCCCCCTCCACACCTCCCTTAGCTTTCATAGATTGAAATTGAAAGAGGGACCTCGAATCTATATAATCACAAAAAAATTTTTTCGAAAAGAGCGACTTCGTTTTCAAAACCCGATCTACTACAGATTTTGAGGTTAGTAGGAAACTCCTACATTCAATGTGAAATTTACATAAATTGCTACCCGAAAACAAAAAATACAGTGTCAGATGTATTTCAGTGATGAACCTAACCTAAAAAATTCGTAAAGAACCCCGCACCATTTAAATGTAAAAAACGTCCCGGTCAAATTTTCTGAAACTTTGGAATGTTGTAGAACTCGAAGCTCTGACAAAAAGTGTCCTTTGGCCCAAAGCCATCCTATGGCTAGTTTTCGAAGTACAGGGTGTTAAATATCGGAAATACCTCTTTTTTGTAACCAGATTTCTCATAGCAGACCTGTTTTATTGGCGTTTGTTGTAGAAGACATGAATTATGGATTATTTAGCATTAATATTTTATAAACAATCACCGTATAATTTGGTTAGTTACAGGGTGGTTGGAAAATAAGTAATACGGTTTTAATATAGATATAGCTTTGGGGTAAAAAAATTTTGAAAGAGAACTGATTGCCCTTGAAAATGAGCCTAACACAAAGTCACTAACCCTATCCGTTGCCCTTCTACAGGGCTAAACGCATTTACCCTGAAAAATAAAATTTGTAAAATACAAAATTCGGTCGCCATTTGTCCGTTTTCGCGAGAACCATCATCTCCTTAGTAGATGCTGTAGCAGTGTCCTCATGAAAGAGTTTGTCATTTTGATGACCCGGATTGGTCAAGAATTGAAAAAGTTACCTCGAGTCAAAAATTAATCAGTGTTTGCCCTCCCTATCCCTTCCAAATTAAACTAGCGGGTTGAAATTTGGACACAATGCTTGGGTCATGACTATCTATCGGAGGAAAAAAATCGAGTTTCGAAGTCATTTTCTTCCATGTTCTCGCCGCGGCGAAAATCAATATATTTTCAAATCGCAATATCTCAAGAACTCCTAGACCGATTTGGACGGGTTAAAATTCAGTTTAAGCGTTTTTGTGAGTACTTTATTTTATATATAGAAGTCGTTTTGATCCGAATAAAAATCAGCGAGCTACGTGCGAAAAACCGATTTTCCATATCTTTACATGTTAATTTACACCCCCTCCACACCTCCCTTAGCTTTCATACATTGATCACGTGAAAGAGGGACCTCGAATCTATATAATCACAAAAATTTTTTTTCGAAAAGAGCGACTTCGTTTTCAAAACCAGATCTACTCCACTAACATATGCTAATTAATATCCAACCCGCCTACAGTTAAACTTTCATAACATTTTGCAAGTTTCAGAAAATTTGTTTATATATCATATTCTTAACCCACAACCTTTGTTCCTTCATCTAATAATATATGAGGCCACACTTTTAAGCAAGTTATTAAATAAAGTAGACAAAAATAATGATAATAACAAATTTCACACTTTATTTTACAGATAGTTTCGTTACATCAATACAATTATTGTAAACCCCATTGTTCTCAATAAATTCTAAATGTTATACTCTCTACTTTATATGTAATCAAATTTTCATCCTCTTTGAACTTGAGGGCCCATGGCATCTTCGTCCTCAGTAGTGGGTGGCTCTTGCTGAATGGGCTTCATCGCCCTCATCGGCAACAGGCACACTGTTCAGGCATTTCCCTTGGCATTGGAGGCACGCTGCAGAACAGGTCAGCATTACTTTTCGTCAGCCACATTTGCCAATTATACAATCCTTGTGCAGCGGCAAAATATAATTTTCAGAAGGACCTCAGGTGCCCGTAGATCTTCCGTTGTAATTGGCATCAGGGTGTCTCCTACACGTTTCTACCCCCATTCTTAGGGGGGCAGCTCATTCCCGAGCCACTGCTGCACTTGGTGGTAGGTGCGCCGGGAATGCTGTTTAGCTGCATTCTCTGTTGGAGGTAGGGAGCTGATTTCAGGCTTCATATTTGCCACTGACCTCGTAAACGACTGGAAGCGGTACTTGTTAAGGGAGGTTTGTCTTTTTGGCGCCTTATAACATTTCAGGAAGCAGGGGTTAGAAAAGGTCATTGCTGCCTTGATGATTTCTGACTCCAAGTACAATTTTAAGAAGCCCACCTTGCTTCTCCTGAAAGTAGCAGAAGTTGTGTCGCATTCGGTAAATGAATGAAGGAACAGGATGAGTTCAAATCAACGGTGCTGCATCTTTTGGGTAGACAGTGCCATTGTTTTGGTTTTACCTCGTCCGGGTTTCAGCATTACGATATCTCGAGTTGGAGAAGTGGAAGCAATCAACAGGACAGCAAGGTCTACATCCTCACCAACGACATCCACAGAATTGTCAGTGGATTGTTCAACAGCAGTCTTCACGATTAGGACGTCAGCATCATCGGTAGCCTGAAGTGTATGTATCCCTTTCTCCTGCAGCTTTGTCTCTAGTAATGAGATGAAGTTAGTTTTGTTGGTAGGATTGGATAAAAAGTTTTTCTGTTTAACAGATATTGGTGTGTCCCATGTCAAATTGATGTCGGCTGACCTTCTCTGTCTGTAACGTCGCATTTAATCTTGTGATTTAGTGCTATTGGCTGTGTTTGTGTACCCACCAAAGACCACAGAGCAAGCAGTTCCAGGATAATGGTGGTTGACGTAGGTGATATAACTATTACAAATAGTCGGAACAGACGCATCTTTTTCCCAAATTACTCTGTGTAGTAGATATCCTCCATCCACTACAATGTTCATTTGAGACAGAAGAATATCTTTCTTGGTTGGCTCAAACAAGCTCTACAGCACTGATTTATTTGTCTTTCTCATGCCACTTTCGTTGAACAGTGCCAAGAGAAATAGGGCCAACTCATACTCAAAATATTTCATCCTCATCTGATCGTTTGCTTATACATATCATACAGTTTGAAACAAAATTTCAAAATCAGTTATTTTTTCATCGACGTGGGAGGGGGCAATCGCCCCATTCGCCCCTAATTGTTGGATCCGCCTTTGCTATGAATATTTTTCGTTTATGAATAGGTTCAGACAATATGATGGATTGTTTGACGAATATATTGAGGTAAAATGATTTTTTTTATATTCTACTTTTTCGAGGGTGTAGCTCGAAAACGGTTGCGAAATTGAAAAAAACATATAATATAAAAGTTTTAGTCAATTTTATGATCTTTATTTTATTATAAAACAAAATTTCCCTCCGATGTACCGTTTTCGAGATATAAGCGAAAAAACCCAAAATACGTAACTTTTAAAAAACTCTTCAATATTCAAATTTTTCATTGCGAATTTTGCAAAACATAACCTGCTTATCTGTTTGTTTACGCCGCACGTTCTCCCAATAGTCCCGAAACGTACGAGAATAAACGAAGCTTAAAAATGTCTCAAGAAATGTCACGAAAGATCGAAAAAAAGAGTACGGACATAAAATGTCACGACTTTATGTCACGTGAAAACGAACCTTAATTATGGATATGGACATACACATTCCGACAAAAAATAATTCTTGTATTACGATTTAGTGAGAGCATAAAGAAAAGCTTGTTAAATGTTGAGACAGCCTTACAATTTCTCCTCACTTATCTCGAAGAAGGGGCACTTAATGAATGGATAACGAATCGTTCGCTGCCGCTTGTGTCCGTGACTCCGTCACTGCAATAGCTAAGTGGGGTCAACAGCATTGCGTCTTTCTCGGCTATATAACCTTATATTATTGTTACTTTCCTTTTTAGTCTTGTAGATTTCGGCCTATACCAAAGAAATATTTTATCCGAAAGTGTATACGTCACTGCGCATGATTTTTTACGTATTTATTCTGCACACCCCGTACATTACTATGGCGTTTTCCACATTCAAATCGGACCAATAATAGCCGAGATATTGACTAAGGCCCTTTAGACAACAGTAATTCTTGAGCTCCCCCTGTATATACAGTTGTGACGTCATTAGCCTAATTCCGAACCACAGTCTTAGCCATCTAGCCGTTACTTTTTGAAGCTATTGTTTTCAATCCCCTAGTTAACCTACTCAGAAAAGTGATTATATCATTTTTTGCGATCCGAGTTCTGAAATTTAAATTAAAATCAAGTTGGAATTGAATGAATTATTTTATATTCTTCTCAAACATTTTTTTAAATCTGATATACAGGGTGGTGTTTTGAGGTAATACAAATTTGTAACTTTTTAGCAAGCCGGACCTGAACAACAAATTGTATTTAATGTAGAATGTACAACAAAAGGAAAATATTACCTGTTTCTCAATTCCTCCATTGCTGTCAATCTGTCGTTAGCCATTGTCCTCCATCTTACCGCTTCCTGCCTACTAGATTGCAACTGTGCCTCGAGTGACGTCAGCTTAGTGTGTAATTCTGACGTGTGCTTTTCTAGACCGTGCACCTGCGCGATATACTGTTCCAGAGCGGCTCTATTTGGTCTGGTACTCGCGTAGGTCTCTTCTAAACTGAAAATAACGACGTTTCGATACTGAGGTACTGCTACCAGAGGTATCTTCAGGGTAGAAAAATTAAATATTTGTTAAGGATGTTTTTAACGACAGATGCAAAAGTGCATGGTTTTTCTTTAATTTTTATTTTCATAGTAGCGGTGATGTCATATTAATGATTATGTAGAAGTTTTACGTCTATTATCTTCGCTATTTTGAAATTTTTGTTTGTTTGATAGTTTAACATTTTCATTGCTACTTTTTAAATTCTAGAGATCACAGAGTTATTTTTTTCCGTATCCAAATGAATAATGACAAGATAATGACTGATACCTTTTGACATTTTGTTTTTCTTCTGCCAACTGCTTTTGGAGGTTCTGAAGTTCCTCTTGCAGAGTGGCAGCTGCCAAACTATGCCTATCTCTGTCGATTTTCAAGAGAGTTTGATATTTTATTAGTTCTTCATCTTTCGCCTTGATATTTTCTTGAAGAGTTTTTAAAGAATTCTATTAAAATAAGAAAAATAAAAATTGATCAAACAAGTTTTAAAAATTATAAATTTTTGCAATGTATTTTTGCCTGAAAAACCCTAGATATCACCCTCTGGCTACCCCTACCAAAATATTGTCTTTTACCTAACCTTACTTGGGAAGGACCTGGGAAGGATTACTCTCAGGCTACATCATTCAGACCTATTACTTTATCATCTTTTATGATAAAGTTAATGGAAAAACTGGTTGAGGTAGATGTCAGGGAAAACTTTCTAAAAGAAAGGTCACTTCACAAAAACGAGCATGCTTATCAAACCGGAAAATCCTGTGAAACAGCACTCTATCAACTTGTTTCAAAGATAGAGGCTGCACACAGAAATAAAGAAATAGCTTTAGGAGCATTTCTGGATATAGAGGGCGCATTCGACCACACCTTTTTTAGAACCATGGATGCAGCTGTAGCAAAGCGTGGCGTAGACGACACCACGTGCAGGTGGATACAAACCATGCTATGCAATCGATCAGCTGAAGCAACATTGTTGGGAGAGAACATGGAGGTGTCAATTTCCAAGGGATGTCCACAGGGAGGAGTCTTATCACCTGTACTGTGGGATTTGGTAATTGACGAGGTCCTGGTACAGCTCAGGAATGCAGGATATTATACCCAAGTGTATGCAGACGATATACTCATACTTGTAGTGGGGAATTTTAAAAATATTGTTTCAGACCTTATGCAACAGGCGCTGAATATCGTGGAGAGGTGGTGTCTAAAGGAAAACCTTAAAGTTACTCCTAATAAAACAGCACTAATTGTCTTCACGAAAAAGAAGAAGTTGGACAGTCTCAGACTACCCAAGCTCTTTAACACCCAACTCCAATTAACCCAGAATCTAGGTATAATCCTTGCCGCTAAACTAACCTGGAACAAGCATTTGGAAAAAACCATTAATAAGGGTAAAATGGCACTAATGGCCGCCAATAGGGCCATAGGTACTAAATGGGGCTTAAAACCACGTATGATACACTGGTTGGGAAGGTGAAGAAACAAACAACTTTCGGGAAGGAACATTGGTTTGGTATACTGATGGGTCAACAACCGCAAGTGGAACTGGAGCTGGAATATATAGTGAAACTCCCAGATGCAACCTAAACGCACCATTGGGGAATTATGCATCAGTATTTCAAGCAGAAGTACATGCTATAGAGCTTTGTTTGATAGGGGTATAGAGGGAAAACAATCCTCATTTACTCTGACAGTCAAGCTGCCCTACAGGCCTTATCATGTAACAAAATCAGATCAAAATTTGTCTGGAACTCCCCACAAACCCTGCTCGTTCTGGCCAACCAAAATAAGGTAACACTTAGATGGGTCCCAGGGCATAAAGGGATAAAAGGCAACGAGGAAGCAGACGCCCTGGCAAGGAAAGCCTCAGCGACCGTCTTTACTGGTCCTGTACCGGCGTTTGGCATTACCAAATCCTCGGTACGACTCTCGCTGACTAGGTGGATATTAAAAGAACATCGGTCACGCTGGGATCTCGTGCCGGGCCAACAAAACAGTAAACGAATGGTTAATGCGCCATCAAAAGTACTGAAAGGTGATATTCTGAATCTAAGCAGAAATCAAATAAGGCATGTCACGGGACTAATAACCGGACATTGTCACCTTAGGGAACACCTACATAAAATGGGCATCTTTCAAGATGATCCCATATGTAGACTATGCAAGGAGGATGAAACAGCCTCTCATATCATACTAGAGTTCCAGGCATTCACGCACTGGAGGTATAACCTACTGGGGCCGGTAAACCCACTTTGATGACTTTCCAAAAGAAAACCTGGTGAAAAGGCTACTCAGCCTGATAAAAGTAACAAACCTCTTCACCTGAACGTAACGATGTAACTGACATAGTACAATAAGTCTTAAGGTTGCAGTATTGAGGCATTTATAAACCTCAGTCAGGTACATCGTTTTAATCAATCAATCAAACCTTACTTACTTTTAAAATCAATGTCTCTTCATTTGGCACTCCGTCACTCCTCACGTTGATATTATCTCCACCAGCACCTCCATGCGCAACTTCCGTCTTCTTATTTTGCAGTTCCATTATGTGCCTTTCGTAGAAACTGATCTGGCTCTGTTTATCCCCCATCTGTTTCCTAAACATACTGATAGTCATCTCATGTTCAGTTATTTTACTCTTTAACTGATCTATTTGAGATTCTTTTTGACTCAGATCTTCTCTAATTTTTAACAATTCGTTTTTTAGATTCACTAGAACTCCATTTTCTTCGGACGATTCTGATTTAATGTCCGGCTCGCTCGCCTGAATTGACACCGATCGAGTTATTTTTCTTGGGAGCGGTACCGGTCTTGAGGGTGAAGGTATTGATGCAGGTTCTTCTTGGGTAGTTTTTTGAGTGGTGGTGGTGAGTTTCTGGGGTAAAGTCGAATCGAAATTTTTGTAGATTTGTAACAGTTCTTGGTCTAATTTAGTGATTTGCTCGTCTTGGATTTTGACTCTGTCAATGTAGTGTTGAAGTTGGGATTCCTTATACTCCGACTGGCGTTTTAGTCGAAGCTCCTAAAAAATAATTTTTGATCCGGGACTTTAAGGAAGGAAAACGTATAATCAGAATTGCATATTAAATTCCAACGATAGAGCTTTTTGAATGCAGTATCAAAGTTGATAAATTTCTCGTTCAAGTCTCTTGAAAATACCATCTTAATAATTACACAGGTTTACAAAAAAAAGGTCGGGACTATTTGACCAGACCACGCTATTCCTAGGTATTTTGGCGCCCTGAATCCGAATCCGGGCTCAGTTTTTTCCCAGCACGTCACGGAAACGAGATTTCAAGGTCATGTATGGATACTACATTCTGTGAGTCGGAAAAATATACAAATATTTTAATCAGCAACGAAACCAACTCTCCCCCCGTTTTAGAGGATGCTGAACACGATGGCGGTGGTTAAAATTCTTTTGGAGATGACCCAACACCCCAAACGGCCAAAAATCACTCCAAAAATGGGGTAATCGCGTATTCCGCATATTCCATCGGTAAAATATTCCCTATCCCCCGTTTTCAAGGATGCTCAACACGATGGAGTTATCCAAAATTACTTTCGACTTGACCTCACCCCTCAAACGGTCAAAAACCTCCCCCAAAATGTGGGAATCGCGGATTCCGCGTCTTCCACCGGCAAAATATATCTTCCCTCTCCTTTTCGAGGATGCTAAACACGATGGCGGTATTCAAATTTTTTTTAGACTTAGTCCCACCTCCCAAACGGCCAAATTTTTTTTTGAGCAAACATGAAAACCCGCGAAAATTTTTCACCCTGTAGAGGGTGATTTTTGGCCGTTTGGGGGGGTGGGACTAAGTCGAAAATAATTTTGCATACCGCCATCGTATGCAGCATCCTCTAAAACGGGGAGGGGGAAGATATATTTTGCCGGTGGAAGATGCGGAATCAACGATTCCCCCATTTTGGGGGTGGTATTTGGCCGTTTGAGGGGTGGGGTCAAGTCGAAAATAATTTTGAAAACGCCATCGTATTCAGCATCCTCCAAAAGGAGGGCAAGATATATTTTGCCGGCGGAGGTCGTGGAAGTCGCGGAATCCGCGATTCCCCCATTTTGGGGGTAGTTTTTGGCCGTTTGGAGGGTTGGGTCAACTCCAAAAGAATTTTCACCACCGCTATCGTGTTCAGCATCCTCGACAACGGGGGGAGAGTTGGTTTGGTTGCTGCTTAAAACCTTTGTATATTTTTCCGACTCACAGAATGTAGTATCTATAAATGACCTTGAAATCTCGTTTCCGTGACGTGCTGGGGAAAAACTGAGCCCGGATTCGGATTCAGGGCACCAAAATACCTAGGAATCGTGTTTGGTCAAATAGTCCCGACCTTTTTTTTTTGTAAACCTGTGTTATTTATACAGGGTGATTCATTAATTCATTTCCCCAATTTTTTCAATTAATCATAACTTATGTCCACCCAATACATTTTTATAATATTTTTTTCGTATGTTCTTTGTCCACAGTGTCGTCGATTAACATAATAAAAAAAGTATTATTACTGGTCCGGCCTTAAAAAAATTAATAAGTAGATTTCGAGTCGAAACAACACCCTGTGTGTCAATATTTTAAAATTTTATTCACAAATTTGGAAAGAGCAGAAAAAAATAAGTAAGACTAAATGAATTTGGTGTTTCCCCATACAATTTTTTTACTTATTAACATGAGTCAAATCTAGATGCTTTGATAATGAGGTGGCACAAAATTTAAAAAAAATAAAATTCTGCCCCAAATGGTACTTTTCCAGCATTAATCCATAAAATCATCAACTATTTCTTTTTCTCCTAATTTCTGGATCCCAACCTCAAAAACGAGAGGACAGGTCCTTATTAGGGACAAATTATTATTATCAATGACTAACTTTCAAGCATCCTGTACGCGTAAAAAAAATTATCAAAAAATTATAAAAATGCCCATTCCAAAAAAAAAAACAAAAATTTGTTTTTAAATTTTGTGCCGTCTCATTATCGAAACATCTAGATTTGACTCATGTTAATAAGTAGAAAAATTGTATGAGGGAACACCAAATTCTTTTAGTCCTACTTATTTTTTTCTGCTCTTTCCCAATTTGTAAATAAAATTTTAAAATATTGATATACACCCTGTATTTCGACTCGAAACCTACTTATTCATTTTTTTAAGGCCGGACCTGTAATAAGACTTTTTTATTATGTTAATCGACGCCACTGTGGACAAAGACCATACGAACCAAATATTATAAAAATGTATACGGTGGTTCTTAGGTTATGATTAATTGAAAAAATAGGGAAAATAATGGGGAATAAATCACCCTGTATCTTGGGTATAAAGAACGATAGACCCATAAAATATAGGTTATTTAGAAGCACCTCGGTGTCCTCCATCTACCCTTACTCTATGAGCATTTCCGAATGAATCACTCTGTATAACCATTTGAAAAATTTCAAATTTTAATTGAAGAATATATAATATTCACCTAAAAATATAGGAACATCCTGTATAACGAAGAGCTGATAAAATAAACGTGGAAGTAATAATGTACAAAAGCAAAACAATGGTATTTGAAAATACAGCAAGAAGAAAATGTTTTTGTTTCTTGTTTTCACATTTTTTTTAAATATTTAGTTACGCCAAAATTAATTCACTAGAGTGATGTAACAAAACTGACACTGAAAAATATGACATTGACATGTGACAGAACGGGTATAAATAATTATAACTTACGCTAATTTGGAAAGCCTTCTTTTCCTGCATCCAATTGGACATTTTCTTGTATTCTTCTTTAAAACTATCAGTGCCAATTTTCTTTTGTTTCTGGGAAAATTCCAGTTCCAAATTTAGTTTCTCTCTGAGAACAATGGTTTCATTTTCTAATTCTTTTGCTTTTTGTAGAACAAGGAAAGTTTCATGTTTTTGCTTGTTTATTATTTCGATATTGTTGATGTATATTTCTTCAGAAGTTAATGGAACATAGCCGTAAAACTGGAGTCTTTGCTGACGTATCAAATTTTGTAAATGGCTGAAAGTTAACATAATTGTTTAATTCGTTATGTGAGGTATTTTTGAAATTGTGTAAGACGAAATGGTGCTTGATGGTTAAGTAAAAAATTACTTAAAATGGGGTTAAAACATAGAAAGGGGAAAGTAAAAGGTAAAAGTTGAAACCTCATTTGTTGAATGCAGAACATTTCGTGAACAATTCTTCAAACGTTTCTGTTTAAAGAATATGAAGTTATAACCCTCAGAAACCCTGGAAAAATGGGTAAAAAATTCCTAATTTTAAATTTTTTAACTTTAACAACTTTGTGCATCTAAAACTATGAAATTAGAGGCTCAGAAGTCCATTCTGAAATCAAAATCCGACGGTTGGCCACAGATTTTGAAAATATCACGAAACAAGTATACAGGGTTCGTATTTCTATTAACTCTTATTGTATAAAATTATGTTCATGTAATTTTCTTTAAATGGAATACCATAATTGTTTTTACATTTTGAAACCGACATAATTAGTAAAACTCCCATTCGTCTCAGAGAAAATAACTTTTTCCCAAAATATTTGTATTTGCACATCCCTTTTTACAGATTTAAAGCTAAAGATTTAAAATTACCTATGTACAAAGACGAAAGACTGTGAAGATTCTTTTAGTTTCAGTTTAAAATTTTTATTTTGTACAGGGTGGTCTAAAATAAATTTTACATTCCAAAAACTTCCATTGACCCTGTATAAGCAGAGTAAAGTAGACGTATGTGGAATACTGCCTAAAATGTGGAACACCTCCTTTGCGGCAAAACTAATTATGCCAGCTATCTTCCAATATAGCCTTAATCAGAAGCACTTTCTATTATATTTCACCTTTACCAAGACCATAGTACATTTTGCGGCTGTTGTTTGCCAGTATTGGTTCGAACACAAATTGTAACGATGGCTATATTTTTACAAGTGTTTATATAAACATCTATTTTGAATCCATTTAAAGAAATTTTTGCAAGATTGGCATATAAGCGTAAAGGGTAGGTGGTGGATGATTGTGAAATGTGTTAAATACTTTTTTAAGTACTTTATTCAAATATAATGCGTTCTTGATAAAAATGCATGTACAGTTTACAATTTATAGTTTCATAGTTTGCATTACAATGAATACTGAATTATCCAAAGCAGCAAATGTGCTGGTCTCGGAAACAGTATCTAACTTACATAATACGTTTTAGATATCAAATACTATTAAACGAGCAAGGTTTGTATGTATGTATATGTGTGTGTGTGTCCAGAGGATCTCGAAATCCACTCGTCAGATTTCAATGAAACTTTCAGGGTAGACTAATTCCTATCTAAATCGGCAAAAAATGTAGGTCTCATGTCTGTGAAAATTCGATCTTCCGAGATATTTACAAGAAAAGTTAAGCTTTTAGTTTTAGTTCCTAGCAACGGCAACTTGTTTCTATAGTAATATACTATAAAGGAGAGAGGATATAACGTCACATTCCATAGGCGTACTTTGCAAAATAAGTTTCTATAATATAAATAAGGTCACAGCATATAAAATATATATATACCCACTTCGTAGATTAAATTTTGAAGTTATATTATTTACAAAAAATAAAAATAAACCTTATGCATCTGACACTTTAACATTGAACGAATTAAATTTAACCAATAAATAACAAGGAGGATTATATGTTGGGATTAAACTGTTTTTAATCTCTTGGCATTAAAAGTAACGCTTCAGTACTTACCTAAACTCAAAGATTAAAAAAAAGTTAGTTCAAGAACTATCTTTAAAAGTCACTGTCTTCACTAAAACTACTCGTATCACTATAATTGTCTTTTCTGAGGTTTATTATTATCGGTTCTATTAAATTATCCATTGATATATCCACTTTCCTAAATGAATTTTCCACATTTTTAACATGACCAATGCATTTTCCCCAATGTTCTCTATTTACATCTGAAACTGCCTTCAAAAACAAATTTCGCACATCAGGAAATTTAAATGTTTTATTGTTTTGAGAAACATAACGTTTTAATAATTGTGACCAGATCAGTTCAATTGAATTTAACTCTGCGTGGTTCGGAGGCAATCTGAGAATTCTAATTCCTTTTTCTCTGGCCATCTCATCTATAATATATTTTTTGAATTTGTTTTTATGTTGCCTTGCTATTACTAATAATTCTGCCTTCAAGGATGTAGGAGGACTGATAATATTTTTAGAATGAAGCCATTTTGAAATATACATTAATACAAAATTCTGAATCAATTAAAATACATACGATACGGCTATGAATAAATAAAGTCTAACTTATCTGTCAAAAGAACAGGTTTATTAGAGTAAAAACCATGGAAACGAGATTAAATCTAGACAAAAACTATATTAGGCCGATCAGATGTATTAAAATTTAAATTTTAACTACAAATAAGCATTGAAGGATGAGGTAAAAATAAAATTTCTACCTCTTGAAACTGTACTACGTTCTGCAAATTAAATACTGCACTCCTTTCTTCTGTATAGTATAGTAGTAAAAAGGTTTGACTTTATTTAATTTCTGGTGAAAGAATTCAATTTTAAATTTGCCGCTTTATATAAAAAAGGAAAGGTTCATTTGACGGATATAAATAATTTGCTTGTCAAATGACAGCCATCTCATAAATTTAAAGTTGAAAATACAACGTTGCCAATTCAATTTCAGAAATCATGGGTTTAGGTAAATATTTATAGGAACGTTGAGTAACACTGGTAAAATGGACACTTGTCAAAATGTGACACCTGTAAAACGTGACAACTGTTAAAATGTGATACGTGTCAGAATGTAACAACTATCAAAATGAACAAATGTCAAAATATGACACCTGTCAGAATGTAACAAATGTCAAAATGTCACACGTATCGTACTTTTCTTTATTTATTACAAAGATCTAACCTAAGCTAAAGCTAATCTTTTTTTTTTTTGGCGGGTGGAAATGCTTTATGCACATCGGGTAAAGGTTCTTCCCTTCCCCGATAGTGTGAGACTACCCCTTACGGCTACTATTCTATTATGCGGACAGTTTTAATATTTAAGTTTTCATTATCATAGAGAGAGAGAGAAAAAGAATAAATGCTTGTACACGTGTACTATTAACATAGATTTCAATTTTTTATTTTACAAGAAACTTTAAAGAGACATTTAAAATTTTCTATTTTCATAGTACATTTTAAGGTTGATTGTGACTTTGTATTTTCCAAGAACAAATTGTAATGTAATGTACGAATGAACTATTTTTGTAACTGAACTGCCACACGTCGAGAGTCTGGTCACAGGTTTTTGTGGAGGTTTTTACCCAAGTATGAATATCAGACCTATAATTTTCCTTCACTGCAGATCAATAAATAATAAAATCAATTGAACATAGAGTTTTTCTTATATAGTGAGCTGAGCGATCTTCTGTTGACGGGACGTGTGCCCTACACGCTGCTGTTGCCCGTCCCGGAAACGGGGCCTGTCCACTGTGACAATTCGCGAAGATCAAGCGTCAGTAGATGTTGCTCTAAAAGGGTGAAATCCCCAAAAACTAGGCAACTTTTAATGCATTTAACTAACCTCTGTGACAAGCAGTTGATAAACGTCAACAACAGCTGCAGCCAATTGAAAATTAACACTGACAGCTTTTTTAATTTTCCCGCCTACTTTCAAGCCAATCGCCAATCAACTTTTTATTTATCTCCCTTTCAGTAGTTCAAGTAGATGTCGCCCACTCCGTGATTTTCGCGAATTAATTAATAATTTGTCATGTTATAAAAATACTTAAATTATATATTCATTGGACTGCTTAAAAATGTAGATTTGAATGTTAAGAGCGAAGCTCGGTGACCAGATATTATAAATTTAACATAAGAAATTAATAAAAAGTTCTCCTGGGTAATATAGAGTATTAAACAAAAGTACAATAAAATTTATAAATATTTGTTTTCAAATTTCTTCTGTTTGCACAGTCTATTATGTCCTTTAGTAAGG
Organism: Crepidodera aurea; assembly: GCA_949320105.2. Lineage (NCBI taxonomy): Eukaryota > Metazoa > Arthropoda > Insecta > Coleoptera > Chrysomelidae > Crepidodera > Crepidodera aurea. The sequence goes on along the minus strand of OX439475.1, from coordinate 71,524,873 downwards.
AATTATAGGTTTCCATGCTCTGCATTATGGGATTTTTGAGGCCTATGCTTGTCCTCACTGGCTCTAAGAAGATATTTGCTTGCGTACGTGCATTATAGTTGTGTTGCTGATTAACGAAATTGAAAGGTGTATTACATTTAAGATTTTCGTTTATTATATTGTATATAAATTTACTTTGTTCAATTTGTAATATTTTTGAAATGGGTAAGATGTTAGTTTGATTATATATTATTTGTGTTGACGTAGTATAATGAAATTTGAATAAAATCTTTACAACTTTATTTCGTAGTGTCTGAATTATTTGGAACATTGTTTTTCCGCACGTTCCCTATAGCGTTGCATTGTAGATTAGATACAAGCACGATGCTTGTATGTAATCTCTACATCGATAAATGGCACCAACCATGGGTGATATTTTGTTTTGGTGTTTGATGTGTTCACTCCAGTTCAACTTTTCATCTAGTACAAGTCCAAGGTACTTCGCCTTCCGAACTTTGTCAATTATTTCTCCTCCTATCTCTTTGTGAAATTTTATTTTTTTGTGCAAAAATCATGTATGTTGTTTTATTGATGTTAAGTTGTAGTCTATTTTTTATTAGCCATGCATGATATTGTTCTAAGTCTTCATTAATTGTTATTTGTAGCTGGGTTATATATCTATCTTTATATACCAATACAGTATCATCATCAAATTTGAAATATCTACCTCGAAGTTCAGCAGTTCTCAATGATAAGACATGTAACGTATATAGAAGAGGTCCCAGCACTGAACCCTGAGGTACTCCCTACTTGGTATTATCTGTTTGACTGGAAGTCCCATTTACCATTGCAAATTGTTGTCTGTTTAGGAGATATGTTTTTATGAGAGAATGGGCTCTTCCTCTGATTCCCATGTTTTCTAATTTGTTAAGTAAAATAGTGTGATCCACTACATCAAAGGCTTTCCGTAAATCAACGAAAACTCCTAATACATAATTTTTATCATCTAGGGCAGAGGAGATGTAACTGACAAAGTCCATTGTAGCGCTCATAGAATTGCTATGTTCCTGAAATCCATATTGATATTTATCAAATTTAACAAAATTAGTCATGTACTTGACCATACGCTTTTTTATAATTATCTCTATAATTTTTGATATGGTACAGGTAACAGAAATGGGTCTGTAGTTGTCAGTTTTGTTTTTTGGCCCACTTTTATGTATTGGTGTAACTTTATTGATCTTGAGGATGTCCGAAAAAATGCCTTGCCTAATAGTTTCATTTATTAGCTTAACAAGAATAGGTATAAGATACTCTTTGATGGTTAATAGATCTTTAGTGTTTACATTGTCATAGCCAGGTGCAGAATTTGTATTCAGTTCATGTAGTACCTCTTCAACTTCCTGTGCACTCGTTTTTATAAGAAACATTGAGTTATTACTGTAGATTTCCTCAAAATCAGTAAAAGTTTCTGCTTGTGTATCCATATCATCTATTATTGTCTGTCCAATATTAACAAAATAATTGTTGAATTGCTCGGCAATATCTTCCTCATTGTCCAGGATATGTCCTTCGACGTGGAGATTAGTTATCTGTGAAACTTTTTGATTCTTACCTTTTATCAATCTATTAATGAGTTTCCATTGTTTTTTGGAATTGGTGCCAGTTTCATTCCATTTTCTTTCAAAATAATTATGTTTTAATTGTTATCTCGTTTATTCATGAGATTGAGAAATTCTGTTGTTATCCAGTCTTTATTTTCTTTGTGCTTCAGCGTATATTTAAATGTAGATTGTTTTTTACATACTTGTATTGCTGAAATCACAAGAATATCACATCTTGATTGTCTAACATAACAGAAAATGTCATCATGTTTGTTCCTTGCACTTTGGGGATTCAGGTACAAAATTCTCAATCCTTTAAGTCTTCTTCACTGGTGATTTTTAGCACTATTTTCATCTTCTCTTATGAAGATGTTTCCTTGGGAATACCAAACATACTTGTAGTTATTCTCTAATTTGTATTTTCTAGCTAGCATAAAGATGTATTGGTTATGTTTTGTTAAGTCATGATTAACATATATTTCCTCATTACTGTTGGAGATGCCTAGGTTTGATAGAGCGAGTTTAACTTCCTTTCTTGCTTTTAAAAAGCTCTCTTTATCCTCTTTATCCGAAAGTACGTAGCGCCTTAAATTTCGATTTGCAATTTGTGGTACATATTTTGGAACATTTCCTTCAAGTTTTAGTTTTGGTTTGCAGGAATACCGTTAATAACAACATTGTTCTCAATGCTTTTTTGTTCGTTTTTATTTTTTCTTCAGCCAACTGTAATTAAATTACAGCTGAAATTTTCAGCTCATCAATATCTCTTCTCAACTCTTGGTTCACCTTTAGTTGTTCTTCATATTTTTTTAAGAGATCACACTGTCTTTGATCCATTAGTTGAACTTTGTCCATAACATCTTTGAGTGTGTAATTATTTGCGGTGTTTTGTTGTTTTTCTAGTTTGTTTTAGTCCATTTTAACCTCACTTTTGCATGGTTTACAAATCCAGCGTTCACGGTCTGGATTTTTGTTTTCACGTTCAAAATAGTTCAATTTTGCTTTCTGCATATTAATACAGTCACAATGATGCCACTTTGAACAATTGTTGCATTGTATTGCAAATGTATTATTGCAAGTTTTTAAACAGATGGGACTCTTCGACGCCATCTTTCTTCTTATATAATTATTATTTAATATTTTATTTTTAATGTTTTACAAACATTTTTTATAAATATTTAAAAGGCCGGTATTGTGGAATATTAAATAGGGTCTGAATGTGGAATATTCCACATTAGAGGTTTCTTTTGAAAATATGTCTCCTATTTTAGAAAATGTCTCTGAGAAATTTAAGACAGCACAAATGGACTGAAAAAAATATGAAAAAGGATTATTTAGTGGGCCAAAATAATAACTTTTACACCGAAAAGAGAAGATTTAGAGAAGTCTATAAAATCAGGCATACAAAAACGGGAAATGGTGAAGAAAAAATCTTTTAATGCAGAATTGCAGTGGAATGCAATATAAACTAAAAAAACAAAAGAAGCTGAAAATTCCTGCTAAACGTCAAAAAAGAGTTTCATCTTCATCGAGCTCAGAATCTAACAAAAGTATTTCCTTGCAAAATTGTTCAGGCAATGAAGAACATTTTCCACTAGAAACGTGCCCTTGTGAAGCAAGTTGTCTTTTTATGAGAGATTTTCAAATGATACTCGTGGAGAAATATGGGTTATGCTTGGCATACGAAGAATGTGCATGTGTCGAAAAAGACCCATTTTATTTTTGTTCTTACCACTTTTTATTTTCATTTCTTGTCTTGTTTTTCGTATTTTATAATAGAATAAAATAAATGTATGTTATTTTCCAATAATCTTTTGTTTTACTTGAGAAAAACAAATTATCTTAAGATCAAGTCTAATATTAAACCTATTCCACATTAGCGTATATTGATATTCCACATTACCCACCCATTTCAGCTAGAAAAAAAGTGCACTTTTTTTAAAGTTGTTTTTCATACATAATTTTTTTTTTTATAATTTCGTTTATTTCCGTTTTTTGTTTGTAACACTTCCCGCTATATATATTTCAAAATGTGGATAATAATGTTAAAGTTTTCATTTTTATTTTTCCAAAAAACAAAACAGTATTCCACAATCGGCTACTTCACTCTATTCATAAATGGATACTGAATTTTATACCCTTCAACTTTGCCATTTACTATTCGTTCCTTTTTTTCGTCATTTAAAAGTTATTTGGAAAAAACAGATTTTTGATAAAAATCCATGGCTGTTGTCGCTTTTAATGAAGTGTCAGAATGTTTATTGTTTCTATAGTGACAGGTCAGAGCTGTTGGTGTTTTATAGCGTTTTTTAAGCTTTGAGCACCTTTTATAAAATGCAACTGGAAACTTTTCAAATAAATTAGTATTGTTTATAAGTACTATTAAACGCATGTAAAATTGGTATCTTTAAAACAATAACATTGTTAATTAAGACAGGGATACTTGATTGAAAATTTCACGCAACCATTTTTTAACCAATAAGAAGCTTTCGTTTCAGCTCATTACTGTAGCAACCACAAAACTTGGCGATAGTATTTTCCTACCTACATTACATTCCCACCACTCGACCATTCACTGTTGGGTTCTAATTAACAGTGCTGTTCCTAAAGTGGCGCTGGGAAACAGTAACAAAGCCTACACAGAACACGAGGCTAATGACCACAGTAGTCTATGCCATTGACACTGAAGTAAAAAAAAAATACAGATTGGTTGATAGTTAATAGAATACATTATTTTAGACCAACAAATGTTTATTTCATACCACTAAAATGCTAGGAACATATTCTTTTGGTATATAATTATTATAAATTAAAAAAAGTTGCCCTATCATCACGAATTTTTGAAAAAAAAATATTTTCGGTAAATATTAGCAGCAAAACTTAAATTTCTATTAATTTGTCTTTAATTATTTCATGTAAGTAAAATTCAAGGAACACGTTTTATTTGTGCCATAAATAGGTATCTTACGAAAATATCATGTTATAATTTTTTATATTACTTTGGTGTGAAATTTTCTTACCGAATCTCCCACGATCTTGAATTACTATCTGGAAATATCTCCTCAAGCATGAATTTTTTTTATGCTTTCGGAAATATTTCCGATAGTAATTCAAGCTCTAGGGAGATTACTAGTGATTATACAACTCATCATAAATTTAGCCAATAGCAGTTGCAATTTTTACTTAGTTACCATGTATTGATAAGCGAATATATCCTTGACGACGTTGTATAACCGTTTTTGATTTTTGCATCCTTCCATCTTGAAAAGTTTGTCATAGTAACAATACGTTTGACGTTTATAATAAGGAAACGTCACCAAAAATAATTATATAATTCGTTATAAACTCCTGGACAAAATTAACGCACCACTCATATTTTTCTCAATAATCTTTATTTATTGTTAACTTAGTGTACGACAAGTAGGCTATGGACCGTGCTTGATACTGACAGATGTTATTTAAACTAGCTAGTGTCACATAATACCTTGTTTTGACAATAATTCATATTAAACTTTGTTTTAGAGTAAATCTGTGTAAAATTTTTTTAAAAAAGTGTTGATTAAAACAAAATTTCTGTAAGAAGCAAGCGTTTGTTTGTAATTGTTTTTATCATATGCATGTTTGGAAGTTCATTTGCGAGTAAAACAAGTAAGAAAAATGAACCGCCAAAGAAATTTGTCAATAGAGGAGGCAGTGCGAGCATCGACTCTTCTGGATGAAGGATATTCAATGCGACATGTTGCTGGTTTATTAGGAAGACATCATTCCAGTATCAGTCGCGTAGTGAGACGTCATAATGAAACTCGTACCTTCGAAGAACAGGACAAGGGCGAAAACGTTGCACTAATCAAATTGATGATCGTTTTTTGAGACAACGTGCTCTCAGAGACAGGAGAGTTACCAGCAATCTGTTAAAAAATGAATTAGCGGATGTTCGCAACGTCGCTATATCATCTCGAACGGTTAGAAGACGTTTACATGAAGCAGAATTGAGCAATAGAAGACCAGCCAAAAAGCCCTTGCTTACCAGAGAACACAAAGTTCAGAGATTGAATTTTGCAAGACTACATCAGAATTGGACCATCAATGATTGGAAACGGGTTATGTTCTCCGATGAAACCAGAGTTAGCCTTAAAGCTCCAGATGGACGTGAGCGTGTCTGGCGAAGACGAGGAGAAAGGTTTGCTAGCTGTAATATCTCTCCTAAAGTACCTTTTGGTGGTGGCTCTAAAATGTTTTGGGGAGGAATTTGCTTCGATGCTCGTACGGAATTAGTCCCTATACGTACGAGGTCTATGAATGCCCAATATTACTTAGATAACATTATTGCCGAACATGTAATGCCTTTTGCTCCATTTGTTGGGCCTAATTTTTTATTCATGCAGGACAACGCTCGTCCCCACGTGGCAAGACAGGTTATTGGTTACCTAAATGATGTTAATATCCCTTTATTAGAGTGGCCACCTAACAGTCCGGACATGAATCCTATAGAGCATCTATGGGACTATCTCAAAAAGAAGATTCGAAGTCTTAGACCTCCTGTTGTTAATCACAACCAACTTATAGAGGCCGTTATTGAAGAATGGGAGATTATTCCGCAAGCGTTTGTTGAACATTTAATATCAAGCATGCCTCGACGCATGAATGCAGTAATAAGAAGTAGAGGAGGCCCTACACGGTATTAGGGTTCACCAAAATTCATTTATTGTGTTTCACATATTCTTTTGTCTTTTTTCAATTGGAAAGCATGATAGCTTAATTATTTAGAATTTAGAATAATTAAAGTGGTGCGTTAATTTTGTCCAGGAGTTTATAATCGTATCAAATATCACGCGAGCATACGAAAATAATCGATTATACTTCCTCCTCGCTTGACGTATTTCTTTTAAAACACCACTCGAGCTCCGCTCTCGTGGTGTTTCGCCAAATACGTCTCGCGACTCGGAAGTATAATCGATTATTTTCGAAGCTCTTGTGATATTACTACTGATTATCTACTTTTGATCCAAAGCGAAAACATCCTACTTAGATTTTTATCAAAAATGTGTTTTTTTTTAAATAACTTTTAAATGACGAAAAATAGGTACAGAGAATAAATGACAAACAGAAAAGGTCAAGCAATAAAAATCTTAGCAGTATGTAAAAAAATAAATTGGACAAATAAAAGTTCCGGTAGGGGGGTTAGTGGCGTCTGTGAGTCGGAAGGAAATGGACCAAAATTTACCCGGATCGAAGGTACTCTCAATCCTGGTAAATTTTGGTCAATTTTTCATGGTATTTTCCGACTCACAGGCGCCACTGGTGGGGGTAGCTAAATATACAATTTGAAAGTTGGATATTGGTTTTTTTTTACGATTTGTGGCTGAAATATGCATCCTATCGAAAAAAGTTTAATGTAAAAGTTGTATGTGGAATTTTTTTGAATCATAAAATGGACCGTGGGAGTGGCAAAACTGCACAAAGGATGTGAAATAAAATCACACAATCTCCCAAGAACACGGACATTAAAACTATAGTTATTAAACTTATTTAAAACACAAAGAAGAATGTTTTCACCAAGTTTCACAAAAAAAAAATTATTTTTGCCGGAGATAAAAATTAAAAATGAAAAACACGGTTTTTAACGATTTTCTCAATAATTTTGAGGTTATGTTGAAAAATGATTAATACAAAAGTTTTACATTTTTTAAATATCTACAACTTTTATATTAAACTTTTTTTGATAGGATGTATATTTCAGCCACAAATCGTAAAAAACCAATATCCAACCCTCAAATTGTATATGTCCCAAGATTTTTTTTACTGGCTATAACTCAGGAACTAAGGAATAGATTTTTTGAAAATTGGGTAATCTTTTGGGGACCTACAGTAATTTCAGGTATACAGAGTATCTGTGACGTCATCACAGAAGCAGGGACGTCATCGCAATGAAAAAAATTAAATGGAAAGGGTGAATCAAACTTAGCTCAAATGAAAGGGTTTTTTATTTCAAATTCAACGGTGTATCACAATGAGGGTATCAAAGTAATAATTTTACCAAATTTTCAATTTAATGTTTATTTGCAACAATAACCAGTGATATTTAAAATGCCGCAATTATCATGTCCAAATTTACTTCTGATTGGCCTATTTTTACTTTTAACTAGTTGTTTGTAAGCTGAAGAAAACAGTTGAAAAATTGAAAAAAAATTGAAAAATTGAAAAAAAAAAAAATCGTTGAATTTGAAATAAAAAACACTTTCATTTGAGCTAAGTTTGATTCCCCCTTTCCATTTAATTTTTTTCATTGCGATGACGTCCCTGCTTCTGTGATGACGTCACAGATACTCTATATACCTCAGATGAAATTACTGTAGGTCCCAAAAAGATTACCCAATTTTCAAAAAAATCTATTCGTTAGTTCCTGAGTTATAGCCTGTAAAAAAAATCTTGGGATACCCTGTATTATTATTATTATTATTATTATTATTATTTAGCTAACCCCAACCCTACCCCCTTTACGAAACTTTCAATTTGTCCAATTGATTTTTGTTTAATTCACTTATAATTTACCCTTAATTTTCCGACCTTGATCTAATTCTTTAATAAGAAATATTCGAAAAATTTTTCACGAAATTTTCAGCTAATTTACCCGGGACCTTTTTTACATTTAAACGGTGCGGGGTTCTTTGTAATTGCAAGTAAAAAACTTACTCAATTTTCTTTTTATAAGCCATCTCCCTCTCTTCCAACAAATACTTCCCTTCTTCAACCTTCTTTTTTGCTTCTTCATTCGTTTCGATCATCTTCTCCAGTTCTTCATTCAAACCGTTCAAACTGATCTTGTAAAACTCCACCAATTTTCTATTTTGCAAAACATCTCCGCTCAGCTGAGCAATGATAACTTTATCATCCGATATGGAAACTAAATCCACAATTTGATGCTTCAAATTCAACAGTTCTTGTTCTTTAGAATCGCTCCAAGTTTTCTCGTAATCTTTATCTTGTTTCGTTAATTTTAATTCAGTTTCTACGTTGTTAATTTTTATAGTCAGTTGTTCACATTCTTTAACTAAATCATTGTTGACATTTTGCAATTGATTATAAGAAGTTCTATTTACGTAATCGCAAAGTTTTTCTTCAAAATTCTTCAATTGCTCTTGAAGAGTAAGATTTTTCTTCAATAACTCTTCGTTGAATTTGGAATATTCTTTAAACTTCTCTTCGGATTTATTTAATTGTTCTTTAACCAATTCGTAGAGATTGTTAATATGGTTGGCTCTTTGCCTTTCGGTGATTTCTTTGATTTCTGCATCTGCTATTTTTTGGGCAAGTTTTTCCTCTTTATCAGCGAAATTGTTAACTGCAAATAAAGCTTCTTGCGTTTTCAGACGTTCTAATTTCGTTAAAAGATCATTCTTATCTGATTCTAAAGATTTTCGATTCTCTATTAGGATATTGAACTCTAACGATTTATTTTCTTCTTGTTTTTGAATATTAGCGGCTAATTCTCTATATTTTAGAGTTATGTTATTTAAATTATTTTCTAATTCTTTGTATGCTTCAAATTTTACAGCAATACTATTCAAATTCTCCACTACTTTTAAACTTGCTTCTAAAATTTTATTCCTGTTTTGGATTTCGTTTAAACTCTTCATGTAACTCTTTTCTACAGTGTTGAAATCCTTTTCGAAATTTTCGATTTTGTCAGAAAGTTTTTTGCCTTCGTTTTCTAAAAATACAACTTTTCTGTTTAATTTTACGTTTGTGGTAATAACATCGTTTATTTTTTTAACTTTTTCTTCGTCAGTCTCGGCGATTAAGATCTTCAATTTTTCTAACAGTATAGCATGTTCTTCTTCAAGAATTTTTAGCTTGTTTTCTGAAGATTCGACTTCTTCTAGCAATTTATTGTTAGAGGTAGCTAAATTTTTCATCCAAACAAGAACTTGGTGATGGATAAAATCAAGGTTAATTTTTTTGTCAACTTTAGCAGTATTGAATAAGTTTTTAACACTTTCTTCTACATTTTCTGATATAGTTTCCTCAATTTGAATACCAGAATCTGCCGTTACTGTATCTATCTCATCCCTTTCTCGGGTTTCTTCATCTTTATCTTTAGTTTTCTTCAATTTGATATCATTTCTTGCTAGTCTCAGTTGTTCTCTAAGTTCTGAATTTACTCCTTCTAGATTATGCAGTTCTGCTTGGAGTCTCATAGCCGGGTGATACCATCCAGTAATATGCTTGACGTCCAAAGCTCTCAACAGTTTTTCAAAAGTTTCAGATTTTATTTCCAACTGTGATTTTCTAGCTTTAATTGAATTCATAATTTCGTGAAGACCTTTCCTCAGAGCTTCATTTTCTTCGACTAAAGTCTTCATTTCATCTTTGGAATATTGGAATTTTTCTTTCGGTTCAGAAAATTTTCTTTCGTATGCTGGTTTATGACCAAGTTCCAAAATTTGGTCTGTTAGTGATGAAACAGTTTTGTTCAGTCTATGTACTTCTGTCTTTAGTTGCAAACTAGTTTTCTCTTTGTTCGATAGTTGGTGCTTTAGATATTCTATTTCTTTTCTAAACTTTTTTTGTTTCGTGTTGTAGCTAGAGATGTTTATGTTTTCCTCTTCCGATATTCCTAAAGTTTCCCTAAAATAAATAAATAAAGTTAAGAGGTTTTTTAAAATTAAATACAAAAAAAAATGAACGTAATATAAAAATGATCGAATTTAAAAAATTAGAAATCTGCTCCTAAAGATATAATAAGAATAAACAAATAACATCGTTGACGTTGTTATAACACATCTTGGTATTTTGGGCACAACCTTTTAATTAGGGTTTGAAAGAGGTCAGGTAAATTCTCTCCAAAGTTTCAGGTATAACCAGTTGAGAATGCTCTTCTAGCATTGCCATAGACCGAGCCAATTTTAATGAAAGTACCTATTAATAAAATTTCAGATTGACAGTTATTCTAATCAACACATTCACTTTTACCAAAATCGTCATTCACTGTGTGCGAGGGGTAAACCGCGAGTTAAATTTTTGTACCCTAATGGCTAGTAATGGCCGGTAATGGCTACTAATGGTTAGTAATTGCTACTAATAGACGAGGTCTGTACACCAAAATGGATCTCGCGGTTTACCCATCGACTGTGTGTCTACTTTAAATTCAATGACATTGATAGTTTATTTGTCCTTTGCCTTCGCCAAAATACCTTAACAATAATGCTGTTTGACAGCTGTCAACTGTCAATATTATTATATTGGCATTAGATTTGAATGCAGCGACCTCGAAAACATAAGAGGCTACTTTTTTTTAACGCAGCAAATACTAAACTTTTGAAAAGATTACCTATTTAAGTAGTAAATAGTGATAAATCCGTGGAGCTTTGGAGTTCCGTAGGAGCCGAAATACGCAAAATTGAGCTTGGTGCCTATTGAGACTTTTGCTCAGGATGCCGAAGCGAACGACATATCCAAATTTCAGCCAATTTGACCGGGAGCCAATTTTCCAAAAAATATCAGAAAATATGCAGCCAAACCAACTAAAAATTTATTGCTGGAGTAATCCAGATCCTCCGTATTCGTAGCAACCGTATCCAAGGTAAAATACATAAATAATATACAAGTGAAAAATAAAATAATTTTATTTCACTTCAATATACTAGCTCTTGTGAAAATCAAATTTTTTGTCTCAGAAGGAAACAAACAATGGACCTTTCCATGAACTATGAGGGAACACTGTAATTAGAAAGTATATGTGCTAATATCACTGAGAATTTTGTTTTTTGAATTCTCTGATAGCTAATTTTTCCATAATCAGGAAAAACATGTGTTTGTGACGTCACGTTCATCGAAATTAGATTTGACATCGTTGTACGAGTTGTGCACAATGGAACCTCGAATTGCAGTTACATCTGAATTGGATAGCCTGGAACTAAACTGGTCTATGTTACATGCTTAACACAAAGGACACTGATCTCAACGTTAACATAAGTTAACATTCAAACAATGTATGTGTTTATTGTGTTATTCGCGTCGCAGTTCTTAGATACTTAGACCAGTTTAGTTCCAGGCTAGCCAATTGTAGGTTCGTTCGTTTGCTGCACGGAACAACATATTGTAAATCTTTTTTCTCTCTTCAGATCTCTTTCCTTGCGATTATCTTAGACGAGATAATATGCAATAATGGACAAGAAATGGTATGTAATGTGTAATGTTACTAAAAACAAAAACAAACGTTAACCTCAAATCTCATGCAACATACAACTTTTAATACTCTGAGCAATCACCTGACAACTGTTATTCCGTGAGAAGTGTGTTTAGGATTTGCGGTGTTGCCAATGATCGTTCTTCATGAAACGGTAGGCCCGTTCAGAAACTTCGAATGTTTTAGGTAAAGAAAACAGAAGCTAAGATGTGGAATTTTATAGATGAGTCGATCAATTGCCGGAGTTCAATTATATAGCAATGGTGTATATCAAGCAGTGAGCTTTATTTTTGGGAAGAACAGTGATGCGTGTTTCTGAACGTAGATTATGAATGGGGGTGTTTCCGATGAACGTGATGTCAAGGGTACACTTTCAAAAGCGATATTTTTTTAAATGACAATTTAATTCATGTATAAAAAATCCCATAGGCCGCGTGATTATGTCATTATGACAGCGAAAAAAGTTTGCCCTAACTTTTCCAGCGACAATAACGAAACCTAACTTTTAAAAGCATGACAACCAGCATTGTAAACAAATTTTTGATGACGTTATGTCAATTTTTTTCAAACTTGCGTTGTCAGAAAATATTTCATTTAAGGAAATGTCGCGATTTGGAGAGTCTTCGAGTGGAGAAATTGAAAAAGCCATCAATGATAATGTGCCTCGCAATACTGTGAATTCAACTACATCAATTTGGCGACAATTTGCGATGTTTTGTTTGGAAAAAAAATGTGAACTCATTGCAGAAACTTCCACTGAAGAGTTAGCTATGTGACTGGGCATTTAACATGAAGAAGAACAATGGAGAAGATTATAAAGATAGTGCAGTCAAGACGATTTGGAACACTTCAGCAAAAATGTTACAAGTACTTTAAAGATTATAAAAGAATTTTTAATCCGTTCACGGACATACAGCTTAAGAAAGCGAGAAATGCACGCGACACAAAACGCAAAATTTTACAAGCAATCCCAGAAAAAAGGAAGGTGAGTTCTAATGCTCTCACAAAACGAGAAATTTTTGAAATGGCACTGTCCTGGAGTGAAGAAAAACCTCTAGGCCTCCAAAGAAAATTTTATCACATTGCTGCGTATTAATTGGCTTGGAGAGGTGGAGAAGCAGCAAATTGTAAGGTATTCTATTTTAAAATCGAGACAGACACCGTGGAAGAGAGACCAGAAGAGTTGAATATAACCCAGTGTTTTCGAAGACAGCACAAGGGGGAAATCAGAAGTTGGCTGACAGTAAATGGTTGGTAGCAAACATTGCAGAAGATTGTGTTTGTCCAGTAAGATTGTTTAAACAAATTATGGGAAGACGGGGAAACCATATCACATGTGAAAAGTTTTTTTTAACTCCAAATCCTTTCTGGCAAAAAACAAATTCGAAAGGATGGTATAAGAGTTCTCCTATTGGGATAAACGAAATATCTAAATGGACCAAATCTTCGGCGAAAAATATTGGACTTGATATCAAGCGGGTGAAAATTACAAACCATTCTAATCGAGCTGCCGCCGTAACTAAATTGTCCAGGAGTGGTATAGGTGAACAAAAACTTTGGCAGCTTTTCCATTACCATCACAAAATCCATAGACATACAACATGTCTGCATATTCATTATTATCAATTTTAAGTAAGCAATCAACAAATAATGTAACAACACAAGTGCAAACTCTAAAGTCATCAACCAACGTCAAAATTGTACCCTGACATCAGCCACTTGACATTTACAACAATTTGGGATATCAAACCCAAAGTGTATTACGTGTGTATGATCATGTTCTAGCTAAAAAAATAATTAGACGCGGATAAAGAAAATTCTAGTTTTTTGATATTGTTACGTTTAACATTTGAAGTGTAGATTTGATGCAACGTTATTTTTGTTCAAATGACAACTTCACAAATCATTGGATAAGCAGAGAAGGTTCTCACAACTGGCCTGCAAGGGGGCCCGATTTTAATTCAATCGATTACTATGTTTGGGGTTATTTAAAATCAAAAGTTTATTCAACTAGAGAGGACCTTCTACGGAGAATTGAGGACGCATGCGAGGAACTGAGAAATGACCTTTTCGTTTAACTTAAAACAATTTGTTGCAACATTATTTTTGTTTAAAATAAAGTTATGTTTTCAGAATGGGCATTTTTCCTCATTTTTATAATTTATTGATAATTTTTTTACGCATACAAGGTGTTTGAAAGTTAGTTATTTATAATAATAATTTGTCCCAAATACGGACCTGTCCTCTCGTTTTTGAATAAGGGTGGGATCCAGAAATTAGGAGAAAAAGAAATAGTTGATGATTTTATGGATTAAAGCCGGACAAGACCATTTGGGGCAGAAAATTTATTTTTTTTAAATTCTGTGCCACCTCATTATCGAAACATCTAGTTAATAAGTAAAAAAATTATATGGGGAAACACCAAATTCATTTAGTCTTACTTATTTTTTTCTGCTCTTTTTAAATTTGTAAATAAAGTTTTAAAATATTGACATACAGGGTGTTATTTCGACTTGAAATCTACTTAATCGACGCCACTGTGGACAAAGAACATACCAGAGCTGGGTCGGATACAGAAAAAAAGTCCGAGTACCGGATACGGATACTCAAAATGTATCCGGATACTTTTTAAAAAAGTACGGATACTTTCTGTTAAAAATGTACTGGGATACAAGTATCCGGATACTTTTAAAAGGGACCTAAATTGCTTGTATTAGAATTATGTAATATACTTAAGTACATGTATTTTTATTGCATGATATTAAAAAGAAAATGCATAAAATAATGGAAGGAGAAATCAAAAAGTACTCAAGAAACAAGAAATAGTTGGTGTTTAATTTTCAAAAACAAATTAAACATAAACTCAAATCGACAACATCGCATCAAACAATCCGACAACACCGCGAGACACAGAAGTCTTAACGGTTTTGAATTATGCGGAGTTTGTCATGTAGGCCAATTTCAATACCATTTTGATACAGCGTTGAGGCGCAGAATTTTAACGGATGATTTTTAGGACATGCAAATTGTCACGTCCACCATAAATCTCATAACTTCGCAACCAAATTAATCCTTGTCTTCTCCAGCGTGAGAGAAAAAGATAGACATAAAAAACTCACCCATTTAATAAAATCGATTCGCCCACGCGATAACAATTAACTTCTAGAATACTCGGACGGGTGGGGAAAAAAGTCGAAATGGTCCAGACTTCGCGAACTTTTAAATTAGTGCAGCATCATCACTCATAGACAAAACATCTAAAACGCGCATTATAAATATTTTCTGAATGATGTGATTATTTTAATTTTTTACTAATATGGTTTAGTGATTGTTAACACATACGTTTACTAATAATTTGTGCGTTGTTCGTTCATTACTTACTAAAGTAATTTATTGTTAATTTGTGAGTTATTTATTCAACATTTTAATAAACCGTTAAATACAAGGTGTTTGTTTTTGTTAATGGAGTTGGGAAGACAAAAAATACTACAGTTTAAAAAGGCAATGATAATACATCGGTTGTCCTGGTAAACTGATACACCATAGGGATAGTTCCAGAACCCTCAACAGTTGGTTCACAAGTAGTTTATTACTTTTATAGAAACATAGTTATTAAAAACATATTAATAAACAAACGGCGATTTTCAGTAGTAATACCACAAGAGCATCGAACGAGACGTATTTCGTGAAACACCACGAGGGCGTAGCTCGAGTGGTGTTTTAA
This sequence comes from Crepidodera aurea, assembly GCA_949320105.2. Taxonomy (NCBI): domain Eukaryota; kingdom Metazoa; phylum Arthropoda; class Insecta; order Coleoptera; family Chrysomelidae; genus Crepidodera; species Crepidodera aurea. Next base: position 71,509,377 of record OX439475.1, on the reverse strand, counting down.
AGAAATACGTCGAATGAGGAGGATAGTATAAAAATTATTTTCGTATGCTCGCCTGATATTCGATACGAATATACAACTGATCATACATTTAGCCAATAGCAATTGCTATTTTTACTTGGTTAGGTACCATGTATCGATAAGCGAATATACGCCTGACGACGTGGTATAATCGTTTTTGTAATTCGTATACTTACTTCTTGAAAAGGTTGTCATAGTAAAAATAATTATATAATTCGTACGAATATAGTCAAATACCACGCGAGCATACGAAAATAATATTTATAATAACCCCCTCATTCGACGTACTTCTTCAGAACACCACTCGAGCTGCGCTTTCGGGGTGTTTCGCGAAATACGTCTCGTAAGTCGGAAGTATAATCAATTATTTTATATTTTATTTATAAATATACCGGATACTTTCAAATTTGGTCACGGATACGGATACCGGATACAAAATTTAAAAAGTATCCTGATACAGCTTTCGGATACATCAAAAGTATCCGGATACTACCCAGATCTGGAACATACGAACCAAATATAAAAATGTATAGGGTGGTTCATAAGTTATGATTAATTGAAAAAATTGGGAAAATGAATAAATCACCCTGTATCTTGGTTATAAAGAACGATAGACTCATAAAATATAGGTTATTTAGAAGTACCTCGGTGTGAATTAATCACCCTGTATAAGTTTTGGAATTTATTTTTCGTAAATGTAAAGGTCCATTACCAATTTTTCCTAAATAGTGGAAATGTATTATTTCAGTACTACAATAAATATATTAATTTTAATGTACCTTAAAGTAGAATTTTCTTTTTCAAACAAATCGCAAGTTTCCTGTAATTTGTTTGTAGCTTTCACCAAACTGATAATTTGCTTTTCTTTCAGTTTGTTTTCAATTTTCAATTCTTTTATTGTGTTTAAATTTATTGCGAGATCGACTTGACCATTTTCTTGCATTTTATCCAAAATATGTTTTAGCTGAAAAATATTTTTTAAAAAAAATCTGTCATGAAAGACACTTACGATTTACCTCTTCGTCTTTGATTCGCATTGTTTCTTCGGCAAAACTAATATCTTCATGTAGTTTTTGACATCTGTCGTGTACACTTTTAAGCTGTTTTTTTAATTCCAAATTATTTTCCGATAAATCCCTTACTTTGGCTTCCTCATCCTTCTTCTGCGACTTCAATTTCGTTAAAATTCCAGTCACCTAAACGTGTTATCAAATAATGTCATTTAATTTTTGTTTTAAACTAGAATATCTCATACCTCTTCCATTTCTTTTGTAGCTATTTGCAACTGTGTTTGGATTTCTATCAATTGCTTTTCTCTGTCATTTAATACCCTTTGAAGTGCAATTAAGTGAGATTGAGATTGTGATTGCTCTTTGTCCGGTTCATCTTTCGGCAAACTAGATAAAGAAGAATTTAAACTCGGTTCTTTGAGGCGAGCTTTTAAATTTTGGATTTCGTCTTCTTTGGATATCAATTCGTCCTAGAAATTAATTACTAACTTGCACAAAATGGTAAAAAAGAGCTATTTGAAAAACCAAAGTCACTAAAGGAAGATGAGGGCTAAATAAAACATCACCGTTGATTAAAATTAGAATTAATCGTTAGTTATCTATATACCCCAATCAATCTGCCAAAATGGGGGAGTTCCTTCCAAGTTGCCAACCTAGAAAAAGGTCTACCTACCATCGGGGAAGCGTTATTTTTTGTCAAAATCTACTTCATTATTTCCGTAATGATTTAATATGTTCACAAAAAACTACTGAGCTCTCCAGAACGGTATGGCCGGACTGCAGCCGCGGTCTACCCATAGCCGGATGCATTTTCGGAATTCGCCGCTCGGAACGACTCGGGTAATGCAAATCTCAGGCTCGTAAAGTCCCGACGTATTGTACTAATACGTCGGGGATTTACAAAACGTTAAATGGTAGTTTGTCAGTATTATTTAGGCATAGGTATGTATGTATATGTACAGTGAGGTTTATTAGATTGGAAAATGTAAATAATATTTGCCTATCTAATTTTATTAAAAAACTTGGGACACGTCAAATTTTAAATTTGAATGGCCATCTTTTAATATAATTTTCCATTAAAAAAATATGTAGTGATGACGTAATATGTAGTAATGACGTCACAGCAACGTCCTATCGACGTCATCGAAAAAGTTTATAACAAGATGCCCTTTTAAATGGAAATTTGACGCGTCTGAGCTTTTTTTTGTAAATTACACAGGGCGAATATTATTTACAATTACCATTCTAAAAAACTCACTATATGCACATAATAAAAATAAGTAAAAAAATTGTTGCGACGTTTATTAATAAAATAAATCTGATAAATAAAAGATAATATTTTCATTTTTTTTGATTTAATCCCCCCTAAACCCATATTATTTTCAACATATCGCCAAGGAATGGGGTGCTTTTTTAACTGTTTTTTTAAATTGTTGAGACTTTCTTCCACTACACATTGCTTTCTTTCCTGTCATTTTCGTCTTTCTTCATACAATTGATGTAGGCTGTACAGTTATGTCTTTACCTCTTTTTCGTGTAGCTTGCTGTCGTTTCTTCTTACAGACTACGCCTTTGTATTTAAAAGCTGTATGCAAAACAGATAATAAAGTCTACTCTGAGTTAGCATGTTTATCACAATTCTTTAATCGCAGGATAGAAAGATGGACTTCTATCCAAATATTCCATGAATTTTTTTGAGTTAAAAAAAATTCCACCTTCGTGTAGTTTTCTACAGTTTTGCAAGCTTTGATTTTGTTATGAAAGTGAAGATGGCGTTGGGCTCTCCTCGTTCGTGATATACGTGCTCTAACGCAACCACTTTTATTAAGAACGAGACGAGTCGAATTCATTTTCAGACATCCTTTAGTGACAGGATGTCGAGCTAGCCTGCTTCTTACTGATGAGGTACAATAATACCGAAACCGGTCTAAGAATGGCAAGCTCCTTTAATAACAAAATCGAAGTTTTTGGGTTAAAGCCCCGACTTGGTCGTCCACGTCTGGACTTTCGTAATTCAATACCTGGTGGGGCATATAGCCCAAGGAGTAGTTGTTGAAGTCCAGACGCTGGTGCAGTGTAGGACTTTTTATTGTCCTTGTTCTTGGGAACATGTTACGCCCATGGTCCTTTTTTTGGATTTTTTATGGTTCAAAAAATTCCACCTTCGTGTACTAAAAATACTAAAATTTACATACCTCAAAATCTTTTTGATCACTTATTTGTCACCTAATCGTATTGGATGACGTATCTTTGTAAGGCACATTTGGTAATGTCGCTGGATTCATTTTATTAGATTAGTTTTAATATTTATTTTTATATTTACTTGAATAGTACTTATAGCTTGTCACTGCTCTAGAAACTATAACAAAAAGATATACGTACTTACTTGGCAATGCATGCCGCACATGTATTTTACGTAAATCCCCGACGCATTAGTCCAATACGTCGGGACTTTTACGAGTCTGAGATTCGCATTACCCGAGTCGCTCCGAGAGGCTAATGTGTCGGCGAATTCTGAAAATGCGTCCTGGTAAGCAAGCTTGCTAAGTATAGTACTATGTCGATTCTAAAAATGAAGTACTTATTGCATTCCATTTGCAAAAAATTAAATAATTTGCCTAGTTTACTAATGGACCAACCTGTATATATGAAAATAATTTTAAAATGTTTGCCTTTAACCACCATTAATAGATATCTTTCAAATAAATCTGTAAGTTTTATACAGTAAGAAAATAATAGAAATACGACAGATATTGCCTAGTTGAAGGATGTTTTTAAATCTATGGGTACACATTTTAGGAAAACTGGTCATAGGATTAAAACAAAATTTTGCTAAGTCGAATACTAAACTTTTGTTATTGTGAAAATGTATTAATTTATAAAGTTGACCGAGAAACTTGTAAAATACAGGATAGTGCAGAAAACACAGCTTTTCTAATTTTTTAAAGTTTTTGCAATCAGTTTAACACCCTGTATGACATAGAGTGGCAGATCGTACATTTGTTTAATATAATACAAAAATTTTATAACACATCGTTTATACGGTGTGACTGGTTAAAGCTAAAAACACTATATGCCCTCTGTAACCACATTTTCTGAGTCTCCCTGTATAAAATATGATTCATCACCAAGAAGTCATTACGTAACTCTCTGCCGCAACTTTTTGTTTTTGTGTTATAATTAAAATGTGACGAGCCCTTCGAAACTGGGCATTTAGGTATTTCCTTGTTTATGTTATTGACTCCGCCTATCGACACATCTGGTGCAATATAATATTTCTGTTCAGTTGTTACAAGCGAAAGATCCAAAGCAGGTAGAATTTGCAACGAACAATATTAACAAAAACAACAAAAATTGGTATGTAATTTTTGTCTTTTCGTTCCTTTTGAGCTTTTTTAATGAATTCAAAATTGTCAATTACGAGGGTGCATCAAAAAATGTTAAAAATGAAAATTTTCCTCAAGTCGGAATATCTTATTCAAAATTAGTATGTTGAAGTAAAATATCATTATAAACAAGTTTTTTTAATAACTTAATAAGGTACTTTTCTCTTGAGGAAAATTCATATTTTTTGACAAACATCGTATTCTACTAAAAAAAATTGATATCTGATGGTTGCATTTCATGTTTTAGACCATGCACAACTTTTTGTCAAAAATAACTTTTTTCATAAAACAAATAATAAAAAAGTTTTCCATATGGTGCCGACTTAATTGTACATACTGTATATATACTTTTTTACTATAATAAAATGATTAAGAATATTTATTATTTCACTTCGTTATTTGTAAACTACAAACCTGAAAAACCAAATGCGGCAAATTGCCGCGGCTCGCCTTCTCGCCCGGCGGAGGGTTAAACTATATATTCACAATGCAATGATATTTGCTCATTTCTAAAGCTGTTATAAAAAAATGATTTCTTCAAAAAAACCGTATTACTTATTTTCGAAACACTCTGTAACTAAACAAATTCTACGGTGATTGTTTATAAAATATTAATGCTAAATAATCCATAATTCATGTCTTGAAAAAAACTGTTTTTTGTACAGAAGTTAAAAGCGTTTCAATAATATTTGTTTTCTCCCCTACTTTTTTTTGTCTAAATTTCTGGACTCATTATTAATAGCCCAGTTGACAGAGATTTTGACTTCGGACAAAATGCGATCTTGCTGAAACTTGGCACTTAAATACTTGAAAGGGTGTAGAAAACGATAAAAAAATCTTTTGCTGCTCTAAAGTTTATGCTAACTTCACAATTTCGAAAACAAAATCGAAAATTTGATTTGTCCAATATATCTCGAAAAAAAATATATAAATGTTTTTTTTTTAAATTTAAATTCGTATAAAATCGAAAAATAAATATTTTGCTTTCAAAAAATTACAGCTCATTTAAAATACAGTGAGGAACGTTTTCACCGAGTTTCATAAAAAATAATGTTTTTGCAACAGATAAAAATTAAAAACCAAAAAACGGTCTTTATCGTTTTTCTGAATAATTTTGAGGTTATGTTGAAAACTAATTAATACAATAGTTTTACATATTTTAATTATCTACAACTTTTACATTAAACTTTTTTTGATAGTATGCATATTTCAGCCACAAATCGTAAATAATAATAAAGTTTATTTATAGAATTTACATAGATATAAATAAACAAGGGCATCACAGAAGCAATATGTATCGCTTGTACGTGATATAGCCAGGTGATGTGAACTATTAATTCTAAAATATATTACAAAAAGGCAACATAAAACATCATCATCAACATTATAAATAAAATTATACCCAAAGACTAGACATCTGTATGAACCTTGACCGATCTTCTTTCCAATTCTTCTTTCAGAGCATTTGCTTCAAAATTTCGAGGACTCAAAAGGGTCGCAATGTGTTAATTAAGTAGGTTTTTTCTTTACCTTTGATTTTCCAAACATATCCATTCAGGCAAGTCGTTTCCGCATATACACATAATTTTACAAAAATTTGGAGAAAATGACATGTCATTCTTTTATTAGTTTGACATTATATATTTAGCTACCCCCACCACCCTTCAGGAACTTTTAATTTGTCCAATTGATTTTTTTTAATTTCCTTATAATTTACACAAAATTCTCTGCGTAAAGTTTTCGAATTTGCTTTCTTATTTTTAATAATTTTTTACAGTGATACAAAGGACCCCGCAGTTTTTGATAGGAAAATGGCTTTCAGTGGATTTCTCTCAAACTTCGGAAATTTATTCTTCATCCCATCCCGATTAAAAGTGTTCACGGGCCCAACTCAATCATATGTATAGATTTCGAGCTAGCGCGAGTTTAAAATGATTAGGGGGAACTCGATATATGCGCATTTATCGGCAAGTTAGACGTTCACCTCTTTACGTTTATGGTTTATATGATGGATATATGTCATACACACCCAGATACACACACACGTACACATTTAGCGTCTTTTAGAAGATTTTATTTTGATTTCTAAACTATTACTTAAGAATTTATTTTTTATTGACATTACATTTAATCACTTTTTTGTTACCATGAATACAGCTAGACTATGTCCGACATGGGCGTTTCATTAACAGGGTTAAACACAGCCAGTCACCTTGAAATAAATTAAAAAACTAAATAAATGTTCAATGGAGAAATATTTTTTGTAAGAGAACGCTTAACAATTAATATGTCCAGCACAAGTGTCACTTGTCGTTATCTCATCTAAACCCTACCCTTTTATACTCCTACAAGGATTCCACGACTCGCATAGAGCAAAAATGCAGCATAATCATTATGTTTATTATTCTTATTTATTTATAGCATATGTGTTATTAATCTAACTACAATTTGGCGTAGTCTTTGGGAGATCAACTCGTCATATTTGTTTAAAATGAAGGATTAAAAAGGAACATACGAAAAACCATCTTGCCATCAGCGAAATAACAACGATGCTTATTTCAGCTCATTTTCATAGTGCCCCTATTAAAGTATACCAATATCTTCCAAGCACTGCAGGAGAAAAAAAAAGTAAAGTTCGTGTGACGGGTGGTTCAGGCCGCAACTACCGCTTTCTGCATGGCTTAATGACTACAGTTACATATGGTGGGTTGCCTATATTATGAACCACTTGATTTTCTTGGGAACCGAACCCGGGTCGTCTCGTTGAGAAGTCTATATGCTAACGCTGAGCCATGGCACCCTCTGCAGGATAAGATGATGACTAACCGTGTCAAATGCATTTGAAAGATCCAGAAATATACACAAACAGGGCTTGCTTTCATTAAGTGATTCACTTAGGTACTTGTGAAGTTAGGACACTAACGGCGTTTTGTGTGGATGTTTTCTATCTAAAACCAAACTGTTGTTTTGAGAGTATTTCATATTTGTTTAGGTATAAAACTAATCTATTTTTAATTAATTTTTCAAACTTTTTTGTGAAGTGGGTGATTAAACCATATGTGTTGGTAATTAGGTGTTTAACTCCAAATCTAACCTCATTTGTTTTGTATTTCTAATTACTCATACTTAATTACTTTCTACATAATTGCATGTTTTTTTTATGTTTTTTGCTTAAAATAGATAAAAACTAATAAGAAAAGATTTGAGATTTTATGCAACTTTTAATACAGATACGGCACTGGTACGGTACTGATTTGCTTTACGGTAAACGATTAAAAAAGAAGAAACATAACAGACCAAGACCATCACTAGTTTCGAAAAACGAAGACGAAGAAGAAGAAGAATATAGAATAATGATTTTAAAGTCGGGAAAACACAAATACACTAACTTAGAAACAAAGAAAATACTATATACTAACTAAAAAATATTAATAAATCAAAAATAAATGCAAAATCAAAAACCCACGCTTCAACAAAAATCAAAGAAATGACATTATTGACAGTGACATTTAACAACTTTAATGTTGATGTCGAGTGAATTCGTTGAATTTTCGATTCGGCTTATATCTAACTTCAGTTACGCAACCAGTGACGTAATTTCAACAATTGCGCAATATTCAAAAGGCACATTATAAAAATTAACAAATTGCTGGTAAAAATTATGTATGCAACTAAAATTAAAAAAACATATTGTGTTGTTAATTATTTATATAGTACTTGTTATTTATAAGGTTTTAAATAGAATCTGAAAATTAGTTAAACACCCAATTGCTGATGTTGTTACATCTCCCTTTTTATGTAATAGAGTAACAATTGGACGCTGTTATGCATAAAGCATCCAATCCACATGGTATTGAATCTGAGATATTAATGGTTTTGCAAAATGTTATATAAAAACATCAGGAGCGTACAATTATCGGATATTAATTTTGTAGAAGATAAATTAATTTTTGATGTATTAAACGTAATTAAACAATAGTCATTTACAAGAATGTGAAATACTGCAAAATCAATCCTAGTATTTTGGATTAGTTTTGCGGATTTCATTATATTTGAATTTGGAAAGTGGATTGGATAAGCAGTATATTTTTAATAAAACTAATGATAAAATGGATTCGGTATTTTTTGCAAAATAAAAATAGTTATTTTTTTGATAGTTTGGACGAGTTATCTTATATTTTAGATATTTGTGGATTGGATTGTTTATGCATAAAGCGTCCAATTGTTCTATACATTTAGATAGAGTATGTGTAAATGGTTTTAAAAGATAATCACAGTTTAATTTAATTATTTCAGACTTTGTGATATCTATTCCAACGATTTTCCCATTTTTTAAATCAAAATAGGTGCAATTAGGAATAGATTTTCATCGCTTTTTATTTGGTTTGCTAAAGATCTTATTAAATTCATTAGCAATGTTAATTTTATGCTGGACATAATTGTTAAGTGTTCAAAGAGTATTTCTCCATTGAACATTTAGTTTTGTATTTATTTCAAGGTGTCCGTCCGGCTGTGTTTAACCCTGTTAATGAAACGCCCATGTCGGACATAGTCTAGCTGTATTCATGATAACAAAAAAGTGATTGAAAAATAAAAAATGTAATGTCAATAAAAAAAAATCTTAAAAAATAGTTTAGAAATCAAAATAAAATCTTCTAAAAGGCGCTAAATGTTTGCCTGGGTGTGTATGACATATATTCATCATATGAACCATAAACGTAAAGAGGTGAACGCCTAACTTGCCGATAAATGCGCATATATCGAGTTCCCCTTAATCATTTTAAACTCGCGCTAGCTCGAAATCTGTACATAGGATTGAGTTGGGCCCGTGAACACTTTTGATCGGGATGGGATGAAGAATAAATTTCCGAAGTTTGAGAGAAATCCACCGAAAGCCATTTTCCTATCAAAAACTGCGGGGTCCTTTTCTTTTAAAATAACTTATTATATAATTTTTAATAAAATTTTCCTCTCTTGCACGTGGTGCTATTAGTTTTTCGAAATTTTTATTATTATTATTTTTCGAGATTTTTTTATAGTTTTCTACACCCTTTCAAGTGCCAAGTTTCATCGAGATCACATTTTGTCCGAGCTTTTAGTCAATATCCTTCTCTGGCAACTGGGCTATAACGAATTGCAAAAAACTTGACATTACAAACAAAGAACATTTTTATTGTGATTTTGAAAATTTAGTAATTTTATTTTTTATTAAACTTTTTTGTAATTTTATTGTTTTAATAAATGAAAGGTATAAAACGTTAAGTAATAATAGAAATAGTATTTTAAGTTTAAATTCATTATCAGTGAGAGAATTTCCAAAATTTATTCATTATTATAAAAGCGACTTTATTGACATGGAAAACTTTCTGTTATTAATATTATATATTGTCCCGCCTTCCTCTTAAAATTACTCGTTATTACCCTTTTATTCACAACAAATCGACGCCCCATCTCCACTGCCTCTCGATAAATAATTAATTTTTTTCATTGTTGCAATTTCAAATCGCGATATTTCGCGAACTAATTGAATTATCAAGAACTTCAATTTTAGTAAGAACATTTTTTTGCGGGATCAAACGCGGCTGAGATTTGTCGGAAAAACTGTTTTCAAGTTCTTTAGATAGAAGATTTCCCCCTCCTCCAGCACCGCCGCGGTCGAACATTTCATGCATGAATGATGGGGGGGATCTGACTTCATCGATTGGGAAAAAATTTTTCTTGATTTCATCAGTCTGTTTTAGAGCCGTTTTATTCGTCAGATCTACTCCATTAGTTATAAGCGCTTTGAGTAAAAATTTAGAAGGTGAGAGATTCAGGTTCAGAAGACTAAAACACGTAAATACCACGGCAAGTCTCTTAGTGACTTAAAAAAAACTAGTACGGCTGCTCACAACTCCTTTGCGCAAACTCAGAACCCATCAGTGTCATAATCTATCACAAGCGTTTGACGTCCATGACATTTCCATTCTCCTCTGTTTAGGTAAATTTCACATTGAATTGTGACAAATTGATTGTAGTCCAGTAACTGAAGGGACAAAGCTGTAGATAAGTCTGTTCAGATTTCCTTTGTGGCTTACTTTCTAGGTCTTGACGGTTGCTTCCAAGTGCGAAAAATTTCACCACGATTCCGACTTGGGAGAGGGCTGAAAATGGCCCATAAAGTCTGAAAAACTGGTTTCCCGCTAGTATCTGCCAAAATATACAAATTAGACAATTGTTTAGATAAAAAATGAAGATCGTATCACTACCTACAAAAATGGTCCCTACCATTTTTTTCGGGAATTCGATAGTTTTCGAGATAACCGGACCCAAAAGTCCCCTCATTTCAGCGGCTGCTCTACCTCTATAGGAATGCTGCTGTCTATGTATTAATTTGTAAACGGGCGGACGAATTGTTTCGGAACTCGGGCAAAAATTGATATTTTTCGATGATTCAAAGTTCATTGCAATGGGAAAATCCATAGGTATCAATACATGTGCCTTGAAGCCCGTTCCTTCTTGTCGAGAACATTGAAAAAATTGGTCCAAATTTATGTTTTCCCAATATTTTGGACCATTTTAGTAATTCATTCATATTTTTTTTTTAATAGTTTTTTATCCCATTTTTTTTTTAAATGGGATCTTGAGATGTCTCTAATGATCTCATAAATTTTTTTTCAGTATCTTTCTGGCGTTTTAATAAAAAATTGATTTGTTTATTTGCATTTTTCAGACGTTTTCGGAGTTCTAGAAATCTAGAAACAAGCACGAATTAAAAACTCATTCCATTATATTGTTATTCAATGCATACCATTTTAAAGCTTACAGTGTCTACTTTTCGAATGTATTTTTTTATTTCGAATAAAGTTCCTCCATTTTCCAGAAATCGGGAAAATTGATCACACCGGTGAAAACCGGACTTTTTTTTAAATACTTCTTGTTCCCCGCTGTTCATTTGTTGAGGATTAATACCCAGCTTATATTCTGACCTTTCCGTTTATATCATTTATATAAATTCGATATATTCGAGCGCGGTTATTAAATGTTCGTTAGAATTATGTCCCCCATTTTTACGCTCTCCGCCTGAGATCCATGATATTCCACATAACCTAACCACGTGTATCCACGCGCCCACATTAGTCGTCTGCTTTCGTTGGCATAAAATCTCTGTTGTTTTTGGAGTCGTTGGCTTGCCCGTATTATTGAAATATTGATAGTATTTTATCAAAGGTAATACCTCAAAATTTTATCTATAAAATTTGAGAGGACATGTGGTATTTGGTATTAAATCATTTTGTATTAAAAACAGAGAATATAGTCATTTATGCAAAAGACACTTTACACACAAATCTTCATTATTTTCTTTAACAAATTAAATTAGAGATGGAGCGAGAAGCAGAAGGGGTTGAAGGGGAAGAGGATGAAATAGCTGTCGAGACAGCAACAGAGGGGTTAACAGGGGGGGAAGGGTGGTGGCAGAAATACAGTTGGAAGAACAGTGGGAAGAGACACGTGGAGGAGGGGAAGGAATAGAGCAAGAGCAAGACGATGAGGAATATGGAAACATTGCTATGTATTTTGTATTTTCAACATATTTTTCATAATAAAAGGAATTTTTCAAACACTTTATTTTTTCTGAAATCCTGGACCTATATCGTTCCGATAGAAGTTGGCGAAAATTTTGCAAAAATCGCATAAAATATAAAGAACCTTCTCCGGTGAATATTCATCACACTCTAAAAACTAGTAACCCACTATTAGGCAAAGCGCCGGGATTTGAGACTGTCACATGGAAAAGTAAATTTTTGCAATTTTCTGATAAATTTGCAACTCAAATTACACAGAACATTCGCTAATACAATTGAGAGACCCCAAGTGCTACTTTACAGAAAAAAATCACGTGAAATCCGCCAATAATTGTCGAAAAATCGATTGGTGCCCAGATTTTCATTCATAGGCCCCATAATTTAGTGAGCAGAGGTATGCCGCTGGCGCCATCTACAATTGGTCTCCTAAGTCCAAAAAACGAAAATCAATGTATTCCCAACTCCCTCGAGCGGAAATTGAGTGAGAAACTAACATATCTATTCAGTGCAAAAATTTGGAACTTTTCGAAGGCCGTTTTTGCAAAAAATATTCGTGTTGCGAAAAAAATGGTAGTGACCATTTTTGTAGATCTTTATTTTTTATCTAAAGAAAACTTGTCTAATTTTTATATTTTGCCAGATATTAGCGGGAAAACATTTTTTCAGACTTTAGGGGTCATTTTCAGCCCTCTCCCAAGTCGGAATCGTGGTGAAATTTTTCGCCCGTGGAAGCAAGGAAATCTGGTCCGACTTATCCACAGTGTTGCATATTTTCAGGTATTCAGTTACTGGACTATTGGGTATTTCTTTTTCATATCACACGAGATTCCAGATCTGACGTATATATGGTGGTTTCTAGTTTGTCGTCGCTACGTTATTCGGTATTTTTCTTGCAGCTATTAATAGTGAACGTTCTCAGTGTATATGTAAACGGAAAATAATCCAGTCCAGCCAATATAAAAGCCGAGCTAGATTCTACTCTGAGAGAGTCTGCTCCTTCGTTTACAACAGTAAAATATTAGGTAGCAGAGTTTTAACATCCACAAAATGGTATTGGATGGTAGGCATTTCAAAAAGTGCTGTACATCACATATTAACCGATCACTCACAATGAAACAAAAACAGCGGTAAAGCGTCGATTCATAACCATAGATGAAACATGGGACAATCGATTCACACCTGAGATGAAGGAACAGTCAAATCAATATGTGACTGAAGCTAGCCCACCACAAATCGGACCGTGAGAGAATTTATTACAAATTTATTACAATCTGAAAAAAATTTATTACGCCTCCCGTTTTCGAAATATGAGGTTGTGCCAGATTTCGGGTGAAGCTAGCCCACATCGTACAAAACTGAATAAATACGATAGAAATGAACGTGGAAATTTATTACAATCTGAGAAAATTTATTACACCTCCCGTTTTCGAAATATAAGGTTGTGGGCCAGGTTTCGCCTCAAGATAGGGGTGAACGTTGGATTGAAATGAATATATTTATTTATTACAGTAGCCCACTCACTTTTTTCTGGTAAAATATTGTTGCCTTCAACTCTAAATTGCCCACCAAGGACATATTTCGTGAGTGGGCTACTGTAATAAATTGTAAACAGAGTATTAGAGGTTAACATTGGATTGAAATGAATATATTTATTTATTACAGTAGCCCACTCACGGAATATTTACTTTGTGGGCGTTTCAGAGTTAAAGGGAATAATGTTTTTCCATATAGAAGTGAGTGGGCTGCTGTAATCAATAAATATATTCATTTCAATTCATCGTTCACCTCTAATACTCTGTTTACGATTTATTACAGTAGCCCACTCACGAAATATGTACTTGGTGGGCTTTTCATAGTTAAAGGGAATAATATTTTTCCATATAGAAGTGAGTGGGCTACTGTAATAAATAAATATATTCATTTCAATCCAACGTTCACCCCTATCTTGAGCCGAAACCTGACTCACAACCTTATATTTCGCAAACGGGAGGTGTAATAAATCTTTTTCCGATTGTAATAAATTTCCACGTTCATTTTTATCGGATTCATCCAGTTATGTACGATGTGGGCTAGCTTCACCCGAAACCTGGCCCACAACCTCATAGTTCGAAAACGGGAGGTGTAATAAATTTTTTTCAGATTGTAATAAATTTGTAATAAATAATCCCACGGTCCGATTTGTGGTGGGCTAGCTTCAGTCACATCAAATCAATGGACCGAAAGGGGAGAACCGGGTACAAAGAAGACAAAGACTGTTCTAGCTGCAGGGATAATTTTCATTGATTATCTTCAGAAAGGACAAACAATAATCGGAGAATATTATTCAAACTTATTGCATCGTTTGAGTAATGAAAAAGAGAGTTCAGTTTCATCACACTCATCACAATGCTTCCTTACGCACCCTAATCGCCAGATTTAGTCCCCTCGGATTATTTTCTGTATCCAAACAAAATAAAGAAATTTTTTCTCAACTGTTTTCCTTGTTGGTAAGTAAAATTTTTGAGTCATATTTTTACCTGTACATCTTTTAATTTGTTTGATAATTCTTCAACGGTATTTTTCATTTCTTCTTCTAAAGTTACTTTTTCTTTTTGTAAAGATTCAAAATCATTTTTCAAGACCTCAATTTGCGAAGAAATATCATTCATACGTTCTAAAATAAAAAAGTAAAAATAAATAATTTATAAAATTAAGAGTAATAGGAATAATAGTATATTATTTAACGAGCGTATAATGTATAGCCATTATACGCGAGGAAAATACTATACTTTATCTAAGACTTATATTTCTTGGTCAATTCCTTGAAATATACCAGCAAAGTGTCTTCAGAAAACGAATTAGTACAATTTTTTAGGTACCACTCCGTAAAGCAGTCATAAAGAATTTCGTAATTTTTCTGTAACGTTTATTTCGTTCCAGGCTGTAAGTTTTATTAATAATTCGTATTTCGACAAAGTATTCCAACGTATATGAAACAATTCGATTTTATACTAGCCTCTCGGTATGTAAATATCGATTGTAATTCCGATTGACAGTTTTCAATCAATGACGTCGGATCCGATCGACTATAAAATGGCCGGTAAATCATAAATTCTTTCTTTTTGGTTCCAGCATAACGTCCTTAAGAATAAATAGTGTGAAGTCTGATATTAGTTTTTTGTGTTCTATTCGTTGACAAAGGTTCGTATCTCATTTAAATTATTATTAAATTGCTTAGTAAATTAAATCAAATCGCTTATAAGGTGTAGCTACAATCATATTTACTTCCTAGGTATGCGTATATTTTTTACAAAATGGACGACACAAATTAGGTTTTTTTAACATTTTTTATCTTTATCGAGTTTTTCCATCTTTTACAACGTTCTGAAAAATAAAAAACCTTAAAAGCCAATCGCATTTTTAAATTAAATTGTTAATTATAAAGAAACTTTTTCAATTTTTTTCACTGCATATTTTATTTGTGTATTTTAACTACCACGTGTTAAAGGATGGAAAGACATTGTTTTTTGTATCAATTATTGAGATTGTGCTTTATCATTTTTCCTAAAAGGAAACCCGAGGAGGTTAACTAAAAGAGACCCGAGGAGGTGCCCGTTTATAAAGAAAATCCAGTGGGGTTCCAAATGCAGTTTTAAAGGGAGACCTATGGGCGTTTATATTCAATTTTTCCTAAACCAGACCCGTCGAGGTGACCGTCTCTAAAAAGAAAGGTCCAGTGGGGTAGAACAGTTACCATCAAGAAGATCCAAGAAAGCCTTATTAGAGAAGTTCCAGTAACCCTCAGTGAAGCCTCCTCCTCACTACAGCGGGCCAGAAAGCATAAAGTCATATCAATCCCTTTAAACATTATATACAAAATTTGTTTTTTTTCTCATTTAAAATATTTGTCCTATTAATAAATTTCACTTATTAAACTTTATTTTGGTGTTTTATTTTTCGCTCTCAACTACGAAGTTAGTGGCATGTATTCAAGATTATACTCAAGCTAACCTCGTGGCGCCCAGAATTGTCTTAATCAAAACTTTTAAAGGTCTTTTTAATTAAAGACTATGCCACTAACTCACTAGTAAGGTTCTATTCAAATTCACGGCCCAAGCTTATTTTGTTTTTGGATAACTTCAAGCAAACGTTTCAAAAACGTTACATTTCTTCGACCTTTCCGGAATTAATCCCAACGATGCCACGTGCGCAGCTGCTCGAATTTCTCGCGAAGTGCATGAAATATTATTTTGTCTGAATTCATTATAATAACGCTTTTAACGCGAATTAAGCTCACACAAAAATCTCAAAATCATTTATTTGTGTCAAAAGAAATTAGTTGCCCTAGTAACAATACCAGCACCATGCTCAAATACGTATATAAATTCATATTACACGAGTGTGGAATATGAAAATCATATTACACGGGCGTGTAATATGAGACACATTTTGTACTTGTGATCACAAGCATAATGGATCTATTATTAAATAATCGTAGATAAAAATAATTTTTTCTACAACTGCTATGAAAAGTAGCGAATTTCTCATAGCTTACTTAATTTCAAAACCATGTATTGCTCATACTGTGCGGGAATATTTTTCCCCACACCACTTGCATTTATATAGAGAATCGCCACGGCAAATAATAATAATAGCCGTCCCTCCCCCGCAGAAGCTGCAGAGCTTCTGGGGTATATTACGGAGTTTATTATTATTATTATTATTATTATCAACAAAAATCGACAAAAACTTAGTTGGCTGCTGTGCTGCTTTAAATAGTTGTCCCAACCGTCAGATTATAAAAAATTTTTAAATTCTTAAGGTGCTTTGATTAAAATCGCAATTTCCATTAAATATTATTTTAATAAAACATACTTATTTATAATAAATAATATGGATACTGACAGTAGTGACGATTTTGATAATACTCCGCCAGAGATATTGAAAAGAGCCGCAAAAATAAAGTTAGATTTGTTGCCGGCAATTTATGGAATGGAGAAGAAATACAAAAATAAAACTAAAAAAATTATTTAACTGTTAAGCTGTAGGATACTTTAATGTTATTTTAGTTTTGCTAACCATAAAAATTAATATTAAGTTATATTATTTAAATTTGTGCAGTTCATCAAAAAAATGCAACTTTACATACTTATTGCATAAATAACTATTATATAAGACTCATACTGTTTTGAACTCTTTTTAATTCTGTTAATGGAACGCCCATGATGAAAAAAGATGGAGGATGGTCTAAACGTTTCTATTTTGACAGAAGTAGTTTAAAAAAACTAAAAAATGTTCCCAGTTAAAGATAATTCAGGTATTCGTTAAGGCCAGGAAGATACTTTAGAGCTTCTTTATTTTATTCATAATTTTGTTCTAAACATTCAAAAAAACTAAAAAAAAATTTTATAACGATGTTTTTGATACAAAAATCAAACATTAGTAGTCAAATAATCATTTTTTACCCGAGGATTTTAATTTAAAGTTGTTTACCTTTATTTTCCCCAATTATTGATTCTTTTTCCTTCAATAAATCTGTTAAGGATACAATTTCTTCAGTTGCCACAGATAGATCATCCCTTACTTTTGATAATTTGTCTCTTAAAACAGAATTTTCTTTTTCAACATCCTAAAAATATAATTTCATAAAACTAATTTATACAAGAAATTATTGATTTTCACTTGCAATATCCCAAGTGCTTGGATTATTAACGAAATTTTTTTTCGATTCGGGATAGTTTTTAAAACATTCGTGGACGAGAAAAATTTCCGTTTATTAATACAAGTGATTCAGTAAAAAAAATTCACACCTAAAAAATTCAATTTACTCAATGTGTCAAATTTATCTCGGATTTGTTTTTAAAAAAAGTCTGAATCAGAGTCTTAAAATTCTTCATAGTATAAATAATTTTATACTACTATAGAGATAGGAAAATTAATATGACGCATGCAAAATCAATGGCAATTTTACGCGGTAACATAAAATCTGTGAAGTTGGCTGTGACTGCAGCGCTTTGGCAGAATGACGTTTGACACTACGTCCCTGTAATTGCAAAATGTCGTATGTCAAAAAGGCCACTTTTCAGGAGAGCAAAAAAAACTTAATATCTTTTTACTTTTTTGTTTAATTATTTCAGAAATCAGTTTATAGCTTATTTTTATGATGTAACATCATGTTATATGGCATTTAAGGCGTTAACTTAACGTGTTTGTGTTTTATACACACATGCGGAATTTTTGACATACGACATTTTGCAATTACAGGGACGAGTTTTAATTTTTGGACGTTTCGACTTCTAATTCTGAAGTCGTTTTCAAAATGACAACAAAATATATAATAAAAATTTACTATAGAAACAGAACACTTGATAGTCTTACATTCGTTATTATTTAAGCATATCAATGCTGCTTCTTTAACTGTGCGGTTATAATTATTAGGTTCTTTTATTAATCTAGTTGAAGAATTCCATTGTATTTTATGACCAAAATCCCAAGCATGTTAACATATTTTGTATTTTTCGAATTTTTTTTTTTTGCGGAGGTGAAGGAAAACCCTTTATGGGGAAGTTATGAGCCTAAAATCTCAAGGTCTACTGTGAGACTCTCCTTTCAAGGCATACTCACTAAAAAAACTTCACCCCCTGGTTGGATCCGTCTGACCGAAGTCTCCGGTGACACTTAGGCCGGTCGGCCCATTGTATTTGCCTCTCTGTTTACAATACCCAGACCAGTACCTTAGTGCCCTGTACAAGCTTGTACAGGTCCTGTACTGGGCGGGAGTTGTATAGTTCTGGGTCACCTATTGGCTGCCCAAAAATTTGCTGTCTTTTGCGGTCCAGTGCCTCGCATCTACACAGTATATGTGTCACTGTTTGTTTCCTTACCGCACAGTCTGCAGGTAAGGTCACCTGGGGATTCGGGGTACAAGAATAGATCCCAGGTATGGTCTGCCTGTCGTAAGAGGCGACTAAAAGACCCCCAATCTAAGGTGTAATGCGACCCGTGTCGAAGGCTGCATGGCGGTGGGGGAGCACCGTCGCAAACGGAGCCTCCGGGACACTGGACTCCCTCCCGGAGTAACAGTCTTAGTCCTGCGCAGGGGGCGTCACAGGACTGAACCACCCTTTTCCCCTGACTCGTGGGATCTAGATGGAACAACACAAAAAACAAAAACCAAAAAGGCCCGGGGATAAGTCGGAATCGTCCGACTCTGAACCGGAGAATACCACTGTCGTGGAAGCAGTGGCCACAGACAGTGAGGAAAATGACTGTGTCAAGGTCTGCCGGACAACCGGCAGGTAACAAAGGCACAGAAAAATTGGTAGAGGGGATTGAGAAAATCGACCTCGCCAAGAAAAGACTCTCTGGGGCGCAACGCAAGAAAATCCTCAGAGAGAAGAAAATGGCAACCGGGACGTGGACGGCTGAAAATCCGGGCAAAAGAGAACCGGAAAAGAGGCAAGGGGGGGTGGGACCCTCAGGCGAGGACAACAAAAAAAAGGCCTCGCCCTGATTCCCAGACCCCTCCAAACCTTTCAAACACCAAAAGGGCAGTGTCGACTGGCACCTTTAGCGAGGTGACAAGGGGCATCAGGATGGCGGTGATAGACAGACGCCATCCGGATGTTTTATTGAACCAGGAGCAGTCCGACTTGGTTCAAAACGCGATTGTGGATGCGTTCTACAGGGAGCGGGGACGCTCCACAATTCGAACGTACCTCATTCAGTGCAGGGGTCCTATCGATGACCTGCGCAAATGAGCGCACAGTTCAATGGCTGAGGGAGACAGTCAGCGCTCTGGGAGGAACTGACTGCGGTCAGGTTCGCAGACCTCCCGGTACGCCACAGTGTGCTGGTCTTCCTGCCAGGGGACCCAAGACAGGAACCAGCAGAGTTCAGACGGCGTCTCCAGATCCAAAATCCGGATCTGAGGACGCAGGAATGGACTCTGCTAAACAGAAACACTGTGAGGGAAGGAGGACAACTCCTGGCCTTCTCAGTCGACGATGCTTGGTTCAGGTCCTTGGAGAGAACGAACTTCCGAGTATACTACAGACTCGGAAGGTTGCACTTCACGGACCTGAGCAAAAAGCGGGGATAAGGGTGACCCAGACCAACCTCCAGCATTGTAAGGCGGCCTCGGCAGTCCTTACAGCGGCTGGAGGGACGTTCGACGTTGCCCTTATTCAGGAGCCATGGGTCAGACATGGGGTAATAAGAGGCCTGGTGGGAGGCTGCGGAGAGCTGATATACAGCAGATCCGCAGAAGCCCCTCGGACCTGTATATTTATTAAAAAAATATTAAGATACTGCCGCTAACGATTTTCTGTACCAGAGATCTTACGGCAGTTATGATCAGGGTAAGGGAAGGGAATGGGACAAGGGAGCTAGTACTCGGATCGGCCTACTTTGCATCGGATCATCCTGAACCACCGCCCACCAGAGAGGTAGAAGAACTGGTGAGACACTGCAGGAATAAAGGACTGCAACTGATCATCGGTTGTGATGCTAACGCACACCACACTACCTGGGGAAGCACCACCAAACACCAACGAAAGTGGTGAAAATTTACTACAATTCACGATGGCTAACAGCCTAGACGTGTTAAACGTAGGAAACAAACCTACCTTCATAACAAAAACTAGGAAGGAGGTACTCGACGTAACGATAGCCACAACATTTGTGAGTAATTTCGTCACGGAATGGCATGTATCTGATGAGGTGAGTTGCTCGGATCACAGACACATCAACTTCAAAATAAAAAGCAACATTTACAAAGAGACTTATCGAAATCCAAGGAAAACGAACTGGGGTGCATACAATGCAGACCTAAATCGTAAATTCCAAGGAACGCAGCGAACGATAAGAACAGATAAGGACCTCGAGATGGCTGTGAAAGAATTCAATGACACAGTCACCTCCACGTTCAATGAGCACTGCCCACTCATCTCAAGGAACACCACCAGAAAGGTGCCCTGGTGGTATAGAGAACTTGCAGAAATGAGAAAGCAGGCGAGAAAAGAATTCAATAGAGCCAAAAAAACAGGAAGGTGGGATGATTACAAGAACGCCTTGGCCAGTTACAAAAAAGCTCTGACCAAATCCAAGAGAGACTCATGGAGGAGACACTGTGAGGAAATAGAAGGAACTCAAGAGTGTGCCAGACTCCAAAAAGTACTCTCAAAGGACACACAACAAGTAATATACTCCCTGAAAAATGAGCAAGGTGAGCATACATGTACAGGAGAAGAAACAATCAAAGAACTATTAGAGTTCACTTCCCTGGAGCACAGTTAGAACAGACACCTGCTACGGAATAAACAGACGAACTGGAGATAATTAAAAGAGGCTTCAGGATAAGCTGGGACATAGCTAAAAGGATCGTGACGCACGAAAAAGTTCAATGGGCAATAGGGACATTTGAACCTTTTAAATCACCGGGACCAGACGGGATATATCCTGCAATGCTGCAGAGGGGTCTCGACACAATGCAGACCCAGACTCTGTAACATATTCAGAGGCAGTCTGGCTCTCGGACACATACCAAAACCATGGAGACATGTTAGGGTTACCTTTATATCGAAACCTGGAAAAACAGGACAGGATTCGGCGAAGGCCCTAAGACCTATAAGTCTCATGTCATTTGTACTTAAGACTTTAGAGATGCTAGTAGACAGACATATTAGGAACGGTGCGCTAGTGGAGAGACCACTGCATCGCGACCAATATGCCTACACTGCTGGCTGTTCAACGGAGACAGCACTCCGCCAACTAGTAACAAAGGTGGAAAACACGCTGGAAAATAAGGAAGTGTTGTTAGCGGCCTTTCTTTGGGAAAAAATGGGGACTAAGACCACAAATGTTGCATTGGCTGTACAACAAGGTGGTCATGCCCTCCATTACCTACGCCTCTCTGGTATGGTGGCCAAAGACACATCAAAGAGGAGCCATTACACGACTAGGCAAGGTGCAAAGACTTGCATGTCTTGGAATCACGGGGGCAATAAAGTCAACGTCTACTCTAGCCATGGAGACACTATGTGGTACTTTGTGGTACAAAATTCGTTCCCAGAAACGTCACAAAAATATGATTGAAATAGATTTTGGCATCTTCAATCTCAAAATCTTTCTCTACGTGTACTATGTTAATGTCATATTTTTGTAAGATTATCAAGTGTTCTGTTTCTATAGTAAATTTTTATTATATATTTTGTTATGTCATTTTGAAAACGACTTCAGAATTAGAAGTCGAAACGACAAAAAATTAAAACTTTTCCAAGAA
Source organism: Crepidodera aurea (assembly GCA_949320105.2). Lineage (NCBI taxonomy): Eukaryota > Metazoa > Arthropoda > Insecta > Coleoptera > Chrysomelidae > Crepidodera > Crepidodera aurea. The sequence goes on along the minus strand of OX439475.1, from coordinate 71,487,137 downwards.
AATAAGTGCTTTTATTCCATATAAAAATAGAGATATTTTTTATAAGTTTGATATAGAGTATTTACTTTCATTAGAAATTTAACGAGATCTGTGAAAAAATAACGAGACCGCAGGTTGAGTTATTTTGTCAAACAGATCGAGCAATAATGAATGATTGTGAAGATCGTTTTAAAACTCACTTCTATATCCCGTAACAAGTCAGATATCTGCCTATTTTTATTGTGCAACGTTTCCACCAATTCTTTTTGCTTATCTTTGATACTCTCAGATATATCAGATTCACTGCCGCCTCCATAATGAGTTCTTGATTGGACTTCGTTCTGAAGACGTCGATTTTCTTGTTCCAAAAGCTTAAGTTTATTCTTTAACTTAAAAAAATTAATATTTTTAACTCAAATTAGTATTAATTTCGGGGATTCTTTAGTATAGGAGCAATGATTGGTCGAATCATCGCAATTTATGATAAGATAATGAGATGTTTACAAATGTCAAGTTAGTTTTTTAGCGTCTGAAATTATTTTGATTGTCAATAATTTCTTAATTAAAATAAAATTCGCAATTTAGCTCTTATAACTGCCAACAGAGACAAAATTATAAGACTTCTGAAAGATAAATTACATTCCTTACTCGTTTGCCAACTTTGTATTAATCCCTTAAAGGGATACGAAGAAGACTAGAATCAGTCAAATAAAAACTTTGCAACACACAATTCAAATTGAGTATATGCAGCAGTGTGTATGCAACAACCAATCGTTGCTTTGTAAAGAAGTGTCAAAACTCTTCTAACCACAGATGGTAGCACATCTAAGCTGACACATGTCAAAATGTGATACTTGTCAAATTAGTATTCATTTTGGGGATTCTTTAGTATAGGAGCAATTATGGGTCGATTCATGACAATTTATGATGTTTACAAATGATTACAAATGTCAAGTTAGTTTTTTAGCGTCTGAAGTTATTTTGATTGTCAATAATTTCATAATTAAACGAAATTCGCGATTTAGCTCTTATAACTGCCAACAGAGACAAAATTATAAGATTTCTGAAAGACAGTAAATTACCCACACAGCACAGGATATTCCAAGAATATCCTCACAAGATACCAATGTTCTTTTTGCAGAATATTCCTAAGCAAATATTCTGAGAACGATCATAGAATGTATTGGATATATTAAAATATTCTATGAATGTTTATATATTATATTCCTAGTACATTAATATAGAATATTCTAAATACATTCTATGTACATACTAATTATCTTTTATTAAAAATAATATTGATGGATTTTTTTATGTTGGACATTTTCATATTTTCAACAATAAATAAGTGTAAAAAAACATAAGCGCGTTAATTTGAAACCTTAGGAAAAATCTATGAAACATTTTGTAGTTGTAAAATCTAAGTCGTAATGTAAATCAAATTAATTCATATTTTTATTTATATACCCCTATACTAAAAAAATTTAATTAGTGTACATTAATTTTTACTGACAAGAGTTGCAATAAACAGTTAATTAAAAGTTAAAACCAAAAATCAACTTATGATAAATACTATACGGCAACGTTGTCCTGTGGCAACGTGTCGCTGTCACGTCACCCGTCACTGCCGTCAGTTTTGCCGTTAGGTGTTAGGTGTTTATAAGTATTAGTTTATTGTAGGGCTTAGTATAAGATATATACTAAGAACCCTGGTTTATTGGAAAAAAAGCCATGGAAGGTAATTAAGGTAAGTCATGACATATTTTTTTAGTTGTAAAATTGGAGCCCTACCCTTACATTGACAATCACTTTTTCACAGATTATATTGTGTATAGTTCGTATAGATAATATTTAAATAATAAGTAACAACTTTAAAGAGTAAATATAGTAGAATTTTGTGTTAAAATGCCAAAAGGACGTCCAAGGTGCTACTACCAACAGTCAACAGAAGGTTGAAGAAAACTCTAGCAACTGAAGATGCTCATGTAGTGCTGTTAGATAGTGTTGATGGCAAGAATGTGGACGAGAATGTGGATCAGTGACTACCCTTCTACTATATATATTCTTTGTAACTTAATAGCGAATTCTTATGAAAAACCATTTTGTCTAATTTTGGCTTTAATTTCCTATAACTAAAATGGTTCAATTTTATTACATATTGTCACTTTAATAAAAAAAATATTAATACTGTGGGAGTCTCATATACTTTTTAATTTTAGATAGTGTAAGAAAACAATTTGGGACATCCACAGAGTCAGACATGGAAGCTGCCATCAAACTATATGGCTAGCGAAGAGCAACATGCATCAAAAATTTGAAGTTCTAAAACGTTTTTTATAACTTAAGTTTTAAGAATAAAACATAAGAAAATATTTATAATTTTTTTTGGTCTATCCTCCTTTTATTTTACAAAATGCTATAAAAGTACCTAAAGGTATGGCATAGAATATTATAAAAACATTCTAATGGATGTCTCAGAACATTCTCAGCACATTCTAATGGATGTTCTCAGAACGTCCTCAGCACTAGATAAGACCCTGGCCTTTGCCACATTCTAGGGACATGCATAGAAGAAATAAGTATATTCATAGAATTTTCAAATATACTTTTTCAATATTCTACGCACATTCTAGGAAGGTGATTGTGCTGTGTGGGTAATATTAAGTGAAAAAATATGAGAAAGATGTAATAAAAATGTTGAGTATATGCAGCAGTGTATGCAACAACCAATAAATTGGGACTCGTTGCTTTGTAAAGAAGTGTCAAAACTCTTCTAACCACAAATGGTAGCACATCTAAGAAGAAAAATATATCTAACCTAACCTGACACATGTCAAAATGTGATACTTGTCAATATGAGACACTTGTCAAAATGTGACACTTACCAATATGTGACACCTGTCAAAATGTAACAACTGTCAAAATGTGACACCTCTCAAAACGTGACACGTATCGTACTTTTCTTTATTTATGAAAAAGATCTAACCTAACCTTAAAAAAAGTAACCTAGGTATGGTAGAAGTAAATGGTGGTAGAAATATGCAAAGGAAAGAGATGAAGGAACACTTATTAAAATTATTGAGAAACATGTAGGAAACGGAACGGTTATTGTGACCGACTTATGGAAAGGGTATTTGAACCTTGAACATTATGGCTATATACACTTTACTGTCAATCATAGCGAAAACTTTGACTGTCCTAAAACTGGTGCAAACTCTCAGACAATAGAATCAGCAAGGCGGTACCTAAAAGATTGCCATAGAAAGTGGACAAGAAAGCAGAATTTTGAAGAAATTTTATGGCTTTCGACTCCTTCCTGGAAATCACAAAACCTGGTACATGCCCAAGATGAGATGACAAAGAAGTTTAGCTTTGTGAAAGAATTCACACAAACCTAAGTAACAAAAGCGAATGGGACAAAGATACCATCCCAAAACTCAAGAGAAGTGCCATTAAATGGTACACAGATGGTTCTAGAACAACAGAAGGAACAGGAATAGGAGTATATGTGCCTGGAACCAAATATTCCAAAAGTTTAGGCAAATAAATCTCCGAGCATTTTCCAAGCTGAAATATACGTCATTGGAAAGAAATTTTCGCAGACAAGAGATCATCATCATGTCAGACAGCCAAGCAGCCATTAATGCCTTGAACTCCCACGTATTCTCGCGACACACTGGAGTGGAGGGTAATGAAATAGCAGACGTACTCGCAAAAAAAGGGGCTGAAACACCATTTCTGGGACTTGAACCTTTCTGCGGAATAAGCACCAGTACAATACTTGATGAACTTGGAAAAGAAGTAAATAACAAAAGATCCCAATACTGGATAGGACTACAAGGAATGAGGCAGGCCAAGACACTACTGGGAAACTATAACCAGAAGAGATCTGACGACTGCGTCAGTAAAAGTAAAAATAAGCTCAGATTACTAACGGGTATCCTAACAGGGCACTTCCGGCTGAGAGGCCACCTAAAGAAACTCGGATTAGTAGACAAAGAAGAATGCAGATTCTGCGAGGAAGAGGAGGAAACTTCTATCCACATTCTCTCAGAATGCATTACCCTGCAAAATCCAAGGGTACGATACCTCGGAGAATATCAAATAGAAGAGGAAGATCTACCTAACCTGAAACCTACCGATATCCTGAACTTTTTGAAAGCAATAGGACTGGAGGAACTGCTCTAATCGTTGTGACATCCTTAACGATTGGCAGCAGTAGGGGGCACAATAGATCTTATAGGTCGCAGTGTATCGAAACCCCCATCACAGATAGATAGATAGATAGAAGGCGGTACCTAAAAGATCGCTATGGAAAGTGGACAAGAAAGCAGAATTTTGAAGAAATTTTATGGAAGTATTTATGGCGAATGGAAAACAAAAAGACTAAAGCGAATCCTTTCATTCATTTTATCAATTTAGTTGCTAAAGTTTACGATCCTTATAATTCTTAAAAATAATTATTTACTGTGTTAAAAGTCATAAAATCCTAAAAAAAATTACTTATAATAAAATATTGAATTGTTCCTCACCGTTTTTCATTAAAAAATGCTTTAGGTCCGATACTAAAGAATATCCTTAATTTTAACACCCTGTATCTAAATGTATAAAATGTATGATTTTCCGGTTTCCCATTATTTTACTTACTTTCTTTATTTCATTCTCTTGCTGTTCATTAATTTTATTAATTTTTTTGAGCTTTGATCTCGATTCTAAATACTTTTGTTCCAAATCTGTAAAAGAAACATTTTAATATCAATATTTTTATTAAAAAAGTGATTTGGTGTGATTTTTAATAGATATTTTATTTAATGTGTTGATTTTATTTACTTTCGTATTCTAAAGAACTAGATTTCCTAGACTTGGAACTCCTCAAATCAGCCTCGGATTCCTGCTTTTTGGCTTCATCTTCAGCTTGTTTTACAGTAATTTCTTCTAGTTCATGTAGCAAGGTTTCAACTTGTTCCCCTTTGTATTTTAAAATTTCTTGGCAAGCCCTATTTAACAAACATTGTTCAGATTCACAAATATTTAATTTTTAGACAAACTAATATTACAATGAAAGACAAAAATATTTTATTACAATTTTAAAAATGCAATAAAATATTTTTTGATCCGTTACGCCTATAGACCAGGGCCAATCATTTTTGAAACAAAAAAAAATTCTTAGCAGTATGTGGATGATTGGAAAATTTAGGGTAAAAACAATTGGACAAATTAAAAGTTCCGGAAGGGGGTAGCTAAATATACAATTTGAGGGTAGGATATTGTTTTTTTACGATTTGTGGCTGAAATATGCTTCCTATCGAAAAAGGATTAATGTAAAAGTTGTAGATAATTAAAAAATCTATAACTTTTGTATTGACTAATTTTCAACATAACCTCAAAATTATCTAGAAAAATGATAAAAACCGTTTTTTTCGGTTTTAACTTTTATCTACCGCAAAAATATTTTTTTTATAACACTTGGTGAAAACGTTTTTCTTTGTGTTAAATAAGCTGTAATTTTTTCAAAGCAAAATATTTATTTTTTGATTTTATACGAATTTAAATTAAAAAAAAAAAGAATAATTTTCAATCGAACAAGTTCCCATACAAATTTTTAATTTTTTAACTTTATCAATACTCATTTTCTTCGTTGAAACCTCTATTTTAAGATGGTATGAAAAAATATATGTTCGTATGGAAAAATATACTTAGTTAAAAATGCAAAAAACCAAAAAATACTTTTTATTAATCGATTTTTCAGTTAAACTAGACAATTTTTTATTTTTTATTGCAAATAATATAATAAAGATAATGTCATTTAATTAACTGTTAAAGGATTTGAAATTACCGAAATCATTTTTTAAACAATAATCGAATACTTAAAAACTTCATAAAACTTCGATCTACAGGGTGTTTCATAGGTAAATGAACATACGCTAACTATGGATAGAGGACTCTTAGATGAACTCGCTTCATTACTGAGTTACAGGGTGTTTTATCAATTTTGCTCATTTATATTCCCCGTATTTTTGGAACCAACTTATATATTTATTTGATATTTGGCAATCTTGTTATACTCCATTAGAACAATCAAGAGACATAGTGACCATAATTAAAATCCACGTCCAGCTTCAAAAAAAATTATCGAAATGATTTTGCTCTTAAACAACACCTTGTATATGAAAATATTCGAAAAGAACGGAAAAAGTTTAATGGGAATACAAAGTTTTTGAGACTGCACGTTTCATTCTATTAGTAAAATTTTAAAAGCAAACTTAAGAGTCCGTCACCTGCACACTGCTCGGGGATCGGCGTGAGAAGGGGTAGCGCGCTATTCGCAAGCTATTCCTACTCCGCAAATTTTTGGAGACCGTATTCAAAAGATTTGACGATTGTCGAATATCGAATACGTAATACGTATTAATTTAGTCGGGCACGGGTATAGTCGAACTCAATCCTTTATGAGAATGAAAAAACAGCAAAGGATTACCGCCAATAGAACAAATGCTCATGAATCTGGACATTTTTGAGCACTTTAAAGTCGAAAACACGGTACACTGTCAATATACATAAAAATAAAATAATATTTTGGCTATTAGGACCACTGTGCAAAGATTCAATAACCAACTTAGCAGGATATCGTTATAGGGGAGAATGACGTATAATTATTAATTATGAGTTTAATATGAATTTACATTTTAATTTCTATAACGCATATTAGATTTGAATTACTAATTAAAATTTTGTCTTAAATTAATTTAACTAAACTGTGGGGTGTGAGGTTATAGTTTTTACATTTTCAATTGCTTTGTCGGTATTAGCGGCATGTAGATGTGCCGACAAGTGGCTTTGTCGGTATTAGCTTGTATAAAGCGGGATCATTTTGTTCTGCAATTAAAGTAGGAAGTAGGAAGTTAGACAAATATTGTCTTCAGTAGTGAGGACTAGGAAAATATTCATACAGTGATACACTGTGCTTGTGTTCGCACTTGATTTTTGATTTAGTGAATAGTAGGTGGTAGGTGATTCGTGGCGTTAGTTTATTTCAATTAATATTATTCTTGGCTTCCGTGTATATACATACTTTTTTTATTTAGAAACATTGTTACAGTGTACTTCTTATTTATTTATTCGGTGTCAATTTCAATATGTTTCGTCCTTGGGAAAATACAGTTTTTTTAAGTGGATCTAAAGAATCGGAACAATCACTAAATGATATTCCAATGGATTATGTGGTATCAGGTTGTAGTCCCAAAGATTCCTGGCATCAAAAAGGGGCCACGAGGTATTGCGCCTTCCGCCCTATTTTTGTGTATTTAGCCCCACAGAATTAATTTGGGGACAACTTAAAAAAAGAATAAGGCGTCATAACGTGTTTCCCAAATTTGATGGGTTGATAGCAAATTTGGTAAAAGAAGAAATTAACAAAATTTCAGCTGATGATTGGCAGAAAAAAAATGTCATCAAAGAAGAAAATTCTTATACAGGGTGTTTCATAGTTAAACCGACATACGTTAACTGTAAATAGAGGGTACTTAGGAGATTCCAAATAACCTTGGTTAATTGGTCTAACGCCTTTAATAACCGAGATACGGGGTGTTTCATCCATTTCGACCAATATTTTGATAAGCTGTAACTTTAGAACCACTCTGTAGATTTCTCTCATACTTGGTACAGGTATAGCGTGTTAATAGCCCAATCCTATAGTGTAAGAACTACAATTAAAATCCAGATCCGGATTAAGAAGAATTTGTAAAATTTGAAAATCCCCAAAACAACACCCTGTATATCAGATTTTTTAAAATTGGGATGGATATTTGAAAAGAACGGAAAAAAATGAGTTAAAGTGAAAATTTTTTTTAAGTGCACATCCCATTCTACTACTGGAGTTTTAACGTCAAATTACATCAAATGCATTTTTTTCATTTTGACAAACAGTAACTTTCGAAATACCTGGTAGATTTCTTTCATATTTGGTACAGGTATCATTTTTTAGTAGCCCAATCGTATTAATGTAAGAACTATACTACAGTTAAAATCCAGATGTGGATTAAGAAAAATTTGTAAAATTGGAAAATCCCCAACGCAACACGCTGTATATCAGATATTTTTTAAATTGGATCAGATATTCGAAACGAATGGAAAAAACTGAGATATTCTGACATACATCTCGTTCTACATATTACTAAAATTTTAAAGTAAATTCAATTAATGCAATACATATTGTCATTTTCATAAGCCATAACTTTGAAAACACCCTGTAGATTTCTTTCATATGTGGTACAGGTGGATTGTTTAAACAGCCCAATCGTACAATACAAGAACTAAAGTTAAAATTCAGATCCGGATTAAGAAAAATTTGTAAAAGTTGATAATCTCTAAAATAGCACCCTATATATCAGATTCTTTAAAATGGGATACCTATTTTAAAAAAGAAAAAAGACGTGTTATTGTCGAAGCTTACTGTTTTGAATCTGGAATTAATCCGAAAAATTAAATCTGCATTTTTTTTTGTAGAACGCTCTTGTGCACTTATAAAAATATTTTAGTATAACACATCTTTTGTCTTTCTCTTTCTTTTTTTAAATAGGTATCCGATTACATTTAATAAAATTTGATATACATGATGCTATTTTAGAGATTACCAACTTTTACAAATTTTTCTTAATCCGGATCTGGATTTTAACTTTAGTTCTTATATTGTACGATTGGGCTATTTAAACAATCTACCCGTACCAAATATGAAAGAAATCTACAGGGTGTTTCCAAAGTTATGGCTTATGAAAATGACAATATGTATTGCATTAATTGAATTTACTTTAAAAGTTTAGTAATATGTAGAACGATATGTGCATTTATAAAAAATGTCAGAATATCTCAGTTTTTTCCATTCGTTTCGAATATCTGATCCAATTTAAAAAATATTTGATATACAGCGTGTTGCGTTGAGGATTTTCAAATTTTACAAATTTTTCTTAATGCGTATCTGGATTTTAACTGTAGTATAGTTCTTACATTATACGATTGGGGTACTAAAAAATGATACCTGTACCAAATATGAAAAAAATCTACCAAGTATTTCGAAAGTTACTGCTTGTGAAAATTAATAAAATGCATTTGATGTAATCTGACGTTAAAACTCCAGTAGTAGAATGGGATGTGCACTTAAAAAAAAATTTCACTTTAACTCATTTTTTTCCGTTCTTTTCAAATATCCATCCCAATTTTAAAAAAATTGATATACAGGGTGTTGTTTTGGGGATTTTCAAATTTTGCAAATTTTTCTTAATCCGGATCTGGATTTTAACTGTAGTTCTTACACTATAGGATTGGGCTATTAACACGCTATACCTGTACCAAGTATGAGAGAAATCTACAGTGTGGTTCTAAAGTTACGGCTTATCAAAATATTGGCCGAAACGGATGAAACACCCCGTATCTCGGTTATTAAAGGCGTTAGCCCCATTAACCAAGATTATTTGGAATCACCTAAGTACCCTCTATTTACAGTTAACGTATGTCGGTTTAACTATGAAACACCCTGTATAACGAGTGATGATGACAGTAATTCCGATGGTGAGGGTTGAGATAGGGTAGGTAAGCTTAATTAATTTATAATATTTATGACTTTATTCACCGTGTTTTTAATTTTAGAATTAAAATTTGAGACAAAATTTTAATTAGCAACGTTTCTGAATCTCACAAGAGATCAGAAAATGAAGCTATAGGCCAGGTGGAGTGGTCAACCTCTATTCAAATCTAATATGCGTTATAGAAATTAAAATGTCAATTCGTATTAAAGAAAGTTAATCAATATAGAAATTTTACGCAAATTACCCCTAACGATCTCCAGTAACTTGGTTATTGAATCTTGGCACAGTGGTCCTAATAGACAAAATATCATTTTATTTTTATGTATATGGACAGTGTACGGTGTTTTCGACATTAAAATACTCAAAAATGTCCAGATCAATCAGTATTTCTTCTATTGGCGGTATCCTTTGCTGTTTTTATAGCGTTTTTTCTTTCTCATAAAGCGGCGGGTTCTACTATACAAACAATCGTTGTCGTTGTCTTTGTAGGATGAAATAAGAAATATCAATCTATAGACGTACAACCGTGCGAAGCAGCCGGAACGGGCAGCTAGTTTGGAATAAAAACAACTCTATTATGATTTTGCACAATAGTTATATTTAAAAAAATATATTTACAACATACCTGGAGGAATATAAATTTAAGTTACCTATAGGTAAAAATATCATTATTTATGTTTTTGGGGTTGGTAAATATTAATAAAAGGCCGAACATTGCAAATTTAGAAAGAGAGGAACGAAAATAGTGACGAGAAATACAATTTTAAAGCTTAAGATATCGTCGAAATGTCATGTTATGACAAACTTTTATTTAGGCAAAAAAATGAATTTTTATATTCTTAAAAAGGTGGGTGTACTTTAATATGCCATTGATTTGTAAAAATAATGTAAGTTTTTTGTACAAAGAGGAATTAAAAAATTTAAACACCATGAACAAAATTAAAAATGTAAAAAAATATGCTTTTATTATTACTGATATTATTTAGGGTATGAGAAAAAGGTAAGAATGGATTCTTGAACAATTTTTAGTTTCTGGAATATTTTCAAATTGGTCTATTTCAGTTGAGAAAGTGCCAAGAGATTAATTTATTTCAATTTATTACTAGGTCAATTTTATTCTAAAAGAGGTTTACCTATAGGTAATATAAATATAGATTTTATATATTTTCTATTCTTAAAAAGGTCATACTTTAATATACTATTGGTTTGTAAAAATAATGTAAGTTTTTGTACAAAGAACAGGAATTCAAAATTTAAATACAGTGAACAAAATAATATGCTTTTATTATTATTTTATTTTATTACTGATATTATTTAGTGTAAGAGAAAGAATATATTCTTGAACAATTTTTAGTTTCTGGAATATATTCAAATTAGTCTTAGATATTTCAGTTAATAAATTGTTAAGAGAGTAATTTATTTTATTTTGTTCAATCCAGCAGCGATAAGAAATTACGCATATTTTCATATTTATAATGTGATTACTCTTGCAGAGGTTTCTTGCGTCCCATATATTTTTGAGTAATTTTTGTTCAATTATTTTTCATTTTCCAGTTTCCATGTGAAAGTCATTCAAATAAAGACACATTACTTTTTTAATACACCAAATCTCACATCACTGCAGTACATAATAATATATATAGTTCGATATTAATTACAACTACCTACAATCTACACATATTTGAAAATGTTTGTATAAACTCACAGAACCGAATCCGACCCTGTTAATATGCAGTGGGCGTGGAAACACCGAAATTTAAAGGAGCAGCGATAAGAAATTACAAAATATTTTCATATTTATAATGTTGATTACTCATGCAGAGGTTTCGTGCATGACAGATTTTTGAGTAATTTTTGTTCAATCTCTTTCAACCTAGTGTCAAATGAAAGATAAATGTGCAAGTAAGGATCGTACTGTAATATTTTTTTAAAAATTATTTGCCAAAATTTATAAAAAAAATTCTCAAAGTTGGTCTATTTAGGATACTTTCACTACTTATAGTAAAAAAAATGGTACAATATTTTGAAAAAACATTACAGTAGGATCTTAAAACAGGTCTTTATCTTCATTCCTATGTTTATCTTATTTTTTTAAATAACACCGTTTTGAAGTAATCGTACATTTTCTAGCACTCTACAGGCACATAAATTTTGACCAAGGTACGGACTCTTAAGAGTTGCGAATGTTCATGGAATTCGATTATTGCTTAAACAATATTTTCGGTAATTTTAAAACTATTAATAACTAACTACTTGAATATAAATAACAGTTATATTACATGAAAATTAATCTTTTTCATCAATTTCAATGCCTATTTGCAATAAGAAATAAAAAATTGTGCATATTAACTAAAAAATTGAGTATAGTAAAATCGGAGTAATATATCTGCCAGAACAGGAAAGTTCAGATGAGGGTGCCTTTATATTATTTACGGGATATATAAAATCATCATTTTAAAATATATTTTTTTTGAATATGTATTATTGAGTATTATTTCGGTATGTAGGTAATTTACAAAATGTTTTTTGAGTTATTTGCAATTGTTATGTAAATGGTAGAGTTATCTGTTTGAATAAATTAACAACAAATATTTTTCAAGACCTATAAATTTGACTATTAGGTTTCTTTTGTGCCTTGCCGGCTTTTTTCGCAGCTTTTCCACTAGTTTTCGGTTTTAAATTTAAATACACCGTTTCCGATAGTATCGTTCCGATTTAGGGAAATAAAACCCAAATACTTCTTAATTTTAACTTTTAATGGCTGTATGAGAGTAACCTAACAATATCAACAGGTGAACTGAGCTGAGCGAGATGCGCGGTACGTTCGGCGCAATGGCTTCACGACCGTCCTCGAGCCCACCTTGTTTTGTTATCATCTTTAATATTCGCCACAAATTTTTCAAAACGACTTAATTGAGCTATTTTTTTTTATACTAATTTGGGGTCGCTGATCACGAATCTGCAATCAGTTGCTTGCGGTCTCATTAAACAAAAAAGTTATGAATTTTTTAAGTGAAATAAATTGTCAACTTTTCTTTAATACTTACCAGAAAAATATGTATATAAGTAGGTTTATATAAATATATATTAAAACCAAAAGACTTAAGGTACAAGATAGGTCAGGTCTGGTTAGATTAATGATGTACACAGTAATATTTCAGCTAAATATACTAAATTATAAAAGATAACCTAAAAATTCATACAGCAATTTGACGTACTGACATTTGGCAATACTAGGGTCACTTGAGTTGCGATTAGCGTAAACTCTCGCTGTGGCTAGCGTCCCGTCCTTCCGGGACTCAATTTTTTTCTCGTCTGTGATGAACGCATCTGTATTGCGTATTACTTGAAATTAATAGAATCTGGCTTATTCAGACGACAATTAGTTATTTCTCAATAAACAACATTGGTTATCATGATTCCTCAATGTTAAATTTTTCCAAGAATTTTTTTGTATTGAGATATCCGACCTGTCCCAAAATCAATAGGCGTCATCCTTGTATCATTTCAGTGGTCTTAACACGATCGGTTCCATACGTATTTTTTCGCGTTTTTCAGGCCAAATAACGATGAATGGACGCAAAAAAAAATATTTTTTTGACTTTTTTTTTGCACGATTTGAAAAATAACCAATATCCAATGGACGTCTGAATAAACCAGAATTTAACAGATCAGGTGAGATCAGATAAGATAAGGTCAGGTGTGATCAGATTAACGATGTACAAAATAATTAGGTCAGATAAGAGATAAGGTCAGGTCATTAATGATGTACAAAGTAATATAAGGTCAGGTAAGAGATAAGTTTAAGTGTTCTCATATTAATGATGTACAAAATAATATGAGGTCAGGTAAAAGATAAGTTCAGGTGTGCTCATATTAATGAGGTACAAAATAATATGAGGTCAGGTAAAAGATAAGTTCAGGTGTGCTCATATTAATGAGGTACAAATTAATATGAGGTCAGGTAAGAGATAAGTACAGGTGTGCTCATATTAATGAGGTACAAAATAATGAGGTCAGGTAAGAGATAATGTCAGGTGTGCTCATATTAATGATGTACAAAATAATATGAGGTCAGGTAAGAGATAAGTTCAGGTGTGCTCATATTAATGAGGTACAAAATAATATGAGGCCAGGTAAATGATAAGTTCAGGTGTGCTCATATTAATCAGGTACAAAGTAATATTTCAAGTAAATATATTTATTATGTTACGCAATGCGCATGCGTTTATTAGACGGGAAAAAATTGGAGTTCCGAGGGACGGGACCCTAGCCACAGCGAAAAATATGACTAGAGTTTACGTTCTGACCGCTATTCAGGTGACCATTTTATTTAAAAAAAATTCATAACTTTGTTGTTTGATGAGACCGCAGGAAACTGATTGCAGATTCGTGATCAGCGACCCAAAATTAGTCTAAAAAAAATACCCCATCAAAATTGGGGCTGAGCCCCAATAGTAAAATTTTTCCCACCCATTTTTATTTTTACCGGTATTAATAAATTCACAACAATTCAAAAGAAAATATCTAAAACCATAATGAACCAAATAAGTGGCAAACACACAGACCAAGTAACCAAATTATTGTGGTAGACAAGGACAAAATATAAAGGAATGATCTCACCCAAGTTTTATTGTTTTTACTGCTTTCCAAAACTCCTTCTTGCCTTGATTTTTTTCTATCTCCTTTCTTTACGACGAAAACACCACCCGCTCTCCGTTAGTCCGTTGTGATGCCAACGTGCCTCTATCAGAAGCTGAGCTACCGTCGCTATCTGCTATCTCTCTTCCGCTCCAACTCACGCTGCTCTCTTTCCAACACCATAGAGCACCGCCGGCAAATGCACAAATGGATGTGAATAAACCCTTTTCTTCGTGATAATTACCGTTAATTTAATAATTTCACTAATTACTTATCCGATCGATGGACCATGAATACACCCTTTCCGATTTAGGGAAATAAAACCCAAATACTTCTTAATTTTAACTTTTAATGGATTATATGACTGTAACCTAACAATAGCAACAGATGAACTAAGCTGAGCGAGATGCGCGGTACGGTCGGCGTAATGGCTGCACGCAGGCAGGACCGTCCTCGAGCCCACCTTGTATAAATCGCATCGAACAAAATTGTCTAAATTATTATTCATCATTGACTTTTTCGAAATCTTAGCTTAGCTTAGATTATACAAAATAATCTGAGGGTTCAAAATCTATAAATGTGACTATACTTGTATTAAAAATGTAAATGAGATAAATCCTTAGATTATAGAAATCTATAATCTAAGGGTAAATCGTTATTTTATCATCTTCTTGGAGATTACTAATGGCATGGAAAAACCAAAATGATAAAGAAGGGGATGGGATTATAAAATGGTTGCCTAGATGAAGATGAAGATAAGACAGTTAGTATCTTGATCAGTTCCCAATAATACCTACCCTGTTTGATTAGCCTTCTATATTATCTTTTTCTGCAGCCGTCTCGAAAACAAAATTTTCGGTATGATTTATTAAATCGAAAGTACCACTTTACACAAATCGTACCGAAAATGCTAATTTCGGGACGATTTTTTTCACTTTCGGAACGATTTCTTTACTTTCGGTACGATTCGTGTTACTTTCGGGACGATTTTGGATATCTAGTAAGCGTTTTTGAAAATAACATGAACTTGTATTTCATTCTGACAGCGCCTGTCATGTAACATTGGAGTGTGTTTTTTCGCTTTTCAAATAAAAAAAAAATGGAAATAAGTAGTAAAATGATTCCACATGAGATAGTGAATATGCTAAAGCGGCTACTTATGAATTATTGCGAAAGTAATGTATTCATAAGAGTGATTGTTATATGTAATTGTCTAGATATATAAAGTTCATACGTGTAAGGCTTTTTCTTGCCACTAAGAAAAATATTGCCTTACAAGATGACGCTTTAGTACGGAGATTGCTCGAGCGCCAGTTTTTTTATGTGGTATGCTCCACAACCCTTAGAAACGGCCTCTTAGGGGCACAGGTAACTTCAGATGGAGATACGGTATTCTCCAGGGGTCTAGTTGACTTCAGACTTAATTATTTTTACTTTATTATATACCTTTAATATCCCTGAAAAGAGGTAAGGTTGGTGAATATAAACGAGGAAATAAAGGTGATACTTATATTGTTTTTAGCTACGTTACACTATAAAAATTTGTTTTATTTCAAAGCCCACCCACTTTAACCCTGAACAAAAATAATAATTCTTTAAAAGAAAACGTTCGATTCGGCTCTATTAAATACCGTAATGAAGGAGTGACTCAGTCAGACTTTATTGAAATTTATTTAAATTTTGAAATTCACCGGAAGAGTTATTAAATAAATTAAATGATTAATTTAATCCGCATGAATGTTATTAACCCCTCGTAAGTATTCGAAGTTAACCGGCAGCGTTAATTAATTCTATTAATTCCAATAACGGAGCAGGAGAGTTACTTAATACTATTATTCGGGAAACTAACTGATAGACTAAATAATCCTAATTAACCGGAAGTGTTAATTAATACTATTAAATTATTTAATTTAATTCGGGTGAGTTAGTTAGCTTTCTTATTTTACTAAAATAAACAGGGTAATATCAGATCGCGGGGATGGGGAGCTGATATTGGACAACGGCAATGCCGAAGCAACCAACAAGGCCAAGATCAGTCCCAAGATGACGGATTTCACGGACCTAAGCTTCCAGAAGCTGATATTGGACAACGGCAATGCCTAAGCAACCAACAAGGCCAAGATCTGATCCCAAAAGCGGCGCAAACTAATAAACGGTGCCCTAACTTCGCAATCGGGGAGATATTGGACAACGGCAATGCCTAAGCAACCAACAAGGCCAAGATCTGATCCCGAAAGCGGCGCAAACTAATAAACGGTGCCATAACTTTGCAATTGGGGAGATATTGGACAACGGCAATGCCTAAGCAACCAACAAGGCCAAGATCTGATCCCAAAAGCGGCGCAAACTAATAAACGGTGCCCTAACTTCGCAATCGGGGAGATATTGGACAACGGCAATGCCTAAGCAACCAACAAGGCCAAGATCTGATCCCGAAAGCGGCGCAAACTAATAAACGGTGCCCTAACTTCGCAATCGGGGAGATATTGGACAACGGCAATGCCTAAGCAACCAACAAGGCCAAGATCTGATCCCAAAAGCGGCGCAAACTAATAAACGGTGCCCTAACTTCGCAATCGGGGAGATATTGGACAATGGCAATGCCTAAGCAACCAACAAGGCCAAGATCTGATCCCGAAAGCGGCGCAAACTAATAAACGGTGCTCTAACTTTGCAATTGGGGAGATATTGGACAACGGCAATGCCTAAGCAACTAACAAGGCCAAGATCTGATCCCAAAAGCGGCGCAAACTAATAAACGGTGCCCTAAGTGGTTAGTATTATAATTAGGATTTAATTGCGGACGTGAAAAAATTAAAAGCTAAATTGAGATTTAATCAAAAGCAAACTAACTCAAGAAAACCATAAATAAATGAATTACTTTCTGTTAGTTTTTCGGAAAAGATCATTAACAAACTTATAAATTAAATCGTAAGTAAAATTCTAAACTGAGAACTTAAATAACTCTCCTAAAATTCGGCCACGAAAAGAAATACAAATTAAATGAATCCCGTTCAATTCATTTTTCGGAAAAACAAATTAATAAAATAAAACTAAAATCGGAATAAAAATTCTAAATGGTTTCTCCAAAATTTGGCCACGAAAAGAATCAAAATTAAATGAATCGCGTTCAATTAATTTTTTCGGAAAAACAAATTAATAAAATAAAACTAAAATCGGAATAAAAATTCTAAATGGTTTCCCCAAAATTCGGACACGAAAAGAATCAAAATTAAATGAATCGCGTTCAATTAATTTTTCGGAAAAACAAATTAATAAAATAAAACTAAAATCGGAATGAAAATTCTAAATAACTCTTCTAAAATAAAACAATAACGAAACTCCAAAATTGAATAGACTGTTCTCAAATTCCTAATTGATAAACCGGATAAAAAAAATATCAGAAAAACCAAACGTAAATAAATAGTTCGTTTCGCTGTCTTAGGCAGATAACCCACTGGCGCGACACGTCGCGCGCAGCAATCCCCGAGAAGTCGCGTGCGACAACAATTGATATGTAAATGTATGGCGCAAAACCCACTGACGCGACAAACCAGCGGGGTCGCACGCGGCAAAATTACTGGCCGCGACAACCCGCGACTTTTCTGTCGCGCGCGGCCAATGTTACTATAGATTCATATGGAGCATAACCCATACACGCGATTATTCTAGCGCGATTCACAGAGAGAGGTGGAAGGTTCGGCGTAATTCGGCAGTTGTGTTTGAACAATGGATGCAATGAGTATTGACGTCCACCTCCATTTTAAGACTAAAGACTAAATAATAAATTATATATCGAGCCGCAGCTTGCCGCCTATGCAAAAGTCGCGCTTTCAAAATCGCGCGCGGCTTGCCGCCTGCGACGTGTCGCGCCAATGGGTTACCTGCCTTAAAACGTTACAAAAATTAAACGCGTTTTCTGAACATAATACGACGGTTCTAATAACACGGCAATTATGGCTATAATTAAATACGAAAATCACGGAAAATTTCGGAAAATTAAAGTTGTACCTCGGCTGGTCTTTTAAATTCGGAAAACAAACGGCTACTCGACTTTTGCTTAACTGCTAATTTCGGATTTCAGTTAATTAAATTAAAACGGCTAAACGGTTAAATTTTCGTTCGACTGGAAATTTCGGATTTCTAACAGTGAATCAATTCTTATTTTAAAATTCTTTCTCACCTAAGCTCTGAAGAATTCCTACTACCGAAAAATCCCTTCCAAAGCGACCTTATTCGCGGCGCGCGCAATACTATCTTTAAACGGCGTTAGCTCGTGAAATATTTAACAATATGTATAGGGTGAGCCAAATAAAATCGAACGTTTTATTTAATTTCAAATAAATTTTGTGAAAAATAACTTCATTACATACGTTATTATCCATCGATATCCTTTTTAACATACAAAACGGCTGCAGAAAAAATATTGTACGTAACACGATCCAAAAGTGATTTCACGGGACTGGCAGAATTCCAGGACTCGCTTACAGCTCGTCCTGGAAATTTCCTACTCTTCCCGTAAAATATCACTTTCTGTTGACGATACTGTTGAAAAGACAAGTAATATTCTCAATAAGTCGATAATTTCAAAAGAAACACCCTGTATTTTATTATCACGTCTGAATCAGTTTTTTATTCTCTTTAGATCTGTATTAGCATTCCCTATACCTAAAGTTACGTATTTCTGAGTTATTATAATTTGGAGATATTACAACTTTATCGAAAAGTTTTTTGTTTGATTATATGCTACATTCGATTTTTCTGAAACCATTTTTTTCGACATCTGGGCAATGTATTCAATAATTTATGACCAATTTCAGAAATCAGAAGGGGTCCTATGAAATACCTAGGTCATATTTTTCGACATTTTTGAAAACGCGCTTCGATCAGACGCGGAAAATTTCTGATAATCGCATTTTCGCGCACAGGGTCATATAATCTATCGATTACATGTGGTTTTAGCTGGGGTCCTATGAGGCAAAAATCTTGGTCATCTCTCTAACTAGAAGGCAAAAATATATTTTATTTGGACGAAACCTGGGAGAATGAAGGTTACACAGTTATAGCAAAATGTGGCAGAACATTCAATCTTCAGGACAGGCTTTTTTGGAAGGATTATCTACAGAATTGAAGGTGCCTTCCGGTAAAGGACGACGTCTAATTGTAACTCATATTGAAAGTGATGACGGGTTTTCAAAACGTGGTTCTGTAATATTTTAATCTAAAAAAATATTTTTTTTTCGGGGGTGAGTGGCGAGGGACTCACCTAAAACAAGCACCCCGGCGGTTAAATTACAATTATTTAAGTTTAAAATAGTAACAAAACAAATAATAATACAAACAAATACACCCTAATTTACCCAACCGTGGGCTCATCAGAGTCTTAAAAGGAATTAAAATAAGGGTAGTCTGTTGTTATGTCCAACAAAACCGGGCGGCATACGCAAAATTCTTAATTTTAACACACCTTTTAACTACAGGCTATTTAAATTCACAGATTTTGTTTGACTCGCCTGTGCTGTAAAACTCCCATAAAATTTTGATTTATTACTCCGTGACGATTGTGATTTTAATATAGAAAACAGTCGTTTTTTGGTTTTCTGCATTTTTAACGTTATTTTTCAATACAACATATTTTTTTCATGCCATCTTAAAGTCGAGGTCAACGAAGAAAATGAGCACCGGTAAAGTTAAAAAATTGAAAATTTGTATGGGAACATTTTCGATTGAGATAACATCTAAAAATGTTATCTTATAGCGGATATAGCTATTGACTTGTACGAGTTTGGAATTTTATTTGTTGGATTCGAGCCTAACTGATGAAGTCGAAAGACAGAAACCGGTCTTAGGATGTCGAATCTAATAAATTAAAATTCCTTACTGGTTTACTCACTTTGTATTAATCTCTGAAAGGGATAAAAAAGAAGAGAGTGACATCTTGACTAGATTCAGTCAAAATTTAATGTCAATACTCTCTTCTTACCATAGATGGTAGCACATCTAAAAAGAAGAATGTTTTCACGAATATTTATAAACAAATATTTTTGCGTGAGATAAAAATTAAAAACGAAAAATAAGATTTTTAACTATTTTCTCAATAATTTTGAGGTTATGTTGAAAAATGATTAATACAAAAGTTTTGCATTTTTTAATTATCTACACATTTTACATTAAACTTTTTTCGATAGTAAGCATATTTTGCCACAAATCGTAAAAAACCAATATCCAACCCCCAAATTGTATATTTAGCTACCCCTCACCCCCCTTCCGGAACTTTTAATTTGTCGAATTGATTTTTTTTTATTTACTTATAATTTTCCCAAAATTTTCCGATCATCCACAAACTTACTGCTAAGTATTTTTATGAATTCGGGTATTTAAAATCGGTTTGGCTCTAGTATACTATAACATTACACAAACAAAAATGATAAGATATTCAAACCCTACCATTTTTAAAGATATTTTTATATTTTCAAATTCCTGCTGGTAATTTTAGTAAAAATAATTATAGTCAGAAGTTTACCTTACAAGTGCTTTATATTTATTTTTCTCCAAATTTACCCCCTCGCAATCAAACCATGTGACTGTATTGTATAGTTCGTCTTTTTCATCATCCTTTAAATCGTCCACGTTCAGCGAAAGAATGTATTTCCAGTCCATTCTTTTTATTTTTGGTAAATATTCATTTAAAAAAGTTAAAAATGCACCTACGTCAGTTTAGTGAAGTGACATGAGAATTTTAACCATTTTCTTATGTTTGATCGAGTAGTTGTTGATGGTTGCTTAGCAACGTTACGTACAAACTATGGAGGTCGCTAACCAACGAGGGAGATCACCCTTAGGTGA
Organism: Crepidodera aurea; assembly: GCA_949320105.2. NCBI lineage: Eukaryota > Metazoa > Arthropoda > Insecta > Coleoptera > Chrysomelidae > Crepidodera > Crepidodera aurea. Next base: position 71,466,090 of record OX439475.1, on the reverse strand, counting down.
GGTCGACCGTACGACAGACAGTGGTGTAGCAAATAGGGGTTCAATATATTAAAATGAATAAAATCATATATTTTTTCTGCAGCCGTCTCGAAAACAAAATTTTCGGTATGATTTATTAAATCGAATGTACCACTTTCCGCAAATCGTACCGAAAATGCTATTTTCCGGACGATTTTTTTCACTTTCGGAACGATTTCTTTACTTTCGGTATGATTCTTGTTACTTCCGGAACGATTTTGGATATTTAGTAGGCGGTTTTGAACTTGTATTTTATTCTGACAGCGCCTGTCATGTAACATTGGTGTGTTTTTTCGCTTTTCAAATAAAAAAAAAATGGAAATAAGTAGTGAAATGATTCCACTTGAGATTAGTGAATCTGCTAAAGCGGCTACTTATGAACATAAGAGTAATTGTTATATGTAATTGTCTAGATATGCAGGGTGATTCATTCGGAAATGCTCATAGAGTAAGGGTAGATGGAGGACGTCGAGGTGCTTCTAAATAACCTATATTTTATGGGTCTATCGTTCTTTATAACCAAGATACAGGGTGATTTATTCATTTTACCCATTTTTTCAATTAATCATAACTTATGAACCACTCTATATATTTTTATAATATTTGGTTCGTATGTTCTTTGTCCACAGTGGCGTCGACTAACATAATAAAAAAAGTCTTATTACAGGTCCGGACTTAAAAAATTAATAAGTAGGTTTCGAGTCGAAACAACACCCTGTATGTCGATATTTTAAAATTTTATTTACAAATTTGGAAAGAGCAGAAAAAAATAAGTAAGACTAAATGAATTTGGTATTTCCCCATACATTTTTTTTACTTATTAACATGAGTCAAATCTAGATGTTTCGATAATGAGATGGCACAAAATTTAAAAAAAAAAATAAATTTTCTGCCCCAAATGGTACTTTTCCAGCTTTAATCCATAAAACCATCAACTATTTCTTTTTCTTCTAATTTCTGGATCCCAACCTTATTCAAAAACGAGAGGACAGGACCGTATTTGGAACAAATTATTATTATCAATGACTAACTTTCAAACACCCTGTACGCGTAAAAAAATTATCAAAAAATTCCGAAAAAAACAACTTTATTTTAAAAAAAAATAATGTTGCAACTAATTGTTTTAAGTTAAACGAAAAGAATTAAACACAAAAAAATGTAAACAACGTAACTTATAACAGTTGTTCAAAGTGGCCTCCATTTTGCTCAATAATTTCCATGCTCTTGAAGTAAGATTTGATTGACTTTCTAATCATAGTTTGGTCATTTCTCCAACGTTATTTTTGTTCGAATGACAACTTCCCAAATCATTGGATAGGCAGAGGAAGATCTCACAACTGACCTGCAAGGGGGCCCGATTTTAATCCAATCGATTACTATGTTTGGGGTTATTTATGATCAGAGGACCTTTTATGGAGAATTGAGGACGCATGCGTGGAACTGAGAAATGACCTTTTCGTTTAACTTAAAACAATTTGTTGCAACATTATTTTTGTTTAAAATAAAGTTTTTTTTTCAGAATGGGCATTTTTCCTCATTTTTATAATTTTTTGATAGTTTTTTATGCATATAGGGTCCTTGAAAGTTAGTCATTGATAATAATAATTTGTCCCGAATACGGATCTGTCCTCCCGGTTTTGAATAAGGTTGGGATCCAGAAATTAGCAGAAAAAGAAATAGTTGATGATTTTATGGATTAAAGCTGGAAAAGTAGCATTTGGGACAGAAATTTTATTTTTTTTCCTACTCACCCCGTAAAATGTCATTTTTGAACTTGTTACGTAAATTATTATTATACATTATGATAGACAGGAGTGTACATTAGTTTTTACTTTATGGGTGATGATTAAAAGATTAATGTTTATTTACAAACTTTTAACAGGTATACTCGAACTCAATCCTTTATGAGAATGAAAAAACAAAGGATTACCGCCAATAGAACAAATGCTCATGAATAAATAATAAATAAAATAATATTTTGGCTATTAGGACCACTGTGCAAAGATTCAATAACCAACTTAGCTGGATATCGTTATAGGGGAGAATGGCGTATAATTATTAATTATGAGTTTAATATGAATTTACATTTTAATTTCTATAACGCATATTAGATTTGAATTACTAATTAAAATTTTGTCTTCAATTAATTTAACTAAACTGTGGGGTGGTGAGGTTACACTCATAAGAGGCGAAGTGTGGTTATAGTTTTTACATTTTCAATTGCAGAAACAAAATTCTCAGATGTGCAGACAGGTTACTTTGGCGGTTTGTAGATGTGCCGACAAGTGGCTTTGTCGGTATTAGCAACATGTAGATGTGCCGACAAGTGGCTTTGTCGGTATTAGCGACTTGTATAAAGCGGGATCATTTTGTTCTGCAATTAAAGTAGGAAGTAGGAAGTTAGACAAATATTGTCTTCAGTAGTAAGGGCTAGGAAAATATTCATACAGTGATACACTGTGCTTGTGTTCGCACTTGATTTTTGATTTAGTGAATAGTAGGTAGTAGGCAATTCGTGGAGTTAGTTTATTTCAATTAATATTATTCTTGGCTTCCGTGTATATACATACTTTTTATTTAGAAACAATGTTACAGTGTACTTCTTATTTATTTATTCGGTGTCAATTTCAATATGTTTCGTCCTTGGGAAAATACAGTTTTTTTAAGTGGATCTAAAGAATTGGAACAATCACTAAATGATATTCCAATGGATTATGTGGTATCAGGTTGTAGTCCCAAAGATTCCTGGCATCAAAAAGGGGCCACGAGGTATTGTGCCTTCCACCCTATTTTTGTGTATTTAACCCCATAGAATTAATTTGGGGACAACTTAAAAAAAGAATAAGGCGTCATAACGTGTTTCCCAAATTTAATGGGTTGATAGCAAATTTGGTAAAAGAAGAAATTAACAAATTCAAACATGTCATCAAAGAAGAAAATTCTTATATAACGAGTCCGACCAAATTTATTATCAATGTTGATGACAGTGATTCCGATGGTGAGGGTTGAGATAGGGTAGGTAAGCTTAATTAATTTATAATATTTATGACTTTATTCACCGTGTTTTTAATTTTAGAATTAAAATTTGAGACAAAATTTTAATTAGCAACGTTTCTGAATCTCACAAGAGATCAGAAAATGAAGCTATAGGCCAGGTGGAGTGGTCAACCTCCATTCAAATCTAATATGCGTTATAGAAAATAAAATGTAAATTCATATTAAAGAAAGTTAATCAATATAGAAATTTTACGCAAATTACCCCTAACGATCTCCAGTAACTTGGTTATTGAATCTTTGCACAGTAGTCCTAATAGACAAAATATCATTTTATTTTTATGTATATGGACAGTGTACGGTGTTTTCGACATTAAAATACTCAAAAAAGTCCAGATCAATCAGTATTCCTTCTATTGGCGGTATCCTTTGCTGTTTTTATAGCGTTTTTTCTTTCTCATAAAGCGGTGGGTTCTACTATACCTACGTGAAAAAAACGATCGTGGTAGCGATTTTTACATCGCTTGTCAAATTTTGATCATTCAGATTATTCCATTTTTGCCTAATTGTTGCATATTTTCAGGGCCCTTTATTAATTAAATGAAGCTAAAATTAAAAAAAAAAGTGATCTCGAACTCCAATCTACGTGGTATTTGTATAGAATTTATTTGAACATTTCTATAAGAATATAATGACATATAAAATCATTAATCAGATATAAATTTTAAATACACAGTATACAGGGTGAGTCACGAGGAACTGTACATACTTCTACCATAAGCAGAGGCACCTTAGGGGAGTACCAAATGACCATTAAAAAATGTCTTCTGTTTTTCTTTAATAATGTTCAGAGCGATTTATGAATTTTGACCAAAATAATGTTTGGTTGAATCTTTTCAATGATTAAGTCGATTTGTCCCATTTTTTGGTAAAAGTGTATATTAGTATCTAGCAACTAACTGACATATTCAGAACAAAAAAATTCCAGTGCCGGCTTCGCGAAAATTTGTTGAATTGCTATAATTGCAATACTTCAACCTGTACATGATTTCTCTAAAATGTGATATGATTACGCCAGAGGACATAAATAGACAGTTAAACTTGGATATTTTTGTTACACTTGCCTTACATTTTTAATTAAAGATTCAATTTAAAATCAAATTGAAAATTGGCGATAATGAAATATCTTACTCTATAATAATGTTTAGTAATTATAAAGAAATCTTTAAAATAAACAACACATAGAACCTGGCAACAGGATCTAATACAACATTGAAAAAAAATTTTTTGCCAAGAAGGAGTAGCATCAATGGATGCTCCCCTTTCAAGCCCAAAGAAATCCATCACATTTACTTAATACTTATTCATAATGTAGATTGTAAATATGCAAATGTCAATAAAAAAATAAACAATAACGACACACACTGTATTCCAGTAAAGTAAATACCAGAATTTGAATCAATTTACAGGGCAGGATTTAAAAATCTGGCATATCTGGTTCATGTCAAAAATTCACCCTGTATGTAACTTTCTCCACCCGCAATGGACTGAAATTAGATTGATAATTTTGTACTAACTATTGTAACCAATCAAATTACTTAATTTAGAGTCATGTGTCAAATTTCATCCAATCAGCTGTGGATTACAGCGATAACACCCTACATGTGGTGTTTTCAGTTTGGTGTTTTCAGCAAGTCAAGTTTTTGATTAAAAATTAATTAAACGTCAAACTGACAACTAGTTTAAAAATGTTTAAATCTACAAAGTAAAAAATTATCTTATCGAATACCCCTCGGGCCTTGATAAATCCTCAAAATTTTGTCATAGAGAATCCTTCAAGCGTGTTGCTTAAGGATAATAGCCCTCGGCCTTCGGCCTCGGGCCATTATCAAGCAACACGCTTTCAGCATTCTCTATGACAAAATTATCTCGGTATTATCAAGCCCCTAGGGGTATTACTACTGATAATTTTTTACTAACTATTGTAACCAATCAAATTACTTAATTTAGAGTCATGTGTCAAATTTCATCCAATCAGCTATGGATTACAGCGATAACACCCTACATGTGGTGTTTTCAGTTTGGTGTTTTCAGCAAGTCAAGTTTTTGATTAAAAATTAATTAAACGTCAAACTGACAACTAGTTTAAAAATGTTTAAATCTACAAAGTAAAAAATTATCTTATCGAATACCCCTCGGGCCTTGATAAATCCTCAAAATTTTGTCATAGAGAATCCTTCAAGCGTGTTGCTTAAGGATAATAGCCCTCGGCCTTCGGCCTCGGGCCATTATCAAGCAACACGCTTTCAGCATTCTCTATGACAAAATTATCTCGGTATTATCAAGGCCCTAGGGGTATTACTACTGAAAATGTTTACATTAACCTAGTTTTGTCATTTGTTTCAGCGAAAATCGTGTGTAATTATTTTAATCGGAATGAAATTAACAGCCCCAAGAAATGTTTATTCATAAATTAATTAATAAAATAACTAACAATAACCAAAAACGAAACAGTTTTAACAATGCGGAACAAAGTAAAAAAACAATTTAATAAACAGTACGATTTTAAAACATGTTCAAAATGAAATCCATTTGCCTCAATACACTTTTTTTAGCGAATGTTTAAATGGGTGGGTAATAGACTTTCTTCGCACGTATGGGCTGAAGAAAATCCACATGCGATTCGAGAATATCGCTCGCAACAAAGATTCTCTGTAAATGTTTGGATCGGGGTCATCAACACTCATTTAATAGGACCTCATTTTTTTGATGGTACACTAACAGGACATGTTTATTTAATTTTTTTGTAGAATATCTTACCCAATCTAGTTGCTAATGTGGGCCTACGAGGGATCTACTTTCAGCATGATGGTGAATCACCTCATTTTTCCGTTGCTGTTAAACGAATCCAAAATGTAGGGCAAAATAGAATTAGGGTCGAAGTTGCAAGTTAAGTGATAGCCCAGTTGTCAGAGATTTTGACATCGGACAAAATGTGATGTCGATGAAACTTGGCACTTAGGTACTTGAAAGGGTTTAGAAAACGATAAAATAATCTTTGATGCTCTAAAGTTTATGCTAACTTCACAATTTCGAAAACAAAATCGAGAATTTGGTTTTTCCATTATATCTCGAAAAAAAATTTATAAATGTCGAAAAACTAGTAGCACCACGTGAAAGAGCGGAAAATTTGACTTAAAATTATCTTATAAGTTGTTTTAAACAAAAGTTCTTATTACTATAAAAAATTATTAAAAATAAGAAAGCAAATTCGAAAACTGAATTCGCGCCAAGCCGCTGAATACAAATATTCAAGCGAAGCGTTCAGGTAAAAACTAAAGTATCTTTAATTCAGAGAAATTAAAGTATCTTTGCCTAAAATGTACGCAAAAAAATAAAATAAAAAGCATTTTAAAGATTTTAAGCTTTCTGAGGAAGCCATTAGTTTTTATTTATTTGTTTTTTTCTCATAGAGAATTTGACCGGAATTTTTTTTCTAAAATTTTTACTCAATTTTATAGAATTGAAGATATATATTATTAGAGGCATAACAAAAAAATTCTTGTATATTTATCATTAAACTTTTACTTTTGATTTAAAAATAATTAAAATGATGAAAATTGTCTCTGTTTTAAAATGATCATTTTTTTTACAGTATTCATTTATATTTTCAAAATGATGTTTCTTTATTTATATAAATCAGAAATTATTATTTTTTTTAAATAAAGTTAAAATATACTTTATAATGTGTAATAATTTAAAAATTGATGCAGCTTGATATTTTTGAATAATTTTTAATATAAGAAATATTTAAGAAAATGCATGTTCTTTGCTTATTTTAATTCATGCAACTTAATTTTAAGCTTAAAAAATGATTAAAGATACAAAATGAAAGATTAAATCCTAAGCTTTAAGAATATATTATTCATTTTTTGATTACGCACTCAGGTTATAAGCAAACATTAATTGAAAACACGTTAGAAATAAAGAGAATACCATGAAGAAAGACGAGCGCAGCGCCGCCGCGCGGCCTTTCACTGCATTCGTGTTTGTGCGAGCTGTATTATAGTGACATGTTCAAATAATAATCTACTTATACTTAAAGAGAGTATATAATTATATAATATCTACAAGAATTTTCTTTGAAATTATAAAGATTTAAGATGGAGGAAACTTGTTTTGTGTGCAAAAAAAGCTTGGATACACAAGAAATCGTTTGCGTAACTCAAGGACTTGGTAAATTGAGGAAAGTTAGAACAGAAAGAAAGGGATGGTCATTTTAAGCTACTCCGAGATGTAAGCAGCATAAGAATGCATGTAAAATGTCGTGAAAAATATACTTTAAAAAGAGAGAATAGTCAACTCATGTATAGTAATTCGTCTGTTAATGGTGATTCGTTACCATCGACTTCACAAAAATTTAAATACAGTCCTATTAAAAAAAAGTAGATAGAAAAAGAATAATATATAAAATTAAGTTGAAAGACGAAGCATAAGAACAAATTAGATAAAATAAATTTAATATAAACGAATGGGTACAATTGTTTAAAAAGATACTTTAGTTTTTACCTGAACGCCTCGCTTGAATATTTGTATTCAGCGCTTTGGCGAGCTAGACAATGTTTTCGGTAATTTCGAAATTGAAAATTAATCTTTTTCATCAATGTAAATATTTGCCATAAGAAATAAAAAATTGTCTGGATTAATTGAAAAATCGATTATGAAAAAGTCTTCATTTTTAACGATATTTTTTCATACGAACAATATATTTTTTCGTACCACCTTAAGGGCGCGGTCTTGTACGTCAAATATCAGCCAAATTATGTCAAATAAGATGCTGCCCGGGAGGTGCTGGTATCTCATGATAAATGCTTAAATTAAACAAAATAGTTACAGAAACCTTCCTTTGAAATTTTCTCGTTACAGAAATCATTCTAGAAATTCATTGTTTATTATATTTAATACAAGGGGAGAACAATATTTAGTATCATCAAAATGTATAATCTTAACTTGTTATTTTTCATTTATTTTCTTTGTAGGCATATTTTATTTATACAGAGCCTTTCAATAAAAACGATACTTCCATAAGATCTTTCCTTTAATTCTTAAAATTAAAATAATTTGTTACTGCGGCATTGATAATATCAAAATAACATTTTCTTTTCAAACTAAGTAAGTTATACATAATTTTCTTTTCAGTTATTTGTTCCTCGTTATGAAGTACCTACTTATGTGAGAAACGAAAGAAAAATTAACCACGCGAACGATGAATAATTACGATTTAGGTGAACATGTCAAAGATATTTAAAAGTCGGAAACAATTCGAAATAAAATGCCCTTTTCAAATGTATAGATACAGAGTGATGTTATTGCTCATTTCAAAGTTAGTATATAGCTATGACAACTATCGACACGTGTCAAGTTGCATCGGTGCTTCTTTGTAGATCAAAGAGCCACTCTTTAAGTCAAGGCGGCAGGCTTCCTTTGAATTTTGGTTCAGCTCACGGTGGCTCTAGACTCCTAGACAATTGTATCAAAGAAGTAAGCCGCTTTAGCAATATTGTTTCCTCGGTTTTAGTGGTTCAAATTTTCTCCCGAATTTTTCTTGAAGACTATTTAAACCCGAGATCCTTGATTTTATCTGATAAAAAGTAAGCTTTATCATCTATTTATATTTTTGTTGTTGAACTATGCTTATTATTTTCTACACCTTTGAAAATGAATATTGACTATAGCTCAATGTTTAATTTGTTATGTAAGGCTTTTTCTTGCCACTAAGAAAAATATTGCCTTACAAGATTGATGCTTTAGTACGGAGATTGCTCGAGCGCCAGTTTTTTTATGTGGTATGCTCCACAACCCTTAGGAACGGCCTCTTAGGGGCACAGGTAACTTCAGATGGAAATACGGTATTCTCCAGGGGTCTAGTTGACTTCAGACTTAATTATTTTTACTTTATTATATACCTTTAATATCCCTGAAAAGAGGTAAGGTTGGTGAATATAAACCAGGAAATAAACGTGACACTTATATTGTTTTTAGCTACGTTACAATATAAAAATTTGTTTTATTTCAAAGCCCACCCACTTTAACCCTGAACAAAAATAATAATTCTTTAAAAGAAAACGTTCGATTCGGCTCTATTAAATACCGTAATGACGGAGTGACTCAATCAGACTTTATTGAAATTTACCCAATTATATTTACATTTAAAACGGAAGAGTTATTTAACCTTATTAACCTATAAGCTGACACGACGGAGTTTATCAAAATTAACGGAAGAGTTAGTTAACTTCATTAACTTTAAAAATTAATCAAACTACAGTAAATAAATTAATTCATAATTACTTATATTCAGAAAATAAATAAATAAATTCAGGAGAGTTATTATATTTAAAATACAGTCTAACGGGTGACTTTATCCTACTTTTCTACTTTGATTTTAAACGGGGACGCGACCGATTCCTAAACTTTCAGCTTAGCCGACATTGACAGTCAATACGATTGACGCCAAAGCCCAACTAGCGTGAGTAAGGGATTGAAATTGCCTAAGTGGTAATGGGGAGCCTAAAATAGTGCTAGATCAATCCCAAAGTTGTCGGAATTTAAAACGGATTTACGGACGAACTCCTAAACTTTCAGCATAGCCGACATTGACAGCCAATACGATTGACGCCAATGCCCAACTAGCGTGAGTAAGGGGCTGAAATTGCCTAAGTGGTAATGGGGAGCCTAAAATAGTGCTAGATCAATCCCAAAGTTGTCGGAATTTAAAACGGATTTACGGACGAACTCCTAAACTTTCAGCATAGCCGACATTGACAGCCAATACGATTGACGCCAATGCCCAACTAACGTGAGTAAGGGGCTGAAATTGCCTAAGTGGTAATGGGGAGCCTAAAATAGTGCTAGATCAATCCCAAAGTTGTCGGAATTTAAAACGGATTTACGGACTCCTAAACTTTCAGCATAGCCGACATTGACAGCCAATACGATTGACGCCAATGCCCAACTAGCGTGAGTAAGGGGCTGAAATTGCCTAAGTGGTAATGGGGAGCCTAAAATAGTGCTAGATCAATTCCAAAGTTGTCGGAATTTAAAACGGATTTACGGACGAACTCCTAAACTTTCAGCATAGCCGACATTGACAGCCAATACGATTGACGCCAATGCCCAACTAGCGTGAGTAAGGGGCTGAAATTGCCTAAGTGGTAATGGGGAGCCTAAAATAGTGCTAGATCAATCCCAAAGTTGTCGGAATTTAAAACGGATTTACGGACGAACTCCTAAACTTTCAGCATAGCCGACATTGACAGCCAATACGATTGACGCCAATGCCCAACTAACGTGAGTAAGGGGCTGAAATTGCCTAAGTGGTAATGGGGAGCCTAAAATAGTGCTAGATCAATCCCAAAGTTGTCGGAATTTAAAACGGATTTACGGACTCCTAAACTTTCAGCATAGCCGACATTGACAGCCAATACGATTGACGCCAATGCCCAACTAGCGTGAGTAAGGGGCTGAAATTGCCTAAGTGGTAATGGGGAGCCTAAAATAGTGCTAGATCAATTCCAAAGTTGTCGGAATTTAAAACGGATTTACGGACGAACTCCTAAACTTTCAGCATAGCCGACATTGACAGCCAATACGATTGACGCCAATGCCCAACTAGCGTGAGTAAGGGGCTGAAATTGCCTAAGTGGTAATGGGGAGCCTAAAATAGTGCTAGATCAATCCCAAAGTTGTCGGAATTTAAAACGGATTTACGGACGAACTCCTAAACTTTCAGCATAGCCGAAATTGACAGCCAATACGATTGACGCCAATGCCCAACTAGCGTGAGTAAGGGGCTGAAATTGCCTAAATGGTAATGGGGAGCCTAAAATAGTGCAAAATCAGTCTCAAAGTTGTCGGAGTTTATTAACAGTTCACGGACGGATTCTTAAGACTTTCAGGTTAGCCGACATTGACAGTCAAAACGATTGACGCCAATGCCCAACTAGCGTGAGTAAGGGATTGAAATTGCCTAAGTGGTAATGGGGAGCCTAAATAGAGCTAGATCAATCCCAAAGTCTTAGAATCTGGAGAGGTAGCTTGTTTTAAAATATAAAATAAATAATTGAAAGCAAAAATATAATTTCAACCTTCAATTAAATAAATCAATTTCAAAACCTCTACGATCAAAAACCAAAATAACTCAAATAACTAACGTGAAATTAAAAATGCAGAAATAATTAACTTATTTAACGGAGAAATACTACTATCCGGTAATTATTATCAAAGATTTAAATTATATTTTAAAAGAAAATTCTGTATTTAACGTAAATAACTCTCCAAAAAAATTAAGATGATTACGGATCACCAATTAAATTAATTATTCCCAAAATTACTAATCAGTAAAATAAACGGACTGAATGCAAATACCGAATCTAAATTACTAAAAAAAATTACAAGTAAACTAACTCATAAAACAAAAGAACATTTGTAAACCGGTAAACAATAAAAAAAAACTAAAAATGAAAATCTTAATTCCAAACTTTAAATAAAAATTTTCCAAAAGAAAATGAACGGAAATCAAAAAGATTAAAACTAAAAGAATCTTTTTCGGCTAAAATATTTAACGCGTTTCTAAGCAAAAATAAAACGATTCGATTTTGTCCCAAATTAACACGGTGATAAATTAAATTCAAAACACGGAAAAAACAATCTTATCAGTTGTATACCTAAGGTTTTTATAACGGCGGCGGAAAAATTCGGACTACTGAATATTGTTATCGACTGTTTAAGTTTGATCGGAGAAAGCGAATTCAATTCTTATTTTCAAATTATTTTTCACCTAAGCTCTGAAGAATTCCTACTACCGAAAAATCCCTTCCAAAGCGACCGGATTCGCGGCGCGCGCAATACTATCTTTAAACGGCGTTTTATTTAATTTTAAATAAATTTTCATTTAATCCCGAAATTATTCAAATTATTTAGTTTGTGAAAAATAACTTCATTACAGTTAATCCTTAACTAAGACCTAAATAGAATTAAAAAATGCAAAATCTCCCATCCCACTGTAATAGGTTATGCCCATGTCTGTATAAAGGTATATACAGACATCACTCGTTATGCTATGGTTTTGTGAACATCTCAATCATAGAAGAATCACAGTACCTATACAATCTCAAATTTCAAATTATCCGCCAAGCCGGTGTAAGGCCGGAAAAGATTTCGTGAGCAATCGGACGGCGCCGGCACAGTAGATACAGTAGTTCCACTTAGCGTCGGCACCTTTGATATTGGTGTCCAGCAGTTTCATTTTTTATATTCGCACTGGTATTGACACTATTGACAGTAATGACATTTCTCCCCGCCACGGTCCCTAGCAATGCTCATATATACACTGCTCGATATATCAATTATTGATATAAACTGCTCGCTAAAATTCAGTCTATGCAAATAAGGTTGGAAACATGGAAAAGTAGTAAAAATTAATTATGCAGTTGTCAATGAGATAAAATTCATTTAATCGGATGCACCCGAGATAAAAAAAAATGTTTGGTGATTCTTACGTATTTTTGTCTCCTGAACACGAATTTGAAGTCAAAAAGCGGAGGTCTCGAATGCTTTTTGAGATATAGGCCCGAAAAGTATGAAAACTTGTTTCTAATCTCACGATTATCTTTATTGCCGCACTTATATTAACTTCATCTATACGTTTATTAGTACAAATTTGAACCATTTCTAGTCCAGTTGAGATTTGGCATATATTTTTATATGAACAAAAAATTAGTTTTATGATTATGGGTCGATGCTATTCAAACGTGGTTTAAAGGAGTTTTTGGGAATGGAGTTTCTGCCAAAATTCAATATGGCAAATACAAAATTCTGGTTGAGTTGTGTGCTTGTTTGATTCTGTTTAAAAAAGTTAATACAGCCATTCTATATTCGTTGTTAAAAAAATGCAAGAGATTATTACGAAAATATTTATTTTTCCCATTTCAGTTGACATTTCACATTCCTAATATATAAGAAAGAAATTTGTTGCATACAATGTACATAGTCAATAAAATTTTTTTTAAGAAAACAAGAACCAATAATGCATGATACCTCATAAAAACATAGATAGATAGATATTTATTAATATATGAATTGTTAAATTATCATAATTCGAGATGCTATTGTAGAATTGTCACAAAAATGATCAGTTTTCAATGAAATAAGTGGAACATACATAGGGATTAACGCCTCAGTGATAAAAATTCCTAAAACCAGAATTTGATGAAATAAGAGACTACTTTATGAAATGTTTATAACACTTCTAATATATTACACAGTAGATCGGATGAAATTTTTTAAATCCGGCTACTATGGAAGGAGTGCCGGTCGTTCTTAAACTCGTCGTTTGCGCATTAGCCAGAAGTCGCAACACTCGCAACTCCTGGCTAATGCGCATTGAAAACTTACAACCAGAAATTGGCCGAAGTGGAATTACTGTATATACTGTGGCGCCGGCGTTATTTAACTTGGGTTACTGAGGCAAATAATACAATACGCTTACCGTATTATAGATATGAACTTTTTACCTTTTTACTAATCCAAAATATTCACAAAGTGATAAATGGCAAAGGTCCGGAATTAGACAAGAGTCCTGCTGCCTGCGCATACGTGTGTGAACTTGGGATTTGTTTTGATTTAAGTGTGTTTACAGTTACACTGTTAAATTCTTTTGTCGTTTAGTTCTTTGAAGCCTAAAAAAATCTTACTGCTGTATTTCTTGAAAAAAATATTCCATAGAGCAACAGCAGCGTTGATAAAAGTACTATTAAAGATTAAAAAAAATTGTCTGGAAATTAAATTTTAAATCCTGATACATTCGGAAATCAGTCGATTTAACTTTTGGTCTACAGGATAGGATTTTATACACAGGAATAAGATCCTTAAAGTATGCAATATTATTGTTTCTGCACGGAAGACCGAAAAATATTTTTTTTGTGAAAACGTTCTTTTTTTTCTTTTAAATTCTTGCACAATTGGACAAAGTGACGGGTCACATTTTTTAAGATAATCAGATAAAATCAGAACTTCAAACTCATCAGCCTACTACCGATTCTCGATATTTTGCTTCGCGTTAGAGATATCGAAAAACATTAGAAAAAGTTGTTCAGAATATTATTTTAACCCCATATACCGATTTTCATGACAAAATTCGCATATTTAATTTTTTCATTATATTGGTCTATACACAAAATTATTACATTTTTTTTTATTTGATAAATTAGTGTTCCATGAAAAGTAATAATTTGAAACATTGACAATTTAGTAGTGATTATAACTGATTAAAAAAGAAAAATCATGATTCCTACACATACTATTAAAAAGTAAAAATTAATTTATTATGAAGTCATACAAAATATCACTTATTTTGAATATATATTCTTATCGTTTACTTTATAATATTACCTCTAATTCTCTAATTTTAAATTATTTTTAAAAATTCCCGCGTTATGACAGTTAAACGACATGCGCAACAAGCATCTCGTGTTCAGAGTAATAAAAAATATACATGCAAATATAAATGCTCTAAAATCTCGTCAACTTTCAGACGAAACGTTATCTAACCCACGTTGCCAAATGTTTCAACCAACAGCTGTGAGTTCCCGCGAAAATTTAAATTCATGATATATTATTAAATTCGTATTGAGACGAGCACAACTTTGAAGCGACACCACCGGTATTAATTTGAACCTTCACGAAAAGCATACTTTTGTTTATTTACCTGCAAGTCGAACGTGTGTTTTGATTTTGTGCTTCGTGTATTTTGCTGTTATTTGTTAGTTAAACGTTAAAAATGCCCAATAGAAATAATACAAACTATTGCGTTTATGGGTATACCTCTAGGAAATCTAAAAATCCGGAATTACACTTTCATTATGATCCACCCAAGAAGCAACAAAAAAGGTGTCATCGAGGAAGTTGATCGTCGTAAATTCCGGAAAAAGTGTAATCAATTTTAAATCTGAAGATTATATTACAAAATCAGGTAAGATAAAGATTAGCATTTCTGAGATTATTTCTTCATTACTACTGAAATGTTTTTAGGAATTATTTCAAACAAAATAGCACCCAAGTAGTGCAAAAGTGTGTGCCATCACATCATTTGCCCAGTAAGCCACTTGATGTTAAAACCATTAAATGTGCAAGGAATGATGGTTAGTTAGAAGACAGCAAAGTGTTGCCTATAAACTAAGTAAACTTGTCCTTACAAACTGTCGAAACTGTGTACAGTTGTACTTTTATATATGTAAACTTAAAATCTAATTAGGTGTGCACATCATTGCTGATATTTCAACTTATCATTTTTTTAAAGGTAATATTCAGTAAAATAAAACCTTTGTCATCATAATTTTAAAAATACCATTATTATGTTTCCCTCTTGTACAACACCTGTTTTCAATAATTATACAGTTACAATTAGTAATGAATTATTATAATAAAATGTTAAATACTACTAAAACTGAATAATTCAGTTAGCTTTGAACTTAAAATAAAGGATTAAAAAATATACATTTTGTGTTTATTTTGAAAAAAACAAAGTAGATAAACGAAACAAAAAGTTTTGCAACAGATACATTTGATGGCCTATGAAGTGTTTTAAGCCAAGAAAAAAATTTCTTTATTTTTTTATATTTTAATTTGATATTGATTTAAAAAAATAATTTTGAAACAAGGAATAGGATATATTTTACCATAAATCAATCAAAACTAGGTTCTTAGAAATCATTTTTTATTTAAATCACTTTTACAATTACAATTATTATCCTGAAAAAATTGAAATAAAATTTATCAGCAGATAACTGTTGTATGTTTCTTTGGCATATGATATAGCTCCCTTCCAATATCATTCTATATTAGTAGAGGTGAAGATAATACCTCTAGGCTATATGAATCCTGAAACACAAAAAAAGCACACAGAAACAAGTAAACAATAAATTTCTGAAAAACGTAAGATATGCTAAATAAATAACCTCAATTTTAGAATAACGACACAAAAAAAAAGGTTCAATCGAGTCTAAATACTTACATGTACAGGTATATTATGGTAATTTCCAAATCAAAAACCTCAAACAATCACAAAAAGTCTTAAAATACTACAAATAAACCATTCACTCAGTATAACCTAATGCACTATTTACCAAAAATTACGCGTTTCGTGTGAACAGCTGATCAACGTGTGGCGCCGCCATCGGTAATTATTTGTCTCAATAGGTGCGTATATTTTAAAGTTTTATTGCGTACTTAGAATGTTTCTTTCTGATTAAAGTTTTTTAAATGTCTGGAGAGCAAAAACCTTATAGAAATGGTCATGTCACCTGTTTATGAGAATAAAAAAATTGCATAAATATAAAAATGATAAACCAAATAAGAAAATTTTATTTACAAAGACAATAATACAATTGCAGCGTTCTTATTTTTTGTGTTTTGAGTTCATGTTTCTTTTATTATGTGCCAACATTGCTATATTCTAAACCATAACAGATAGGAATTCGATGAAATGGGAAAAAAATTGAATTTTTTGGAAAAATTAGAGATAAAAAAAAATCAGGATTTTCTTGAGTTGTACAGTAAAACCAAAAATGGCATTTTTATAGTTTGAGATAAAATTTGCTATTAAGTATCAACATACCAGTAAACCGTCGATAGAATATTAGTGACGTTTATAGTTTGCAAAATATCAATAATTTATTCTAGAATAATGAAAACAATTCAATGAATAAAATAAAACAAACAAAATATAAAATTAACAATATAATTTGAAAAGAAATATTTAAGTTTATTACATAAAAATAAAATTTAAAATGAACAATGTAACGTTTAAATTCGGCATTAAGACCTTACTACATTAATTAGTTTTTCATACCTTGTAGATGTGAGCCACTGTCGGGATCGAATTATATTATTAGGAACCATATATCACATAAGACAGCCTCAAGTTTGAGACTCACTTTATATCCATTTGTACGAGCTAGTTAGTTTCGTATAAAGTATTTTGAAAATTAACATAGATTGTTTACGTCTAATTTTATCGATGTCAGGTTTCGATCTGTCGCTTCGTTCATTTCTTCTGTTAACTTTGAGGTGTTGAACGGCTGTGTTAGCCAGCCACCAGATATTTCATTGGTCAGATAGCAAGTCGTATTAAGTGACCCGTGGCGATTATTAGGTGAATCTCTTTCTGGTCTTGCGTGGTGAGATTCGTTCGAGAATGATTTCGAAGGAAATTTTGGGACGGGCCTTGTCTTTCTCTCTTGTGGGTGATAAGTATAACGTGGTTTAGACAAAATTTTGAGGAGTCGCCCGGTGTTTATGAAGATTATTTCGTACCATTGATTGGGATAGACGAGCGATTCCCGTATTGTTAGACGTGCAGGGTGCCTATTTGATTTGGTGTGTTTACCCTGGTCTGAATCTCGTGAAGGGAATTGATATTTTGTGCCGAATCACGCCACGTTCGTAACGCCGCCATTTTTGTCAGGTAAGGCGTTTTTCATGAAAGTCGAGTTTTATGTTATCTGGCAAGTGTGTAAGGCCTGTTAATATTATAGGGGTAGTATCATCCACGTTAGACGATCTGATTCTCCGAGGATTCACCTTATACGGAAGCATCTGTCAGGGAAGTTTGCCGAGAATTCCCCTTCACTGTATAAAGGGTATGTTGAGTTATTTAAATGTTTTTATAATATAAACTGTTAGAGTTTGTAAATTTCTTTCTGGGCCGAGGGGTATTTGATTAGGGGTTTAATGTATATTATTTTAGGGTTCTCGTGTTGGGCGGAGAGACGTCCAGATTCTCGTACTGGGCGATTGTGAACCACATTCTCGTGTTGGGCGGATAGACGTCCAGATTCTCGTACTGGGCGATTGTGAACCACATTCTCGTGTTGGGCTGATAGACGTCCAGATTCTCGTACTGGGCGATTGTCAACCAGATTTCCGGGTTGAGCTGACCTGACCTGACCTGACGAGTTAGTAGCCGCAAGTTGCCGCCATTTAATTTTGAACAACCGCAAGTTTTTCCTTTCTTTTTATATATTGGTTCATAGACATTATTTGTTAATTCGTAATTTTTACAGGTCTCTAAATTAGTATTTATATATATTTTCTCTAATTTTTATTTGGTACTTGTAGGCGACTTATAGGGGCGAGTGGTATTTTATTTTACGCCCAATACCAACGACCTTGAGAGCTCTCGCGGACGGTGTAACACCCCTATTATTCGTGATTTAATCAATTAATTGAATAATTTAATTTTTTTTTTAGCTAGCGAAACTTTAGTGGGATCATTTGGATTCCTTTGTCTTTTTATTCTTTTTGTGTGACCTTGACAGTTTGTATAAGTAAAATTATTAAACCGATATTGAGAAATTAATTACTTTTCTTTCTATCAATAATAGTCACAAATAGTCTTGACCCGAACGAAGGTAAGCAAATTTTTGGTTGCGACGTAGTTTATTTTTTTTATCAGTGGGCTCAATTTAGATCCATTCTGGAGGTTGAGTGACTAAATTGACTGAATTTTGGATGAGGGTAAAACAATCTCCTGGCGCCCATTTTCTTTTTAGTTAACACCTTATATCAACCCACACCCCACTTCACTGTGGTTAGCCGGCATCCAAAGCGGATTACATAATCCCACGGAGGAAAATCGTTAAACGAGATTAACTCGTGGCAACGTGTGGTAAAATATAAAAGTTATTCTGTACGTCTCACGGTAAATATTTAACGGATGTTATTATCCGGTAGTTCAAATAACCCAATTTTACCCATTCTGTAACATTTTCAACGTCAAAAAATAACTAAAAGGTGTTAAAAATGTCCGTTAAATTCACAATTTTAACAGGTACCTCTTTGGACCCGTTTAAATTAAGCCAGCTAGTGTAGTGAACTATAAATTTTAGAAAACATGGCGTTAGATGGTCTAAAATACATTTTTTAATTGAAGATTTAAATGACAATCGGCAAAAAATGTAAATATTATATATAAAAAATGTTTTCTTTAATTAAGTTTAATTTTTTCTCAATAATTTGAGGTATAGGAATTTACGAGACGTCAGAAATTAGTGGTGGATACATATGGGGGGGCGCCCCCCCCCCTTGGCGCATAGAATTCATCATTTAAGGAAGAGAACCACAATTCCAACTATTTTATATCATAAAAGAACATGGCATTGTCTTGTGTATGTGTATAATCAATTTAAATAAAACTTTCTTAAACTTTGCATGTGACTTGATTATTTTTATTACGATAAAAGTAAAGGTAGCTCAAGATATCTTTAGAGCTCCCTCCTTGAGTTTTTTCTGTATCCGCCACAGTCAGCAATCCGTTTGAAATACCAGAAAAACTTTTTTAAAGTGTCAAATTGTTTATGTTCGGTTACTAATCCTTGATTTACGAAATTTCCCGAGTAGCCATTTTCGTCTCCAACAAAATTTTATGAGAATAAGTAATTAGAAACTCTCTTTGAATTCTGCTCTTTCTGCATGAGCGGCTTTTTACAGAATCCATTTTTTTAACTTGGGTTCTTGAATTTGTTTAGCGCATAACCTCATTTATTCTTCTTTTTTTTGCACTATACACAATAGTAGACCTACTTTTTAACGTATCGGGTTAAAATAGAGAGTTGAAGTTGTGCCAAGCACGTAAACGTTAACACCCGAATTGACATCTACGCATGCGCATTTGTCTGGAAATAGCGTTTACGTGAGAAATAGGATTGCGTACGTACTTAACCTTGCGTTCTCTCACGGATACCTTAAAAATCTACGTACGTTAACCGAAGAGTATACGAGTGACACCGATAAATGGCGAATGTCCCAATTTTGAATTTTGACTTAAAGTAAATTATTCATAGCTTCAAAAAGACTTTCTTTATTTTTTTTTGTTAGATTACATTCAGTTGAGAAATTCCTATAGAAGTAATAATAATAATAATCCTTTAATTTAGCTCTTGGCTAGTATTATTTTTACATTTAGGTTTACAAAAGTTTTACAAAAAAAAATAAATAGTTATACACTTATATTCACAACCTACATGTTCTTTTAAAGCTCATTAAATTATTGCAGTTTTTAATAAAATCAGGCAATTCATTGTATTGCTTTAATCCCTTATAAAACAGACTATATTCTGACTATATAACTATAGTGCTTACTCTGTCTAAATAAAAATTGTTTCTTGATCTTGTGGAATATTTATGTCTTTAACAAACCTACAATTATTTACAAGTTGAGGCACTATAGTTGATTAATCATTTTATATATAAATAACATGGTATTAAGGGTCACTCAAGAAGTTACTAAATATTCGTTTTTGTTTCATTTGATTTATATAATTTAGGAATTTAAGTGTGATTTAGAAGTTCTCAAAAGAATTTCTTTATTTTTCTGTTATTAGATTACATTCGGTTGAGAAATTCCTATAGAAGTTACTAAATATTCGCTTATTATGTTTCTAAAGGTTATTTCTCATATTTCAGTAAGATAATAAAAAACTTTCAAGTTAAAACATTTTTTATTATATAAATATTTATTTATTAATCACAATAAAAACGAATCTTTACATTTTTAGAAAATATACTCAATAAAATTACATTTACAAAGTGTAGAAATGTTCAACTAAATTTAGTTGATGGAGCTTTTTACATCTTAAAACTAGCAAAAAATGCAAACAAAATATTGGTAATAAAACAAACATTAAAGTTGTTTTTGCTTGATAAAAGGTATGCTACTTTAATATTGCGATACTAACTTTACAAAAATCATCAGGTACATTTACTAAAATTTAATCAGCACGATGGATTTTGAAAATCTGTGTGTGCTGAACAGAACATTAAATTTCCCAAATATTGTTCCAGTTGTGTGGAGGCTCAATCGCCCATAAAGCTCTGCTCGATTCCCAACAGGATCATTGTTGAATATATGTAGCAAGATTACCTCATCCATTTCATCTTCTTCGAAATCTGAATCCCCAAGTTGTGCTGCATCAAGAATACCTTTCATCTTAAATGAAATAAATAGAGCCTAATTGAACATGTATAAAGACGTGCTTACCATAAAAATGTATCTTCTATTTTAGTAGAATTTCAACGAATCCAATTCCAATAATTATTTTGTTTTTCATTTCTATAACTCATATAGTGGCTTTGCACTTTAAATACTCTTCTTAATGGAGAGTAAAACCGCTTATTTTATTAAAAAGTTTTTTAATTTTAACGTTTCGACTGTCTGCTCACAGAAAACAACATAAAAGCAAAATAATAAAAAATAAATAATTAACGGTTGACAGTTGACATCTACTTTACGTACGTACATGAACACTTCAACTCAAATTTCATACAACTTTATTACGTTATATTTCGTACGCTATTTTCTACGTAAAGGTTTACGTACTGTGTTTACTTCAAGCTTTACGGAATGACTATTTGGGTTAAAATGTTAAAAAATAACGGATGGATAAAATTTATCATATTCGTTAGAGAATTACCACTAATGAGTCGTCTCGATTCCATTAAAACCAGTCTACTGCGACTGTCACGTTTGAGGTTAAAAAAAGTTTAACTTTTCTTTCACTATTTTTATCTTTTCATCAATATGTTTGACATGCACCAACCGCAATTTTTATTTCTTTCCTAGCAGATGATTTGATGAGAAAAATACTAATTTTATGAAAATCGGCTGTGTCCATTTGTCCACATGCAAATATAATTGAAATTGAGAGAGTTATGACGATATAAGTTATCTTATTAACAGTATTTATTCTTGATGATCATGGTAGCTTGTCACCCTATTTAATATGTAAATTCTTCCATTCCAAATTCAGGAACTTAGATTATTTTGAAGTTAAATCCGTCCGTTTGATGTTTGGAATCATTAAAAGTGATTTAACTCTTAACTGAAAGCATTAGAATTCCAGTATTTAAAACCACGTGCTGAAACCATCCAACTGTCACATCATTCCGAACAAGCTCGATAGAGGGTGACCCAGGGGTGTGTGCATGCTCCATATCTTTTTTTCTACCCAAGCTATCGATTTGATGTTTTTTAAACGATAGGACCGACAGTAAGGCACATTCTAAAAATATTTCTATTTATATACAGGATGTCCCAAATAAGATACACAACTAAGTTCTTTTTTTTTAAATTTTTGTTACATATTTAGATTCGCCGATCTTCATAGACCTCGAGAAAGCTTTTGATAGTGTGCCAAGGAAAACAGTACTAGAAATTATGGAAAAAAGTATTTCATTTTTTTGAGAAAATTAACCATTTCTGTCGAAATGTCTAGCGGTGACATGTGAAACTAACAAAACTTCAAATATTACAGCATTTGTAGCCCAAGAATAGCTCTTTTCATCTAGCCCAAGTTTGTTAAAATCGGCTTCGCCGTTTCGCATATACAGGGTATTTTTTACTGAAACCTTTGAATACCCCCACCACTTTATTTTTAGAGATACAGTAAAAATTGTCAAACAAAAAAGGTTCAGATTATCCTCTACTTTAAAGTTCAGGTATTTTTTGTTAAGTTAATATAGCGGAATTCACAGAAACATCACTTTCTTAGATTCAAGATTGCAGTTACGCCCCCTATCGGCCATTTCAGAAACTTGAAAAATTTTCCAGTTTTTTTTCTTGGCCGTTTTAGTCATAACTTTTTTTTTCCGCAAGCCTCTACGATGGATAGTTTCCCAGATACTGTACCTCGCATTCTTATTTGGCCACCCTGTACCTCTAGAGGTACGCGTACCACGGGGAGAGAATAGCTGCCATACTACTTAATCGTATCTTTTAGATCTATTTTTATGTCATTTCTCAGTTATAATATCAATCCCATGCAATTATAAATTTTAATTATATTTATGATAATTAGCTTATAAAATCCGAGGTCATATTACAAGCCTTACAAAATTTAATTGTTGTTCTCATTATCAGTGGCAGTCCGATAACACTCTGCTAGTTTTAAACATTTGAAACGAGCGTTTGTGTGTTTGTGTACGATTTTTCTTAACGTTAGTGATTTTTTTGGCAACTTGAATGAAATATATGTGAATAATGTTGTTAAATAAAGCATGTTCGAGATGTTTGGGGACTGTGGTTAGAGAAATTAATGTTTTAAATAGGATTAATAGTAAAAGGAATCATTTTGTTTATACAGCTGATACTAGTACTCCAGTTAAGGGTAAGTTTTGTAATATTTTTGTTTTACTGTTGATTAGGATTCATCTAAAAGCTTTTACTTTATAAAGCCATAAAAAAATATTGTAGCCTAAAAAGTAGTTCTAAAGGAACTGGTTATAATATAATTTTTTATTAGGTCAGAGGTGGGAATAGGTAAGTAAACATCAGTATCTAAATTTCTTGTAGGATATCTACGAGTTGGTCTTTCCGATAACTTTTGCACTGAGAGAACAGTTTATTAACATTAAATAAATTTTATTTATTGTTAACAAATGACATTGTTGGATATGGCCTAACTTATCTATTTTCATGGCAAACTAATGGTATCTTAACTTAATATTAAATGATATTGCTTTCGAACTAAAGGCACATTTGTTAAATATTAACAAATATCACTTCAAGTACAATACACCGCTGTTTTCAATAAGTTGCATGTGTTTATTATTAAATAATATTACTTCAATTTTAAAAACTGTTCTTGAATGTTAAAGTGTTTATATTGAATATCAATATATATTTTATACACCATCAAAAGGCATTTGTTTGTATTTATCCTAATGTCTTATCTTTAAAAATATGTATCGTATTAATGTCAAATAATTATGTTTCAACTTAAAACAACGTTTTTGTATGATAAGTTTTTATATATTGTACATTACATTATTCATTGTTATTGATGACTTATATATGTTAATTTTGAATATATTGTTTTTTTACCTTAAGATGGATTTTTTTTACATAAATAAAAAGAGATTTTATCAATTATCATTAAGTCGAAATAGTTTCAGTGGGGCGGAAAGTTGTATGAAAACAATTGTATCTCTCACGAAAAAAATTGATACTACTTTTAAAGAATTCTAACTTTAAAAAGAGTATACTTTTTTTCGTGAGAGACATAATTGCTTTCATATATAACTTTTCACCCCACTCAAACTATGTCGACTAAAATGAAAATTGATAAAAGCTCTCTTTTTCTTTATGTAAAAAAAATCCATCTTAAGGTAAAATAAAACAACATCAACATCTGGTAAAAACAATATATTCAAAATTAACAAATTATAAGTCATCAATAACAATGAATAATGTAAAGTACAATATATAAAAACTTATCATACAAAAACCATGTTTTAAGTTGAAACATAATTATTTGACATTAACAAAATTGATGTACATATATACACATTTCGACAAAAAAATTGGCATTTACCCCTTTTTCTTTATGTGAAAAAAATTTCCTAACAGCTGTTGTTCCTATTCAAATCGTTTTGTTGAAGACTGATAGAATTCCAAGTATTATTCTGATTTGGAGGTTCTCCTGTTGTCAAAAGAGTATGTTCAAAAATCAAACGTCAAATGATTAGGAAAAACTTTAATAAATATAACATCAGATACAAAAAGGATTCTTAAACTATTTATCACAAAGAAAAATCATATATTCTCAGATTCGGTTTGATATCGTAGATGAAAAACGTGGTATGTTTTGAAGCAAAAGTCTATATATCTTTCTAAACAGAAGCAACATTGTAAAGTTGTCCATTGATGTACACATAAACTTTTTTTATCACTGTTTCACTTCCGTCTACCACAATGAAAGGCTGCACACTTATATCTAGATCTGCCAGTTTCTCAGTCTTTGATTTAATTTTAGATTCTATATCACCAGGTAGCTAAAACAAAAAATAAAATAGTGAATTTGCTGTCATAACCACTAAGAGTAAATGCAATTTTAAAATGACACACACATTTTCCCATAAATAATAAAAATACTTTTATTTTTTTTTGGAATTCTAGAAAAATTCCACAGATAGAAATGTAGACTTTTTATTTTTTGTGCTTCAAAACTCATACTCACAATTTGTAATGAAATTTGAAACTCGAATTTTCGGAAGATTGCAGTACCATTTTTGTGAAAAGAGAAACATTCGCAATTGAAAAGGGCTAAAAATATTTTTTCTGGGAAAAATAAAATCACATAAAATTGGTTCTATCGTGAAAATGTACCAGAACTTTTAATATCAAAATACTCTGTTGATTACCTTTTTGTTTTGTATTAAATTAGCAATTACATTCAAAGAGGATTATAAACAAATTGCTTGACAGTTTTTTCATGTTTCTACCTCAAATAATATAAAAAAAATTACATTAAGCAGGTCAACAATAATAAAATCAACAAAACAATAATATAACCTCCAAATATCAAAAATTACATTCATTCGTCGGTTGTTCTCACTGATCTGTTTTTCTCCTATTTGCGATACAAAAACTGTATTCATTTAAGTATTCGGACGTGTACGGATCATTAATTAAATGGCAATGGAGAATTAAAAGTATCCGGTAATTTTAACCTAACCTCAGATATGTCCTGTATCGACTTGTGATATTAGTAAATAAAATATAATAATTTTGGAATTAACATGGATAACTTAACAGTTAATAAATATTATTTTACAACATACATTCATATAATAACTAGGTATTAACAAATATTCGAAAATATTGCATATCATGTGACTAAATTCATGACTTTTCATTGGCGCAGCCATGTGTGAATGAAATAATCACTGATATCGAACCGACATTCATGAGCTTCCATTTTTAACGCATGAATCTGGGAACTTGCATTTATATATATAACAAAAGAAACCAATTACAGATCCCGAAAACACTCTCATAAAATTCTCAACAGAGGATGCCTCAAATAAAAATAATTACCATCGACAAGATCCACGTCACACAGCCATTTTGTACGTTAATACGCTTAAATCAAAAATAAGAAAACAATGAAAATTTCATTTGCACATGCACTGCGGCCTCATTACTAAATATTAAGTTTCTACTACATTCGGCATAAAATACAAACGAATATATCATTTACCTTGGAATTTTTCCACATAACATCCAATGATTGTTAGAAGTTAGCACCAAATTTTTATCACGAATCTCATCTACTAACTGTTTTAAATAATGATTATCCACTTCTAAAGCGTCTTTCCCATCAATATCGAATTGCATTATGGGCCGGATAACCTCACTTTCGTCCGTGTTGACGTGTTTATCGGATAACGATTGATTTTCACAGCAAACCCTTCGTTGCGAACAACTATGGTGGAAGATCGCGGCACATTGAGATTATTGAGAACATTTAACACTTTTTAAGACTTTTTTACCACAATAAGAACACACATTTTAAGCACTTGAGTTTTCCGTCTCTGACTCGGGCGCCATCTTGTCAATTGAATGTATAAAGGTTCACAACTGCACCAAATATTTGTTTCTGAGAAACAAACATATCTTATTCATCAAATAACTACATGTTTGCAAATATTTTTTAACCAGAAATAAATGTACATTTAACAATAATATTCTTGATATTTTGGCAGTAAGAAATTAGTTTGTGACAAAATGTAAGAAGTTTTAGACAAACGTATATATTTATATTAAAGAAATCAGCTCGCAACAAATCCTTTGTTATTCGTGAACTACACATTTTCAAATGGTATTGTTGTATTTAATAAGGTTGATTGACTGTAAGAAAATGGAGTTAATATTTAACAAACCATACCCAAACAAACCTATTCGTTAAGCATAAAGTAACCGTTCTCTCAGTGTGAATGTGCTTGCGAACTAAGCAGACGGATTCAAAGATAAATAGAGCAGGAAGGGTTAGAATTTTGAAATTTTTAAAGTAATTTTCACAGTGTGTCCTACTACTTAAACCAAATACATAACGAATTGCTCTTTTTTGTAATTTGAAAATATATTCGAAGTGGTATAAGCTACAAGAACCCCAGAACGGTAAACCATAGCGAAGGTGAGATTCGAATAAGGAAAAATAGGTCATTAATGCAGTAGTAGGGGTCAGCTCTTTAGAAACAGTTTTAATGGCAAAACATGAAGATGGTTAGGAATTTAAGTACTCCTGTGTGTTGTATGGACATATGTCTATTAAAAATTTCTTAACTTTGACTCTGAATTTTGAAAATGTTTTAATGTCTTTAAAATTAGTCGGCAGTTTGTTGTATAACTGAATTCCAAGCACAGTTGGAGATTTTGATGTAATATCAAGACGTCTAAAGGGTACAGACAAATTGTCTTTTTGACGTGTATTATAAATATATACGTTGCTATTGCAGACATAATTAGTTTTATTTTTATAATTCATTTCGGAAGCTCATTGTGGTTTGTATTTTAATTTCTCTCTCTTTCCACTGGATTAAAACCACTTAGTTGTTAAAAAAGTTTTTTTATTGACGTTTCGGCTTTCCAGATCGAAAGCCGTTATCAAAATGACATAAAATAAATAAATTTACTAGAAACAGAACACTTGATAATCTTGCAAAAATATGACATCAACATAGTATACATAGAATAAGATTTTGAGATTGAAGATGTCAAAATCTGTTTCAATCATATTTTTGTGACGTTTCTGGGAACGAATTTTTGAAAGGATAGCGCATTTGCATATTATAAGAGAATTTATACTTCGTCATAAATGAAGTTTTCTTATTAATATTATCATAAGAAAAAACCAGATAAAAACTTATGATACTATCCCGATATAGAGGGTATCCTTTTTGCAATTAACTCTTTTTGTAAAATAGGTATCCAAATTTTGGAAATATCAATCGAACAATTAGAAACACATTCGTTATTATTTAAGCATATCAATGCTGCTTCTTTAACTTTGCGGTTATAATTATTCGGTTCTTTTAATAATCTAGTTGAAAAATTCCATTGTATTTTATGACCAGAATCCCATGCGTGTTCACATATTTTGGATTTTTCGAATTGTTTATTTTTAATGTACGATTGGTGTTCATTAAGTCTAATATGAAAAGGTCTAGATGTTTCTCCTATATAAAATTTATTACATTCGCATGGAATTTTGTAAATACAATTTTTTGTGTTTTGAATTTCATTAAAAGGTTTTGTATTTACTATTAAAGATTTTAATGTATTATTAGTTTGAAAAACTGTTTTTAAATTAAATTTATTGCCAATCCTTCTAATTTTTTCGGATAATTTTGGAATATAAGGGATTTTTACTATATTTGAAAGAATTATTGGGGGGTTTAAATTTTGATCTTTAGTTTTGATGTCTCGGTAAAGTTCACGATTTATAAATTTACTTGGGTAGTTGTTCTTAATCAAGACAGATTTAACAAGTGATAATTCATTATTTAAGATATTGTCATTTGAACAAATTGTTTTTGCTCTATCGGAAAGAGATTTGACAATACCTCGTTTAACACAAATTGAGTGGTTTGAATTAAAATTTAGATATCTATTTGTATGTGTTTCTTTTCTAAAAACTGATGTATCAAAACAATTGTTGTTATTGTGTATTAGTACATCAAGAAACGGTAATTTTTTATTATTTTCAATTTCAATTGTAAATTTAATAGTAGGTTCCGAATTATTAATAGTATATAAAAATGTATCAATATTTTCCCTATCGTGTTGCCAAATTGCAAAGATATCATCTACATATCTAAACCAGACAGAAGGTCTTAAATTTTGTTTGTTTACAATTTCCATTTCAAAATTCTCCATGAAAATATCACACAATTTTGGTGATAAAGGAGAACCCATTGCCATGCCAAAATTTTGCTGATAAAAATCACTATTTAATTGAAAATATGTAGTTTTAATACATAGTTCCAATAATTCTAGAATTGCTGAGACGCTTAATTTAGTTCTATTTATTAATGTATTATCACTTGTCAACTTTTTTCTCACAAGATTAAGAGTTTTATCGACAGGAACATTTGGAAATAAACTGACTACATCAAAACTAACCATTATATCTGAATTTGTAATTTTGATTTTTGATAATTTTTCTAAAAAATGTTTTGAATTTTTGATAAAGGAATTAGTATTTCCTGACAACGGATCTATTATTTTAAGTAGAAATCTTGCTAAATTTTGACAAGGTGAATTTATAGAACTTATTATTGGTCTTAATGGTATTTGTTGTTTATGAATTTTGGGTAAACCATAAAAATGTGGAAGTTTACTATAATGAGAAGTAAGAGATCTTCGTTCTTTATCACTTAGGAATTTTTTATTTTTATATAAAGTTTTGTAAATTTTGTTTTCAATACTAGTAGTTGGATCTTTATTTAATTTTGAATAGCTACCGTTTTCAATAATTTCGTTAATTTTGTTATCATAATCTGTTTTGTTCATGACAACCGTCGCGTTACCTTTATCTGCCGGTAAAATCTTAATTGTATTGTCATTTTTTAAATTTTTAATTGATTTAAATTCTGCGGAGGTTAAATTTTGATTAATTTTGTAAGATTTTTCTAATTCAATTTTGCAATGTACCTTGTATTCGTTGCTTAAGTCAGTTGGTAAATTTTGAGAAGCGTTTTCTATAGAACTAATAATATCAAATTTTGGTACATATTTTGGAGTTACCGAATAATTTAAACCTTTGGCCAATAATAAATTTTCTGTGTGATTAAGATCTCTACTTGAAATATTTATTACCGTATTTAAATTTTGTTCTGAATTTCTAAGGTTGTAAAAACTTTTTTCTTCAATTAGATTATTAAATTTTCTTAATTGTCTATTTTTGGTACAATTGAATTCTTTCTCATAACTATTTAAAACACAATGGATTATTTTATGGAAATCAAATCTGGATACCTGATTATACAAATATGATTTAATATCCTCGATATCTTTTTCTAAATTAAATTTATTAAACCTATGGAACTGAATCCTCTCTCTTACTATGGCGTGCTCTGCTCTATTTAAAATTCTCCATATCTTGTTGTTCTTTATTGGAGTTTTAAGTCTTAGGCCTTTTGGAATGATCTTGTTTTCTCGGCATTTCATCATGAAACATAAAGAATTTTTACATTTAGCAAATTTTTTATATACATTTTCTAAAATTCTAAAAAATTTACATATTTCCGGTCCATACCGTATTTGTAATTCATTTCGGAAGCTCATTGTGGTTTGTATTTTAATTTCTCTCTCTTTCCACTGGATTAAAACCACTTAGTTGTTAAAAAAGTTTTATTTTTATGTATTGACGTAAGCAACTCCAATATAAAAAGGCCAGCCATAGTCAAAATTCTTAAATTTTTAAATAAATGTCTTGCAGGACAATTATAAGGTACCTTGGAGATGCACCTAATAATTCTTTTCTGGCAAAGAAAAACGTCATTAGCATGAGACGAAGCGCCCCAGACGCTGATTCCATAATTAATTCTGGATTGAATTT
Organism: Crepidodera aurea; assembly: GCA_949320105.2. Taxonomy (NCBI): domain Eukaryota; kingdom Metazoa; phylum Arthropoda; class Insecta; order Coleoptera; family Chrysomelidae; genus Crepidodera; species Crepidodera aurea. Next base: position 71,435,623 of record OX439475.1, on the reverse strand, counting down.
GACCAAAATAAAACATTCTTATATGTTGTAAATTTAAAGTTTGTGTTAGATTTCTAAGCTGGAAACATTTGGAATTTAAAGTATTACAAAGATTTAGGCAGTGTGTTTTAAAAGATAAATCTGCATCAAAAGTCACTCCCAAGAACTTCACATTTTCACTTTCAGCAATATCACAGTTATTAATAGATATATTAAGGTCAGGCAATACTGTTTTTTGACGAGTATGAAAAGTTACGTTTTTGAAATGTTAAACAATAAAGACTGATCCCTGGACCACGCAGAGAATTTCAACAAAGCATTTCTTATTTTGACTTGCAATATATTTATGATTTTTTCACTAAATAACAATGTTGAGTCATCAGCATAAAGTGATGTAAAGCATTCAGGCAATGTCAGAGGCAATTCATTAATATATAGAATAAATAAAATCGGGCCTAGGATTGATCCTTGAGGCACGCCATTAGTGTCAATTCTTTGCTTGGAAAACATATTAGAGCCATCTTTAATAATTTTAACATTTTGCACTCGATTTGATAAGTAAGAGCAATACCAGTCAAGAGCTTTACCCCCATATTTATATAATTTATCACATAATATATTGTGTTGAACACAGTCGAAAGCCCGGCTGAGATCACAAAATATTCATACTGGAGTTTCACTGCGCTCAATACTCTATAGAACTTCTGTGTAAAAAGATTCTAGAGCAGTCGATGTTGAATAATTGCATCTAAAACCGTGTTGATGATTGGTAATAACTTTGTTTTTTTCTAAAAAATTAATCAATTGCCTAAGCATTGTATATTCAATTATCTTCGAAAAAACTGACTGCAGTGAAGCAGGTCGGTAATTCTTCATTATTTGTGGATCGCCCTTTTTTAATATTGGAGAAATGGTAGATTTTTTTATTTTAGAAGGAAAAACGCCTTCAGTAAAAGATGTGTTTATAATAGGAGCCAGAAATACTGTCAAAACCACATGAGGACTTTCCTTTAATATTATGGTTAATTATATCGAGGATATCATTTGGACGTACATAGGACAGAAATATACTATCTTTGACCGAGTCATTGTTATAAATTATATTAACATCTGATTTAGGTATTGAGCTAATTGCTTCAATAGGAGCTTCTATAAAAAAATCATTAAATTTATTTGCAACTACAAATGGATCAGAAATAGTTTCATTGCTAATATTCAAAGAGATATTTTTGTGGATTTTATTGAGCTCATTAATAACCTCCTAAGTAGTTTTATTTTTATTAGTAGATTTATTTATTTTGTTATAGTAATATTGACTTTTTGCATTAGAAATGAGGATTTTGTGTTGTTTCTTTTTAATTTTATATATTTGATCTAGTTCAGGATAATTTTTTTTTAAACCGTATAAGTCTTTTAGATTAGTTGAGGAACGTTTAATTTCATTATTTACCCAGTATTTCTTTGTTTTAGCTTTTTTAATCTTTTTTAAAGGGCAACACGTATTAAAATAGAAAGAAAGAGAATCGTGGAAACAATTAAATTTTGATTCTGTATTCTTAGCAAGATAGACATTATTCCAGGTTTCTTTTCCAATATAGTTTATTAGGTTATTTATATTTGATTCACTTGTATCTCGAATCTCTATTTCTTCATTTGTACGAAATGTTGGTAGATTTAGAGACATAAGGAATGTGTCATGGTCTGAATCAGTATTTACCTCAATGATACCCTTACATTCTTCGTAATTAGTATATACCTGATCTAATATATTTTGACATGTAGCTGTTGATCGTGTTGGAACGAAGTTTTTAGGTAGCAATCCATAAGAAATTAGAAGATCAGTGAAGTGTCTGACCTGTCTAGACGTCATTGAACTTACATTAAAATCTCCTGCAAGGCAAATATATTTGTTTTGGTTAAATAGAGTATCCAATATATTATTAAGGTTTGAATAAAAAGTTTCAAAGTTACCAGAGGGGGACCTGTAACAAACCAAGAGAACACTTTTGTAATTATTTAGAATATACCATGATAAACCACATATTTCTATGTCCATTTCCACACAGTACTGACTTAGTGATAAAGATGTTACGTGTAGTTCATTTCTTGCCCAATCTGCAACACCACCACGGATATGGTTGGTTCTACCATAAAAATCGATGAGTTGATAACCCATAAAATTAAAATTAGTTACCTCATTTTTTTGTAACCATGTCTCAGTTATGCATAAAAAATTTACACTAAAATCATAGTATTCAGAATTCAATGAAACTTTCAGGGGTAGACTAATTCCTATCTAAATCGGCAAAAAATGTAGGTCTCATGTCTGTGAAAATTCGATCTTCCGAGATATTTACAAGAAAAGTTAAGTTTTTAGTTTTATTTCCTAGCAACGACAACTTATTTCTATAGTAATATACTATAAAGGAGAGAGGATATAACGTCACATTCCATAGGCGTACTTTGCAAAATAAGTTTCTATAATATAAATAAGGTCACAGCATATAAAATATATATACCCACTTCGTAGATTAAATTTTGAAGTTATATTATTTACAAAAAATAAAAATAAACCTTATGCATCTGACACTTTAACATTGAACGAATTAAATTTAACCAATAAATAACAAGGAGGATTATATGTTGGGATTAAACTGTTTTTAATCTCTTGGCATTAAAAGTAACGATTCAGTACTTACCTAAACTCAAAGATTAAAAAAAAAGTTAGTTCAAGAACTATCTTTAAAAGTCACTGTCTTCACTAAAACTACTGGTATCACTATAATTGTCTTTTCTGAGGTTTATTATTATAGGTTCTATTAAATTATCCATTGATAGTGGATATACTTTTCTAAATGAATTTTCCACCTTTTTAACATGATCAATGCATTTTCCCCAATGTTCTCTATTTACATCTGAAAATGCCTTCAAAAACAAATTTCGCACATCAGGAAATTTAAATGTTTTATTGTTTTGAGAAACATAACCTTTTAATAAATGTGACCAGATCAGTTCAATGGGATTTAACTCTGCGTGGTACGGAGGCAATCTGAGAATTTTAATTAGTTTTTCTCTGGCCATCTCATCTATAATATATTTTTTGAATTTTGAATTTGAATTACTAATAATTCTGCCTTCAAGGATTTAGGAGGACTGATAATATTTTTAGAATGAAACACTTTTGAAATATATACTATTACAAAATTCCGAATCAATTAAAATACATACGATACGGCTATGAATAAATAAAGTCTGACTTATCTGTCAAAATAACAGGTTTATTACAGTAAAAACCATGGAAACACGATTAAATCTAGACAAAAACTATATTAGGCCGATCAGATGTATTAAAATTTAAATTTTAACTACAAATAAGCATTGAAGGATGAGGTAAAAATAAAATTTCTACCTCTTGAACCTGTACTACGTTCTGCAAATTAAATACTGCACTCCTTTCTTCTGTATAGTACAGTAGTAAAAAGGTTTGACTTTATTTAATCTCTGACGTTTAAATCTGAAAGAATTCAATTTTAAATTTGCCGCTTTTTATCCATAATGACCTACAAATTTTGACAACTACTGACACGCACATCTCTAGTTAAACGTTAAGAAAATGGGACCGGCTGGGATTTTCGCAGATGCTATAAAACATGATAAAATCAATATACTTAGCGAAGATCAAGCTGACATCTACTGACGTTGCCCTAAAAGGGTGAAATCTCCAGAAACTAGGCAACTTTTAATGCATTTAACTAACCTCTGTGACAAGCAGTTGATAAACGTCAACAACACCTGCAGCATATTGAAAATTAACACTGACAGCTTTTTTAATTTTCCCGCCTACTTTCAAGCCAATCGCCAATCGCCAATCGCCAATCAACTTTCTATTTATCTACCTTTCTGTAGTTCAAGTAGATGTCGCCCACTCCGTGATTTTCACGAATTAATTAATAATTTGTCAGGTTATAAATATACTTAAATTATATACTCATTGGACTGCTTAAAAATGTAGATTTGAATATTAAGAGCGAAGCTCGGTGACCAGATATTTATTATCTATTGATTTAAACCTTGAATGTTCGAAAGTAATAGATCATACTTTGTTTCAGTTGTATTGTCTCTTACTAGTCGAGGCAATGAACTAAAAAAGATAGAAAACTAGTTGGAGTGGACGGATCGGGATGCGGTTTTCGGCATTATTTTCTAAAAAATAATTGTAAAAAATGTGGCAGGTCAGATTTCGGAGCAAATGAAAAATTGCATTGCTGCAGCCAAAAAAGCATTCAAAAAATGCATTATTTGGGAGGCCGTTTGGAACTTGGTAAATAAGTGTCAGAACTGGCCCAGATCGGGTACTCGGGGGGTTTTGGAGGTCGCTGATCACGAATATGATGTTCAAATTGACCCCCCGAACACCTGGAGCTCAGGAACACGCCGAAGAACGTCGTCTCCGTGGGACTCTCCCACAAATCACGCGAGAAAGAGGAGAAACTCAACGCCCGGGGGTTTTTTGAGTCGCTGAATCCAAATCTGGCATCGGCGAACACCCCACGGGCACCTAGTGCGCCGGACCCTGGGCGCGGACGTCATCTCCGAGAATTTTGCTGAGAGGAGTGCCAAAAACCACGGGAAAATCATAATAGGGGCGTTTTGTGGGCCGTTGAATCCGAATTTCACGTCGGAAACGACCCCCCGAACACCTAGTGCACCAGAACCTGACCCTAAACGTCATCTCCGGGGCGGTTCCTGACATAATCAAAAAAGGCGAACTGAAATTCGTCATGGGGGGTTTTTTAGGGCGCTGAATCGGAATTTCACGTCGATAACGACCCCCGAGCCCCTGGTGCACCGGATCCTCAGGCGGAACACCTTCTTCAAGGGGTTTCCATACACCACCGAAAATAGACGAACAGAAAATAACTCTGGAGGGTTTTTCGGGTCGCTGAATCCAAATATGACATCGCCGAACACCCCACGGGCACCTGGTGTGCCGGAACCTGGAGGCGGACGTCATTTCCGAGAATTACCCCACCAGTATCGCTAAAAACGTACCAAAAAAATCATTACAGGCGCGTTTTTGGGCCGTGTAATTCAGACATCGGTGTACAGCGGGACCTGGATCTGAACGTCGTCTCATAATTTGACACATCCATTAATGTGTAACTCTCGCCTAGGGCCCTCTAAAAAGTTGTTCCACTCCTGTAAGAACGACGAGAACAATCTCCCGCCAGATCTCTAAACATTGCCGGGCGACCTTTCACTTCCACCTTTCACAGATCCCTTCCCTTGATTCGAGGCCCTGTCCACGCCAATTATATAAATATTGACTTTCTATTTCTTTTATTCCCCTCCTCCTCATCTAGCTTAAGAATAACCAACAATTCCACAGGATGGCAAGATAAAAGTTCCAGTGCACCAGGAGTTTGGAAGGTAGTTTGGGGCGTGAAGGGCCAGAAACACCCCTACAATGAGTTTTGTATTGTTCGGCGATGTCATATTTGGATTCAGCGACCCAAGAAACCCCCCATAACGATTTTCGGTTCGTCTTTTTCGATCGTGCATGGAAACCCCTCGGAGAAGATGTTCAGCGTGCACCAGGGGTCCGGGTCCGGGGGTCATTATCGACGTGAAATTCCGATTCAGCGCCCCAAAAAACCCCCATGACGAATTTCAGTTCGCCTTTTTTGATTATGTCAGGAACCGCCCCGGAGATGACGTTTAGGGTCAGGTTCTGGTGCACTAGGTGTTCGGGGGGTCGTTTCCGACGTGAAATTCGGATTCAACGGCCCACAAAACGCCCCTATTATGATTTTCCCGTGGTTTTTGGCACTCCTCTCAGCAAAATTCTCGGAGATGACGTCCGCGCCCAGGGTCCGGCGCACCAGGTGCCCGTGGGGTGTTCGCCGATGCCAGATTTGGATTCAGCGACTCAAAAAACCCCCGGGCGTTGAGTTTCTCCTCTTTCTCGCGTGATTTGTGGGAGAGTCTCACGGAGACGACGTTCTTCGGCGTGTTCCTGAGCTCCAGGTGTTCGGGGGGTCAATTTGAACATCATATTCGTGATCAGCGACCTCCAAAACCCCCGAGTACCCGATCTGGGCCAGTTCTGACACTTATTTACCAAGTTCCAAACGGCCTCCCAAATAATGCATTTTTTGAATGCATTTTTGGCTGCAGCAATGCAATTTTTCATTTGCTCCGAAATCTGACCTGCCACATTTTTTACAATTATTTTTTAGAAAATAATGCCGAAAACCGCATCCCGATCCGTCCACTCCAACTAGTTTTCTATCTTTTGGCCTTTTTACTAGTTCATTGCCTCGACTATACACTTTCGGAGCTTCTTCTTCGTGGTTCCGTGTGCGTCGGTATAAAAAACGGCTAACACAGCTTCCATATGGCCATATATCGGGGTTCATCGCTTTTTTGAAATTTGCTTCATAAATTCTCACTTTAAACGATGAGTAGATTGAAGGTTGTTTAGGAGTAAAAATTTTAATTTTTACTTCGGGAAAAGAATCTTTCAACAGACTCTGGATGTCATCAGCGGTATTTTCCGGATTAACTCTGCTTACATGCAATTCAGTAAACTTAGGAACTCCTTTGACAGTAACTGAGTCTACCATTTTGCCATAAACAATCGATCTTTTTTGGCGCCTACCAGTGACTTTCTGGAAACCTTCACTGTCGACTGAAATTTTGTTTGTATTCGCGTTTGTTTTAGTCTCATTTATGTCTCGAGCTAAGTTAATATAATCTAAGAATAAACGACTTACCTGTAAGGAAGTTCAATCGAGATTATATGAAGAACCACTTCCGCATAGACCACAATGTAGTTACGCCTCTGAGCGGAACCGACCACTAGATAAAACCAATACAATACAAAAAAAAAACCTCTCTTATCGCCAAATACCTGAATATACTAGTCATTATGGTTTCTAGTGCTCCCTGATTTTAGATCATTAGGGGAACACAGTTTACCATTGGGGAACGGGCGGGTTGGTCTATGCGGAAGTGGTTCTTCATATAATCTCGATTGAACTTCGTTGAAAGTCGTTTAATCTTAGATTATATTTCAGAACCACTTCCTTATAGACCACAATGTAGATGTTCAAAGCTGAAAAGGATCTAAAATCCATTATATGTATATTAAATGGTTAGATTTGTTAAAATAAAACTTCCTACCATTTTTAGTTAAATCTAACAAGAATCATCTAATAATATAACGAAGAAAAAATTTAACAATTAAATTGTATAGAACAAAAGGTTTTTAACATCAATATACTGTAAACCAAAATACAGTAATAATTAACAAGGTTTCTTTTTCCGCCTATTTATATCTTAAAAAAAAATTTATACTTTATCTATAATAATAGATTCTGCAAATGAACAACTGTCCAAAAGTGGTTTGTTATAAAATTTAGCAAATACCTTAGAATTGTCTGACCACCCAGCAGCTTTTCTAATTGTATCTATATTTGTACCCTTTCTTTTAGCTGCTGAGGTCGAGGCATGGCTAGCAGAGTGTGCAGAAAATTGTTTTATGTCAATACCACTTTTGGACAAAGTGGTTTTGATCCACCTCGAGATGCTTTGTGTCGAGGCGGCTCGATGTGGTTTTTTGTGAGTGAGAATTACGCTTGTTATGGTGCCTCGAATAGGCTCGGTTCTATGTAAATATTCGTTCAAACATTTAGCTACACATAATTCTGGTTTTTCAGGGAAATATGGTATTATTATTAATGGTTGAGATCTACCAGAGCCCGAAGTTTTGATTAACTCTGTTATTTTAATCTCTATTTTATTCTCATATCTTTTTAGACAATCTTTGGACTCGTTGTGCAGAAATTAACGCTAAAAGCGTGACTAACTTATAGGTTAAGTCTTCTAGGGATAATTTATTCAAGGGGTATAAACTAGCTAGGAATTTTAGAACTTGCGGGATCCCATGTGGCCGAATATTTGGAGAAAACTGGTCTTTTTCTGTAAACCCCTTTCATAAAACGGTTAATTAATTGTTCATCATCTATATGCAAAATTAACCTAAGGGCAGAAGTATTATAGAGCACCATTCTCAAACTGAGCCTGAAGAAATTTTAGTACCTCCCAAGATGAATTATTGTAACAGCTAAAATCATTTGATTTACAGAATATCCACCATTTTTTAAATGAACTATTGTACTGTTTGATGGAACTAGAACTTAACGAATTAATTAAAGTAGGTATAATAGATTGCGGAACTCCTTTCCTCAAATACGACTCCCTGATAAGCGAGCAGCAACCAGGGTAATCTTCTGCCATATTGGGTGAGCTTCCCTAAAAGGACTTAATATTAAATCATGTTTAGGATGAAAATAAATGGGTTTACTACAAGTCAATTTTGTGAATATTGGGTACAGGGTTTCGTACACCAGTCAGGTACAACTAAGATACCTTCCGCTTTATCGGATATAATTTTATGTAATGTCCTTAATATTAATGGAAAAGCAGGAAAGGCGAAAAAAAAAAAATTTGTCCAAGCTATCGTAAATGAATCAACATGTAAGGCATCAGGGTCTTTCTTCCAAGATACATACTTTTTACACTTAGCATTGAACTGAGAAGCAAATAAATCGATGGATGGTTGTCCCAGAGTTTTTGTTATGATGCTAAAGACTCTGTCATTTAAGGAATATTCAGTTTCTATATCAAGAGAACGTGATTCTGCATCAGTTTGAAAATTATTTTGTGAACTAATATAAGATGCATAAATCCATATGTTTCCAAAATCACACCACTGCTAGATATTTTTAGTGATCTTATGGAGCTTAGGATATTTAACACCTCCCATTCTATTTATGTAACTAATAGCAGTGGTATTGTCTATTCGTAATAAAATATTTCAGAAGGATTCATTTTTTGCGAAACATTTTAAAGCATTAAAACTTGCCAATAACTCTTAGTAATTTATATGCAGTAACCTTTCTTCCTCTGTCCAGAACCCATGAGTTTTTTCTCCATTACATATAGCGCCCCATCCTGAAGTAGAAGAATCTGAATAAATTTCTAATTTAAATCTTTTATCTTCTAGACTTCTACCAGCAGAAGAAATGTTTTTTATCCACCAATGAATATCTTCCTTAATTTTTTCATTAATAATAATAGTTACATCATAATTTCCTAAATTATTTTTTAACCCTAAATATTTTTCTCTTTCTAATTGTTTAGTGTACAACCATCCATAATTTACTGCTGGGCACAAAGAAACTAAATAACCTAACACTTTAACTAGTTCTCTGACTGTACAGAGTTTTTTATTTATTAGCTCCTGAGCCTTTAGGATTGCTGATGATTTCTTCTCACTAGGCAACTGGATACATATTAATTTACTGTTAAAATTAAATCCCAAGAACTTACATGTCTGTCTTGGTATGACTACACTTTTTTCAAAATTTATTAAAAATCCCAATCTAATTAGAACGTCCTTAACCGTATTTACACTTTCCAAACATTCAGCAATTGATTTTCCTATTATTAATAAATCATCTAGGTAACATACTAATTTCTTAAAAAACCTAATACCGGCTTCAATACTTTCGTGAATACAAAAGGAGCTGTACTTAGACCAAACGGCATACATGCAAATTCATAAAAAGACCCTTGAAATAAAAATCTTCTAATCTGAGTTTTTCTAAATGACTAATTTTCTTTACTAATTGAAAACTTTTTTGTTTAGGTTTTTTCACTAAAGGTATAGTATAACCGTTAACCCAACTTAGGACCCTACGGTCAGTACATATTTTTTACCAATTAGAATAGAACAAGCTAATTCTACCCGCATAAACAGTAAATACCTGATTTATAATCTCTTGTTGTGTAACTTCTGGTAATATGTCTTCCGTGTCACTTGATTGTTCCTGTAATCCTGCTGTTTTCGCTTGTACCTGTGCTCTGGACTCTCTTTCATCTTGTGTTTTTGGTAAGGTCGCTTCCAGTTTAAAAAATTTGAAGTATTAAACTTATTTTTATTATAGTAATTTTGGAGGGAGTCTTTGCCTTGTAATCCTTTAGTGCATTCTGTACTGTCTGAGCTGATTTACATTTTTCATTGAAGTCTAAACCAAACAAAAAACTATCCGGTACCGATTCTTCAGCAATTTTCCTTGCCGTCTCGTTCATAGCTGGCATAATTTCATACCTTCTATGACGAGAAATTAAAAAGTAAGATTCGCAAATTAATTTTGCGGAGTCAACAATGGCGGGCAAAATTTTGTACTTTAGGTTAACATTGCCTGAATTCTGCTTCTTTAATATGAAATCTAAAGCAAACCCTAAGGCGCTTAAACCTTTTCCCATCTTATCTTGCACTGCAGAGAGAAAATTATCTTTACGCAAATCTGTCGAAGAATATAATCCAAGAATTTCGTTATTTACTTTGGGGGCGCAAAGAAGATGGCAGGAATAAGCCATTTTTCTGCAAGAGATTCTCTTAATTCTTTCTCTAAACCTTTACTCAAATAAGCAGACCATCTAGATACAATATCATTACTTATCGTATTTCCAACAACTGAATTAAGCGACGGTTCTTCCCCTAACAATTGGGATATTTAAAAACTGCTTACTTGATTCATATAATCCTTCCATCCATTTTTCAAATTTTCTAATTTTATTTTTAATTTTACACATATTTTCACTCAACTTTCGTCGTTTATCCGACATTTTTATTATTTTAATGTGGTCAAATTCGCACTAGAAAGCATAATGGCTAGTATATTCAGGTATTTGGCGATAAGAGAGGTTTTTTTTTTGTATTGTATTGGTTTTATCTAGTGGTCGGTTCCGCTCAGAGGCGTAACTACATTGTGGTCTATAAGGAAGTGGTTCTGAAATATAATTAGTCATTTTTCTTTTACTTTCAATATCTAAAACAGCTGGTGCCACCTGTTTGATACTGATAAGGTTTTTTGGAGATGATTCACCTTTGTTTGAATTGCTTGAACACGGCTTATCTTTTGGTGCTGATATTTCAGGTTTTTTAATACTATTTGTTTATTGTTCATTCTTTGCCTTACTGGAAATTTCGGATGGCTGGTGACCTTGGTTAAATTGAATGGTTTTTAATAGAATAATATGATCATTTAAAATATTTATTTTTTCACGAAGCTCAAATATTAAACTATCTTTCTGTTTTATTATGTATTGGAATATACTACTGTCAATTTTCTTATCTTCACTTACTTGTTCAATTGCGTCGAAGAATGCTTGATCACTATCGGCATCATTTGATGCAGTACCACAACATAATAAACTGTATACCTCATTAGAACTAAAATTTTATGAGAAATAAGTATTGTTGTACTGTTGAAGAAAATTATGTCAAAATTCGCCTCAAAAATTCCATTTTTCTGAAATTTCTCAAAAATATAATTTAAATAATTTTTTAGATCTTAATAATAATAATAATAATAATAATAATAATAATAATAATAATAATAATAATAATAATAATAATAATAATAATAATAATAATAATAATAATCTGGTAAATTAATTTCTATATTTAAAAGAGAACAAGACCAAATTCTTCTCCAAACTGATGGAAATGATGAATAGTAATTTCTTTTCGCTGCCAATCAACAAGGATTTTGTCTTACAAGTAGCCTAGTCAAATGGTGTTCAAGAGTGCCTGTTTCTAAACATGAGAGCGGTAGAAAATTTTTCAACGGAATTATATGTTTCCCGAGCTGCTGAAACGAATCTGAAGTTTGCTGCCTCGTAGCAGGACCGGAACAGGCCCAAAAACGCAAAAAACCTCGAAATTTTCGGAGTTTGTCCGGTTTTCCGATCATTTCTTGCAAACGCCGCATCGAACGGAAAATGTCGTAGTATTCAAAGTTGAAGAATATAAATTTCTGCGTCGAATGACGACCCTAACATCCTAACCGAAAAATTTATAAGGTCGCCATCGTCAATCGAAAAAAGCCAATTTTTACCAACTTTTGTGAGAACTGCAATATACTCACAGTAGACGACTGTGATTTAAAAACAGCTACTCTATGTGAAAAACTGGTAAAATAAAAGTTGTAAAGCATCAAATTTTGAATTCAGTGAGCACCAATTTTTAAATTTGGATCAATATATACGCATATACTGAACATTTCTCCATTTTGCCTCTAAACGCTTATTTGACCAATAGCCTAGTTGAATGGTATTTTTTCGAAAACATGAGAGCGGTAGAAAATTTTTCAGTGGAATTATATGTTTTTTGAGGTGCTGAACACGAATCTAAATTTTGCTGCCTCGTAGCAGGACCGGCTCAGGCCCCAAAACGCAAAAAACCTCGAAATTTTCACAAAAGTTGGTAAAAATTGGCTTTTTTCGATTGACGATGGCGACCTTATAAATTTTGAGGTTAAGATGTCATTCGACGCAGAATTTTATACTCTTCAACTTTGAATACCACGACTTTTTCCGTACGATGCGGCGTTTGCAAGAAATGATCGGAAAACCGGAAAAACACCAAAAATTTCGAGCCGATCCTGCTACGAGGCAGCAAACTTCATATTCGAGTTCAGCACCCCAAAAAACATATAAATCCGTTGAAAAATTTTCTACCGCACTCATGTTTTGGAAAAACTACCATTTGACTAGAGTAAAGACTGAAAATTTCTTCTTAAAAACTACAAATAGGTACGCCAATATTGCCATCCGATGTTCTTTATTGGTCTTCTGGATTTATTTTATGATGTACAGTTGATCCACTACCTACTTAGTAATCCCCAATTATTGTTTACATACTTTGTTGCAATCTATCCCATAAATATTTTGTAAAAAACGCAATTATATTTTTTAAGGGATAGAATACGTCACCTCTTAGGCTTTAAAAAATACTTCAAAGCCGGTGGCAGGCCTAAATGAATCCGCTTGAATACAGCCAACATTTAATATTCAAATGTTTAATTTGTCGACAAGTATAATCAAATCAAAATTACTATTTGAATGATATCGAATCTTACGTAAAATAATAGTTAAGAAAGACATGATAACGATAAGAAGTCAACTTTAATGAATTGTGAAACAGTAATTTTAAAATATTTTATGTATACTTTATATTGTAATGGAATTAAAAAACTGTTAAAACTGTCAGAACTTTTTATACAGATTAACTTTTTTTCGTAAAACTAATAATAGTATAGTACGTAACAAGTGTGGAAAGTGATCAATTACGCACGAGTAGCGGAAACGTAACGAGTGCAAGAAATGCACTTTCCAACGAGTTATGTACAGGGTGGCCCATTAAGCGAGCTAACCGGCTGTATCTTGAAAAGTATTTGTCCCAGGTTGTGGGGAAAAAAATATCGATTGTAAAAGTGGCCAAGAGAAATTGCTGGAAATGACTTTTAAGATCTAAATTTCGCCCCTAGGGGGCGTTACTGCTATGTGCAAATCTAAAATTACTATTATCTCAGAAAATCGCAGAATGAACTATTACTTTAATATCATCATTTGAAAGCTCATTTAATATTAGATAATTTTTTCTAGTGATATTTCATTGTATCTGTCATAATAAGCGAGACGGAAGACCATCTATTTTTCATTTTTTAAATTTGAATATTTCGTTAACTATTCAACCTAACCGACTGTTTCTAGACCGTTCATATACCTTATCGATTACTTTGAAACAGATAAACTAGAGGTCGCTTTATGCAGCGATTACTTATTTTTACGATTTTATTAAAAAAATTAAATGAGACGTGACTATTTTAGTAAAATATTCTTAAGCAGCTGTAAATTTCTTATATTTTAGTGTAAACCGCATTTCGATATCCCTATTCGTTTTTGACTTATCGTAAGAAATGTGAAAAACTATAATGTAAATGTAAAAGATCAAAATTAGCAAATTAGCTAATCATACGCAGGCTTTGGAATATGTTTTTAATGACAGTATTACAAAGAAGCGTCAAATTATTTATTTTGTCTTCGGTTAAGCATTCTAGGCCAGTCGAGATAGACATGATTTTTACAAAATTTTACAATAATTACAAAAGTTTTAAAACTTCAGTTGAATGAAGAGTAAGTTCAAATGATATTGTGTCTGATCTTGCAACCTTTTTTTCCGAACGGAAGATATTGAAAATCACGATTTAATGCATTTTCGCATTAATAGCGCGAAAAAAATTCCAAAAGTTCTGCAAACTTTCGAAGTTTTGTAAAATAGCATTTTACATCCTCTGTTAAATTTGCAACCATTCAAACAATACGGAAAGATTTCTTTTATCGAAATTAAATTGTTTTCATCCCAATTTTTCGAAAAAAATTCCAAAAGTTCTGCAAATTTGAAAAAATAACTAAAATAATGTTATTGAGAAGTGCTGTAATTTGCAACCTCTTGCGACAAACGGAAAACATATTTTTTCATGAAATTGTTTTTTTCTATTAAAATAAACATCGAAGTTTTTACAAAAGTTTTGAATAATGGTTGCAAATGAAGATGTCCTAACGTACAATGTTTTCATTAATTTGCAACCTCGCCCGTAGTACGGAAATGGAGGTAAAACTAAAAAAAACGTATTTTTCTGAAATCGCTCAAGAATGCCTACTTTCTCGGAGCCATTTCAGTCCCCAAAACACGCTATTCTAGTATTTGAGTCCGTTGCTAAGCAACGATCGAAAACAGTCCGGTGAAGTTTTTGCCGTACAAGGTCAAAATTTTTGCTGTACAAGGTCATCAAAATGGGTCCCCCTACATATAAGATAGTAAATAAATACACGCAAATAACCAACTCATCTTAAGAACATTTATTAAATATATTATAACACATATTTTTATAACTATTTTTGTATATTTATAGTTATGTTGCAGTTTGTACAATTATTAAACATGGGCTGAACTCTACCTGAAAAGTCATTATAAGTATAAGTAGGTATTAAACCGAACTAAGTAGTGAATCTCTGACTTTTCTCACAACAATAAATGTATTTAATTAATTACTATTGTATTATATGTACATTTGGCAACACCGCTTTGGCAACGGTGTCAACACTGTATGCCTTTATTTCCACAGTCCGTTGTAAACGGATTCGGCTGCGCTCGGATCCTTCGCGTGGTAACTTCGGTTCCATGTGTGTATTCATTAGTATTGATCGTTCGTTGTTATGTCGTTATACTCGTTATTAAAAGTTTAAAAATAAATAGTTTTTACAAAGTAATAGTGTCGGCTTTTAATATCAAAAGAGGTGAACCTATTAAAACAAAAGTTACAGTCCACTGGAAATAGAATAGATAAACTACAATAAACGAACAGTGATTGTCATGGATACGATTTCATAGGTAATTAGATGGTCAGAAAAAATTGATATGCATTTATAAAAATTTCTTAATTTATGATAATGTTGATTGCGATTTCAGAAAAAATAGTATGTTTACCTCGTAGTAAAAGCACATTCCCCGACTCTCAATGCTTGTTGGCCTCGGCTTAACGCCTCGGCCAACAATTTGCATTGTCGTCCGGGAATGTATCGCTTTTACTACTAGGTAAACAATGTACTATTTCGTATTTGTACTCTACTAAAAAAGCAACTTGGCAACATGGCAGCGACTAAGCTGATAATAATAATAATAATAATAATAATAATAATACTAAAATGTCTTTATTTTGTACAAACAAAAAAAATAGTACAATTCGTTAGGCGAGATTTAGCCTATGGCTACTCTTACATCTAACCCTTACATAAGATACATAAACGAGATAGAGAAACGAAAAGTACAGTTATCCAATAATTATTAAAATATTTGACTTAAATTAACCTAAGTGACATAATTAAATGCACCAAAAAATAGAAAGGAAAAAATAATTATAATTATTGCGATTTTAGGTTTAGAAATGAAAATAATATATAACGGTGTAAAGTTAAACATAATTAAATAAGTTAAACAAGTTATTGCATAGTTAATAGTTTTTCTTTTAACATTTTTTTAAAAGTTTTCACAGACGACGCATATTTCACTGTTACGTCCAGATTATTAAAGTGATAAACAGCATTGTATGAAAAACTGCGTTTAAAGGTAGTGTAGAAGCGAGGCATGGAGAGATTAAAATGATTCCGAATATTGACATTATGCATATCATTTCTAAAAATCAGTTTTTTGTATAGATAGGGTGGCATTGTTGTACAGAGAATTTTAAATATCAGAGTCAAAAATAGATATTTAAATAAATTACTAACATTCAGCCATCGAGTCAAGGAAAATTCAAAAGAAATATGATCAAACTTTCTAAGATTATTGATGAACCTGCAACATGTATTTTGTACCATTTGAAGTCTATTACGATTTAAAAGAGTCAAGCAAGGATAATATACAGTTATACCATATAGTAATTTAGAGATAACTAAACTGGAGCAGAGTTTGGTTTTAATATTTTTATCACGAAGAACGAATTTGTTTGCATAGAGTAGACGTAGGCTTGTTGCAAAATATAATTTGTATGTTTATCAAAACGATTAGATTCATCAAAGAATAAACCCAAATTTTTTGCCTCATAGACATGAGGAATGCTGTCACCAGAAATTTTTAAGTTTAAGCTAGCATGGTCTTGAATATATTGTTTGGCAATTTTCTTACAGAAAAATAGAAATTTGGACTTAGAAGTACATATTAATTTTATTTAAATCTTCATTAATTCTTTCCACAGCAGGGACATATTCATTAATTTTAAAATCACAAAATAATTGGGTGTCATCAGTAAAGAATTGAGCGGTACTACTTGTAATTTGTTTATATAGATCTGACGTATACAGCAAAAATAGTAGCGGGCCCAGAACTGAGCCTTGAGGAACGCCCGAATTTATATAAGTAGAAGTGGACCACTGTCCATTTACCATAACTGCCTGAGATCGATTTTTTAAATATGTTTTAATAAAGGAAAGTGCATTTTCCTCAAACCCATAATAAGAACATTTGGCTACAAGCAGATTATGATTGATTGTGTCAAATGCTTTACTGAAATCGAGCAGTACGAGTATACCAGCTCTTTGTTTATCGATTGTATTCAGTATGTTATCAGATAAATATGCTAATGCTGTAGATGTACTGTAACCTTTTTGAAAACCCGACTGATGAAGAGGAATAATGTTATGATTCACCAAATATTCATAAATTTGGAAATAGGCGGCTCGTTCTAGAATTTTCGAAATTATGGGCAGGAGACTAATTGGACGCAGATCCTTATACGCAGATGGACTGTGAGTTTTAGGCAGAGGTATCACTGTAGCTTGCTTCCAGGAACGAGGAAAATATCCTTGTTCCAAGCATAGATTAACTATGTGTAAGATATATATATCAATCGCTGGTAGGCATAGTTTTAACATTTGTAGATTAATATTGTCATTTCCGGATACATTAGATTTAATTTTTTGTATAATATCGTAAAGTTTTGTAATGCCAATTGGCTGAAATTGAAAAACAGTATTATTATTACTAAACTTGCTCGTTCTATAAGTTACAATAGATTCACAACACTCATTGTTACTTGCCTGAAAAACAGACGAAAAGTAATCGTTAATTTTGTAGGGATTTAAAAGTGGAGAGGGAATGTCATTATTTTTGGATGTTTGAATCTTCATTGATTTTAAAACTTTGTAAAATCTGGATGAAGATGAATTGTTATGTATATGTTCAATATAAGCGGCTTTTTCGCGTCTAACTGAGGCTAAAGTGAAATTTCGTAGAGCTTTATAATTATTCCAGTTGACGGCAGTTTTATTTGACCTGAATTTAGCTAAAGCACGATCACGTTCTTTGAATAAAAGTCTAATGGTTGGGGTAAGCCATGGAGCCTTGGGTTTGCTTATGCGAGCAACACGATATGGACAATGTTTGTCAAACAAAGAGTGAATATTAGTAGTTAAATATTCCACTTTGCTATCAATATCGTTAAAATATATTATGTGATTCCACCTAACGTTACGGAGATCATTAGCGAAAGATAACAAATCCAAATTCTGAAAGTCTCTATACGTTACAATTTTTTGTTTTTGAGCATTATAGTTTATTTCTATGTCACAATATACTAACCGGTGGTTTGTAAAATGGTCAACATTTAACGTACCATGTTTCGAACACAAATTAGGATTATTCAGGAAAATGGGATCAATTAAAGTAGATGTGTACTCTGTTATATGCGTAGGTTCATCAATAATCTGTACAAAACCGAAGGCATCAAAGCATTGGCTAAGAGCATTATTAGATTGGAGCAGATTGACATTTAAATCGCCTAAAATGAAAATATTATCAGAGATTGTCATGATATTGGGTAGCATATTGTCAATATATTGTATGGCGTCGTTTAGCCTTTGACTAGGTGGCCTATACAGAACTCCTATGCAGAATTTCATACAATTAATTTTGAAACTTATCCAAAGGTATTCTAGAGAAGAATTTGGTACAATTTGATCAAAGCTAATAACTTCACTTTTAAAACATGATCTAATATAGATACCTACCCCCCCGCCATGACGATTTCTATCATTACGAAAAAAGTTATATCCTTGGATATTTATATCTGAATCTGAAATATTATCAGAGAGCCAGGTTTCAGTTACAGCTAAGATGTCAAAATTTTGTTCATTAATAATTGCAATGATATCATTTAAGCTAGGCAACAATGAACGAGTATTAACTTGTGCAATGCTTAATTTAGTATGTTCCGACTTTCTACCCATAATTTATTTTTGATTTGAGGCGATTAATGTAACTTACGTAGATAGGACAAGTTTTATCATTGGCAGAGTGGTAGATATCAAATTTAGTACCATGTTCTGAATTGTTTTTTTGACAGTTAATACATTTTTTATCAAGTGCACTGCATGATTTCGAAACATGACCTTCACTACACGAGGCACAATTTGCAGAAGTAGATGTGCATTTTTTTCAGTATGACCATAAGAAAGACACTTGATGCATTTTAAAATTCTCAGGTAGTCGTTAAAAAAGCATTTTTTCCATCCAATATAAAGGTGACCTCTCGAAAAGAGATGGCTTCTTAGTTCAGGGGAAATTTCTAGTACCAAGTTGATTGTGTTGTTGAATTTTAAGGTAGTAACTATTTTCATATCGGTTTGGTTGAAGTTGTCAGCTAAATCATTTAGAATAAAGATTTCACCTATTAAATCGTTTCTAATTTGTGAGTCTGACAGACCTGTGTCCTTTAAAATGATTCTCGGATTTAATCGTTTGACATCTTCCACCTTTTTTCACGCAAGTTTTTAACGTATTAAGTGATTTATCGTTTTCACATTTCACGATTATACCACTTTTTATTTTATTAATACTGTCGATTCTTATATTATCATTTCTAGGATCAATATGCTTTTGAAAATCATTCATAATTTCCGTATTAGTAATTGAAAAATCCGCAGATTTTAGAACCAAACCAGGTTTGTCTACAGGTGGGTTTTTCAATATGCTGCTATAAGAAACGGCTGCCGGTTTTTGTTGACGAGATAAGAAATTTGTACTCACTTGGTTCACACTTGGATTATTAGAAATAATTGCACTGATTTTATCTTTTAACAAATCATTATTGCACTTTAATTCACTGTTCAAAGATTCCAATAGGACATTTTCACGTTTTAAATGCTCATTCTCCTGTATTACTGCTGAATTATTGACCATTTTTTGCGGCAACTCGACTTTGCAACTATCGCAACACCAAAAAACACTGTCGTTTTTGTTGATGAATTTCAAATAATCATCTTTTATACGTACACAAACACTATGAAATGAATTTTTACAACCAAAACACATGAGACGATGGGAATTAACTATAAAATTATCGGAGCAATGTTTACAGATAACTACATCGCCCGCCATGTTGAAAACACAATTAACCAGTACAGCGTATAAGAAATGTACTCTATGGATAATCAAGTGTTTAACTGGACCACTGTCGCCTTTTTTGTGTTGCACTAACTTATTCAGCTAAATTCCCAAATAAATGAGTAATCTTAAAACTATTTGCAAATAGTTTCCAATTTATGGTCATATGGCAAACAAATAACAAAACAATTGAAAAAAAAAATGTTCCGTTGAAAAAAGACGGTTTCAAATCTCTCTCAAAATATTAGTTGTTGTTATAATAGTCCAGTCAATGAACGATTAAAAGGGGGATGTAGAGTACGTGAGCGAACGTTAAGAAACGGACTTGAGGGATGTATTTAGAGCAGTTAGGAAATAAATATACTAAAGGTCCCGGAGCGTAGGAGGTGCGAGGGCTGCAGGGGGGCACGGAGAAGGTCACTTTTTTCGGCTTTTCGCTTATATCTCGAAAAATATGCACCATAGTAAAAAAGTCACCCAATATCATAAAATTTACTACAAGATTGTTTAAATTCATTTTTCCTATCTCTTTTGGTTCTAAAGATATTTGCTAGCAAAAAATGCAAAGTTTTGAAAAAAGTTTTTTTACCTCTCGCCCCAAGAGACTCAAGACAACTCAACATTAATTTCTTAAGTAATATTTTTTTAGGTATAGAAGGTTATAGCTCTTAAATAAATAACAAAAATTAGAATGTACAGTTTTTTTTGCGAATGTAGAAATTTGCTGTAGCTTTTGATTAGTTTAGGTTAAATAATAAATAAATGTATCAATTAAAACATCGTTAAATCCTCTACAACTTCTTTTAGAAAAAGTTTGCTGTAAAACTAAAAGTTTAGCCGATAAATAATTAAAAAAAAATAAGTTAAAAAATTTCTTATCAAAAATATGCATTTTTTTCTAGCAAATATCTCTAGAACTAGAAGAGATAGGAAAAAATGAATATAAAACAATCTTGTAGTAAATTTTATGATATTGATCGTTTTAACTTACTGGCCTATTCCTTGAAAAAGAAAGTGTTTTTATAAGTCGTTATCTTATCTGTAGAAAAGTAATGTATAAAAAATGAATGAATAGCATTTCTTTAGAAATAAAAATTATAAGTTAAAACGATCAAAACAATTTGTTCAACTTATTTTGAAGGCAACTATACCTCCTAACTACTCCAAATACAGCCCTGAAGTCCGTTTTTGCATGTTCGCTCACGCACTCTACAACCCATTCATTGACTGGACTATAACTGCAATTGGCAGGACTAATATTAGTAAAAAAAATAAGGTTCCGTTTTTCGTATGGGGTTGCAAAGTTACATATCCACTGAGACCGATATTCTCTTTATTTGCAACCATGATAAAAAACTTGTAATTAGTTCGAGGCTTGTGTGTATTGAAAAGGCCGCGCCGAGAAAAAAGGTTTGATAAATAAATGATCCGTTTTTCAGAAATGGTTGCAAATGTACCAGTATATGTTACATTTTTTTTCGTTTACTTACCCAATTTGCATAACTTTTGTAATTTTTTTAAACAAATTACAATAAAAAATTTATACAAATGAGAAAAAAGCAAGGTTCCGTAGCTGTTGAAAGGTTGCAAACTCAATGCATGTTGTAAAACATTATTACTAGCGATATTCCTAGTTTGCAGAATGTTTTGGGAAGTTCCAAATAATGTCAAATTTGGAGACCCAAACTTATTAGATGTGCCTGTCCCAACTTATTGTAGATTTAAGTTGGCAGAGAGAGATTGATGTGGACTGTATATATATATATATATATATATATATATATATATATATATATATATATATATATATATATATATATATATATGTATAATGCAATAAATATAAATTAAATAAGCAGAAATAGTTTTTATCATAACTATTTCAGTGTATTAACACAATAATTAATGTACTTTATTGGATCCCAATAGGCCTTCGACACCGAGGTCCTGCACTTTTTATTATCTTAATTATTTAAAATTAGTATATTTTCCGTTCTAAACATATAAGAAGTAAATAACACTTTACGTTTACTGTAGTTTCCGACTTTGCGCGCAATCACAGCATACCTGTTTAAAGACGTGGGCGCAATTGCACCATGGGCTTAGGACACCCTGTTGAGAACACTGACCGTTGCGCGCAATTGCAGTTTGCCCAACTTGAAGTCTGAGAATTTAAATTAAATTTTATAAAAAAAAATTAAAATGTTTTTGGCGCTCAACTAAATTATTCTATTTTTCTAATAAATTAAAATAATTGTAAAATAACTATATTTTTTCAATATGCAGGGTGATCCTTAAGTAATTGTACATAGAAGTATGGTAGATTTCTCACTTTAAAATATTACGATTTGAACCAACTTGCTCTAATAAAATGTTGTTAATAAGGAATATACAGGGTGTTAAAGGTTAAATTTTAACATTTATTTTTTGCAATAACTTTAGCGTTTTTGGATATGTATAGATAAAAATTTTGGAACTGGGGATTTTTGGGAACGCTATTTTTGTAAAAGAATATTAAATCCACGTTATTTTAGTAGAAAAAAAGCATACTTGTTAATTTTTTACCTTAAAACTTAACTGTTTATGAGATAATCGCATTTTAGGGATCAGCTGCATGATTACACTAGTCGGCGAGAAAAAAAATTTTTTCTGGTCCTGACACTATTCCCGCTGATTATTATATAAAAAGACCTCCTAAATCCGAATATGATCTCAGTTTTTCGTCATCACCCCACCGTTTGGTTTTTTCATACCTCCTAAAACGGTAGGTGATGGGAGAAAACTGAGGTCATATTTGGATTCAGGAGGTCATTTTACATAAGAATCAGCAAGGATGGTGTCAAGGCCAGAAGAAGAAAAAAATTTGGCGTCCAGTGTAACTATGCTTTTTTTCTACTAAAATAACGTGGCTTTAATCAAATACTATTAAACGAGCAAGGTTTGTATGTGTGTGTGTGTGTGTGTATGTGTGTCCAGAGGATCTCGAAATCCACTCGTCAGAATTCAATGAAACTTTCAGGTTAGACTAATTCCTATCTAAATCGGCGAAAAATGTAGGTCTCATGTCTGTGAAAATTCGATCTTCCGAGATATTTACAAGAAAAGTCAAGCTTTTAGTTTTATTTCCTAGCAACGGCACATAATAATAACTTGTTTCTATAGTAATATATACTATAAAGGATAGATGAGTACAGTCAAAGTGGGGATATAACGTCACATTCCATAGGCGTACTTTGCAAAATAAGTTTCTATAATATAAATAAGGTCACAGCATATAAAATATATATACGCACTTCGTAGATTAAATTTTGAAGTTATATTATTTACAAAAAATAAAAATAAACTTTATGCATCCGACACTTTAACATTGAACGAATTAAATTTAACCAATAAATAACAAGGAGGATTATATGTTGGGATTAAATTAAATCTCTTGGCATTAAAAGTAACGCTTCAGTACTTACTTAAACTCAAAGATTAAAAAAAAAGTTAGTTCAAGAACTATCTTTAAAAGTCACTGTCTTCACTAAAACTACTGGCATCACTATAATTGTCTTTTCTGATGTTTATTATTATCGGTTCTATTAAATTATCCATTGATATATCCACTTTCCTAAATGAATTTTCCACATTTTTAAACATGATCAATGCATTTTCCCCAATGTTCTCTATTTACATCTGAAACTGCCTTCAAAAACAAATTTCGCACATCAGGAAATTTAAATGTTTTATAATTTGTTTTTATGTTGCCTTGCTATTACTAATAATTCTGCCTTCAAGGATTTAGGAGGACTGATAATATTTTTAGAATGAAGCCATTTTGAAATATATATTAATACAAAATTCTGAATCAATTAAAATACATACGATACGGCTATGAATAAATAAAGTCTGACTTATCTGTCAAAAGAACAAATTTATTACACTAAAAACCATGGAAACAAGAATCTAGACAAAAACTATATTAGGCCGATCAGATGTATTAAAATTTAAATTTTAACTACAAATAAGCATTGAAGGATGAGGTAAAAATAAAATTTCTACCTCTTGAACCTGTACTACGTTCTGCAAATTAAATACTGCACTCCTTTCTTCTGTATAGTATAGTAGTAAAAAGGTTTGACTTTATTTAATTTCTGGCGTTTTAATCAGAAAGAATTCAATTTTAAATTTGTCGCTTTATATAAAAAAGGTTCATTTGACGGACATAAATAATTTGCTTGTCAAATGACAGCCATCTTATTAATTCAAAGTTGAAAATACAACGTTGCCAATTCAATTTCAGAAATCATGGGTTTAGGTAAATATTTATAGGAACGTTGAGTAACACTGTTAAAATGGACACCTGTCTTCCCTTCCCCGATAGTGTGAGACTACCCCTTACGGCTGCTATTTTATTATGCGGACAGTTTTAATATTTAAGTTTTCATGATCAGAGAGAGAGAGAGAGAGAGAAAGAATTTTTGAAAAAATATGATATCAATATCTGCCACACCTCGAGAGTCTGGTCACAGGTTTTTGTGGAGGTTTTTACCCAAGTATGAATATCAGACCTATAATTTTCCTTCACTGCAGATCAAAAAATAATAAAATCAATTGAACATAGAGTTTTTCTTATATAGTGATAAATAGAGTGAGCTGAGCGATCTTCTGTTGACGGGACGTGTGCCCTACACTCTGCTGTTGCCCGTCCCGGAAACGGGGCCTGTCCACCGTGACAATTCGCGAAGATCAAGCGTCAGTAGAAGTTGCCCTAAAAGTTTGAAATCCCCAGAAACTAGGCAACTTTAATGCATTTAACTAACCTCTGTGACAAGCAGTTGATAAACGTCAACAACAGCTGCAGCCAATTGAAAATTAACACTGACAGCTTTTTTAATTTTCCCGCCTACTTTCAAGCCAATCGCCAATCAACTTTTTATTTATCTCCCTATCAGTAGTTCAAGTAGATGTCGCCCACTCCGTGATTTTCGCGAATTAATTAATAATTTGTCATGTTATAAATATACTTAAATTATATACTCATTGGGCTGCTTAAAAATGTAGATTTGAATATTAAGAGCGAAGCTCGGTGACCAGATATTATTCTTTTATAAGAATAGCCCTAACTTAAAGAGCAAAAAAGTTTATCGCACATTTATGCCACAAATGTGGCCTATCTAGCGCCCTCTACAAATTACATCGAAGTATGTACCAGATTATGATTTATCGTGCCCAAAAACCCCCAGTTCCAAATTTTTATGTATACTGTAATGATTTAATGAAATTTTACTTTTTAATGTTTTATTTTTCAACTTTAAAACTTTTGACAATTCTCCATTAATTTTTTACTAACTATCATCAACAAGACAAACATACACAAACATCCCATAACAACCCTGTCAAATTTTAAATACCCCTACACATAATTTTTTTTATTAACCAATCAAAAAACCCAACTTATAAATTTTGATTATGTACCAAAAACCATTACAAAATTCCCCCCACATAATTAAAATTTATAATTTTCTCAAAATACACTAAACTATTAACCTAACCTATATCTTAAATAAGTAATCGCCTTCCTCAAAGTAAACATCATCCCTCGTATTTATAAATTTGTTCAATATTAAATACTCCGCTCAATTCTTTTGTACCTGGATCTATTAAAATATAACTATTTTTAGCATTGTCATTTTCAACTTCATAAGGACCTTCGAAAGGCTACTTTTAATGATTTCACTAATACCAATTCTCCTTTTTTAAAAGTAATTTTTTTTTCGTTTTTTATGCATGCGCCTCACATATTTTTCTGCAGATCGTTTTAATTTTTCTGTCACTCGCTCCATTACTAGGTTCAAATCTGATTCCGGTTCCTTCTTCCAATTACGTTCTGGTGGTATTCCCGTTAACACATATTCTGGACTTTCTTCAGTTGTTCCATGGGGTGTTTGATTGAGAAATTTTTCTATCTTTATCAATTGCTTCTGCCACATGGTATGTTCATCATGACACAATATTCTAAAGAATTTAATAACTTCTTTTGAATAGCTTTCTGCAGGATTGGACGAAGGTTTTCTTATACTGATAAAAGTTTGAGTTATCTGGAAACTATCACAAAACTTTTCTAATCTCTTACTGGTAAAATATGCAGGGCCGGTTTAAAGCGTACGCGAAGGATGCGGTCGCAGGCGGGCGCCGCGGCCAGGGGGCGCCACAGATGGAACAGTTTTTTTTCTGAACGTAATGTAATAAAAAGTAGCCCAAAACAGCGTTTTAGGCTACTCAAATTTTAAAAATTCTCCCAGACCCCCCGGTATTACGCCCGCCCAAACTAAGCCACTGGTATGAGGGGCGCCAGTGAAGGAATAATATCACTGGGTCTGTTAAATGACTTGAAACTTCTTAACCGTATAGCCTAAATGTTTAGAAATATGCCTGTTTTGTTTCATTAAAATCAAGCAAGTAGTGTTAAACTTTAGCTTTAGCTTCCGTCCTATTCAAATATTTCGTGTGAGCGCGCTATGCTCGCGTGACGTCATTTTACAACGCAACGTTCTCACCGTACACTCATTCATTGCTTTGCTATCGGATGTTATCTATGTGCGACCACAATAACGTTTTTAACTTAAGTTTTTATGTGAACCAGTATTGCATTAGTGTTAATATTAGAATATCTGGTCACCGAGCTTCGCTCTTAATATTCAAATCTACATTTTAAGCAGCCCAATGAGTATATAATTTAAGTATATTTATAACATGACAAATTATTAATTAATTCGCGAAAATCACGGGGTGGGCGACATCTACTTGAACTACTGATACATCTGATCGGCCTAATATAGTTTTTGTCTATACAAACCTGTTCTTTTGACAGATAAGTCAGACTTTATTTATTCATAGCCGTATCGTATGTATTTTAATTGATTCAGAATTTTGTATTAATATATATTTCAAAATGGCTTCATTCTAAAAACATGTTAAAAATGTGGAAAATTCATTTAGGAAAGTGGATATATCAATGGATAATTTAATAGAACCTATAATAATAAACCTCAGAAAAGACAATTATAGTGATACCAGTAGTTTAAGTGAAGACAGTGACTTTTAAAGATAGTTCTTGAACTAACTTTTTTTTTAATCTTTGAAGCGTTACTTTTAATGCCAAGGGATTAAAAAAAGTTTAATCCCAACATACAATCCTCCTTGTTATTTATTGGTTAAATTTAATTCGTTCAATGTTAAAGTGTCAGATGCATAAAGTTTATTTTTATTTTTTGTGAATAATATAACTTCAAAATTTAATCTACGAAGTGCGTATATATATTTTATATGCTGTGACCTTATTTATATTATAGAAACTTATTTTGCAAAGTACGCCTATGGAATGTGACGTTATATCCCCACTTTTACTGTACTCATCTCTCCTTTATATTATATATTACTATAGAAACGAGTTATTATATCTGCCGTTGCTAGGAAATAAAACTAAAGGCTTAACTTTTCTTGTAAATATCTCGGAAGATCGAATTTTCACAGACATGAGACCTACATTTTTTGCCGATTTAGATGGGAATTAGTCTACCCTGAAAGTTTCATTGAATTCTGACGAGTGGATTTCGAGATCCTCTGGACACACACACATACATACAAACCTTGCTCGTTTAATAGTATTTGAATAACTGGTCACCGAGCTTCGCTCTTAATATTCAAATCTACATTTTTAAGCAGCCCAATGAGTATATAATTTAAGTATATTTATAACATGACAAATTATTAATTAATTCGCGAAAATCACGGAGTGGGCGACATCTACTTGAACTACTGATAGGGAGATAAATAAAAAGTTGATTGGCGATTGGCTTGAAAGTAGGCGGGAAAATTAAAAAAGCTGTCAGTGTTAATTTTCAATTGGCTGCAGCTGTTGTTGACGTTTATCAACTGCTTGTCACAGAGGTTAGTTAAATGCATTAAAGTTGCCTAGTTTCTGGGGATTTCACCCTTTTAGGGCAACTTCTACTGACGCTTGATCTTCGCGAATTGTCACGGTGGACAGGCCCCGTTTCCGGGACGTGCAACAGCAGCGTGTAGGGCACACGTCCCGTCAACAGAAGATCGCTCAGCTCACTCTATTTATCACTATATAAGAAAAACTCTATTTTCAATTGATTTTATTATTTTTTGATCTGCAGTGAAGGACAATTATAGGTCTGATATTCATACTTGGGTAAAAACCTCCACAAAAACCTGTGACCAGACTCTCGAGGTGTGGCAGATATTGATATCATATTTTTTCAAAAATTCTTTCTCTCTCTCTGTCTCTCTCTCTCTGATCATGAAAACTTAAATATTAAAGCTGTCCGCATAATAAAATAGTAGCCGTAAGGGGTAGTCTCACACTATCGGGGAAGGGAAGACAGGTGTCCATTTTAACAGTGTTACTCAACGTTCCTATAAATATTTACCTAAACCCATGATTTCTGAAATTGAATTGGCAACGTTGTATTTTCAACTTTGAATTAATAAGATGGCTGTCATTTGACAAGCAAATTATTTATGTCCGTCAAATGAACCTTTCCTTTTTTATATAAAGCGACAAATTTAAAATTGAATTCTTTCTGATTAAAACGCCAGAAATTAAATAAAGTCAAACCTTTTTACTACTATACTATACAGAAGAAAGGAGTGCAGTATTTAATTTGCAGAACGTAGTACAGGTTCAAGAGGTAGAAATTTTATTTTTACCTCATCCTTCAATGCTTATTTGTAGTTAAAATTTAAATTTTAATACATCTGATCGGCCTAATATAGTTTTTGTCTAGATTCTTGTTTCCATGGTTTTTACTGTAATAAATTTGTTCTTTTGACAGATAAGTCAGACTTTATTTATTCATAGCCGTATCGTATGTATTTCAATTGATTCAGAATTTTGTATTAATATATATTTCAAAATGGCTTCATCAGTCTTCCTAAATCCTTGAAGGCAGAATTATTAGTAATAGCAAGGCAACATAAAAACAAATTCAAAAAATATATTATGGATGAGATGGCCAGAGAAAAAGGAATTAAAATTCTCAGATTTCCTCCGAACCACACAGAGTTAAATTCCATTGAACTGATCTGGTCTCAATTATTAAAAGGTTATGTTTCTCAAAACAATAAAACATTTAAATTTCCTGATGTGCGAAATTTGTTTTTGAAGGCAGTTTCAGATGTAAATAGAGAACATTGGGGAAAATGCATTGATCATGTTTAAAAATGTGGAAAATTCATTTAGGAAAGTGGATATATCAATGGATAATTTAATAGAACCGATAATAATAAACATCAGAAAAGACAATTATAGTGATGCTAGTAGTTTTAGTGAAGACAGTGACTTTTAAAGATAGTTCTTGAACTAACTTTTTTTTTAATCTTTGAGTTTAGGTAAGTACTGAAGCGTTACTTTTAATGCTAAGAGATTTAATTTAATCCCAACATATAATCCTCCTTGTTATTTATTGGTTAAATTTAATTCGTTCAATGTTAAAGTGTCGGATGCATAAAGTTTATTTTTATTTTTTGTAAATAATATAACTTCAAAATTTAATCTACGAAGTGCGTATATATATTTTATATGCTGTGACCTTATTTATATTATAGAAACTTATTTTGCAAAGTACGCCTATGGAATGTGACGTTATATCCCCACTTTGACTGTACTCATCTATCCTTTATAGTATATATTACTATAGAAACAAGTTATTATTATGTGCCGTTGCTAGGAAATAAAACTAAAAGCTTAACTTTTCTTGTAAATTTCTCGGAAGATCGAATTTTCACAGACATGAGACCTACATTTTTCGCCGATTTAGATAGGAATTAGTCTACCCTGAAAGTTTCATTGAATTCTGACGAGTGGATTTCGAGATCCTCTGAACACACATACACACACACATACAAACCTTGCTCGTTTAATAGTATTTGATATGGATGAGGTTTTGAAAAAGGACGATCTGATAACTTGTGTGAGTCGGAAGAACATGGACCAAAATTTACCCGGATCGAGAGTACCTCTCCCCCCCCGTTTTCGAGTATGCTGAACACGATGGCGGTATCAGAATTTTTCTTTAGGCCAGGCCAACCCATAAACGGCCAAACACTATCCCCTAAAGGGGTTAAAAGGGCAGCACATCATTTCCCTGTAAAAAAACGTCTTTCCCCCGTTTTCGAAGATGCTGAGCACGGTGGTGTTGTTGAAGATTACTTCCGACCCTCGCCAACCCTCCATTGGCCAAAACTCATCACTTAAAGCGGTGAATTTTACTTTATATCAGTAGCTTCGGGGTGGGTTTGGTCTTTTGGAAGGGTTGGTGAGGGTCGCCTGTTTCCCCGTTTTCGAGGATGCTGAACACGATGGCGGTGTTGAAGATTACTTCCGACCCTCACCAACCCTTCCAAAAGACCAAACCCACCCCGAAGCCGCTGATATAAAGTAAACCCAGTGAAGGGTTGGTGAGGTTTGGAAGTAATCTTCAACACCACCATCGTGTTCAGCATCCTCGAAAACGGGGAAACAGGCGTTTTGCCGCTGTTAAAGAAAAAAACATCCCTGTCGGGGGTGAGTTTTGGCCGGTGGAAGAGTTGGTGAGGGTCGAAAGTAATCTTCAACACCACCAACGTGCTCAGCATCCTCGAAAACGGGGGGAAAGACGTTTTTTACAGTGAAATGATAGTCTGCCCGTTTAACCACATTAGGGGGTAGTTTTTGGCAGTTTTAGGGGTTCGGCTGGCGAAAAGAGAAATTCTGATACCGCTATCGTGTTCAGTATCCTTAAAAAAGAAGGGGGATCGATCCGGGTAAATTTTGGTCCATTTACATAGATCGGGAGCAGGGCACGCATTGACCGACCGTTGTAAAGTGACGTCACAGAAGCCGATGACTCCGCGTCGTCGCACACCTAGCTAAAAAATTAAATATCTCGGAAACTATCGGACGCATCAAAAAAAATTTTTACGGTATTTTTGTATTTTTAATAGAGTCTATTGTAGGGTAAAAATCAAAAGTTGGTGATATTCTTCAGAGTTCGCATCCACTAGAAAAATGTCTAGGACCGGCACTGAAAATATGTTGCATTATCCAAAATTATTCTGCCTTTTCCATATTCTCTGATGAATATCCTCAAACATTTGATTATTGTTAATGCATTTGTTTTCTTACATGCAAATAATTTAGTAAATTTCGTATAAACATCCACAAGTATTAAAATGTGTCTATTATTTTGATGACTTGGCACTTAATTGCTTACAAAATCCATTGCAATGGTTTCCAAAATAGGTTTTGCAAGAATTACATTATGAAAATTGATGTAAGTCCCTGATTATCTGTTTCTATTATAAATTTGTTTCCCAATAAATAAAATTATAATTTATTTATGCAATATATTATGCTGGCTAGTTCAAGTTCACTAACACTATAATTTCTTTCGTTTTTTTTTTAGTTATTCTTGAAACAAAACTTAAATTGCAAATCTTAAATTGGACGCATCAGTTCTAAGTGTGAATGGTATTTCATAATTTGGATGAAATATTTTAACTTTATCACAAAAATTCTTTTTTATGTCCACAAATGCCTTTTCTCTCTCTGGCCATTTCCATCGTACATCCTTTCTTAATAATTCTACTAGAGGTAGGTATTTCTTTTTTACTTAAATTAGGTGTCAGTCTTTTAAAATAATTAAGAGTTCCTAGAAATCCTCTTAACGTTTTTAAATTTACTGGTCTCTTATACTCTTGAATTAACTTCACTCTTTCTGGATCCATCTCAATTCCTGTCTCATTTATTAAATATCCTAAATAAATTATTTGTTTCTTATAAAATTGACACTTTTGTGTATTTATTTTTAGTCCTGCTTCATCTAGAGCTTTCAAAGTCATTTTTACATGTCTTATATGTTCTTGTATATTTTTTGAATACAAAACTATCATATTTATTTAAAATTTGATGTAATGTGTAAGGCTTTTTCTTGCCACTAAGAAAAATATTGCCTTACAAGATGACGCTTTAGTACGGAGATTGCTCGAGCGCCAGTTTTTTTATGTGGTATGCTCCACAACCCTTAGAAACGGCCTCTTAGGGGCACAGGTAACTTCAGATGGAGATACGGTATTCTGCAGGGGTCTAGTTGACTTCAGACTTAATTATTTTTACTTTATTATATACCTTTAATATCCCTGAAAAGAGGTAAGGTTGGTGAATATAAACCAGGAAATAAACGTGACACTTATATTGTTTTTAGCTACGTTACAATATAAAAATTTGTTTTATTTCAAAGCCCACCCACTTTAACCCTAAACGAAATAATAATTCTTTAAAAGAAAACGTTCGATTCGGCTCTATTAAATAACGTAATGACGGAGTGACTCAATCAGACTTTAATGAAATTTATTTAAATTTTGAAATACACCGGAAGAGTTATTAAATAAATTAAATGATTAATTTAATCCGCATGAATGTTATTAACCCCTCGTAAGTATCTGAAGTTAACCGGCAGCGTTAATTAATTTTATTAATTCCAATAATTAATCAGGAGAGTTACTTAATACTATTATTCGGGAAACTGACTGATAAACTAAATAATCCTAATTAACCGGAAGTGTTAATTAATACTATTAAATTATTTAATTTAATTCGGGTGAGTTAGTTAGCTTTCTTGTTTTACTAAAATAAACAGGGTAATATCAGATCGCGGGGATGGGGAGCTGATATTGGACAACGGCAATGCCGAAGCAATCAACAAGGCCAAGATCAGTCCCAAGATGACGGATTTCACGGACCTAAGCTTCCAGAAGCTGATATTGGACAACGGCAATGCCGAAGCAACCAACAAGGCCAAGATCAGTCCGGAAGCTGCAAACGCTAAAACAACCCGCTCGGAACTCAGGTAGATTTCGGACAACGGCAATGCCTAAGCAACCAACAAGGCCAAGATCTAATCCCAGAATTCCGAGTAACGCGTCGACCTATACTTGCAATTGGGGAGATATTGGACAACGGCAATGCCTAAGCAACCAACAAGGCCAAGATCTGATCCCAAAAGCGGCGCAAACTAATAAACGGTGCCCTAACTTCGCAATCGGGGAGATATTGGACAACGGCAATGCCTAAGCAACCAACAAGGCCAAGATCTGATCCCGAAAGCGGCGCAAACTAATAAACGGTGCCCTAACTTTGCAATTGGGGAGATATTGGACAACGGCAATGCCTAAGCAACCAAGAAGGCCAAGATCTGATCCCAAAAGCGGCGCAAACTAATAAACGGTGCCCTAAGTGGTTAGTATTATAATAAGGATTTAATTGCGGACGTGAAAAAAAAATAAAAGCTAAATTGAGATTTAATCAAAAGCAAACTAACTCAAGAAAACCATAAATGAATGAAATACTTTCGGTTAATTTTTCGGAAAAGATTATTAACAAAATTATAAATTAAATCGTAAGTAAAATTCTAAACTGAGAACTTAAATAACTCTCCTAAAATTCGGCCACGAAAAGAAATACAAATTAAATGAATCCCGTTTAATTAATTTTTCGGAAAAACAAATTAATAAAATAAAACTAAATCGGAATAAAAATTCTAAATGGTTTCCCAAAATTCGGACACGAAAAGAATCAAAATTAAATGAATCGCGTTCAATTAATTTTCGGAAAAACAAATTAATAAAATAAAACTAAAATCGGAATAAAAATTCTAAATGGTTTCCCCAAAATTCGGACACGAAAAGAATCAAAATTAAATGAATCGCGTTGAATTAATTTTTCGGAAAAACAAATTAATACAATAAAACTAAAATCGGAATGAAAATTCTAAATAACTCTTCTAAAATAAAACGATAACGAATCTCCGAAATTGAATAGACTGTTCTCGAATTCCTAATTGATAAACCGGATCAAAAAAATATTAGAAAAACCAAACGTAAATAAATAGTTCGCTTCGCTGTCTTAAAACGTTACCAAAATTAAACGCGTTTTCAAAACAAAATACGACGATTCTAATATCACGTCAAATACGGCTATAATTAAATAGGAAAACTACGGAAAATTACGGAAAATTATTGTACCTCAGCTTTTATTAAAATTTGGAAATAAAAGGCGATTCTACTTTTACCCGACTGTTAATTTCGGAAGTTAATTAATTAATCAAAACGGCTAGTTATCGTTCGACTGGAAATTTCGGATTTTTGTCAGTGAATGAATCCCTTCCAAAGCGACTTAATTTACGGCGCGCGCAATACTATCTTCGAACGGCGTTTAGCCCGTAAAAGATTCAACAATATGTATAGGGTGAGCCAAATAAAAATCGAACGTTTTATTTAATTTTAAATAAATTTTCATTTAATCCCGAAATTATTCAAATTATTTAGTTTGTGAAAAATAACTTCATTACAAATGCTTAGTGCTTTAACTAATGCACAACACGCAGATTGTAACCCAAATGGCACTACTGAATATCCGTCTACAGAAAAACTTGTATAATCTCTACAATCTTTATGTAGAGGTATTAACCAAAAACTGTGTTTTAAGTCTATTTTTGTAAAAACTAACATTTGTTATTCTTCCTATAATTGATTCTACTGTCATTGGAGCTTCATATTGAGGTATCGTATATTTATTAATAACTCTTGCATCTAAACAAATTCGTAATTCACCATTTTTTTTAACAATCACAATAGGATTAATAAATCGAGAATTACTTAATTCGATAATGCCATTTTTTAATAATTTATCTAATTCTAATTGAACTTCATTTTTATATCGATAGGGAACTGGATACGTTTTAACTCGAAAATTTTCTATATTTTTAACTTCTATTTTATGTGTGTAATACTTTGCCACTCTTGTCTCTACAGAAAATAAATTTTTGAATTTACCCAGTAACTTCATAATATCAATTTTATATTTTTCTTCACAATCTATTTTCATAATCATTTCTTCTTCATCCATTCCATTTTAGTAATCATTATTTATTTCTGCTTTACCAATTTCTTTACACATGTTTTCTTTCTTTTGTATCCATTTCTTCTTTTTCTTCAAAGTTTATCCAATTTTCTTTGATTTTTAACTTTTTGAAATTTTAGGTATTTTAATTATATTCTGATCAATACCCTTTAATTCTGTTAGTAAATTTTGATTTATTAATGAAGCTTCTGATCCTGTATCAATTAATATGTTTATATTATTTTGTTTTAATTATTATTAGACTTAAATTGTTTTCAATTTTATCATTATTTATATCAATGAATTCCCGAGGGTGTTCATATCCACAAATATACAGATTTTTAATAAATGGGTTCTGCGATTTTAAAAATTTAAACTGGTAGAAGGTTCTATATCTACCGATCTACTTCTTTCTCTTTCTATTATTCTTTCTTGATCTTGTCTTTCTTCTCTTTCGCTATCTTCATTTTCTGTTCGATTTATTCTTCAAAAATTTACTTGTCTTCTATTTTCAAAATTATTTCTTCTTCCCATGTCCCCTTCAGAATTTCTTCTTTCATTTCCTCTGTATGGTGTATTGCCCTTTTCCATGTAATTTATATTATTATTGTTATAATGATAATAACCATTATTATTATTATTGTTACTTGGATTATTAATATTTCTATAATTTCTATGATAATTGTAATAATTTCTTCTATAATTATCATTATTATTGTTTGACCAATTGTTTTTATTGTTATTAATTTTCTAATCATTTATATCTCTATTTACATTTTCTTTACTTAAACTTCTTTCAACTCGAATCAGGAAATTAGATAGTTGATCTAAGCTTTTTAGGTTTTGGATCGCTATTATTTCTGCGATTTCTGGTTTATAATGACGTCCTATAAACATTATAATTTCTTCTTCTGGAATAGGAGGTTCCAAATATTGTGTCAATGCATGAATCTGTATCACATAATTATTAAGTTTTAAACTTCTATTTTCCAAAGAACTTCCCAAAATAAAGATTTTCTCTGATAGAGGCTTGGATATTTTTTCCCCAAAAATACTGTAAAAATAATCTTTCAAAATTCTCAAAACGGTTTACTTCATTCGCTCTTCCTGCAAACCATATCAGCGGTTGATTCTCCAAATGATCTCTAATCATATCTTTGATGTCCTCTATCTCTTGCATTCCTCTTATTTTATTTTTTAAAATTTTCACAAATATTTTTGGATGCAAATTTTTAATATTTCCATCAAATTTGTTGGATTTGTCCACTCTGACATGCCATAATTATTCTGGTCTCTTTATTTTTATTTTTTTCTATTTCTTTCAAAATTTCGTTTAACCTTTTAACACTTTCCTTATTCTTCACTCCATCCTCTTTTATTTGACATATTTCTTCAAAACATTCCGTTTCTATTACTTTCTTAATTTTCTGTTCCTGTAACTCTTCTACCTCTGTTATTCTTTCAATCATTTCTCTTCTCATATTTTTCCTTTGTTTCTTCTATTTTTTTATCTGTATACATTTTTAAGTTTTGTGTTATTTCTTCTATTCTATTTTCTATACCTTTCATTTCTTCTTTCATCATATTTCCCAATTTTTCCTCCATCCTTCCCATTTTGTCTTCAATCTTTCCCATTTTGTCTTCCATTTCTCATATTTCTTCCCATATCTTCTGAATTTTTAATTATTTGCTTTTCCATGTTTGTAATCATCGATATTAAGTAATTTAATTTTTCCTGTTCTTTTTCAGGTTGTTCTTCAATATCTTGTTCTTCTTGTTCTCCTTATCCTATTTCTACTTCTTGCTGTCTTGTTAATCCAATTCTTCTACCATCTCTCAAATAAATTTTTTTATAAAAAAAAAACCAATTTTAACTTTATAAATCCTCCTTACTTCTTATTCTAGAGGAGCCCCACGTTGCTGCGCCAAATTTGTAATGATTTAATGAAATTATAGTTTTACTTTTTAATGTTTTATTTTACAACTTCAAAACTTTTGACAATTCTCCATTAATTTTTTACTAACTATCATCAACAAAACAAACATAAACAAACTTCCCATAACAACCTTGTTAAATTTTAAATACCCCTACTCATAATTTTTTTTATTAACCAATCAAAAAACCCAACTAATAAATGTTGATTATGTACCAAAAACCATTACAATACATATCCAAAAACGTTAAAGTTATTGCAAAAAATAAATCTTAAAATTGAACCTTTATCACCCTGTATATTCCTTATTTGCAACATTTTCTTAGAGCAAGTTGGTTCAAATCGTAATATTTTAAAGTGAGGAATCTACCATACTTCTATGTATAATTACGTAAGGACCACCCTGTATAAATACTTTATTAGAAGTAAAAAAATGTGGTGTTTTATACTTTTTTTGGCTTTGGCGAATAGCAATTTTTTGTAGAAATATTAAAACTCAATACTAACTAATTTTTAATATTTTTTCAGGTGAAACAACAAAAATGAACATGTTCCAATCGATAAACAACGCACTCGACATAGCACTAAAGACTGACGAGACAGCTTTAGTATTTGGAGAAGATATAGGTTTTGGAGGTGTTTTTAGATGTACCATAGGCCTTAGGGAGAAATACGGCAAAGATAGAGTATTCAATACCCCCTTGTGCGAGCAAGGGATAGCTGGTTTTGCGATAGGAGCTGCTGTCATGGGGTCTACTGCTATTGCTGAAATGCAATTTGCTGATTATATTTTTCCTGCATTTGATCAGGTACTAAACTATTTTGGATACCTTTTTTTTCGTATTATATTGTATATTATCTATAGCAGTTCCCAAAGTGCGGGTCGCGACCCCCTGGGGGTCGCAATGAGGTACTAGGGGGTCGCCGGAAATTTTAATAACATAGTAAATAAAAATTAACAATTAATTATCACACGAAACATAAAACTAAGTATTAATAACGTAAATGTACCAGTACCTAACACCTTAAGAGTCAGATAAATTTGGTTTGTCCTGTATAAAAATGAAATATAGAACAGTCAGGTAGGTAACTCGGGTCAGAAATGACTAGTAAATATAGTAAATTTATTTTATAGTGAACGGAATGACCTAAAATTGAAGAAATTTTGATTTTCAGTTGTTTTTTAATCTTGTCTTATTTCCAGTAGCTGACACACTAGTTTTATGCTTAGCCCTAAGTCTGACTTTATGAGCACCAGTGCCTGATTTTGTTTTTAATTTGAAAGAATACAAAAAATATATTAAAATTATTTGAGACAAATAACTGACAATTCATGGCCATTTCACGAACAAAAAAACTTCCTCTTGTACTAATCAATTTCGGAATCCCAATTTTGCATACCACTTTATCCACTGCATACCATAAAATATCCTCTTTTTCTGGTCACTTGTAATTTAAACCACTCTTTTCCATAGCTTTTACCAAGTATGTATTTTCAAGATTATTAATTTGTTTTAGCTGTCCTTCTTCTTTCAAGTTGACTTCACTATCTAAAGACTGTTCATCCCAGTTTTCACTTTCTCCTTCTGATTCAAGAGATAATTCAACCGATGAATCGGACTAATCATCTGTGATATTTTTCATCGAATTTGCTTTCACTTTTTTTGAGTTTTCTTTTTCTCTATTGTCAGCACTTTTAGGTTTCTTATTTTCTTTTTCTCGTTCTCTGTTCAATTTATTTGCCTCTCTCTTTCGTTCTTTCATCTTTCTCTAGCTCTAGTCTTGTAAGTACGTCTTCTTTCTTTTTAAAATATTGTTTTTCCTTCTCACCAGAAATTACAGATGGCAAATGTTCTTTTACTAAACGCTTCTCAGTTTAGTTTGGGGCAAAATGTGTGTATATGTTTATTTGGCACTGGCAACTAGGGGCAAAATAAATGAGCCCTTGAAACGACTTGGCATATCATCTGCAATTATGTGACATTGTGACCAGGACTTTCTATAATCTCTTGGTTCAAATTTCCTTCAGGAACACGCTATACTTTTTATTCTGTTCTCTACATGTTGGGTTTCTATAGGATTTGTTTCTTGAGCTGCTCACTGTAAAATGTTCAGTAGCTGAACCATGGGTCAGGTATTGGAAGCATTACATATCTATTAGTGTTAATTTTAATGGATAATGCTCTTTAGTATACTATTGAATAGAGCATAATTTTGAACGATTTCATGAAAACCCTATAGCTGACACAGGTGTCAGGCATTGGCTTAACCAATTTTGTTTACTAGCCAGTACCTGACACCCCATTCTAACAATACAAAATACATTTAAATTAAAAATTCGCCACTAAAACAACATTTATACTTAACATCATGGTGATTAGTACAATTGAATTGCAAAAAATAAGACACTTACTTTTTTTATCCTCTATATTTATTCACATAACCTTCTGGTGAAAATATTCTATCAAAAATGTTAGTTTGGTGTAATAGTGTAATAAAATATTACATAGCTACCAATCTGGATTTCATAATTCGCATTCTTGTGAGACAGCACTCCAGTTAGTTATATCTGACATGAAAAATATTCTAGATAGACCGAGAGTTGGTATTTCCTCAGTTTTCATTGATCTCAGAAGAGCCTTCGGAACTATAGACCGTGATTTATTACTGCTAAAATAGGTTTCAGGTAACAAAAGTTAACAATTCAACGTCAGATCCGGAATTGAATAGTATTGGTGTACCTCAAGGTAGTGTACTTGGGCCCCTACTTTTTATAATATATATCAACGATTTGGGCAATGTTTTACAAAAATGTAAAATTCATCTGTTTGCTGATGATACCCTCATCTACCACTATCTGAAGTGGTGCAAACAATCAACTATGAAATGGGAAAGTTTTCGGAAATGCTCAAAATTAACAAATTGAGAGTGAACGTAAATAAATCTAAATTTATGTTTATTGGTAGCCCTGTTTTACGTTCACACTTTTTAAGCCTAAATTTAAGTATAAAGATTAATGACCAGTGTCTAGAAAGTGTAAACGAAATTAAATATTTAGGATTTATAATGGACCATGAATTAAAATTCAACAGTCACATAGATTATACAGGGTGTTTCATAGTTAAACTGACATAGGTTAACTGCAAATAGAGGGTACTTAGGTGATTCCAAATAATCTTGGTTAATGGGTCTAACGCCTTTAATAACCGAGATACGGGGTGTTTCATCCATTTCGGCCAACATTTTAATAAGTCGTAACTTTAGAACCACCCTGTAGATTTCTCTCATACTTGGTGCAGGTATAGTGTGTTAATAGCCCAATCCTATAGTGTAAGAACTACCATTAAAATCCAGATCCGGATTAAGAAGAATTTGCAAAATTTGAAAATTCCCAAAACAACACCCTGTATATAAAATTTTTTAAAATTGGGATGGATATTTGAAAAGAACGGAAAAAAATGAGTTAAAGTGAAATTTTTTTTTTAAGTGCACATTCTACTACTGGAGTTTTAACGTCAAATTACATCAAATGCATTTTTTTCATTTTCACAAGCAGTGACTTTCGAAATACCTGGTAGATTTCTTTCATATTTGGTACAGGTATCATTTTTTAGTAGCCCAATCGTTTAATTTAAGGATTATACTACTGTTAAAATCCAGATACGGATTAAGAAAAATTTGTAAAATTTGAAAATCCACAACGCAACACGCTGTACATAAGATATTTTTTAAATTGGATCAGATATTCGAAACGAATAGAAAAACTGAGATATTCTGACATATTTTTATAAATGCACATCTCGTTATACATATCACTAAACTTTTAGAGTAAATTCAATTAATGCAATACATATTGTCATTTTCATAAGCCATAACTTTGGAAACACCCTGTAGATTTCTTTCATATTTGGTACTGGTGGATTGTTTAAATAGCCCAAATTTGTAAAAGTTGGTAATCTCTAAAATCTTTTTTTTCTTTTTTTTCAAATAGATATCCGATTACATTTTAAAGAATCTGATATACAGGGTGCTATTTTAGAGATTATCAACTTTGACAAATTTTTCTTAATCCGGATCTGAATTTTAACTTTAGTTCTTGTATTATACGATTGGGCTATTTAAACTATCTACCTGTACCAAATATGAAAGAAATCTACAGGGTGTTTCCAAAGTTATGGCTTATGAAAATGACAATATGTATTGCATTAATTGAATTTACTTTAAAACTTTAGTAATATGTAGAACGAGATGTGCATTTATAAAAATATGTCAGAATATATCAGTTTTTTCCATTTGTTTCGAATATCTGATCCAATTTAAAAAATATCTGATGTACAGCGTGTTGCGTTGGGGATTTTCAAATTTTATAAATTTTTCTTAATCCGTATCTGGATTTTAACTGTTAGTATATTCCTTACATTATACTATTGGGCTACTAAAAAATGATACCTGTACCAAATATGAAAGAAATCTACCAGGTATTTCGAAAGTTATTGCTTGTGAAAATGAAAAAAATGCATTGGATGTAATTTGACGTTAAAACTCCAGTAGTAGAATGGGATGTGCACTTAAAGAAAATTTTCACTTTAACTCATTTTTTTCCGTTCTTTTCAAATATCCATCCCAACTTTAAAAAATTTGATATACAGGGTGTTGTTTTGGGAATTTTCAAATTTTGCAAATTCTTCTTAGTCCGGATCTGGATTTTAAATGTAGTTATAATACTATAGTATTGGGCTATTAACACACTATACCTGTACCAAGTATGAGAGAAATCTACAGGGTGGTTCTAAAGTTACGACTTATCAAAATATTGGCCGAAATGGTTATTAAAGGCGTTAGACCCATTAACCAAGGCTATTTGGAATCACCTAAGTACCCTCTATTTACAGTTAACGTATGTCGGTTTAACTGTGAAACACCCTGTATATGTAAAAATATAGGGAAAAAAATCGGTTTTTTGAGAAGGATTTCTCGATTTCTATCAATGTATACTAAGCTTACAGTTTACAATACACTGATTCTGCCACATTTTTATTACTGTTGTTCATTAATTTATACAGGTGGCTCGAAAACTAGTTTTGAACGATTGCAAATTATTCAGAACAAGGCTATGAGAATAATTCTAGGTTGCAATAGGTATACTAGTGTGGATTTGATGATCAACTGTTTAAATTGGTTACATATTGATAAGTTCCTTTATGTACAAACTATGATCTTTATCTTTAAAATCATGAATAATCTCTTGCCACAATATTTGAATTGTCAATTAATTCCCATCTCATAAATCCATGATAGGCATACAAGAGCAGCGAGTTCCATTAATTTTTATGTCAAAACAACTAATAAAACAGGTTCAATGAAAAACTTATTTCACAAAGGAGTTGTTCAATTTAATCGTTTGCCGCAGTATATAAAAGCTAGTAAAAATGTAAACATTTTTAAAAAATCATTGACTCTATATTTAAAAAATAACTCGGTAGAAATCTAGTGGTTCATATATATTTATTTATTAATTTAATTTATAGTTGTTCAATTACGTTATTTGCTGTATTCCTTGTACATAGACAATCTCTTTTTGCAGTCGTAGTAGTATATATACATATTACAGAAAAAATATGACAAAATGTATGTAATGATTATCTTTCTGATAAATAAACGTTATTATTATTATTATTACTAATCTGAGAGTATAGAAACTCGATAGATAACATTCATACCAACCAATATAATAATATAATAATAATAAATTGCCTTTATTTGCCTGTAAAATTACAAACAATGAGTAGGTACAAGATGCGAAGTCTAGCTAACCTCAAGTTTACACAGATGGTAATAAAATACAAAATTAGTAAAACTCAGACATTACACATTTAAAATATTCACTAAAATTTTACATCACAAATATAAAAAAATGATCAAAATTACTTCACAAATATCATAAAATGAACAAAATTACTGACGCTGTAGTAGAATTTGTTTATAATTTTGTTTTAAAAAACTCTTAGACTATGTGAAATACTGTTAAAAACTAAAACTGAATTATAAGTAAATGACCTT
Organism: Crepidodera aurea; assembly: GCA_949320105.2. Lineage (NCBI taxonomy): Eukaryota > Metazoa > Arthropoda > Insecta > Coleoptera > Chrysomelidae > Crepidodera > Crepidodera aurea. Next base: position 71,392,839 of record OX439475.1, on the reverse strand, counting down.
TTAACAATTGACAACCTATATCGTGGTAACATGAGACTGTGCGGATATCTCAGAGACAGACTATGAGCTTCTCCACGAAAAACTAATTTGTTCCTCAAATAAATGGGATTTGATGGCAAAATAATTCGGTATATCAAAGAGGCAATGTGGTAGTTATACAAGTTGCTTATGTTCAACCATTCGAGTTGTTTTAGCTTAGTTGATACATGGTCATATTTTCTTATGCCAAAGACAAAACGGCAACAATTATTTTGAATTTTTTGTAATCGGAATTTAGTAGCCTGATCTAAGCAAGGATAAAAAACCAAAAGCCCATAATTAAGAATTGACATCACCATAGTTTCACAAAGTAATTTTCGTAACGTAAAGTTTAAAATACCCCGACCTCTATACAATTGACGTAGAACTAGATACGATTTTTTTACTAAAAGTGTGACATGCTCTTGAAATCGAAGGCTACAGTCATAAATTATTCCTAAATTTCTACAACTATTAACAATTTTTAATGGTTCATTTTTAATAAATAGTTTTAAGTTTTGTTCAACACTGGCTTTGGAGGTATGAGGACAATATAGCAGAGAATTACATTTTTTAGCATTTAGTTTAAGGTTATGATTACTTGAGTAGGTACAAATAGCTTCTAAATCCCGATTTATTATTTGAGATGCTAAATTTACAGTTTCAGGTACAAATGAAAAATACAGTTTTGTATCATCTGCAAATGAGTGCAATTTTAAACTATCCAAAGATTTATAAAGGTCAGAGATATATATTGAGAAAAGAAGGGGTCCAAGGACCGAACCTTGAGGTACCCCTGAAATAACTGGTGTAAAATCGGATGAGTTGTTGTCGATAATTACTTTTTGATAACGGTTTGATAAATAAAATTTGAAAAATCGTAGGGAAATTTCGTCAAATCCAAAATGTTTAAGTTTAGCACACATAAGAGCATGATCGATAGTGTCAAAAGCTTTAGAAAAATCTAGCAGAATGACTGATGTAGCTTTTCCCTCATCTAATGACCGAAGTATAATAATAATAATAATAATAATAATATTTATTGATCCTTGAAGACATTATACAAATGTATAGGACAGGTCATTACAGCAACAATATAAATATATACATATATATACGAATAGATAAAAGTACAAAACTATAGATAAAAATATAAAAAATAAGAAAAACAAATAAAATACATTTAAAATTATTCATCAGAATAATTAAAATTATTGTCATGAAGGTATTCATCAACACTATAGTACACCTTGCCAAGTAATATGTTTTATATCGCTTTTTTAAAGTGGAATTTACTCAGACATTTGAATTGGTCTGGTAGAATATTATAAAATTTAATACCTTGATATGTTGGCGACTGTTCATACTTGGAAGTTCTATGCATAGGAAGACTGAGTGTGTCTGCATGTCTGGTCGAGTAGTTGTGATGACTTGAAAGTTTGGTCATATTGTTCAAGTTATCATAGATAAGTAACAAGCATCTGTAGATGTAAATACTTGGAACTGTCATTATCCGATTTTCCTGGAATACGGGTTTACATGAATCTCTATGTTTTATATTAAAAATCATTCGAATAATTCTTTTCTGAGAAATAAATATTCTTGAGCTGTCAATTGCATTACCCCAGAGTATAACATTGTAAGTTAAATGGCTGTAAACAAGACTATAGTATATGGTTCAGCCTCATTTGACTTTTTTATTTTTTTTAATTATAATATCGTATTTTTATATAATTTGGCAACCTCGCATATAAAATATTATCGGTAGCAGGGGATGTCAAGCAGTTTTTTGTTTTTTAATCATTGTTAACTGATTTGTCATATTGTCAAGATGTTTAATAAAGTTATTAGTAAGTGTTAGAAAATGTTTTAATCATCAAAAAATATATAATACAAAGAAAGTACAGTCCACATTAATCCCGAAAGGGACACGAAAGTTAAAACAATACAGTATACATTCATAATCGCATGTAATGGTAAAGAATTTTTTATTTTATTAATAGCATAGTACGAGGTATTTAATTTTTTACTTAAATTGTTAATATGATGGTCCCATTTTAAATTGTTATCTATATATAGACCTAAAAATTTTACGGTGTTGGTTGATTTTAAAACCATGCCATTATAGGATAAATTTAAGGGGTAATTACTTGGATGGTTACTAAAATAAATACATTCAGTTTTATTAACATTAACCATCAGACCATTAATGTGACACCAATCAATAAATTGTAGGATTAAAGAATCGCATAATTCGATCAACTCATCAATCGATTTAGCTGAGACACCTATAGATGTGTCATCAGCAAACAAGGTCAACATAGTAGTATCAATATGCTGAGGCAAATCGTTAATAAAAAGTAAAAACAAAAGAGGTCCTAAAACCGAACCCTGAGGTACACCTAGATCTATCGGATAACTGTCAGATCTACAATTCTTGACCCTAACCATCATAGATCGATCCGAGATGAAACTACGAAGCCAATCTAAAAAGATGCCTCTAAAACCGACGTTATATAATTTATTTTCAATGAACTTAAAATTAAGACAATCGAATGCCCGTGAGAGATCAAAACATAATCCAGCAACATGCCGCCTCTCGTCCAAAGATTTGTAGATGAATTCAGTAAACTTATAGGCAGCTGTTTGGGTTGATCTGCCATTTCTGAAGCCATGCTGGCTCTCAGTAATTATGTTAAATTTGGCTAGATAGTTTAACATCCTACTTGATACTAATTTTTCAAAAACTTTAGAGAAAACACTCAATATTGAAATTGGCCTATAATTTGCAATGTTATCAGCGGCATTTTTTTTATAGATCGGAATGACAGTAGCCATTTTAAGTATCGAAGGAAACATGCCAGTAGTGATAGACATATTAATAAGGAAAGCAAAATGTTCACTAACAGGATGCGCAATAGCCTTTAAGATTTTTGCGGAAATGTAGTCTGTACCAGTACTATTTTTATTTTTTAGACTTCTTATATAATCGACAACTTCATTAGGAGTTACAGGTTCGAAAAAGAAGGTAGTATTTAAAATGCTTGAAACGCTGCACGACTGTGACATAATATTACCATAATAATTACTTAAACTCTCAACATTGATAGTGGAAAAGTAATCCCCAAAAGCAATGGCTAGTTCCTTAGGGTTAGAAATGGAGTTCCTCCTATGTTTAAAATAATACTTTTTTCTGGTTCTTTTCCTGGAAGTCTCATGGTTAACAAGATTCCACACAGTTTTATTTTTATTATTAGATTTAAGGATAATGTTTTCATTATAATCAAATTTGGTTTTTTTAAGTAAGCAGTTATAGCTTTTTTTAGCTTGTTTATAAATGGTATCAAATTGTTCCGATTTTAGATTTTGTTTTAGCCAGTGTAAATTTTTTAAATCATGGCTAGCTTGCCTTATTTCAGAAGTAATCCATTCAGATTTAATACATCTTGTGTTATCATAGCGTCTCAGCGGGCAACATTTATCAACTAGATACTTTACTATATTAATAAATATTTCAAAACTAATATCTACCTCAGAATGTTTATATATTTCATTAAAGTCAGTGTCGCTACAAGCGGTTGAGAGGTTACTTAAGCTTGAATCTGAAAAATTTCTAAATGTCCTAGAAGGTGTATCCTTTACAATTGGATTTAGGTCAGAATTAATACTATAGTCTAATTTAACAACCTTATGGTCACTTATATTGGCTTCGAATACCGTTGCTGAGTAATTGATTGCCTTTTTATCTGTTATAATATAATCTAATTTGGAAGATGATGTATGATAATTTTTATTTACAAAAACCCTGGTCGGGTATAGGGAAGTTACTTTTAAATCAAAACTAATTAAAAGATCATCAAATAACTGCTTGTAGGAGCTAGATTCATCCAAATAGTTAACATTAAGATCGCCACATATGAATAATTGTTTAAATGACTTACTATAGTGTTGAAGAATATGAGATAATTTCATTAAAAATATTTCAAAATTACCACTAGGTGGTCTATAAATACTTATCACAAAAATTTTTTTATTAGCCAAATTTAACTTGACAGCACAAATTTCGAAATGCATTTCTTCCGAAAACTTCACAAAACCAAGTTCTTGGACTTCAAGACTTATTTTCACAAAGATCACAGTACCTCCATGTTCACGCACTGGTCGGCAATAATAAGAAGCCTGGTAGTACCCAGGGATAGACATCAATGAGATATTCTCCTCCCTACACCAATGTTCTGCTATGCTTACAACATGCGGGCGTTTATCATCTAGGAGAACTTCTAAGAGATTTAACTTATCAAATACTATTAAACGAGCAAGGTTTGTATGTGTGTGTGTGTGTATGTGTGTCCAGAGGATCTCGAAATCCACTCGTCAGAATTCAATGAAACTTTCAGGGTAGACTAATTCCTATCTAAATCGGCGAAAAATGTAGGTCTCATGTCTGTGAAAATTCGATCTTCCGAGATATTTACAAGAAAAGTCAAGCTTTTAGTTTTATTTCCTAGCAACGGCACATAATAATAACTTGTTTCTATAGTAATATATACTATAAAGGATAGATGAGTACAGTCAAAGTGGGGATATAACGTCACATTCCATAGGCGTACTTTGCAAAATAAGTTTCTATAATATAAATAAGGTCACAGCATATAAAATATATATACGCACTTCGTAGATTAAATTTTGAAGTTATATTATTTACAAAAAATAAAAATAAACTTTATGCATCCGACACTTTAACATTGAACGAATTAAATTTAACCAATAAATAACAAGGAGGATTATATGTTGGGATTAAACTTTTTTTAATCTCTTGGCATTAAAAGTAACGCTTCTGTACTTACCTAAACTCAAAGATTAAAAAAAAAGTTAGTTCAAGAACTATCTTTAAAAGTCACTGTCTTCACTAAAACTACTGGCATCACTATAATTGTCTTTTCTGATGTTTATTATTATCGGTTCTATTAAATTATCCATTGATATATCCACTTTCCTAAATGAATTTTCCACATTTTTAAACATGATCAATGCATTTTCCCCAATGTTCTCTATTTACATCTGAAACTGCCTTCAAAAACAAATTTCGCACATCAGGAAATTTAAATGTTTTATTGTTTTGAGAAACATAACCTTTTAATAATTGAGACCAGATCAGTTCAATGGAATTTAACTCTTCAGTGGTTCGAAGGAAATCTGAGAATTTTAATTCCATTTTCTCTGGCCATCTCATCCATAATATATTTTTTGAATTTGTTTTTATGTTGCCTTGCTATTACTAATAATTCTGCCTTCAAGGATTTAGGAGGACTGATAATATTTTTAGAATGAAGCCATTTTGAAATATATATTAATACAAAATTCTGAATCAATTAAAATACATACGATACGGCTATGAATAAATAAAGTCTGACTTATCTGTCAAAAGAACAAATTTATTACAGTAAAAACCATGGAAACAAGAATCTAGACAAAAACTATATTAGGCCGATCAGATGTATTAAAATTTAAATTTTAACTACAAATAAGCATTGAAGAATGAGGTAAAAATAAAATTTCTACCTCTTGAACCTGTACTACGTTCTGCAAATTAAATACTGCACTCCTTTCTTCTGTATAGTATAGTAGTAAAAAGGTTTGACTTTATTTAATTTCTGGCGTTTTAATCAGAAAGAATTCAATTTTAAATTTGTCGCTTTATATAAAAAAGGTTCATTTGACGGACATAAATAATTTGCTTGTCAAATGACAGCCATCTTATTAATTCAAAGTTGAAAATACAACGTTGCCAATTCAATTTCAGAAATCATGGGTTTAGGTAAATATTTATAGGAACGTTGAGTAACACTGTTAAAATGGACACCTGTCTTCCCTTCCCTGATAGTGTGAGACTACCCCTTACGGCTACTATTTTATTATGCGGACAGTTTTAATATTTAAGTTTTCATGATCAGAGAGAGAGAGAGAGAGAAAGACTTTTTGAAAAAATATGATATCAATATCTGCCACACCTCGAGAGTCTGGTCACAGGTTTTTGTGGAGGTTTTTACCCAAGTATGAATATCAGACCTATAATTTTGCTTCACTGCAGATTAAAAAATAATAAAATCAATTGAACATAGAGTTTTTCTTATATAGTGATAAATAGAGTGAGCTGAGCGATCTTCTGTTGACGGGACGTGTGCCCTACACGCTGCTGTTGCCCGTCCCGGAAACGGGGCCTGTCCACCGTGACAATTCGCGAAGATCAAGCGTCAGTAGAAGTTGCCCTAAAAGTTTGAAATCCCCAGAAACTAGGCAACTTTAATGCATTTAACTAACCTCTGTGACAAGCAGTTGATAAACGTCAACAACAGCTGCAGCCAATTGAAAATTAACACTGACAGCTTTTTTAATTTTCCCGCCTACTTTCAAGCCAATCGCCAATCAACTTTTTATTTATCTCCCTATCAGTAGTTCAAGTAGATGTCGCCCACTCCGTGATTTTCGCGAATTAATTAATAATTTGTCATGTTATAAATATACTTAAATTATATACTCATTGGGCTGCTTAAAAATGTAGATTTGAATATTAAGAGCGAAGCTCGGTGACCAGATATTTAGAGGTACATTGAGCATTTATCTGTAAAAATCTAAGGTTAAGATTCGAATCATTCTTGGGTGAAGAGATTGTCAATTGTTTAGAAGAGTATAAGATTAAGGTCTGAGAACGTGATTGGTCCTCCTGTACTGAAAAAAATACTTTACACAAGCTTTATTGGGCCAATTTTTTGCTTCTAGAGCCTTATCTTTCTCGTTACTAGAAATTGAAACTTTAAAAGACGAGTAGTCCTCAGGATGGCGTGATTTCAAAGCTTCACACTTCACAGTATTGAAGTTTTTCAATAAAAACTTCTCGAGTTCACTAATAGTATATTATCAGTTAAATCTAGAAGTAGTGTCGTTGTACTAAACTCCTTTCGAAAGCCTGACTGTATATATGTTACTATGTTGTTATTAAATACATAGTCGTATATTTGTTGATAAATAACTTTTTCTAAGATTTTAGACAGTGCTGGGAGAATGATAATTGGGCGAAGATCACTAAGGGACTCAGGTTTATTTGATTTAGGCAAAGGTTTTATTAACGCATATTTCCAAATATCTGGAAAATAACCGACCTCCAGACAGCAATTAATAATATGGGTTATAAAAGGAGCAGTAACAGGGAGAGAAAGTTGTAGCATCTTTGCAGAAATGTTGTCACTTCCAATAGCATCCGATTTCAAACCTAATACTAGTGATTTAATTTGATCAATGGTTGCAAGTTTAAAGGAGAAAGTAATGTTGTTGTTGAAAAAATTTGACTGATACCATTGAGTTGTCTCAGGACAACTATTAATAGGACTGAAAACTGATGTAAAATAATTGTTTTTGGAGATGGGATTGTTTAGCTTCTGAGGGATTTCTATGACTTTAAGTGATTTCATGGCGTTCCACAGGTCTTTTTTGTTTAGTAAATTAGATCGATAACATAAATACCCACGCTTCTCCATACGGACTGCATTCGTAACGGAGTTACGGAGATCTTTATAATGCCTATAATCCAGAACATTTTTAGATTTTTTATATTTGGCTAAAGCAGCATCTCGAGTTTTCATCATATCCCGAATAGTAGGCGTGAGCCAAGGTGCATGTGGCTTTGTAATACGTGATTCTACGTACGGAGCATGCTAATCAAACAAGGAAACTAACATATTATTAAAAACAATATGATCAAATTGCGGGACTATGTGCGAAAGAGTATTATCACAATACTCTACGAAATTATACATCGTGCAAGCGTCAGTTCTATATATACCGGGTGTATCAACGATGCGTGCGTGGAGGATAGCTGCTTCCCTTTTGAAGATAGGAAAAAATGTTTCAAATAAAAGTTGTAGATAGCAATGAAAGCTATATTCCAAAAATAACTACCAACATACAGGGTGTCCCATAAATGTGTGACTAATCAAAGTTATGTTTTTTTAAATGAAAGACCCTATATATTTTTACTCGATTGAATTCCTTCGGAAGAGTGCTTCTCAAAAATATAGGGTTGTATGGGATTATACCAGGTGGTTCTGAAGTTATGGTGACATTTAAGTCCCAAAATGGGTTCATTCAACACCAAATATCTCAAAATCAATACCTAGGAATAACAAATATTTTTCACCAAATATCCTCGAAAATGGTGTATTTTGATTTCATATTCATAAATTTACCGAATGGCACTTTTCCCATACAGGGGCAACCAAAACTCGGGATCATTTTTTTCTCAGTATTTTCAAATGGAACACCCTATATATAATGCCATACCAGAATAGTCCACACTATGAGCTTCCAGAAAATGTAGGGTTTGCCTACTTGATTTTCACCGGAAACGCATCTAATTCTTAAGGAAAGTATGAAAAATGTCATAAAAGCAATAATATTTTTTTATTCAATGATGGACAAACATGGAACAAAATAAACTAAAAAAAATGTAAAAAACCGTCATTTCACAGTAGATGTTCAAACAATCACCCGTTTTAAGCTATGCATAACCGGACACGGTGGTCTAGTTGGTAAGGCTTCTGCCGATTCAGCTTGGTCAGTGTTCGGGGAGTAGGTTCGAATCCTGCCGTATTCAAGTGTAATTAAAGTCACATAAGACTTTGGGCAAGAGCAAAATGGTATTTGTGTCATACGCAGTTTCATTCAGCCGGTAAACAGGCCGGATGAGATCGGATATCTCGTGGAACTGATAGGGGTTGGTGACACAATTACACACTTGTTAGTCGGTAGATCACCTGCATGACAAAGGCATAGTCCTGAGTTTAAGGTGATTGAGGACCGTGGTTCGGAGCCCACTATAAGCTGTAGGTCCCGTCCAGTTTAGGCCATTAGGTCAGAAAAGAGACGTTAAAATTAACAAACAAACAAACAAGCTTTGCATAAATTAAGTCTATCTACGACTTCAGTTAAAGCTGATCTTGTAGTAGAGCGAAGAAATCGTCTAATTCTATTTTTCCTTCAGCGTCGTTGGTTTGCCGCTAATTTATTTTTGTGCTCACTTCTTGTGTTTCACATTTTCTGTTTTCACAAACCTCTTCTTCGAAAACTCTCGAGTCGCATACATTCTACTGGCTAAAAGCAGTTTCTGTAACATCTATCCGGAATGTCGATCATTTTATCAATTATATCAAATCACCCTTGGAACATTTGAATGTTACAGGAACTGTCAACAAACATGACATTTTATTATCGAAGTGAATTTATAGTTTAAATCTAATATTTTCTCGTTTCGAAATGAAATTATCCACCGAAGAAATGATAAATATGATCTACATCAAATATTAGGTTTAAATTATAAATTCACTTCGATAATAAAATGTCATCTTTGTTGACAGTACCTGAAACATTCAAATGTTCCAAGGGTGATTTGATATAATTGATAAAGTGATCTACATTCCGGATAGGGTGGATCACCCAGTGAATGAACAATTAAGGACTAGTCTCACTTTGAATATCAATATTTATCTTAGGCTATAATATTATGTTATATTATATTTTTTAATGGCATTCTTACATATTTTAGATATCATTACTTACTATAAATACGTGTTTACTTGATTGTTAATATTTAATAAAAATTAACATGTCGAAATTGTCCCGATATCTAGTGAATGAACAGTAAAAGCTAGTAAATGAACAGAAGCAAACCAGTAAATGAACATTCTTTTATTTTTAATTGTAATTTATATAAAAATTTTAATGGCAATAGACATTTCTAAATTTCAATGTTATAGAAACCCCTAGATTTTATGGGTTGCGGTTCTGCAATTTTTTTCACTATTTGATTCCTTGTGTACCAGATTTGGTCGGTAACTGTTGGCCACTTCCATTTTCCATTGGAGCTTTTTTCCAAAACACTCACTTCATACTGCTCATGCTCAACTGTTTTAATTATACCTGGATAAAGATTATCATCATAATTTACAATCACGTAATCTCCTACTCCCAAACTCTGGTTTGAAGTTTCTTCTATATTCTCAGAAGTAGTTTCGTTTTTAGACTCGCTCCTAGTAATCTTTTCAAAATTTTTTTCTACTGTTGGTAGGTAATATTCAGAACTACTTGAACTATAGTTGTCTTTCTCAATCTCTATCATATTTTTGGTTGATTTCTTGAGTTTTTTTCTAGCGCTACTTCTTTGTGTCACTTTCACTTCCATCAGATCGAGTTTGGAACTGCTACAACCATTCTCTTCTTCATCTCTACCTCGTTTGGCTCTTACTCTTTTATCTTCATCTATTTTCTCTCGCTTTCTTTTAAGTGTCTTTTTCTTCTCAGCTTGAGATCTCGCTCTCTGTTCTCTTTTTTGTTTTCTGATCCTTATCGCTTCTTCCTTTTCTTTTTTCGCCTTCTCTTGCTGCTCGTAAAATTCCAATCATTTGGACGATGTAATTGCAAAGGCATTTTTGCAGCATTCTTCCGGGTAGTCTTACGGGCTTTTTCATCTTGATGTGGCCAATGTAAATGTTTTTTCCAGATTTCATTGTCGCCAGTCTTTTCTCTTAGAACAACGTTTGATAAAATTTCTATCTTCTTATCAGTCTTTTCACATTCAATTACACCCTGTGTGGTATCTTTCCTATAAATTACTAATGGGTGGGACATTTGCTTCTTTTCAGCAATCTCAAATACCCTGTCTAGAATATATTCAGTAACCTCACACATCCATATATACTCCTCGAAAGGCTGTGAATCTGCCAACTCTATGGCTTCAGGGATTTTATTTAGAGCATTGTTGGTTTCGTTGATACTATCGGCAGGATCGACCAGATCATCATTATTAATGTTCGTATCATTGTTATGAAAGACGATTTGGTTTAAATCTAGCCCATTCAACGTCTCGTAGTCATTTTTGCAATCGTCTTTATTGTCCAGTGTCGTATATATAACTCCATCGATTTCAAACGGCAACTCATTTAAGAATGATTCGGTGAGAGCATCGCAGGTAGGTACTTGCTCAACAATCGAAGTATTGTCAAAATTAGATTTCGATTCATTTTTTGTAGATACATTTTCAGTTGTATTCTTAAAATTTGTACAAAACTTCCATAAGGCATAAGTACCATCTTCACTTGTAGCTTTTTCTTCTACTGTCTCGTATTCAGTAAGTTTTGCTGAACCAAAAAAGCGATTAATTACTTTCAAGCACGATTCGTAGTCTTGAGAAGTCAAATCATTATCGACTAGTTCAGGTTTTGGAAATAATTCATTGCGTCTGGTCGATATGCATTTTGAATAATCTACTTTATTTGGATTTAATGGATAAAGACCGCAGATTTCAAAGCCTTTCATTACAGTACTCGGCTGTGATGCTTTTGCAAAAGCTTCTGCAAATAGATGGCAGAAGTTGTATCTAGTTATAGCGGCACTAGTTCTTTTTTTGTGGGCTTGGCAAGCTTTTTTCCATTCAAAAGCTTGAAGATAGTAACATCGCACGGTTGCAGAATATGCGTAGAATTAGGGTAAAGACAATATAAAATAATATTTTTGTCGATACAAAATTCATATAATTCGATGCTGTAGTGGCTCTTGTGCCCATCAATGAATAATATTACTGGAAATGTGGTTTCATTTGCGACAAGCCAATTGTAAAACACATTGGCAACATATTCAAAGAACGTTGCTCCGGTCATCCAGCCAGAGTCCGATCGTCCAGTTCCCCAACTTGCTGGAACTGACATAGCCAACTCCTTTGGTATTCTTTTGTAAGGAAAAATTACCATCGGTGGGGCTGCAATACCGGATGCGCTGTAGGTACATAAGACAGTAATGGATTCCTTTTCGTTACCAGATGAGATTTCATAAAAGTTTTTGAAATTTTTTGAGACCGGTCCTAACACCAGCCCTGATTTTACACATGTCCTCACTCCAGTTTCGTCCGCATTATAAATTCGCGAGGAATTTCCCATCATGTCCAAAAGGTCATTTTTTACCAAATACTCTTTCAAGTCATGAAACCATTCTCTAATAGCAGTTTCAGTTACAGCAGCACGCGACTTGGAAATTATTTCAGTGTTACGTTTGCCAATGTTTGGATGCCTTTGCAAAAATAATTTTAGCCATTTGTCTCCAGGCCTGTTATTGTTAAATGAATTTGGTCGACTAGTTTCCGTCAAAATCTTCTGTACAGCATCTTTAACTTCTGATGGATGCATCGGAAATCCCAATTTTGCTTTAGCCAGAATCCAGTATTCCAACCGTTGTTCTTCAAGCTCATTTAGCACTGGCTGAGGGCCCATTTTTCTAATGTTAGGTGTCTTATTGGTCAGTTTATTGTGAAGAGTTGACTTGGGAATGTCATATTTTTTTGAAGCCGAATTCAAATTTTTAGAGCCATTTTTTATGTCTTGGAGGGCTTTAACAAGTATTTCTTCTCCATCTCGAAATAGACAGTACTTTCTGAATGGTTTTTGAGTTGATTTTTTGGTAAGTTTTTGTTCACTCATCTGAAATTAAAAAAATCCAGTTAATGAACACAACCTATCCAGTGATTGAACATAATCTAAACGGTGTTCATTCACTGGACCACGTTAACTGGTGTTGAAACAGAATTCATTAAACGATGGCTCTATAAGCAGACTATCTTATGGCCGATTTTCGTTTATTTTCATACAAAGCTCAAATTCCCAGTGAATGAACACGGTGTTCATTTACTAGAAAATGTACCTTTTTCAGAGCCAGTTATGGAACATGGCGTAATATTGCAAATTTATACGAAAATTCTAACTGTTACTGCACATATCGTTTCCTTATTGAATAAACTGTTCTTTAATAAAATAAATTGTTATTATTTTATTCTAATTCAGCGTTCAAATATGATATTCAAAATGAGTGCATGCGACTTACCTTAAACAAAATGGCTTCGATCCTGCCTTCGACACGGTCACAGTACTTTTGGGAACTTTCCATAAGGTGGTGTTAAATGTTAAAATTCATCCAGTAAATGTACAAAATAATGGGCATGCGCAATTATCACCTCAATCATTCGTGCATTATTCAAACGTAACCGATTCCTTATTTCAACGGAAAAAGGTGGTTTTCGTTCATTTACTGGTCACTGTTCATTCACTGGGCGATTCACCCTAGATGTTACAGAAACTGCTTTTATTAGCCAGTAGAATGTATGCAGTTCGATATGCGAAAATAAATTAGCGGCAAACCAACGTCGCTGAAGGAAAAATAGAATTAGAGGATTTCTTCGCTCTACTACAAGATCAACTTTAACTGAAGTCGTAGATAGACTTAATTTATGCAAAGCTCAAAACGGGTGATTGTCAGAAGATCTACTGTAAAATGACAGTTTCTTACATTTTTTTGAGATTATTTTGTTCCATGTTTGTCCATCATTAAATAAAAAAATATCATTATTGCTTTTATGACATTTTTCATACTTTCCTTAAGAATTAGATGCGTTTCCGGTGAAAATCAAGTAGGCAAACCCTACATTTTCTGGAAGCTCATAGTGTTGACTATTCTGGTATGGCACTATATACAGGGTGTTCCATTTGAAAAAACTGAGAAAAAAATGATCCCGAGTTTTGGTTGCCCCTATATGGGAAAAGTGCCATTCGGTAAAATTATGAATATGAAATCAAAATACACCATTTTCGAGGATATTTGGTGAAAAATTTTTGTTATTCCTAGTTATTGATTTTGAGATATTTGGTGTTGAATGAACCCATTTTGGGACATAAATGTCACCATAACTTCAGAACCACCTGGTATAAACCCATACAATCCTATATTTTTGAGAAGCACTCTAAGGAATTCAATCGAGTAAAAATATATAGGGTATTTCATTTAAAAAAACATAACTTTGATTAGTCACACATTTATGGGACACCCTGTATGTTGGTAGTTATTTTTGGAACATAGCTTTCATTGCTATCTACAACTTTTATTTGAAACATTTTTTCCTATCTTCAAAAGGGAAGCAGCTATCCTCCACGCACGCATCGTTGATACACCCGGTATTACACCGACTAATAGCGTTGTTTTGTGAATTTTCATAGAAATCCATATTTGCTCGATCCCTAATGGAGAATTAAGGTCAGCAAATTCCACCAAATATAATTGAAGATATTCAGAACACAGGCAGTATATGTATGGCGATCTCTTAATTTTAATTTTTACACTAAAATTTTTTTTCGCTAATTAATTAATGCAAATTGATTTTTTTATGCAAAATTAGTCTTTTATGTAGATTTTGTTTTGAGATTTTTATTTTCCTTTATTTTGCAAATTCACAATTTTCCACACATTTTCATCCGAAAGAAGGACTTTAGTGGAATTTTAGGATTACATAGTTTTAAACACTCCTTCAATATTGTCCCTAATTTTTTCCACACTCTTCACCTTTTATTTTCTCTCAATTTTTTTGACTGTATAAATTTCGAAAGAAAATCAGTTATTTTCAGTTAAAAAAATGTCGACACAAGTGACTCTAAAAACGAAATAGTTGTTAAATAACTATTCCAGATTTTCTGTTTAATTATTGTTATAGAGCTAATTGTCTCAACAAGTTTATCCTTGTAATCCTGCGTTCATAAATTAAGTTTTAAACTAACATATTCATCAGTTATACGATACACTATACATTAAGGTGTAATATTAGTTGCCAACATACACTATTAATTCTTAGCTACACGTTTACATCACGAAAATTAAGATCCATTCCACTACATATGTCAGCGAGAAGCAAATAATTAGTACAAATCGTAACTTATTATATTTTTTATCTCAAAATCCTCAATTTTCTAGATATTTTCTTAATATTGTTTATCAAGAGTTAATGGGTTATACCACAGATCCTCGATTTTTAAGCATAAGAAAAAAAATCGAAATGAGTATTTTATTTTTAAGTTCTAAAATTATGTTATTAAGGGCCAGTCTTTTCACCTTCGGTTAAAGTAGTTTATCCTAAGGATAAATTTTAACTGAGGGATAACAGAAAATACCGTCTTTTCACCTTCAGATAGCGCTATCTACCGGTTAAAGTGCCCTTATCCCCAGGATAAGCTATCTGGTGGTTTATGTGGCGGATAGTGAATTTATCTACCAGTTAAAACCCAAGAGCATGCGCACTGAATGAAATTGAGGGGCGAATTGTCAACATAACATAACCTAACAGAAACTTCATTATTATTCTTATTTGAGATAAGTAATTAAATAGTGATTATTAAAGACTAAAATATTGCTTTTAAGTTCGGAATTAAAGACATAAGTGGTGTTTTACAAACTAAAGTGAAAACTGTTGTCATTCTACAACAAAATTATTTAAACAAAATGGATTTATTATAAGATTTTGAGATGTTTGTTGATGTTGGACTAATTGACGACACAGAAGCATTAAATCGTGAACAAGACTACAATGTTAGATCAAGAAGAAAACATTTCAATGAGTGGAATACCATTTACATATTGCAATTGATCAAAATGAGAATGATTTTGAAGAAAATGAATTTGTTCTGGAAGATCTTAGATGATGGTGAAGAAAATAATGAAAATGCTCGGACAACATTTATAGATTATTTCCAAGAATTATTGAATCAAGTTAACTGAAATATGTAATTTTTAACTATTTTTTTCGTTGATTCAAATTATGATATTAAAGTGCCTTTTTAACAAAATTTTTCAAATTTAACAATTACCTATAAATTTTGTATACCCATAGATACTGTAGTTTTTTTTCTTGATAAGTGTACCTATATTAGGATATCCTACTTCAATAAAGAATCTATATATATATATATATATATATATATATATATATATATATATATATATATATATATATATAAATATTAGCTTTTTGTTGTATCAACGTGATTATGATGATTAAAACTGTATATATATAAATATTTTTTTAATATAAAACAAATTACATTTTTTCTAAAGTTTTTTTATTTACTAAAATCTACCCAAACAAATAACTAACGTCTAGTTATCACGCTCTACAAATGAACCTTACCGTGGTGCCCTCTCTTAAAGTAAAGTAATAACTACGGCCGTCAGCAATGTTATTTTGATTTATAGAACATCTTTGCGATGTTCTCTTTCTCTTACTAACACATGACACTTTTATCTTTATTTCTCTTCCTTCGGTGTTATTTCAGTTGGCTAGATTTCACTGTGAGAGTGACTATTGGTACATCTCAGAGATAGCTATCTATCAGATAACTCGAGATGAAAAGACTCGTATCAGTTATCCCTTAGATAACGAGTTCTAGTTAATTTATCTGTAGAATAGTTATCTGACGGTTAAGAGGGGCGTCGCGACAGGTATGCCTTACTACAAACACCAAAAATCCCCATCTTTATCTTTTATCACTGTCTTTCTGCAATAATGAAGAGAGATAGATATCTTAAGACTTCAGTGAATCTCCTGTATGCTAGGTGGCGCTGCTAGTATTAAAATATAATATATTATTTGGGATATCTAAGGAATCTGAGAGAATAAATTTTCTTTATTTTCACGGTTAGTCTTGTCGCAGAGAGCGCTAATAATCCATTTGTCATGAGTTCGAAACCGGCTTCAGCCACGACAGAAATTTTATTTTTTATTTTTAGGAAATTTCATTTTTTTTGTTTACTATTTTTTTTCTAGCATCAAAATAGAGTTTATATTTTATTAATTTAATTTAAATCCGTTTATTTTAATATGAATAGCGCTGCCACGCGACTAATCCCACTAAATACATCAGATAGGAATGGAGCTCGGAAAATAATATTTCTAACATAAAAAAAATATTTAAACATGAATGGATTCATACGAAAATTGAGAATTATATAAATGTATAATCTTTAGGGTGAAGCAAGAATTTTTTTAAAAAATGAATTAATAAATAATTGGCAGCCCCAAACGCAAAATGTTTTTATCAATATCTATTTGTTTAAACAATTGCAGAATACATGAGTTATCGACACAAAAAACTGCGTTCTATGAACAAAATGCAACATTGTAACCACAATAAATTATCTGCAAGTCCTTTTATAAAAAAAATTGTTAATGTTGGAACATTAATTTGTATATAACAATTGAACGGTTACAGATAAAAAATCGCTGCAAGTCTTAAACCATGGGTTATGATAAATTGTTCATGTTTCATCCCTTGAAATTTTTTTTGTCCGTGTCACTGTTTTCGTTAAAAAGTCCAAAAAAAAGGGTTGAAAAATTAAAATGCTCACCAAAAACCATCGCTTTTAACAATGAAGACGGCTATTTGTTTGCAACTAATGTTTTGTGATGTTTTTGGCGGTTTTTCCATCCGTTTTGTGACGTGATTTTACAATTTAGTTATTGTTATTATTCGTGATTTGGTTGGTCTCTGATTGAGCAGGTCACCCCTAACGCATATTGCATTTTTGCTTTTATCTCCATTAGAGCTACATTATTACGGTACAAAAGTGGTGTGAAACGAACACAACAGTATTTTTAGGTTTTAGATTCTGATTGTTTACCCTCCTCGGTGAAAAAGGACACCCTTTTCATTTTTGTGAAAAAAGACAATTTTTTTTTTTATTATTTTTTATATAGGGTAGGATATTATCCAAAGATGCCTCGAAGTTCGCGTAAAACTAGAAAGAAGAACAAGTGCACTGCAGCAGCGCGATTGAATTGGGAAAATAGAGAAAACAGGGACATTTCCACAGAAATATTAGAAGAATCGTAAGTTTTCTAAAGTTATGTTTTAACCATATTTTTTATAAGTTATTAAGCTTTTTATTTCAATTTTTTGATTATGTACATTTTCCTAGATTTAATGAAGAAAGTGTCCCAGAACAGAACATCGAAGAAGAGGAAGAGGAAGTTATTCCTATGAAGTACCCATAATAAAAAGTCTGTCAAAGTAATTTTCATATACCTAGCTTTTTATTTCAATTTTTTGATTATGTACATTTTCTTAGGTTTAATGAAGAAAGTGTCCCAGATGCGAACGTCCCAGAAGAGAACATCCAAAAAGAGGGATTCCCACAAGAAAGAATTACAGAAAGAAAGAAAGAAGCTGACAAGATGAGAGTTTTCTGCAAGAGGATATTTTAGAAGAGGTCATCCAACTCAATAACTTTCCACGAGAAGGAAATACAGAAGAGGATTTCACACAAGAAAATTTAGAAGAGCACTTCCTGAGCCAAGAAGAAATAAATTTAAAATCATATAATAATTCAAAACCCAATTCTTAGATGAATATGACAGATAAGAAATATTAGAATATTTGCATAAATAGAGTTTTTACATATCAAGAATTTAACTAGATAACAACAAGGAAATTCTTGTGTCCGTTTTGTTGACAGTATTGACCAAGGCATTCTAATTAGGTGAATTAATATTTTTAATGCATGGGTACATTATATCTATCTTTAGACTTATAAACCATAATGAAAATTCTTGGCCAGCTAGCTATCGACATGTTCTAGTACTTGCATTTATTAATCATAAATTTATTTCAGATTTTCAGTTCGAGTACTTGCATTTATTTCATATTTTCAGTTTGAGTACTTGTATTTATTAATCATAAATTTATTTCAGAATCTTATTTCTAGTACCGAGTACTTGCATTTATTAATCATATATTTATTTCAGATTCTTATTTCTAGTACTTGCATTTATTAATCATAAATTTATTTCAGATTTTCAGTTCGAGTACTTGCATTTATTAATCACAAATTTATTTCAGATTCTTAGTTCTAATACTTGCATGTATTAATTGTAAACTCATTTCTTTAATGTTAACTTTATTGTAAATCATTAAATATTATAAAATCATTTTAGTAAGAAAATAAATTGAACGAATAATAATTATTTCTTTATTTAAAAGTACCTAATTACAGTTATTCACTAAAACAAAAACAAAACAATACACTATGAAAAAACTGCATTGCTTTTTAGTAATGGACAAAAGACATAATAGCAAATAAAATGTGTAACAAACCTACATCAAGAGTCCCATGGACGGGTTAATATGTGAGACATACTGTAAATATTAATTTCTGCAAATGTCTGTGATTCCCAACTATACAGACACTATTTTGAATGCACGAATAAAAATCACAAAAAACTGTTATAGTTGAATTGCACATTCTCCATATTACTAATCACTAATTTTGCACACTTTCACACTTCCTTCGAATATGCATAAAAATTGAAGATTTTTTGAACAGCCTCTCGAGAATGGAATTTTTGTTCGTGGAAATATTTTTACCCGTTATAGCTTACACCTTGGAATAGGACATCTCCATTTTTCAACAAATTTTAAAGAATAATAAACATATTAATCATTTAGTGGAAGGTGTGCTTTTGACAATTTGTGATCACCAATTTTAAAGTGAAACATGTCCTACATGAGGTATACGGCATTAATTGAAATACTTTAAATTGAAGAACTGGTTTTAGTTAATACTAATTTACTCATTAAAAAAAATTGCAAAACACACGAATAAATTAGCCAACATAACCTAAAATGTCAGTTCTAAACATCTAAACTTTCTTTCTTCCTAACTTCGTATTCGTAAAACTGGTTGCATACATCGTTCAAAATAAAACCAAAAAGCGCCACTGTCTCAAAGTGTCAGGCGGAAAACGCCTGAACTATGGAAATAGAAAATCTTACTGGGATATAGGCAACTTACATAAAATTTTTTTTCTGGAGAGTTAATCTCAAAAATTATAAAGTTTTGCGAATTGGTATTCTCGGAAATTAATTCTGTATCCTTCATTTAGGACATCTCCTTTTCACGTTAAAATTGGTGATCACAAATTGTCAAAACTGTCAAAAACACACCTCCGCTAAATGGCTGATATCTTTTTTATTAATCCTTAAAATTGACTCAAAAAAGGAGATGTCCTATTCCAAGGTATAAGCTATAACGGGTATAAATATTTCCACAAACAAAAATTCCGTTCTCGAGATTAACTCTCCAAAAAATCGTCAAATTTTTATGCATATTCAGTATTGCCAACTGAAAACGAGGTCGGCAGTGGCAAGGCCCCTCTTAAAGCTTATCTATCTATAGGTGAAAAGACTGGCCCTTACTATGCTCAGAGAAGTTTTATTATGAGTACGAACAACTTTTTAAAAAGACTCGAATATAACTGAGAAACTATCGTAAAAATAAATACAGAGTGAGTCACGATAGACGCGACGGTCCATTGTGGCTAAGCGGTTAAGGGCGCGGTCTTGTACGTCAAATATCAGCCAAATTATGTCAAATAAGATGCTGCCCGGGAGGTGCTGGTATCTCGTGATAAATGCTTAAATACAAAATAGTTAGAGAAACCTTCCTTTGAAATTTTCTCGTTACAGAAATCATTTCTAGAAATTCACTGTTTATTATGTTTAATACAAGGGGAGAACAATATTTAGTATCATCAAAATGTATAATCTTAACTTTTTATTTTTCATTTATTTTCTTTGTAGGTATATTTTATTTATACAGAGCCTTTCAATGAAAACGATTCTTCCATAAGATCTTTCTTTTAATTCTTAAAATTAAAATAATTTGTTACTGCGGCATTGATAATATCAAAATAACATTTTCTTTTCAGTTATTTGTTCCTCGTTATGAAGTACCTACTTATGTGAGAAACGAAAGAAAAATTAACCACGCGAACAATGAATAATTACGATTTAGGTGAACATGTCAAAGATATTTACAAGTCGGAAACAATTCGAAATAAAATGCCCTTTTCAAATGTATAGATACAGAGTGATGTTATTGCTCATTTCAAAGTTAGTATATAGCTATGATAACTATCGACACGTGTCAAGTTGCATCGGCGCTTCTTTGTAGATCAAAGAGCCACTCTTTAAGTCAAGGCGGCAGGCTTCCTTTGAACTTTGGTTCAGCTCACGGTGGCCCTAGACTCCTAGATAATTGTATCAAAGAAGTAAGCCGCTTTAGCAATATTGTTTCCTCGGTTTTATTGGTTCAAATTTTCTCCCGAATTTTTCTTGAAGACTATTTATACCCGAGAACCTTGATTTTATCTGATAAAAAGTAAGCTTTATCATCTATTTATATTTTTGTTGTTGAACTATGCTTATTATTTTCTACACCTTTGAAAATGAATATTGACTATAGCTCAATGTTTAATTTGTTAATCCTTAACTAAGACCTAAATAGAATTAAAAAATGCAAAATCTCCCATCCCACTGTAATAGGTTATGCCGTTGTCTCTATAAAGGAATATACAGACAACACTCGTTATGCTATGGTTTTGTGAACATCTCAATCATGGAAGAATCACAGTACCTATACAATCTCAAATTTCAAATTATCCGCCAAGCCGGTGTAAGGTCGGAAAAGATTTCGTGAGCAATCGGACGGCGCCGGCGTTATTTAACTTGGGTTACTGAGGCAAATAATACAATACGCTTACCGTATTATAGATATTAACTTTTTACATTTTTACTAATCCAAAACGTTCACGAAGTGATAAATGGCAAAGGTCCGGAATTGCACAAGAGTCCTGCTGCCTGTGCATGCGTGTGTGAACTTGGGATTTGTTTTGATTTCAGTGTGTTTACAGTTTACACTGTTAAATTCTTTTGTCGTTTAGTGTTCTTTGAAGCCTAAAAAAATCTTACTGCTGTATTTCTTGAAAAAAATATTCCATAGAGTGTACAAAGCAGCGTTGATAAAAGTACTATTAAAGATTAAAAAAAATTGTCTGGAAATTAAATTTTAAATCCTATTACATTCGGAAATCAGTCGATTTAACTTTTGGTCTACAGGGTAGGATTTTATACACAGGAATAAGATCCTTAAAGTATGCAATATTATTGTTTCTGCACGGAAGACCGAAAAATATTTTTTTTGTGAAAACGTTCTTTTTTGTGTTTTAAATAAGCAGCTGTAATTTTTTCAAAGCAAAATATTTATTTTTAGATTTTATACGAATTGAGATTCTATACGAACAATATTTTTTTCATATCATCTTAAAGCCGAGGTTTTACGAAGAAATCGAGCACTCTGATAAAGTTAAACAATTGAAAATTTGTAAACCAACTTTTTCGATTGAAAATTAGGTTTTCTTTTAAATTTTTGCACAATTGGACAAAGTGACGGGTCATATTTTTTAAGATAATCAGATAAAATTAGAACTTCAAACTCTCGATATTTTGCTTCGCGTTAGAGATATCGAAAAACATTAGAAAAAGTTGTTCAGAATATTATTTTAACCCCATATACCGATTTTCATGACAAAATTCGCATATTTAATTTTTTCATTATATTGGTCTATACACAAAATTATTACATTTTTTTTAATTTGTTAAAAGTGTGCCATGGAAAGTAATAATTTAAAACATTGACAATTTAGTAGTGATTGTAACTGATTAAGAAAAATCATGATTCCTACACATACTAACTATTAAAAAGTAAAAATTAATTTATTATGAAAGTCATACAAAATATCATTTATTTTGAATATATATTCTTATCGTTTACTTTATAATATTACCTCTAATTCTTTTCTAAAATACTTTATATATTTTTATTCTAATGGAATCGACACAAATAATTTTGAATTATTTTTAAAAATTCCCGCGTTATGACAGTTAAACGACATGCGCAACAAGCATCTCGTGTTAAGAGTAAAAAAAATATACATGCAAATATAAATGCTCTAAAGTCTCGTCAACTTTCAGACGAAACGTTAGCTAACCCACGTTGCCAAATGAACAGTTTCAACCAACAGCTGTGAGTTCCCGCGAAAATTTAAATTCATGATATATTATTAAATTCGTATAGGTACGTATATTTTAAAGTTTTATTGCGTTCTTAGAATGTTTCTTTCTGATTAAAGTTTTTTAAATGTTTATGAGAATAAAAAAATTGCATAAATATAAAAATGACAAACCAAATAAGAATATTTTATTTACAAAGAGTTCATGTTTCTTTTATTATGTGCCAACATTGCTATACCATAACAGATAGGAATACGATGAAATGGGAAAAAAATTGAATTTTTTGGAAAAATTAGAGATAAAAAAAAATCAGGGTTTATTGATTTTCTTGAGTTGTACAGTAAAACCAAAAATGGCATTTTTATAGTTTGCCCTGTTCTTTTCGATTCAATCAGGGGAATCCTGCCCTAGGATTAGGGTATACTAACCCCCAGGGGAATCCTGCCTTGTCCCAAAACATTTATACTGTTCCAGAAAATAGTGAAATGCAACGTCCAGACATTTATTAGAGTTATTATTACACCCTGGTACTGTGCAGTACACTTTATTTTTTTATTTTTCCCCGTGATTTACTACTATTATTTTTTTTGTTTTTTTTGTTAGATAGTAAATGAAGCAGCCAAATACAGATACAGATCTGGCGGCATGTTCGACTGTGGTAAACTTACCATAAGAGCACCATGTGGTGCGGTGGGACATGGTGCTTTATACCATTCTCAAAGTCCGGAAGCCTATTTTGCACATACACCTGGTTTAAAAGTAAGTACCAATTAATTTATGTAACTTTTTTTTTATTCGATGCACTCAATACAGGCTATCGATTTGATGTTTTTTTAAACGATAGGACCGACAATGAGGCACATTCTAAAAATATTTCTATTTATATACAGGATGTCCCAAATAAGATACACAACTAAGTTCTGTTTTTTTACATATTTTTGTTACATATTTAAAATTTTACTATTGGAGCTCAGCCCCAATTTTGATGGGATATTTTTTTTAGACTAATTTTGGATCGCTGATCACGAATCTGCAATCAGTTTCCTGCGGTCTCATCAAACAACAAAGTTATGAATTTTTTTTAACTAAAATGGTCACCTGAATAGCGGTCAGAACGTAAACTCTTGTCATATTTTTCGCTGTGGCTAGGGTACCGTCCCTCGGAACTCCAATTTTTTCCCGTCTAATAAACGCATGCGCATTGCGTAACATAATAAATATATTTACTTGAAATATTACTTTGTACCTCATTAATATCAGCACACCTGAACTTATCTTTTACCTGACCTCATATTATTTTGTACATTATTAATATGAGCACACCTGACTTTATCTCTTACCTGATCTCATTATTTTGTACCTCATTAATATGAGCACACCTGTACTTATCTCTTACCTGACCTCATATTATTTTGTACCTCATTAATATGAGCACACCTGAACTTATCTTTTACCTGACCTCATATTATTTTGTACATCATTAATATGAGCACACCTGACTTTATCTCTTACCTGACCTCATTATTTTGTACCTCATTAATATGAGCACACCTGTACTTATCTTTTACCTGACCTCATATTATTTTGTACATCATTAATATGAGCACACTTGAACTTATCTCTTACCTGACCTCATATTATTTTGTACATCATTAATATGAGAACACTTAAACTTATCTCTTACCTGACCTCATATTATTTTGTACCTCATTAATATAAGCACACCTGAACTTATCATTTACCTGACCTCATATTATTTTGTACCTCATTAATATGAGCACACCTGAACTTATCTCTTACCTGACCTTATATTATTTTGTACATCATTAATATGAGCACACCTGACCTTATCTCTTATCTGACCTTATTATTTTGTACATCGTTAATCTGATCACACCTGACCTTATCTTATCTGATCTCACCTGATCTGTTAAATTCTGGTTTATTCAGACGTCCATTGGATATTGGTTATTTTTCAATAACCAATAATCATGGCGGTTTCCTATTCAGGTGCACATTGAAAGTTGAAACACAACTGGCATTAGTTCTTCAATAGCCCTATTCAGAAGATCATTTTTAAGCAAGAACAAATAATTGAATATTGGATTTTAAAAATAGTGCTCAGGCTACTATTTTGAGTATTGGTTATTTGAATTTTGTCTGTTACACATTTGTTTTGTTGTGTCAGAAGAATAATAATTGATATTTGTGAGTAAAATTTTTACTTTTCCGCCCACCGCTATACCATAGAGGAAAAGTAATGTAATCGTGCAAAAAAAAAGTCCAAAAAATATTTTTTTTTGCCTTCATTCATCGTTATTTGGCTTGAAAAAAACGAAAAAATATGTATGGAACCATTCGGGTCGAGATCACTGAAATGATACAAGGATGACGCCTGTTGATTTTGGGATAGGTCGGATATGTCCATACAAAAAAATTTAACATTGAGGAATCCTGATAACCAATGTTTATTGAGAAATAACTAATTGTCGTCTGAATAAGCCAGATTCTATTAATTTCAAGTAATACACAATACAGATGCATTCATCACAGACGAGAAAAAAAATTGAGTTCCGGAAGGACGGGACGCTAGCCACAACGAGAGTTTACGCTAATCGCAACTCAAATGACCGTAGTATTGCCAAATGTCAGTACGTCAAATTGCTGTATGAATTTTTAGGTTATCTTTTACAATTTAATATATTTAGCTGAAATATTACTGTGTACATCATTAATCTAACCAGACCTGACCTATCTTGTACCTTGAGTCTTTTGGTTTTAATATATATTTATATAAACCTACTTATATACACATTTATCTGGTAAGTATTAAAGAAAAGTTGACAATTTATTTTACTTAAAAAATTCATAACTTTTTTGTTTGATGAGACCGCAGGAAACTGATTGCAGATTCGTGATCAGCGACCCAAAATTAGTCAAAAAAAAAAAAGATGCCTTCAATACTTATTTGCAATAGTTTTTGACGTATGTCAATTTATGTGTCAAAATAGCGTTGTGCAGAGATCCACAAAAAAAATCAGAACTTCAGAACTGTTCAAGATAACTTAATCAACTTTTTTCCAGTCGATAAGCTTTAGCGCATCTTTCAAGATGTAGTCGAACTCGTAGTCGATGTTCTATCGCCTACTACGATTTTTTGAAAATGATAAATTACAAATAGCAATAACTCGACTTTTTCAAATGTATCACCCTATATTTTATTAAATCATTGCATGGCATTTTTTAAGAGCTCTTTACTGATATAGAGTTTGTGGGATTTATTTTGTAAAACTTACGAGATTTATGCAAAATAAGAAATGTTTGACGGTTTATTCGAGAAAAAAAGGAATTGAGTAGGCCGCTGTCGTAAAAGTTGACAGATTCATACAATTTTGAAAAGAAAATGTTTCAACAAAATGAAATTGTAATAGAAACAGAAATGCATTACAAAGTAAACAATTTTAGTAATACAATTTGCAAGAACATGAAGGAATGATTATAGTCCAGGGCATTTAGATCAAAATCGACCGAAATAAAGAAATTTTTAGGGACAGTAGATATCGAGATGCGATTTTCTGCATTGTGTTCAGAAATCTCCCAGGAAAAAAGTCTATATGGTGTGGTTATGCCATTTTTCGAAAAATTCATTCTGGTGCAATAAATGCATTTTGCAATTGCATAATTACTTGCAACATTATAAGAACGACTGGAAACTCGGAAAAATCGCTCGAAAATCGGGGGTTTTCGGGAATGCCGAATTAGATTCTGGTATTAGAATTACCTGGGGGTATAAATTATAAAAAATTTAATTTAATATTAAATTATATTACACATATTATAAAAACAGTTGCTTTGGAAATCTTTTCTGCCTTGAAACTGGATTTGAAAAAGGCGTCAAATATATCAAGAGAGTAGAGTATCGTTACCGCGGGACCGGCGCGAACAGAAATTTCCTGTATCGACTGAAGAGAAAAATATGGGAATATTAATAAAAAGTACTATTTATTATTTAAATAAAGCATTATTTTCATAATTTATGATTTTTCTAATTCTAATGCCAGAATTGAATTCGCATCCCCGAAAACCCCCGAGTAATGATTTTCTGCTGATTTTCATGGACGCTGCAATTTCTCCCCCCAATCACCCCCTGAGCACCTCCGTAGAGTCACCCCCGAGCGCCCCCGGGTAATTCTAATACCAGAATTGATTTTTCGAAAAATGGCATAACCACACCATATAGACTTTTTTCCGGAGAGCTTTCTGAACACAACGCAGAAAACCGCATCTCGATATCTGCTGTCCCTAAAAAATTCCGATTTATTTCCTAACTTCCCTGGACTATTAATAGGAAACATTATAAACATTTTTGATTTATAACAAATGCTCGTAGGTCAACGTCACCATCAAGTTCCACACAAAAATCATTATTTCATGTTCTTGTAAATAGTATTACTAAAAATTGTTTACTTACAAAATTAAATAAACAGAAATACATAAAGTGTTTAATTTTCAAAACAAATTAAACATATAAACTCAAATCAACAACAGCGCATCTTTTTAATTTTCAAACCAAAGGAAACACAAACCCGTTCAACGTGACAACAGCGCTGAGACAGGAAGTCTCAACGAATATTTATTTTACATGCACAATTTCACGTATCCAAATATCTGCAGCGCAGATTCTAACGGTGATTTTTTCTAAAGACATGAGAAACAACACGTAGGCCAACAAATTCTTTCTAGAAGAATCGCGGACGGCGGGGATAAACTTGAAGCGACGGGGCTTCGCGAATTTTTGAACCAGTGCCTTGTCAACACTCATACATACAACACCTCGCTCCTTAGTGCAGCAAATTTCGTTTTCACTGTGGTACTTAGCTGCGAATCAGGCGGTCCACTTTATTGTTTATTTTAAATCTAAACTCAGTGCTCCTTAGTGCAGCAAAAATCAGTGCCTTGTCAACACTCACACATACAACACCTCGCTCCTTAGTGCAGCAAATTTCGTTTTCACTGTGGTACTTAGCTGCGAATCAGGCGGTCCACTTTATTGTTTATTGTTATTTTAAATCTAAACTCAGTGCTCCTTAGTGCAGCAAAAATCAGTGCTTATTTATCACTCTTACATACAACATCTAAAAATATTTTCTGAATGATGTGATCATTTTAATTCTTTACTAATATGTGTTAGTGTTTGTTAAACACATATGTTAACTAATAATTTGTCGTTGATTACTTATTAAAGTAATGT
Source organism: Crepidodera aurea (assembly GCA_949320105.2). Lineage (NCBI taxonomy): Eukaryota > Metazoa > Arthropoda > Insecta > Coleoptera > Chrysomelidae > Crepidodera > Crepidodera aurea. The sequence continues at coordinate 71,364,807 of OX439475.1, read as the reverse complement.
ATTGCTCAGTCGTTTGTGACTCATTTACTTAAAATTTTTAATAAACCGTTAAATAAAAAAGTGTTCGTTGTTTTTGTCAATGGAGTTGGGAAGATAAAACATACTACAGTACATCCACAATCAATATAAAATCTACAGTCCATTTAAGAAGCTACGATGCAGTTTAAAAAGGCTATGAGCACATCTCGGTAGTCCTGGTAAACTGGCACAACACAGGGTTGGTTCCAGAACCCTCAACACAAAGTAAACAATTTTAGTAATACTATTTACAAGAACATGAAATAATGATTTTTGTGTAACATGAGGGTGACGGTGACCTACGAGCATTTGTTATAAATCAAAAATGATTATAATGTCTCTCATTAATCAATCTTTCATGTTCTTGCAAATTGTATGACTAAAATTGTTTACTTTGTAATGTATTTCTGTTTCAACTACAATTTCATTTTGTTGAAACATTTTCTTTTTAAAATTGTATGAATCTGTCAAATTTTACGACAGCGGCCTACTCGATTCCTTTTTTCTCAAATAAATCGTCAAACATTTCTTATTTTGCATAAATCTCGTAAGTTTTACAAAATAAACCCGACAAACCCTATATTAGCAAAAAGCTCTTAAAAAATGTCATGCAATGATTTAATAAAATATAGGGTAATGCATTTGAAAAAGTCGAGTTATTGCTATTTGTAATTTGCCATTTTCAAAAAATCGTAGTAGGCGATAGAACTAGAACTTAGTTGTGTATCCTTTTTGGGACATCCTGTATATAAATAGAAATATTTATAGAATGTGCCTCACTGTCGGTCCTATCGTTTAAAAAAACATCAAATCGGTAGCTTGGGTAGAAAAAAGTTATGGAGCATGCACTCACCCCTGGGTCACCCTGTATGTACCGGACGTCTCTCTAGTATTGTTCCAACAGCGTAACGAAATTTAAATTGAAGTTTTATAATCAATATTCGGTCAATTTCGGTTTAAAATATAAGGTAAATGTAAATGTTGTCATAAAGAAAACCTCTAAAAAATGTATTGAAAATAACGAACTCGGTATTGAAAGTTTTTTACTTTTACTTAAAGATTATTTTTTATTTTCTAGTAAGAAAGAAGAAAAGCTTGTTTCAAATGATCAGTATTGACAACTAGATCTTTATTATTTTTCAAAATTGTAAAAAGTTTTATTAATAAAAGTATATACAGGGTGAGTCATGAGGAAGATTGTTTCATAATATACAGGGAAGTTGTGAATATTGACTAAAATTTCTTTTGATCATTACTTTTGAACGGTAAGTTCGATTTTGGTAAAACATTACACTACTACCACCTAATTAATTGATTTTATTCAAACTAAAAAAAATCAGGTCCGGTCTTAAAAAATTAGTTCGTATTGTTCACATAAAAAAGTTAACCCTGTATATGGTTTTTGAAAACTCTAATAAAAATCTTACAAAGTACACAAATGGACAACAAAAATGACTTGTTTATTTTTCCCCTACAGGATTACTCAATTTATAATAAATAAATCAAAGGACCCCGCACCGTTTAAATGTAAAAAAAAAAATTTTAGTACACAACACCTGTCATCGATGAATTAAAGGAACGGGGGCCTATTAGTTGTCTGTATATTACTCCTATCCAAACAATCACTGAAAATCTCTACTACGAACGGGATTCGCGAATGGCATGAGGATTCTCGTCTCACTTTGACCAAAATCGCAATTCACTATGTGTCTACTTTAAAGGACCCCGCACCATTTAAATGTAAAAAACGTCGCGGTCAAATTTTCTGAAACTTTGGTATGTTGTAGAACTCGAGGCTCTGACAAAAAGTCTCCATTGGCACAAAGCGATCCTATGGCTAGTTTTCGAAGTACAGGGTGTTATAGTCTATTTTTATGTATGAGAGAGTATTAAAATAATAAAGCGTTCTTTTAGTTCTTTTAGTAGACAGTTAAAATATTTTGTGAAGTTATACCTCGAGTATTTTCGTATGAAATAACCTTTGTATAAATATAATAAATATATCGGGTGTACACTTATATTTTCACCTAATTAACCTGCTTATAACTTCTAAGCAGCTGAAGGTAAAAAAGTGCAATTTTTTCTAAAATATTTTATTTTTCCACAAGGTATGTTAAGAACATTGTGTCAAACGGGTTATGTAGGTATAAGGGTTTAAACTTTGACTTTTAAACAACGTTACGTTCATAAATAATAATTTTAATATAAAAACTACTTCTTACCTACAAATCCAAATCAGAATCGAAATCAGAAGATGAACTGTCGCAACCAATATTTACAATGAGTGGCTCGATCATTTCATCAGTAATATTGTCCAACTTCCACATTTTCTCTTCTTCTTTAATCGTATGATTTACTGCCTTTTCCCAGTTTTCAGGCTTCACATTATTTACAGCCTCCAAAAACAACTGTTTAACATCACTCATTTTAAAAGAATTATTTTTTCTTGAAACTTCTCCCTTTATCTGTGCCCATATCAGTTCAATCGGGTTTACTTCGCAATGATATGGTGGTGATCTAACCACCGTCATCCCACGATTTTTTGCAATTTCATCAATTTCATATTTTTTTAATTTCTCTTTATGAAGGGAACACAAATGATACAGTTCTCTTCTCACAGAACTGGGATGGAACTTAATATTCTTTGAATTTAGCCAATTCTGTAAATCTTTTTTTAACCACTTGGTTGTGGGCATTTTTTCTGTAAGTCTCGAGTGATAACTTGCATTATCCATTACTATTATACAGTTCTGAGGAAGAAGATCTATCATTTGTTCGAACCACTCTTTAAAGACATCAGCATTCATGTCCTCATGGTAGTCACCGGTACGAGTAGATTCAAAAGTCAATAAACCACCTTTAACAAAACCGTTTGAACTACCGATGTGTACTATTATCAGTCTGCGCCCCTTTCCTGATGGTGGATTTAAACCAGTAGATAAATTATTTAAAAAAGCCTGTCTTCGACTTGTAACAGTTTTATCTTGCCAAAATTTATTTGGTGTATGTCCCTCGTTGATCCATGTTTCAACTAAATAAAATATATTTCTTCTTTGGTTTCTCATTTCTTTTATAGTCCTTAGGTAATTTCTTCTCCATACTACAATATCGCTTCTTTCTATTAAAATAGACTTTCTGGAATGCTTTTTCCATAGAAAACCTATTTCTTTTAAAAGTTTCCATAGTGTGCTTCCACTCATTTCAGGGTAATCCTTATCATCTCAAACCGTGGCAAGAACTTTGTCTACTATCGGAAATTCTTTTCTAAAGAAGAACGCATGCACTTTCCTTCGAAGTCTTCCTTTCAAATGATTTTCTATTTGAAATTTTGGTTTTCCTGGAGCTTTACGTGCTGTTTGAAACTCGCCACATTTCTCTTCTTTAACAACTCTGTAAATCGTAGATTTCCCAACACCAAGCGTACTACTAACTAATTCCACTGTGTCATCAACACTTTTACATAAATGTTTGTCTGTAAATGATTTAAAACAATTAAATATTAATGTTTTTTCATTAACTGTTAAAGGACCGATTTTTTGTCGTTTACGCGGTACTTCCAAATTTTCCATGATCACACTAGAATTAACAATAGACTGCACACTGCACCTTGCATGTTGCAACTAAACGACATTTAGTAAGCTGTCAAGAATACACAACTGGACCTCCTTACTAAATGGAAAACCTACAATCGCATTTTCAGTGAAATTTGTTGGTAAGGGATTTATCTACTTATAATTCGATTAGTGTAAGAAATTTTTGGAATTAAAATAAAACAAAATTGGCAAATAGGTACTTATTGAAAATAATCTTAAGATACGGCTATGTTATCTTTAATACACAGGGCTTTTGGCCTGTCCAAACCTTTTTCTATTGTTCTGTACAGCTTATGGTTATAAAAGACCAATAAAAGACCCAAAACTTGTATTACCTCAGGTACATTTATGACAATTTTAGGAAATATTTAGATTATTCCGTAAAAATATTTAAAATGACCGTACTAAGTTTTGCATTAGAAATGCTGTCTTATTACTCTCTCATAAACATCGGAAATACCCCTTTTTTGTAACCAGATTTCTCATAACAGACCTGTTTTATTTGCGTTTATGAAACATGAATTATAGATTAATCAAAGGTAATACCACGAGTCCTCCAAATTTTATCGATTAAATTTTTGGTTTTCACGAAAACGGCTTTATTTGGAAAAACCACGAAAACAAACTGATTGATAAAATCACGAGTCCGCAGGACGAGTGATTTTATCTTAAATCAGTTTGTTTGAGTGGTGTTGCCTAAAATAAAGGCGTTTGAGTATGAAGATCAAAAATTTAATCTATAAAATTTCAGAGGACGAGTCGTATTTGAAAGGATTATTTTTTGAATCATTTTGTATTAAAAACAGAGAACATAGTCATTTATGCAAAAGACACTTTACACACAAATATTGAAAATTTTCTTTACCAATTTAAATTGAAACCTGAGCTGTTATAGTTTTACATACAGGGCCACCAAGGCGATTTTTTGACTGGCTACCCCGCGAAACGGCGCCTTAAATAAAAGCGAAGAAGAAGAATGAAATGAAGTCTTTCTTAATTTAATTAATTTTAAGTTTAGTGTTAAAGTGAGGTATCTAAAAATATTAAAGGAGTTTTGAAATAAACTAATAAAAACAGGTTAGTTTACAAATACATTTTGAAATTTGGTTATTAACATAGATTTGCAATACATTTTAGTATAATAATAATTGATAAATGTTTACATTTGACATTTAAAAAAAGGTAAACACAGTTTAATCAAAAAACAAAAACGACGAAGCGGTTTTATCAAAGGTAATACCACGAGTCCTCCAAATTTTATCGATTAAATTTTTGGTTTTCACGAAAACGGCTTTATTTGGAAAAACCACGAAAACAAACTGATTGATAAAATCACGAGTCCGCAGGACGAGTGATTTTATCTTAAATCAGTTTGTTTGAGTGGTTTTGCCTAAAATAAAGGCGTTTGAGTATGAAGATCAAAAATTTAATCTATAAAATTTCAGAGGACGAGTCGTATTTGAAAGGATTATTTTTTGAATCATTTTGTATTAAAAACAGAGAACATAGTCATTTATGCAAAAGACACTTTACACACAAATATTGAAAATTTTCTTTACCAATTTAAATTGAAACCTGAGCTGTTATAGTTTTACATACAGGGCCACCAAGGCGATTTTTTGACTGGCTACCCCGCGAAACGGCGCCTTAAATAAAAGCGAAGAAGAAGAATGAAATGAAGTCTTTCTTAATTTAATTAATTTTAAGTTTAGTGTTAAAGTGAGGTATCTAAAAATATTAAAGGAGTTTTGAAATAAACTAATAAAAACAGGTTAGTTTACAAATACATTTTGAAATTTGGTTATTAACATAGATTTGCAATACATTTTAGTATAATAATAATTGATAAATGTTTACATTTGACATTTAAAAAAAGGTAAACACAGTTTAATCAAAAAACAAAAACGACGAAGCGGTTTTATCAAAGGTAATACCACGAGTCCTCCAAATTTTATCGATTAAATTTTTGGTTTTCACGAAAACGGCTTTATTTGGAAAAACCACGAAAACAAACTGATTGATAAAATCACGAGTCCGCAGGACGAGTGATTTTATCTTAAATCAGTTTGTTTGAGTGGTGTTGCCTAAAATAAAGGCGTTTGAGTATGAAGATCAAAAATTTAATCTATAAAATTTCAGAGGACGAGTCGTATTTGAAAGGATTATTTTTTGAATCATTTTGTATTAAAAACAGAGAACATAGTCATTTATGCAAAAGACACTTTACACACAAATATTGAAAATTTTCTTTACCAATTTAAATTGAAACCTGAGCTGTTATAGTTTTACATACAGGGCCACCAAGGCGATTTTTTGACTGGCTACCCCGCGAAACGGCGCCTTAAATAAAAGCGAAGAAGAAGAATGAAATGAAGTCTTTCTTAATTTAATTAATTTTAAGTTTAGTGTTAAAGTGAGGTATCTAAAAATATTAAAGGAGTTTTGAAATAAACTAATAAAAACAGGTTAGTTTACAAATACATTTTGAAATTTGGTTATTAACATAGATTTGCAATACATTTTAGTATAATAATAATTGATAAATGTTTACATTTGACATTTAAAAAAAGGTAAACACAGTTTAATCAAAAAACAAAAACGACGAAGCGGTTTTATCAAAGGTAATACCACGAGTCCTCCAAATTTTATCGATTAAATTTTTGGTTTTCACGAAAACGGCTTTATTTGGAAAAACCACGAAAACAAACTGATTGATAAAATCACGAGTCCGCAGGACGAGTGATTTTATCTTAAATCAGTTTGTTTGAGTGGTTTTGCCTAAAATAAAGGCGTTTGAGTATGAAGATCAAAAATTTAATCTATAAAATTTCAGAGGACGAGTCGTATTTGAAAGGATTATTTTTTGAATCATTTTGTATTAAAAACAGAGAACATAGTCATTTATGCAAAAGACACTTTACACACAAATATTGAAAATTTTCTTTACCAATTTAAATTGAAACCTGAGCTGTTATAGTTTTACATACAGGGCCACCAAGGCGATTTTTTGACTGGCTACCCCGCGAAACGGCGCCTTAAATAAAAGCGAAGAAGAAGAATGAAATGAAGTCTTTCTTAATTTAATTAATTTTAAGTTTAGTGTTAAAGTGAGGTATCTAAAAATATTAAAGGAGTTTTGAAATAAACTAATAAAAACAGGTTAGTTTACAAATACATTTTGAAATTTGGTTATTAACATAGATTTGCAATACATTTTAGTATAATAATAATTGATAAATGTTTACATTTGACATTTAAAAAAAGGTAAACACAGTTTAATCAAAAAACAAAAACGACGAAGCGGTTTTATCAAAGGTAATACCACGAGTCCTCCAAATTTTATCGATTAAATTTTTGGTTTTCACGAAAACGGCTTTATTTGGAAAAACCACGAAAACAAACTGATTGATAAAATCACGAGTCCGCAGGACGAGTGATTTTATCTTAAATCAGTTTGTTTGAGTGGTGTTGCCTAAAATAAAGGCGTTTGAGTATGAAGATCAAAAATTTAATCTATAAAATTTCAGAGGACGAGTCGTATTTGAAAGGATTATTTTTTGAATCATTTTGTATTAAAAACAGAGAACATAGTCATTTATGCAAAAGACACTTTACACACAAATATTGAAAATTTTCTTTACCAATTTAAATTGAAACCTGAGCTGTTATAGTTTTACATACAGGGCCACCAAGGCGATTTTTTGACTGGCTACCCCGCGAAACGGCGCCTTAAATAAAAGCGAAGAAGAAGAATGAAATGAAGTCTTTCTTAATTTAATTAATTTTAAGTTTAGTGTTAAAGTGAGGTATCTAAAAATATTAAAGGAGTTTTGAAATAAACTAATAAAAACAGGTTAGTTTACAAATACATTTTGAAATTTGGTTATTAACATAGATTTGCAATACATTTTAGTATAATAATAATTGATAAATGTTTACATTTGACATTTAAAAAAAGGTAAACACAGTTTAATCAAAAAACAAAAACGACGAAGCGGTTTTATCAAAGGTAATACCACGAGTCCTCCAAATTTTATCGATTAAATTTTTGGTTTTCACGAAAACGGCTTTATTTGGAAAAACCACGAAAACAAACTGATTGATAAAATCACGAGTCCGCAGGACGAGTGATTTTATCTTAAATCAGTTTGTTTGAGTGGTTTTACCTAAAATAAAGGCGTTTGAGTATGAAGATCAAAAATTTAATCTATAAAATTTCAGAGGACGAGTCGTATTTGAAAGGATTATTTTTTGAATCAAAAACAGAGAACATAGTCATTTATGCAAAAGACACTTTACACACAAATATTGAAAATTTTCTTTACCAATTTAAATTGAAACCTGAACTGTTATAGTTTTACATACAGGGCCACCAAGGCGATTTTTTGAGTGGCTACCCCGCGAAACGGCGCCTTAATAAAAGCGAAGAAGAAGAATGAAATGAAGTCTTTCTTAATTTAATTAATTTTAAGTTTAGTGTTAAAGTGAGGTATGTAAAAATGTTAAAGGCGTTTTAAATAAACTAATAAAAACAGGTTAGTTTACAAATACATTTTGAAATTTGGTTATTAACATACATTTTAGTATAATAATAATTGATAAATGTTTACATTTGACATCTCAAATAGGTAAACACAGTTTAATCAAAAAACAAAAACGACGAAGCGGTTTTATCAGTATAAAACACAATGATTGGTTAGGATCCTGAGTTATTATTGGCTGAAACCACAAATTCTGACTGTTTTGACAGATGAAAAAAATAATCAGTATAAAACACAATGATTGGTTAGGATCCTGAGTTGTTATTGGCTGAAACCACAAAATCTGACTGTTTTGACAGATGAAAAAAATAATCAGCATTAATATTTTATAAACAATCACCGTAGAATTTGGTTAGTTACAGGGTGGTTGGAAAATAAGTAATACAGTTTTTTTGAAGAAATCATTTTTTTTTGTAACAGCTTTAAAAATACGAGCAAATGTAATTGTATTATGAATATATAGTGTAAGTAATGACTTCTTGGTGATGAATCATATTTTATACAGGGTGACTCAGAAAATGTGCTTATAGTGTTTTTAGCTTTAACCAGTCACCCCGTATAAACGATGTGTTATAAAATTTTTGTATTATATTAAATAAATGTACGATCTGCCACTTTATGATATACAGAGTGTTAAACTGACTGCAAAAACTTTAAAAATTAGAAAAGCTGTGTTTTGTGCACTACCCTGTATTTTAAAAGTTTCTCGGTTAACTTTATAAATTAATATATTTTCACATTAACAAAAGTTTAGTATTTAACATAACAAAATTTTGTTCTAATCCTATGACCAGTTTTCCTAAAATGTGTACCCATAGATTTAAAAACATCTTTCAACTAGTAAATATCTGTCGTATTTCTATTATTATCTTATTGTATAAAACTCACAGATTTATTTGAAAGATATCTATTAAGGGTGGTTAAAAGCAAACATTTTAAAATTATTTTAATGTATACAGGGTGGTCCATTAGTAAACTAGGCAAATTATTTAGTTTTTTTCAAATGGAATGCAATACTTTATTTTTAGAATCGACATAGTTAGTACTATACTTTTCTTAGTAAGCTTGCTTACCTGCACAGCTTCATAATAGCATTTAAACAGTAATTAATTCGTTTACACATACAGAGTTTTTATTTACCTTTATTTTTTTCACACATTATGCTGGTAATCAAGCTGTGCAGGTAAGAAAAGTATAGTATTATTTATGTCGATTCTAAAAGTAGTGCATTCCATTTAAAAAAAATTAAATAATTTGCCTAGTTTACTAATTGGCCACCTTGTATACATTAAAATAATTTTAAAATGTTTGCTTTTAACCACCATTAATAGATATCTTTCAAATAAATCTGCAAGTTTTATCCAATAAGAAAATAATAGAAATACGACAGATATTTACTAGTTGAAAGATGTTTTTAAATCTATGGGTACACATTTTAGGAAAACTGGTCATAGGATTACAACAAAATTTTGTTATGTTAAATACTAAACTTTTGTTAATGTGAAAATGTATTAATTTATAAAGTTGACCGAGAAACTTTTAAAATACAGGGTAATGCACAAAACACAGCTTTTCTAATTTATAAAGTTTTTGAAATCAGTTTAACACCCTGTATGACATAGAGTGGCAGATCGTACATTTGTTTAATATAATACAAAAATTTTATAACACATCGTTTATACGGGGTGACTGGTTAAAGCTAAAAACACTATAAGCTCATTTTCTGAGTCACCCTGTATAAAATATGATTCATCACCAAGAAGTCATTACTTACACTATATATTCATAATGCAATGACATTTGCTCGTATTTTTAAAGCTGTTCTAAAAAAATGATTTCTTCAAAAAAACCGTATTACTTATTTTCCAATTACCCTGTAACTAACCAAATTCTACGGTGATTGTTTATAAAATATTAATGCTAAATAATCAATAATTCATGTTTTCTACAATAAACGCCAATAAAACAGGTCTGTTATGAGAAATCTGGTTACAAAAAAGTGGTATTTCCGATGTTAAACTCTCTGTACTTTTCCTAAACACCCTGTGCAAAATATCGAAATCCTACATAGTGCAAATGAAAGCCTTAAAAGAATAAATCGGTATAAAGGACCAGGCACCTTTCTTATGGGAAAATGGCTTTCCGCCAAATTTTCTGAAAAGTTGGTATGATGTAGAACTCGATGCTCTGACAAAAAGTGTCCATTGGCCCAAACCGATCCTATGGTTAGTTTTCGAGGTACAGGGTGTTAAACATCGGAAATGCCCCTTTTTTGTAACCAGATTTCTCATAACAGACCTGTTTTATTCGCGTTTCTTGCAGAAAACATGAATTATATATTATTTGTCAACAATATTTTATAAACAATTACTGTACAATTTGGTTATCTACAGGGTGGTTCGAACATAAGTAGTATGTTTTTTGAAGAAATTATTTTTTTTATTACAGCTTTAAAAATACAAGCAAATGTCATTGCATCATGAATATATAGTTAAAGTAATTACTTCTTGGCGATGAATCATATTTTATACAGGGTGATTCATAAATGTAGCTACAGAAAGAATTTAATGTATTTTAGCTTTAACGAATCGCCCCGTATAAACGATGTGTTATAAAAATTTTGTATTATCTTAAACAAATGTACGACCTGTCACTCTACCACCACTCTATGTCATACAGCGTGTTAAACTGATTGCAAACACTTTAAACATTATAAAACCTGTGTTTTGTGCACCACCCTGTATTTTAAAAGTTTCCTCGTCAACTTTAAAAATTAATACATTTTCACATTAACAGAAGTTCAGTATTTTACTTTAACAAAATTTTGTTGTAATCCTATGACCAGTTTTCCTAAAATTTGTACCCATAGTTACTAGTTGTTCTAAAATAATACAAAAAAGGTTACTAATTATGAAAACAGACGGATGGGTACAAATTTTAGGAAAACTGGGCATAGGATTAGAACAAAATTTTGCTAAGTTAAATACTGAACTTCTGTTAATGTGAAAATGTATTAATTTATAAAGTTGACGGAGAAACTTTTAAAATACAGGGTATTTGGGTTCACAAAACACAAGTTTTCTAATTCTTAAAGTGTTTGCAATCAGTTTAACACGCTGTATGACATAGAATGGTGGTACAGTGACAGGTCGTACATTTGTTTAAGATAATACAAAATTTTTATAACACATCGTTTATACGGGGCGATTTGTTAAAGCTAGAATACATTATATGCCTTCTGTAACTACATTTATGAGTTACCCTGTATAAAATATGATTCATCGCTAAGAAGTAATTACTTAAACTATATATTCATGATGCAATGACATTTGCTTGTATTTTTAAAGCTGTTATAAAAAAATGATTTCGTCAAAACACCATATTACTTATTTTCGAACCACCCTGTAAATAACCAAATCGTACAGTAATTGTTTATAAAATATTGTTGCCAAATAATCTACAATTCATGTTTTCTATAACAAACTCCAATAAAACAGGTCTGTTATGAGAAATCTGGTTACAAAAAAGTGGCATTTCCGATGTTTAACACCCTGTACCACGAAAACTAGCCATAGGATCGGTTTAGGCCAATGGACACTTTTTGTCAGAGCATCGAGTTCTACATCATACCAACTTTTCAGAAAATTTGACGGAGAGCCATTTTTCCATAAGAAAGGTGCCTGGTCCTTTGTGTTACTGAAAGTAAGAGGTTTCCGTGTTTTTAGTTCTTGTTTAAATAGAATATTTTTCTTAAAATCACGATTTTCTCAAAATTGGTAAGAGATATAGGGAACGTTGAATAAAGTTGACTTAGTTTTTAACGTATAATCTAAAAATGTCATAAAATACAGGGTGTTCCATTTAAAAAACCTAACTTTGATAAATTATCATTTCTGGATCACCCTGTATAGTTGTATAGTTACATATGTCACCAAAAAATTAAGCTGATATCTTGTACCGTTTAGGCACAAGAGAACGAGGGAATAGTGGTTGGACACCCTATATATTTGCATATGATATTTAAAAAAAAATCACCCCTTCCAGGGGAGAGTACTAGCCCGTGGAGGGGTTGGTAGGGAGTGGAAGCAATGTTAAGTCCCACCACCGTGCTCAGCATCCTCGAAAACGGGGGGGGTATATATTTGCCGCTGATATTTAAAAAAAAATTGACCACTTTCGGGGGAGAGTATTGGCAGTTGGAGGGGTTGGTGGAGGTCGGAAGCGATATCTAACACCACCATCGTGATCAGCATCCTCGAAAATGGTGGGAGTGTGTTTTTCTACAGGGAAATCATGTAAAGCGCTTTTAACCCCTTTAGGGGGTGGTTTTTGGCCATTTTGAATGGGATTCCGAGGGTAAAAACTTTTCTTACCCTCGAATTCGGTTTCAGCGACATCGAAAATGGGGAGGGGGACTAAATTGGCCCTGTCCGGAAAAAAAAGGGTGTCACTTTGACTCCTGACCTGCACTATAGTAGCCTCAATACGATCTAGGGGTATGTACTATTCTTCATGGCTCACATGACTATTTGTTGTAACGGTTAAATAATGTGAAAAGCCAAATAAAGAGAATACAAAACTTTTATTCGATAATAGAGAAAATATCAAACAAAATAGATTAATTAGAACCATTAAATAACTATTTATTTTAATTTAAATAATCACTAGGCAGAACGTAATTAACCAAATAAAGTTTGAAACTAATTTTAGAGCAGTAATCATATGACAAAATATTAAATTTCTGATAACAAATTTTAACATGGTAATTCCATAAGGAATTTTTATCGACGATTTTAGACTAGTTACAAACAATTTGGCAAATAACTAAATAGTAGAAGTTAAGACAAAATAGTCTTAGATAAGTCTGCAATCATTACAACAATGAAAACATTATTTTAAATATTAGAAGAGAAATAAATTTTAAACTTAACCTCAAAGTGCAGTATCTTAATTCAACAATATGATCAATGTAAATTCAGGGGAAATATAATAAATCAAGAAAATAAAGTTTGGGGATTTCCAAAATTAAAGTATTATTGTAAAAAAGGCAGTAATAATAAAGTTTAATACAATTTATAAAATCGATAATGACGAAAGTAAAAAAGTCTTCATGTACATTTAATATAAGTTAGAATAGGAAATAAATTATACCAAAATCATTCTTTTTATCTCAGGAATGATTTGGTAATAGTCAAAAAACATATAAAAATTAATTTTTTTTTGAATTTTATAATAATTTAATTGAAAATTATGTCAAATCCCGATCTAGACGGCTTTGATATGATGGTTTATAAAAACCAAAACTTGCTGTCAAGCGAGGCTTTTGCTAAAAATTTTTCGAACAGTACAAATCAATTCTTATCGTAAAAACAAAAGAAAACCAAAATCAAAGCCACTCTGATCGAAGAAAGAAATTGTAAGGAAATTTTACCTGTCAAATTTTAAGTGAGGTTAGAATCGATATTTACAAGAAAATCTTGGAATTAAATCAATAAAAGGATTCCAATTAACATTCCATCGTTTGTTCCTGAAAGAAAATCCACTTCCTGTTGTTTCTTCATCTATTACCCAGATCCAACCACATCCCGTAGCATTTTTATCCCGTATTCCTGATTAGAATCCTAGAAGATTTATTTTCGTCACATCGTTAATTTGGAAAGAAAATAACCAGAGATAATTAAAAGATTTAAATAGTATTAAAGGTAAAATGCATTTTTGAATATCGATATTTCAAACTTTTACAAACAAAACAAGGCCAAAGTACTTAATTAATAAGGTAAGAGGGTGATTTGTTAAATCAGTGGTAATTGTTAAATTCACGAATAAATAAAAACATTACTCTTACCTTCTTCTGCTCAATAGTAGGGGAGGCCAAGATGCTAAATTTGCAGTTACTAAAGCGTCATGGGGACCTAAAACGAAAAAAATGTATGTTAAGTTTTCCATTTTAGTGGGGCGAAGAGCGTGTAAAAATTTTCAAAAATGTAAAAAAAAAAACAGTAATATGGTCCATTGTGGCTAACCAGTTAATATTTTGAGAATTTTATTTTTTCATGGATATGTGGGTTGATAAAGGCTACATTTTAAAATTATTTTGAAATATACAGGTTGTCCCAAATCTATTAATTTTGGAGTTATTTTTATTTTTGGAGTTATTTTAATTTTTGTTATATTTTACATTATTTTTCTACCGTAACGCCTAAATATAATACCCTGTATTTGATCAGCTTGGACTAGGATCCGAAAAAATTTACTTTGAAACTATGTGTTTGGTTTTGACATTATTAAAAATGTTTCTAGATGCATCAAAATCTGTATGGAAAAGACGGATAGATTTTTGTTTAAATTGTTTATGGGCATTGGAGAAGGTTAGTGAAGATAATTTTTTTTATAATATACTGTTTACAGATGAATCCACTTTTCATAATAATGGATTAGTCTGACGGTTAACCATACAGATTTTGATTCATCTCGAAATATTTTTAATAATGTCAAAACCAAACACATAGTTTCAAAGATAATTTTTTCGGATCATAGTCTAAGCTGATCAAATACAGGATGTTATATTTAGGCATTACGTAAAATTTAACAAAAATAAAAATAACTCCAAAATTAATACTTTTAGGCATAGTAGACCTTTATAATTTTTAAAAGGCAATGGAATTTGCTACATAATAGGATTATAAAATACAGGGTGTCCTATATAAATTAAGAACGATATTGTCGTTTGAATATGTTATTAGAGAATCGCCCCGTTTTGGACGCACTGTATAATTTTAAACAACTCTAAATAAATTATTGCTTTCAATTGTTAGTCTAATTTTTTTTAGTTAAAATATGATTTGGCTGATTCCATAGGTTTCCAAGTTATTGGTTTTCTTGTAAGTGCTTCCATTTTTAGAAATATCAAAATATCTCGAAAACTAAAAAGTTTAGGTATAGGGAATACTTAAAAAAGTTTATCTTATTTTTAACGTATACTCTATACATGCCATAAAATATAGGGTATTCCATAAGAAATAATATAACTTTGATACGCTACACTTTTTTGGGGCAACCTGTATATTTCAAAATAATTTTAAAATGTAGCCTTTATCAACCCACATATCCATGAATAAACAAAATTTTCAAAATATTAACCGTTTAACCACAATGGACCGTTTTTTTTACAACTTTGTGTCTCGTCCATTTCCTTATGCCACGCTCAAATTGACAGATTGAAATATACACTTTTCTGGATGTACTTAACTTACCTTTTCTTAATCTGTCGCGCTCGAGTTTTTTTAAAGATCGATTTTTTTTTACTAATCTGACGGGCTGCCCTCAATGCACCCCCCCATATTAAGTGTTCATATATGGTAGGGGTACATTACAGGGTGCAAGGTTTCTCCCCATATGTATTTCTGACGTGCTCGAGTAACGCGGAAAATCCCCGCTTGGCCTCCCCTACTACAATAATCATATCACTACAACTACAAGTTCAACCGTTATTTTTGTTGTTAATAAATACTTCCATTGACTCGTTATTATCGATTTCTATATTTTGCGGCCAATTTCAGAAGCACGACTGGGATTTAAGAGACTCATTCTTCTACTGACCTATTAGTGGCGCCCAACAGAAATTCTGACTGAGATTACGTCGGAAGGTAACAAACAAAAAAATAACTTAATGAAATTTGAAAAAAAAATTAACAAATTAGAGTCTAGAATTTATTTATTAAATCCAATAATAAAATTAATAATTTTTAATAAGTTACTTACAAGGATAAAATTAAAATTTCAGATAAATTAAAGTTAAATTAATATACTGAATACAAGTTAAGTATTTCACATTTTGCTTCACACTTGAGAAATAGTCGGTAAGTAACAATATATCTATTTATATTTTAATTACAGATTTGGAACTGATATGTTTAGGAGGGTAAGCTTTTACTCATCTAGTCATCCTGAACGTTTCACTTTTTTTATTTCATGTGTAATAACAGAACCAAAGATTGTGACGTGATTACCAACAATTAATTTTTAATAATATATTGTAATGGTATTGAATATAAAGCCTTTTTTTAAACGTATAACTAATAACAGGAAGAAAATATTACTTACAAAAGTTAATATTGTAATCTCATAAGAAATTTAGATTAACAGATTTAAAGTATTTACTGGCATTTTAACGTAGAACTGAATAGAAAAATCCATAATAGAATAATCACAGATAAATCAGCTGATATAATAACACTAACTTCATGTTCCGATATTCCTGGTATTACTGGCCACAGTAAGTAATTTCGGAACGCTTTACAGTAACAGTAATTTTAAACTGCTGATGATTTTCGGAACGTTCGGGCAGTAACAGTGAAAAGGGAACCAAATAAAACATAACCGATTGGGAAAAGTATAATTCGATAGGTGGCGCTGCAAAATGTCATTAGCGGGTGGGTAAAAGAAACCATCGTCCATATAAGACCTTTGCTATTTTTGTGGTGTTATTTTACTGTTTTAGTTGTTTTTGGTGGTCTATTTTCACCCCTAATATTTATATTTTTGGAAAATAAGTATGGGTGATATTTGTGAAAAGTCGAACAAACATAAAATAACTGTTTACAATAACCATTCAGAGTTTATTTGAATTTTTGAATGCTGAGCCTTCTTCTAGATGCATAAATGAGGGTCAAGCAGTTTTAAAAGCTGGACATATCAACCCACAATAATGTTTTTAAAGAATTTAGTGAGTACAAATAGTTACCTTGTGAAATAAAAAACAGTGCTACCTTAGGTATATTTAAAGCAAAATTAAAAAGGTTTTTATTGGGGTACTATATTTTGTGATTCTTTATATTTATTATTTTAATTACCTGTTATTATTGTATTACTTGTGGCATTTTTATATGTTGTATAAGAACTTTTTTTACCAAGGTGAAGTTTTAATTGTAATTATTTAATGACTATTTTTAATACTGCTAACTGTTATATGTAATTTTTTAAAATTTATATTGTTATATATACTGTAGTTTTTTTGACTTAATAAACGATTTATATAGAAGATATTCTACGAATCATGGATTAAAGGCTTTCATCGAGGGTTTCAGTTTATATAATTTCTATAAAAGTTTACGTTAGTAACTCAATAACAAATGAAACTTGAAAAATATATATATACATCTTAGTAAATAGATACTTTTCCAGACAGGATAAACTTACATCTACTGATAAAAAATTGAATACGCAGTCAGATAGAGGTTTTTGTTTAAATCTCACTTGAAGAATTAGAGCATAGTATAAAATTCAAAGCACTGATGAACTGGAGGTATAACAAATAATTTTTTTATCTCATAAACAGAAAAAAAAACAATCCGAGAAGTGAAATTTTAATCATTGAATATATTATTTAATTCACACATTAAATTAACTTAATTTAACTGTTCACTTTTTGTTACAGTTCAATTACAAATAATAATAATACAAAAACACATTTTCAATTAATACAAATAGTTAGGTAGATTAACAGAAGAAACATTATATTCAAGTATTATACAAAATAAAAAGATTCTATCAATAGTTTAAAACCAATGTATAAAATATTTCAGAAAGAAATTTCATCCACTTCAAACTTTGAGACACTTATTTCAGCAGCTTAGATGTTCTATGCTTAGGACGTTTTTGTTTTCGGGATCATACTTCATGACTAGACTTTGGTAGTTTTACACTAGAGGTACTGCAGTTAAACAAAGAAACTTTATTTTACCAAGTCCTGAAAAAGATGTTACTCATTTATATGTTTGTTGTTTACCTTTACAAATTTCCAATACAACTCTAAACATTTTTCATTAGGAATAGGAAATTTCCAGTCACAAAACTTGTTATTTCAGTAATGGGATCATTCGAATGAAAAATAATCGGTCATTCGAATTCTTCCGATTTTCGCATTCGAGTATTCGAATGATAATCTGTGAAATTCAAATTTGGTAGCCAATTTCAAAGAAAAGGTGCACTTTTTGGAGGAAATAAGGAAAATGGTGCCATAGTGCGCACTTAGTTGAAAAACGGCGTCAAAGTGCACAATCGTGCAGCCAGGACCAACACATCTCTTGACATAACTTAACTTATTTCAATTTGGGGAAGGGATACTGGAACTACCTGACCACTTCTGTAACAGTAGTATCAGTAAGTTTTTAGCCTCCAACAGGGTTTCTTGACAAGTGGCGCGAAATCATTGCCAGTTTATTTCAGTAAAATCGGAACGACTAAGTTTACTGGGCAGTACTGTTCAGGAATATCGGAAGTTTTTAGCCTCTAACAGGGTTTCTTGAAAAGTGGCGCGAAATCATTGCCAGTGAATTTCAGTAAAATCGGAAGGACCAAGTTTACTGGGCAGTACTGTTCAGGAATTTCGGAACATGACCTAAGAACGTTATTATATCAAATCCTAGCAGAGAAAGAAAATCAAAAGTTAACCTTAAAATTCAATCTAATAATAATTCAACATAATTAGTTTAAGTTAAACGAAACGATGGTAAATTAAATGAAAAAGAGTTTAGGATTTCTAAAATTAAAGAAATATAGTAAAAAAGTACAATAATAATAAAGTTTAATGATATTTAGAA
This sequence comes from Crepidodera aurea, assembly GCA_949320105.2. Taxonomy (NCBI): domain Eukaryota; kingdom Metazoa; phylum Arthropoda; class Insecta; order Coleoptera; family Chrysomelidae; genus Crepidodera; species Crepidodera aurea. The sequence continues at coordinate 71,346,054 of OX439475.1, read as the reverse complement.
AATCAATGATGACGAACAAAAAGTGTCTTTGTACAAAGTTAATATATTTCGAAATTATATAAAAAGTATATCAAAAATTTTCTTTTCATCTCTAGAATAAGATGTTATTAGTCAAAATTGGCAATAAAATCAATAATTTTTTTAATTTTGTAAAAATTTAGGTTAAGAAATGTCAAATTTTCATCTAGGAAGCTATGACTTTGTACTTTATAAAAACCATTTCGTGTGTCAAAGCGAGGCTTTTTACCAAAATCTTTTGAAGAGTTCACGTCGCTCCGTATCATAAAAACAAAAGAAAAACTCAAAGCAACGCGATTTAAAAGAATAAATTACGACCTGTCAGAAAAAGTGAGGTTAATGAAAAATAAAAATAAATCAAGAAAAACAACAATCTTAAAAGGTGGCTTTTTCCAAAATTATCCATTCTATCCTGTGTTTCTGTTTGGACATCTCCAGTCCCAGCTGTATTCCTGTATAAAAATATCCAGATCCAACTATATTCGGCGTAAAAATATCCATACTGTTTCCTGATTTTGGTGTTATATGGAAAAACGATTTTATAGAATCCCATTTATTTGAACAACTAAAATGAGAACGAAAAGCTTAAATTGAATAAAAGGTACCTTTTTAATTACTAAATATCGATATTTAAAACGTTTAAACTATAAAGGGCCACAATAATAAAGTTAGATTGAAAACAATCTAACCCTACAAAAGTTTAATTATGTTAGGTTAGAAAGTAATTCTGTGAATAAGGTAAGAAGTTTAAGAAAATTTCGTATCACACTTGCAAATATTATTTTAATAAAAACTACACTTACCGTATTCCACCAACAATTGTTCCTGTATAGATAAAGGTTATCGTTAATTTTTCTTTAATAAATTGTAACATGAAAATTGACTTTTCCTCCTGACTTATGATGTTTAGTTGCGCTACTTCTAAATATTTTAAAAAGGCATGATAAACATTTTTTTCTTCAGAGATACTGATATAAGTTCCATAAATTTTGCAGTTAAAATAATTTAATTTAGGTATTCGCTTTTAATAACTAGGTATAGACCACCCACATTTCATTGAAGTGACTTTTTGGTTGCCTAACTATCTTACTAAATTAAATTAATCGATTCATTGATTTTGGACTCGAGAATCGAGATACGTTCGTTAGTTTTGATATAGATCATGGCCTTCTGCTTTTGACCGTTGTTGAATTAAGAGGGGCCTTGCCACTGCCGACCTCGTTTTCAGTTGGCAATACTGAATATGCATAAAAATTTGACGATTTTTTGGAGAGTTAATCTCGAGAACGGAATTTTTGTTTGTAGAAATATTTATACCCGTTATAGCTTATACCTTGGAATAGGACATCTCCTTTTTTGAGTCAATTTTAAGGATTAATAAAAAAGATATCAGCCATTTAGTGGAGGTGTGTTTTTGACAGTTTTGACAATTTGTGATCACCAATTTTAACGTGAAAAGGAGATGTCCTAAATGAAGGATACAGAATTAATTTCCGAGAATACCAATTCGCAAAACTTTATAATTTTTGAGATTAACTCTCCAGAAAAAAAATTTTTATGTAAGTTGCCTATATCCCAGTAAGATTTTCTCTTTCCATAGTTCAGGCGTTTTCCGCCTGACACTTTGAGACAGTGGCGCTTTTTGGTTTTATTTTGAACGATGTATGCAACCAGTTTTACGAATACGAAGTTAGGAAGAAAGAAAGTTTAGATGTTTAGAACTGACATTTTAGGTTATGTTGGCTAATTTATTCGTGTGTTTTGCAATTTTTTTTAATGAGTAAATTAGTATTAACTAAAACCAGTTCTTCAATTTAAAGTATTTCAATTAATGCCGTATACCTCATGTAGGACATGTTTCACTTTAAAATTGATGATCACAAATTGTCAAAACACACCTTCCACTAAATGATTAATATGTTTATTATTCTTTAAAATTTGTTGAAAAATGGAGATGTCCTATTCCAAGGTGTAAGCTATAACGGGTAAAAATATTTCCACGAACAAAAATTCCATTCTCGAGAGGCTGTTCAAAAAATCTTCAATTTTTATGCATATTCGAAGGAAGTGTGAAAGTGTGCAAAATTAGTTATTAGTAATATGGAGAATGTGCAATTCAACTATAACAGTTTTTTGTGATTTTTATTCGTGCATTCAAAATAGTGTCTGCATAGTTGGGAATCACAGACATTTGCAGAAATTAATATTTACAGTATGTCTCACATATTAACCCGTCCATGGGACTCTTGATGTAGGTTTGTTACACATTTTATTTGCTATTATGTCTTTTGTCCATTGCTAAAAAGCAATGCAGTTTTTTCATAGTGTATTGTTTTGTTTTTGTTTTAGTGAATAACTGTAATTAGGTACTTTTAAATAAAGAAATAATTATTAATTGTTCAATTTATTTTCTTACAAAAATGATTTTATAATATTTAATGATTTACAATAAAGTTAACATTAAAGAAATGAGTTTACAATTAATACATGCAAGTATTAGAACTAAGAATCTGAAATAAATTTGTGATTAATAAATGCAAGTACTCGAACTGAAAATCTGAAATAAATTTATGATTAATAAATGCAAGTACTAGAAATAAGAATCTGAAATAAATATATGATTAATAAATGCAAGTACTTGGTACTAGAAATAAGATTCTGAAATAAATTTATGATTAATAAATACAAGTACTCAAACTGAAAATATGAAATAAATGCAAGTACTCGAACTGAAAATCTGAAATAAATTTATGATTAATAAATGCAAGTACTAGAACATGTAGATAGCTAGCTGGCCAAGAATTTTCATTATGGTTTATAAGTCTAAAGATAGATATAATGTACCCATGCATTAAAAATATTAATTCACCTAATTAGAATGCCTTGGTCAATACTGTCAACAAAACGGACACAAGAATTTCCTTGTTGTTATCTAGTTAAATTCTTGGTATGTAAAAACTCTATTTATGCAAATATTCTAATATTTCTTATCTGTCATATTCATCTGAAGAAATTATTCCAGGTTTTGAATTATTATATGATTTTAAATTTATTTCTTCTTGGCTCAGGAACCCTTTTTTTTGGACTTTTTAACGAAAACAGTGACACGGACAAAAAAAATTTCAAGGGATGAAACATGAACAATTTATCATAACCCATGGTTTAAGACTTGCAGCGATTTTTTATCTGTAACCGTTCAATTGTTATATACAAATTAATGTTCCAACATTAACAATTTTTTTTATAAAAGGACTTGCAGATAATTTATTGTGGTTACAATGTTGCATTTTGTTCATAGAACGCAGTTTTTTGTGTCGATAACTCATGTATTCTGCAATTGTTTAAACAAATAGATATTGATAAAAACATTTTGCGTTTGGGGCTGCCAATTATTTATTAATTCATTTTTTAAAAAAATTCTTGCTTCACCCTAAAGATTATACATTTATATAATTCTCAATTTTCGTATGAATCCATTCATGTTTAAATATTTTTTTATGTTAGAAATATTATTTTCCGAGTGAGATTAGTCGCGTGGCAGCGCTATTCGTATTAAAATAAACGGATTTATACGAAAATAATTGAAAATTAATTAAATTAATAAAATATAAACTCTATTTTGATGCTAGAAAAAAAATAGTAAACAAAAAAAATGAAATTTCCTAAAAATAAAAATTAAATTTCTGTCGTGGCTGAAGCCGGTATCGAACTCATGACAAATGGATTATTAGCGCTCTCTGCGACAAGACTAACCGTAAAAATAAAGAAAATTTATTCTCTCAGATTCCTTAGATATCCCAAATAATATATTATATTTTAATACTAGCAGCGCCACCTAGCATACAGGAGATTCACTGAAGTCTTAAGATATCTATCTCTCTTCATTATTGCAGAAAGACAGTGATAAAAGATAAAGATAAAGATGGGGATTTTTGGTGTTTGTACTTTGGCATACCTGTCGCGACGCCCCTCTTAAGTTGGTCATTTTAAAAGTAGATTTTTTTTGTTTGGCTTTTTGGATTTTAGCCACGTGTATTTTTAATACCATTTTTGTGAGCTTTCCTTTCCAAAACAAGTAAGAAAGTTCGGAAACAACCTTTTGGGCACGTTGTTTTTGTTTCATAATTTTGTTTGAAACGAAGCCGGTGAAGCATTCCTACCTGATAGTGACATATTTTTTTGGAAGAACACTTTCCAGTCCGAAACCGAAACTCTCTGCTGGTTTGGAGAAAAGATGTTGTGTATTTCGAGCCCGCTTCGAAATGTTAAAGACTATGATTCCTGTGACCGCCTGCCGGATGTGGTAATGCAAAATTTGTTGTTCCTGTTCCTTCTTGGACTCCTTGTTTTGAAACCACAAGATGGCGACCAGTGGTTTGAATCAGATCACACTTCCCATCAAATAAATTACCAGGTCAGATGTTTAATCTAATTTAATATTTTTTGGACAACTTTCAAAATTTAATCATGTGTTATATATACCTACAAACTTCGTTTTTTTTTGAGCTCTGAATAATCTTTGAATAATCTTTTAATAACTTTTAAAAGCCTTTCTGCTTTTTTTTCTTTGAGAAAATTTTTTGATAAGCTACCTTTTTGAAATATCAAATCTAGGACGTAAATCAGTATTCTGAAGAAATTTTGTTTTATCAGTTGAATATGTATTCAATTTAGACATTTATATTTTGGTAAAATTTTACTATTGGGGCTCAGCCCCAATTTTGATGAGATATTTTTTTTAGACTAATTTGGGGTCGCTGATCACGAATCTGCAATCAGTTGCTTGCGGTCTCATTAAACAAAAAAGTTATGAATTTTTTAAGTGAAATAAATTGTCAACTTTTCTTTGATACCAGAAAAATGTGTATATAAGTAGGTTTATATAAATATATATTAAAACCAAAAGACTTAAGGTACAAGATAGGTCAAGTCTGGTTAGATTAATGATGTACACAGTAATATTTCAGCTAAATATATTAAATTGTAAAAGATAACCTAAAAATTCATACAGCAATTTGACGTACTGACATTTGGCAATACTAGGGTCACTTGAGTTGCGATTAGCGTAAACTCTCGCTGTGGCTAGCGTCCCGTCCTTCCGGAACTCAATTTTTTTCTCGTCTGTGATGAACGCATCTGTATTGCGTATTACTTGAAATTAATAGAATCTGGCTTATTCAGACGACAATTAGTTATTTCTCAATAAACAACATTGGTTATCAGGATTCCTCAATGTTAAATTTTTCCAAGAATTTTTTTGAATGGAGATATCCGACCTGTCCCAAAATCAATAGGCGTCATCCTTGTATCATTTCAGTGGTCTCAACCCGATCGGTTCCATACGTATTTTTTCGCGTTTTTCAGGCCAAATAACGATGAATGGACGCAAAAAAAAATATTTTTTTGACTTTTTTTGCACGATTTGAAAAATAACCAATATCCAATGGACGTCGAATGAACCAGAATTTAACAGATCAGGTGAGATCAGATGAGATAAGGTCAGGTGTGATCAGATTAACGATGTACAAAATAAGGTCAGATAAGAGATAAGGTCAGGTGTGCTCATATTAATGATGTACAAAATAATATAAGGTCAGGTAAATGATAAGTTCAGGTGTTCTCATATTAATGATGTACAAAATAATATGAGGTCAGGTAAAAGATAAGTTCAGGTGTGCTCATATTAATGAGGTACAAAATAATATGAGGTCAGGTAAGAGATAAGTTCAAGTGTGCTCATATTAATGATGTACAAAATAAGATGAGGTCAGGTAAAAGATAAGTTCAGGTGTGCTCATATTAATGAGGTACAAAATAATATGAAGTCAGGTAAATGATAAGTTCAGGTGTGCTCATATTAATGAGGTACAAAATAATATGAGGTCAGGTAAGAGATAAGTTTAAGTGTTCTCATATTAATGATGTACAAAATAATATGAGGTCAGGTAAAAGATAAGTTCAGGTGTGTTCATATTAATGAGGTACAAAATAATATGAGGTCAGGTAAAAGATAAGTTCAGGTGTGCTCATATTAATGAGGTACAAATTAATATGAGGTCAGGTAAGAGATAAGTACAGGTGTGTTCATATTAATGAGGTAAAAGATAAGTTCAGGTGTGCTCAGATTAATGATGTGCAAAATAATGAGGTCAGGTAAAAGATAAGTTCAGGTGTGCTCATATTAATTAGGTACAAAGTAATATTTCAAGTAAATAAATTTATTATGTTACGCAATGCGCATGCGTTTATTAGACGCGAAAAAATTGGAGTTTTGAGGGACGGGACCCTAGCCACAGCGAAAAATATGACAAGAGTTTACGTTCTGACCGCTATTCAGGTGACCATTTTACTTAAAAAAATTCATAACTTTGTTGTTTGATGAGACCGCAGGAAACTGATTGCAGATTCGTGATCAGCGACCCAAAATTAGTCTAAAAAAAAATACCCCATCAAAATTGGGGCTGAGCCCCAATAGTAAAATTTTTCCTATATTTTTTGGTACGTTTGCGGAAAACTCCTCTTGTGAGGCCATTTTTTTAATTTTAAGTTTATACTGATGTCTGATAATCTGGTGAAATCTTTGTAAAATTTAAAAGACCTCAACCAGTAATATATTGTTAAAAAACTTATATTGTTTGATTCTTTATTTATGTTCAGGATTAGTAAATTTTAAATTCACTATAAATTGAGTTTTGTTATAATAATATATTAATTATAATCTATACCTTTTTCTTAATTTTAATTAAAAATTAAGTGGCGCCTAACAAATTTTCTAAATTCACTTTTGAAATCTTAAACCGTCGACGACCAGACGAACAGCAGCCGCGCATGCAGGTTTGTAAAGGGTAATTTTGATTACCCCTGATAAGAACACTTTTATTTAAAAAAAAAATACTTATCGAACCGCATAAAGTTCAGTGAACTAAATCAAACAACAATTTAGCGTCACAAAATGTTATAATTTTTAACTGCGTTCGTTGTCATTGACTTTTATAAAAATCTAACCTCTTAGAGAACCGTACTACCTTAGATTGAGATTGTCTATACTTTCCTACGTAATAAAGACAGATGGCGCCCAACAACAACAACGATATTTAAAAAACATATTCTGTCTAAATTTACGAAAGAACAATCACATACCATTATATTATAAATGTTTTCGATAACTGAGCAAGGACTCTAATTCTCGGGTCTGTGGATAAGTTTTCCAAGAATGACACTTTTAGGGTATATTAGTAGATAAGGGCGCCAGTAAATTCTCTTTTATTGAATTGAATGTTTGAAAATACATTCACAGTCAGGAGAATTACAAAAACTGACTGTATGAAGTGAAATAAACAAAGAGAATTTATTTCAATCAAGAATAAGTTAGTAAAATGAAAACCTTTAATTTAAAAACTAGAAAAAAAAATTGAAAAGTCACAATAAAAAGTAATTACAACTGTTTTGCATTACACCAATTATAACTTGTTTACTTTCTAAAACAGTTTATTAACACTTATCTGGGATTCAGATGAGTCTCAATCCAATGTTGCATTTTTACCAGACCAGTAAAAAGTTCGTTGTTAACGCCTGCGCAGCAAGCTTCCAAACTGTTGCTCTTCAATACAAATTCCGATTACAAATAAAAATGGAATGAAATATGGTACCAATATCAGTTATAAAAAAACTAGTTAAAGAAAAATCCATTTGAAATTGCAGTTAACGAATCTAGGTACAAGAAACTAATTACAATAAACTAGTTACAATAGAAAATCCGTTTACAAGAAACCATTTAAGAAAACATTTGAGAAACCATTTGAGAAAACCATTTAAGAAAAATACTGTGGCATATTCCACGCTGTAACAAAAAGAGCACTGATTTTTGCTAAATTAGTTTTTTAAAAAAACAAATTCTATAATGTTTTAAGACAAAATTATGATATTTACGTTTATTATTAAATCAAAATAAAATTCACAATGGTCCTTGTGACTAAAAAATTAAAAATTAAATTTAAACAGGAACATTGTACAGCGTGTCTCAAATTGGTGTGTTTTGCAGGGTATCTCGTAAACTAGAAGAGATAGAAGAAAAGCAGTTAAGATGTTATGACTTCTTTTTAACAACTAATCTACGTATAACTAATTTTATTAGAATGTAAAAATTACATTAAATGTTCAAAATGTCCTCTGTTTTGTTGTAGTAATAATTGACACCTTTTTCTTACTGATCTTACACAATTGAGTAAGTGCATTGGCTTTATTTTTCTAAATGCTGCATGAATATTTTGTAATAAATCTTCCCTACTCTCGAAGTTAGTCTTGTAAATATTATTTTTTAAAAATCCCCAAATAAGTTAGTTGTTACAACGTTTCTTGTTGTTTCATAAGTTTATTGTTTTTATTTTTTTAATCTGGTATTATTTTTTATTAATTATAATTTTGATAAATAAAATTGTCACACATCAGTATCCTTATAATAAAATGTTAAATTTCGTTACTGAGTGTTCAATTTTTTAAGGGTGTTTCACCTGATAACATCCATAAATGGTTTATTTGCACTGTAGCTCCAACCATTGAAAATAGATATATAATATGTCATATCAGGTGAATGAGAATTAAAAAAGGAAACGAAAAAGGTCAAAATATACAGGGTGTTCCATTTAAAAAAAACCTAAGTTTGCATATTTCCTTAGTGAGCCCCCTAAAAAAATAATCTGTGCGCCACTGAACTCTTTAATATTATATCTATCAAAAGTTTTTATAACGTTTTTTTATATTTTTCTTAATTAAGAAGTTATAGTACCTTGTAGTTTTCGACAGTTTTCAATAATCGCCCTGTATCTTCCAACTGCAGAGAGTTACTAGATTTAATTAGACTATCGTTACTTTAACAAAAAAAGAAGTCATAACATCTTAACTGCTTTTCTTCTATATCTTCTAGTTTACGAGATACCCTGCAAAACACACCAATTTGGGACACCCTGTACAGACTCATATCTGAAAATATTTACTAATATGATAGAAATTCAAAAATAAAAAACTTACCTAGTGTAACACAGTTTTTTCTAAAGATATTTAGATAATTTAAATAGATAATTAGGTGTACTTGTCGTTACTTCGACGTAAATTTATCAAAAGATCGATTTAGCAGTCGATCGCGTGAGAGGGAAGATCGTAGACGCCTTTGTTTAACGTCTTGAATCATCAGAAATATCACTAATGGACTCTATAAGTGGTAAATCTGAAGTTCGTCCTGTTTGACACAGATGGTGTTAACGTATTTAATTAGTTAAAGATAATTTATAATATAATTTCATTATTAAAAAAACAAATAACATGTGTAACATGTTACAAGATTAAAATAATTTATATTTTAGGTAGTTGTTCCTAGAGGGCCAATTAAAGCCAAAGGACTCCTTCTTAGCTGTATAAGAGATCCTGATCCTTGTCTAGTGTTTGAACCGAAGATTTTGTACAGGGCTGCTGTAGAGGAGGTACCAGTGGGCGATTATCATTCACCTATAGGAAAAGCGGATATTTTAATCGAAGGTAAATAAAAACAATGCATATAAAATGTAAAAACAATTACTCTGTTGACTGTAATATAAAAATTAAAGCAAATCTTTAAGTTAAAAATTAAAAATTGTAAAAATTGAGTAAGTATTCTAGTTTATAAAAAAGACACATCCAACTAAGCTATTTTGGTTGTAGGTAGAAGACCTCTTAGACCTTAATCAACTGGGTGATCTAGGAGGCTACTAATTAGGATATTTTTTTTTTATTTGCAGTATTCTTTTTCTTAAAATGTAAATTTCTGAAATTAGTGTAACTGTAATTGATTTATTGTTCCTTATTTAAGAATTTACAGTTTAATGAAAGGCCCTTTATAATTGCTAATCCCGATCGTAGAAAAAGTATAGTACAAAATTCGAGTTGTAAAACAATTACGCTAATTACTTTAATATATTCTTATCTATCTTTTCAGGAAATGATATTACGCTCATCGGATGGGGCACCCAAGTACATGTCCTTAAAGAAGTAGCACAAATGGCCAAGGAAAAATTTAAAGTATCCTGTGAAGTGATAGATCTTGTTTCTATTTTACCGTGGGATATGGATACAGTAGTCGAGGTAATAATTGCTTTAACGCTGAGAGTAGATCTGAAAATATCAAACGAGAACTAGAAACTCTTATATCCAATACAAACGAAACTGCAAGTTTATCAGGGATAAGTTGACCAAGACGATCTTCTCGTTTGTACAAATGTTGTCATATACTGTTTTTATTTGAATTCGGTACATTAAAAACTATTCTGATGTGTAAATTTAAAAAATGGTAAACCAGTCAGTTGGATGCAACTAGGAAATTCCGACGGTTCAGAATATGTACTAATATACAGGGGTATAAATAAAAATCACTAAACAATGTCAGAACGTACAGAGGTGTAAATATTGATTCTAAAATAGAAAGGAATAGAAATTGGAACAAAGAAAGCATAAGAGAAGCAAAAATGCATGACCAATTAACACTAAAAATAAATGAAAAGCTGAAGACAACAGAAATCGTTTAGATATGAATGTCACTTTTGTGGTCAAGTCGTAGTTGGCAACAGATGTTTCGTATGGAAACATATGACTGACCTTTTGCAACAATTGTTTGGTTACTAAAATGCGCTATTTTGCCATCAAATAATAATAATTTTTTAAAATGGGGGAGGGGGTACAGAGATTCACAGGTGTGGCTTGGTTTTTCAAATTTTGGGATGAATTCAATCCAAGCTCTTGAATAATCAAGCCTTTGAAAAAATAAGCCAATCTTTCATAGTAGCCAAGCCAAACTTTTTTAGGCCAAGCTTTCAGGCTTTTGAGGATGATGTTATCTTAATGTGAACATTTTTCTACAACGCCTCTGCGAACCATAATTTTTTGTATTAATCTCTGAAAGGGATAAAAAAGAAGAGAGTGACATCTTGACTAGATTCAGTCAAAATTTAATGTCAATACTCTCTTCTTACCATAGATGGTAGCACATCTAAAAATGTTATCTTATAGCGGATATAGCTATTGACTTGTACGAGTTTGGAATTTTATTTATTGGATTCGAAAAGCCTAACTGATGAAGCCGAAAGGCAGAAACCGGTCTTAGGATGTCGAATCTAATAAATTAAAATTCCTTACTGGTTTACTAACTTTGTATTAATCTCTTAAAGGGATAAAAAAGAAGAGAGTGACATCTTGACTAGATTCAGTCAAAATTTAATGTCAATACTCTCTTCTTACCATAGATGGTAGCACATCTAAGAATGAATTTGTTTGTTTGTTTATTTGTTTGTTTGTTTGTCTTATCATATATTTTATCACGTGACGCTTGAAGCAACAATATAAACGTTTCTGTCAATTTTGTTGTCTAAGTCACTTGTCCATTTTTCTAATTTATACAGGGTGTTTCATCGGGAGAGGGTAATATTTTAACAGAGGATAGGAGTGACTGAGGTGATTCCAAATAACCCTTATAGCTGAGATACAGAGTGTTTTGTTCATTTTGGTCATTTCTTCATTGCCTCCTGTGCTTTCAACCACTCTGTATAAATTTATAATATTTGGTGCACATACTCTATGTGTCTTAACAAATTAATTGAGATATTATTAATATTGAAAATACAGGCCCGGCTTCACTAAAAATTGACAAATTCGTTCCACTCATAAACAACAACCTGTATGTTAAATTTTCAAAAATATTTTACCATATCTAAAAAGAGGACAAAAAATTTAATTTAACAATATACTTTTTATTTTTGCACATATGATTTTACTACTCATAAATTGTTAGGATCTCTTATATTTTTGGGACACCAACGTGCTTAATTAATCCTATTAAGTTGTAATCAATATTATTTGGCCTAATTAACTATTTTGTTTAAAAGTATGTTATATCAAAAATTTTATCGGCATCTATGCCTATGAAAACAGATTTACAGGACCGTACTAGGAACTAAATATCACATTAGATTTAGCTATACATCGCGCATTTTATTTTTTTTTAACCTTCCTTATGAAAAATTGTGTATTTTAGAGTAGGAGAGTTAAAGAATCTAAAATCTAATTTTTGTAAAGGATAAAATTACTTGAACGCGTTCTTTATTTAATTAAGTAAGTTTGGTAATAAGCTATTGTCACGTCGTGACGTTCAGTTCGTTTTTTGGGGTTTTGTAGCTCAGATTTTTATCTGACGCCACGACGAGCTCTAGCCCGCCACGCTGTATTCAGGGTAGCTCGGACTTCTTCAGGGTTTGAATAAAGTCCGCCCGACCCAAAATACAACCTGGAGAGGTTTGCCAAGAAAAAGGCTTTATTTTAGTTACTGATTAGAACCAGAAATAAAATCACTGATTTAAAAATTATATACATTTATTTACACAAAATTATTTACAAGGGAAACAAAACAAATGAAAAATGATTTATTTCAGAAAACTAAAAACTTTTTCTGCCAAAATATAAAAAAATGGAAAACTTAAAATTTGTCTGTTTGTCCAACCAAACAAAAACCAATACAAGCAAAAATGGATTATTACAAAAGTATATAGTTCCCAAAATAAAAAATGAAAATATATAATTAAAGTTAATTCTTACCACATTTATCTGCTGGGGCACTTCACAAATTCTTTTTATTTTATTTTATTTTATTTTTAAAGGCGCGGAGCTCTTGGCACTTGAATATCAGGAGAGTCCTGAATTCAGAATCTGAATGAATCAATTTGTTCGTACAGTTACCTTTACAACTCATTTGCTGAGATCTGCATAATATTTTAGGTTGATTCAACGTGACGATTTTTGTACCTTTAGCAAATTGCTAGTTCAGCTGAATTAACCATATTTAATATTATGCAGAATGAACGGAAGTATATGAAATAAAAGTATGAAATAAAAACTGAAAATTGTTTATAATTAATTAGAATATGATATGTTTTATTAAAAAATTCTCGTGATAGAAATAAAGGTAAATGTACTTGCAATTATATTGTAGACGATTTTTATATGAAATTTTAAATAATTATATATTGAATATTGAAAATTGTTATTAAATGGAATTTGGAAAATTATTCGTTAGAATTTGTGACACTATCTATGTATTTTTGAAATTTAATAGTAATAATATGAAAACATAAAAGTTTTCTGTGTCAATCTATTTTTATTTAAGTTTTCACAAGGTTTGCATTATTTTTGTAGTTTGTGGTTTGGTTTCGATTATTTTAAAAATGCCACATCAATTTTCTATTGAAGAATATGCTGATATGATATACATATATGTTTTTTGTGACGGGAATGGTCTGGCCGCAAGCAGGGAATATCAAATGAGAGACCCTAATCGAACAGTACCAAATTATAAAACGTTTTCAAGAACGTTTCGGTACATGAGAGAACATGGTAGATTTCCCACGGTTATTCTTAACGAACATCAGGAAAGGCGTCATTTAATATGGGGCAAAATATTGTTGATATTGTTAATAACAATCCGAAAATTAGTTCCTCAGACTGCTGTATGGCGACGGTTAAAAAAATATTGTCTATACCCATATCATGTACAGGAAGTACAAAGGCAGGAGGAAGGTGATCAAGTTCAAAGATTGAATTTTAGTAATTGGATCACCCTGAATCTAAGAATGATAAATAAATGTCTCTTTACCAATGAGGCCCAGTTCACAAGAGATGGTATGTTAAATTTAAGAAACACGCATGTATGGTCGGAAGATAATCCATTTGCTACCAGCGAAGCTCATTCGCAATATAAATTTTCGGTGAATGTCTGGTGTGGTATTTTTAACAAGTTAATTGGGCCCCATATTCTCCCTCAAAGATTAACTGAAGAGGTTTACTTAGAATTTCTTCAAAATACTTTACCAATTTTGTTAGATGATGAAGGTATAGACACAGCCGGAATTTACTTCCAACACGTTAGCGCTTCTCATTTTAGGCTAATTGTACGGGATTTTTTAAACAAAAATGTTCCTAATAGGTGGATAGCCAGAGGTCGTCCTATACATTGGCCTTCAAGATCACCGGACTTTAATCCCGTCGATTACCATATTTGGGGACATTTAAAGTCCAAAGTTTACTCAACTCAAATAAATACCCGGGAAGAACTGATTGAAAGAATAGAAAACGCCTGCCAAGAGGTTAAAAATAACGAAATCATCATTCGAAAATCTGTAAACCACATTATAAAGCGAGCAACAACATCCATTCATTTCGAATAATTATTAAACATTTTTTAAACTTGTTTTTTTCTAGTCTTTTAAGTGTTGTGTAATTTTTTAATTTTGTTTATAATTTAATTAGATATTATTTGAGTAAACCAGTAAGGAATTTTAATTTATTAGATTCGACATCCTAAGACCGGTTTCTGTCTTTCGACTTCATCAGTTAGGCTTTTCGAATCCAATAAATAAAATTCCAAACTCGTACAAGTCAATAGCTATATCCGCTATAAGATAACATTTGTAGATGTGCTACCATCTATGGTAAGAAGAGAGTATTGACATTAAATTTTGACTGAATCTAGTCAAGATGTCACTCTCTTCTTTTTTATCCCTTTCAGAGATTAATACAAAGTGAGTAAACCAGTAAGGAATTTTAATTTATTAGATTCGACATCCTAAGACAGGATGTATTAATCTCTGAAAGGGATAAAAAAGAAGAGAGTGACATCTTGACTAGATTCAGTCAAAATTTAATGTCAATACTCTCTTCTTACCATAGATGGTAGCACATCTATAGATATTATTTAACTAAAAATGTTTTTTATTTATTCGACTCATGTGTTGTTGATGTATCTATTTAATTTCACAAATAGTATAGCGATTCCCAACTTTAAATAATATCGCGTCACATTCACAATGCTTTTTATGTACTTTTATTATTTACAAACATTTGATTATAGTTTCTTTTACTCTTCTACTCCAAACTACACAATTTTTCATAAGGAAATAAATAAAATGGGTGTTGAATAGGTAAATCTAATGTGACGTTTAGTTCCTAGTACGGTCCTGTAAATCTGTTTTCATGGGCCTAGATGACGATAAAAATTTTTGGTATAACATACTTTTAAACAAAATAGTTAATTATGCCAAATAATATTGATTACAACTTAATA
This sequence comes from Crepidodera aurea, assembly GCA_949320105.2. Lineage (NCBI taxonomy): Eukaryota > Metazoa > Arthropoda > Insecta > Coleoptera > Chrysomelidae > Crepidodera > Crepidodera aurea. The sequence continues at coordinate 71,330,903 of OX439475.1, read as the reverse complement.
GGATTAATTAAGCACGTTGGTGTCACAAAAATATAAATGATCCTAACAATTTACGAATAGTAAAATCATATGTGCAAAAATAAAAAGTATATCGTTAATTTCAATTTTTTGTCCTCTTTTTAGATATGATAAAATATTTTTGAACATTTAACATAGAGGGTGTTGTTTATGAGTGGAACGAATTTGTCAATTTCTAGTGAAGCCGGGCCTTTATTTTCAATATTAATAATATCAAAGTTATATAGAGTGGTTAAAAGCACAGGAGGTAATAAAGAAATGAACAAAACACTCTATCTCAGCTATAAGGGACCGTAGATCCATAAAATATGGGTTATTTGGAATCACCTCAGTCACTCCTATCCACTGTTAAAATATTACCCTCTCCCAATGAAACACCCTGTATAAAAAATGACATTTTTTTTCTACTTTCCAAAGTTGTTGAGAGCTTACTGAAATCTGTTCTTTCTTTCTTTATTTTTCTTTCTTTCTTTCTTTATTTCTTTCTTTATTTCTTTTTTTCTTTCTTTCTTTCTGAACAATTTGGTTCCGGTTCGCCAGATTCAGAAACGTACATTTTTTCATTCGAATCATTAACAATTTGAAGAATTGCACAAAGGATGTGAAATAAAATCACACAAGCTCCCAAGAACAAGGACACTAAAAATGTCCTACACTGCATTAATTTAATAATATTAAAGGAGCTTGCCATTCTTAGACCGGTTTCGGCATTATTGTGCCTCATCAGTAAGAAGCTCAACATCCTGTCACTAAAGGATGTTTGAAAATGAATTCAACTCGTCTTGTTTTTGATAAAAGTGTTTGCGTCATGTATCACGAACGAGGAGAGCCCAACGCCATCTTCACTTTTATAACAAAATCAAAGCTTGCAAAACTATAAAAAACTACACGAAGCTGGAATTTTGGTCGGGCACCAAACCACGTCTGGACTTTCGTAATTCAGTGACAGGATGTCGAGCTACCTGCTTCTTACTGATGATGCACAATAATGCCGAAACCGGTCTGAGAATGGCAAGCTCCTTTAATAACAAAATCGAAGTTTTTGGGTTAAAGCCCCGACTTGGTCGGGCACCAAACCACGTCTGGACTTTCGTAATTCAATACCTGGTGGGGTATATAGCCCAAGGAGTAGTTGTTGAAGTTCAGACTCTGGTGCAGTGTAGGACATATTTAATGTCCTTGTTCTTGGGAGCTTGTGTGATTTTATTTCACATCCTTTGTGCAGCTTTGTCACTCCTATCGTCTTTTTTTGGAATTGTTATGGTTCAAAAAAATTCCAGCTTCGTGTAGTTTTCTATAGTTTTGCAAGCTTTGCTTTTGTTATGAAAGTGAAGATGGCGTTGGGCTCTCCTCGTTCGTGATACACTTGCTATAACGCAAACACTTTTATCAAGAACGAGGCGAGTCGAATTCATTTTCAGACATCCTTTAGTGGCAGGATGTCGAGCTACCTGCTTCTTACTGATGAGGCACAATAATGCCGAAACCAGTCTAAGAATTGCAAGCTCCTTTAATAACAAAATCGAAGGTTTTGGGTTAAAGCCCCGACTTGGTCGGGCACCAAATCACGTCTGGACTTTCGTAATTCAATACCTGGTGGGGCATATAGCCCAAGGAGTAGTTGTTGAAGTCCAGACGGTGGTGCAGTGTAGGACATTTTTAATGTCCTTGTTCTTGGGGGCTTGTGTGATTTCATTTCATATCCTTTGTGCAGTTTTGTCACTCACATGGTCCCTTTTTAGAATTTTTATGGTTCAAAAAAATTCCACCTTCGTGTAATTTGAAGAATGTTCATCAATGAAATTGGGAAATTGGAACCTTTGGTTTATCAACTAAGTTGAAAACTATCGTCGACCACTCAACCAAAACACAATTTTAACACACTCTACGCGCGTTTCTATCATCAACTCCTTTTCATTTGAAACTGGTCTATCATCAGCTCCTGATGATGCCAACATAGTTGGCGAAACGCGCGTAGAGTGTATTAAAATTGTGTTTTGGTTGAGTGGTCGAAGATAGTTTTTAATGTTCATCAAGTTTAAAATGTGAGCAATAGAGCACGTCTAAATGTTCACAAAAGTAAAATTACTGTTGGTATTGTCTATTGTTACACCTTAAATACTGACTTTTGCGTAGGTCATAAAACTGTAATGCGCTCTGAAATATGTGAGCGATAGATTTACCCGTTTGTGATCCTTTTGCAGGTACAAAATCTAATAAAATTGGATGCATTTTCCATATACTATACATATACTTTTATACTAACCTCATTAAGCAATCAACGATACCTAAAAGTAAACGTATGTGATCCACGGCCATCATAGCTGAATGCTTGGGAAAGCTTGGAAGGGCTTGAAAACCAAACTAAACCTGTATCCGCAAAAATCAAGCTAAGCTGTTTTTTTTCAAAAGCTTGGCTTTTAAGTCCAAGCCAAACTACTTGGCTTGAAGAATCTCTAGTGGGGAAAGAAAGTGGGTCACTGGAAGTTCAGGTACTTATTTTTAAACATCCTACAAAATTATATCCAAGTATTGTTTTTTTTTTTTTTTTTTTTTTTTTTTTTAATAAAGACCCATAAAGGTATTTAGTATATTACAATCTGGTCAACAGTGACCAATAAGCAATTTAATTCTAACTTAATCTAATAGAGTTTGAAATTTAAAACTAAGGTATACTCATCAGCGTTCCTTAGGTTCTGTAGAAAGGATTGCACTAAACTTTAACTTGCACACATAAGCTCTGCTTTTGCACTAAAAACACTAAACTAACTCAAAGGGGTTGATCCTCTTAAGTCTTCTTTCTAACCCAGTATTGTCAAGGAGCTGTATAGCCTCGACATGATGATGAAGTCTTTCTTCATGACTCTTGGCTAATTTCTTGATGGTCAGGTCAACAGTGTCCATTTCCAGATCACTGTGGAGGTCACTATTGCGAATGTACCAAGGGGCATTTACTATGTTCCTCAGTGCTTTGTTTTGAAATCTTTGGATGATTGCTAAGTTGCTTGCTTTGGTGCATCCCCATAATTGGATACCATAGGTCCATACAGGCTTAAGTATCTGCTTATAAAGCATAAGCTTATTATGTAGAGACAGAGTGGAGTTTCTTCCAATTAGCCAGTACATTTTTCTATATTTCAGTCCAAGTTCTTCTCTTTTCTTTTTAACATGCACTTTCCATCGGAGTTTGGCATCTAATGTAATACCTAAGTATTTTGCTGTGTTTGAATATGGAATCAGGTTATTGTTTATTCTGACTGGAATATGATCTATCCTTTTGTTTGTAAAGTTAATATGGAGTGATTTAGTTTCATTAAGTTTAATTTTCCATTTCTTCGTCCAGGCATAGAAAAGGTGGACAGCTGTTTGCAGCTTGTGGGTTGCTTCTTCATTGCTCTTTCCTACCGCTAGAATGGCAGTGTCGTCGGCGAAGGTGGCTATGGTATTGTTTTCTAACTCTGGAATATCACATGTGTACAGTAAGTATAGGACAGGTCCTAGGACACTTCCTTGTGGTACTCCAGCCTTAATTTCTTTAAGATCGGAATAGGCTTCTTCTTGCCTAATTCTAAAGTATCTTTCCGATATATATGAATGGAGGATATCTGTATATTGGTTTGGAAGGAAAAGCTTGAGCTTATCTATTAAGCCTTCATGCCAAACCTTATCAAACGCTTGTGCTACATCAAGAAAGATAGTAGCACAAATGTTTTTCTCTTCTAATGATTTCTCTATAATGTTGGTTATTCTATGAACTTGGTCGATCGTAGAGTGCTTATTTCTAAATCCAAATTTCTCTTTCTTTGATAAGTGGTTTTAGTCTTTTGAGTGGTGGTTTCCCTGGCTTGGGTATCATTATGACGTCCGCAATTTTCCAAAGGCTGGGTACATACTTCAATCTGAAGGCAGCATTTATTAGGTTAGTTATTTTAATTATTGCTTTTTTGGGTAATTGTTTTAAAATTTCTCCAGTAATTAAGTCAAAACCTGGAGCTTTTTTCGGATTGATATTTTCTTTTATTTCGGTAATTACTTCTTTGGGAGAGGTAAATTCTATTTCTTGACCAATCTGTGGCTGATCTTCCAGAGTGGGTTCTTCATCTTGATCTTCGTGAGGTTGAAAGATTTTTTCTAGATGATTTGCAAATCTTGTTGTTTTTTGCTCATTATTTCTAGCCCATTTACCATCTTCCAATCTGACAGGTGGTATTCGCATTATGGGTCTTTTCAATCTCTTAGTAGCTTTCCAGAGTGAATAATCAGTACTACTGTCGTCTGTCAATTCTCTTAGATAAATACTAATCGATTCTTCTTTAATTTGTTGTATTTCTCTTTTGAGTCTTTGGGTAGCATTGTTGAGTATAGTTTTATCTTGTGTGACTCTAGTTTGCTGCCATTTTCTTCTAAGCTTTCTTTTTTCAGAGATTAGTTCCCTTATTTCTCTAGGATATACTGTATTTGAAAATCAAGAGAGAGTAAATTCCCAGAAATGTTTTGCAGTTATCAGTGTTAAAGGCAGTAAACCATAGACGTGCGTTTTCAAAATTAAATTAATATGGAAATAGAAATATTTAATTTGTTTTAGTTATTTATACCTAGATTACCAATTTTAGATAGATAAACATAATTCGTAAGTAGTAATTTAATTTGGGTAAAATGAAGAAAAAGTCAATATTATTTTAGGCATATGTTTATTTACAAAATATGTATATAATATGTACAGATAATTACAATTATTTATAAATTAATATGAGGAGCTAAAAAAACAATTAAGTAGGTATATGAGAAAAAAAAAACCAACCGCAAGGATAAAATTTGACGAGCAACATGCAAAAAATACGACAATATTAAATCTTAAAAAATAAAAATCTAAAAATAAAATTAAAGTACATATATTAATAATTTTAAAGTTATGGTTCCTCGCACTCTGTGTCAGAAGATTCACCATCTGATTCTAGAGAAATTACAATGGGCTCTATAGTAATATCAATTATGTTATCTAGCTCCCACATTTTTTTTTCTATTTCTGTAACGTGTCTAATACATTTTTGCCAATTTTCACTTGTTACTTCAGATATTGCCTTATTGAAGAGATTTTTAACATCTAATAATTTAAAAGTAGTGTTATTTCTGGCAACATAACCTTTAACTTGAGCCCATATTAATTCTATCGGATTCAGCTCACAATGGTAGGGTGGTAAACGAAGGATTTCAATTTCTCGTTTTTTGGCTATCTCCTCAATATTATATTTTTTATAATTTTGCTTATGTTTTTTAGCAATAGTTAACAATTCTGCCCTCAGCATTGTATTGTCAAAGGCTAAATTTTTAGAAGATAACCATTTTGCAATTTCACCCTTTTTCCATTTAGTGGTTGGTAAAGGTTCAAGTAATCTGGAGTGGTAACTTGCATTGTCCATTACAATAACCGATCCTTTTGGTATGAATTGAATCATCTGTTCAAAATATTCCTCAAACACGTCTCCATTCATTTCTTCGTGATAATCAACGGTTTTTTTTGATTCAAATAAGAGTAAACCATTCTCAAAAAAACCGTTTGTACTGCCTATATGACAAATAATTAATCTTTTACCTTTTCCTATAGGTTCCTTAAAACCAGTAGTATATCCTTCTAGAAAAGCTTGATGGGATGATTTTATATTTTTGTCTTTCCAAACTCTTCCTACACAATGTCCTTCATTAACCCATGTTTCATCTAAATAATAAATGTTTTTATTTTGAGCTTTAACTTGTTGTATTCTTCTGAGGTACTGTCTTCTCCAACATACAATTTCTTCAGAATCAATTAGCATTGAGTGTCTGCCCATTTTTTCAAATTTAAAGTTTAACTCATGTAACACTTTCCATAGTTTATCCCGGCTTATTGTGGGTAAATCAACATCATTCGTAATGGCTTGCAAAACTTTATCTAAAGTTGGTATTTGCTTGTTTATAAAAAATGAGTGAACAAGCTTACGAATAGCATTTTTAAAAAACTCGTCCACGTTGACTTTTAATAGTTTTGGTCTACCTGATTTCGGCTTTGGTGAGGTTACTCCACCTGATTTTTCCTCCTTTAGAACTCTATATATTGTAGATTTTCCATATCCCATTGCCTTAGATGTTGTTTCAACTACACTGTCAATAGTGTTTGAGGGATTTTGATGTTTAAAATAGTGGTACACATTCACTACAGCACTCTTTTCATTGAGCGATAAATGGTCTAGTTTTAATTTTTTCACTGGCGTATACTCACAAACTGCTTCCATTTTTAGTCACTACTATTTGTCACGTTTATCGAAAATCAAATAACTGCATTTCTAGAAACTATTTAAGTCAAAATATCTGTCATTAGAAGCTGTTGCCATTCGGAGGTCGTTAAATAACAATTATCCCTTTCTATTCTGGTTACGCCTATGACGCACGTTAATCCTCTTAGGCCTACTGTAGTAACAATGAAAGATCATAAAATAATGTGATAGTCCAAGAAATTTAATAAATTTTGTATTGAAATTAACAAAAACAATTTAGAATGCATTACAAATATTGAAGTTTTACCGCACGTACTGTACTATAGTTTTGCATACCGAATTACTTTTTATTCTGGGAATTTACTCTCTCTTGATTTTCAAATACAGTATAGTTGTTTCCAACCGTCCTTCTATTAATAGCAGGTGTAGTTTCCCAAGCTGCTTGTTGGATATTATCATTAAGCAATTTCACTTCGTCGTCTAGTTGTTAATTATTTCTTAAAGGAACAGATAGATTAATTTTTTCTTCAAGAATGATTTTGAAGCTTTTCCAATCTGTTAATTTGTTAGTCAATGTAGGGTTATTTTCTTTTTTAATAATGTTTTTACTAAGTGTTAAGATGATAGGGGAATGATCAGAATTCATGTCCCATCTTTCTTCTATTTCTAAAAAGTTGACCGAAATGTTTTTGATTATAAAAAAATCAATAAGGTCTGGAATCTTGTTGGGATCGGTTGGCCAATAGGTAGGCTTTCCAGTGGATAAAGCTTCACACTTATATTCTTTCATTGCTTCTAAAAGTTCTTTACCTTTAGTGGTCGTTAATCTAGATCCCCAGTCGGTATTTTCGGCATTAAAGTCACCGCCAATAATAAATGTGTTTCCCTGATTAGATAGGAAATCTATATATTGGTTTTTCTTCAAAGAATATCTTGGTGGGCAATAGTTAGCAACTAGAGTAATCTGAGAGTGTCTATGCTCACACTTACTGCAGTAGCCTGGATTTCTCTGGTCTTATATTCTATTTCTTCATGATGTAAGATATTATCCTTAATTATTATGGCACTTCCACCTCTCGCTGCATTGTCAGGATGGTTAGTATGATAAATTTTATAATTTTTAAATTTAATATGTGACTGATTAGTAAAATGCGTTTCAGAAATGAGACACACATCTAGTTTATTTACATCTAGGATTACTTGCAATTCTTGTTGGTGTTGCAAGAGACCATTAGCGTTCCATTCCATTATTTTAAAATTGGCCATTTCTCTGCTTTGGAATAGCTCCTTTGGCACTATGTTCTAAACGAGTTAATCGTTCATCAAATTTTTGGAATAACTGCTCCTGTTTCTTAAGTTGTTCTAAGATCAATTGTAAAGTCGGGTCAGTAGTTGCTTTAATTTGTGTTCTAACATTATTGTTTTTACTGGCATTTGATGGTCCTGCAACAGCTTGGTTGTAGGAAGATGGCCTATTTTCACTTTTTTGAACTTGATTTCCGTTATTCGTTCTTTGTACTGAAGAGTCAGTTCTTACCTGTTGTACTTGTCGTACTGGTTGTCTAGGTAAAGATGGTTTCTTCATAGTATCAGCTCTAATTTTTTGTATTTGTTTAGCAACGATACACCCTCGATGATTAGCATGGTGGTTACCGCCGCAATGAATGCATTTTGGCTGTACATTTTCTGGCTTTGTACAATCTTTGGTATAATGTTTTCCAGTACATTTGACACATCTTGGTTCTTTACCACAGAAACCTTGTGTGTGCCCATAGCCCTGGCATCTCTTACATTGGGGAACTAATTTTGTTTTTTTAATTGGTTTAATGTCAACCCTGATTCCCAGTATATCCGTAATACTATAGATTTTATTTACATCTTCATCATGTTTAAATGTCAACATAAACATGTTTAGCGGTTGCTTAGTTTTAAACTTAAGTTTTTTAGTGGCTTCTAATATCTTATATCCCCTTCTTCGAAGGTCATCTACAATTGCCTTTGGGTCACATTCATTATGTAATTTATTAGCAATAACTCTGATTGGTCTCTTCTGTTTGTTCTCTTAGGTATACCAAGAATACCAATTATCTCCAAGCATTTTTGAGACATTTCTATAACATTCTTCATCTGGAACATTAATTTTGATATTATCATTACTGATAATTTTGATTTGATGGCCTGTCACCATTCTGTTTAATTCCTCGTGAAGAGCTTTAAAGTTGTCAATGCCATCTACCACTATTGGTGGGGGCATAAGAGGTTTTTTGGCCTTTATCTGTTGAGTAATTGAGACAGTTTGTGGAGGTGAGAGTGAGGTATCCATTCTTCTTTTCTTGTTGTTTCCTTGTTTCTTTCTTATCCACTCTGTCTCTCTAGCTAATTCTTCTTCATCAGTGTGATATTCTATTTTATCTTTTTCCTCTTCCTCTGGAGGAGGAGATAATTTCTTTAGCAGATCTGAGTGATCTTTGTGCATTTGATCTAATTGTTGTTGTATAGTATTTAATTTGTTTACTAAACAACTTTTTTCATTTTCGGAATTTTTCCAAGCATTGTATAGTGCTTGTTCATTTTGAGATCTAGCAAAATTTTCCTGAAACAGCGGAATATTCTGTTGACCTACATCTACCAGCGACACACGAAACACAGGTAATTGTTGGTGCATCGAGACACTTTATTTTTTATTTATTACAACACGATAATTGCGGCAGTGTCATTGACCGCCGGTATCAATGGTGTAACATAATACTCGATTTTAACTTTTGCTTTCGTCTCGAAATCGCTTACCGACACTTGTTTACGCTTCAACGGTGAAATGAATACTATATCCAAGTATAATAAGAATTTTTGTCTCCGTTAAGGGTATTTTTATTTTAAAATTAAATATTTAAGAAATAACAACGGTCTGTTTCCAAGCAGGAAATATGAATCAAAATGAATTTTTTTTTGTTTGCAAGACAGACTTAAGCAATAACAAAACACACGGTTAGAAAGATAAATAAAAGCCCTTCCAACACGTCATACAAGGCTATCAAAAAAATTACAAGTGACGTTACTTTTTTGGAAATAAAAATCAATATGCAACTAAAATAAATGAATATTCTCTTTTCCGTAATTTTTTTAAGCTTACAAACTGGCCTAAATTTCCAATGCCAAATTTAAATTTAAAGAAATAGGTCATACGGAAATAAGAATATGTGGCTTATGGTATTTTAGACGAAAATCTAAATTGACGTGTTTTATAGCGAAAGGCAAATCTAACTTGACATTTTTCTATTTCATTAGATTTATACTTAAAGAGTCAATACTCCGTCCTGTTAGAGGAAGTAAAACCGTTTTTTTTTAAATATCTAAAACTTTCCAGCTTGTCAGCATGGCAATGGTTTTAAATTGAAATCTGGTGCTTTTTCCTGATTAAGTTTATTTTTAAAAGATCAGATTTCTGATTTTTGATTATGTAGTATAACTTACATTTTGTTAAATGAAACATACTATATTTTGTTCAAGAATCAAAAATATCTCACCTAGAGCGTTAAAAAAATACAGCATGTTAATATATTATATGGGTGTTTCAAAAAGATATGGCCAGTTATTAACAAAAATGACCCAATCTTTAACACTGTTTTTGCAAATCAAAATAAATCAACAGGTGTTTGTATTCAAATGTCATTCCCATCATGGGCGGATCCAGACTTGCGATGGGGGGAGGGGGGGGGGGGGGGTCACGAAGTTATTTTTATGGGTATAACTGAACATCGAAAAATACTTAATCGATTCAGATGGTAAACTCAACCCCAAAAAAATTTAATTCGTTTGGTTAATATAAAAAAATTTCACCCTGTACATAGTTTTTGAAAACTTTAATAAGGATTTTAGACAACAAACAAACAAATAGACAACAAAAATGACGTATTTATTTTTTCCCCACACGATTACTCAATTTCTAATAAAAAAAAATAAATTTGACTATAAATTAAAAGTTTAGCAAAATGAACCATTGATTTTATAAAATATAAGGTTTCGACCATTTTAGTTAATTACCAGAGTCGGCTTTCAAAAGGTATAAGCTGTCAAATTATGTATCTAAACAATTCCAAACAACCTAAATGTCAAATTATCACAGCCTTCTAAGATACACTTAAATTTTCAACATTAATAAATGGTGAGCCAAATTGCGTTAATAATATTTCCTATTTATTTTTATAGTTTATGTTTGACGCCCCTTTTGGCAATTTCTCAAATTTAAAAACAAAATGTAAGTTTGCAGGTTGTTTTAAAGTTCAATTTTATTTTTTATTAACTTTATTAACTTATTTTGAACAAAGTAAAAGAAAATTCTCATAATTCGATAAGATGAATCACTAAAGAAATATTATACAGGGCTATGTTTTAGACTTTGTACCTTTTGAATGTCGATTCTGGAAATTAACTAAAACGGGCGTATTATTAAAAATATAGCACGAGCTGTGGTGGTATTAGTAATTAAAAACTAAATTTTTGTACAGAAAATTAAATTTTTACAAGACAAGTTATATTTTTTTAAATCTATGGTTCATTTTGCTAAACTTTTAATTTATAGATAGTCAAATTTGATTTTATTATCAAAATTTAATATTTTTAGATGTACTTACTACCATCTATGGTAAGAAGAGAGTATTGACATTAACTTTTGACTGAATCTAGTCAAGATGTCACTCTCTTCTTTTTTATCCCTTTCAGAGATTAATACAAAGTGAGTAAACCAGTAAGGAATTTAATTTATTAGATTCGACATGCTAAGACCGGTTTCTGGCTTTCGGCTTCATCAGTTAGGCTTTTCGAATCCAATAAATAAAATTCCAAACTCGTACAAGTCAATAGCTATATCTGCTATAAGATAACATTTTTAGATGTGCTACCATCTATGGTAAGAAGAGAGTATTGACATTAACTTTTGACTGAATCTAGTCAAGATGTCACTCTCTTCTTTTTTATCCCTTTCAGAGATTAATACAAAGTGAGTAAACCAGTAAGGAATTTAATTTATTAGATTCGACATGCTAAGACCGGTTTCTGGCTTTCGGCTTCATCAGTTAGGCTTTTCGAATCCAATAAATAAAATTCCAAACTCGTACAAGTCAATAGCTATATCTGCTATAAGATAACATTTTTAGATGTGCTACCATCTATGGTAAGAAGAGAGTATTGACATTAACTTTTGACTGAATCTAGTCAAGATGTCACTCTCTTCTTTTTTATCCCTTTCAGAGATTAATACAAAGTGAGTAAACCAGTAAGGAATTTAATTTATTAGATTCGACATGCTAAGACCGGTTTCTGGCTTTCGGCTTCATCAGTTAGGCTTTTCGAATCCAATAAATAAAATTCCAAACTCGTACAAGTCAATAGCTATATCTGCTATAAGATAACATTTTTAGATGTGCTACCATCTATGGTAAGAAGAGAGTATTGACATTAACTTTTGACTGAATCTAGTCAAGATGTCACTCTCTTCTTTTTTATCCCTTTCAGAGATTAGTATGTCATTTTTGTTGTTTATTTGTGTACTTTGTAGTAAATTTTTCAAAAACCATAATAGAGGGTGAAATTTTTTATATTAACAAAACGAACTAATTTTTTTAAGACCGGACCTGATTTTTTTCTAGCTTGATTAAATCAGTTAATTAGGTGGTTGTAGTTTTACCAAAAAATGAGACAAATCGAACTTGCCTTTCGAAAGTAACGACCAAGAGAAATTTCAGTCAAAATTCACAACTCCCCCCTGTATATTTTACTTTACCATAGGTAAAGTATTGTAATCGCAAAAAAAAAGTTCAGCTTTCAGTGGATTTACATGTTTTGAGACCCCCTAAGTCATTTAAGACCTTTTCCAGAAAATGTATGTATGGAGTATGTAGTCCGGAAAAATTTGTGTGCGCTCTAACTCCAACTGCGATCGGAATTTCCTAACCAAATTTTATATTTAGCATTTTTACAACATGCTAATGAGCTGATTAGATTTTGGGCAAAATCGGACAACCGGAAGTGGGGGTTTACTCTTGAGAATTTTCAGATTTTCGCAATTATTATCGTTTCTATTAAGTTTATGAAAAAATATTAAGAAAAAAATTTATTTTAAATTAAATTTACTATAAATTTTGTTTAAAAACTTTTTTCAAATTTTGTATTATAAGCGAGTTAAAAATAAAATATGGAATAACGTAATGGCGCAAGCGCAGTAGAAGTGGTTTGTTTCTTGGAGACAATTGTACGGTCTTGCCAGGCATGGCCTGCCTTAAATATGTACGAGTAATTGGATTATGAGCCCGTAGGGCCGTTAAAGTATGGTAAAGTCATGTGCATGGCCACATCCGATTTTTTAAATAATGGGAGCAGATACTTTTTAATAGTCATTTGATATTCCCCATAGGGGCCTCAATACGAGTTAGGAGTATGTACACAGCTCCTCATGACTCACCCTGTATACCGACAAAATACTTATTTTCTTTTCTTTACTTATACAGGGTGCGCCAATTATTTCCACTCGATCTCTAGCACCGAAACTAAAAGAGATATCAACAAGATTTTTTGTAGGGGTAGACAGTGTCACTCGGACTACAATTTTAAAATATTTTGATGTATACAGGGTGGCTAATTTTTGTGGAATGAAAATTAATTTGGTTTTTTTAAATTGAACACCCTATATACGATTATGTCTTCTGATTCTACTTAATATTAGATTTACGGTAGTTTTTTGTATTTGTAAATCCGACGCGGCGTTGACAAGTTATTCCTATTTTAAGCAGATTTAATGAAAAAACAGCACTTCAGAAATATTAGCACAAAAACCACATTTTTTAAAAAATTCCTTAAAATAGCTACTATGATGTAAATGAAACATGCACCTATCACAATAATCACACAACATCTTCACCTGTTGCACAGGGTGTTTGCCGATGGCGTGCCAATAGTCTAGTTTTCAAATGGCAATAACTTAATTTTTTCAAATGGGACACCCTGTATATTTTTCTTCAGTTAGAAGCTCTCCCTAATACGCATTAAAAAAATATAGGGTTTTGCACATCTAACTTTACTATTTACTTTAATAATTGACGTTAAGTGACAAACAACATATTTTACACAATTTTTACAAAAAAAATTTTACAAAGTTTAATCGTAAGAAAACTACAATAGTGGAAGTTAAAATTTATAGTAGGTGTTCAAAATGTCTTCCATTTTCATTTATACATTTTCTTGCCGTTTTTTTCATTGATTTACGCACATCTCTTAGCATTGCAGGGGTCACCTGTCTAAATGCTGCAGTAATTCTTTCTTTCATATTTTCTTTTGTGGTAACCTCTTCTTTGTAAACAATATTTTTAATAAAACCCCACAAGAAAAAATCGCAAGGTGTAAGGCGATCTAGTAGGCCAATTTATAGGTCCTCCCCTTCCTATCCAACGATCCTGAAATTCCCTATTTAACCAATTGCGAACATCTAATAGGTAATGTGGTGTGGCACCATCTAATTGAAACCCCATTCCGTTGCGATAATTTTGAGGCACATTTTGCAATAAGTTGCGAAAATCATGTTCTAAAAAATCTAAAAATATAGCTCCATTTACAGTCCCATCAAAGAAATAGGGACCAATTACATAATCACCTATTATTCCCGCCCACACATTCAAAGACCATCGATACTGTGATGTGGTTCTAAATAAATGTTCATTGTGGTCCGAATAATAATGGAAGTTGTGTCTATTTACACAACCGTTCTTATGAAATGTGGCTTCGTCGGAGAATAAAACTTTGTTTAAAAAGTTACGCTCTGTATTTATCTTGTTTATTAACCATCTACAGTATTCCACTCTACGCGCGAAATCACGTGGTAACAATTCTTGGAAGCTGGATATGATAGGGGTGATATTTATTCTTTTTTATTATGCGTCTAATTGTGGTATTGGAAATCTCTAACTGATTGCTTAATTGCCTTGTGCTTATATTGGGATCTTCAACTATACTGATCATTACCTTATTTTCGTTGTCAATAGTAACAGCTGTAGTTTCACGTGAATGTTTTTCATACTGTTCTATCAAATCTATTCTTTAAATTCTCAAAAGTATCCTTTTTGGATGATGTCTTTCTGGGTATCGTTGACGATAGACCCTATTAGCAAGAAACGCATTTTTTGACATTCACCCAGTATCCATATCATATCAATATTTTCTTGAACACTATAATTCTTATTAAAATCCATTCTTTATACACAATACCGATTAAATATAGTAGACGTGATACGATACAAAATTTTATGTTGACAATTAATGCCATAACAAAATATACCTACTGTCATTTTCATAGGTAACTTGATTTCTTATTAAAAATTGTGTAAAATATGTTGTTTGTCACTTAACGTCAATTATTAAAGTAAATAGTAAAGTTAGATGTGAAAAACCATATATTTTTTTAATGCGTATTAGGGAGAGCTTCTAACTGAAGAAAAATATACAGGGTGTCCCATTTGAAAAAATTAAGTTATTGTCATTTGAAAACTAGACTATTGGCACGCCATCGGCAAACACCCTGTGCAACAGGTGAAGATGTTGTGTGATTATTGTGATAGGTGCATGTTTCATTTACATCATAGTAGCTTTTTTGAGGAATTTTTTAAAAAACGTGGTTTTTGTGCTAATATTTCTGAAGTGCTGTTTTTTCATTAAATCTGCTTAAAATAGGAATAACTTGTCAACGCCGCGTCGGATTTACAAATACAAAAAACTACCGTAAATCTAATAATAAGTAGAATCAGAAGACATAATCGTATATAGGGTGTTCAATTTAAAAAAACCAAATTAATTTTCATTCCACAAAAATTAGCCACCCTGTATACATCAAAATATTTTAAAATTGTAGTACGAGTGACACTGTCTACCCCTACAAAAAATCTTGTTGATATCTCTTTTAGTTTCGGTGCTAGAGATCGAGTGGAAATAATTGGCGCACCCTGTACAAAGTTTAAATTCACATCAGATATATTTAGAATAGCAACTCGTATAGTAGAACCCACCGCTTTATGAGAAAGAAAAACCGCCAATAGAAGAAATACTGATTGATCTGGACATTTTTGAGTATTTTAATGTCGAAAACACCGTACACTGTCCATATACATAAAAATAAAATGATATTTTGTCTATTAGGACCACTGTGCAAATATTCAATAACCAAGTTACTGGGATCGTTAGGGGTAATTTGCGTAAAATTTCTATATTGATTAACTTTCTTTAATATGAATTTACATTTTAATTTCTATAACGCATATTAGATTTGAATAGAGGTTGACCACTCCACCTGGCCTATAGCTTCATTTTCTGATCTCTTCTGAGATTCAGAAACGTTGCTAATTAAAATTTTGTCTCAAATTTTAATTCTAAAATTAAAAACACGGTGAATAAAGTCATAAATGTTATAAATTAATTAAGCTTACCTACCCTATCTCAACCCTCACTATCGGAATCACTGTCATCAACATTGATAATAAATTTGGTCGGGCTCGTTATATAAGAATTTTCTTCTTTGATGACATGTTTGATTTTGTTAATTTCTTCTTTTACCAAATTTGCTATCAACCCATCAAATTTGGGAAACACGTTATAACGCCTTATTCTTTTTCATATTGAAATTGACACCGAATAAATAAATAAGAAGTACACTGTAACAATGTTTCAAAATAAAAAAATGTATGTATATACACGGAAGCCAAGAATAATATTAATTGAAATAAACTAACGCCACGAATCATCTACCACCTACTATTCACTAAATCAAAAATCAAGTGCGAACACAAGCACAGTGTATCACTGTATGAATATTTTCCTAGCCCTCACTACTGAAGACAATATTTGTCTATCTTCCTACTTCCTACTTTAATTGCAGAACAAAATGATCCCGCTTTATACAAGTCGCTAATACCGACAAAGCCACTTGTCGGCACATCTACATGCCACTAATACCGACACAGCCACTTGTCGGCACATCTACATGCCGCTAATACCGACAAAGACACTTGTCGGCACATCTACATGCCGCTAATACCGACAAAGCCACTTGTGGGCACATCTACAAGCCGCCAAAGTAACCTGTCTGCACATCTGAGAATTTTGTTTCTGCAATTGAAAATGTAAAAACTATAACCACACTTCCATTGTCGCCTCTTATGAGTGTACCCTCACACCCCACAGTTTGGTTAAATTAATTTAAGACAAAATTTTAATTAGTAATTCAAATCTAATTTGCGTTATAGAAATTAAAATGTAAATTCATATTAAACTCATAATTAATAATTATACGCCATTCTCCCCTATAACGATATCCAGCTAAGTTGGTTATTGAATCTTTGCACAGTGGTCCTAATAGCCAAAATATTATTTTATTTTTATGTATATGGACAGTGTACCGTGTTTTCGACTTTAAAGTGCTCAAAAATGTCCAGATTCTATTGGCGGTAATCCTTTGCTGTTTTTTCATTCTCATAAAGGATTGAGTTCGACTATACCAATAGTGTTTATTTATTTATATAGGGTGAGTCACGGTAGACGCGATGGTCCATTGTGGCTAAACGGTTAATGTTTTGAAAATTTTGTTTATTCATGGATATGTCGGTTGATAAAGGCTACATTTTAAAATTATTTTGAAATATACAGGTTGTCCCAAAAAAGTGGCGTATCAAAGTTATATTTTTTCTTATGGAACACCCTATATTTTATTGCATTTATAGATTATACGTTAAAAATAAGATACATTTTCTTAAGTATTCCCTATACCTAGGCTTTTTACTTTTCGAGATATTTTGATATTTCTAAAACACACACATGAAAGCCAATAACTTCGAAACCCATGGAATCAGTTAAATCCAATTTAAACTGAAAAAACTTAGACTAATAATTGAAAGCAATAATGTATTTAGAGTTGTTTAAAATTATACAGGGCGGACAAAATGGGGCGATTCCCTAATGACATATTCAAACGACAATATCGTTCTTATTTTAAATAGGACACCCTGTATTTTATAATCCTATTATGTAGCAAATTCAAAAATTATAAAGGTCTACTATACCTAAATCTATTAATTTTGGAGTTATTTTTATGTTTGTTAAATTTTACATTATTTTTCCACCGTAATGCCTAAATATAACACGCTGTATTTGATCAGCTTAGACTATTGCAACATCATTTTTTGTCTAATATCTAATGATACATTTTCCAACAGTTCCCAGAAACTTTTTCTTAAAAATTGCAAAAATTTCCTCCCATTTAAATGGCAATCAAAGAAATATGGGCAAATAACTTGGTCGCCTATAATTCCAACGTATAAGTACATTAATGTTCCACCAGTTATTATTATTATTATTATTACAATTTGCTAAAGGCTGAGGCATAAACCTATGATAGCCAATTTACTAATGAAGTTACAACCTAGTAAACACTTAAAAAAAACAAAATAAAGAATGTTAAGGAACAATAAAAAAAGAGAAAAAAAAACAATTAAGAAAACAAGAGTTCATCAATTTTGTTTTTAAAGATGTTAATTGATTCTGCGCCAATAAGTTCATCACTAAGATTGTTCCATGCATCGAAGATACCTGTCTTTGCCTGCTGGTAAAGCTGCCCTTTTTTAATTTCAACTTGTGACCCCGTAGGCGATTGTCGACGTTTAAGAGAAAAATGTCACTAAGGTCGCCGTAGTTAAATTTCAGAATTCTAAAAGTAATAATCAAATCACCACGTAAACGACGGTCGGAAAAGCTAGGAATTTTTGCCATTTCTAGCCTTTCAGCATACGAAGGACGAATAACACCGTACGACATTCTAGTAGCCCGACGTTGAACACTTTCCAGAAGATTCTGGTCTCGTACAAGTACCGGACACCACACGACACCCCCGTACTCTAGAATAGATCGAACATAGGTTTTATACAGGTTGATAGAGGTTTGATAGGATACTTTTGAAAACGTTTTTTTAAGCAGGTACAAAACCGAATTGGCGCGTTTACAAGTTTTCATGACGCGTTCAGACCACGTTAAATCTGATGTAATGGTTATACCTAAATCTACCACTGATGTCACTTGTGCCAATGTGAGGCCTTCGAGCGAATATTGAAAACGCGGATTGTTTTTTCCAAGATGCAAAACGACACACTTTTCTGTATTTAAGGGGAGCAACCAATTGGAGCACCATTCACTGATAGCATCTAGGTCCGTTTGAATTAAATCTCGATCTACTAGGCGATTTCCATAAATTTTGGCATCATCTGCGTAGAGTGCTTTTTTCAACCGAATGTAGAGAGGCAGATCACTGGTATACGCAATAAAGAGGAGTGGGCCAAGTATAGAACCCTGTGGTACTCCACTTGTTACTGATCTATCTGATGAGTAGGATTGGCCAATCCTGACACGAAACTTTCTGCTGGTAAGATAATTTTGAATCCATGACAGAAGTTTACCACGAATTCCAAGAGATTCAATTTTATATTGCAATCTACCGAAAAGAACCCTATCAAAAGCTTTGGCGAAGTCAAGGTATATAACGTCAATTGGCATCTTCTTATCAATAGAGTGAGACCAGTCATTGATGCAGCCTAAAAGATTAGTGGTGGTTGACTTTCCTTTGACAAATCCGTGCTGCTCTGGAGGTATCACATCATGAGTTGTTAGAAAGTCTGTTGTTGAATCCACGACGATACTTTCCATGATTTTTGAAGGGATGGAAAGCAAACTTATAGGTCTGTAATTCGACGGCTCCATTTTGTCTCCTTTTTTGTAAATTGCAGTAACTGAGGCAATTTTCCATGAGTCTGGCAACGTAGCGATTGAAATGACATAGACATGATTGTGGATAATGGTGAAGATAATTCATTGGCGAATTTTTTCAAAAAGAATGAGTTTATACCATCGATTCCTGGTGACGAATAGTTTTTTAGGTTAAGTATTTTGTTTTTGACTAATTCCTCAGTAAAAATTATATCCGACAGGCTATCAGTGATTCTGCTGGTTCTTATGTCTGGGAGTGTATTCCCGAGAGGCTCATTTGTAAAAACTGATGTAAATGTATCCGCAAGCATTTCAGCAGTCTCAGAGTCACAGGAGGCGAAAGTACCATCTGGATATCTATTGAGTATCATAATAATGACAGTTATGACGGTTAACTAATCCATTATTATGAAAAGTGGATTCATCTGTAATTTTTTCGGATCGTAGTCTAAGCTGATCAAATACAGGGTGATATATTTAGGCATTACGGTGGAAAAATAATTTAAAATTTAACAAAAATAAAAAAGGGGAGTGGGTGGCTCAGCGGTAGAGCACTGGACTCATAATCCAAGGGTTGTGGGTTCGAATCACACCAAAGGCAGAAATCATTTTCTGATTTTTAATTAATTAATCACTCGACCATTCACTGTTGGGTTCTAATTAACAGTGCTGTTCCTAAAGTGGCGCTGGGAAACAGTAACAAAGCCTACACAGAACACGAGGCTAATGGCCATAGTAGTCGATGCCGTTGACACAGAAGTAAAAAAAAAAAAACAAAAATAAAAATAATTTCAAAATTAATATATTTAGGCATAGTAGACTTTTATAAATTTTAAAAGGTACTGGAATTTGCTTCACAATAGGATTTATATAAAACATCTAAAAATGTTATCTTATAGCGGATATAGCTATTGACTTGTACGAGTTTGGAATTTTATTTATTGGATTCGAAAAGCCTAACTGATGAAGTCGAAAGACAGAAACCGGTCTTAGGATGTCGAATCTAATAAATTAAAATTCCTTACTGGTTTACTCACTTTGTATTAATCTCTGAAAGGGATAAAAAAGAAGAGAGTGACATCTTGACTAGATTCAGTCAAAATTTAATGTCAATACTCTCTTCTTACCATAGATGGTAGCACATCTAAAAATGTTATCTTATAGCGGATATAGCTATTGACTTGTACGAGTTTGGAATTTTATTTATTGGATTCGAAAAGCCTAACTGATGAAGTCGAAAGACAGAAACCGGTCTTAGGATGTCGAATCTAATAAATTAAAATTCCTTACTGGTTTACTCACTTTGTATTAATCTCTGAAAGGGATAAAAAAGAAGAGAGTAACATCTTGACTAGATTCAGTCAAAATTTCATGTCAATACTCTCTTCTTACCATAGATGGTAGCACATCTAAAAAGGATTATATAATACAGGGTGTCATATTTAAAATAATAACGATGCCGTCGTTTGAATATGTCATTAGAGAATCGCCCCATTTTGGACGCTCTGTATAATTTTAAACAACTCTAAATACATTATTGCTTTAGTCTAATTTTTTTCAGTTAAAATTGGATTTGGCTAATTCCATGAGTTATTGGTTTTCTTGTAAGTGCTTCCATTTTTAGAAATATCAAAATATCTCGAAAAGTAAAAAGCTTAGGTATAGGTAATACTTAAGAAAGTTTATCTTATTTTTAACATATAATCTATAAATGCAACAAAATATAGAGTCTTCCATAAGAAATAATATAACTTTGAGACGCCACACTTTTTTGGGACAACCTGTATATTTCAAAATAATTTTAAAATGTAGCTTTTATCAACCCACATATCCGTTAATAAACAAAATTTTCGAAAACATTATTTAGCCACAACGCACCATCGCGTCTACCGTGACTCACCCTGTATAAATCAATGTCTAAATTATTTTTAACTTTATTTAAAAAAAAAATAATTTCTGATTTATATAAACACTATTTTGAAAATAAAAATTGCGTCGAATTAATGTTGCCTCTATTAATATATATCTTCAGTTTTATAAAAATCAGTGAGAGTTTTTGAAATTATAACTGCCTGTCAAATTTTCTATGAGAAAACAAAAAAAAAATTAAAACTAGTGGCTGGCTTTAATTTTTTCCGAGCGCCTCGCCTGAATATTTGTATTCGAATTTGCTTTCGTATTTTTAATACTTTTTTATAGTAATACAATTTTTTTTTTAAAATAACTTATAATATAATTTTTAGTAAAATTTTCTGCTCCTTAATATGGTGCTATTAGTTTTTCCAAAATTTTTTTTTCGAGACATAATGGAAAAACCAAATTTTCGATTTTATTTTCGAAATTGTGAAGTTAGCATACACTTTAGAGCAGCAACAATTTTTTTATCGTATTCTACGCCCTTTCAAGTACTTGAGTGCCAAGTTTCATCGATATCTCATCTCTTGCGAGGTCAAACTCTCTGACAACTGGGCTAAACGTCATTAGATTTGAAGCGTTTCTGTTTTATTATTTTTAATTTTGTGATTATTGAAATTAGTTTTTGACTTAGTAATTCTTTTTTTATAGTCTGTGAAAAAGACGAGAAGATGTCTAATTTCACATGAAGCACCTTTAACAGGAGGATTTGGTGCTGAAATTGCTGCCACGATTCAGGTAATAATTTTGAATTTACAGTAATCGCTTTAGACATCGCTAAAATAATTGCCGTAATTGCAACTGTAACAACTCAATGGATTTATTGTTCTTAACATTTATAAATCATAATATCGTAATATGTAAAAATCGATCAGTTTAGACATAAACCAATTTTAATTTAATAAATTATATATGCAATTTTATTTAATTTAAAACAGTGCAGATTTCATATTAATAGTATACAGGGTGAGTCACGAGGAACTTTACATACTTCTACCATAAGCAGAGGCACCTTAGGGGATTACCAAATGACCATTAAAAAATGTCTTCTGTTTTTCTTTAATAATGTACAGAGCGATTTATGGATTTGGACCAGAATAATGTTTGGTCATATCTTTTCAATGATTAAGTCGATTTGTCTCATTTTTTGTTAAAAGTGTGTATTGGTGTCTAGCCACTAACTGATATATTCAGAACTAAAAAATTCCAGGGCCGGCTTCGCGAAAATTTGTTGAATTGCTATAATTGCAATAATTCACCCTGTACATGATTTCTCTAAAATGTGATATGATTTTTTCAGAGGACATAAATAGACAGTTAAACTTGGATATTTGAAATTTTTGTTACACTTGCCTTACATTTTTAATTAAAGATTCATTTTAAAGTCAAATTGAAAATTGGCGAGAATGAAATATCAAATTATTATTAAATGTTTAGTAATTATAAAGAAATCTTTAAAATAAACAATTACGACACACACTGTATTCTAGTGTAGTAAATACCAGAATTTGAATCAATTTACAGGGCCGGATTTAAAAATCTGGCATATCTGGTTCATGTCAAAAATTCACCCTGTATGTAACTTTTTCCACCCGAAATGGACTGAAATTAGATTGAAAATGTTTGCATTCATCTAGTTTTGTCATTTGTTTCAGCGAAAATCATGTGTAATTATTTTAATCGGAATGAAATTAACAACCCCAAGAAATGTTTATTCATAAATTAATTAATAAAATAAATAACAATAACCAAAAATGAAACAATTTTAACAATGCGGAACAAAGTAAAAAAACAATTTAATAAACATTACGATTTTAAAAGATGTTCAAAATTTGCCTCAATACACTTTTCTTAGCGAATATTTAAATGGGTAATGGACTTTCTTCGCACGTATGGGCTGAAGAAAATCCACATGCGATTCGAGAATATCGCTCGCAACAAAGATTCTCTGTAAATGTCTGGATCGGGGTCATCAACACTCATTTAATAGGACCCCATTTTTTTGATGGTACACTAACAGGACATGTTTATTTATATTATATTATAGAATATCTTACCCAATCTACTGGCTAATGTGGGCCTACGAGGGATCTACTTTCAGCGTGATGGTGCATCACCTCATTTTTCCGTTGCTGTACGCCAACATTTAGATACCATTTATGGAAACCGATGGATAGGACGAGGAGGTCCTATTTCATGGGCACCAAGATCCCCAGACTGTAACCCAGTTGATTATCACATTTGGGGGCATTTAAAAGAGCCTGGTCTACGCAGAAAATATAAATACGCGGCAACAGCTCATTGATAGAATTATTCGCTGTTGCAATATTATCAGAAATAACCCATTGGCAATAAGAAAGTCCATTACACATTTAAACATTCGCCAAGAGAAGTGTTTTGAGGCAAAATGAATTTCATTTTGAACATCTTTTAAAATCGTAATGTTTATTAAATTGTTTAATTTTCAGACAATTAAACATATAAACTCATACTTATTCTTCAACCGGCAACGTCGCACCAAAATACATTTGCGAACAGCGTTCAAACCAGGAAGCGGCATCGTCAAAAATACGCCATAATCTAAGACGCAATTCTAACCGTTTCGTCTAGACAATATAAAAAAACCCACGCTAACGAACTTTCTAGAACAATTGTGCGAGCCGGGGAAGGGATAAAAATTTGAAGCGATGGGCTTCGAGACTTTTTAAACTCAGTGCATAGCGACGCTCCGGGGCAACAAGGCCTCGTCAAACCAGTGGGACTTAGCTGCAATCAAGCGGTTTATTTTATTTTAAAAATATTTCATCGAATCAGTGGGACTTAGCTGCAATCAAGCGGTCCACTTTATTGTTCATTCTATATTCAAATCAAAACTCAGTGCTTCGAGAATTTAAACAGTGTCTATTCATCACTCATGCAGAACACATGCAAAAAAATATTTTCTGACTGATGCGGTCTTTTTAGTTTTGTACTTATGTGCTAGTGTTTGTTAAGCACATAAGGTACTTAATACTTTGTTCATTGATTACTAGTTTAATGTAATCCTTTGTTACGTTGTTGTTTTATTCATTTATTTATTTAACAGTTTAATAAAAGGTTAAATAAAAGTGTTCATTGTTTTTGTTGAATGGAGTTGAGAAGATAAACCTACTACAGTACACACATACCCAATATAAAAACTACAGTCCATTAGAACTACGATGCAGTTTAAAAAGGCGATAACACATTGTTGGTCGTCCTGGGAAACTGGCACAACATAGGGTTTATTCCAGAACCCTCAACATAAATTGTTTTTTACTTTGTTCCGCATTGTTAAAACTGGTTTTTGGTTATTGTTATTTATTTTATTTCTTGATTTATAAAGTAAGTAAAGTAAATTTTATTTGACTACGTTACATATTGTACACGTTTGTAGCAAGTCAAGGAAAATACAAAAAACAATCAAAAGAAACAAAATTTAAAATTTAAACTTACACAATAGTATACAGGGTGCGCCAATTATTTCCACTCGATCTCTAGCACCGAAACTAAAAGAGATATCAACAAGATTTTCTGTAGGGGTAGACAGTGTCACTCGGACTACAATTTTACAATATTTTGATGTATACTGGGTGGGTAATTTTTGTGGAATGAAAATTAATTTGGTTTTTTTAAATTGAACACCCTGTATACAATTATGTCTTCTGATTCTACTTAATATTAGATTTACGGTAGTTTTTTGTATTTATAAATCCGACGCGGCGTTGACAAGTTATTCCTATTTTAAGCAGATTTAATGAAAAAACAGCACTTCAGAAATATTAGCACAAAAAACACATTTTTTAAAAAATTCCTCAAAAAAGCTACTATGATGTAAATGAAACATGCACCTATCACAATAATCACACAACATCTTCACCTGTTGCACAGGGTGTTTGCCGATGGCGTGCCAATAGTCTAGTTTTCAAATGGCAATAACTTAATTTTTTCAAATGGGACACCCTGTATATTTTTCTTCAGTTAGAAGCTTTCCCTAATACGAATTAAAAAAATATAGGGTTTTGCACATCTAACTTTACTATTTACTTTAATAATTGACGTTAAGTGACAAACAACATGTTTTACATAATTTTTAATAAGTACAAAATTTTACAAAGTTTAATCGTAAGAAAACTACAATAGTAAAAGTTAAAATTTATAGTAGGTGTTCAAAATGTCTTCCATTTTCTTGCCCTTTTTTCATTGATTTACGCACATCTCTTAGCATTGCAGGGGTCACCTGTCTAAATGCTGCAGTAATTCTTCCTTTCATATTTTCTTTTGTGGTAACCTCTTCTTTGTAAACAATATTTTTAATAAAACCCCACAAGAAAAAATCGCAAGGTGTAAGGCAAGGCGATCTAGTAGGCCAATTTATAGGTCCTCCCCTTCCTATCCAACGATCCTGAAATTCCCTATTTAACCAATTGCAAACAACTAATAGGTAATGTGGTGTGGCACCATCTAATTGAAACCACATTCCTTGCGATAATTTTGAGGCACATTTTGCAATAAGTTGCGAAAATCATATTCTAAAAAATCTAAAAATATAGCTCAATTTACAGTCCCATCAAAGAAATAGGGACCAATTACATAATCACCTATTATTCCCGCCCACACATTCAAAGACTATCGATACTGTGATGTGGTTCTAAATAAATGTTCATTGTGGTCCGAATAATAATGGAAGTTGTGTCTATTTACACAACCGTTCTTATGAAACGTGGCTTCGTCGGAGAATAAAACTTTGTTTAAAAAGTTACGCTCTGTATTTATCTTGTTTATTAACCATCTACAGTATTCCACTCTACGCGCGAAATCACGTGGTAACAATTCTTGGTGAAGCTGGATATGATAGGGGTGATATTTATTCTTTTTTATTATGCGTCTAATTATGGTATTGGAAATATCTAACTGATGGCTTAATTGCCTTGTGCTTATATTGGGATCTTCAACTATACTGATCATTACCTTATATTCGTTGTCAATAGTAACAGCTGTAGTTTCACGTGAATGTTTTTCATACTTGACGGTTCCTGTTCTATCAAATCTATTCTTTAAATTCTCAAAAGTATCCTTTTGTGGATGACGTCTTTCTGGGTATCTTTGACGATAGACCCTACTAGCAAGAAACGCATTTTTTTGACATTCACCCAGTATCCACATCATATCAATATTTTTTTGAACACGATAATTCTTATTAAAATCCATTTTTTATACACAATACCGATTAAATATAGTAGACGTGATACAATACAACATTTTATGTTGATAATTAATGCCTTAACAAAATATATCTACTGTCATTTTCATAGGTAACTTGATTTCTTATTAAAAATTGTGTAAAATATGTTGTTTGTCACTTAACGTCAATTATTAAAGTAAATAGTAAAGTTAGATGTGCAAAACCCTATATTTTTTTAATGCGTATTAGGGAGAGCTTCTAACTGAAGAAAAATATACAGGGTGTCCCATTTGAAAAAATTAAGTTATTGCCATTTGAAAACTAGACTATTGGCACGCCATCGGCAAACACCCTGTGCAACAGGTGAAGATGTTGTGTGATTATTGTGATAGGTGCATGTTTCATTTACATCATAGTAGCTTTTTTGAGGAATTTTTTGAAAAATGTGGTTTTTGTGCTAATATTTCTGAAGTGCTGTTTTTTCATTAAATCTGCTTAAAATAGGAATAACTTGTCAACGCCGTGTCGGATTTACAAATACAAAAAACTACCGTAAATCTAATATTAAGTAGACTCAGAAGACATAATCGTATACAGGGTGTTCAATTTAAAAAAACCAAATTAATTTTCATTCCACAAAAATTAGCCACCCTGTATGCATCAAAATATTTTAAAATTGTAGTGCGAGTGACACTGTCTACCCCTACAAAAAATCTCGTTGATATCTCTTTTAATTTCGGTGCTAGAGATAGAGTGGAAATAATTGGCGCACCCTGTATATAAAATTGTTACGTAGAATAAAATAAAATAAAATACTTCAGATAAAGAGGGGTGAGCATATACATAAAAATAATTTAATTTTAAAAGCTATGAAATACATTTAAAAGTTAAGAAACGGATTCACACCGGTCGATGTATTCTTCGACAGAATAAAAGCAATATTTTAGCATAAATGTTTTTTAATTTTTTTTTGAATGATAATAAACATTTCTTGGAGTTGTTAATTTCATTCCGATTAAAATAATTACACATGATTTTCGCTGAAACAAATGACAAAACTAGGTTAATGCAAACATTTTCAATCTAATTTCAGTCCATTGCGAGTGGAAAAAGTTACATACAGGGTGAATTTTGACATGAACCAGATATGTTTAAATCCGGCCCTGTAAATTGATTCAAATTCCGGTATTTACTATACTGGAATACAGTGTGTGTCATTATTGTTTATTTTAAAGATTTCTTTATAATTACTAAACATTATTGTACAGTAAGATATTTCATTATGGCCAATTTTCAATTTGACTTTAAAATGAATCTTTAATTAAAAATGTAAGGCAAGTGTAACAAAAATTTCAAATATCCAGGTTTAACTGTCTATTTATGTCCTCTGGAGAAATCATATCGACATTTTAGAGAAATCATGTACAGGGTGAATTATTGCAATTATAGAAAATCAACAAATTTTCGGGAAGCCGGCCCTGGAATTTTTTAGTCCTGAATATGTCCGTTAGTTGCTAGACATCAATACACACTTTTACCAAAAAAAGAAACAAATCGACTTAATCATTGAACATTATTTTGGTCCAAATCCATAAATCGCTCTGTACATTATTAAAGAAAAACAGAAAACATTTTTTTATGGTCATATGGTAATCCCCTAACGTGCATCTGCTTATGGTAGAAGTATGTAAAGTTCCTCGTGACTCACCCTGTATTATTCGATGAGCCTGCGGCTCACAGAACTGGCTGGTATCTCAATTGCCACTAAAGAACTAACCAGAAAAGTAATTTCTGGCAAAAACATAATAATCTGCACTGTCAGCAGACAAGCTCTACTAACCTTGAATAGACAGCGTGTTACATCAGAGCTAGTATTAGAGTGTTATCAAGCTTTAGCAAACGCCTCGGTAGATAATATTATCCTCAGGTGGGTTAAAGGGCGCGGCAGGAGTAAAGGTAACCGCATTGCCGATTCCTTAGCCAGGGAAGCGACCGGACTAAGACTTCTAGGCCCCAGCGACACCTACGGCTTGACGACTTCGGCAATTGCTCATGCTCAATCTCTAAAGAGATGGGATGAAATCAAGGGATGTAGTTTTGCCATGGTCACCGTGGGCGACCCTGGGAAGCTGGTGTTGAAATACAGCAAAAACTCATTTTAATTTTATCATCCTGTATTGATAGTTACCTTTGTATTTGTCAAAATAAAGTTTAATTGACAAAATCTCTTTTAAATACTTAATTCAAAAGGTTATGGGCCCAGAGCAACAGTAAAAAATACATAACCAAGTAGCTAAGGCAAGAGATGGACAAAGGAGGGTATCGTTTTAAATGGGTGTTTTGGGTTTCTCATGAAAAAAATTTTTGTTTCAAAAACTTGAAAATCTAAGAAATGAAAACGAACATTTGTTTTTATATTGAAACTATAAGCTTAAAATGCGTGAAATTCTAAATTACCTGATATTTAGGGCGTATACGGACTACTAAAATTATTAATAAATAAAGCAGCAAATTTCTTTGAAATTAAAAAAAAATACGTAAAATAAATCACTATTATTTTTAAAACTATTCAATCCGACTGAAAAGGCCCGAATATTTAATAATTTTTAACTGAAAAATCTAAGAACTGGAAAAGTTTGACATTTATTATTAAAATCTAAGTTGTTAAACTAAATATTAAATATGGCAACAACGCAACTTTATCACAGAACCAAAGTACATATCCATCAAAGCGTTATATTGTGACAGAACTACGACTTATATGTTTTCCAGCTCGCCCTTAATTCGTGTAAAACATAGGCAACACATTTTACAAAGTCAAAATATTCTTAGAGCCCAATTTAAAAGATAATGAAAGTATTAAAATGCCAAAAACAAAATTAATAATGTATAAAAACTAAAAAAATGTTTTATTTATTTATAATTTGTCTACTATCCTAGGTTTTTATAAGTATATCGCCGATTATGCAAGGCTTTTGAAATCCCAATTTTGTTTGAAAACGGTACAAGCTATCAGTCTGAAATTAAAAGAGGCATGAATGAAAATGTATAAATTACACGTTTATAGGAATACAATTTTAAATTATGGCTTCTATTTTTTTATAAAACGAAAATAAATAAATAGGCAACCTATTATATTCTTATAATGCGTTGCCTATTTATATCGACAATATTTAATTTATTGTCAAAAAAAGGTCACTTTACACATTTATTTATTTATATTTATGAATAAAAAATAATTAATAAATGATTTGGTGTTTTGTTAGAGAAGACAGTAAACAATTGGTACTTACAATAATTCTTGATTTCTTAAGTTCCTTTAAAAATGCATTTATTTCTGCCCTTGGTATGAAACGATGCCACTAACTTAATAAATTGCTACTCCTATTATTTTTCATCTGCCAATTGAATCAATTCCAAAAAGATCTAAAATAATTGTGTATTAAAAAATAACTATAGGTGAAAGTGAGAATTATATATTATATTCATTTCGGAAGCTCATTGTGGTTTGTATTTTAATTTCTCTCTCTTTCCACTGGATTAAAACCACTTAGTTGTTAAAAAAGTTTTTTTATTGACGTTTCGGCTTTCCAGATCGAAAGCCGTTATCAAAATGACATAAAATAAATAAATTTACTAGAAACAGAACACTTGATAATCTTGCAAAAATATGACATCAACATAGTATACATAGAATAAGATTTTGAGATTGAAGATGTCAAAATCTGTTTCAATCATATTTTTGTGACGTTTCTGGGAACGAATTTTTTGAAAGGATAGCGCATTTGCATATTATAAGAGAATTTATACTTCGTCATAAATGAAGTTTTCTTATTAATATTATCATAAGAAAAAACCAGATAAAAACTTATGATACTATCCCGATATAGAGGGTTCCTTTTTGCAATTAACTCTTTTTGTAATGTAATAAATTTTATATAGGAGAAACATCTAGACCTTTTCATATTAGACTTAATGAACACCAATCGTACATTAAAAATAAACAATTCGAAAAATCCAAAATATGTGAACACGCATGGGATTCTGGTCATAAAATACAATGGAATTTTTCAACTAGATTATTAAAAGAACCGAATAATTATAACCACAAAGTTAAAGAAGCAGCATTGATATGCTTAAATAATAACGAATGTGTTTCTAATTGTTCGGTTGATATTTCAAAAAATTTGGATACCTAGATTTAGGATGAATAGTGTTTATTTTTTTGTTAATAAGTTTACATTTCTCTGTTGCTTACATGTACAAATTGTGAAAATCATTTGATAAACACATGCCTCCTATCAAGACTCAACCCGAACTCACAAAACACACAAAAACAAGCCGGCCGCCATGTTTCAAAATTAAAAAAAGTATGTTCCGGGACGTTTTAAAGAAAAAAATTTTGGGAAATACTTTTTTTTTTTAATATCTTTTAGTGAGAAAAATTTCGTACGGGGTCGCAAAAAACCCAAAAAACGATACACTCCTTTCCAAAATTTGAAAAATTGCATGGAAGACAATGATTTTCGCATATATGGATCTGAACAATATTTATAACATTGTTACTGGTGAAGAAAAGGATCCAAAGGAAACTTCTATTTCTGTGCTACCAGCTGATCCACGTTATGGATCAAAATTGAAAGATTATAAGGAACGCTGCGAAGACTGGAGATATAGGCACTCCCTAGCTAGAGCATTTATTTTATTTAATGTAGATAACGTAATAGCGTCTCAAATAAGTTGTTGTATGAATGCAAAAGATATTTGGAAAATTCTGAACAATCTCTACAATAAACAAAATGAGCATTCTCTACATTCATTAATAAAAGCTATTGTAGGCATAAAATGTGTATCTAAATATGATATCATGGAACATATAGCAAAATACAACGAGTTATGGTTAAGATTAATTGAGCGTACTGTTAAAACACCAGAAGAAGAAAATGATTCACTCGAAGCTACTTTCAGACCTCTTGCTACCTCTTTAAAAGCTAAAGGATCTCTATTCCTAACAACATTACCAGATGATTTCGAGAATATTATAGATAATTTAAAAACAAAACATATGACGATATTTGCCTAAGATTTATCCTTTATAAAACCATCAACATCTTCATTTCATATTTCAGAAAATCAGGCTTTTGTTGGAAATAAAGAGAGAAATAAGCATTTTAATAAAAAAGAATGTAGTTACTGTAAGGAAAAAAAAGGTCACACGGTAGAAAATTGTAGAAATCGAAAAAAGAAGAATCTGCAAATATTATATATGAATCTGACGGAGACGACATAGCTTATCCTACCAGACATTTAAAAGATAATTTGGTTCCAAATTGGAAATGGATCTTTGATACCGGTGCCACCTCACATATGACAGGGAATAAAGAAGCTCTCAGTAATATACGTTCGTATACTGGTTCAATTCGACTGGGAAATGATAGAAAAATTATTGCCTCGCATATAGGAGACGTTAAATTACAAGCACTTTTGCTTGGATGTTCAACTGTAAATGTAAAACTTCATAATGTAATATATGCACCAGAATTAAAATGTAACTTAATGTCTTGGGAGACCATAAAAGCCAAAGGTATCACCATGACAGGAAATAGATATTAACCTATGGAAGTATCTAAGAAAAGAGAACATGTTTTTCAAGAGAAATTTAATGATATTGCAAGTGCAGCATGGCACAGACGTTTAAATCACACATCATCAAGTATATTTAAAAATATAAAAAATGCTATCACTGATCCACAAGTTATGCCTAAAGGTAATGTTAAAATTGACTGCGAAGTTTGTGCGACATCAAAAATGACACGAAAAATCTCGAAAGAACCAGGTAATACTGGTAATGACATTTTAGAAAAAATCCATTCTGATCTTGCTGGGCCATTCGCTACAAGATCTGCAGGTGGCAAATTTTATTACATCACATTTATTGATGAATATTCGGGATACGTAGAAGTAGCATTTCTTAAAAATAAAAGTGATGCTGAAACTGCTATCAGAGAATATATCTCTAAAATAAAACTGCAAACTGGAAAACAGGTAAATGCTTTTAAGTTAGGTAATGGTGGAGAATACATTTGTAGGCCCTACCTCATTACAGTACTATTTAAAATCAAAAGGTATAAATATTGAATTTTTAGATGTGCTACCATCTATGGTAAGAAGAGAGTATTGACATTAAATTTTGACTGAATCTAGTCAAGATGTCACTCTCTTTTTTTTATCCCTTTCAGAGATTAATACAAAGTGAGTAAACCAGTAAGGAATTTTAATTTATTAGATTCGACATCCTAAGACCGGTTTCTGTCTTTCGACTTCATCAGTTAGGCTTTTCGAATCCAATAAATAAAATTCCAAACTCGTACAAGTCAATAGCTATATCCGCTATAAGATAACATTTTTAGATGTGCTACCATCTATGGTAAGAAGAGAGTATTGACATTAAATTTTGACTGAATCTATACTGTATTTGAAAATCAAGAGAGAGTAAATTCCCAGAATAAAAAGTAATTCGGTATGCAAAACTATAGTACAGTACGTGCGGTAAAACTTCAATATTTGTAATGCATTCTAAATTGTTTTTGTTAATTTCAATACAAAATTTATTAAATTTCTTGGACTATCACATTATTTTATGATCTTTCATTGTTACTACAGTAGGCCTAAGAGGATTAACGTGCGTCATAGGCGTAACCAGAATAGAAAGGGATAATTGTTATTTAACGACCTCCGAATGGCAACAGCTTCTAATGACAGATATTTTGACTTAAATAGTTTCTAGAAATGCAGTTATTTGATTTTCGATAAACGTGACAAATAGTAGTGACTAAAAATGGAAGCAGTTTGTGAGTATACGCCAGTGAAAAAATTAAAACTAGACCATTTATCGCTCAATGAAAAGAGTGCTGTAGTGAATGTGTACCACTATTTTAAACATCAAAATCCCTCAAACAGTATTGACAGTGTAGTTGAAACAACATCTAAGGCAATGGGATATGGAAAATCTACAATATATAGAGTTCTAAAGGAGGAAAAATCAGGTGGAGTAACCTCACCAAAGCCGAAACCAGGTAGACCAAAACTATTAAAAGTCAACGTGGACGAGTTTTTTAAAAATGCTATTCGTAAGCTTGTTCACTCATTTTTTATAAACAAGCAAATACCAACTTTAGATAAAGTTTTACAAGCCATTACGAATGATGTTGATTTACCCACAATAAGCCGGGATAAACTATGGAAAGTGTTACATGAGTTAAACTTTAAATTTGAAAAAATGGGCAGACACTCAATGCTAATTGATTCTGAAGAAATTGTATGTTGGAGAAGACAGTACCTCAGAAGAATACAACAAGTTAAAGCTCAAAATAAAAACATTTATTATTTAGATGAAACATGGGTTAATGAAGGACATTGTGTAGGAAGAGTTTGGAAAGACAAAAATATAAAATCATCCCATCAAGCTTTTCTAGAAGGATATACTACTGGTTTTAAGGAACCTATAGGAAAAGGTAAAAGATTAATTATTTGTCATATAGGCAGTACAAACGGTTTTTTTGAGAATGGTTTACTCTTATTTGAATAAAAAAAACCGTTGATTATCACGAAGAAATGAATGGAGACGTGTTTGAGGAATATTTTGAACAGATGATTCAATTCATACCAAAAGGATCGGTTATTGTAATGGACAATGCAAGTTACCACTCCAGATTACTTGAACCTTTACCAACCACTAAATGGAAAAAGGGTGAAATTGCAAAATGGTTATCTTCTAAAAATTTAGCCTTTGACAATACAATGCTATTAACTATTGCTAAAAAACATAAGCAAAATTATAAAAAATATAATATTGAGGAGATAGCCAAAAAACGAGAAATTGAAATCCTTCGTTTACCACCCTACCATTGTGAGCTGAATCCGATAGAATTAATATGGGCTCAAGTTAAAGGTTATGTTGCCAGAAATAACACTACTAAAACAAATTAAATATTTCTATTTCCATATTAATTTAATTTTGAAAACGCACGTCTATGGTTTACTGCCTTTAACAATGATAACTGCAAAACATTTCTGGGAATTTACTCTCTCTTGATTTTCAAATACAGTATAGTCAAGATGTCACTCTCTTCTTTTTTATCCCTTTCAGAGATTAATACAAAGTGAGTAAACCAGTAAGGAATTTTAATTTATTAGATTCGACATCCTAAGACCGGTTTCTGTCTTTCGACTTCATCAGTTAGGCTTTTCGAATCCAATAAATAAAATTCCAAACTCGTACAAGTCAATAGCTATATCCGCTATAAGATAACATTTTTAGATGTGCTACCATCTATGGTAAGAAGAGAGTATTGACATTAAATTTTGACTGAATCTAGTCAAGATGTCACTCTCTTCTTTTTTATCCCTTTCAATACTCTCTTCTTACCATAGATGGTAGCACATCTAAAAATGTTATCTTATAGCGGATATAGCTATTGACTTGTACGAGTTTGGAATTTTATTTATTGGATTCGAAAAGCCTAACTGATGAAGTCGAAAGACAGAAACCGGTCTTAGGATGTCGAATCTAATAAATTAAAATTCCTTACTGGTTTACTCATAAATATTGAAGTTTCAATACCTGATGTTCATGAAACGAATGGTGTAGCTGAGAGGCTTAATCATACCCTTGGTACTATGTGCAGATCAAGTGTTGTAAATTCCCAACTACCACAATCACTATGGGCAGAAGCAATTTCACATGCAGTATATACACAAAATAGAATTCCTCATTCGTTTCATAACAAAACGCCATTTGAAATGTTTTATCAGGCGAAACCATCGATTTCACATCTAAAAACATTTGGGCAAAAGGCGTACATCGATATACCTGCAGAAACTCGTAGTTCAGGAAACAAACTAGAACCAAGAGCAAAAGCGCCGTTTATTGTGGGATATTATTAAACATTATTCTGTGAAAATGATTGTGTTGGACCGTATAACTTTCCAAAAAATTTGAAGACGCGCAAAAAATCGTCTGAGAATAAAAGCGACGTTCGTCTTGGGTGCTCCATTTGCTGTTAGAGCCAGGGTGGAATGGGGTATACAGGGTGACACAGCAACCATGTAACAGGCTACAGTATCTGTGTTTCTCAAGATAAAATTATAAAATTTTAGGGCATTAAATGGGACCTTAGTGGCCTCATTTTAGTCAGTTTGTTTCACTTTTACTACTTCCGGTTTTACCGGAAGTGATACCAACTTTTGAATTTTAAAAAGGACACCCTGCATTTTTGGAATCTACATGATAACCTGATTTCATCGATATAACATACTTGGTATCTAAACTGAATAGTTAAGGAGCTACACACAAAAATACGAAAAATCAAAATTGGCTCAAATAACATACCAAAGAAATAAACAACGGGAAAAAACGGCACTAACTTAAACATTACATTAAATTATTTAATGTAATTAAAAATATATATAAATTTAATACAACATAACTGAATAGTACGATTTTTTTTTTAATTTAACCCATTTCCGCCCTGGTTTTCACACCGTATTTAAATTGCAACCCTTGCTTTTTTCTTCCTAAAACAATAAACGCATTCTATTCTAATTAACTGCATAATTTTAAATGACATTTTTTGTACATTTCTTAGTTAATGTTCCCAAATGTGAAAACTATCATACTGACCTACCAGAATCTTATAGAGGTATATCCTTAGCCTCATGTGTTCTGAAGACCTTTGAAAGAATACTAAAAACAAGACTAGAATATTGGATGGAAAGCAATAAGAAACTGTCATCTCACCAATTTGGTTTCAGAAAGAGTAAGTCAACTATAGAAAATCTAGCCAATCTGACAATTGACATAAACATATCGTTCACAAGGAAAAAATCGGTAGTTGCACTTTTCGTCGACATTGAAGGAGCTTACGATAACGTAAATTTGAATATTCTTCAAAAACAAATGTTAAATGAAAATATACATCCAAAGTTTGTTCACAGCGTCATAAAAATATATGAAAATAGAAATATTTTCCTAAAAGTAGGGAATGATGTCCTAGGACCTAGGAGAGTAAACGTAGGAGTTACACAGGGAAGCATACTAAGTCCTCTACTTTACTTAATATACACAAACGATCTAGAAAACCTGGCCAAAAATTTTCCTAAAATAAAAATATTACAGTTTGCTGATGATATCTGCATATATATAGATAATATTGATATAAGCGAGGGATTGGTAATTTTACAAAAAATTTTTAAAATTTTTTACAGATTGGTGTTTTACCAAAGGTCTAAATCAAATACTATTAAACGAGCAAGGTTTGTATGTGTGTGTGTCCAGAGGATCTCGAAATCCACTTGTCAGAATTCAATGAAACTTTCAGGGTAGACTAATTCCTATCTAAATCGGCGAAAAATGTTGGTCTCATGTCTGTGAAAATTCGATCTTCCGAGATATTTACAAGAAAAGTTAAGCTTTTAGTTTTATTTCCTAGCAACGGCACATAATAATAACTTGTTTCTATAGTAATATATACTATAAAGGATAGATGAGTACAGTCAAAGTGGGGATATAACGTCACATTCCATAGGCGTACTTTGCAAAATAAGTTTCTATAATATAAATAAGGTCACAGCATATGAAATATATATACGCACTTCGTAGATTAAATTTTGAAGTTATATTATTTACAAAAAATAAAAATAAACTTTATGCATCCGACACTTTAACATTGAACGAATTAAATTTAACCAATAAATAACAAGGAGGATTATATGTTGGGATTAAATTAAATCTCTTGGCATTAAAAGTAACGCTTCAGTACTTACCTAAAC
The DNA here is from genome assembly GCA_949320105.2 of Crepidodera aurea. NCBI lineage: Eukaryota > Metazoa > Arthropoda > Insecta > Coleoptera > Chrysomelidae > Crepidodera > Crepidodera aurea. The sequence goes on along the minus strand of OX439475.1, from coordinate 71,293,901 downwards.
TCAAAGATTAAAAACAAAGTTAGTTCAAGAACTATCTTTAAAAGTCACTGTCTTCACTAAAACTACTAGCATCACTATAATTGTCTTTTCTGATGTTTATTATTATCAGTTCTATTAAATTATCCATTGATATATCCACTTTCCTAAATGAATTTTCCACATTTTTAAACATGATCAATGCATTTTCCCCAATGTTCTCTATTTACATCTGAAACTGCCTTCAAAAACAAATTTCGCACATCAGGAAATTTAAATGTTTTATTGTTTTGAGAAACATAACCTTTTAATAATTGAGACCAGATCAGTTCAATGGAATTTAACTCTGCGTGGTTCGGAGGAAATCTGAGAATTTTAATTCCTTTTTCTCTGGCCATCTCATCCATAATATATTTTTTGAATTTGTTTTTATGTTGCCTTGCTATTACTAATAATTCTGCCTTCAAGGATTTAGGAGGACTGATAATATTTTTAGAATTAAGCCATTTTGAAATATATATTAATACAAAATTCTGAATCAATTAAAATACATACGATACGGCTATGAATAAATAAAGTCTGACTTATCTGTCAAAAGAACAAATTTATTACAGTAAAAACCATGGAAACAAGAATCTAGACAAAAACTATATTAGGCCGATCAGATGTATTAAAATTTAAATTTTAACTACAAATAAGCATTGAAGGATGAGGTAAAAATAAAATTTCTACCTCTTGAACCTGTACTACGTTCTGCAAATTAAATACTGCACTCCTTTCTTCTGTATAGTATAGTAGTAAAAAGGTTTGACTTTATTTAATTTCTGGCGTTTTAATCAGAAAGAATTCAATTTTAAATTTGTCGCTTTATATAAAAAAGGAAAGGTTCATTTGACGGACATAAATAATTTGCTTGTAAAATGACAGCCATCTTATTAATTCAAAGTTGAAAATACAACGTTGCCAATTCAATTTCAGAAATCATGGGTTTAGGTAAATATTTATAGGAACGTTGAGTAACACTGTTAAAATGGACACTTGTCTTCCCTTCCCCGATAGTGTGAGACTACCCCTTACGGCTACTATTTTATTATGCGGACAGTTTTAATATTTAAGTTTTCATGATCAGAGAGAGAGAGAGAGAGAGAAAGAATTTTTGAAAAAATATGATATCAATATCTGCCACACGTCGAGAGTCTGGTCACAGGTTTTTGTGGAGGTTTTTACCCAAGTATGAATATCAGACCTATAATTTTCCTTCACTGCAGATCAATAAATAATAAAATCAATTGAACATAGAGTTTTTCTTATATAGTGATAAATAGAGTGAGCTGAGCGATCTTCTGTTGACGGGACGTGTGCCCTACACGCTGCTGTTGCCCGTCCCGGAAACGGGGCCTGTCCACCGTGACAATTCGCGAAGATCAAGCGTCAGTAGATGTTGCTCTTAAAGGGTGAAATCCCCAAAAACTAGGCAACTTTTAATGCATTTAACTAACCTCTGTGACAAGCAGTTGATAAACGTCAACAACAGCTGCAGCCAATTGAAAATTAACACTGACAGCTTTTTTAATTTTCCCGCCTACTTTCAAGCCAATCGCCAATCAACTTTTTATTTATCTCACTATCAGTAGTTCAAGTAGATGTCGCCCACTCCGTGATTTTCGCGAATTAATTAATAATTTGTCATGTTATAAAAATACTTAAATTATATATTCATTGGACTGCTTAAAAATGTAGATTTGAATGTTAAGAGCGAAGCTCGGTGACCAGATATTATGTCCTTAAACAAAACTAAACTTTGTGTTTTCTCAAAAAAAAGAACAATTCCTACAGAAACCACACTAAACCAACACAATTACACAATATTCGACAAGGTTACTTACCTGGGAATGATTTTAGACAGAAAATTATTGTGGAGAGAACATATTCAATATGTATTGAATAAAACCGAAAAAGGAATAAATATTCTTAGAGCAGTCAGCAATTGTAACTGGGGAGCAGATCCAAACATTTCATTATTGTTGTATAAATCTTATATAAGATCAGTTATGGACTACGGATCAATTTTCTATTCACAAGCCGCCAAATGCCATCTCCAGAAATTAGATTCTATTGTCACTAAGTCCTTAAGAATAGCTATAGGAGCCTTAAGAAGTACACCAAATTCAAATTTATATGTTGAATGTTCAGAGATGCCATTGGAATACAGAAGACATTTATTATGCTGTAAATTCTTATGTAAAACTCTTTCCAAGGATAACACATTATCTTTGAAAATTAACGAATTGTTTACTCTAGATCTTTCTAATTCATTTTGGACTAAAAAAAAATCCTTGGAAATAGTAAAGTCTTATGAAACATATTTGGACTTTATGGAATATCTACATCAATCTGAATTATAATTTTCAAATAGACTTAACTCAAATAAAAGTCCAGGTATGTTTCTTAAGGGCGCGGTCTTGTACGTCAAATGTCAGCGAAATTATGTCAAATAAGGTGCTGTCCGGGAGGTGCTGGTATCTCGTGATAAATGCTTAAATTAAACAAAGTAGTTACAGAAACCTTCCTTTGAAATTTTCTCATTACAGAAACCATTCGAGAAATTCATTGTCTGCTATATTTAATACAAGGGGAGAACAATATTTAGTATTACCAAAATAGCTCTTTGTAAGTGGTTAGCTAACAATAAAGAACATAATGATAAATAATTATTCATTTATTTTCTTTGTAGGTATATATTATTTATACAGAGCCTTTCAATGAAAACTATTCATCCATAAAATCTTTCTTTTAATTCTTAAAATTAAAATAATTTGTTACTGGGGCATTGATAATATCAAAATAACATTTTCTTTTCAGTTATTTATATGAAGTGATTTTGTTCCTCGTTATGAAGTATATGAGAAACGAAAGAAAAATTTACCACGCAAACGATTTATTTATTTATTACGATGAATTACGATTTAGGTAAACATGTCAAAGATATTTACAAGTAGGAAACAATTTTTTACTAGGGTATAATTGGTATTAAATTTTCGAAATAAAATGCCCCTTTCAAATGTATACAGATTGATGTTATTGCTCATTTCAAAGTTAGTATATAGCTATGACAACTATTCCAGAATCGACACGTGTCAAGTTGCGTCGGCGCTTCTTTGTAGATCAAAGAATCGCTTTTTTAAGTCAAGGCGGGCAGGCATCGTTTGAACTTTGGTTCAGCTCACGGTGGCCCTAGACTCCTAGACAATTGCATCAAAGGAGTAAGCCGCTTTAGCAATTTTTTTTCACCGAACTTTTCTTGAAGACTATTTAAACCCGAGATCCTTGATTTTATATAATAAAAAGTGCGTTTTATGATCTACTTATATGTTTTGAAGAAATTTTAATTTTAAAATTATAGCAATTCTATTTGTATTTTTAGTTTTATCAAAATGCTTAACTATAAAAACCAAGAATTAAAGTACAAACTGTAAAAAATTAAAAAATGCCAAATCTCCAATTAAATCACGGTAATACGTTATGTCGAAAAAGATTTCGCGAACAATCGGACGGCGCCGGCGTTATTTAACTCGGGTCGCTAAGGCAAATGCAATACGCGTATAGTTCATGTGATACATAAAGTTGCCCCAATTTAACAGCTTTAAAGCGGCGCCTTTGTTGCTACCAAAAAAATTTCTAACGTACCGGCATATCGCGATTATAGTTTAAGTAATCGCTATAATCCAGCGATCGGATAATAAAAAATAAATAGTGAAAGGGTCTACAATGATCACAAAAAGCATTGTACTAAAAACACAGAAGAAAACAAAAATTATATGTTTTATCAATGAATTTGTTTATTAATAAATTCTTAAACAGATAAATGAATAATTTTAAAATAAATTTATAAATATATACTTTATAATATTTTTTCTTGATTTTGGTTGGGATCCAGAAATTAGGAGAATAAGAAATAGTTGATGATTTTACGGATTAAAGCTAGAAAAGTACCATTTGGGGAAGAATTTTTTTTTTATTTTTGTGCCACCTCATTATCGAAACATCTAGATTTAAGTCAAGTTAATAAGTAAAAAAGTTGTAAGCGGAAGCACCAAATATATTTAGTCTTACTTATTTTTTTCTGCTCTTTCCAAATAAAATTTTAAAATATTAATATACTGGGTATTGTTTCGATTCGAAACCTACTCATTAACTTTTTAAGGCCGGACTTGGAATATGTTAATCGACACCACTGTAGACAAAGAACATACGAACCAAATATTACAAAAACGTATAGGGTCGTTCATAAGTTATGATTAATTGAAAAAATGGGGAAAATTAATAAATCACCCTGTATCTTGGTTATAAAGAACGATAGACCCATAGGTTATTTAGAAGCACCTCGGTGTTCTCCATCTACCCTTTCTGTATGCGCATTTCTCAATGAATTACCCCGTATAAAGTGATTTTGTTCTTCGTTATGAAGTGTGAGAAACGAAAGAAAAATTAACCGCGCGAACGATGAATTACGATTTAGGTGAACATTTCAAAGATATTTAGAAGTCCCAAACAATTTGAAAATAAATATATCTCTATAATTTTCAGATTAATGAATTTGAATATAAAATATGAAAGATTACATATTGATCGACATCTACCAAAATCAGAACTTTTTTTTAACCAATTTGACAACAGGAAGTTGATGTTTGAAAACAAAACAGAAGTGAAAATTTAAATTTCTATGCCTATGCACAAAATTATTACATTTTTTTAATTTGATAAATTAGAGTTCCATGGAAAGTAATAATTTGACACATTGACAATTTAATAGTTATTATAACTGATTTAAAAAAAAAATCATGATTCCGACACATACTAACTATTAAAAAGTAAAAATTAATTTATTATGAAAGTCATACAACATCAGTTATTTTGAATATATTCTTATCTTCTACTTTATAATATTCCCTAATTCTTTTCTAAAATACTTTCTATATTTTTATTCTAATGCATAACATATCTACACAAATAACTTTGAATTCTTTTTAAAAATTCCCGCGTTATGACAGTTAAACGACATGCGCAAAAAGCATCTCGTCCTCGAGTAATAAAAAATATATCTATAAATACTCTAAAATCTCGTCAACTTTCAGACAAAACGTTGCCTAACCACTGATTCGACGTTGCCAAATGAACGTTATCAACAACAGCTGTGAGTTCCTGCGAAAATTTAAATTCATGATATATTATTATATTCGGCGTACTTAGAATGTTCCTTTCTGATTAAAGTTTGTTTAAATGTTTGGAGAGCAAAAACTTTACTTTATTTACAAAGACAATAAATACAATTGCAGCGTTCTTTTTGTGTTTTGAGTGCATGTTTCTTTTATTATGTGCCAACATTGCTATATTCTAAACCATAACAGATAGGAATACGATGAAATGGGAAAAAAATTGAATTTTTGGAAAAAATTAGAGATAAAAAAATCTACAGAGTTTATTGATTTTCTTGAGTTGTACAGTAAAACCAAAAATTGCATTTTTATAGTTTGAGATAAAATTTGCTATAAGTGACGTTTATAGTTTACAAAATATCAATAATTTATTGTAGAATAATGAAAACAATTCAATGAATAAAATGAAACAGTTAACAAACAAAATATAAAATTAGCAATATAATTTGAAAAGAAACATTTAAGTATATTACATTAAAATAAAATTTAAAGTGAACAAATGTTATCTAAAATATAAATAATAGTAAAATTTTTTGCTGTTTCACGTGGTTGTGCTATTAGTTTTTCGATTTTAGCATACACTTTAGAGCCGCAAAAATTTTTTTATCGTTTTGTACACCTTTTAAAGCGATATCACATTTTATGAGAGGTCAAAGTCTCTCACAACTGGGCTAATTATGGTATCACCCCGCTAAATATCTCAGCTGATATGTTGGCATCCATTGCAAATTTGATTTGCTTCGGGCACCATCTTTCTTACAGTGTTAAAACCTATATGATCTATATATAATTATATATATATATATATACTGAATACCTATGGGTAAAGAATTTTTAGACGCCTTTGTTTGACCAAACTTTAAAATTAATTTGATATTTCAATAAAATGACTTCAAAATTTCAAATCGACTGATTTCATAAATTAAAGTATTTTGATGTATTCTGATTAAACCACATTGTAGATAAAGGTCTAACTTAGGTCAAGTTAATGTTTATTTTTCTTATTTTTTCAGAATCGAGGATATATAGATTGTTAAATGCCACTTTTAAGGTTAAAAAAATTGGATGATTTTAAAGCTGTCGTTTTCATAGAAAATAATAAATTTATCGATTTAAAATAGTAAGACTACCTAAGTTAGACCTTTATCTTTAATTTGTCTGAAAATTATATTTTAAATCCCATTACATTCGGAAATCAGTCGATTTAACTTTTGGTCTGCAGCATAGGATTTTATACACAGGAAGACCGCGCCCTTAAGAGATTATTCAAAATTTCCTCAGTTAACAAGAAATATAATGTTTAACGCAGATTTAAATGAAAATTTTCCAAATTTTTATCAAATATACACTGATGCTTCAAAAAGAGAAAATGAGGTAGGATGTGCAATTTGGGACCCCTATAAGAATGAAAAACGATTAATCAAATTAAATTTGAACTTTTCTTCTATTTATTCAGCTGAACAAATAGCGATCCTGGAAGCATTACATTATATAGAGAACGTCCAATCTCAAAATTTTATTATAATTTTAGATAGCCAGAGTTCATTAAAAAAATATCTCAAATAAATCCATTTAATAAATTGACATATATTCTAATAGAAATTTGTAAGATATATAGATATCTTAGATCAAAGGGGAAATCGATAAAATTTGTTTGGGTAAAAGCTCATTGTGGTATAACAAATAATGAAATTGTTGACAATTTGGCAAAAAAATCTTTAGCGATAAAAAATTTCTCTCCTTACAGGTGCGTTCCGGAAGATATAATTGTTTCTATGAAAAATCAAATGATGAATATTTGGCAGATTAATTATAAAAGTTGTAACAAAGGTAAATTTTATAAAAGCATACAACCTAAAAGTAATAATCAACCTTGGTTTAAAGATAAAAATTTGGGAAAAGAGATAACTCGTATTATATGTAGAATGAGATTTGATCACTCCTTAGTTCCATCACATTTGTATAAGATTGGTTTAACAAAGTCTCCATTATGCGTATGTGGGGAAGAAGGAACAACACAACACGTTATCTTAGAATGTAATAGAAATCAGGAACAAAACATGGGGATTATAGATAAGCAAAAGAATTGAAGAAGCCTTTTAATTTAACAGAGATATTAATTAGCGAAAATAGCTATATATATAAAATCCTTCATCAACACATACGGAAGATATCACAAAAATTGTAAAAAAAAAAAAATAAAAAAATAAAAAAAAAAAAAAATTAAAAAAAAAAATACTAATAATATACCTATTAATATATATATTAAAAAAAAACGACTATACAACATAATAAATATTAACAAAAATATATAACGCTTATTTTAAAAAAATACTAACAAAAATATATGTAAAACAAAGAAAATATGTATGAACTAACACTAAATGTAAAAGGTAAACACACAAGAGATAGCAGATATACATAAGAATATGGTTAGGCTAATGGATTACAGAGTAATCCGCAGTCACTACTTTGAAATCCCCCCCCCCCTATCATACTTTAAAGCATTACATTAAATAATTTTTTAATATTATCAAGGCGCGGTGACTATGACATTATTTTGACTTATTTAGGTGACGGTGAATTTGACAGTTAGCTATCATAGAGCTGGTGATTTAAACTGCAAAATAAAGTAAATGATCTAAAATCGTTTTTGATAAAAATGTATACTCGTAATGAACAAATAGACATGTTACTAATATTTGGTGAATGTCGAAAAAATTCAAGGGCTGCTGCTGAGTTGTATAGAAATAGATTTCCCAACAGGAATCATCCAAGCAACAATTATTTCTGGAGACTTGAAACTCAGTTAAGAAGGGAACCGATTGCTGAAAATGACGAATCTATAATAAGTGTTGAGAGAAATGTACTTGCATATGTAAATCATGACCCAACATCTTCCTTGAGAGAAATAGAAAGACAGTAGTTGGATGTAAGCAGGAAATCTGTTAGAAGAATTTAAAAAATATATAAATCTTTCAAGTAACAAATTCATCAAGAGTTGTATGAAAATGATTTTGCTAGAAGAATTACATATTGTAATTGGCTTTTAAATAATTACAATTTAAACAATAACTTTCATCACTCCATTTTATTTACTGACGAGTCTAGATTTACGAATTTAGGAATATTTAATAAAAATAAAACAAGGTATTGAGGCTACAGAAAATCCACGACTAATAAGAGAAGGACATCAACAAGTAATATTTGGATTTAATGTCTGGTTGGTCATATTAGAGGGAAGAATTTTTGGAACCATTATATTTGATGGAGCTTTAACAGGAGAAAGATATTTAGAATTTTTACAAAATGAAATTGAGAATATTTTCGACGATTTTCCAGATGAAGTAAATGAAAGAGTTACCTTTCAACAAGATGGGGCTGGCCCTCATAATTTTGGTCTGGTTCAAAATTATTTACATTTTCGATTTGGAAATAGATGGATAGGAAATAACGGTCCTATCAGATGGCCAGCAAGATCACCTGATCTTACGCCAATGGACTTTTTTATTTGGGGACATTTAAAAAATCTTGTTTATAAAAGAACAATTGGAAATTTCTGTTCGAGATGCTATTAACAGCATAACAACTGTTGTAGAGCAAGACTGTGTGTCGAAAATAATGGACATTTTGAAAATTTGATTTAGTTTGTAAATATTTTTTTGTGTGTTTAAGGATTATTATTTTTTTATTAAAATTGTCAACTGAAGAATAAATATTATTTATTGTTTATTTCTTTGGTATATTATTAGAGCCAATTTTGATTTTTCGTATTTTTGTGTGTAGCTCCTTAACTATTCACTTGAGATACCAAGTATGATACATCGATGAAATCAGGTTGTCATGTAGATTTCAAAAATGCAATAATCTACAGGGTTACCCGTTTAAAATTCAAAAGTTGGTATCACATCCGGTAAAGCCGGAAGTAGTAAAAGTGAAACAAACTGACTAAAATGAGGCCACTAAGGTCCCATTTAATGCCCTAAAATTTTATAATTTTATCTTGAGAAACACAGATATTGTAGCCTGTTACATGGTTGCTGTGTCACCCTGTATATCTCATATAATAATAATAATAATAATAATAATAATAATAATAATAATAATAATATACGCCCTGCAATTCACTCCCTTACGAGTGAACCCCAGAAGCTTGTGCGGGGGAGGGACGGCTATTATTATTATTTGCCGTGGCGCTCTGGGGCGACTTACTGATGCTTGATGGCGCATTTGCTTTACAGTTGTGGGGAAACCCAGAAAAACCACACAACACCATCATCGACAACGATGGACTCCCCCAGGATTTTAAATCTTTGCAGCGTAAACTAACATCAAAGTGATTAATGTTAAATACGCTACAAATCATGCCCAGAAGTAGGCAATGAAAATTTTTATTTAAAAATCTCATTGTCTAGACCGGGGCACGAACCAGAGCACGGACATTTAATAAAGGTCTAAGTAAAAGTGCTTTTAATATTTTCATTGGTCATAGGTACAATTATGATTCAGAAACAAAGCAAAAATATACAAAATGAAATAAACCAATCTTTTCTTCCAGTCCTTTATTCTAGACTAGTCTCAGAAACCGTAAACTGTCAGAATCGCCAGTACGATAATTAAGTTCGAGAGGTTAATATTTTGTTTTCAATATTGTAAGGCTTTTTCTTGCCACTAAGAAAAATATTGCCTTACAAGATGACACGTTAGTACGGAGATTGCTCGAGCGCCAGTTTTTTTATGTGGTATGCTCCACAACCCTTAGAAACGGCCTCTTAGGGGCACAGGTAACTTCAGATGGAGATACGGTATTCTTCAGGGGTCTAGTTGACTTCAGACTTAATTATTTTTACTTTATTAGATACCTTTAATATCCCTGAAAAGAGGTAAGGTTGGTGAATATAAACCAGGAAATAAACGTGACACATATATTGTTTTTAGCTAGTGTAACAAAATAAAATTCGTTCTACTTCAAAGCCCAACCCTATTTAACCCTCAACAAAAAAATACTACGTTTAAAAGAAACGTTCGATTCGGCCTTATAGTGACTGTAGTGACGGAGTGACTCAATCAGACTTTAATTAAATTTATCAAATTACGGAAGCAAACGGAAAAACAAAATAACTTCTATTAAATATCTAAATCACTATGAAAGAGTTATTTAGCCTAATTAATTTATGAAATAGATCGGCAGGGTTTGTCAAAATTTATTATGTTCCAAAATTAACAAGAAAGTTAATAAATTTATTCTCAATTACTTTTATTACTTTAAATTAAAACAGGAGAGTTATCTAACCTTTTTAATTATGAAATCTACTTGTCAAATTCGGAAAATAAAATCGGCAACTATTTTATGACTCTCTTTCTAAAAATGCTAATTAACCGGAAACGTAAACTAATACTATTAAATTATTTAACTTAAATCGGGTGAGTTAGTTAGCTTTCTTATTTTACGGAATAAACAGGGTAATCGCGGGGGTTGAATTTACGGACCTAAGCATTCAGAATCTGATATTGTCTGGGGGTTTTTGCCGAAGCCACCACGAAGATAAGATCTGGTCCCAAGATTTCGGAAACTACACGTCGAACTAACTCTGCAATTGGGGAGATATTGTCTGGGGGTTTTTGCCGAAGCCACCACGAAGATAAGATCTGATCCCAATGCTTTTAAATTATTTACGCGACAGTCGGAACAATTAATGCGGTAACTACTATTAAATTTCGGACGTGAAAAGGTAACCAAAGCTAACTGAGATTTAATTAAAAACAAACTAACTCAAGAAAACCATCAAGAAATGAATCAATTTCGGTTAATCTAGCGGAAAAGATAATTATCAAAATTAGAAATGTAATCGTAAATAAAATTAAAAACTGAGAACTTAAATAACTCTCCTAAAATTCGGCCACGAAAAGAAACCAAAATTAAATCAATTTTTCGGAAATTAAAATAATTAACAAAATTAAAAATGAAATTGGAATGAAAGTCTAAATAACTATCTATAAAATAATTACGGGTCCCTAAAATGAATAAACTATTCCTGTTTACTAATTCGGAAAAATAATGATATTTAAAATTAAATTGAACCAGGTACGCCACTGAGAATGAAAATTTAATTATAAATAAACTAAATTATAAAACCGGAAAAATGATCAAACTATTTCAGCCAAATTATTCAAGAAATAGAAACGAGAACTAAAATAAAATCTCACGCAATTCGGTATTTTGATTTTTAAAATCTAAATAACTCTTTGTAATAATTAAATGAAATCTTTTACTAATAACTAAATTATTCTCAAATTAATACCGGCAAAAAAAAACGTAGGTAAACAGTACACGACGCGGCGTCTTATCTTTTAAAAATAAACGGATGTGATTTCGGATCAAAATTAACGCGATTCTAATTTATCTTATTAACACGGCAAAATCAAATGAAAAATTACGGAAAACAATACTAAGAATTTTACACCTAGGAATATTTCTTGGAATTTCGGAACGGCGGAACGACTAATGAATTTTAAACGCGGCTGTTGATTTCGAATCGCAGGAATAGAATTAATTCCTAATTTCAAATTATTTCTCACCTAAGCTCTGAAGAATTCCTACTACGCAAAAATCCCTTCCAAAGCGACCGGATTCGCGGCGCGCGCAATACTATCTTTAAACGGCGTTAGCTCGTGAAATATTTTAAAATATGTATAGGGTGAGCTAAATAAAAATCGAACGTTTTATTTAATTTCAAATAAATTTTCATTGAATCCCGAAATTATTCAAATTATTTAAATTGTGAAAAATAACTTCAATACAATATTGGTAGATCCAAAGATAACGGTCATGATTCCATACATATAGTGGAAAACTCAATATTCATCCTTTTTTTAAATAATCCATGTAAAGAGGACAATTTCTTGAATGAAGAATTTATTTAAATGTTTTTTCGGAACATGGTTATGTTTACAATGATGAAATGTTATAAAAAAATTGGTCTTATTTTTTTTAAGCCGTGCTGTTAACTAATTACTGTTTTTATTTACAAATAGTTGTGTAACAAATTTTATCCGATTATGTTTATTTCAATTTAACACTTTTATTATATATAAATATGAAATTACTTTGTAAGTATCTGGATAATTATGTAATACAATTATAAACGTAATTATTAAATCTATAAACTTTCGCTAAACTACTTTTACTAACGTTTTTATCATCGCTATATTAGTTTTTTAAAACTAAGTATTTACAATACTAATAAAACTGGTGTAAAACACCTTCACATAATGTGTTTTATACATTTCTGATCGTTACATACCATAATTAAAATCTAAGTAAAGGTGAACAAATTATTCCACAGCTCCTTAAAATGTCGACATCAAACTTGACAACCTTGGTTTTTCTGGTCAGTTGCTATCAATCCTCAAATCATACCTAAACAATTGATATCAATATGTTCAGTGCCTCGGATTTAAATCACGAACTTTTATACAAAGCTCAGGAGTTCCACAAGGGTCAATCCTGGGTCCGTTGTTATTTAATCATTTGTTAACGACATTGCTAGTAAAATAAACGTTTTGATAAAGATTTATGCAGACGATATGAAATTCTATTGTGAAATTAATAATATCCAGGATTGTGAAAACCTCCAAAAAAATATATCAGAGTTTAATGAATGGTGCATTAGGAATAAACTATGCCTCACTGTAGGTAAGTGCAATGTAATGACATTCTGCAGAAAAGACTCGTTTCATTTATTCCCATACTCTATTGAAAACTGTATTATAACACGACCTAACCTAATTAAGGACCTGGGAGTTTACTTTGATCCTGCGTTGACATTCTCGAGCCACATCGAGAAGACAGTATCCTCTGCGTTTCGAATGCTTGGGTTTCTTATTCGCAATATGAAAGACCTTACTGAATTTTCTACTATGAACTTATTATTTTCCACACTCGTACGATCAAAGCTGGAATACGTGTGCATCATCTGGAGTCCTATGTTTAACTACCAAATAGTGCAACTCGAACGGATTCAGCGAAAATTCTTCAAGATGTGTTCATTTATTTTAGATAAAAAATTTCCAGCAAGAGGTACTCCTCAGGAATACTTTTACGAACGCTTCAATGCCTGTAGCCTAATCAAGCGAAGAATCATGCTATCTGTGATTTTTTTACATAAATTAGTAAATGGTAATATCGACTGCATTAATCTGACAAATATGCTAAATTTTCACGTTCCTAGAATTAATGCTAGAAGCAATAATTTATTATATCTTCCTTCTCACAGAACCAACATTTATAAATCCTCCCCTTTATATCAGGCAATTACAAATTATTCCGAGATCGAACCTAACCTCGATTTATTAAGCTGTAAGGTTATTCAAATTAAAAGTTTTTACTTATCAAATTAAATGTAAATAATTAAAATTCTAATTTTTCGCTTAGTTATTAACGCATGTTGTAATTTTATGTTTATTTCTGTCTTAACTTTATATCTAGATATGATATTCACTTATAAGTCTCTTACCCGTCGTTTGGGAGTCTGATATAATTACACACTTTTTTTTCTCAACGAGTTTTTTTTCAGTGCGTAATTATAATCGGATTCGCAATCTACGTGAAGAAGTTCTGAAACATTATCCTGTAATAGGGGCAACCCGTTTGAAAGTGTAACTGCTAAATAAATAAAATAAATAAATAATTTGCTACATAATAGGATTATAAAATACAGGGTGTCCTATTTAAAATAAGAATGATATTGTCGTTGGAATATGTCATTAGAGAATCGTCCCATTTTGGACGCCCTGTATAATTTTGAACAACTTTAAATACATTATTGCTTTCAATTATTAGTCTAATTTTGTTCAGTCAAAATTGAATTTGGCTGATTCCATAGGTTTCGAAGTTATTGGTTTTCTTGTAAGTGCTTCCATTTTCAGAAATATCAAAATTTCTCGAAAACTAAAAAGCTTAGCTATAGGGAATACTTAATAAAGTTTACCTTATTTTTAACGTATAATCTATAAATGCAATAAAATATAGGGTGTTCCATAAGAAAAAATATTTGATACGCCACACTTTTTTGGGACAACCTGTATATTTCAAAATAATTTTATAATGTTGCCTTTATGAACCCACATATCCATGAATAAACAAAATTTTCAAAATATTAACCGTTTAGCCACAATGCTCCGTCGCGTCTACCGTGACTGGCTGCTTTCATATTTGGCGACACGACAACGACACGACAGCGACACGACATGAGCGTTTTCACACTTGACGACACGACATCCGACACGACACCAACAATGATTTTTATTTCACTTTGTTGATCGTAGTATAGCATGGCGGATTATAATAAAATATATTTACTACATATTCGACGACGTAGAAGGCAAAAATTTAGGCAGTTGTGGTTACACCCAATTATAAAAGTCAGATATTTTGAGGTAGTTATTATACTCTATTTGAAAAATTGTGTAGCAACGAAATTAAATTTTTTAATTACTTTCAGATGACCAAAAATACATTTGATTATATATTGAGCAGCTTACACGATGGTATAAAGAAAAATGATACTACAAGTCGAATGTCGATTAATTTAAATTTAACAAACTAACATTAAACAAACTAAAATTAAAAAAGAATTTTAAACAAAAACATTCTAAAATTTAGACAACAACATAAATTATAAGTTTTTGATATATTCTATAAGTAACTTTTTAAAATTATTAAGAATGGTACATTTTTTTATAGATTCAGGTAATTGGTTAAACTTTTGGTCTAAAGGACCCCGAGGTCCTTTGGCTCTGGCAACTGGGCAAATTACAAATAATAACCTCTTTTTTTCTTTTCTGCAACTGACAGTTGATCAAATTCATTATCCAAATATTCATGGATTTCTTGCCAACACTTTTCTCTTAATATTTTATTTTTATTGTTTTCATTACTTTTATCCCAAATACATGTATTTTTTTTAACTAGCTCAATTAATGTAACAATATCGAACTCAAAAGCCGTCTTAGAACACGAAGGAACTGAATTAAACTAATCAGATTTCGCTGTATGAGATTTGCGTCTACCTAAATATAAACATTTTTCTAAATATTCGATTAGCACGTAATTCAAAATAGCAGAATAAACCCCAATAAAAGTTATTAAGAATCTATTATAAGGTTTATTGGTCCGAAATTGCTTTACGACGTTGTTAAGTACCTACTAAGTACCTACCAATAAAAACTGTCGTCCCGGCAGACGGCAGCCCGGCAAGGAGCATTCTGACCACTGGTGTCGCCCCGATTTTTGAAACAAAATAATTAGTAAAAACAATAACTAAATAAAACTGATTAGTTCAATTCAGTTCCTTCATGTGTTTTAAAATGGCGTTTAAGTTTGATGTTGTTACCTTAATTGAACTGGTTTGAAAAATCCCTGTGTTGAAAAATTATATGAAAATAATAAAAAAAAATATTAAGAGAAAAATGTTGGCAAGAAATCTATCAATACGTATATACGTCTGCACTAAAAATTTAGAACTCTCTGTGTGTCTGCTCCCAATGTTTAATAATATATGAGGGTTGTGAATTTTGACTGAAATATTTGTTGGTCATTACCTTTGAACGATTAGTTTGATTTGTCTCATATTTTGGCAAAACTACTACCATCTAATTAACCGAGGCTAGAAAAAATCAGGTCCGGTATTAAAAAATTAGTTCGTTTTGTTCATATAAAACATTTCACCCTGTATATGGTTTTTGAAAACTCTAATAAGGATTTTACAAAGTACAGAAATAGACAATTTTTTGCCCCCACGATTACTCAATTTCTTATTTTTTTGTACAAAAATTTAATTTTTAATTACTAGTTCCACCACAGCTCGTGCTATATTTTTAATAATACAACCGTTTTAGTCAATTTCGAGAATCGGCTTCCAAAAGGAACAAGCTGTTTTGAATAATACTAAAACATCGCCCTGTATAATATTTCTTTAATGATTCATCGCTATTGTGATTTTTTTAGAATTCTCAGAATTTTATTTCTAAAGAAAAAAAATATAGTTTGATCTTTTTAAATTTAAAGAAAAGAAAATAGAACATTAAAAATGAACGAATTTATTTATATTTTTAAGAAAATTTAGGAAAACACAAGAATAGACAACTACATAAAAGAACTTAAGGCAAAAAAACTGAAACAAAATTAGATTAAGGAAATGGGGGCGGGCCTATTAGTTGATGTTCTATTATTATTATTTTCATATTATTTTTCAATACAGCAATTTTTTTCAAGCAGTTCAATTAAGGTAACTATCATACTTAAAAGCCATGTTAAAACACTAAATTGAACTAATCAGTTTTATTTATTTATTGTTTTACTAAACATCTTGTTTCAAAAATCGGGACGACACGAGTGGGAAGACGGCTGCCGGGGACGATACCAGCACGGCATGTCGTCTAATGTGAAAGCACTCCATTTATTTCAATGTAAATTCAACCCCACCGGCATCGTTGCCGTTGTCGTGTCGTTGTCGTGCTGCCTAATGTGAAAGCGCCCACTCGCCCTATATACATACAAAATCTCTGCTCCAAAGTTTTTCCAAAAAAATTTTCTTGTTTTTTTTACAATAACTCCATTTGAAAGGTAATTTCAAGGGCTATAACATCTATTAAATTTAATCTTTTAAATCCCTTATTTTTCAAAAGGTTAAAGGGCCCCGGCAGTAAAATTTAGGCTTTAAACGTTTCTATCTCGGTTATTTTTTATCCTACAAAAATAACAAAAAAGTATAATCTTTGTTAAAAAAAACGCAAATTTTGTTCTGTATCATTTTTTACGTATATCGAGTATTTTTGGAGAAAATTTGAAAAATTCTGATTTTTTTTTTCAAAAATATTCATTCGAAACCGGTCAAAATTTTTGAGGTAATTACTTATACTAAAATAAAGAAAGTCTTATAGGGATTACTATAAATTTTAATTTTTGTGGAATTGGCGTATGTTTTATTTTTCACTTTTTCCTAAAAAATTCGAAAGGGTCCTCTTATTTTCATCATAACTTACTTAATTTTAATGCTATCAACTTCTTCTAGAGTTCATTTGATAGGTATTTCTGAGTACTTTGAAAAGTGTTCAGTAAGTATATTTTATAAAATGCATCGTTTTTCCGTTATTTAAGCTTGAATACTTAGATTTGAGTACTCGCCGAAAAAAATTTACATTCAATTACCCATAACTCACTTTTAATTAATAATAAAAGGTTTTTCAAGTAAGGAATTTATTCGATTTTTTATTAGCTTCAAATTTGGTTTTGTAAAAACTTATAGTTTTTGAGTTTTTTATGAAAAACCAAAATCTTTCATCTTTAAAAACTCAAAAAGTATTGATTTATTTTAATAACTTTATATAAAAAAATTTGCTTAGAATTGGTACCTCTATCGATTTTTGGGTTATTTTTAATAAAATAATTTCCACCACTAAGTTAAAAGCGCAAGTTGGCACCATGTCACTTTTATTTCTTGAGGTATCCTCTAACTACTCACCAATTTTCATGAAAAACGATGGAGGTTCAACGAAATCGGAGGTGAAAACCTTCAGTGACTACTATACATTTTTTGCACTCAATAGCGAAATTTATTTGACTACGTAATAAAAAATATTTTATTGACGTTTAACTAATAGAAAGTGACAAAGTTATAGTCATTCATACAGGCAGTAAGCTCCAAGAAGGAACATCATCTTATAAACCAATAAGCCTTCTGCATCTGCATACTATATCTAAAACATTCGAAAAATTGCATCTAAAGACGATCAAACCATTTTTATTTTATGATAATCTAATTACAAATTACCAGTTCGGATTTCAATTTAATCATTCCACCATTAAATAGGTCCGTTGAGTTGTTACCACAATCAGCAGTAATCTCGAAGCAAAAAGGTTTTGATGGGTCCAAAAAGGGGGAAAAAAGAAAAAAAACTTGCACAATCAATAAATTACCTTTTTAATGAATTAATGTTAAATACAATTTTTCATGAAAATAAACCCCTCCCGAGTTATAGGGCTACTATATTCTGTATATAAATTATAAGTATAGGTACAGTATGCTCCTAGGACACTTCTTTCGGACAATAAAGATAATATTGGAAATGGGCCAGTTAGGAAATTCCCATAATTTACAAGAAAATTTCACACCTCTACTTTTCTACTTTTGACTAGTTAACATGGTAACTAAAAAAATTTCCGGAAATTTTTTCTAGGCTCCACGATATTTAAGTGGAAATTTTTTGACAGTTGAAAAGGTCAACATATGATCTACAACCATTAAATAATGTAACAAAAAATACATTTCTGCCACCTTTAGTGACCTAAAATTATGAAAGGACGATATACTTAACTAATACCATCTGAGTTTTAGCATTTGGTGTAACTAAAGTTGGTAATTAAATACTATTAAACGAGCAAGGTATGTGTGTGTATGTGTGTCCAGAAGATCTCGAAATCCACTCGTCAGAATTCAATGAAACTTTCAGGGTAGACTAATTCCTATCTAAATCGACAGAAAATATAGGTCTCATGTCTGTGAAAATTCGATCTTCCGAGATATTTACAAGAAAAGTTAAGCTTTTAGTTTTATTTCCTAGCAACGGCACATAATAATAACTTGTTTCTATAGTAATATACTATAAAGGAGAGAGGATATAACGTCACATTCCATAGGCGTACTTTGCAAAATAAGTTTCTATAATATAAATAAGGTCACAGCATATAAAATATATATATACGCACTTCGTAGATTAAATTTTGAAGTTATATTATTTAGAAAAAATAAAAATAAACTTTATGCATCTGACACTTTAACATTGAACGAATTAAATTTAACCAATAAATAACAAGGAGGATTATATGTTGGGACTAAACTGTTTTTAATCTCTTGGCATTAAAAGTAACGCTTCAGTACTTACCTAAACTCAAAGATTAAAAAAAAAGTTAGTTCAAGAACTATCATCTTTAAAAGTCGCTGTCTTCACTAAAACTACTGGTATTACTATAATTGTCTTTTCTGAGGTTTATTATTATAGGTTCTATTAAATTATCCATTGATAGTGCATATACTTTCCTAAATGAATTTTCCACCTTTTTAACATGATCAATGCATTTTCCCCAATGTTCTCTATTTACATCTGAAAATGCCTTCAAAAACAAATTTCGCACATCAGGAAATTTAAATGTTTTATTGGTTTGAAAAACATAATCTTTTAATAATTGTGACCAGATCAGTTCAATGGGATTTAACTCTGTGTGGTACGGAGGCAATCTGAGAATTTTAATTAGTTTTTCTCTGGCCATCTCATCTATAATATATTTTTTGAATTTTGAATTTGAATTACTAATAATTCTGCCTTCAAGGATTTAGGAGGACTGATAATATTTTTAGAATGAAGCCATTTTGAAATATATATTTTATTACAAAATTCCGAATCAATTAAAATACATACGATACGGCTATGAATAAATAAAGTCTGACTTATCTGTCAAAATAACAGGTTTATTACAGTAAAAACCATGGAAACAAGATTAAATCTAGACAAAAACTATATTAGGCCGATCAGATGTATTAAAATTTAAATTTTAACTACAAATAAGCATTAAAGGATGAGGTAAAAATAAAATTTCTACCTCTTGAACCTGTACTACGTTCTGCAAATTAAATACTGCACTCCTTTCTTCTGTATAGTATAGTACTAAAAAGGTTTGACTTTATTTAATTTCTGGCGTTTAAATCTGAAAGAATTCAATTTTAAATTTGCCGCTTTTTATCCATAATGACCTACAAATTTTGACAACTACTGACACGCACATCTCTGGTTAAACGTTAAGAAAATGGGACCGGCTGGGATTTTCATGAAATTTTCGCAGATGCTATAAAACATGATAAAATCAATATACCTACTTAGCAATAGAAGTTTTTGCGCGGAAAAATATTTTTCACATTTTTTTATTCTGCAAATGCCCAAGTAGCAATTTATAACCAGAATAAACCTGAAAAGTATAAAAAAGAAAAGGTTCATTTGACGGACATAAATAATTTGCTTGTCAAATGACAGCCATCTCATAAATTCTAAGTTGAAAATACAACGTTGCCAATTCAATTTCAGAAATCATGGGTTTAGGTAAATATTTATAGGAACGTTGAGTAACACTGTTAAAATGGACACTTGTCAAAACGTGACAACTGTTAAAATGTGATACGTGTCAGAATGTTACAACTGTCAAAATATGACACCTGTCAGAATGTAACAAATGTCAAAATGTCACACGTATCGTACTTTTCTTTATTTATTACACAGATCTAACCTAACCTAAAGCTAATCTTTTTTTTTTTGGCGGGTGGAAATTCTTTATGCACATCGGGTAAAGGTTCTTCCCTTCCCCGATAGTGTGAGACTACCCCTTACGGTTACTCACTAAAACCACCCCACTGAAACCACTATGCCCTACACGCTGCTGTTGCCCGTCCCGGAAACGGGGCCTGTCCGCCGTGACTATTCGCGAAGATCAAGCGTCAGTAGATGTTGCCCCAAAAGGGTGAAATCTCCAGAAACTAGGCAACTTTTAATGCATTTAACTAACCTCTGGGACAAGCAGTTGATAAACGTCAACAACACCTGCAGCAAATTGAAAATTAACACTGACAGCTTTTTTAATTTTCCCGCCTACTTTCTATTTATCTACCTTTCTGTAGTTCAAGTAGATGTCGCCCACTCCGTGATTTTCACGAATTAATTCATAATTTGTCAGGTTATAAATATACTTAAATTATATACTCATTGGACTGCTTAAAAATGTAGATTTGAATATTAAGAGCGAAGCTCGGTGACCAGATATTTTTTTTTATTTAACGAAATATGGTGGATATACCTACATACGAATTTGACAAGCAGTGAAATTAATTTAAAATGTCAGGTTGGATTAATAATTTTTTCCAAATTATGGTGTGAAATTTTCTTACCGAATACCACGCAAGCTTAAATTATTCCTGGAAATAATTTAAGCTCTTGTGATATTATAAGTGAAAATAAGATTTTATATATAATTATTCCAAACAATTTTTATTTTATTGCACATTTGTTCTATAAAAAATTCAATTATATTACCAGTAACATTTTTATACTATTAAAAAATTGCATTCTATAAGTTATAAAAATAGAAAAATGTTAATAATATGTAAACATTTAAAATATTCCACGACTATACAGTTACGTCCTTGTCCAGCAATCCTGGCATTATAATCGAATGTCTGTTTTGCATTACAGGTCGGTATTAAGGGAAAATGAACTATCGTAGACAATAATTTTGAAAAATAATTCATTGAGACATAATTACAATTATACAGGGTGTATTATAAGTAATAAAAATTTGGAATTTTACTCAAATTTCAAAAAAACAGTCCTTTCTCAATGGTTGTCTCTAGATTCCGTACAGCTAAAAAATCACCCAGATTCCGTATAACTTAAAAAAAATCATCCCAGATTCTGAACAACTTTTTTCATTGCTGTGAGTTCACTGGATTTATAGCTGCTAAGAAATAAAAATTACTGCTTATTTATTTTATTCATATTTTTTTTTACTATTTCATAAATTTACAATAGTATAGGTTTTTTGTTTTGATCATTAATCTTCCTAAATCAGCTACTCACATATTAAAATTATATGAAGCAAAGTCTGGAACCACTAATTGGTTATTGTAAATTACTGTAAATTAATTTTTTTACTGAATTTGTTTATTCAACTCGCATCAGAAGACAGCGTTGTTCCTGACTATCAGCCTTTATCAGCTGGGCTAGTGAGCTGAATGAACAAATCTATTGTTGCTTTTTTCAGCACCACGAGCTCGAATTAGGTGTTTCAATTTACCCCTTCCTAATGAGTATCGACCGTTTGAGCGCCAAGTAGGGATAATCAATTCATCTAATTTGCTTCAGCTTCAGCTAATTTGAAAATGATTGTAAATGAGCTTATTCAATTTATTTATATCTCCAAAATGTAAGTTTATTATTTCATTAACAGTTGTTTGCTTTTGCAAGTGAGAAGTGCAATTGGATGGAATTTATTTTGAGTAAACTTCTAAATTTTGAAAACTTTACTTTTCGCAAAGTGGGTATCCGATATAAGTGTACAGGGTGGCCAAATAAGAATGCGAGGTACTGATTCTGGGAAACTATCCATCGTAGAGCCTTGCAGAAAAAAAAGTTATTACTAAAACGGCCAAGAGAAAAACCTGGAAAATATTTTCAAGTTTCTGAATAGCCGCTAGGGGGCGTAACTGCAATCTTGAATCTAAGAAAGTGACGTTTCTGTGAATTCCGCTATATTAACCTAACAAAAAATATCTGATCTTTTTGTTTGACAAATTTTACTGTATCTCTAAAAATAAAGTGGTGGGGGGTATTCAAAAGTTTCAGTAAAAAACACCCTATATATTCGAAACGGCTGAGCCGATTTTAACAAGATTGGGCTAGTTGAAAAGAGCTATTCTTGGGCTACAAATGTTATAATATTTGAAATTTTGTTAGTTTCACATGTTGCCGCTAGAGGGCTTTTTTCGACATTTCGACAGAAAGGGTTAATTTTCTCAAAAAAATTAAATACATTGGTATGATTTCTTTTTCATGAAAAAGTATCTAAATGATGCCTAAACAAGCTCGCGAAAACCGCATCTCGACATCTTGTTCCTAACCTAAAATTTAGGCTAAAGAAAATTTTATACGGAAATCCCTTAAATTTTTATTTTTTAAACTAATTAATTCCTTTTATTATGTAAGTTGTGGCCCTAAAAAGGACCGATTTAAAAAAGAAAGCTATTTAATGCCACCGTAAATGCTCTAAATGCTGACCATCACGCTCTATGCATTGCTGAAGCCTCTCATGGGTAGACAAACTGCAGCTTCAATTTCGGCACTCGGTATGTTACGTAATGCATTACGAATCCAGTGTTTCATATCTCTCTGGACGTAGGTTGAGTCTGAAAATCAAGACAAGTTAAGTCTGGTGATCGCGAAGGCCATGGAAACAGACTTCCTCTTCCAATCCACCGCTGTTGTAATACTGCATTAATATTCTCTCGCACAATAATAGCATAATGTGCTGGGCAACCATCCAAGTTTTGACGTGTTTCCAGTGGCACATCTTCCAACAACAACGGTAATTATTGGCCAAAAAGTCAAGAAAGATATTGCCGCTTAGGGATTGCTCGAAAAAATATGTCTCAATAATTCGGTCTCCCAGTATGCCACACCACACATTTAAACTCCAACGTCCTTGGTGCTGAACTTCACGCAACCAATGCGGATTTTCTGCAGACCAATAATGCATATTGTGCAGATTTTAAAGGTGGCTTCATCGGTCCAATAATTTGAAATAAAAATTGTCCATTATTGTGCGAGAGCATATTAATGCAGTATTACAACAGCGGTGGATTTGAAGAGGAAGTCTGTTTCTATGGCCTGCGCTACACCAGACTTAACTTGTCTTGATATTCAGACAACC
Organism: Crepidodera aurea; assembly: GCA_949320105.2. Classification (NCBI taxonomy): domain Eukaryota; kingdom Metazoa; phylum Arthropoda; class Insecta; order Coleoptera; family Chrysomelidae; genus Crepidodera; species Crepidodera aurea. The sequence goes on along the minus strand of OX439475.1, from coordinate 71,270,180 downwards.
TACGACCAGAGAGATATGACAAACCGAATCCGTAATGTATTACGGAACATACCGAGAACCGAAATTGAAGCTGCAGTTTTCTCTACCCATGAGAGGCTTCAGCAATGCATAGAACGTGATGGTCAGCATTTAGAGCATTAAAAACCTTTCTTTTTTAAATCGGTCCTTTTTAGGGCCACAACTTACATAATAAAAGGAATTAATTAGTTTAAAAAATATAAATTTAAGGGATTTCCGTATAAAATATTCGTTGGCCTAAATTTTAGGTTAGGAACAAGATATCGAGATGCGGTTTTCGCGAGCTTGTTTAGGCATCATTTAGATACTTTTTCATGAAAAAGAAATCATACCAACGTATTTAATTTTTTTGAGAAAATTAACCCTTTCTGTCGAAATGTCGAAAAAAGCCCTCTAGCGGCGACATGTGATACTAACAAAATTTCAAATATTATAACATTTGTAGCCCAAGAATAGCTCTTTTCAAATAGCCCAATCTTGTTAAAATCGGCTCAGCCGTTTCGAATATATAGGGTGTTTTTTACTGAAACTTTTAAATACCCCCCACCACTTTATTTTTAGAGATACAGGAAAATCTGTCAAACAAAAAAGGTTTAGGTTATCCTCTACTTTAAAGATCAGGTATTTTTTTGTTAGGTTAATACAGCGGAATTCACAGAAACATCGCTTTCTTAGATTCAAGATTGCAGTTACGCCCCCTAGCGGCCATTTCAGAAACTTGAAAATATTTTTCAGGTTTTTCTCTTGGCCGTTTTAGTAATAACTTTTTTTTCCGAAAGCCTCTACGATGGATAGTTTCCCAGATACAGTACCTCGCATTCTTATTTGGCCACCCTGTACAAAACATCGATTACAGTTGACTGTGGAGAAACAAAGATTCTTTATGAAGCCGTAGAACATAATCATGAAATGCTAGAAAATTTTAATATTAGGAGAAGTGGGTATTTTATTTTGAAACTACAGATTATATTTCTGCATTCCTAAAAAAAGTAAGATACATATTTTGTGTTTTTGATATAACTACACATTCATGACAACAATGAAATGTCATTTTTTCAGTCTACGAGAAACTATTCGTTATGATGAAAATGTTAAATCGTTAATCCATGAGTGCATATTTCTTGAAAAATACCTAATCTGTATTTTTGACCGCGGCGCGCAACCGGTACACTGACCCTACCCTACCGTTCATACAACCAAAGAACCAGGCACCTTTCTTATGGGAAAATGGCTTTCCGTCAAATTTTCTGAAAAGTTGGTATGATGTAGAACTCGATGCCCTGACAAAAGTGTCCATTGGCCCAAACTGATCCTATGGCTAGTTTTCGAGGTACAGGGTGTTAAACATCGGAAATGCCACTTTTTTGTAACCAGATTTCTCATAACAGACCTGTTTTATTGGCGTTTGTTGTATTTGGCAACAATATTTTATAAACAATTACTGTACAATTTGGTTATTTACAGGGTGGTTCGAAAATAAGTAATATGATTTTTTTGAAGAAATTATTTTTTTTATAACAGCTTTAAAAATACAAGCAAATGTCATTGCATAATCAATATATTGTTTAAGTAATTACTTCTTGGTGATGAATCATATTTTATACAGGGTGACTCATAAATGTAGTTAGAGAAGACGTATTTTAGCTTTAACGAATCGCCCCGTATAAACGATGTGTTATAAAAATTTTGTATTATCTTAAACAAATTTATGACCTGTCACTCTACCACCATTCTATGTCATACAGCGTGTTAAACTGATTGCAAACACTTTAAAAATTAGAAAACCTGCGTTTCGTGCACCACCCTGTATTTTAAAAGTTTCTCCGTCAACTTTATAAATTAATACATTTTCACATTAACAGAAGTTCAGTATTTAACTGAGCAAAATTTTGATGTAATCTTATGACCAGTTTTTCTAAAATGTGTACCCATCCTTCTGTTTTCATAATTAGTAACCTTTTTTTATATTATTTTAGAACAACTAGTAACTATGGGTACACATTTTAGGAAAACTGGTCATAGGATTACAACAAAATTTTGCTCAGTTAAATTCTGAACTTCTGTTAATGTGAAAATGTATTAATTTATAAAGTTGACGGAGAAACTTTTAAAATACAGGGTGGTGCCAAACCACAGGTTTTCTAATTTTTAAAGTGTTTGCAATCAGTTTAACACGCTGTATGACATAGACTGGTGGTAGAGTGACAGGTCGTACATTTGTTTAAGATAATACAAAATTTTTACACATCGTTTATACGGGGCGATTCGTTAAAGCTAAAATATGTCTTCATCACCAAGAAGTAATTACTTAAACTATATATTCATTATGCAATGACATTTGCTTGTATTTTTAAAGCTGTTATAACAAAAATAATTTCTTCAAAAAAATCATATTACTTATTTTCGAACCACCCTGTAAATAACCAAATTGTGCAGTAATTGTTTATAAAATATTGTTGCCAAATAATCTAATTCATGTTTTCTACAACAAACGCCAATAAAACAAGTCTATTATGAGAAATCTGGTTACAAAAAAGTGGCATTTCCGATGTTTAACACCCTGTACCTCGAAAACTAGCCATAGGATCGGTTTGGGCCAATGGACACTTTTTGTCAGAGCATCGAGTTCTACATCATACCAACTTTTCAGAAAATTTGACGGAAAGCCATTTTCCCATAAGAAAGGTGCCTGGTCCTTTAGACCGGCCAATTCATAACTCTTCAAGTACCTATACCGGTGAATTCGTAATTTCGGACAGTTCAATTCGTAATCAATAATATAAGCAAATACATATAGTCCATGTCAGGAGTTTTTCCGAACAGGGCCAACTTAGTCTTCCCCCCCCCCCCGCTTTCGAGGTCGCTGAAACCGAATCTGAGGGTAAAACAAGTTTGTACCTTCGGCGTCCCCTTCAAAACGGCCAGAAACCACCCCCTGGAGGGGTTAAATGTGCTTTACATGGTTTCCCTATAGAAAAACACATTTTAGAGGATGCTGAGCATGGTGGTGGTGATGTTGAATATGGCTTCCGACCTCCACCGGCCGATACTCACCGATACTGACCCCCTTTTTTCCGGACAGGGCCAATTTAGACTACCCCGCATTTTTGAGGTCGCTGAAACCGAATCTGAGGGTAAGAAAAGTTTTTACTCTCGGTTAGAGGATGCTGAGCACGATGGTGGTGTTGGATATGGCTTCCGACCTCCACCAACCCCTGTCTGTTTTTCTATAGTGAAACCTTGTAAACCGCGTTTAACCCCTCCAGGGGATGGTTTTTGGACGTTTTGAAAGGGACGCCGAGGGTAAAAACTTTTTTTAACCTCAGATTCGGTTTCAGTGACCTTGAAAATGGGGGGAGAGACTAAATTGTCCCTGTCCGGAAAAAAAAGATGTCACTCCGACTCCTGACCTCTACTAATAGGTAATTATGATAAGATAAACATCAGAAACGTTTTGCAGTTCGTTGAAAATAAAAGAAAGCAAAATAATTGAAATATTTTAAATAATTACATGTATTACAAAAATATAGTTTAAGGTTTATAACGATTTGCTGCTAATTTGACAAAATCATATTCAGTATCTCTAACCGCCTTTTTTTAGCGATTAGTTGTGTTGTAATGCTTTGTATCTTTATATAAATATTAGTTTGTAGTAATAAAAGAGTGTTAGTAAATATTTTGATATTTGGATGAGGATGGTAGAAACTGTCAGAAAAGTGAGAATGGAATGATTGCAAGGGTTAGTAGTAAGATGAAAGCCAGATATATTAAAAGCCCGTACTTGAGGGGGGAAAATAAAATCTTCACTGATTTTTTTTTTGCTGAGGTGAAGGAAAACCCTTTATGGGGAAGTTATGAGCCTAAAATCTCAAGGTCCACTGTGAGACTCTCCTTTCAAGGCATACTCACTAAAAAATGTCACCCCCTGGTTGGGTCCGTCTGACCGAAGCCTCCGTGACACTTAGGCCTGTCGGCCCATTGTATCTTCCCTCTCTGTTTACAATACCCAGTCCAGTACCTTAGTGCCATGTACAAGCTTGTACAGGTCCTTTACTGGGTGGGTGTTGTATAGTTCTGGGTCACCTATTGGCTGCCCAAAAATTTGCTGTCTTTTGCAGTCCAGTGCCTCGCATCTACACAGTATATGTGTCACTGTTTCTGTTTCCTTACCGCACAGTCTGCAGGTAAGGTCATCATTCTACAATCCCATCTTGTTGAGATGCCACTTAACTGGCACATGGCCAGTAAGAAGTACCGTAACTATTTTCAGCTGGTTCCTGTTCATCTTTAACAAGTCTGCCGCTCTTTTGTGGCACGGTCCATTGATGTATTCTTTCCCGTCTTTGTTTCCAGGGACGTTTTCCCAGTAATTTTTGTGTTTGTCCCAGTTTATTACAGATACTCTTGCTGTACGCTTTGGTACCTCTTGTGTCCGCCTTTGGTTTGGGGGGATTTCCGAGCCTCTTCTTGCGAGTTCGTCTGCTTTCTCGTTACCTACAATTCCCTGATGCCCCGGCACCCATATCAGTTTGACGTGATTACGGTCTGCCAGCGATCTCAGTTCCTCTTTGCAGTCCCATACCAGTTTGGACGTCACTTCCTTGCTGCACAAGGCCTTGAGTGCCGCTTGACTGTCTGATAGAATGTTAATACGCGCGTTAGCTATATCTCTCCTGTTATTCTCCCACGCGCATTGGAGAATAGCATATACCTCTGCCTGAAAGACAGAAGTATGAGTACCCAATGAGTAGCTGATGCCAGTCTGCGGGTTCCTGGAGAACACACCCGAGCCCGCTCTATTCTCAGTCTTGGATCCATCTGTGTATCAGATTTTCCCCTGTAGAATGTGAGCTGTGAGTCGTTCCATTCAGTTCTATCTGGCACCACTACTTTGATTGGGTTGTTGAAGTCGTACCGTTTCGGAATATGATCCCTAGTACGTCCCCGGTCACTATTCCGACGATACTCATATGTCCAGTCCCAACGTTCATATTGGTTTGTGTGATCTGTAGTCTGAGAGCACCACGCCTTGCCTCCCTTTGTACCACAAAGTGGAGAGGAGGCAATCCCAATAGTGTCTCTACCTTGCTTAGTCGTGTAATGGCTCCTCTCTGATGTGTCTTTGGCCACCACACCAGAGAGGCGTAGGTAATGGAGGGCATGACCACCTTGTTGTACAGCCAGTGCAACATTTGTGGTCTTAGTCCCCATTTTTCCCAAAAAAGCGTTTGGCTACAACTAGTGAAGTCACCGCCTTTTTGGTGGTTTTTTCCAGATGTTGGTTCCAAGTCAACTTGGAGTATCTTCACTGATATAAGTGTCCACAAGATAATCTGCTAATTTGTGGAATCCTGCTCCATCGGGAATACTAGCCTTGAAATTTTGAAACAAGAGACCAGGCCTAAACTTTGAATTTTGCGAAACCAAGATTGGGTGAGATGAAATCTACATACAAATACATTTTTGACATCTATTTAGAATGCAAAGGATTAAATTCGGATTATAGTTACGAATTAACCGGTGGTCGAAAGGGCTTTGCAAAATTAAGTGAGTAGAGTGGTTTCGAATTGACCTGTTATTAGGATTGGGGATTTAAAAAGTTACGAATTTACGGACCCACTTTGCAAAGGCTAAACACTACCTGCTATTTTCCCAGATCGCCCCTAGAATTCGCTCAAAATTTGGAAAAATATTAATTGATTATACACCCTTATCATGCCTTTTACTTTCCCGGCCCTCGTCAAGGGAAAGTATTGTGAACGCGCTAAAAAAAATTTGAGATAACGACGGATATATCCAGTTTGAAGTCCCCTGAGACGATTAAAACGATTTCTAGATGGAAGTCTGTCTGTATTCTTCCACGATAGCGTCCGCACGCTTAATCCGATTGAGCTGAAATTTGGTTTCGGGTGATCGGGGATTGAACCCATTAGTTTTTGGTAGAAATCGCCCCACCAGGGGGCGCAGGTGCCCTATGTACATCGCGAAAAAATATAAGACTTGAAGTTTTTATTTGATATTTAGGTGCCTCACTGGCTTGTAAATACATCCTGAAATTTTCATTCCTTAATTTTAAAACTAAGCAATGGACAAAAAATTTAATAATTTAAAATCCAATTGGCATTTGACATGTCAAAGAAAAAGTAAACAAAATTCCGACCCTAAAAAATTGTTTTACTTTTTTTTGACATGTGAAATGTTTTTCCTTTTATAATATTTAAAATGTCATTTTTACTTTAAAAAAATTCGAAACGAGTTTTTTTTCTGGGATACCAAATATCACTTGATTTGGACTGGAAAAAATTTGAACACCCAATTAATTTATTTTTATTTTATAACTACCGGGAAAGTCTTGTGGCGACACAACAGATTTTTTTAAATTGTACTTGTATTGAATTTTGGGGACTTCGCTTAAACCTATGAGTTATGGGTTGAACGTTTTTCTTATCTACGTCCAAATATGATTGTAGTAAGTGAACAGATTGTGTATGTTCGCTTTTTAATTAAGTCTCCTAAGTCCGTTACTGTGTGTTTTTATAAAAGTAAACCTATAACTTAATAAAGCTTGTCTTTTGCAGGAGGAGTGTTTCTTGCATCTTGAGGCGCCCATACAGCGTGTCACGGGCTTCGACACGCCGTTTCCTCACGTTTTCGAACCTTTTTACTTGCCTGATAAGTGGAGATGCCTTTCCGCCATCCAGAAGTTGATAAACTATTAAATAAAAGTTACATTAAATAATACAAAATTGTGGTTTCGTTTTACAAAGTTTTTATTCCTAAATGTAGTTATCCTGTTATTCTGTGTCTGGCCGCCTATCTGACAAAGAAAGCGAGATATTTTCCGCACTGTTCCCTCGGCAGAAACTTTACCATGTTAAACTGAAAATATTGACAGACTAAGTATATGGGGTAAGAATATATAATTGTTAGAAAAAATTAATGGAATATTTAAAAATAAAATTTTAAAAAACTTTGGTCTTTAAATACTGTTAAAAAACATTAAATTATTTTAAAAAAATATCATTTTTAAACCATCCAGAAATGGTCAAAAGAAATAAAGCAACAAAGAGACAGAAATGTTATTCTTGCATACACAATCTACGTTTTCTAATTCAAAAACATGTTAGTTCGGCTTCATCAGTATAGAATACATATTTTGGGAAATTACTTGACACCTTTTCACTTTTAAAATTCTTACTGCATTTCAAGATATTTGGTGGACTTTCTAAGTACCGCAATAGAATTATCAGGTAAGGGTCTATAAAATACCTACAAATTGTGATTGTAAACAGAAAATAGTAGGCAGAGTTTTAGCAGCGTTCGATATTAGAAAAGAGTATTTTTGTGATAATATCGCTAAAAATATGGATCATATAGTACTACCTACGACTTCCACCATATTATTGTATATTTAACCCCAACGACCACGTATGACAACAGGTAAAATCTAGAGTCAAAGTTTCACCCAAAATAAAGCAAAGTGTAATAATAGTAGGCTTGACTACGCAATTTTCTGAGCCAGGTCAAATCAAATCAAAAAAAATCATTTTTGGCCCAATATAAAAGAAAAAAAAACTCGCGCTATCGATAAATTATCCTTTTTTAATGAATTAATGTTAAATACAATTTTTCATGAAAATAAACCCCTCCCGAGTTATATGGGGTAGAAAATTCTAAAAGTTTTTTTAAATATAACCGAAAATCTGTTAATATTACGTAAAAATTGATATGAACTAATTTTATGGCCTTGAGCTAACAATTAAAATCATTTTTTTTTCTACGATTAATACGAAGGAAGATATGGCAATTCAAAAATGGGTGTTTAAGGCTGCGACATTCCCGCCAATGGACTAAAAATGGCGGCCGTTTTGGTGGTTTTACTACATCATGCGTTTCAGAATAATAAAGCAAAATTATGAGTAAATTGAGCTATAAATATAAGCAGCAATGTTGTAAGAATGAATTGAATATAAACACACTCTTTAATAACTAAACATAATTTCACATTATCATAAAAAACTTTTAATTGCAAGGATTGATGAAAAAATTATATTCAATCAATTCTCTATCATTTTTTAAAAACTCACAAAATATAATGACTGCACGTGGGATAAGTAACTCAAAACGCATGAAGTCGTTTTGCAAATTTTGACACAATTTTTAAAATTGACGCGTTAATTACCTTGTCATTTTAGTACACGGTGTTCACCACTGATGCGACATGCAAAGATGCGTTGGCATATGTCTTGGAATCTCGATAGAAGTCTATGCATAAATTATTAATGGTTGACCAATCAGAAATGCCAACGGCATGTGTCAAAATATTTCAACGCGCAATACGAAACGATGTTTACAAATAATTGTATTTTATGATACGACGTTGCCGTTATCTACATTTTTACACAGGTTACAAAGATATTAGTATAGTGTGACAAAATAAGATTTTTAGGCAATTGTAATTTTGTTTCTAAGTTGCAAACTGTGCTGTAGGGACGGCTAATTAGAAGATTGACAACATATTAAATTCATTACAAAAATGACTGAATGCATACCATCTTAACTAATATTAAGTAGTGATGCCTGTGCACTCACGTTCAAGTTGATTTTTCTGTGCAAAGGTTAATTTTAAGTTTGATTCTTTATAATTACCAATAAATGTGACATCTCTCTTGTCTACAATAATGAGGCTTATCAGATTAATACAATAAGCTATTCAATTGTAATTATTGATATTAAGGACACGTTAGGAAGGGGAAGGTAATAAATAGGTATAAAATATTTAAAAGTATTTTATTAAAAAATGAGATACATGGATACAATATTACAAAAAAAAACTTCAAACATAATTTCACAAATCTCAATTTTTTGTAACACATGGTTATGCTACTTAAGGGTTAAACCTTTTGGAATGTTCCTGTAAATTATTTCAGGAAGGACAAAATCATTATAAAACGACACTAATTTTGGTAGCATCTTGTCCTTCCAGAAAGCTTCGTCTCGTGCTTCAACAAATTGACATTTGGTTTGTCTGCTTGCTTATTTTGAATGCGCATTAGAATCGATTATTAAATTTCGCAGTCTAATATATCAAAACAGTACTTGTCAGAGTGTATTTTTATAACAATATGCATTTAAAAGAGATAATAATATACCTACTACCTATTACTCAATTAAGCATACATTTCAAATAATTATTATCAAAATAAATCGAGAAATTATTCAAATTATAAAATAATCGATTTCGCTCGGTTTTATATAAAAGTAAAAATTTTCACCCCATTCAAAGGAGTGACCTTTGAACTCAATCCAAAAACCAAAAATAGATTATTGATTATTTCTAATACTTGGAGAAAGCAAATGTTTAGCAGAATAGTTCAATTGCCCCTGGTTCTTTAAGATTAAAATTTTTATTACGACCATAAAATCTGGAATGAAATATTCTTTTATAACCATTTGCAAACGACTAAATAAAACACACCCAAAATAAATTAAAAATTTACTTATATTCCAGAACCAAATATAACACAATCTCTCTCGTTCAATATCAAAATCACTATTAAATCTCGATATTATTCATCGGGTATTTACATTACATTTACCGTTGTCGGCTAGAAAGCAGGTCTATGGCCTTAAACGTTCTCTAGGATGTCGCTCTTATAGCACAATTTGTTATTTGTTTTTTGTTTTATTTTTTTCAAATTAACCTATTTAACACTTACCAACTAGGTACAATTTTTTACAGATTAAGTTTTCATATTACAGTGCAATTATTCAATATAAAATGCATATCGCAAAATACACATTATTCTTCAAAAATAATTAAATAAGTCTGCGTCGATTTGGCAACATCGGTTGCTCCTGGAAGGTCTAATTATAAATCGCGCTAATGGTACACCTCTCGCCATCTATGTACAATGTATTGAAGTTTTAGTTTGCTATATGAAAACTGGCGGAATTGTCGCAGCCTTAAGGAGAGAGTGTATTACAAAAATGCTATTATTTGACAAATTTGAACATAAAGCGGTAAATAATGTCTACTTTACCAACATTATTATTGATTTCTTAGTTCAGCTGTTTTCAAATAGTGGCCGCCACGATAGAATTCATTCGGTATTGCGAGTACCGTTGTGAATGAAATGGGAAAGGTAATTTTGATACGTACAAGGATCAAGTTTAGGTAAAATGAAAAGAAGTCATGTTGTTTTTATGATTTGGAGATTGTTTATTGGCATCATAAATATATAAATGATATAAGAAGCTTGTTTTGACTGATTTATCATCATCGTAATATATGTACTATTTCACCCACTTCCAGACGCAAGAATGATTTTTTTGAAATTGGCAGGTGTTCGTAATTCCGGTGACAATTTATGATTAAATATTTGTTAGAGAAAAAAAATCGATTCTATTCAAAGGAGGAGGCACACTTTTAATGGGATTTCCAACAATGTACGAATTTGATAAAATTTTAGTATATTGTAGATATCGACCTTCTGATCAAAATGTCTCATGGGCCCAAAGAGTTCCTATGACTAGTTTCCGAGATACAGTGGCGGGTAAGGGGTATCTTGAAAAATACGAATTAAATGAAAAATACTATAAAGGTTGGTATTTTCTTTAAAAAAGTGATACGATCAATTTAATTTGATTTTGAGCGGCTGTATCGGATGTCATGTGTTGATTTTTTATTTACAGGGGTACTCATAAAAATTACTAATTTGAAAAATAGGAATTAAATGAAAAATATTATAAAGGATGGTATTTTATTAAAAAAATAAAATAATACATACTCAACTATATTATGAATACTTTTTATTTCCATATTCTCAACAAAAAACTGACAAACCTAAACTTGCAAATATTTTTTAATTATTCTAGAATAAAACGTAAATAATTTTATATTGAAAAATAACAATAATAGGGTATGTAAAAGTTAATTTAAATGATAAATATTTTAAATAATTTTTGGTAAGACATTTTCTTCCGCGGGGATAGCAGGTATTAATAATCAAGATGGCGGACGAGTAAATTCAAAATGGCGGTTGGAAAAGTAAATTCAATACACATGTTTGCGTTCAGAGATTCGAAGAATTTATTAAAAACAACACAAAATATTTAGTTATTTTCATTTTGTATAATAGCCTCCTCTATCTAGGCTGGGTCGAAACATCTCATTCCTCAAATAACGTTGTCTTATTATTTTTACAATACTGAAGATTTTATATTTTTATAACTATCATAAACCGTTAAATGCTTGGCAGACGGCTTGCCAGTCCAGACATACGTAATTTTAATTTTCTTACTTATCATATCTGCAATTTCAATACCGTACGTCTCCTACTATTGCATGTTTAAAATCGTAAGATGTTGCTAGGGATACGTAAATTTTTGTAGTAGAAATTAATTTTGATAACAATTCATGAAAATAACTGGTGGCTCCTCTGTCGCATTAGTTTTTCTAGCCCGACTCATCGGCGGCCTTAACTAAAAAATCGCAACCGCAAACGCTTGGTCCTATTGGTCGGATCATCGTGGAATGAATCCGTTTGTTTTTGGTTGAAATCGCCCCACCAGGAGGCGCAGTAGCCCTATGTACATTACAAAAAAATAAAATACCTAAAGTTTTTATTTGGTATTTAGGTGCCTTATTGGCTTGTAAATACATCCTCAAATGTTCATTCCTTAATTTTAAAACTAAGCAATGGAAAATTATTTTAAAATTTAAAATCCAAATGACATTTGACATGTCAAAGAAAAAGTAAACAAAATTCCGATACTAAAAAATTGTTTTACTTTTTTTGATATATGAAATGTTTTTCCTTTTATATTTCAAATGCCATTTTTACTGCAAGATAATTCGAAACGAAGTTTTTTTTGGGATACCAAATATCATTTGATTTGGACTTTAACACTAAATTAATTATTTAATTTTTATTTTATAACTGCCGGGAAAGTCTTGTGGCGACACAACAGATTTTTTTCTTGCGTACATTTTAGACAAAGATACTTTAGTTTTTCTGAACGCCTCGCCTGAATATTTGTATTCAACGGCTCGGCGCGCGTAGAGTTTTCGAATTTGCTTTCTTATATTTAATAATTTTTTATAGTAATACAAATTCTTTTTTAAAATAACTTATATTATTTTTTAGTGAAATTTTCCGCTCTTTAATCACGTGGTGCTATTAGTTTTTCGAAATTTTAAATTTTTTTTCGAGATCTAATGGAAAAACCAAATTTTCGATTTTATTTTCGAAATTGTGAAGTTAGCATACACTTTAGAGCAGCAAAGATTTTTTTACTGTTTTCTACACCCTTTCAAGTACTTAAATGCCAAGTTTCATCGAGATCACATTTTGTGATACTGAAGTAGATCTAGAATGATAGTAAATAATGTTTGTTTAAATAATTTATTGTTTCTTCAGTTTTATTCCGTAAAAGTTACTGTCAGAGTTTTAAATTATGTAGATAGATGTATAAATTGAAAAAAAAATTATGTATATTTAACTACATCTGTTTGTTTTATTGGTTGGTTTATATCCGAGGAAGTGACTTTTGGAACACCCTGTATATTAATTATGACTTAATCACATTATTATTATATATTACTTTAACCAAATAATTTTATTTTTTTTAATCTCCCATTAATGCAATACAACTCGAATTTTTGGTTCAATTACTTTAATTATTCAGAATTTTCTCAAATAAACGGAATTCCTATTCATACCTATATCGAAAACAGGAGTACAGATATGTTATTGTTTATTTTATTATGAGGAATTTACAACCTTAAGGATAATTCTATTGCGGTATTTAAAAAGTCAACCAAATATCTTGAAACGAATTATAGGGTACTTGTTAATGGTCAAAATGTACTTACAATTTTTAGAAAATGATAATTCCAGATTACTTAACAAGACTGTCTAATATTGAAATCTTAAACAAGCAGGAGCTCAAAGCCTAGGTAGAAAATTACACCTGATAAAGGTAATTTGAAAAGTAACTGCATTTTTTAAAAGATTGTTTACAATAACTATTCAAAATAGCCATAATATAAGAATGAATAAATGATACTAAAAAATTATCTAAATAAATGACGAAATATTGCAGGCACTGTCACTTGATTATAACACAATCTATAGTTGTAAATTATTTACTTCATACATATAATTAAGAGCAACATTTTACCAACACACCTAGTTTATTCGTTAAACGCATGTTCAAACACTACATCAGTCTTTTCTAAATCCGTACATACATAAAAATGCAGATTCTTCAAAGTTGCAAAAGTGTTACGTCGGTATACCATTACATCTTTTAATTTGATTTTTGAAAGTAGTGAATGTAATATGTAATAGAAATATGGTTTACAGTGTTGCGTATTACAGCGCTCTCTTCATCTTTCAATGTTCTTTATAAAATAGTCAATGGGCCAACTAAAAAGATGAGACGTCCCATGGTTATTATAACTTTGCATTTTTTTATTCGGTTGATACAATACATGAAACGGGTGATATTGAGACGTCCTATTTAGTGCAAGCAAATTAAATTTTTTCAACAAGAAAAATACCACCCGAAATATACCAATGGGAAATGGTTAAGGGGGTTACAAGGAACTTCTAAAAAAAACGACGCCATGGGGGTTGGTACAATTAACGGGAGGGGTGGTTAAAGGGGTTGAAAAATGGATTTATGTGACTTTTCACGATTTCCGGCGAAACTTGACGACTTGACTACAGGCAAGTTGTTGTTGTTGTTTGTTAATTTTAACGACCTACAGCTTATCGTGGGCTTAGAACCACGGTCCTCAATCACCTTAAACCCAGGACTATGCCTTTGTCATGCAGATGATCTACCGACTAACAAGTGTGTAATTGTGTTACCAACCCCTATCAGTTCCACGAGATATCCGATCTCATCCGGCCTGTTTACCGGCGTGAATGAAACTGCGTATGACACAAATACCTTTTTGCACTTGCCCAAAGTCTTATCTGACTTTTATTCCACTTGAATACGGCAGGATTCGAACCTACTCCCCGAACACTAACCAAGCTGAATCGGCAGACGCCTTACCAACTAGGCCAGCGTGTTCGGTTACAGGCAAGTTGTAGCATATAAAAACACCTACAACTTTTGTAAAAGACACTTGTAACCATAACCTCAAAAGCATCGAGAAAAATGAGAAAATTCGAAGTAAAAAATTTTTCTTTGTTTTCCATTTTTTATTTCCGCAAAAATCATTCGATTTTGATGAAACTTTGTGAAACTATTTGTTTTTCAAATTCAAATTCAAATAATTTATTTTGCCTTAGTCATACATACTACAATACATAATTACAGTAGTTTAACAAAATGCAAAAAAAGGACCTTTTCACGATTATTAAACATGAGTCCATCATAAGAAGGACTCATGCGAATAGACCATGCTAATTTATAAAAACAAATAAACAATTTTACCTATACTAATATTAAACAAAAAATGAGTGAGAGGAAAATAAAATAAATTGCGCATGTATGGAAGAGGATGCATAAATATATATGAAATTTAAATTATAAGGGGTTGTTACTACAGGAGCCCAAAGTGACGCCGACGGACCGACAAAACCTCGCCACCTGGACAAAAAACTCAGACATCACGAAACGATTTTTTGAAAAGCAATAAGTTGCTTTTGTGGATGCATGATTTTAGTATTTTCCGAAAGTAAATGATATTTTTGATAGTTTATAATCGAAGTTGTTCTGGTAGAAGCATGCTTTTAATATTTTTTTTAAAAGTCACAAGTGATAAGTTTTTAGTGTTTTTCGGTAAACCATTCCATATTTTAATGGCTACGAAAGTAAATGATTTTTGAAAAGCTGCTGTTCTATGACGCGGAATAATAAAACTTTGAGAATTTCTAGTAGGGTGTACCCTAGCCATAGTTAAAAATTTTTCTCTAAGATACGGGGGTTTACCAGTTGCTATTATTCTATATATAAAAGCACACATGTGCTGTTTTCTTCTATGAATCATGTTGAGAATTTGGTGTTGATTAAGATATGATGTTATATGGTGTCTATATGGAATTTTGTAAGAAAATCTTATGCAAGCCAAGATATGGAGTCTCCATAGACAACATCGCCATAGTCAAATAAAGAAAGCACTAGGGTATTACATAAATAATATTTTTGTTTGGGGGATAGACAATTTTTATATTTGTAAATATTTTTCAATCTAAGATATGCTGCAATTAATTTATTTTTTATATGGTGTTGAAAAGTTAAATCACTATCAAAAATAACGCCCAAATTTTTTGCTTTTTGTACTATAGGTATTTCATTGTTATTTATTGTAATTTGTAGGTTTTGTTCAATTTGTGCTCTGACAGTTTTATTTTTGCTAATGATTAAAATTTGCGACTTGTGTGCATTCAAAACCAAGTTGTGGTTCTTTGCATAAAGAAAGATTCTTTCTAGGTCTGAATTTAGATTTTCTTGTGCTTCGATAACATTGTATTGATTTATAGGTAGTTTAAGTTGGGAATCGTCAGCAAATTGTTTGAATTTACAAAATTTCACGCACTGATTCATATCGGAAACATATATGGCAAAGAAAAGAGGTGAAAGAACCGACCCTTGTGGGACTCCGTTTTTTATTATTTTATAATCCGATTTTTCAACACCACTCTCTTTGTTTATCATGACATAATTGTAGCGAGATGATACAAAATTTTGAATCAAATTAACCGCCGCATGAGAGAAACCGAAGAACTGTAGCTTTGCTAACAACATTTCGTGATTAACGGTATCAAATGCTTTACTAAAATCTAAAAGCGTCATACATGTGGTATTACCACGCTCTTCATTTTCTCTAATATCGTTTAAGATGCTAACCAATGTTGTTGTTGTGCTAAAGTTCTTTCGAAATCCGGACTGGCAATCTGGTATTATTTTATTTCTTTCGACAAATGATTCAACTTGCTGATAAAGGTGCTTCTCGAATATTTTTGATAAAACTGAAAGGATGCTAATTGGCCTTAAATCTTTTAATTCTTTGGGCTCTGCTATTTTTGCCAGCGGCCGGATTATTGCTTTTCTCCATGATAAAGGATAGTACGAGGATAAAATACATGAATTTATTATATTTATTAGTGCATCTGCGCAGAAAGTAATGCATAGTTGAATATCTTTGATGGAAAGTCCATCTTCGCCTACAGCATTAGATGATATTTTTGAAATAATTTTTATTAGGGATTCTTTAGTAATTAATTTGAAGGCTAGCTTATCAATATTGTTACTAAATTTGTTGCTCTTATAATAATTAATTAGTTCTTTAGAGACTGTGTCGGGTTGGTTGTCAGTTTCCAAGAAGAACTCATGAATATTTGAAGCATTTTTAAGCTCTTCTGGGATGTCGGATTGGTTTTTATTGATAGTAAGTTTTAACTTTTTGGCCGTGTCCCAAAAGTCTTTACCTTTCTTCTGTGTTAATGAATTAAAAAAAGTAATTTTTTCCCTAATTATAGCATGCTTTGTAAAATTCCTTAATTGCCTATAATATTGTAAATGACCGTCTAATTTTGTTTTTAAAAATTTTCTGTGGGCCTTATCCCTTAGCTTAATTAGTTTTTTGATGTTATCAGTTATTCATGGAAGGTAAGCCCTTTCTGTAACTACTTTAGTTTTAAGTGAAGCATGTTTGTTTAAAAGGAATAACAAATTGGAACGAAAAATTTCAACTTTTTCATCAATATTATGCGAGACAAAAAGTTGAAGCCAGGGCAGCATTTTACCTTCGTTTGAAAACATATCCTGATTTATATTTTTATAGTCCCTAAATGTGACCGTTTTTTTATTATTTTTACTACCGGGCAAGTTGAGTATTGAGTAGATTAAATTGTGATCTGTGATACACTGAGATATTGCAAGTGACCCAGACTGGATACACTCTACATTTTGATTAGTGACAATGACATCGATGAGACTGGAGGTGTTAGTTGTAAAATTATATCTTGTAGGTTCTTTTATATGTTGGGTTAAATGAAATGTTTGCAGTAAATTTTTTAACCTTGCTGGATACATAGTGTCATGCAAAAGATTAATATTGAGGTCTCCTATCAAAATGATATTTTCATAGGTAACAGTTAAAAGACCCAGTAAGTCCCCCAGATGATCTAAAAACACCGCATCGCTATCGGAGGGTGGTTTGTATATATTTATAAGAAAATAATTTTTATTATTAACTGTAAATTGTATGGCCAGATACTCAAAAAAATTTTGGTCAAGGTCAATTGTAGAGAATTTTATGTTATTTTTTATATATACGGCAACACCGCCTCCGCGTGCACCCCTGTCTTACTAACAAATTTATATCCAGGCAGGTTATAATTAATACTTGACATTTCTTCGTTCAGCCAAGTTTCAGTTAGCCCAAATATGTCAAATTTGTATTCCATCATATAGTTTGTAAATTCATCAAACCCAGTGTTAACAGACCTCACATTAAGATGGCCAATTGAAAAATTGTTATTATGATTATTAATTACCAAGTGACGAGCCTCCGCCTGGTCAGCCATTATCCCGTGCGACCCCACTTCGAGCACCCCGGCAAACCCCCATGTCGCCCCTTACTACGCAAACCACGGTTCTGTTTAATATGAAGAATAACATATGTTTGAAGAATACAATAAAAAAAACTTTAAAAACAAAAATAGTCTTCCTACTTAATTGACCCATGAACATCTTATGTTTAGTTTACAACCGCTTGATTATTTATTACAGTGACTGAAAAAGTACATAAAAAAACCAAAAATACCTAGTATTACTTGTTTACATTTTTAGAATCTTAAATTATCTTCATACAACCCAAAAGATAAACATAGAACAAACAATAAAATAAATGGAAATTCTTTTTGTTTTTTTAATCTAATAATAATGACTTGATATAGTTAAAAAACCCTTTCATCACAGTGTATATTTCTCGGAATATTTATTTTTTAGAGGCATAGCCTTCATAGTTACCTTGTACTAGAGATAAAATCCTTTCGCACACTTTTGAACTATTTTTTAAATTTGTTGTACTCAATATAGATCTTCAAGCTCTTTTTCACTGTTAATACGATATACACGATCATTTTTTTTACGAATATATTACCATTTAGCACCCACGCACTGTTTTTTGAAAAAAGCTCAATGGCTTTTTTAAATAACTGAAGGCGCACTTTTGTTAAATCCTCCTTGATTTGCACACCCGCATTTTTCAGACTTTTTCTATTTCTCAAAATTGATTCACGCACTTTATACGACACAAGCCTGACTAAAATACTTTCGGGCTTATCGTTGTTTTTGTTTTTGTTCGGTATGCGATGGCACATTATTATTTCGTTTTTTTCAATGCTTATTTTTAATTTATTTTTAAAAATTTCCAGCACTTTATTTTCAAGGTTTTCTTGGTCTTCAGATACAACGCCAAATATTCTGATGTTTTGATTTCTGGCCGATTGTTCTTGGTCATCGGCCATATTGAGAAGTCGTTGGTTTTCTTTTATCAAACCGTTAACCTGAGTCTGGAGGAACTCAATCTCAGCAGATTGCCTATAGAGCCTTTCCTCCAGTTTCTTACCCACAATTCCAGCTACTTTCTCTGCAATTTCTTGCAAAAATCTTTCATTAAAAGTACTTAGGATAGTACTTTTTATTTCGCGCATGTCTGCTGTGGAGATAGGCATAATGGAGTCTTTGACACTCAAAACCTCCGGCACATACACACTTGTTTTTCTTATGAAACTAAATAAATTTCATATTTCTTTTCATTGGAATAACAGGATGACCACTTGCACTATGCGTTGTTGTTGTTTTTACTTAATAAATTTTATTATAAATAACTTTTTCAGCGAAAATTTGTAAGGCGGTTGTGAACTTCAACCTTACTACTTGCACGCCATCTACTTCATCTTCTTTTTATGTTATAAATAACCAGAAAGTTTAAAAAAAATAAAAAATTTTTGAGATATTCATTTTTTTCGGTCAAAAACACTTTTTTTTCAGATGAAAAGTTTCATGGTGAAATTTTCTCGTACGGAGTTCTCCGGGTTCGCATTTTTTTCATTTTCACGTGAACGTTTTGATGCAATGATAAGCCACTATCGTTCCCATTTAAAAACATCCTCAAAAATGGAAAAAACTAAAAAAATTTCTGTTAATAATTTGTTTAAACTTTTAAGAAAATTAAAAACTGATTACACCATTGAATTGTACGGGAAAATCTGCTGAAGAAATTATGTGTTCTTTATTTATGTAAAATTTCATACGTATACAGTATTGTTCTAAACATTAAACGAACATGTTGGAAGTCTCATAAAAATAAAAAATAATCGTTTTCTATTTTTTTTTTGTAACAGAATCGAAAAAGTTTTTTTATACAAAAGTTGTAGTTTATGAAAAAATCTTCAACTTTTGTAGAAGTCACTTCAAAATTTCCCAAAAATCATATTTTTTTTCTTTTTTTTCAATTTTTAAATAATAATTTTCCAAAAAATATTGTAATTTAATGAAATTGAATTGCAATTAATGAAATTTGAACATAGTATATACTTAAGTTGATATTATACATTAACAATAATGAAAAAATCTTTATTTAATTGGTTTATAGGGGATTAATTGATATGCAATGGTTCTTTTTAATGAAATTATTAAACAACGAAGAGTTTTTTTTAAAAATTACTCTTTATTTAAGTTTTTTACTACAAATATTTACATAATTCATCAAAACGAAATAATTAATTTATTTACACTAATTTTTTTTTTTTTTTTTCGCGAGTGTCCTTCATCGTCGTCATCAGATCCTTCGTTGCAGTCTGTATCCTCGTCATATTCTTGGAACGATTCATTAAGATCACTCTCCTCAGCTGGAACTTCCGTGTCCGGATTTAAGCAAAGACTTGGCTGCTCAGTGGAAGTGTCCTCAAATTCACTAATATCTTATACAATTTTTTCATTTGAACAATTTTCTTCACACTTACTGCACAAATCAGTACACTGTAATCCATGCTTCTGACATCCGCATTTGCTGCTTTCACAATTGGTTCCGCAGTTACATGAAATACTTTTTAGCAAATCCTCAGGAATGACTGCAGCATCTGTGAAGCTAGGCAGAAGTATTTTAGAATTATTAACCAATACTTCATTCCAGCCCCACTTGGTTGCAGTTATGTTGTTTCCGAGCCAGGTCTGAAGTTGAAAATATCTTCGATAAACCAATTAAGACGGTTCTATACCCTATGCCATATTGGAAATGCTAATGTCAAAATTGCGGGCTTAATACTCAACAAAAAAAAATATTTTTTTGTATCCGAGCTTATTATTCATCGTAGAACGGTGGAAGATCACTTTTTTTTATATACATAAAAGAAATAACGTGAAAAAAATACAAAAAATGTCATATACGTATATAAGTTCATTTGCCGCTGAACAACTTTTGTATTTACAATTTTTGAAAAAAGTAAGTAGTTTTTTCTAAAATTGAACATTGCTTCAAAATTTCAGAGGGTACCGGGAGGTGCTGCCCCCCCACGGTCATCTTTTAAAGCAATTAAAAATTGCTTACCCAGACGTATATTTCGAATTCGTTTGGAAAGTTCGTATGTCCCTCCTACTTTGTGTTTAGCCGAGATGAGCCGAGAGCTCGTCGGAGGTTTACAGCTGTGTCACAGACCACAGTACATGCTGTGTGTCTTTTGAATGTGATTTTTGGCATATTTATATTTACATTGAATATGCAGGTAAATGTTTTGAAAAATATTCAGTATGAAAGTTGTAGATTATGAAAAAATCTATGATCAAAAGTACATTATTTTCTCCGAAATACAAAGACAAATACCATTTTTCGAATTTTTCGCGACAGTTTTGAGGTTATGAAAAGGTGAGCTTTCAAAAGTTGAATATTTTTTCATAATCTACTGAATATTTTTCATTATTACAATTGAATATTTATAACAATACGGAACAAAAATCAAATTTCAAATAAAACAATGAAACACGATTTCATTTGTATTTTTTTCTGTAGAATTCAATGGAGTTATCAGTTTTTTAATTTATTAAAAATTTAAACTAATTATCAACAATTACTGAAAAATTCATTATTGCGAAAATTATTTTACGTTTTTGCCCATTCTAGAATGACGTATATAGGTGACAGGTCGGCCATATTTGCACACAAGTTTATGACACAACTTTAGTTTCATATGTAAACATCAGAAAGATTTTTTTAAAGTTATTTATTCAGCAGAAATAAATAGAAAATGCCACATTTTTGTAGTGTTATTAAATGCTCAATGTGTTCTGAACGAGATAATGTATCATTTTTCTGGTTTACTACTGTTTTGACAAACTGAGGGGATCATTTAAATGCGCTGTCTAGTGATTGAAGAAATGCTTGGATTAAAGATTTGAAACGAGGTACATTTTCTGAAAGCCAAATGAATAAAATAGACGTATTTGTTCTAGGCATTTTATAACAGGTATTTTTGGCGATCTTTTATATATATTTTTGTATTATGTTTTTTAAATTTAATTTTACCAGGTGATATTGTTTTAGCCGACAGAGGTTTTTTAATTCAAGATTCTCTACAAATATTAGGTGCAAATTTAAATATACCAGCCTTTACAAAGAAAAAAAAATCAACTACATCCCACTGATTTGGAAAATAGACGTAATATTGCCACTGTATGAATTCATGTAGAACGAATTATTGGTCTTTAAAAAAAAAAAAGATTTTTCATGAAACAATACCAATGAGTATGTTGTCTAAAGAAAGAGATGGTTATACTGCATTGGACAAAATTGTCGTAGTGTGTAGTGCATTGAATTAATTTTTTTTTCATAATTTATTTTATTTTATGAATATATAAACATCTAAGGTTTACAATTTGTTTTATTTGTATTATTTATTATTATTATTTGTATACAGTATATTAAACACAATTTTCACAATTTGGCTAAAACCATAATATACCTGTACATGTATTTAGATTCAATTGAACCTGTTTTTTTTGTTATTCTAAAATTGAGGTTATTTATTTAGCATATCTTAGGTTTTTCAGATTTTCTGTAAGTGTACTTGAAATTATCCGAAAGTATTTACATACAACTCCTGATGGTCGTTGTATTATTGGTGATGATTGGAGATGTAGAAACACAGAAACAGTTTTTTGCTGATAATTTTATTTTAATTTTTCAGGACAATAATTGTAAAAGTGATTTAAATAAAAAATGAATTCTAAGAACCTACTTTTGATTGATTTATGGTATAATCTATTCTATTACTTGATTCAAAATTAATTTTTTTTGATTAATATCCAATTCAAATAAATTTTTCTTGGCTTAAAACAATTGTGGCAAAACTTTTTGTTTAGGAAAATATTGGAAATTTCTCCTTTAGATACAGAATCGTGTTTCTCTCTTGATTTATTATCCACTTTTTATTTTTTTCCAAAATAAACACAAAATTTATATTTTTTAATCCTTTATTTTAAGTTCAAAACTAACTTTGAATTATTCAATTTTAGTAGTATTTAACATTTTATATAGCAATGATGTGCACAACTAATTAGATTGTAAGTTTACGTAATATAAAAGTATAAAACATTTTGTAAGGACAAGTTTACTTAGTTTATATGCAACATTTTGCTGTTTCAGTTGCTATTTTCTAACAAACCTATCATTCCTTGGACATTTAATTGTTTTAACATCAAGTGGCTTGCTGGAAAATGTGTTTGAAAGAATTCCTACAAAAATTTCAGTTATAATCAAGAAATAATCTCAGAAATGCTAATCTTACCTGATTTTGTAATATAATCTTCAGATTTAAAATGTTTCAAGCATACTCGCGTATGCTTTGTGACCCATTAATAACACATACGATGATCAACTTCTTTATAAACTGTTTGTTGCTTCTTGAGTGGAAAATAATTAAAGTGTAATTCCGGAGTTTTAGATTTCCTAGAGGTATTGGGCATTTTTGATTTTTAACTAACAAATAACCACAAACTCACTCAAAACACACCTTCAACTGCAGATAAACAAACAAACATGCGTTTCGGGCCGTTCAAATTAATACCGCTAGGTCGCATAAAGTTGTGTTCATGTCAATAGAAATCTAATTTTCATCCACGACCGAAAATGCTACGTCTAGATGTCGTCCTTATCCGAGAATTCGTATAGTATGCAACCGCAAATACACAATGTATTTCGTGCTGCCTAACAATTTCTTTAGAGGTGAGTTCGTTCAGCGAAGACATAAGGGGCGACGATTTCGAGGTTATGTATGAAATTGACAGAGTTGATGGGGTATAGAACCGTCTTAAGATTTTTTCATTATTGTTAATGTATAATACTATTTTCAAATTTCATTAATTACAATTCAATTTCATTAAATTACAATATTTTTTTAAAAATGGAACAAATATGAGTTTTTGCATTTTCTCGGAAATTTTGGAAGTTATGGTCAAAGTGACTTCTACAAAAGTTGAAGGTTTTTCGTAACCTACAACTTTTGTATAAAAAACTTTTTCGATTCTGTTACAAAAAAAATTAGAAAACGATTATTTTTGATTTTTATATATCGAATTCCAAACAAACAAATGTAAGCAATGACACACGCAAAAGGTAGGTATGACCATAACGAACTGTAGCTTAATAATGACAAAACAGAAATTTGTAATATTAATTTTAATATTAGTTTATTGTATACAGGGTGTCCCACGACGTACTGTACACAGTCCAACCAGATATGACCGAGGCCATTTCATATCTGGTATTAAAAAATGACTTGTTGCGTTTTTGACGGATATACAGGGTGATATCTGAAAATATGTGAATTATTCTACGTTAAGTATATCTAAAAGTAAAAATCTCAGACCAATCAAATTTGTCACACTGAGCTCAATAAAATAGGTTTTAAAAAAAATTTTAATTTCAGGTCCGGACTTAGTTTTTTTTAGATTTTTATTGGTTTTTTGAAAACAACACCCTGTAAGCCAGATGAGACAATTTTTATTTTTCTCACTTTAAAGCTTAAGGATGATAATAAGCAACAGTTAAAAAATATTGAACGCGCAACTTTTTGTTTTCTGCAGAAAAAAATAAAACTTTAAAAAATAGTATAATTTTAATGCGGCACTACATTGATAGCACATCATCATTTTTCAACAAAAATCAGAAGGACAGTTCATTTTACTCGATATAAAGTATTATTCAATCAACCGTTGAAATTCCAGGGCCGTATTTATTTTTTTAAAGATTTTATTGATCCTGTAAAAACAACACCCTGTAAAGCGAGTTGTACAGATTTTCTTTCTGTAACGTCAAAGAAAAAACTATTACTTTTGATAATTGTGTAAATGTAAGTAGGCTTTGAATTCGCTTTGACGTCCATTTTGACAGTTTGTGACAGAAAGTGGTGAGCGACTGACAGAAGACCAAAAAGAGGGTATTTTGGAAATGGTAAATCAAAATGAGAAGCTAAGTACCCGGCGAATAACCAGTATTTTGAATATTTCTAAGTCCAAGTTTTCAGGACGTTAAAGAATGATCTCCTCCATCCATATCACCCCCAACTGAGCAATGGTTGATTGAATAATACTTTATATCGAGTAAAATCAACTTTCCTTATGATTTTTGTTGAAAAATGATGATGTGCTATCAATGTAGTGCCGCATCAGTCATAAGAAAAATGTGAATCCAATAAAAATTATACTATTTTTCAAAGTTTTATTTTTTTTCTGCAGAAAACAAAAAGTGCGCGTTCAATTTTTTTAACTGTTGCTTAGTATCATCCTTAAGCTTTAAAGTGAGAAAAATAAAAATTGTCTCATCTGGCTTACAGGGTGTTGTTTTCAAAAAACCAATAAAAATCTAAAAAAAACTAAGTCCGGACCTGAAATTAAAATTTTTTTAAAACCTATTTTATTGAGCTCAGGGAGCACACTCAGTGTGCCAAATTTGATTGGTCTGAGATTTTTACTTTTAGATATACTTAACATAGAAGAATTCACATATTTTCAAATATCACGCTGTATATCCGTCAAAAACACAACAAGGCATTTTTTAATACCAGATATGAAATGGTCTCGGTCTATAGTACGTATGATTGGACTGTGTACAGTATGTCGTGGGACACCCTGTATTATTCTCATTAATATTAATGTTTTAGCTTTTTTTATCATGTCCTAGAGCTGTGTTATAAAAAAATTCATACGCAAGAAGCGATTCTCTTTTATTTCACTACTTATTTAAGCCCTCTAGGCTTGGTTTCGCTATTTTCTTCCTAACCAGAAACGCGTTCTGCTCCAAGTGGTAGTCAAAAGGACGGATGTAATCCGGGCACCAAGCTACGTGCCCATCTAATCCGATAATCATTTCGGGCACCAGTAGTATTTGTAGGTTCTAAATTAAATTGCTTGTGTATTTCGGGCACCAATAAGGTTACCTGATAGTGGAAATCATTTTCAGATGAAAAATCGGTTTATTAAATTCACAAAAAAATAACTTAAACTCACTAATTTTATAGAAATTGAAGCCAAAAATGCATCACCGTAATGCATGATACATAAATAATACATACTAGTTTTTTAAATATCACAAATTTGTTTTTACAGGTAAATAATAATAGGACACATGCTTCACAAAATGCAATCGAGTAATTTTATGCGAAGCCAGTTGCTAACACAAATTTTATAAAAATAAATATTTCGGTAGACGAAATATATCAGCTTAGTAATAATTTTATAAAAGTTTGTAATTTCCGTTTTGTCGCATTGTCTTTAATTTTGTTAGGTATATTAATACTGAATTCTGGAATTCTTTAAGTTTTTTAATAAAAATGCAAATAGATGGATGGGTGAAAATATGCATTATCGTCTTTATAAGTATCCAAAAAATAATCTGCGAACCTGTCAATAGCATCGCCGTGATAAGTTGGTTTTTCTACGAATAAGTCGAATGCAAAATAATCGTCTACTTCATCTGGATTTAAATATGTCAATCCAAAAAATGTTTTAACCATTTACCAACTCCGGAATTTTAAATTCGTTTGTAAGTCATAAATTCTGAATTTTTCGATACCAGAATTGATGTAAATGGAAACGGTTTTGGTAAAAGGCCATGTATTATTTAGTGCAATGTGGATTGCCTTTTCAGAGTCCAAATACACATCAGACGGTTGCAAACGAAGAAAGTATTTTTTCAGTCAAAATGTTATATTATATTACATAACGAGTGCGGAAAGTGACACTTTTCACACGAGTGGGAAATATTGTCGCACGAGGCGCAAGCCGAGTGGGACAATCCCACGAGTGTGAAAAATCACTTTCGCACAAGTAATGTACACTATTTTTCTTACGACCACGGATAATTTTACCAAATATTGTGAAATGTGATAGTTTTATTTGTGTATTTAGTTTAGTTTATATTATAAATAATGCTGTTTTATTTACAATCACTTTTGTAGTAGAATAAATACTAATTTCGATAATTAACATTTATTTGAAAACAAAACAATAACGGTCGCGGTCGGATTATTTAAACTGTCAAACTGACACTCTTTGTAATTATGCAACAAGTTATCGATGTATAACCTGATTATTTTGAAGTACTTATATAGTATTACTACTGAAAATAGAAGAAATATCGATGTTTTATTTGACATGTGTGCAAGTTTTAATAATTAATCAGTTTCTAGTGCAAAATTACTTAAAAGACCACGACACTTTTAATTTTTAATAATTTTACAAAAATGACAAAATTTATAAAGTGTGATTTTTTTCGATGACACATTAGATGTTATGGCAAAACTACTCTGATTAAAAATCTGATAATAAAACAAACGTGAAGAAAGTACCACCTTCCGTCGGAGTAGAGAGTGCGATATCTTTTACTTTCCCATGTGGTCGTAGGAAAAATAGTTTTTCATATGTTTCAAGGCGTTTATTTCTCTAATAAACATGGTTACATATTATAATGTTATTTTTTAATCTATAACACCTTTTCTTTATAACAATTTTTGATGTTCTCAAAAATAAAGGTACTCTACTATTTTTTATTAATTCCATATTTTGGTAAACAAAACGTACATGTTTATACGTAAAAGCGAGGGGTAAACCGCGAGTTAAATTTTTGTACACTAATAGCTAGTTTCTCTCTCTTTCCACTGGATTAAAACCACTTAGTTGTTAAAAAAGTTTTTTTATTGACGTTTCGGCTTTCCAGATCGAAAGCCATTATCAAAATGACATAAAATAAATAAATTTACTAGAAACAGAACACTTGATAATCTTGCAAAAATATGACATCAACATAGTATACATAGAATAAGATTTTGAGATTGAAGATGTCAAAATCTGTTTCAATCATATTTTTGTGACGTTTCTGGGAACGAAAATATGATTGAAACAGATTTTGACATCTTCAATCTCAAAATCTTATTCTATGTATACTATGTTGATGTCATATTTTTGCAAGATTATCAAGTGTTCTGTTTCTAGTAAATTTATTTATTTTATGTCATTTTGATAACGGCTTTCGATCTGGAAAGCCGAAACGTCAATAAAAAAACTTTTTTAACAACTAAGTGGTTTTAATCCAGTGGAAAGAGAGAGAAATTAAAATACAAACCACTATGAGCTTCCGAAATGAATTAATAGCTAGTAATGGCTCCTCACTATTGGCTAGTAATGGCCGGTAATGGCTACTAATGGCTACTAATGGCCGAGTAATGGCTAGTAATGGCTAATAATGGCCGAGTAATGGCTACTAATGGACGAGGTCTGTACACCAAAATGGACCTCGCGGTTTACCCCTCGCGTAAAAATAGGCGGAACATTTAATAATTCGCAAGTAGATAGTGATCGCGTAATCGCCCGTCATCAGCGTGGTCATAGGAAATGTCTACATCAAAATAATACAAACTTTTTTGAAAGACAAAAGAATACCAACATTTTCAATATGTCAAGTGATAGTGAGGTGGGAATCTATTGGATTTGAAGAGAATTTTGTAAAATTGTTCGAAATAAAATGGTTCAAAAAATCTACAGATGCAATAAAATACATGCTATCCCATTTCAAGAATTTAAGTACCCTGTCCAGACTTTTTTGCACACTGTATGTGGCCGTAGGTAAAGTATAGTACGTAATGCGTGTTGTAAAGCAATTACGCACTCATGCAATTATTCCATACGTGCGTAATAGTATATTGTGCAACAAGTTTTGAAAATAGCACTTTTCACACGCATGTGACGATTTGTCAAGTCACAAAGTGTGAAAAGTGCTTTTTCACACGAGTTACACACTATACTTTTCCTCCGGCTGCGACTTTATTATCATATATATATTTTTATTGGTACCTATTTATTGTTAGGTAAAGCAAATCTTATTTAAAACGACCAGATGTTTATAGTGCTTTTCAACATAGAATAGTGCGACCACAATGTTGAAGATTTATATTTTTGCGCTAATTCTTCAAAATAAACAAGCAGAACATTCTCTGATAACGAGTTTAGGTTTCGTTCATTTTTCCATTTTATGAATGTTTCATAAGAACTTTCATATCTCTTTTTGTAAATTAATGGTAAAAGATTTTGCGTGATTTGGGAGGCCCTTTCAAGTATTTCTGGAGGAGTACAGTTAAATTCATCTTCTATCATCACTGCTTTTTTAAAATTTTGCAATAAATTTGACTTTATTTTAATGAGAAATGAGAACTGTCAGTAGTGACAGTGTCCGCATGCTAGATTTCATCTCGATTCATTGATATGTGTTGTTAATATGAGTTGTGTTTACACACGCTGTTTGAAATTGACGTTTTTCAAGGGAAGTTGCGTTTTTATGCATATTCTAAGCAGCCGTAGGAAAATGCTTTTTACAACACGTTACGTAATATACTATTACAGACGAATCAATTATCTATCTATCTAGGGCCCTAGGATATTAAACTTAATCCCTAAACCTCTAACGCAGTAAAGTAATTGAACTGCGGACAAGGTAATCTGATCCTACATAATCCGACACCCGAACTGCGGACAACAAAATATGTAGAAATGAAAAAAACATGACTAGATGAAATTTAAAATTTAATTTTATTTAAGATTGATTACAAATTTGTAGGAAACACACTTGACAAAGTTTTTTTATTATTATAGAATATAAAAACTCGTTCTGAACCCTCACCGACAATTTTGTTTGATCTGCCATAGGCGCGCGTAGATACCTCATTTTATAAATTTATTATTTTTATAAATACTTTTAAAAATATGTGATATTTGAGAAAGTATTATTATTATTATTATTATAGGTGCACGTGTTTGTAGTCCTACTTGAAAAAAAAATCATTATTACAGCTCGTTAACTTGCTACAACTGAATTTCAAATTATAAAACGTAAATAGACGAGTAAAATGTACCTGCCTGTAAGAGCGTTTGGTTTAAACGGTACCAGAATGAGCCCTTTTTGTACCCCATTCGTTTTTTTTTGGAAAATGAAATTTCAAAGCAAAAACCATAAAGGAAAATAAATTCTTTGCAAATAAAAAAAAACGTTTCAATTCCAAAGTATCCTTATAAATAATCATGGCAGTCAAAATCGTCCGAACTAGAGTCATCATTTGGTTGAATTATGATTATACTCATCCTCTTCTTTGATAACATGTTCAACACATTTTTTCCAAAGCTCTTGGCGGTCTGCTGCTAGAACTTTCTTTACGAGTTCTACAACCTCTTTACTCAGTTCTGGAGACTGATTACATTTTCGTAATTCTGATTTTACGTTTGCCCATATTAAATATGCAATAGTAAGGAGGTAGTCTGAGAAGAGTATGACCCTGTTCTTTGCACAGCTTGTCAATATAATACATTTTCTCTAACTTTAGACCTTTAATAACAGTAAGCAATTCTTTGTTTGTTGGGCCTTTTTTACGATCACTGGTAGGAATAGGAATATTTTTTTCAGAGATAAATGCTAAAATTGTAGCTTTGTTACTGCTACTATTTGGTATCTTAAGGAGTTGCCGCGAGTGGTAGGATGCGTTGTCCATAACGATTACTGACTGTGGTGGAATGTTAGATAAAAACTGTTCATTAAACCACTTTTCAAATAATTCTGCTGTCATATCTTCATGATAATCAGCTGCACAGTTTTTAATTTGTTTAGCAGATAATAATAAAGCATTATGCACGATACCGTCTTTGCTTCCAGCGTGTACTATTATAATGCGTTTCCCTTTAGAACATGGCCCATTCAAACAGCAATTTTTACTATTGTCAACCCAACCGAAATTTACTACATCGTGACTATCAAACCATGTTTCATCTAAATAAATTATGTGTCTATTAGAACTTCTGTACTCTTTTATCTGACGCAAATAATCTTGTCGCGAGTGAACTATTCTTGATGATTCGGTGATTTCCATCCGTTTATTCAGTTTTTTGTGTTTAAAACCACATGCTGATAAAACTTGACGCAATGTCTCTAAACTGGTATAATTGTATTCTGGATAATCTGCTAGCTTTTGCTGGATTACTTCCAATGTCGCAACTGTGTTCTCCTTATATAAACTATAAATTGTCCTACGTATTAAATCTTGAGTAGCTTTGTCAACTGATTTCAGTTTTTCTTTACATATTTTTCGTTTCTGTGAATGATCCACAGCAACCCCTTTCATGACTACTCGATAAATGGAAAATTTATTTATTTTGGTTAATTCGGCAATTCTTATTATGATAGCATTATCAGAATTCTGAAAATTTTCGTTTTTTAAATATTCGAATATATTTAAAATAATTTGTTGTGTTTGTATATCTAAATCTTTATTGTTAAATCCATACTTGTCTTTAATCTCACTACACGGTTCGTTTGATAATTACCGCATTTTATAAGGGGAGTTGTTATGTATTTACCAATTATGGAATTAACGTTTTTAATATTAAATTTGAATATTAAATAAAACTGCGTACATACGAAAGACACGCTAGATGTTTATTAGAGGTTAAATACATACTATACTCAGTGTTGCCAGATGGGAAAAATTTTCAGTACCACAAAATCGATGGAAATGTACTAAATTTTGCTTACCGTACCACTTTTATATATTCCATTCCATATGAAGGAAAAAACACATTATTATACATATATAGGTATATACTGAAATGGAATTTAATATTTTAAAATGAAATGGAAATTTAACATTATCAAAATTATAATATTTAGGTAAAATTAAATTATAAATTGAAGAAAATAAATACCAAGACTATGCCCAATCCTATATTTCTTCTTAAGCTAAAATAAAATGAATGTCACCTAAAAATAAAGAAACCATATTATTAAAATATAATTTAGAAAAATAAACAAAATAGTATTTTATAGATAAAGAGAAACGTTAAAGGTGAACTTACCTAAGGGATTGATTTAATGTGAGGTCCTTATTATTAGAAAAATCCTTCTTAATAAAGCTCTGATAGTAACCTAAAAAATTAAAATCGAAATTAAATCATATTCAAAATTCAAAATTTTATTAACAATTTATTTTGGGACAATCTTTATAACAAAATATAATCATAGGACAATCTGTATAGCAAAATGAAATAAGGGTTGTGACAACTGTTTAAAATGAAATGACAGCATACCAACTTTAGTAACTAAATTATAAATTGATAAAATGTAGAAAATTGAATACCAGAATATAGATGGAAAGTATCTTATTTGTTATAATTAAAATTATGAAATTCAAAACACATAAAATCGAAAATAAAGTATAATATAATCAAAATTTTGAAATAATTTGAGAATTTCTGCATGACGTAAAAAGGTAACATAGCAACAAAAAAAAAGAAGGTAGTTAGTTGATAGATAGTTGATAGATAGTGGAAGAAAGTTAATAAGCGAGTTTTTCTTGGTAGAAAAAATTTAAGAAGATTTTTGAATTTAAAAAGTTTAAAAGAAGTTAGTTTTTAAAAGAAATGGTAGAAGGAGTTTGGTAGGAAAATTTGAGAAAATAAATTTTGAAGAGTAAAAAAATTATTAAGGAAAGTTACAAATTTTCAAGAAGTACGTTTATATTCTGGGAGGACAATTATTACGGCGAATTGTTTATGAATAATAAGTGGTTAGTATTAAATAATACTTAGACAACTTACCTGAAAGTTATTTGGTTTGTTGCGGAAATCATTGGAATATTAATTTCGTTAAAAAAACAACAGAAAGTGGAAACATCACATAACTACAAATCTAGTTATAACACATCACTGTTTGTACGAGAAAGAAGAAGGAATAGGAACATTCACAAGGTATCAATTCATTATAATCAATTATAACATACTGCAGACCAGAAACAAATAGTGTGGTTTTGCATTTGTGGGTTAAGACTGACATCTTCATCACTGTTCAGTATTTCGGGTGTGCCAACCTTAACTGAGTTAAAATTTATTGCGCAAAATTTGAATTTTCTAGATATAAGATATCATTGAGTGTGTGTGGGCGTGAAAGTAATTCATTATAGTAAATAGTCTGATTTGTGTAAATAATTTTTTTTTTGAATCTATAGTAAAATAAAATCATTCTAAATTTTGAAACAACATTTTATTTTGTGCCAAATACAGAGACTATCAGTAGTTATCAGAACGTGAACTCACAATTAAAGAATCCCTGAGATTGGAAGATTAACAGATATAAAATTGAGCATAGTTGTGGTGGTATAAAAAAAAATTATTAAATTTAAAGAACAAATTAAAATTATAGAATATTTTTTTTTATTAAATTAAAAGTTACGATTTTTGAAAAATCATAGCGATACATTATATGCCGGCTAGTTTCTAAGAAATTGTCTAAGATGTAGAATGATTGGTTGTTGTGTGAAAACTCTAATTCACTAGCCAATTAGAAAAAAATATTCTAAAAGTAATAATTTCAATTCTTTTAAGCAACTATCAGTTCTTAGACTGAATGCGCCGAATAGAAGCAAAATTCAAATAACTTGAGAGAGACGGAGAACTTTAGTAACCGTATATTTAACCTGTAAAACCATTATGGTATGGTAAAATTGTCAGCTTACCAGCTATTCAACGGAAGCAAAAGCACAGAAAACAGAACACCTTAAACCTTATCTATAATGGGGGGTTCTGTGGAAAAAGCAAAAAAATACAGTATACACTGTTTCGTTTTCATAGTCACCTGCTATGGAAACTTTGATTTCTTGTTTGAAATAATCAATAAAAGTTGGTTTTTTTCATTGTATCCAGAATCTAATCGGCGGGCGTAATTTCGGCCGGTAATCAGCCCGCTGAGGTATAATTTTTTTATCAATAGCCGCAGGCTGTTGTTGTTTTGATGTCTGAGGCGGAGCCTCCGTATTATCTTCGTTTTCACTTTGAAATAAAGAAATATTTTAATATAAAGCATTCTGTTATTTTATTTGATTTGCGGCCGAAAATACCTATGAGATAAGGAAGCAACTTAAAACCTCCGGCCGAATTTACCTACCGGCTTTTAGTACCTGCCCTTTTTCCGGCCGAAATTACATCCGCCCAATCTAATTTGGGGACAACATTTATCAAAGGAGTACCACCGTACTTTTTGACGACCAAAAGGACCACATGTTGATTGTACCACTCTGGCAACGCTGACTAGACTGCTTAGCAATGTGGCGTTAGCCGGTAGGCTTACATTTCGGAAATTTACAACGTTGCCAGACTTAACTATATGTAACAGGAGTAAACATTATTTTTTGTTTCTTAGGTTGGCATGAGTGCCGTGCTTGTATATATTAAATATTGATCACTCCTTACATAACTGCGTTCTGCAATTAATAATGGAACAACTATAACATATTGTACAATTTTAGATATGAATATATTTTTGTTTATTTAAAACTTCGTTCATCGGTAGCCTTTTCTCATGTTTTATCTCAGAGTTAATTTTTATATAGGTGTCTGTCTGCATATTAATTAGCGACTTTAAAAAAATATTAATATTTTGGTGTGGAGAGGGACAATAGGCCCTAAATTTGAAGTGAAATGACTCGCATGATTAGTAGTTCTCCAAGTAGATGATGTTTTAGCTGCCCATATTTTGGGTGGAAACATAGAGTTGGTATCTATATAATTATGTATCCACTAAATAGTCACAAAACTGAATAACTTTCATCATCTGGCTTCTCATGAAATCTTCAACAAATGAGGCCTCTAATTCACCTGGAGAGCCCAAATATATAGGATGCATCCATCTTCCAATAATGGAACTAATGTCTTTTCTTTTCAAAATATTTTTATTTTTATAATAAATTGTCCAAATCAATAAAGACAAAATTTCCGCATTTCGGGTTGTGTATTATATCCCTTTTTTTATTACCGTTCTACCTGGCACATGCGTGTCCGCAGTTCGAGTTTGCCAGATGCCCTAAATGTATACGAGATTATCGAACCCTCTTAGAGAAGCAGGTACCTGGGTCAGTTTGGTGCCCGGTTTACACCCGCCTAGTGAATAGAGATTAACGATGATATATTTACTACAAAATCGTCACCAGATTTTTTTCAGATCAACAATTTCAGAAAAAGAAGGCAAAAAAATGAAAAGTTAGTATTAGAACAAAAAAATAGCATATTGTGTCAGAAAATGAGCCTTAGCAGCCTGAAGTTATTAGGGCTGCTAAAGCGTTTTCTGCATATGTGACACACAACTGTTTTTCGCCTACCAAAAAAAAAACAAAAAATAGGAAAATATAACAAAAATCTTTAATTCTATAAATACAGACAGAATTTAATGAGTAACTTAAGTAATACAATTTATATATTTAGTAAATATTACTTCCAGTTGTTAAACAATTTATGTTACTTTTCTTACTTTTGCGTGTTGTCTAGATTTTGTAGGTAACTTTTGATGGGATTTCCAACAATGTATGAATCTGATAAAATTTTAGTATATTGTAGATATAGACCTTCTGATCCAAATGTGTTATGGGCCCAAAGAGATCCTATGACTGTAGTCTATTTTTATGTATGAGAGAGTATTAAAATAATAAAGCGTTCGTAATCCATAGGCGTACCACTTCTTTTAGTAGACAGTTAAAATATTTTGTGAAGTTATACCTCGAGTATTTTCGTATGAAATAACCTTTGTATAAATATATCGGGTTTACACCTAATTAACCTGCTTATAACTTCTAAACAGCTGAAGGTAAAAAAGTGCAATTTTTTCTAAAATGTTTTATTTTTCTACAAGGTATGTTAAGAACATTGTGTCAAACGGGTTATGTAGGTATAAGGGTTTAAACTTTGACTTTTAAACAACGTTACGTTCATAAATAATAATTTTAATATAAAAACTACTTCTTACCTACAAATCCAAATCAGAATCGAAATCAGAAGATGAACTGTCCCAACCAATATTTACAATGAGTGGCTCGATCATTTCATCAGTAATATTGTCCAACTTCCACATTTTCTCTTCTTCTTTAATCGTATGATTTACTGCCTTTTCCCAGTTTTCAGGATTCACATTATTTACAGCCTCCAAAAACAACTGTTTAACATCACTCATTTTAAAAGAATTAACTGTCGGAAATTCTTTTCTAAAGAAGAACGCATGCACTTTCCTTCGAAGTCTTTCTTTCAAATGATTTTCTATTTGAAATTTTGGTTTTCCTGGAGCTTTACGTGCTGTTTGAAACTCGCCACATTTCTCTTCTTTAACAACTCTGTAAATCGTAGATTTCCCAACACAAAGCGTACTACTAACTAATTCCACTGTGTCATCAACACTTTTACATAAATGTTTGTCTGTAAATGATTTAAAACAATTAAATATTAATGTTTTTTCATTAACTGTTAAAGAATTGATTTTTTGTCGTTTACGCGGTACTTCCAAATTTTCCATGATCACACTAGAATTCACAATAGACTGCACACTGCACCTTGCATGTTGCAACTAAACGACATTTAGTAAGCGGTCAAGAATACACAACTGGACCTCCTTACTAAATGGAAAACCTACAATCGCATTTTCGGTGAAATTTGTTGGGAAGGGATTTATCTACTTATAATTCGATTACTGTAAGAAATTCTTGGAATTAAAATAAAACAAAATTGACAAATAGGTACTTATTGAAAATAATCTTAAGATACGGCTATGTTATCTTTAATACAGAGGGCTTTTGGCCTTTTTCTATTGTTCTGTACAGCTTATGGTTATAAAAGACCAATAAAAGACCCAAAACTTGTATTAGCTCAGGTACATTTATGACAATTTTAGGAAATACTTAGATTGTTCCGTAAAAATATTTAAAATGACCGTACTAAGTTTTGCATTAGAAATGCTGTTTTATTACTCTCTCATACATAAAAATAGACTATAGTTTCCGAGATACAGGGGCGGGTAAGGGGTATCTTGAAAAACACGAATTAAATGAAAAATACTATAAAGGTTGGCATTTTCTTTAAAAAAGTAACACAGACAAGTTAATTTGATCTTGGGCGGCTGTGTCGGATGACAGGTGTCGATTTTTTATATACAGGGTTAATTATAAGTAATATTAATACTATGTATTTCCATACTCTCAACAAAAA
The DNA here is from genome assembly GCA_949320105.2 of Crepidodera aurea. Lineage (NCBI taxonomy): Eukaryota > Metazoa > Arthropoda > Insecta > Coleoptera > Chrysomelidae > Crepidodera > Crepidodera aurea. Next base: position 71,233,583 of record OX439475.1, on the reverse strand, counting down.
ACTGACAAACTTCAAACTCACCTTGCAACTATTTTTTAATTATTCTAGAATAAAACGTTAATAATTTATATACCTCCTTACAGGTAAATATCGTATGTATAACTTAATTTAAATATTTAATAAGATACTACTTAATTTAAATGTTTTTAAATAATTTCTGGTAAAACATTTTCTTCGTTTTAGTGGGGATTACCAACATCTTCAACACACTCTAAAACACTGTTGTTTGGATATTTGACCACTGCTTAATGTCTGGCATAACTTAAATATCAAACAACACTGCAAATGTGGCAGCACATACCTACTATTCCCGCGGAAGAAAATGTCTTACTAGAAATTATTTAAAATATTTAATATTAAGTTTTAGTTACCCTATTATTGTTACTTTTCAATCTACCCTTGTAGGTAGCTATATTTTTAGAACAATTAAAATATATTTGCAAGTTGAGAGTATGGAAATAAATAGTATTAATAATGTATTTATGAGTACCCCCTGTACATAAAAAATCGGCAAGTGACATCCTGTATCAAGATAATATTGAATTGTTTGTATTACTATTTTTTTTAAATAAAATTCCATCCTTTATAATATTTTTCGTTTAATTCCTGTTTTTAAAATTAATAATAATTTTTATGAGTACCCCTGTACACAGCCGCCCAAGATCAAATTAACTTGCTTGTATCACTTTTTTAAAGAAAATTCCAACCTTTATAGTATTTTTCATTTAATTCGTGTTTTTCAATATACCCCATACCCGCCACTGTATCTCGGAAACTAGTCATAGGATCTCTTTGGGCCCATGAGACGTTTTGATCAAAAGGTCGATATCTACGATATACTAACATTTTATCAAATTCGTACATTGTTGGAAATCCCATTAAAAGTGTGCCTTCTCCTTTTCAGAAACATTAGTAGCTTCTTCTTGCAAGTCTGTTGGAGTATTAGTACATTTTTTAGCACTGCCTGGATTACTACTCACGTTCACTATACTGTATTTGAAAATCAAGAGAGAGTAAATTCCCAGAAATGTTTTGCAGTTATCAGTGTTAAAGGCAGTAAACCATAGACGTGCGTTTTCAAAATTAAATTAATGGAAATAGAAATATTTAATTTGTTTTAGTTATTTATACCTAGATTACCAATTTTAGATAGATAAACATAATTCGTAAATAGTAATTTAATTTGGGTAAAATGAAGAAAAAGTCAATATTATTTTAGGCATTTTGTTTTAGACATATGTTTATTTACAAAATATGTATATAATATGTACAGATAATTACAATTATTTATAAATTAATATGAGGAGCTAAAAAAACAATTAAGTAGGTATATGAGAAAAAAAAACCAACCGCAAGGATAAAATTTGACGAGCAACATGCAAAAAATACGACAATATTAAATCTTAAAAAATAAAAATCTAAAAATAAAATTAAAGTACATAAATTAATAATTTTAAAGTTATGGTTCCTCGCACTCTGTGTCAGAAGATTCACCATCTGATTCTAGAGAAATTACAATGGGCTCTATAGTAATATCAATTATGTTATCTAGCTCCCACATTTTTTTTTCTATTTCTGTAACGTGTCTAATACATTTTTGCCAATGTTCACTTGTTACTTCAGATATTGCCTTATTGAAGAGATTTTTAACATCTGATAATTTAAAAGTAGTGTTATTTCTGGCAACATAACCTTTAACTTGAGCCCATATTAATTCTATCGGATTCAGCTCACAATGGTAGGGTGGTAAACGAAGGATTTCAATTTCTCGTTTTTTGGCTATCTCCTCAATATTATATTTTTTATAATTTTGCTTATGTTTTTTAGCAATAGTTAACAATTCTGCCTTCAGCATTGTATTGTCAAAGGCTAAATTTTTAGAAGATAACCATTTTGCAATTTCACCCTTTTTCCATTTAGTGGTTGGTAAAGGTTCAAGTAATCTGGAGTGGTAACTTGCATTGTCCATTACAAAAACCGATCCTTTTGGTATGAATTGAATCATCTGTTCAAAATATTCCTCAAACACGTCTCCATTCATTTCTTCGTGATAATCAACGGTTTTTTTTGATTCAAATAAGAGTAAACCATTCTCAAAAAAACCGTTTGTACTGCCTATATGACAAATAATTAATCTTTTACCTTTTCCTATAGGTTCCTTAAAACCAGTAGTATATCCTTCTAGAAAAGCTTGATGGGATGATTTTATATTTTTGTCTTTCCAAACTCTTCCTACACAATGTCCTTCATTAACCCATGTTTCATCTAAATAATAAATGTTTTTATTTTGAGCTTTAACTTGTTGTATTCTTCTGAGGTACTGTCTTCTCCAACATACAATTTCTTCAGAATCAATTAGCATTGAGTGTCTGCCCATTTTTTCAAATTTAAAGTTTAACTCATGTAACACTTTCCATAGTTTATCCCGGCTTATTGTGGGTAAATCAACATCATTCGTAATGGCTTGCAAAACTTTATCTAAAGTTGGTATTTGCTTGTTTATAAAAAATGAGTGAACAAGCTTACGAATAGCATTTTTAAAAAACTCGTCCACGTTGACTTTTAATAGTTTTGGTCTACCTGGTTTCGGCTTTGGTGAGGTTACTCCACCTGATTTTTCCTCCTTTAGAACTCTATATATTGTAGATTTTCCATATCCCATTGCCTTAGATGTTGTTTCAACTACACTGTCAATAGTGTTTGAGGGATTTTGATGTTTAAAATAGTGGTACACATTCACTACAGCACTCTTTTCATTGAGCGATAAATGGTCTAGTTTTAATTTTTTCACTGGCGTATACTCACAAACTGCTTCCATTTTTAGTCACTACTATTTGTCACGTTTATCGAAAATCAAATAACTGCATTTCTAGAAACTATTTAAGTCAAAATATCTGTCATTAGAAGCTGTTGCCATTCGGAGGTCGTTAAATAACAATTATCCCTTTCTATTCTGGTTACGCCTATGACGCACGTTAATCCTCTTAGGCCTACTGTAGTAACAATGAAAGATCATAAAATAATGTGATAGTCCAAGAAATTTAATAAATTTTGTATTGAAATTAACAAAAACAATTTAGAATGCATTACAAATATTGAAGTTTTACCGCACGTACTGTACTATAGTTTTGCATACCGAGTTACTTTTTATTCTGGGAATTTACTCTCTCTTGATTTTCAAATACAGTATAATTCACACAATCACAATTATTCAGAATCAGAACGTATTATCATTTTACCGTTTAGTTCTCTTGATTCTACACTGACGTTTAATGAAAATGTATGTGAAACGTCAAAGTCAAAGGTGCACAGATATAGTAAAAAAGTGCAAAATCGTGTTCTTTGTGATTTTTGCGGTCTAATTTTTAGGGTTGATATGATTCATTTTCATATATGGTAGGCGAAAAAAGAATTTGTTTTAATATAAAATAACAGCGTTTGGATAAGAGATTGTAGAAACACATTCACTTTTATAGCCAAAATTTTAAGATTACATTTCTTTTTTTGAGTCGAGGGTCATACTAAATATTTGATAATTTTTAAAACAGTGACTGAAATCGTCGGTTTTCAGCAAAACCATTGGCCCATAAACTATACTGGTTAAATATAATTATCTGTATATATGAAGTGAATTTATGGAGAGCCTTATAAGGATCTGGTATAGTGTATACTTTATTTAGCAGATTATTTATGTTTTAATAAGTTATTTCTGCTAATGGCTCATCTCGGGTATTCGACGTAAAGTAAGATGCGATCTTGAGTTATGCAAGATTTAAGACTCAACTTAAAGTGGTTCTTCACTAATTGTTCCTTGCCCAATATCTGTATGTTTATCTGATGTATATGAACCAAACGTTAATTAGCAATTCTTTTGTATGGAGAAATTTGTAATGAATCTATTTTTCACAGATTAAATAAATGGAATAATTTCGGGATTAAATGAAAATTTATTTAAAATTAAATAAAACGTTCGATTTTTATTTGGCTCACCGGGTACATTTAAATTTTCAAAGTCACAAAACGGCGTCCTGTCTAGGACTGCGCGCACCGTGAATTAAGTCAACTAGGTGAGAGAAATTTTGAGAAGTAGGGACACTTCAGGGCCCCGATGTTTGAAATATGTGAGTACAACTCGTCTGCGAGAATGTACCACGTGACCATCTCGAAATCGGTGAACGTTGCCAAATTTAAATTTAGACAGTTCAACAAAAAGTAGAGCAAAACATATATTTTAGTTCACTTGAAACCTTCGTACAAGAAGAAATAGAAGAAGTGATTAGGGGACAGACAGCCAAATTATTAGATTCAGACCAATTATAAGCTCTTTAGATCAGTTATAGAAATATTAATTCTTTTATTAAAAATACAAAACATTTTTTAGAAAAATTATCAAAAATTAAAATGACAAGCAAAATATCTATTTTTCAGTTATACGAAGAAAAAGCCTAATTTTCAATCGAAAAAAAAGTTAGTTTATAAATTTTCAATTTATAATTTTATCAGAGCTCATTCTCTTCCTTGGTTATCTCTGTATTTCAAGAAACTTTGTCTGATTGGATTACAGCATAGGTATGCACCATGCAGACTGGTAAACTTTATAAGAAGTAAATTTAATTGTGTTATAGTTTGAAGTTTAAAATTCTTAAATATATATTGTTTAAAAAAAGTATAATAATTATAATATTTTTTTAATATAAAATCGAAAATTCAATATTTTGTCTTGGCAAAATTACGGGTTATTTAAAACACAAAAAAGAAATTTCCAAATGTTCCTGTAGATAAATAAGTCTCTTAATCTTATGAGAAAAAAGTAGACAAGTTATAACATTAAAATTACAATTGAAATTGAAAATATAAAAAAAATACCGTTTCTCTCTCTCTTTCCACTGGATTAAAACCACTTAGTTGTTAAAAAAGTTTTTTTATTGACGTTTCGGCTTTCTATATCGAAAGCCGTTATCAAAATGACATAAAATAAATAAATTTACTAGAAACAAAACACTTGATAATCTTGCAAAAATATGACATCAACATAGTATACATACATATACATATTAATATTATCATAAGAAAACTTCATTTATGACGAAGTATAAATTCTCTTAATATCTGGTCACCGAGCTTCGCTCTTAATATTCAAATCTACATTTTTAAGAAGTCGAATGAGTATATAATTTAAGTATATTTATAACCTGACAAGTTATTAATTAATTCGTGAAAATCACGGAGTGGGCGACATCTACTTGAACTATAGAAAGGTAGATAAATAGAAAGTTGATTGGCGATTGGATTGAAAGTAGGCGGGAAAATAAAAAAAGCTGTCAGTGTTAATTTTCAATTTGCTGCAGGTGTTGTTGACGTTTATCAACTGCTTGTCACAGAGGTTAGTTAAATGCATTAAAAGTTGCCTAGTTTCTGGAGATTTCACCCTTTTAGGGCAACATCTACTGACGATTGGTCTTCGCGAATAGTCACGACGGACAGGCCCCGTTTCCGGGACGGGCAACAGCAGCGTGTAGGGCATAGTGGTTTCAGTGGGGTGGTTTTAGTGAGTAACCGTAAGGGGTAGTCTCACACTATCGGGGAAGGGAAGAACCTTTACCCGATGTGCATAAAGCATTACCACCCGCCAAAAAAAAAAGATTAGCTTTAGGTTAGGTTAGATCTGTGTAATAAATAAAGAAAAGTACGATACGTGTGACATTTTGACATTTGTTACATTCTGACAGGTGTCATATTTTGACATTTGTTCATTTTGACAGTTGTAACATTCTGACACGTATCACATTTTAACAGTTGTCACGTTTTGACAGGTGTCACATTTTGACAAGTGTCCATTTTAACAGTGTTACTCAACGTTCCTATAAATATTTACCTAAACCCATGATTTCTGAAATTGAATTGGCAACGTTGTATTTTCAACTTAGAATTTATGAGATGGCTGTCATTTGACAAGCAAATTATTTATGTCCGTCAAATGAACCTTTTCTTTTTTATACTTTTCAGGTTTATTCTGGTTATAAATTGCTACTTGGGCATTTGTAGAATAAAAAAAGTGAAAAATATTTTTCCGCGCAAAAATTTCTATTGTTAAGTATATTGATTTTATCATGTTTTATAGCATCTGCGAAAATTTCATGAAAATCCCAGCCGGTCCCATTTTCTTAACAATTAACCAGAGATGTGCGTGTCAGTAGTTGTCAAAATTTGTAGGTCATTATGGATAAAAAGCGGCAAATTTAAAATTGAATTCTTTCAGATTTAAACGCCAGAAATTAAATAAAGTCAAACCTTTTTACTACTATACTATACAGAAGAAAGGAGTGCAGTATTTAATTTGCAGAACGTAGTACAGGTTCAAGAGGTAGAAATTTTATTTTCACCTCATCCTTCAATGCTTATTTTTAGTTAAAATTTAAATATTAATACATCTGATAGGCCTAATATAGTTTTTGTCTAGATTTAATCTTGTTTCCATGGTTTTTACTGTAATTAACCTGTTATTTTGACAGATAAGTCAGACTTTATTTATTCATAGCCGTATCGTATGTATTTTAATTGATTCGGAATTTTGTAATAATATATATTTCAAAATGGCTTCATTCTGAAAATATTATCAGTCCTCCTAAATCCTTGAAGGAAGAATTATTAGTAATTCAAATTCAAAATTCAAAAAATATATTATAGATGAGATGGCCAGAGAAAAACTAATTAAAATTCTCAGATTGCCTCCGTACCACGCAGAGTTAAATCCCATTGAACTGATCTGGTCACAATTATTAAAAGGTTATGTTTCTCAAACCAATAAAACATTTAAATTTCCTGATGTGCGAAATTTGTTTTTGAAGGCATTTTCAGATGTAAATAGAGAACATTGGGGAAAATGCATTGATCATGTTAAAAAGGTGGAAAATTCATTTAGGAAAGTATATCCACTATCAATGGATAATTTAATAGAACCTATAATAATAAACCTCAGAAAAGACAATTATAGTGATACCAGTAGTTTTAGTGAAGACAGTGACTTTTAAAGATAGTTCTTGAACTAACTTTTTTTTTAATCTTTGAGTTTAGGTAAGTACTGAAGCGTTACTTTTAATGCCAAGAGATTAAAAACAGTTTAATCCCAACATATAATCCTCCTTGTTATTTATTGGTTAAATTTAATTCGTTCAATGTTAAAGTGTCAGATGCATAAGGTTTATTTTTATTTTTTGTAAATAATATAACTTCAAAATTTAATCTACGAAGTGGGTATATATATTTTATATGCTGTGACCTTATTTATATTATAGAAACTTATTTTGCAAAGTACGCCTCTGGAATGTGACGTTATATCCTCTCTCCTTTATAGTATATTACTATAGAAACAAGTTGCCGTTGCTAGGAAATAAAACTAAAAGCTTAACTTTTCTTGTAAATATCTCGGAAGATCGAATTTTCACAGACATGAGACTTATATTTTCTGTCGATTTAGATAGGAATTAGTCTACCCTGAAAGTTTCATTGAATTCTGACGAGTGGATTTCGAGATCCTCTGGACACACATACACACACACACACACACACACATACAAACCTTGCTCGTTTAATAGTATTTGATAATATGCAAATGCGCTATCCTTTAAAAAATTCGTTCCCAGAAACGTCACAAAAATATGATTGAAATAGATTTTGACATCTTCAATCTCAAAATCTTATTCTATGTATACTATGTTGATGTCATATTTTTGCAAGATTATCAAATGTTCAGTTTCTAGTAAATTTATTTATTTTAAGTCATTTTGATAACGGCTTTCGATATAGAAAGCCGAAACGTCAATAAAAAAACTTTTTTAACAACTAAGTGGTTTTAATCCGGTGGAAAGAGAGAGAGAGAGAGAGAGAGAAATTAAAATACAAACCACTATGAGCTTCCGAAATAAATTACCGTTTCTTGATGTACTAATAAACATCAATAACAATTTGTTTTAAAACATCAGCCTTTAGAAAAAAAATACAAATACGATAAAACCATGTTTTTCGTTTTTAATTTTTATCTCTTGCAAAAATAATTTTTTTATGATACCTCTGGTGAAACGTTCTTTTTTGTGTATCAAAGTAGTAATTTTTTCAAAGCAAAATATTTAATTTTCAAATTTATACGAATTTAAATTAAGAACAAGCCTAATTTTTAATCGAAAAAGTTAGTTTATAAATTTTCAATTCGTGCGCGAGAATGTACCACGTGATCACTTACTCTCTCAGCGTCACAAAATCGGTATGTTTGAAACCAAGAGAAATCGCATACAAGTTCGCATAGAAGTGCTCTACTGGGTTGTACCAATAGAGTTGAGTTTAGGAAGAGAGTAAACATGCGCAATAGCGCCGTGAACGCGTTAAGTGCAGTGTTGCCGATGCCAATTTATCATATTCCCCAATATCCCAAGTCAAATTCCCAAAATTTGGAGACAAAAATTTGCTGATTCCCCAAAAATTCCCTTACCTTAGGATTATCTTCTTTGTTTTGACCTTTTATTAACCATTTATCCATATTTGCACAAAATCGTATCGTTATTTCGCGACAGAATACAAAATTAACTTATCTAAAGCAAAGCTAGCAAATTAGAAGCGTCTAAAACTAAGGGAATCACAGAAAGGTTTTCTCTATGTGTTCGCGTTCGCACCGCGCGGAGATAAACGAACTTACCCGATTATAATATGATTTATTATAACAAAAGTAGGTACAATGGACAAATGATTTGCTGCTGTGCAAATGGTCTTGAGTTCTATTCCCAATCTGAACTGTTTTTTTATTTTAATTCCTGCTGATTATTTATTATATTGTTTAACGATGAGATTTCAAAATCCCCGCATAATGCCAATCCCCAATAAATCCCCAATCATCTTGAGATTCCCCGCAGTTTGGCAACGCTGGTTAAGTGTCAAGTCAAATTTAATTTAATTATAACCTATATCTTTGATATTAATAGTTTGGTATGTGATTTATAGTTTTCTGTTTAGAGTGTTTGTGTATATTTCGTTAGGACTCGTTTCAATCATTAGCTGTTTATTTTGCTGATTTGCTTATTGTTGTTTGAAAATATTAATTAATATTTAAAATTAATAAAATCTATAAAATGAAAAAGTTTTAACTATTTGAAAAACAAACACCAAATAAAAAATGTATTAAAATATTTTAACTTACCAGACTGAATCTACAAAACTGGAAAAATATTGGTAAACACAAAAAAATATATTTATATTGGCTGCGAACTTCACTAAACACTATTTGTTTTAGGAATAAATAAAATATTTATTGGAAAAGAGAATTTACAGATTTCTTTCCCTTAAAGTAGGGGAAACCAGGACTATTTTTATTATACTAATTTCCGTGTATACAGATAAGCCATATTAAGCCTAGACTAATGCCGATTTACCCTAAAACAAATTTCAAAAGGTCCTATTTATTATAATCCTAAACAGATTTGAATATACTTTATTGCCAACATATTCAAAGATTTCCTGTAATATACTTTTATGATCAATTCTGATGAAATTTCAGATATCAAAACAGGTAACCGAAAGTTCATACAAAAAAATACTCTTATATTATTATTATATTAAAAAGAAACAGTTTTTTATTTAAAAACCTAAAATGCAACTATCTCATATCAAATTTTTTCAGTCGTATACGAGATTTGCCAAAAAATGAAATTTACTCAGGAATAAAGTACCTTTATTTTTGAAATACCGGGTGTCCCAGAAGTTTCTGACCCATTTTAACTGCAAATATCTCGGAACTCAGAAACGATAGGAAGGTGCGGTTTTCACTGAACAGTTTCTTTTTATATAAAGTTTTTTTCAGTATAAATGTTTATTTAGTAAAATCTTTATAGGGTGTTTTAAAAAAGCGGTTTTTTTAAAATGCAAATAACGTCGATTTTTTTAACGACACACCCTATATATTTTTATTCTATCTGAAAGGTGAACTATTTCCCTTTCCGAAAATGTATAATATGTTGAAGTTTAGATGAAAAATAAGTGAGTTATTTGATTTTTAAGGATAGGCAGTTATGTAGACATATACCATTAGATAATTAACAAATGAGCTCTGGATAAAATAATAAATTGAAAATGTATAAAGTAATATTTTCGATTGAAAATTAAGCTTTGTCATTTTAATTTTTGATAATTTTTCTGAAAAATGTTATATTTTGAACTAATATTTCCATAACGGATCTAAAGAGCTTATAATTGGTCTGAATCCAATAATTTGCTGTCTGTCTTAATCACTTCTTCTATTTCTTCTTGTACGAATGTTTCAAGAGAACTAAAATATATGTTTTGCTCTACTTTTTGTTGAACTGTCTAAATTAAAATTTGGCAACGTTGACACGATTTCGAAATGTCACGTGGTACATTCTCGCAGACGAGTTGTACTCACACATTTCAAACATCGGGGCCCAGAGCTTAGATGAAGAATAATTTTAAAATGAGAATTGATTCTTTTACTGCGATCCGAACTAACCAGTGGAATTTAAATTTCATTAGGTATAAAATTCTTAGTACTGTTTTCCGTAAATTTTTCATTTGATTTTGCCGTGCTAATAGGATAGATTAGAATCGCGTTAGTTTTGATCCGAAATCACATTCCCTTATTTTAACTGTTTACCTTTTTTTTAGTTTCGAATTTTTTTTATCATTTGCTTTTCGTCCAATTGTTTTGCCAGTATTAATTTGGGAATAATTTAGTTATTAGTAAAAGACTTCATTTAATTTTTACAAAGAGTTATTTAGATTTTAAAAATCAAAATACCGAATTGCGTGAGATTTTATTTTAGTTCCCGTTTCTATTTCCTGAATAATTTGGCTGAAATAGTTCGATTATTTTTCCGGTTTTATAATTTAGTTTACTTATAATTAAATTTTCACTCTCAGGAGCGTACCTAGTTTAATTTATAGAAGGGTTATTAAATTTTAAATATCATTATTTTTCCGAATTAGGAATTTGGGAGAGTTATTTAAGTTGAAGTATTTTTATTAATTAGTTTTCCGAAAAATTAACCGAGAGTGATTCATTTATTTTCGGTTTTCTCGAGTTAGTTTGCTTTAATTAAATCTCAAGTTAGCTTTGGTCCGAATTAGGAATTTGGGAGAGTTATTTAAGTTGAAGTATTTTTATTAATTAGTTTTCCGAAAAATTAACCGAAAGTGATTCATTTATTTTCGGTTTTCTCGAGTTAGTTTGCTTTAATTAAATCTCAAGTTAGCTTTGGTTTCCTTTTCACGTCCGAAATTAAAATACTAGTTACCGCTTTAATTGTTCCGACTATCGCATAAGTAATTTTAAAAGCATTGGGATCAGATCTTGTCTTCGTGGTGGCTTCGGCAAAAACCCCCAAACAATATATCCCCAATTGCTAAGTTAGCTCGCCGTGTAATAATTTTCAACGCTTTGGGATCAAATCTTCTCTTCGTGGTGGCTTCGTCAAAAACCCCCAAACAATATCTCCCCACTGCACGGTTAGGTTGTCGTGAAATAGTTTTCAACGCTTTGGGACCAGATCTTGTCTTCGTGGTGGCTTCGGCAAAAACCCCCAAACAATATCTACCCGAGTTTCGGACAGTTTGTATTAGTTTTCACAGCTTCGGGACTGATCTTGTCTTCGTGGTGGCTTCGGCAAAAACCCCCAAACAATATCAGCTTCTGAGAGCTTAGGTCCCTGAATTCAATCCCCGCGATCTAAAATTTACCCTGTTTATGTTATAAGATAAGAAAGCTTACTAACTCATCTGGTTTAAGTTAAATAATTTAGTAAGATTAATTTACGTTTCCGGTTAGTTAGCATTTTTAGAAAGAGTGTAAGAAAATTTTTGCCGATTTTAATTTCCGAATTTGACAAGTAAATTTCATAATTAATAAGGTTAGATAACTCTCTTGTTTTAATTTAATGTAATATAAGTAATTGGGAATAAATTTATTGACTTTCTTGTTAATTTGAGAACATAATAAATTTTGACAAACCCTGCCAAATTATTTCATAAATTAATGAGGCTAAATAACTCTTCTGTTTTAATTTAAATATTTAATAAAACTTACTATATTTTTCCGTTTGCTTTCGTAATTTGATATATATATATATATATATATATATATATATATATATATATATATATATATATATATATGCCTCTTTTCAGGGCTATTAAAGGTATATAATAAGTTAAAAATAATTGAGTCTGAAATCAACAAGACCCCTGGAGAATACCGTATCTCCATCTGAAGTTACCTGTGCCCCTAAGAGGCCGTTTCTAAGGGTTGTGGTGCATACCACATAAAAAAACTGGCGCTCGAGCTATCTCCGTATTAAAGCCTCACTTGTAAGGCATATTTTTCTTTGTGGCAAGAAAAAGCCTTACAAATTAAGTTACTGTTAAGTCTACGATACCAACCTCGAGACCGCAAGTGATCTCAAATGGACAAAACCCTGAGACAAATCTCGAGACTTTCTCTCGAGACTTTACCTCACTCTAAATCAGGTCTCGGTAAGATTTTTTTTCTTTAACAAAACTCCCCCCTCCATTTTTAAGTCTATTTTTTGTTTGGTTACCACGGAAACCCAAAATCTTTCCGGAAATTGTTATCCTCCTGTTTACCCTTGGCGAAATTAATAAGTGGAAATTTTTATGTCTAAAGAATGACACATGTAATGAATGGACTTGACATTTTGATTAAGTGAAAATAATATTTTTTGTTTATTTGTTTTGCATTAGACAATTACTAAATCATAAAATAAGGTGAAATTTTTATTTGACCAATAAAAATTCCAAAAGAGGTTGTTGGGAGTAAATAAACTGCACAAAAGAAGTGTGAAAATAAAATGAATTAAGAACATACAAATCTCCCAAATCGACTGGCATTTTTAAATGACAGTACATGCAACCGACGTCTGCACCACAACAACTACTCCTCCAAAACCTCTGATTTTGTTATTAAAGGAGCCCGTCATTCCTATACCGGTTTCGGCATCATTTTGCCTCGTCAGTAGGAAATAGACTAGCTCGAATTTCTATTTCTAAAGAAATTTTGAAGATCGCTTTGAACCCACCAACTCTTGGTATAAACGGTTAAGTCGAAAAAGAGGAGGTGAGTGCAACGCCATCTTCACTAAAATAACAAAATCAGAATTTGCTAATTGTAGAAAACTATACTACCAAAGCCCCTTTTCAAGATTACCAAGCCACCCTTTTCCAAGATGGCCACCCTCTTTTTTGCCAAGATAGACACGCTCACACGATGCTTTTAAGATGGATACGCCCATTTTCAAGGGGGGTTATTTATAAGGTTTTAAATAGAATCTGAAACTTAGTTAAACGCCCTATTGTTATCCAATTTTCAAAAAAAAATATTCACTAGTTCCTGAGTTACAGGCTGTTAAAAACGTTATGGAACAGCCTGTATATTTTGAAACAATTCGGTTAAACTTAACTTTACAAATCCGAGAAAACTTGGTAGACATATCGAGTAAATTCTTCTGTATTGTACTAAATATATTTTCCTCTCCATTTTGTAAACTGTACTCCAAATTACATCGATCAATGACGTACGTCAAATATTTTAAATATGGGTGATACACTTTGAGATCACAGGTTTGCTACAATGTTTGGATAAAGTATATTTTTAAACTTTTTCCATATTAATTCTATTTACCAAGATTTTTTTAATAATGACACAAAAACTCTGCTACAAATTACATTTATAGGTTATTATTCTGCACTGCCAATAAGTTGAACTGTCAGCAAAATAATCGTCTACAATTTTTCCAAAGCCACCTAAGCTGTTATTTGTTAACTGTAAAATAAATTGGGTTTAAAAAATGTTTACTAAATTTTTTAAACTAAAATCAGCAGAACATTGTTATTTTCAATTCATTTCGGAAGCTCATAGTGGTTTGTATTTTAATTTCTCTCTCTCTTTCCACTGGATTAAAACCACAATATGTAATATTACATATTTTTGCAAGATTATCAAGTGTTCTGTTTCTAGTAAATTTATTTATTTTATGTCATTTTGATAACGGCTTTCGATATAGAAAGCCGAAACGTCAATAAAAAAACTTTTTTAACAACTAAGTGGTTTTAATCCAGTGGAAAGAGAGAGAGAGAAATTGTTATTTTCACGATTTTATTTAGATACTTTAAAATGTTGACGTGGTATAATTTTTGACATACCAACAAACACTCATGGCCAACTAGCCTTTGCTTCTTCATATCCTTAAATAATCTCATTATCAAATTAAAATTAATTACTCTTAAATTTTTTAGGTGTGAAATTTTCTTATTGAATCTCCCAAGTGCTTGGATTATTACTGGAATTTTTTTTGAGTTCACCATTGTTTTAAAAATTATCCCGAGTCGAAGACGATTACAAGTGAAAATTTTTTGATTCGATGCCAACTGATTTCATACTATGGTATTTTAATTCTATGATTGACTGTGCAGATGTGTCGAAATAAGACATCAACAGTTAACAACCGAATCAAATCTTTGTCGGCTTCAAAAAGAAAAAAAATCACGAAATGCAATAGAGCAAGCGAGAGGAATTCTAAAGAAAAATAGAAATCGAATGTTGGTGCATTTGTGTTACACTCAGTAACGAATTTATGGAAAAGGCTAAATTGTTTCATTATCTCAACAAAATCTTACATAATTAAATTATAGAGACCTACTTAAAAATAGTGAAATAAAATAAAATTAATTGAAAAAAATAATTATTGAGAAACAGGTTATTAGGGAAAAGGTGTAAATGAAACTATAATTGCAAAGTGGCCCAAAATACAATAATATAAAAAAGTAGAAAAATATAATCATTGAACTATGCACCGCAAATTATCGAAAATTAACACAACCAGTTTTGGCCTTTGGCCCCCATCAGCTTCTTAACTTAGGAGCTTTCCAATTGTAGACAATGTGACCTTAATTATAGTCGAGGCAATGAAGCACTAAAAATGCCCGAACCGGGGAAATATTTCGGAGTGAACGGTTTGGAATGCGGTTTTTTGCATTGTCTTCCAAAATTTATTTGTAAAAAATGTGGCGACTTGGATTCCATGACAAATCGGAAATTGCATTACTGCAGCCAAAAATGCATCCAAAAAATGCATTATTTGAGAGGCCTTTTGGCAAATTTAATAACTTTGTAAATAAGAGTCAGAATTGGCCCAAGTCGGGTACCCAGGGGTTTTTGAGGTCGCTTATCACGATTATGATGTTCAAATTGGTCCCACGAACACCTGGAGCTCAGGAAACCCGATAAACGTCATATTCGGGGGACTATCTCAAAATTCAAGCGGGGAAGTAGAGAAACTCGGTGCCCATGGGTTTTTTGGGTCGCTGAATCCAAATACGGCATCGGCGAACACCCCCGAACACCTGGTGCTCCTGAACCTGGACGTACACGTCATCCCCGAGAATTTTCCAGAAAATATTGACAAAAGCAAACCGAAAATCTCTATGGGGGCGTTTTTTGGGGTGCTAGATCCAAATGTCACGTCGAAAACGACCCCCGAACACCTGGTGCACCAGAACCTGGCCCTAAACGTCGTCTTCGAGGTTTTTCCAGACATAATCGAAAAAGATGAATCGAACATCGTGAAGGGGGTTTTTTGAGCGCTGAATCCGAATTTCGTGTCGAAAACGACCCCCCGAGCACCTGGTGCATAAGAACCTGGCCCTAAACGTCGTCTTCAAGGTTTTTCCAGACATAATCGAAAAAGATGAATCGAACATCGTGAAGGGGGGTTTTTTGAGGCGCTGAATCCGAATTTCGTGTCTAAAACGACCCTCCCGATCACCTGGTGCACCTGAACCTGGCCCTGAACGTCATCTTCGCGGCTTTTCCTGAAAATATCGACAAAAACGAACTGAAAATCGTTGAAGGGGGTTTCTGGGTCGCTGAAACCGAATTTCGTGTCAAAAACGACCCCCCGACTACCTGGTGCACCGGAACCTGGCCCTGAATCTCATCTCCATGGCCTTTACAGACAAGGCAGCAAAGAACTCACCAAAAATCGGCGGATAATTTCACAAATTCAGTCATTAAACTGGGGCCCTCGAAAAAGTTGATCCACTCCTATGAGAATGACGAAAATAATCTCCGGTTAGATCTCCGAACTTTTCCGAGCGGGCTTTCACTTTTCTCCCAACACTCAAAACGCTTTTGTGTCAGTATTCTGGAACTAATATTCTGTGGATGTAAAGGAGATTGTAATCTCCTGTAGTTGCAGGAAGCACGGCCTCCCTTGCAATCTTGCCTGCAAAATTTGTGAAGGCTCAACTTGCAACAATACTGACAGTTATTCAGTTGAAAATGTTATTGCGGGAGAGAGAGAGAGAGGCCTTAGATGAAGAAGATGATCTACATAGGAATGAGTCAGTTGATGACGAAGAAAATGAACAGACTGGCGATGTGTCACTTGAGGGAGAATTTGATATTTAGTAACGTATTTAAAAAGTGGAGTTATGAATTTATGATGTAAAGTTAAGTTACAGGTAGATTGAATTGGATGTGAGTTCAATAAAAAGCTCTCGTGCATCAGGTGTTGGGAAGGTAGTTTTCGGCGTGAAATTTCGCTTAAGCGGCCCAGAAACACCCCTACAATGGTTTTTTGTTTTGTTAGGAAAATTCTCGGAGATAACATCCGGGTTCGGGTGTACCAGGTGCCAGGGGGCTATTCGCCGATGCCACATTCGGATTCAGAGCCTCAAAAAGCCCCCCTTCACGATATTCGGTCGTGTCAGGAAAAACCTCGGAGACAACATTCCGGACCGTGTCCAGGTGCACCAAAAACTCGGGGGGTCGTTTTCGACAAGAAATTCGGATTCAGCGCCCAAAAAAAATCCCCTCAACGATTTTCAGTTCGTTTTTGTAAATATTTTCAGGAAAAGCCACGAAGATGACGTTCAGGGCCAGGATCAGGTACACCAGGTGCTCGGGGGTCGTTTTCGACACGAAATTCGGATCCAGGGCCTCAAAAAACCCCCCTCAACGATTTTCAGTTCGTTTTTGTCGATATTTTCAGGAAAAGCCGCGAAGATGACGTTCAGGGCCAGGTTCAGGTGCACCAAGTGCTCGGGGGGTCGTTTTCGACACGAATTTCGGATTCAGCGCCTCAAAAAACCCCCCTTCACGATGTTCGATTCATCTTTTTCGATTATGTCTGGAAAAACCTCGAAAACGACGTTTAGGGCCAGGTTCTTATGCACCAAGTGCTCGGGGGGTCGTTTTCGACACGAAATTCGGATTCAGCGCCTCAAAAAGCCCCCTTCACGATGTTCGATTCATCTTTTTCGATTATGTCTGGAAAAACCTCGGAGACGACGTTTAGGGCCAGGTTCTGGTGCACTAAGTGTTCGGGGCTCGTTTTCGACGTGACATTTGGATCTAGCACCCCAAAAAACGCCACCATAGAGATTTTCGGTTTGCTTTTGTCAATATTTTCTGGAAAATTCTCGGGGATGACGTCCACGTCCAGGTTGAGGTGCACCAGATGTTCGGGGGTGTTCGCCGATTCCGTATTTGGATTCAGCGACCCAAAAAACCCCCGGGCACCGAGTTTCTCTACTTCCCCGCTTGAATTTTGAGATAGTCCCCCGAATATGACGTTTATCGGGTTTCCTGAGCTCCAGGTGTTCGTGGGACCAATTTGAACATCATAATCGTGATAAGCGACCTCAAAAACCCCTGGGTACCCGACTTGGGCCAATTCTGACTCTTATTTACAAAGTTATTAAATTTGCCAAAAGGCCTCTCAAATAATGCATTTTTTGGATGCATTTTTGGCTGCAGTAATGCAATTTCCGATTTGTCATGGAATCCAAGTCGCCACATTTTTTACAAATAAATTTTGGAAGACAATGCAAAAAACCACATTCCAAACCGTTCACTTCGAAATTTTTCCCCGATATTTTGCTTCATTGACTCGACTATTATTCACATGTCGATACTCAAATAATAAATTAGTGTTAGTGGAGTAGATCTGGTTTTGAAAATGAAGTCTCTTTTCGATTTTTTTGTTGTGATTTCTTAGATTTGAGGTCCCTATATGAAAACTAAGGGAAGTAAGGGGGGTAAATTAATATGTAAAGATATGGGAAATCAGTTTTTCGCACGTAACTCACTGAATTTTATTCGATCGAAGAGAAAAAATAAAGGGCTCGCGAAAACGCATAAACTGAATTTTAACCCGTCCAAATCGGTTTAGCGGTTCTCGAGATATTGCAATTTGAAAGTATCAAATTTTCGCGGCGACGAGAACACCTAGAGCCGTGTGCATGTTTTTCGCAGTGAAGAAAGTGACTTCGAGACTTGATTTTTTTCCTCCAATAAGTAGTCATGACCAAAGCAATTTAAAGTTGCTGTCAAATTTCAAATCACTGATTAATCTTTGACACGAGGTAGCTTTTTTAATTTTTGACCAATCCGTGTCGGTAAAACGGCAAACCCTTTCTTAAAGACCCTGCTACAGGATGTATTAAGGAGATGATGGTTTTCGCGAAAACGGACAAATGGCGACCGAATTATGGATTTTTTTATTTTCGCAACAAAAGAGTAAAGTGGGTGAAATTTTTTCTTCGCCATCGGATGCGAAATTGTTTTCTCTTTGATTTGAGCCCTACAATCGATCCGATAATCAGGAAGGGGGGGAGGGGGTGAAAGCGTTTTTTTCTGTAGAATGGCAAGGTAAAGCTCTAAGTATATTAGGGCCTGCATGGTACCTTTATAATAGTCGTGAGGAGGACACCAAATACTATGCACACTCTGAGCCAAATCGTGCTGCCGTTATTTTCGATAATTGTAAATTTTCGAAAAAGCGACTTTATTTATATGGCTTTTTCCTCCAAATCGACTCCACTGTATGGTCAATTATACTCCGTTTGAAAATGCATGATAGCACAGTTTTTATGGCAAAGGTCTTTATACCGGATTGTTCAATGCAGAAAAAAAGTAAATGTTGATACCTTCTTATCTGAATTTTCACTAGATTTTTGTATGGCCACCCCGAAAAATCTCGAATACAATACATCATAAAATGTAAATAAGCAAACCCTAAGGGATTAACCAATAATTCTATGTCTCAGTAACGGGGATCACGAAACTACTTTAGTATAAAAAATAGTAAACTGTCAATATTAAGTACCCACATTTATTTTTATAAAAATAGTATACCTACTAGATATTAGGTTAGGACATTCCTTAAAATTTAATAATAAATATACACACAACCTTTATATGATATAGATACTAAAAAAATTTCTCATAAAACTCTCATATTTCGTTTTTAGAAATACGGGGTGATTCCATATAAATTTGTTTGTTTGTATGGGTACTAGCGTCATATAAACTTATTATAATTAATATAATGTTACTTACCGTCTACTCGGTCAACTTTAATTTTAATTTATTTGAGAATTTTAATTTTGTTATAGTAAGTAACTTTCACAAAAAACTATGATTTTATTATTAGATCTGATGGATAAATTCTAGACTCTAATTTTTAATAATTTTTCTTTTTTTTAAATTTTGTTAGATTATTTTTTATTTTGTTCCGTTCCGACGTAACCTTAGTCAGAACGTAATCAATTTTCGCCTGGCGCCATCTCTAACCCAGTAGAGAAAATGAGTCTCCTAATTCCAGTTGTGTTTCAAAAATGGGCCGCAAAATTATAAGATCGATAATAATGAATTAAGACTTTATAAATGTTTATTAACAAGAAAAAAAATAGTTGATTATGCAGTTATTGTAAAAAAATTGGTTATTAGAAAAAGGTAAGCGTAATTTCCTTTTTATTGTGAAATTAGCAATTACTATTAACTTGATAAATTATTCTCTTATCCTAATTTAATTTATATACTAATATCTAACCTAACCTAGTTAATTATTATTTTGGCCTTTTATTTGTCATTATGGTTTCAAATATCGATATTTAAAATAGGTATTTTTTAATGTTTAATCTTTTAGATATCTTTGTTTATCTACTTTCCCAAAATCGACTATACAACAAATTAGATCTTCCAAGATCCAAATCAGAAATACTGGATAAAATTCTTCGGAATGTATTTGGAACTGGATACAAACATCGGAAAAACAGGATACTGGATAAAGTTCAAATTAGGAACACTGGATAAAATTCTTCCGAGTATAGTTGGAACAGGATATAGGATATTTTCTTCGAATTTCCTCGTAAATATCAATTCTAACTTCACTTGTGAATTTTGACAGGTAAAACTTTTACAATTATTATTTTATTGATCAAAGTGGCTTTGACTTGATTCTTTTTTGTTTTTACAACAGACACTGATGTGAACTAGACGAAGGATTTTAAGCAAAAGAATCGCTTGACAGCGAAAATTGGTTTTTATAAACCACCATTTCAAAGCCGCCTAGATCGTAATCTGACATAAATTTCAATAAAATTATTTCTAAATTCAAAATTTTTGTAATTTTTATTTGCAATTTAACTATTACCAAATTATTCCTTAGGTAAAAAGAATGATTTTGGTATAATTTATTTCTTAATTAAACTTATATTAACTGCACATTAAGCCTTTTTATTTTCACTATTATCGATTATCTAATTTGCATTAAACTTAATTATTAATGCCTTTTTTACAATGCAACTTTGATTTTGGATATCTCCATCGAATTACATTGTTGAATTTTGATATTATATTTTGAGGTTAAGTTGATAATTTATTTCTTTTCTAATGCTTAAAATAACTTTTTTCAGTATTTTGATGTTTGCAGACTTATCTACAACTAATTTGTCTTGATTTAAATTGTTTAATTGTTCGCTAATGGACTGAAATAAATAGTTATTTATGATTTTTAATTCATTAATTTTGTTTAATAATTTCTTTGTCATCGAATAAACTTTTAGTATTCCCTTTGTTTGGCTATTCACATTTGTTAACTGTTACAATAAATATAGAGTACATATCTAAATAAGTAAGTCGTTTTCTCCCGATAAGGAGTCATCATCATCAGTTTCCTCACTTCCCACAGAAATAATAATTGGTTCCATTGTTTCCTCTATTAACATATCAAGTTTCCAGAATTTCTCTTCATCTGCTATGACATGTCTTATAGCGTTTTGCCAATTGTCCGGTGAAATTTTTGATATCGAGTCACATAATAGTTGACGAACATCTTGAAGTTTAAATGTTGTATTGTTTCTTCCCTTCATTTGAGCCCAGATTAGTTCAATGTGGTTAAGTTCACAGTGATACACTGGCGGATCTGAGATCTGAATAGTTGATATTGGTTCAACAACTAGTAGTTCAACAAACGAAGGTGCCAACCCGGGCATCAGGTCTGTCCGGCACCATTTTTTTTTAATTTGCAGGTATTCATGTAGGTACATTCACCCCCAAAAATCTCAGCTGTCCAAAATTTGTGGAAGGGCGGGAAAATGGCCCATTGGTCTCAAAAATGTGTTTTTTCGCCTATTTTCGCCGATATTTCCGAAAATATGACACTTAGAGAATTTTTGTTCGGACGAAAATGAAGATCAATTCATTACCTACAAAAATGAACATTTTCATTTTTGTCGAAAATATGATACTTTTCGACATACCCGGCTACAAAGCACGCTCTAAAGGAATGACACTCCCAAGCGGACTACAAATTTTTCAATAAATCACGTAAAAATTAATATTTTTTCATGATTCAAAGTTCAAATGAAAGAACGAACCTGTAGCTATTATGTCATGTTACTTTTTCCTTTTATCTATCTTTCTGAATTATTGAAAAACCGGGCCAAAGTTTGTTTTTGCTCGATATTTTGACCCTCCTATAAATTTATTCATATTTTTTTTATCAAGACTAATTTCACCGAATCTTTTTGGATAATGGGGCTTTGCAATGTGTTAAATACATTCAGAAAGATTCAATAAATTATTTTTGTGTATTTTCATAAACAACATGTTTTTTAGGGCGTTTTTTTTTGGATTTCCGGAGTTTTCGAAAATGCTCGGGTCTATCGGGAATTAATAGATAATCATGGACCATATCGGTTTTCAACGCACATCATTAGAAAGCTTAGCTTGTCCTCTTGTCGATGGCATTTTTCTTTTTTTTCATATTTTTTGGTTTTCCGGAAAATTGAGAAAATTCTCACCCCTCAACATTTTTTTTTGAGGATTATTTTCTTTTCGTGCTAAAATTTGTCCTAAATAAAAGATCACATTCTGACCTTTTTATCAATATATATTTTATTAAGTGCACGAGAAAAAACTCAACTTTCTCAAATTGGATTTTTTTACAATAAATTTATTAATCAAGTGCAAAAAGTAAAAAAAAGTTGGGTATTATTGCCTTATCTTTTGTCTTCAGACAAAAACGGGAGGATATTCAAGGTTTGGGAGGATATTCAAATTTTTGCGTTTTCACCACAATAATTTTGATAATTATTAAATGAATTTTTGAAACGCCGTTTTTGCAAAAAATATCATAGGGACAACTTTTGTAGGTAATAAACTGTTCTTCATTTTTGTCTAAACAAAAATGCTCTAAGGGTCATATTTCGGCAGATATCGTCGAAAAACGGATTTTCGGGAACTCTACCATTTTCCCAACCTTCCATAAATTCCACGTAGCTGATATTTTCGGAAGAAAATGTACCTATGAATTCCTGCAAATTAAAAAAAAAATTGACGGACAGACTTGATACCCAGGTTTGGGATGTTTCTGGCATTAATTTACTGAACTATAGAGTCTGGATATGTAAGTAAACCTTTTGATTGGTTTTTAAAAAGAAGAAAACACACGTTATACAAACCAAAATTATTCGTTGTATTGAATATTTTCTCAAACATCTCAAATTTGTATCACTTTACTTTTAGAAATTTCCATTAACTGATGCCCCCACCCCTGAAAAACTCCCTAGATCCGCCACTGCAGTGATAAGGTGGTAACCTCAACACTTTAACTCCATGTTCTTTTGCTATTTCATCTACCCTATACTTTTTAAGTTTTGGTGAATGTTGTTTATATAACTGCAATAGCTCCTTTTTGAGTAATCCCTCTTCTGCCACTATTTCTTTGGTTATTAGCCAATCGGAGAGTTCTTGCTTTTTCCATTTAGTCTTAGGTAACGGTTCCTTTAATCTTGAATGGTAACTATTACAGAATTGATCGGTAATAAATCTATCATTTGACTGAAATATTTCTCAAACACATCAGCAGTCATTTCTGCATGGTAGTCTTTCGTAGAATTTGAAACAAATCCTTTATTTCATCCAATATGAGTGATAATTTTTTTTTTTTTTTTTTATTTACATTTAATCAGCAATCAGAATACAATCCTATAAGCTAATTTGCTAACAATGGACTAAGGTAAAAGTATTAGTCCATAAAATGTCGTGATTAGGACTCTTCCACTGAAGGGCCCTCCTGAACTTCACTTGTCCAGGCTTTTGCAGATCATTTTTGCAACAATTTTTCTCAGACAGCAACCACCAATTATGTAACTGAATTAACATCAAATTTGCCAATGCTACATATAACATCAGTATCACACGATGAAACTATCAAAGCTATTAAAAAATTGAAATCTAACATGACAATGGGGCCTGACTTACTTCCTTCATTTCTTGTGAAAGACTGTGCATACATTCTTGCTACTCCCTTACAAATAATTTTTAATATGATCTTAAAATCTTGTACTCTCCCTAGTGACTGGAAAATATCTCGCGTAACTCCTATTCATAAAAAAGGCAACAAAAACGATGTTCAGAATTATAGACCCATTAGCATCATATGTAACTTCGCTAAGATATTCGAGATCGTTCTGCATGATCATATGTCAAATCATATCAAACGATCTATATCCCCTGATCAACACGGATTCATGGCAGGTAGGTCTACGGTCTCAAATCTTATTTGCTCTACACAGTTCATATCGGAGGCCTTAGATAGAAGAGGTCAAGTAGATGTAATATATACTGACTTTTCTAAGGCCTTCGATAGAATTGACCATGTCATTTTACTCCAGAAGCTGTCATCTATAGGTTTAAGTCCACAGCTACATCTGCTAATGTCGTCGTATTTGAAGAACAGACATCAGTATGTCCAGTGTCGCGGTTTCAGATCAGATAAATTCCATCAGGCATCAGGAGTTCCGCAGGGATCAATTTTGGGACCGCTTTTATTTACTATTTTTCTAAATGATATTGTTATTAACATCAACGATATAAAAGTTTTAATGTACGCAGATGACCTGAAACTATTAGTTGAAATTCGTTCTTTCAATGACTCTTTACTTCTCCAAAACTGTCTAAATGATATAGCTAATTGGTGTCAAAATAACTCACTTCCGTTAAATCCAGACAAATGTTCTGTTATGTCTTTTACCAGGCGACATACAGCTCTTATTTTTAATTATGAATTGCATAATATTATTCTTAACAGGCCGAATTTTGTGAGAGATCTTGGAATATACTTTGATCCCGAGTTAAATTTTGTTAAACATATAGAATCAATGGTGTCATCTGCTAATAAAAGTTTAGGGTTTGTCATAAGAAGCTGCAAGGAATTCTCAGATATCTCTACATTAAAAATCTTATTTAACAGCTTCGTCCGATCGAAACTCGAATATGCATCGGAGGTATGGTGTCCTAGGCAGAAAGTCTATATTGACCTAATTGAAAAAGTTCAAAGGAAATTTATGAAATCGGCTTCTTTTATATTGGACGGTATTTACCCTCCAAGGGGCTACCCTCATGATCTACTATTAACACGATTTAAACTTCCTGATCTAGAAAAACGCCGAACTTATCAGCAAATTTCATTACTCTGGAAAATTCTTAATGGTCAAATAGATAGCATTGATTTGTTAAATTATGTTCATTTTAAAATACCACGCGCGGGTCTAAGAGTTTATTGTAGTTTCTATTTGCCAGCTGCAAGAACAAATATTTTAAATTCATCCCCATTATACCAAGCAATCAATGAGTATCATAATATCCAGGACAGCTTGGATATATTTGCCTGTAATAAATACCAAATCAAAAGTGTAATTCTCTAGGTACTGATGTGTATTATATAAGTATTACGAACTTTTAGAAAATTGTGTAATTGCATAGTAGATATTCCGTACACTACCAAGTTGTCCAATGTTAACGTCCATTTTTTTTCCTGTCTCACGCAGACACAGGTTTTTTTTTAATGGGCGTTAACCATGGACTGCTGGCAGTTTTTGTATTATATATATTGTGCTTGTTATTATTAACATTTTTGTTATGTTGTCCATTTCCCACCCATTAAATGGTTGGTACAACTGTTGGGTGGTGTATCAAAATAAATAAATAAATAAATAAATAAATAAATAAATAAATAAATAAATAAATTGAAGTCAATTGGCATTTTTCTTTTTAGTCTTCTGGTATCCAGTTGCTGTGTAAGTGGTTGTAAGAGTGGGTTGGAGTGTTCATTTAGTCTTTGGTAATGTTTCCCGCCTCGTTCTTTGATGACCTCTTCGATGAATGGTATTCCAAGATCCTCATGAATTGTGTCATTTGACACATACCATGGTGCGTCTGTGATAGCTCTCAGTATCTTGGATTGGACCCTTTGAAGAATGGCAGTATTCGACTTACTGGCACATCCCCAGAGTTCTATGCCGTAAGTCCAGATTGGCTTTATTACTGCTTTGTAAACTAATACCTTGTTTTCTACAGATAATTTAGATTTTCTTCCAAGAAGCCAGTATAGTTCTCTGAATCTGATCTCGATTTGTTTCCTCTTTTTCTTAATATGATCTTTCCACGTAAGTTTATTGTCTAAATGTAAACCTAAATAACGAGTAGATGTGTCTTGAGTGATGATAGCATTATTTACGTGGACTGGAGGGCAGCGACCTTTTCTTAGGGTGAATGTTATTTTTGTGCACTTAGATTCGTTTATTATCTTCCATTTTTTTGTCCATTCTTCTATCAAATTTAGGTGTTGTTGTAGGTAGTAGGAAGCTGTGTTTGGGTTCTCATGGCTTGCGATTATTCCCGTATCGTCAGCAAATGTGCCAGTTTCTGTATTAGGTGATGTAGGCAGGTCTGATGTATAAAGAAGGTAGAGTTTTGGGCCTAATACAGTGCCCTGTGGGACTCCACTTTTGATGTTAAAGAAAGTTGATGTTTCATTTTTAACTCTGGTTCTGAATTGTCTCTCGTTTAGGTATGACTTAAGTAATTGAAATTCTGAAGGAATGGATTGTTTAACTTTATAAAGTAGGCCTTCGTGCCAAACCTTGTCGAAGGCTTGACTTATATCAAGGAATACTGCAGTACAATATTTTTTGTCTTCTAATGATTGGGATATTTTATGAACTATTCGATGGCATTGTTGTATGGTCGAATG
Source organism: Crepidodera aurea (assembly GCA_949320105.2). Taxonomy (NCBI): domain Eukaryota; kingdom Metazoa; phylum Arthropoda; class Insecta; order Coleoptera; family Chrysomelidae; genus Crepidodera; species Crepidodera aurea. Next base: position 71,207,187 of record OX439475.1, on the reverse strand, counting down.
AGACTCCCGAAAACCAAACTGATGATCTGGAATGTCCTTTAGTAATGGATTGATTCGTTGTGATAAGGTTTTTTTCAAAAAGTTTTGAAATAGTAGAGAGGAGACTAATTGGTCTATAAGACGACACCTGACTAAGATTTTTACCTGGTTTTGGCACTAATATGATTTCGGCTCTTTTGAATTGTTTAGGCCAATATTGGAGTCTCAGCATAGCATTTAGGATATACGTCAGCATAACAATGCCTTTTTTAGGAAGTTCTTTTAACATTTGAGGTGTTATTTCATCAATTCCAGGTGCCTTTTTGTTACTTAATTGGAGGATTTCTTTTCTAATTTCTTTTGGGGTCGTTAATTTTACTGGTTCAGTTGGTACAGTATTGCTATTTAGAAAGTCTCTGATGTTTTGATCAACTATGTCGTCGCTTGGTGTAAAAACTTCGGCTAGGTGTTCCGCAAACAGGTTGGCTTTTTCTTGATTACTTCTTGCCCAGGTACCTATTATAGGTGTTTCTTTTCGAATTGGAAGGTTAGACTGTTGCGGTTTCGATGAAGATTTCATTGGGTGCCAGATAGAGTTGTCAAATCGATTTAAGTTTGATATATAATCGTAGAATGACTGATCTTGTGCTTATTTGAGTTTTGTTTTAAGTTGATTGGTTAGCCTATTCAATATGGTTCTATCTCTAGGAGTATGACTCTGTTGCCATTTTTTTCTAGCCTTTCTTTTTTCTTTTATTAATATTTTAATTTCAAATGGAATATTGGTTATATTGTTTGTTGTTTTTATCGGTGGTGTAGCATGCTTTGCCGCATTTTGCAGAGTAGAAATTAGGCTGTTTGTGATTTCTTCAATATCTGATGGTATTTTAAGTCTTACATTTAGATTTATATTTTCATTAATATAATCCTGATATTTTAGCCAGTCAGTTTTATAATTATGTAATCTAGTTCTCCTTTTTGCGTTTATTATTGTTGTACTTATCATTCCTAATACTGGCGAATGGTCAGATGATAATTCGTAATTGGATTCCACTGCCATATATGATTTTGAGATACCGTTGGTGATAAAGAAGTCCAAGAGGTCTGGTACTTTATTTGGGTCCGTAGGCCAATAGGTTGGCGAACCTGTTGATAGAAAGGAATATCTTTTTTCTTGAATTAATTTTTGAAGTTCTCTGCCTTTGGTAGTGGTAAGCCGTGATCCCCATAAAGTGTTTTTACAGTTGAAATCTCCTCCTGAAATGAACTTCGGACCGAGGACTTGAAAGAAATCATTAAATTCTTGTAGATGGTTTTTTTTATATGCTTGCAGCTGGTAATGAGCAATATTAGTTTTTATAATAATGGCAGTACCTGCATGAGCTTTGTTGTCTGGGTGATTTGTATAATATACAGTATAATTAGGTATTTTAAAATAGGATTTTTCTGTAAAATGAGTTTCGCTAATCAGCATTATGTCAATTAGATGGGTTTGGAGAAAAATCGTTAATTCTTGTTTGTGTTGTATTATGCCATTAGCGTTCCACAAAGCCATTTTAAGGGACTTAACCATTATTTTTTTCCTACAAGCATTGTTAACATATTTATAACCATTGTGTTTTGTTGTATGAGTTGATTGAACATACTTTTGAAATCTTCAAGGAACTTACTTAGAATTTCGCTTAGGTTGTCTTTATTCGTGGTGTTATTTTGATTGCTATTAGACTGGCTTAAATTATTTTTAACTGCATTTGCATAATTGAAATTTGTTTGAGGAATTTGAGATTTTGTTGGAGGTTGAGGAGTTGCGTTAGAGCTATTATATGTTTTATGATTTGTTTGATGAGCTGGATGATTGTTTTGATAGTTTTTATATAATCGATGGTAGTATTCACATCCTCTGTAGTTGGCTGGATGGTTTCCTCCACATAGGCAACATGTGGCTGGAGTATTTGAGCTTTTCTTACATTGTGCGGTTTCGTGCGAATTTCCACATTTAACACACTTGAAGGGACGATTACAATATGTTTTCGAATGACCATATAATTGGCACCTCATGCATTGGACAATATTTCTTTCCTTATTTGGAGGTTCGATTCTTATTATGCTATTTTGTATTTTACTAATATTATATATTTCCTTATTATTATCAGCGGGTTCTAGGTCAACAAAAAACATATTCAAAGGTTGTTTTGTTTGTCTTTGCTTAGCGTTAATAATATTTCTTACCTTGTGTCCGTGGGAATTAATTTCTCTCTCTATTTCTTTAATTTCTGTAGAGTGATGTAGGTATTTTATGACTATTTTATATGCTCTTTCCTCCTTAAGCTGATAAGTGAGGAAAACTATGTTATTTTCCTTCATGAATGCTACCAGTTTTCTATAGGTGTCTGGAATAATACTATTTATTTTTATTGTATTATCGGCCATGGCTTTAATAGTATATTGTTCATCTTCCACTATGTCACTTAATTTTTCTTTCATTTTTTGTATGTTGATTACTCCATATACAAATATGGGAGGAGGTTTTGGGATACTTTCTTTTTCGTTTAGTACTTCCATGGAGTTTTCTTCATTGTTATCTGGTGTTAAAGCTGTATATTTATTGCTAAGGTGTAAGTTTTCTGTTTGTTTTTCGTTCGAAAATGTTTTTCTTCTTTTAATACTTTTGACTACTTGCCATGGGTTTTCCTTACTTGAACTTTCGATTTCCTCGTCACTAGTTGAGAGCATTCTTGAACACTGTGTATTTGAACTTAAGTTCTGTTGAGTTTGTTGCTGGTTCTGTTGTTGAAACATTTGTGCTTGTTGCATTTGGAGAAGGTATTGTTCCTGATTTGGTGGATAGTAAGTATAGTTTACCATCTGTTCTTGATTGGGTTGTATTAGATATGGTTGAGACATTTGCACATTTGCTTGCTGACTGGGAATAAGCAATTGATGTGTCATTGTTGACTGCATGTTACTTGTTCCGGGTCCGTTACCCGTGGGAAACATGTTTATATTATCATTAAAGTGTTACTCTAATTTGTATCACCCTGTATAGCACTTTTATTTATATATTTCACTTATTAGTTAACTTTTGAATTATTAATTGATTTTATTATTTATCAAAATTCTATTGTTTTTTTTTTTTTTATTCTCACAGATAAGGATAATCACTTCGATGTCCGTACCGGTTATTGTTTTTATCACGATCTTTGTATATCATAAGTAAAACGAATTTTTATACATCCGCACTCGACAAGCGTTCGATGAATACTATGAGTGATAATTAAACGGCGACCTTTACCATTTGGAAATTTTAAGCCAGTAGACAAACCTTCTATAAATGCCTGACTAGCATTTGTAACCTGTTTATCTTGCCAAACTTTTTTTGCAAAATGTCCTCCATTTATCCATGTCTCATCTAAATAAAAAATATTTTTGTCTTCTCTTCTTAATTTTCTAATTTCCCTTAAAGATTGCCTCCTCCAACAAATAATTTCATCTTTCTTTATGAGCGCAGATTTTCTATCGTTCTTCTCCCAAATGAAGTTTAATTCATGTAAAGCTTTCCACAATTTGTCTCTTTTAACGTTTGGCAAAGTTTCGTCTCCATGTGAACGCACGTTTCATTAATTCCGATGAATATTGATCCTTTTCGGTATTAAACGTTGAAGCGGACACATGGTTCCAGTGTAAATTGTAAATCGCGGTGGCCTTTTTCTTATTTTTGACAAAATGGTTGTCTTTTCTTAATCTTGCATCTTTAGTTAATATTTAATTACAAATATTTATTTACTTACTCATTTTGTTAATATATTAATATTCAACAATTATTGGTATGATGTTTTTTTTTATTTATTATTTTTTTTTTTTTTTTTTTTTTCGTAGCAAAACACTCTGGGAATGTTTTCTATAATTTCAATCTGATCATGAAGATCAATAAGCAATTTTGTTCCAACCTAACTTAACTAGAATTCTTAAATACTAAGGTCCTACTCACTAGTGTACCTTAGGGTCTGATAATTTTAGTAACACTACCGGTAACGTGTAACACAAATCCACACAATACTCTGTTTGTAACTAGCACTGTCACTGAACTAGTTCAAAAGGTTTGGTCCTCTTGAGCCTTCTTACTAAATTGGTATTATCGAGGAGCTGGATGACCTCAACGTTCCCATGTTGGAGCAGCCGTTGTTCATATAGTTAGATATAGTCTTGTCAACAGTTTCTACATCCAGGTCCCTATGAAGATCACTGTTGCGACAGTACCAGGGTGCATCGACGATGTTCCTTAATACTTTATTTTGAAAACGTTGGATAACTTGGATGTTACTTTTACTGGCGCAGCCCCAAAGCTGACTACCATACGTCCAAACGGGTTTCAATATCTGCTTGTAGAGGAGCAGTTTGTTATGTGTGGACAACTTGGAGTTTCTTCCTAATAACCAATACATCTTTTTATATTTTATACCAAGCACTTCACGTTTCTTTTTAATGTGGACTTTCCAGCGAAGTCTAGCATCGAGTGTCATTCCAAGATATTTTGCTGTATTAGCATAGGGAATCTGAGCGTTATTTATTCTTATGGGAATGTGTTGGTTTCGTTTATTAGTAAAGTTAACATGAACAGATTTGTTTTCATTTAACTTAATACGCCATTTTTTAGTCCAGGTGTTAATCTGGTCTACAGATGTTTGTAATTTTCGGTTGGCTTCTTCATGGTCTTTTCCAACAGCCAGAATGGCAGTATCATCAGCAAATGTTGCAATAGTATCGTGCTCAAGGTTAGGAATATCACTGGTATACAGTAAGTAGAGTACTGGACCTAGTACACTACCTTGGGGTGCTCCTGCCTTAATTTCTCTTAGATCAGAATATACATCTTCCTGTTTTATCCTGAAGTATCTGTTTGATAAATAGGATTTTAAGAGTTCTGAATACTGACGTGGTAGTAACAAATTTAACTTGTGGTTAAGGCCCTCATGCCAGACTTTATCAAAAGCCTGGGCCACGTCTAGGAAGACGGTGGAGCAAACTTTCTTTTCCTCTAAAGACTTTTCAATTATGTCTGTGATTCTATGCACCTGGTCGATCGTTGAGTGTTTTTCTCTAAAACCAAATTGATGGGAGGGAATCAGGTCCTTTTCTTCTATTGTAGGTTTTAATCTCTTAAGAAGCAGTTTTTCGTAGATTTTCGAAATAACAGGCAACAAAGAGATTGGTCGGTATGACGTTACTTCTTGGGGAGGTTTACCTGGCTTAGGTATCATTATAACCTCTGCTACTTTCCATAGCTGAGGTACGTATCTCATCCTAAATGATGCATTGATAAGGTTGGTCAGTTTGACAACAGCTTTACGTGGGAGTTGTTTCAAGATTTCCCCGGTGATCAGATCAAATCCAGGGGCTTTTTTAGGATTTATATTTGTTTCGATTTCCACATAAACTTCTTTTGGAGAAGTAGGTCTAATCACTGAATCTTTCTGTTCTGGTTCATTCCAGTCTTGGGTCTCTTCACCATCGTTGGTCTGGAAAGTCTTTTCTAAGTGTTCTGCGAATCTGGTTGCTTTTTGTATATTATTTCGTGCCCAACTCCCTTCTTCCTTTCTAATTGGTGGGTTATGTGTAATAGGACTTTTTAATCGTTTGGTTGCTTTCCAAAGTGAATAATCGGTACTGCTGTCATTAGTTAATTCACTCAAGTACTCACCAATCGATTCATTTTTAATACGCTGAATTTCGCGTTTTAACTGTTGTGTTGCATTATTTAAAGCTGTTTTATCAGCTGGTGCTCTGGACTGTTGCCATTTTCTTCTGATTTTTCTTTTTTCTAGTATAAGGTCTCTTATCTCTTTTGGATAATTATTTCCTTTTGTTTTGTATTTAAAATCAGGGGTGTTCTCCCAAGCTGCTTGTTGAATATCTTTGACAAAACGTTCGACTTCCTGGTCTAGTTGTTCTTCTGTTTTCAACGGAACCGAGAGATTAATTAACCGTTCAAGTTTGATTTTGAAGCTTTGCCAGTCCGTTCGTTTGTTGACTAATTTAGGCTGATTTTCTTTTTGAATCACACTATCACTCAGTGTAAGAAGTATGGGTGAGTGATCTGAGTTCATGTCCCAAGCTTCTTCTACATGTATATAATTTGAGGATATATTTCTAATTACAAAGAAATCTATAAGATCAGGAATTTTGTTCGGATCTGTGGGTCAGTACGTTGGCTTTCCAGTTGAGAGTGTTTGACATTTGAGATTGTTGCATGTTGCTAATAGTTCTTTACCTTTAGATGTTATTAGTCTGGATCCCCAGTGGGTATGTTTCGCATTGAAGTCTCCTCCAACTATGAATCTGTCTTCTTGGCTATCCAGAAAGTCAGCATATTGTTCTCTTTTTATAGCATGTCTCGGTGTTTTGGAGGTTCTTTACTTTCTCTATTATCTCGCTGGGGTCTAGTAGGCAGTTTTGTTTTGTTCAGTTGTTTATTTTTAATTTTTTGAATTTCTTTGGCTACCATGCAGCCTCGATAGTTCGCTGGGTGACCTTCTCCATAGTGAACACATTTTGGGGTTGCATTTTTTGGCTGTGAGGTGCCTTCCAGTGCATCTCACACATCTGGGTTCTTTAGCGCAATATTTCTGGGTGTGCCCATAAGTTTGGCATTTTTTACATTGCGGGACTAATTTAGTTTTTCTAATTGGCTGAATTTGAACTCTTATTCCTAATATGTCAGTTATACTGAATATTTTATTAACATCTTCATCGTTGCTGAACGACAACATAAACATATTTAGAGGCTGTTTTGTTTTGTACTTCACTTTTCTAGTAACTTCAATTATTTTATATCCTCTTCTTTTCATTTCCTGGATTATTTCTTCAGGATTACATGAATGATGAAGATTGATTGCCATTACCTTAATTGGACGGTTTTGTTTATTCTCATAGGAGTACCATGAGTATTCCTCGTTATTCAGTGTCCTAGTGAGTGCTTGATAGCATTCTTCATTCGGGACATTAATTTTTATATTTTTATCATTGATTACTTTGATCTGGAATCCACTCATTATTTTAGCTATGAGTTGATGGAGTTTGTTATTCCGTCTACTATTATCGGAGGCGGTTGTGGTACTTTTTTAGTTTTTGGTTGATCTTTTTCTGGGACCTTTGGACTTGGTTGCGGAGGAGAGAGTGATGTATCCATTCTTCTTTTTTTTCGGCTCTTCTTCCTTATCCATTCTGTCTCTTCTGCGAGTTCTTCTTCGTCAGTGAAGTATTGTTCTGGGCTTATTTCCTCTTTTTGTGTTGTAGAAGTATTTTCCAGACTTTTTTCTAACCCTGTATACTTATTTAGCAGATCTGAGTGATCTTTTTGCATTTGTTCTAATTGTTGTTGTATAGTATTTAATTTGTTTACTAAACAACTTTTTTCATATTCGGAATTTTTCCAAGCACTGTATAGTGTTTGTTCATTCGGTGACCTCGTACCATTTTCTTGAAACAGTATGCTATTGTTTTGACCTACATCCACCATCGATAGCCGAAACACAGGTGATGATATTTGATTTTGATGCATTGCATAAACTTAATTTGTAACACGATAACTCAAGGCCGAGTCACTGACCGCCGCGTAATTTTTTTTTTTTTTTTTTTTTTTTTTTATTTATTTATGACAAAAAAGTATGCTGATTCGACAAACGTGTTTCACTATTCTTAGTATTAAAATTATTCTATAAACTTGTACCATTATTTTTTTTAGCGATTTTTTCTTTTTTTGTAACTCTGTTAACATTTTTTATTAACTTTAACTGAGTCTTGTAAAATATGTAAACTTTTTTAGCGATTTTCCTGGATTTTGATTTTCCTGGATTTTGATTTTCCTGGATCTTAATTTTCCTGGATCTGGATTTTCCTGGATCTTGTTTTTCTTGGGTCTTATCATATGTAAGGCAAACCTCTTTGTAATTTAATTGGAATATGGATTTGTTTTCGACTGTTATGATATTTTGTTGACCAAATATATCTTATAAGAAATCTTCCACGAAGATATAAGAATGCTGATTACCGATTTAACCTTCTCAAATATCATCGAGGCATTCTAAGGATTCTAAAATATCAGCGAGGGATACTTTGAAGCACACCCCATAAGAGATAAGTCAAACTAAAAGAAAATTCTGTAGAGGACATTTGACAATTTTTTCTTTATGTCTTAAATTTTGTAATTTTTAATTTTATCATCACCTTTCATATTTTATTTAATTTTAAGCAGTTGAATTCAACAATCATCTAAAGTTCACAGTAAACCTAGTTGTAGTTATCAAACCTTTGTAATCATTTTTCATAATTTTTTTGTATTACATGCTAAAATTTTAGTAGATTTTAATTTATCCTAAATTTACCTGACTGTTAATGAAAGTATACAAGTTATTCATCTATAAGTTCTTTTTTCTGATTTTTTTTTTTATAAAAAAATCAGTGGCGCCCTTAATAATTTTTTAAAATTTAAATTTTATCTGTTATCGAAAATAATATAGATTCAACCTGTGATACCGTTGCAATCTATTGCTTATAGTGAGTTAGAATAAAGCGCAATCCACGACCTTTATAAAAAAAATGAGCCTTAGCACAAAATTTTAAAATATAATATCTTTTAACAAACATTAAACTTCAACAATACCAGGTATGGGAAAAATTTTACTATTGGGGCTCAGCCCCAATTTTGATGGGATATTTTTTTAGACTAATTTTGGGTCGCTGATCACCAATCTGCAATCAGTTTCCTGCGGTCTCATCAAACAACAAAGTTATGAATTTTTTTTAAGTAAAATGGTCACCTGAATACCGGTCAGAACGTAAACTCTTGTCATATTTTTCGCTGTGGCTAGGGTCCCGTCCGTCGGAACTCCAATTTTTTCCCGTCTAATAAACGCATGCGTATTGCGTAACATAATAAATATATTTACTTGAAATATTACTTTGTACCTCATTAATATGAGCACACCTGAACTTATCTTTTACCTGACCTCATTATTTTGCACATCATTAATCTGAGCACACCTGAACTTATCTTTTACCTGACCTCATATTATTTTGTACATCATTAATATGAACACATCTGTACTTATCTCTTACCTAACCTCATATTATTTTGTACCTCATTAATATGAGCACACCTGAACTTATCTTTTACCTGACCTCATATTATTTTGTACCTCATTAATATGAGCACACCTGAACTTATCTTTTACCTGACCTCATATTATTTTGTACCTCATTAATATGAGCACAGATGAACTTATCTTTTACCTGACCTCATATTATTTTGTACCTCATTAATATGAGCACACCTGAACTTATCTTTTACCTGACCTCATATTATTTTGTACATCATTAATATGAACACATCTGTACTTATCTCTTACCTAACCTCATATTATTTTGTACCTCATTAATATGAGCACACCTGAACTTATCTTTTACCTGACCTCATATTATTTTGTACCTCATTAATATGAGCACACCTGAACTTATCTTTTACCTGACCTCATATTATTTTGTACCTCATTAATATGAGCACAGATGAACTTATCTTTTACCTGACCTCATATTATTTTGTACCTCATTAATATGAGCACACCTGAACTTATCTTTTACCTGACCTCATATTATTTTGTACCTCATTAATATGAGCACACCTGAACTTATCTTTTACCTGACCTCATATTATTTTGTACCTCATTAATATGAGCACACCTGAACTTATCTTTTACCTGACCTCATATTATTTTGTACCTCATTAATATGAGCACACCTGACCTTATCTTATCTGATCTCACCTGATCTGTTAAATTCTGGTTTATTCAGACGTCCATTGGATATTGGTTATTTTTCAATAACCAATAATAATGGCGGTTTCCTATTCAGGTGCACATTGAAAGTTGAAACACAACTGGCATTAGTTCTTCTATTCAGAAGATCATTTTTAAGCAAGAACAGATAATTGAATATTGGATTTTAAAAATAGTGCTCAGGCTACTATTTTGAGTATTGGTTATTTGAATTTTGTCTGTTACATATTTGTTTTGTTGTGTCAGAAGAATAATAATTGATATTTGTAAGTAAAATTTTTACTTTTCCGCCCACCGCTATACCATAGAGGAAAAGTAATGTAATCGTGCAAAAAAAAAGTCCAAAAAATATTTTTTTTTGCGTTCATTCATCGTTATTTGGCTTGAAAAACACGAAAAAATACGTATGGAACCGATCGGGTCGAGATCACTGAAATGATACAAGGATGACGCCTATTGAGTTTGGGATAGGTCGGATATGTTCATACAAAAAAATTCTTGGAAAAATTGAACATTGAGGAATCCTGATAACCAATCTTTATTGAGAAATAACTAATTGTCGTCTGAATAAGCCAGATTCTATTAATTTCAAGTAATACGCAATACAGATGCGTTCATCACAGACGAGAAAAAAAATTGAGTCCCGGAAGGACGGGACGCTAGCCACAACGAGAGTTTACGTTAATCGCAACTCAAATGACCGTAGTATTGCCAAATGTCAGTACGTCAAATTGCTGTATGAATTTTTAGGTTATCTTTTACAATTTAATATATTTAGCTGAAATATTACTGTGTATATCATTAATCTAACCAGACCTGACCTATCTTGTACCTTGAGTCTTTTGGTTTTAATATATATTTATATAAACCTACTTATACACATATTTATCTGGTAAGTATTAAAGAAAAGTTGACAATTTATTTTACTTAAAAAATTCATAACTTTTTTGTTTGATGAGACCGCAGGAAACTGATTGCAGATTCGTGATCAGCGACCCAAAATTAGTCTAAAAAAAATATGCCATCAATATCGGGGCTGAGCCCCGATAGTAAAATTTTACCCAGGTATGTTTCATTTTGGCGTCCAAAGCCAAACGGAACTTTAATTTGTTTCATAATGTCTACTAAAAGTTTATCCAAAGTAGATATCCTTTTTTGTAAATAAAACGAATGCACTTTTCTTCGGATCAGTTGTTTCATAGTACCGTCTATTTGAGTGGGTTTTCCCCACCGACATAACCTTAAACTAGACGGCTAATGCCATATGATAAAAATTGATCAATTACGAGGATGACTGGTGTCCATAATGCATGCGCATTGTGTTTGTCATATTCACCGACATAACCTTAAAGTCTATGTTCCGACATTGGCGTACCTTAGGTAAAATGATTGGGTCTAGAACGAAAATAAGTGGAATGATGAAAACAATTTAGGATTTAGGTTGGAGTTTTCATTTACTGATTGGAAATATTATTATTTGTGAGAACAGGATGTTTTTTATAAAATAGTATAGTATAGGTATAAATAGCTGTATCGTTCGAGTAAGACATATAGTATCCTCAATTTATATCATTGAAATAACTTTCTGAAGCAAAATGCTCTGAACATATTCTTGTTGACGAGTACGGAAGCGGTTCTAAATGTCTTCCGATTGCTTTCAACCATTCATTACGTTGGTCCTCAGGTATTCTAAAATATCATTGTGAAGCAAATATACATTCGTTCGCGTAAAATAATTACTTTTTGGTATAATAAATGTGTGTGAATCAAAGTTGTTGAATAGATGCATGGTATATAACAATTTTATTGTGTTTCTTACATTGACTTACCTATGAAACATAACACCTTTGGGATGGTTTGTTGAACGGTTCTTACACCAAAGTACAAAACAGTTCATTTTTACAATAAATTCACTATTTTTCTATCGAATATCGGTTAAACACCAAACAGAACAGTGGACGCCTATGAACAGAAAACAATATGTCTCGTCTCCTCGAATCGGCAAAGCTCGAGAACCGAAACCCAGATGTTAGACGTACTGGTGTCCATTGCGCATTGCGCAGAGACGTTTTCGGAATGTTCAATTGGATGAGTTTCTTGTGTGGTGGGAATATGGATATTAGCCGTCTAGTTTAAGGTTATGTCGGTGGTTTTCCCCCAGTTGACGTTTTAGGTGCTACTGTAATACTTCCATCCTTTCGTTGCGTCAAAAGTTTATAAATGGTTACTTCTCCAACTCCGGTCATATGTGAACACTTAGAAACTATACTCCGAACAGTACTATTGAAATGTTCATGTACAATTGTACAATTGTCCGGTGAAATTTTTGATATGGAGTCACACAATAGTTGACGAACATCTTGAAGTTTAAATTGTTTCTCGCGACATATCCCTTCATTTGAGCCCAGATTACAAGAGCGTCATGTACATTTAATAATAATAATAATAATTCCTTTATTTCCAAAGAATAATACATAGAAATTAAAATTTTAAGTTATAATACAGTTACATCTTAATCTAATTATAAATTAACATGAAGAAACTAGATTAAAGGGAGGATAAATATTCCTCGAGCGTGTAGGGAGAAATGGCAATGATATGTTTTTTTAAACGTTTTTTGAAAGTATACAGACTAGAGGAATTTTTTATATCATCTGGTGACATATTATATAGAACACATCCATTATAAAATGCACCTTTTTGATAGAGGGCTGTGACATGTTGATCCGGTTGAAGATCATTTCTTCGCCTAGTGAAATGGTTGTGTTCTATATAGTTACCAGTGAATGTTGTGAAGTTCCGCCGAATATAGCATATGATTTCATAAACATAAACTCCAATAGCCGTCAGGACGTTTAGAGTTTTGAACGCATAGCGACACGTTTCTCCTGGTTTGATACCAGGGCCCCGATGTTTGAGAAATATGTGAGTAAAACTCGTCTGCGAGAATGTACCACGTGACCATCTCGAAATCGGAAATCGGAATATATATATATATATATATATATATAGGCTATTCATTCCTGTCGGAATGGTGGCCGCTGATTTAAGCTCATCAGATTCATTTTTTGCGGTGAATCATTCCGCTGTTTTCTCTTTATTTATTTTTCTTTATAAATTACTATGAGTTTTTGCTTCTTCTGTTATCTTCTTCCATTTTTTCTGTCCTTTATATCTATTTTCCATTTGTTTATAATCATTTTTCGTATATCTTCTCTAATTTGATCTTCCCATCTTGTCTTCGGTCTTCCTTTTGGTCTGCTTAGTTGTGGTGTCCAGTTTGTTATTCTTCTTATTATTGTTAATGGCTCCCTTCTAGTTACATGTCCATACCATTTTAACCTTTGAGCTTTTATGAACCTCACGATATGTTCTCCTTTCATCTTTTCTCTAATTTCATGATTCATCATTTTTCTGAATTCCCCCTCTTCTATTTTCACTGGGCCAAAAATTTTCCTTAATATTTTTCTCTCAGCTATCCTTAAGTTTTCTTCGTTTTTACTTGTCAAACACATAGTCTCTGCGGCATATGTCATTGTTGGTCTTATAGCAGATTTGTACAATTTCAATTTGGTGTTTTTACTTAAATGTCTGTCATTCATCCATTTATTGTACTTCCAGTACGCCTTATTTCCCGCTTTTACTCTTTCTGCTATCTCTACTTTTCTATCATTTTTCTCATTTATCGTCACACCTAAATATTTAAAGTTTTCTACTTTTCTAAATTTGTAATTCTGTATTATTATTTCGTTTATATTCTCCGTACAACTCGTCTACGAGAATGTACCACGTGACCATCTCGAAATCGGTCAACGTTGCCAAATTTAAATTTAGACAGTTCAACAAAAAGTATAGCAAAACATATATTTTAGTTCATTTGAAACCTTCGTACAAGAAGAAATAGAAGAAGTGATAGCCAAATTATTGGATTCAGACCAATTATAAGCTCTTTAGATCCGTTATGGAAATATTAATTCTTTTATTAAAAATACAAAACATTTTTTAGAAAAATTATCAAAAATTAATTTTTTCAAAGCAAAATATCTATTTTTCAGTTATACGAAGAAAAAGCCTAATTTTCAATCGAAAAAAAAGTCAGTTTATAATAATTAATAATTTAATTAAATAATAATTCATAATTAACAATATATATTGTTTAAAAAAAGTATAATAATTATAATATTTTTTTTAATATAAAATCGAAAATTCAATGTTTTGTCTTGGCAAAATTACAGGTTATTTAAAACACAAAAAAGAAATTTCCAAATGTTGCTGTCGATAAATAAGTCTCTTAATCTTATGAGAAAAAAGTAGACAAGTTATAACATTAAAATTATAATTGAAATTGAAAATATAAAAAAATTACCGTTTCTTGATGTACTAATAAACATCAATAAGAATTTGTTTTAAAACATCAGCCTTTAGAAGATAAGATACAAATACGATAAAACCATGTTTTTCGTTTTTAATTTTTATCTCTTGCAAAAATAATTTTTTTATGAAACCTCTGGTGAAAACGTTCTTTTTTGTGTATTAAAGTAGTAATTTTTTCAAAGCAAAATATTTAATTTTCAAATTTATACGAATTTAAATTAAGAACAAGCTTAATTTTCAATCGAAAAAGTTAGTTTATAAATTTTCAATTCGTGTGCGAGAATGTACCACGTGATCACTCCTCACTCTCTCAGCGTCACAAAATCGGTATGTTTGAAACCAAGAGAAATCCTTTACAAGTTCGCATAGAAGTGCTCTGCGGGTTGTACCAGTAGAGTTGAGTTTAGTAAGAGAGGAAACATGCGCAATAGCGCCGTGAACGCGTTAAGTGCGGTGTTGCCGATGCCAATTTATCATATTCCCCAATATCCCAAGTCAAATTCCTAAAATTTGGGGACAAAAATCTGCTGATTCCCCAAAAATTCCCCTCAATAGGTTAAGTACCTTTTGTTTTGACCTTTTATTAACCATTTATCCATATTTGCACAAAATCGTATCGTTATTTAGCGACAGAATACAAAATCAACTTATCTAACGCAAAGCTAGCAAATTAGAAGCGTCTAAAACTAAGGGAATCACAGAAAGGTTTTCTCTATGTGTTCGCGTTCGCACTGCGCGGAGATAAACGAACTTACCCGATTATAATATGATTTATTATAACAAAAGTAGGTACAATGGACAAATGATTTGCTGCTGTGCAAATGGTCTTGAGTTATATGCCCAATCTGAACTGTTTTTTTATTTTAATTTTAATTTTAATTCCTGCATGATTATTTATTATATTGTTTAACGATGAGATTTCAAAATCCCCGCATATTCCCCGCATAATGCCAATCCCCAATCATCTTGAGATCTCCCGCAGTTTGGCAACGCTGGTTAAGTGTCGAGACTATCAAGTCAAATTTATATTAACTATATATATTTTATTATATATATCATAAAAAGAATAATTATATAATATTTAAAATTAATAAAATCTATAAAATGAAAAAGTTCTATTTGAAAAACAAACACCAAATAAAAAATATATTAAAATATTTTAACTTACCAGACTGAATCTACAAAACTGGAAAAATATTAGTAAACACAAAAAAATATATTTTTATTGGCTGCGAACTTCACTAAACACTATTTGTTTTAGGAATAAATAAAATATTTATTGGAAAAGAGAATTTACAGATTTCTTTCCCTTAAAGTAGGGGAAACCAGGTCTATTTTTATTATACTAATTTCCGTGTATACAGATAAGCCATATTAAGCCATCACTGTTGTAGACTAACGCCGATTTACCCTAAAACAAATTTCAAAATGTCCTATTTATTATAATCCTAAACAGATTTGAATGTACTTTATTGCCAACATATTCAAAGATTTCCTCTAATATACTTTTATGATCAATTCTGATGAAATTTCAGATATCAAAACCGGTAACCGGAGGTTCGAGCGAGTGTCTGAACGTGCACACACGTACTTATTTTGCTCCACAGTTTTAAGTTAATTTGTTGTGTTTCGCGAGTGGTTTTTACTATGTGATTGATCTACATTTGTATGTATACAACTTTTTCACATTTGTAAACTCAAACTATCGAGCATAACAGGCCGTTTTTTAATCCTGTTGTTATTAAAAAACTATATCGATAAGGATAAGAATTTCGATAAATTCTTTCATTTAGGCTGCTCCTCAGTGTTCGAGGAGCAGACAACCACCATAACAAATGGATGTATTGCTGTTTGCGGTTCTAATTAAGTGTACTTAAGAATTTGCAACTCCACATCTCGCTGCTTTTGACTACATGAGCAGCAACACATCAACAAGTACTCCAACAGTTACTAATTCAAAGATGCCTTCAACCAACGTTCAAACAACTTCTTATGTATCAGCAGTCAAATCTACACCCAAGATAACTTTCTCAAAAAGAGATCAAGCCATAGTTCTTCATTCAGACAACAATCTTAAACTTTTTGATTATGTCTAGGCTATCGGCGATATTATTGGTCCCAAACAAATTTCCTTCGCCTCTAGAATTTCCAACAATCGGATTTGCATTTACCTAACTAGCGCCGACCTGGTAGATAAACTAGTACAGTCACATCCCACTATAAAAATATCTAACATTGATTTAAATATCCGTAGATTGGTGTCCCCGACCAAAAGAATCCTCATTTCTAATATTTCCCCATGTATCCCCCACGAAACAGTTGAAAATGAGATAAAAAAAATTGGCCTACAACTAGCATCACCTATTTCATTTCTACGAGCCGGATTTCCTGGCGACGAATATTCTAATATTCTTAGCTTCCGACGACAAGTTTATGTTTTTTGTCCCACAGACAATTTTGAATTGCAAACATCTATAGTAATCAATCATGATGACTTGGAAAAGCGAATTTTCCTTTCAACAGAAAAAATGGAATGTTTCATTTGTAAATTGCCCGGACATATCGCATCAAATCGTCCTAATCCCCCCTCCAATAGCTTACTACCTTCCTCCCCAATAATAACGCAAGCTTCCTCCCAAACACCCAGTCAAACACTTCCTGATCCCACCCAAACTGAGTCACTAGAGCCCCCTAACCAGGCAAATACTGACCTGTCTAAAACTCCCCCACATATAGAGATTCCAGTCCCTAGTGATACTAGCAGACAAAAACGAGGTGTAGCTGTAATTTTAACTCCTACTGAGGAATCTATAGATACCCTACCTGATTTAGATAGTATGCCCCCACCAAAAGACCCCCCTAGTAAAATAAAGTCTAAAAAGAAAAAACAAAAAATTAGTTCAGGTACAGATACTCAATTAACAGAAAATACAAAGGAGTCCATCAGAGAAGCTTACCAGAAAACTGAGGACCCCTTTGTTCTCCCCATTGATAGTCTATTTGTTTTCTTAGATAACACTTTCCGTAATTGTGATCCATATTATGAGAGCTTGAAATTTACGGAAGATGTTAAATCTTTAGTCGATGACTTATATAGGATATATCCTTTCCTAAAGGAAAGATATATTAAGAACAGATTTACACGTCTGGCAAAAAAAATTAAAGCACAACGTAAACTTATTTCCCTAGACTCTGACAGTGCGTCTAGTTTAGCATCTATTGAATGAAGCGACGAAGAATACGACACTGATGAATCGCACACGTCCCAGCATTCCAAAAAATCGTTGTCTGATTCTAGGCAACAATCCAATTAAATACTTTCACTCTTGTACAATGGAATTCTGATGGATACTACCCACGACTGGAACGTATCCATCAGCTAATTTCAGAATTTGCTCCAGACTTTCTATGCCTGCAAGAAACTAATTTCAAAGAGTCACATAACCCTAATCTTAAAAGTTATACTGGTCATCACTATATCAGACCTATACATTTAAGAGCTAGTGGTGGAACCTCAATCTTTGTCTCCAGTGATATTTACCATAAAGAATTTACATTAAACACTAGCCTAGGAGCAGTTGCAATCACTGCCTGGTGTCCATCTAAAATTCATATTTGTAGCATTTACATCCCCCCAAATCATAACCTTACCCCTACAGAACTACCTGATCTCATAAGCCAACTTCCTGCTCCATTTATCATTGTAGGGGATTTTAATGCTCACAACATGATGTGGGGATCACAACATACATTTGGGAAAGGCAAAATCGTAAAAAATTCAATAACTAACTGCAACATTAATGTTTTAAATAATGGTAGTAATACACACTTCAACATATCATCAGGCGCTTTATCAGCAATCGATCTCAGTATTTGTGATCCAAAAATCTTCCTACTTCTCCCCTGGAATACTCTAGATTCCCTGTATGATAGCAATCACTTTCCTATCATCACCGACAACAAATCGAAACCTGTAACCGTTATCACTAAATGGAAAACTACCAATGCTAATTGGCCATTATTTAGCCTTTGTGTCAAAGAAAAAACAGACCAATTAATTTTCTCAAATAATACTGATGATGCAGTTAGTGAATTTAACAATTGTATTATTTCCTCAGCAGAAAAGTGCCTAGGAAAATTTTCCATAAATCCCTCTAGAAAAACCGTTCCCTGGTGGAACGAAGCCTGTAAATTGGCAGTAAAAGAGTCTAAAAAAGCGCTAAATAAATACCGCAGAACTCGAACACAATCTGACTTAATTAATTTTAAAAAACTAAAAGCAAAAACTAAACGAATAATAAAAGAAAGCAAAAAATCATCTTGGAGCCAATTCATCAGTTCGATAACCTCAGATACTCCTCCAGCCCAAGTTTGGTCTAAAATTAAGCAGATGAAAGGTTACTCTACTTCCCATAAAATCCCAGCACTCAATCATGAAGGAAAAATTATTACAGATGACCAAACAATCGCCAATATTCTCGCCCAACACTTTCAAAATAAAACTAAAAATATTAATATCCCATATAACGTACCTAATATTTTCCCCGCGTCTAGACCTGCACCCCCTGCTTCTATCAACTTCCCGTTTACGTTATCAGAGCTAAACGCAGCTATCTCCATGTCAAAAAATTCAGCTGCAGGTCCAGATAACATCCCTTTTATTTTTCTTAAAAACCTGCATCCTTCCTCACTAGATAAACTTCTGGAACTGTATAACAAAATATGGGAGAGCAAAAATTTTCCTACCTTATGGCAAAAGTCAATTATCCTCCCTATTAATAAACCAGATTGTGACTCTTCCCTTCCAGAATCCTTCAGGCCAATTTCTCTCACGTGCACGTTATGTAAACTCTTGGAAAAGATGGTCAACAAACGTATTATTTGGTATCTAGAAAAATTCAACATCCTAAATAAAGCCCAGTCGGGATTCAGACCAAATCGCTCCACGCTAGATAACCTTGTTCTCCTTCAATCAGAGATTGCCGAAGCAATATCAAATAAAAGTGACGTAATAGCAGTTTCGCTAGATATAAAAAGCGCCTTTGATACCACCTGGAAATATACTATCTTACACAAACTCAAAGAAATAAATCTGACAGGTAATATTTATTCATTCATTGAAAACTTTTTATCCGATAGGTCTTTTACGGTAAGCGCAAATAGTAAAGCTTCAGGCATATACACTACAGAGAATGGGGTTCCACAAGGTTCAGTCCTTAGCACTACATTGTTTTTACTTGCCATTAATGACATTTGTTCTTCTATCTTAGCTCCTGTTAAATTCGCTACCTATGCCGATGACCTTATATTATTCTGTCAAGGCAAAGTTACTTCTAGTATCTGTAGTTTGCTTCAAAAATGTCTTGATATGCTTCATATATGGTCTTTAAAAACTGGTTTCAATTTCTCACCTAGCAAATCTAAAGTTATTAATTTCAGTAGGAGATATAAACGCCAGTTGCCTAACTTAAACTTAAACGGAGAGCAGTTGCAATTGGTTGACAACCTTAAAGTCCTAGGAATCATCTTCGACCAGAGACTCACATGGAGTCACCAAATAGCTCAAACTAAAGGTAACTGTCTCAAAAGATTTAACATCTTAAAATCACTAGCTCATTATCAATGGGGAGCCGACGAAGAATCTCTCCTGAAAGTTTACAAATCTTTAATTCGTTCCAGCATACTCATCAGGCATACATTTACAAACCTAATTCATTCGTCCAACTATGACAAGATACTTTTTACTGATGCATCCAAAGATGATCGTGGGGTAGGCTGTGCAGTCACCACAACAAATTCTATTATAGACATGAAGCGACTTTCTGAAAAGTGCACTGTTTACACGGGAGAACTGTTCAGCATATTAGTAGCGCTAAAAACTATCACGTCTGATATCAAGTCATCAGCGATTTGTACGGACTCACTTTCATCGATTCAAACCATTAAAGACGTATACTCCTTAAATCCAATTGTCCAAAATATTCAAGAAATCTGTAACCATCTTATTACCGAAGGCACTGCGATAAACTTCTTCTGGGTCCCTTCACACATTGGTATTGAAGGCAATGAACAAGCAGATCAGGCAGCAAAACAAGCCATTAGCATGGACACAAACGTAGAAAACATTCAACTCCACACTGACTTAAAATGTATAATTAAAAATATAACATTAAAGTCATGGCAAAGACATTGGGACAGAGTTAGTCCTAAACTATAAGACATCCAACCTCGCATTGTTCCTCTAAAAATATCAATGAAGAGAAGAGACAAAATTATCATTCGAAGAATAAGGATAGGACATACTCGTCTTACTCATGATTATCTCATGGCCTCAAGAGATCCACCGTCCTGTGAACACTGTAACAACACTCGCCTAACCGTTCAACATATATTGCTTGACTGCAACCATCTCACATCGAAACGTCTCCAACATAACCTTAATGGAAACCTAAAAGACATTCTTAATTCGTACAATAGTTTATGTAATGTAATTAATTTCTTAAAAGATTGTAACTTGTACCACCTTATGTAATTTTTATAGTTCTTGTGTCAATGACCACGCTGTCGAGACACGTTAATAAAAAAAAAAAAAAAAAAAAACGGTAACCAGAAAGTTCATACAAAAAAATACTCTTATATTAAAAAGACTTTTATAACTAACAGTTTTTTATTTAAAAACGTAAATTGCAACTATCTCATCAAATTTTTTCAGTCGTATACGAGATTTGCCAAAAAATATGAAATTTACTCAGGAATAAAGTACCTTTATTTTTGAAATACCGGGTGTCCCTGAAGTTTCTGACCCATTTTAACTGCAAATATCTCGGAACTCAGAAATGATAGGAAGGTTCGGTTTTCACTGAACAGTTTCTTTTTATATAAAGTTTTTTTCAGTATAAATGTTTATTTAGTAATATCTTATATAGGGTGTTTTAAAAAAGCGGTCTTTTTAAAATGCAAATAACGTCGATTTTTTTAACGACACACCCTATATATTTTTATTCTATCTGCAAGGTGAACTCTTTCCCTTTCCGAAAATGTATAATATGTTGAAGTTTAGATGAAAAATAAGTGAGTTATTTTATTTTTAAGGATAGGCAGTTATGTAGACATATCATTAGATAATTAACAAATGAGCTCTGGATAAAATTATAAATTGAAAATGTATAAACTAATTTTTTCGATTGAAAATTAAGCTTTTTCTTAATTTAAATTCGTATAACTGTGAAAAATGTTTTATATTTTGAATTAATATTTCCATAACGGATCTAAAGAGCTTATAATTGGTCTGAATCCAATAATTTGGCTGTCTGTCCTAATCACTTCTTGTATTTCTTCTTGTACGAAGGTTTCAAGTGAACTAAAATATATGTTTTGCTCTACTTTTTGTTGAACTGTCTAAATTTAAATTTGGCAACGTTGACACGATTTCGAGATGGTCACGTGGTACATTCTCGCAGACGAGTTGTACTCACACATTTCAAACATCGGGGCCCATCCAGTATGCGGATGGCATATTTCTGAAGCACAAAAATTCTGTTAAAGTCTTTACATAGGCCCCAATGGATGATTCCGTATCGTAAGTGACGATGGAAATTAGCAAAGTATAGTGTTTTGACTATATAAGAACTACATTGTTTAGACATTACGGATAATGCGAAACAAGATGAAGATAACTTCTTGCTAAGTTGTTTGACATGTTCCTCCCACGTTAGATGACAGTCGACATAGAGCCCGAGTAATTTTATGGAGGTAACGAACTCTACGAATTGCCCATTTAGCGAGATTCCGTTTCCAATACATAAATTAGATCTATTGGACGTAAAGATCATACAGGCGGTTTTATCTGCATTTATAGTTAACTCATTTTCTGACATCCATTCTTGTATATTGGTGTATATTAAGTTAAGTTTTGTGGTACCCCTATAGAAACTTCTATTTGCTTTGATAGATTTTTTTGCCCAGCCGAAGCAACTGAAACTCTTTGAGTTCTTCCTTGCAAGTAGGATCTAAACCAATCATTTGCAACACCACGTACGCCATGCCACTGAAGCTTTTCCAGGAGTAGGGAGTGATTGACACAGTCGAATGCCTTAGTAAGGTCAATATATAAACCAACAGCCGCGGAGCGATTGTCTATTGCATGAACAATTTCTTTAATAAAGCTGAAAAGTGCGGTGTCAATACTCCTTCCTCTTGTAAAGCCATGCTGCGATTCATCTATTAAGTCGTTTTGAATCAGAAATGTATTTAGATTGTCATACATAACTAGTTCAAAAATCTTAGAGAAGGTTGAAAGAAGACTATAATTAGTGACGTCATGCGGATCACCTTTTTTATGTATTGGTACCAAAATGGTTTGTTTTAAAGTTTCGGGAAAAATTTAACACTAAAGTTTTCATATGCACGGTTAAATTGCACTTTAATTTCACAGGAGTATAATTAGACGTTTGTGTCATTTTTATTGCACAAATTCACTTGATCAACATTGCTTTTTATCGCCTATTATTACAGACCTAACAATTCTGCGTGTTACAATCACAGGACTACACAAACAGAAATGTAAATTTTAACTAAAATAATTTACAATCTGCACAACACTTTCTGCCGATTAGAAATTTTAATCCTTTCTTAGAAAGTTGAAATGTAAATATTTTCTACCTGTAGAGATTACATACTTACCATATTCTTGTTGATTAAAATTACTAGAAAATTTAAGACAAGAATTGAAATTGGTATTTTTAAAAATTTTAGGAAGAAACCCCAAGATTTCATTTTAGAACAAATAATGCTAAACATTTTATTTTAGAAATTATCCGCCACTGATTTATGTTATATTGGGTTTTATCTTCTGGGTCATAAAAATTTTGCTATCAATCATTTTCAAACAGAGTATAAATAACTTTGCATTTTCAATCATTTTAAATGTTAACTCAATTACTTAATAATGTTAGAAAGGAGCTGTAACCAGGAAACTATATTGAAGAGAATAGTCGAATTTTGCCTAAAAGTTGTTGTTTTAATAGTCAATATCTGGTCACCGAGCTTCGCTCTTAATATTCAAATCTACATTTTTAAGCAACCCAATGAGTATATAATTTAAGTATATTTATAACATGACAATTTATTCATTAATTCGCGAAAATAACGGAGTGGGCGACATCTACTTGAACTACTGATAGTGAGATAAATAAAAAGTTGATTGGCGATTGGCTTGAAAGTAGGCGGGAAAATTAAAAAAGCGGTCAGTGTTAATTTTCAATTGGCTGCAGCTGTTGTTGACGTTTATCAACTGCTTGTCACAGAGGTTAGTTAAATGCATTTCACCCTTTTAGGGCAACATCTACTGACGCTTGATCTTCGCGAATTGTCACGGTGGACAGGCCGCGTTTCCGGGACGGGCAACAGCAGCGTGTAGGGCACACGTCCCGTTAACAGAAGATCGCTCATCTCACTCTATTTATCACTATATAAGAAAAACTCTATGTTCAATTGATTTTATTATTTATTGATCTGCAGTGAAGGAACATTATAGGTCTGATATTCATACTTGGGTAAAAACCTCCACAAAAACCTGTGACCAGACTCTCGACGTGTGGCAGATATTGATATCATATTTTTTCAAAAATTTTCAGTTACAAAAATAGTTCATTCGTACATTACATTACAATTTGCTCTTGGAAAATACAAAGTCACAATCAACCTTAAAATGTACTATGAAAATAGAGAATTTTAAATGTCTCTTTAAAGTTTCTTGTAAAATAAAAAATTGAAATCTATGTTAATAGTACACGTGTACAAGCATTCATTCTTTTTCTCTCTCTCTCTACTATGATAATGACAACTTAAATATTAAAACTGTCCGCATAATAAAATAGTAGTCGTAAGGGGTAGTCTCACACTATCGGGGAAGGGAAGAACCTTTACCCGATGTGCATAAAGCATTTCCACCCGCCAAGAAAAAAAAAAGATTAGCTTTAGGTCAGGTTAGATCTTTGTAATAAATAAAGAAAAGTACGATACGTGTGACATTTTGACATTTGTTACATTCTGACAGGTGTCATATTTTGACGTTTGTTCATTTTGAGATTTGTTTATTTTGACAGTTGTTACATTCCGACACGTATCACATTTTAACAGTTGTCACGTTTTTACAAGTGTCATATTTTGACAAGTGTCCATTTTAACAGTGTTACTCAACGTTCCTATAAATATTTACCTAAACCCATGATTTCTGAAATTGAATTGGCAACGTTGTATTTTCAACTTTGAATTTATGAGATGGCTGTCATTTGACAAGCAAATTATTTATGCCCGTCAAATGAACCTTTCCTTTTTTATATAAAGCGGCAAATTTAAAATTGAATTCTTTCAGATTAAAACGCCAGAAATTAAATAAAGTCAAACCTTTTTACTATTATACTATACAGAAGAAAGGAGTGCAGTATTTAATTTGCAGAACGTAGTACAGATTCAAGGGGTAGAAATTTTATTTTTACCTCATCCTTCAATGCTTATTTGTAGTTAAAATTTAAATTTTAATACATCTGATCGGCCTAATATAGTTTTTGTCTAGATAAACCTGTTCTTTTGACAGATAAGTCAGACTTTATTTATTCATAGCCGTATCGTATGTATTTTAATTGATTCAGAATTTTGTATTAATATATATTTCAAAACGGCTTCATTCTAAAAATATTATCAGTCCTCCTAAATCCTTGAAGGCAGAATTATTAGTAATAGCAAGGCAACATAAAAACAAATTCAAAAAATATATTATAGATGAGATGGCCAGAGAAAAAGGAATTAAAATTCTCAGATTGTCTCCGAACCACGCAGAGTTAAATTCCATTGAACTGATCTGGTCACAATTATTAAAAGGTTATGTTTCTCAAAACAATAAAACCTCTAAATTTCCTGATTTCCTAAATTTGTTGTTGAAGGCAGTTTCAGATGTAAATAGAGAACATTGGGGAAAATGCATTGGTCATGTTAAAAATGTGTAAAATTCATTTAGGAAAGTGGATATATCAATGGATAATTTAATAGAACCAATAATAATAAACCTCAGAAAAGACAATTATAGTGATACCAGTAGTTTTAGTGACTTTTAAAGATAGTACTTGAACTAACTTTTTTTTTAATCTTTGAGTTTAGGTAAGTACTGAAGCGTTACTTTTAATGCCAAGAGATTAAAAAAGTTTAATCCCAAAATATAATCCTCCTTGTTATTTATTGGTTAAATTTAATTCGTTCAATGTTAAAGTGTCAGATGCATAAAGTTTATTTTTATTTTTTGTAAGTAATATAACTTCAAAATTTAATCTACGAAGTGCGTATATATATTTTATATGCTGTTACCTTATTTATATTATAGAAACTTATTTTGCAAAGTACGCCTATGGAATGTGACGTTATATCCCCACTTTTACTGTACTCATCTATCCTTTATAGTATATATTACTATAGAAACAAGTTATTATATCTGCCGTTGCTAGGAAATAAAACTAAAAGCTTAACTTTTCTTGTAAATATCTCGGAAGATCGAATTTTCACAGACATGAGACCTACATTTTTTGCCGATTTAGATAGGACTTAGTCTACCCTGAAAGTTTCATTGAATTCTGACGAGTGGATTTCGAGATCCTCTGGACACACACACATACATACATACAAACCTTGCTCGTTTAATAGTATTTGATTCTACGAAATTATTCAGTTCAATAATCTTAAAGAACCCGACAATTCTAAAACACACTCTTGTATATCCTACATCTGAACCGCAACGAGGAGAAACGGGGAAAGGGGGGTATCTGCCGCCCGCACAAGCGTCCTTGTCAAGGATATCAACTACCGTTAAAGCTAGAGTTTGCTTTTGGTTTCAATTTGCATTTGCAACTAGTAACCTAAAGTAACCGACACCGCGTATAATATGAGACAACATTTTTTATGAAAAGATATTTATTAAAAGCGGTTTTAGTGTAGCACGTTAAAAAAAATAAAACGGTACATACAGCATTGGGTGTCCCAACAAAAAATTGCGATCATAAAGGGTGCTAAATTGAAAGATATTTTCTAGGTTTTTACATACTCGCTTCATCACTAAGTTAAGTATAGGGTGTTTTATCAATGTTGCTCATTTCTTGTATATTTTTGGAACCACAATGTATATTTATTTAATATTTGGCAAGCTTGTTCTGCTTCATCAAAACAATCAAAAGACATAGCATAAATCACATAACTATTTAGATGTTCCACGCAATAGCGAAATATCAAACTAAAAACTGGAGCGCCGCGTAAAATTAGGAATGGAACTAATATTGGCAGAAAATTTAAAAGAAGAACTTTGCGGCAAATTCAAATTATTAGCTTTGTTTGCAATAGAAATTCTGGACATGTTCAAGATTTCTACCGCAAAAACGGTTAATGTTATCCGGACAATTCTTCTTTTTGTCTAAATAGGAAGTATTACCCGGATAATTTTTTACTAACTATAGTAACCAATCAAATTACTTAATTTAGAGTCATGTGTGAAATTTCATCCAATCAGCTATGGATTACAGCGATAACACCCTACATGTGGTGTTTTCAGTTCGGTGTTTTCAACAAGTCAAGTTTTTGATTAAAAATTAATTAAACGTCAAACTGACAACTAGTTTAAAAATGTTTAAATCTACAAAGTAAAAAATTATCTTATCGAATACCCCTCGGGCCTTGATAAATCCTCAAAATTTTGTCATAGAGAATCCTTCAAGCGGGTTGCTTAAGGATAATAGCCCTCGGCCTTCGGCCTCGGGCTATTATCAAGCAACACGCTTACAGCATTCTCTATGACAAAATTATCTCGGTATTATCAAGGCCCTAGGGGTATTACTACTGATAACAAATTCGATCTTCCGAGATATTTACAAGAAAAGTTAAGCTTTTAGTTTTATTTCCTAGCAACGGCACATAATAATAACTTGTTTCTATAGTAATATATACTATAAAGGATAGATGAGTACAGTAAAAGTGGGGATATAACCTCACATTCCATAGGCGTACTTTGCAAAATAAGTTTCTATAATATAAATAAGGTCACAGCATATAAAATATATATACGCACTTCGTAGATTGCATTTTGAAGTTATATTATTTACAAAAAATAAAAATAAACTTTATGCATCCGACACTTTCACATTGAACGAATTAAATTTAACCAATAAATAACAAGGAGGATTATATGTTGGGATTAAATTAAATCTCTTGGCATTAAAAGTAACGCTTCAGTACTTACCTAAACTTAAAGATTAAAAAAAAGTTAGTTCAAGAACTATCTATAAAAGTCACTCTCTTCACTAAAACTACTGGCATCACTATAATTGTCTTTTCTGATGTTTATTATTATCGGTTCTATTAAATTATCCATTGATATATCCACTTTCCTAAATGAATTTTCCACATTTTTAAACATGATCAATGCATTTTCCCCAATGTTGTCTATTTACATCTGAAACTGCCTTCAAAAACAAATTTCGCACATCAGGAAATTTAAATGTTTTATTGTTTTGAGAAACATACCCTTTTAATAATTGTGACCAGATCAGTTCAATGGAATTTAACTCTGCGTGGTTCGGAGGCAATCTGAGAATTTTAATTCCTTTTTCTCTGGCCATCTCATCTATAATATATTTTTTGAATTTGTTTTTATGTTGCCTTGCTATTACTAATAATTCTGCCTTCAAGGATTTAGGAGGAATGATAATATTTTTAGAATGAAGCCATTTTGCAATATATATTAATACAAAATTCTGAATCAATTAAAATACATACGATACGGCTATGAATAAATAAAGTCTGACTTATCTGTCAAAAGAACAGGTTTATCTAGACAAAAACTATATTAGGCCGATCCAGATGTATTAAAATTTAAATTTTAAATACAAATAGGCATTGAAGGGTGAGGTAAAAATAAAATTTCTACCTCTTGAATCTGTACTACGTTCTGCAAATTAAATACTGCACCCCTTTCTTCTGTATAGTATAGTAGTAAAAAGGTTTGACTTTATTTAATTTCTGGCGTTTTAATCTGAAAGAATTCAATTTTAAATTTGCCGCTTTATATAAAAAAGGAAAGGTTCTATTTGACGGACATAAATAATTTGCTTGTCAAATGACAGCCACCTCATAAATTCAAAGTTGAAAATACAACGTTGCCAATTCAATTTCAGAAATCATTGGTTTAGGTAAATATTTATAGGAACGTTGAGTAATACTGTTAAAATGGACACTTGTCAAAATGTGACACCTGTAAAAACGTGACAACTGTTAAAATGTGATACGTGTCAGAATGTAACAACTGTCAAAATGAACAAATCTCAAAATGAACAAATGTCAAAATATGACACCTGTCAGAATGTAACAAATGTCAAAATGTCACACGTATCGTACTTTTCTTTATTTATTACAAAGATCTAACCTAACCTAAAGCTAATCTTTTTTTTTTTGGCGGGTGGAAATGCTTTATGCACATCGGGTAATGGTTCTTCCCTTCCCCGATAGTGTGAGACTACCCCTTACGGCTACTATTTTATTATGCGGACAGTTTTAATATTTATGTTTTCATTATCATAGAGAGAGAGAGAGAGAAAAAGAATGAATGCTTGTACACGTGTACTATTAACATAGATTTCAATTTTTTATTTTACAAGAAACTTTAAAGAGACATTTAAAATTCTCTATTTTCATAGTACATTTTAAGGTTGATTGTGACTTTGTATTTTCCAAGAGCAAATTGTAATGTAATGTACGAATGAACTATTTTTGTAACTGAAAATTTTTGAAAAAATTTGATATCAATATCTGCCACACGTCGAGAGTCTGGTCACAGGTTTTTGTGGAGGTTTTTACCCAAGTATGAATATCAGACCTATAATTTTCCTTCACTGCAGATCAATAAATAATAAAATCAATTGAACATAGAGTTTTTCTTATATAGTGATAAATAGAGTGAGCTGAGCGATCTTCTGTTGACGGGACGTGTGCCCTACACGCTGCTGTTGCCCGTCCCGGAAACGGGGCCTGTCCACCGTGACAATTCGCGAAGATCAAGCGTCAGTAGATGTTGCCCTAAAAGGGTGAAATGCATTTAACTAACCTCTGTGACAAGCAGATGATAAACGTCAACAACAGCTGCAGCCAATTGAAAATTAACACTGACAGCTTTTTTAATTTTCCCGCCTACTTTCAAGCCAATCGCCAATCAACTTTTTATTTATCTCCCTATCAGTAGTTCAAGTAGATGTCGCCCACTCCGTGATTTTCGCGAATTAATTAATAATTTGTCATGTTATAAATATACTTAAATTATATACTCATTGGGCTGCTTAAAAATGTAGATTTGAATATTAAGAGCGAAGCTCGGTGACCAGATATTACAAACAATAAACAACAATTACGTTAAACGTCAAATTTTCTGCACGGTGTGACATCTACAATTAGGAATGGAACTAAAAATTTAATTCGACCTTGACCATTCAAGTGAAATCGGTCTGAGACAGTAGAGTGTTGAAGTAAACACAGTACGTAAAGCTGTACGTAGAAAATAGCGTACGAAATATAACGTAATAAAATTGTATGAAATTTGAGTTGAAGTGTTCATGTACGTACGTAAAATAGATGTCAACTGTCAACCTTTAATTAATTGGTCTGTATTTTGCTTTTATGTTGTTTTATGTGAGCAGAAAGTCGAAAAGTCAAAATTAAAAATTTTTTTAATAAAATAAGAGGTTTGATTATATCCATTAAGAAGAGTATTTGAAGTACAAAGCCACTAATGAGTTATAGAAATGAAAAACAAAATAATATATATATTGGAATTGGATTTCTTGAAATTCTACTAAAATAGAAGTTACATTTTTATGGTAAGCACGTCTTTATACATGTTCAATTAGGCTCTATTTATTTCATTTAAGGTGGAAGGTATTCTTTATGCAGCACAACTTGGGGAAGAAGATGAAATGGATGAGGTAATCTTGCTACATATATTCAACAATGATCCTGTTGTGAATCGAGCAGAGCTTTATGGGCGATTGAGCCTCCACACAACTGGAACAATATTTGGGAAATTTAATGTTCTGTTCAGCACACACAGATTTTCAAAATCCATCGTGCTGATTAAATTTTAGTAAATGTACCTAGATTGATTTTTGTAAAGTTAGTATCGCAATATTAAAGTAGCATACCTTTTATCAAGAAAAAACAACTTTAATGTTTGTTTTATTACCAATATTTTGTTTGCATTTTTTGCTAGTTTTAAGATGTAAAAAGCGCCATCAACTAAATTTAGTTGAACATTTCTACACTTTGTAAATTTTATTTTTATTGAGTATATTTTCTAAAAATGTTTTATTCGTTGTTTTGTAGTTTTAGAGATAAATATTCTGTAATATGGTTTTGTTATTGTTATTGTGATTAATAAATAAATATTTATATAATAAAAATGTTTTGACTTGAAAGTTTTTTATTATCTTACTGAAATATGAGAAATAACCTTTAGAAACATAATAAGCGAATATTTAGTATTTTCTATAGGAATTTCTCAACGGAATGTAATCTAATAACAGAAAAATAAAGAAATTCTTTTGAGAACTTCTAAATCACACTTAAATTCCTAAATTATATAAATCAAATGAAACAAAAACGAATATTTAGTAACTTCTTGAGTGACCCTTAACCATGTGATTTATATATAAAATGATTAACTATAGTGCCTCAACTTGTAAATAATTGTAGGTTTGTTAAAGACATATATAAATATTCCACAAGATCAAGAAACAATTTTTATGTAGATAGAGTAAGCACTAGTTATATAGTCAGAATAGTCTGTTTTATAAGGGATTAAAGCAATACAATGAATTGCCTGATTTTATTAAAAACTGCAATAATTTAATGAGCTTTAAAAGAACATGTAGGTTGTAAATATAAGTATAAAACTATTTATTTTTGTTAAATTTTTTTTTGTAAACCTAAACGTAAAAATAATACTAGCCAAGAGCTAAATTAAAGGATTATTATTATTATTACTTCTATAGGAATTTCTCAACAGAATGTAATCTAATAAAAAATACTAAACAAAAAAAATAAAGAGTCTTTTTGAAGTTATGAATAATTTACTTTAAGTCAAAATTCAAAATTGGGACATTCGCCATTTATCGGTGTCACTCGTATAATCTTCGGTTAACGTACGTAGATTTTTAAGGTATCCGTGAGAGAACGCAAGGTTACGTACGTACGCAATCCTATTTTTCACGTAAACGCTATTTCCAGACAAATGCGCATGTGTAGATGTCAATTCGGCTCCTAACGTTTACGTACTTGGCACAACTTCAACTCTCTAGTGAGACAAATAATTACCGATGGCGGCGCCACACGTCGATCAGCTGTTCACACGAAACGCATAATTTTTGGTAAATAGTGCATTAAGTTATTGAGACGAGTACAACTTTGAAGCGACACCACCGGTATTAATTTGAACCTTCACGAAAAGCATAATTTTGTTTGTTTACCTGCAAGTCGAACGTGTGTTTTGATTTTGTGCTTCGCGTATTTTGCTGTTATTTGTTAGTTAAACGTTAAAAATGACCAATAAAAATAATACAAAATATTGCGTTTATGGGTATACCTCTAGGAAAACTAAAAATCCGGAATTACACTTCCATTATAATCCACCCAAGAAGCAACAAAAAAGGTGTCATCTAGGAAGTTGATCGTCGTAAATTCCGGGAAAAGTGTAATCAATTTTAAATCTGAAGATTATATTACAAAATCAGGTAAGATAAAGATTAGCATTTCTGAGATTATTTCTTGATTACTACTAAAAGGTTTTTAGGAATTATTTCAAACAAAATAGCACCCAAGTAGTTCAAATGTTAAAACCATTAAAAGTGCAAGGAATGATGGTTAGTTAGAAGACAGCAAACTGTTGCCTATAAACTAAGTAAACTTGTCCTTACAAACTGTGTACAGTTGTACTTTTATATATGTAAACTTAAAATCTAATTATGTGTGCACATCATTGCTGATATTTCAACTTATCATTTTTCTAAAGGTAATATTCAGTAAAATAAAACCTTTGTCACATCATAATTTTAAAAATACCATTATTATGTTCCCCTCTCGTACAACACCTGTTTTCAATAATTATACAGTTACAACTAGTAATGAATTATTATAATAAAATGTTAAATACTACTAAAACTGAATAATTCAAAGTTAGCTTTGAACTTATGTTAAAATAAAGGATTAAAAAATATACATTTTGTGTTTATTTTGAAAAAAACAAAGTAGATAAACGAAACAAAAAGTTTTGCAACAGATACAGTTAATGGCCTATGAAGTGTTTTAAGCCAAGAAAAAATTTCTTAATTTTTTATATTTTAATTTGATATTGATTTAAAAAAATAATTTTGAAACAAGGAATAGGATATATTTTACCATAAATCAATCAAAAGTAGGTTCTTAGAAATCATTTTTTATTTAAATCACTTTTACAATTACAATTATTATCCTGAAAAAATTTATCAGCAGAAAACTGTTGTATGTTTCTTTGGCATATGATTTAGCTCCCTTCCAATACCATTCTATATTAGTAGAGGTGAAGATAATACCTCTAGGCTATATTCATCCTGAAACACAAAAAAAGCACACAGAAACAGAAGTAAACAATAAATTTCTGAAAAACGTAAGATATGCTAAATAAACCTCCATTTTAGAATAACGACACAAAAAACAGGTTCAATTGAGTCTAAATACTTACATGTACAGGTATATTATGGTAATTTCCAAATCAAAAACCTCAAACAATCACAAAAAGTCTTAAAAGACTACAAATAAAGCATTCCCTCAGTATAACTTAATGCACTATTTACCAAAAATTACGCGTTTCGTGTGAACAGCTGATCGCTGTGGCGCCGCCATCGGTAATTATTTGTCTCAATACTGAGTGAATGGTTTATTTGTAGTATTTTATGACTTTTTGTGATTGTTTGAGGTTTTTGATTTGGAAATTACCATAATATACCTGTACATGTAAGTATTTATACTCAATTGAACCTGTTTTTTGTGTCGTTATTCTAAAATTGAGGTTATTTATTTAGCATATCTTACGTTTTTCAGAAATTTATTGTTTACTTCTGTTTCTGTGTGTTTTTTTTGTGTTTCAGGATGAATATAGCCTAGAGGTATTATAATCTTCACCTCTACTAATATAGAATGATATTGGAAGGGAGCTAAATCATATGCCAAAGAAACATACAACAGTTTTGTGCTGATAAATTTTATTTCAATTTTTTCAGGATAATAATTGTAATTGTAAAAGTGATTTAAATAAAAAATGATTTCTAAGAACCTACTTTTGATTTATTTATGGTAAAATATATCCTATTCCTTGTTTCAAAATTATTTTTCAAATCAATATCAAATTAAAATATAAAAAATTAATTTTTTTTCTTGGCTTAAAACACTTCATAGGCCATCAACTGTATCTGTTGCAAAACTTTTTGTTTCGTTTATCCACTTTGTTTTTTTCAAAATAAACACAAAATGTATATTTTTTAATCCTTTATTTTAACATAAGTTCAAAAGCTAACTTTGAATTATTCAGTTTTAGTAGTATTTAACATTTTATAATAATTCGTTACTAATTGTAACTGTATAATTATTGAAAACAGTTGTTGTACAGGAGGGGAACATAATAATGGTATTTTTAAAATTATGATGTGACAAAGGTTTTATTTTACTGAATATTACTTTTAGAAAAATGGTAAGTTGAAATATCAGCAATGATGTGCACACCTTATTAGATTTTAAGTTTACATATGTAAAAGTACAACTGTACACAGTTTCGACAGTTTGTAAGGACAAGTTTACTTAGTTTATAGGCAACACTTTGCTGTCTTCTAACTAACCATCATACCTTGCACATTTAATGGTTTTAACATCAAGTGGCTTACTGGGCAAATGCTGTGATGGCACACACTTTTTGCACTACTTGGGTGCTATTTTGTTTGAAATAATTCCTAAAAACATTTCAGTAGTAATCAAGAAATAATCTCAAAAATGCTAATCTTTATCTACCTGATTGTGTAATATAATCTTCAGATTTAAAATTGATTACACTTTTCCTGGAATTTACGACGATCAACTTCCTGGATGACACCTTTTTTGTTTCTTGGGTGGATCATAATGAAAGTGTAATTCCGGATTTTTAGATTTCCTAGAGGTATACCCATAAACGCAATAGTTTGTATCATTTTTATTGGGCATGTTTAACGTTTAACTAACAAATAACAGCAAAATACACGAAGCACAAAATCAAAATACACGTTCGACTTGCAGGTAAACTAACAAAATTATGTTTTTCGTGAAGGTTCAAATTAATACCGGTGGTGTCGCTTCAAAGTTGTGCTCGTCTCAATAGTAACCAAAATTAAAATCCAGGTCCAGCTTCAAAAAAATTATCGAAATGATTTTGCTCTAAAACCACACCCTGTATATCAAAATTTTAAAAATTAGGTTGCATATTCTAAAAGAAAAAAGTTTAATGGGAATACAAAGTTTTTGAGACTGCACATCTCATCCTACTAGTCAAATTTTAAAAGAAAACTCAAGAATTGCGAATTTTCGTGGAATTCAATTATTGTTTAAACTTTCAACAATGTTTTTGTGTAATTTCAAAACCATTAACACTTAATAGAATGTAAATGATATTATACAGGGTGAGTCACGGTAGAC
This sequence comes from Crepidodera aurea, assembly GCA_949320105.2. Taxonomy (NCBI): domain Eukaryota; kingdom Metazoa; phylum Arthropoda; class Insecta; order Coleoptera; family Chrysomelidae; genus Crepidodera; species Crepidodera aurea. Next base: position 71,172,232 of record OX439475.1, on the reverse strand, counting down.
GCGCATTGTGGCTAAACGGTTAATATTTTGAAAATTTTGTTTATTGATGGATATGTGGGTTGATAAAGGCTACATTTTAAAATTATTTTGAAATATACAGTTGTCCCAAAAAAGTGTGGCGTATCAAATTTATATTATTTCTTATGGAAGACCCTATATTTTATTGCATTTATAGATTATACGTTAAAAATAAGATAAACTTTCTTAACCTTCTACTGGACCCGCCATATTGTTGATCAAATCTGGTCGCGCCGGATCTGTTAGACCCACATTTACAGGACAGGCATCAACTCAGCCCTTTATTACCCTCAGGTAAACTATTGAACCCCTCGTAGATATATCAATTCAGCACTTAATGACTTAATACTTATCCCTTTAATTCTTGTTAATTTGAATTTATAAGTAATGCTTGTAAAAGGGTTTGATGATATAGATGGATCTAGAATCTACACAAAAAAAATAAAATTTAGTTTACGCAGAATGAATTTTGCATAAGAAACGATTAACAATGTCAAAATTACCGAAAAAAATTGTGGGCCCTTTTTGAGGGATAAAGTGAGTTTTTTAGGATATAAATGGACCTAGAATCTACAAAAAAAATTAAAATTTGGTTTACGCAGAATGAATTTTGAATAAGAAACGATTGGCTATGTCAAAATTAACGAAAAAAATTGTGGGCCCTTTTTGAGGGAAAAAGTGAGTTTTTTAGGATATAAATGGACCTAGAATCTACAAAAAAAATCAAAAAAATTAAAATTTGGTTTACGCAGAATGAATTATGTATAAGAAACGATTGGCAATGTCAAAATTACCGAAAGAAAAAATGTTTGGGCCATTTTTGAAGGAAATAGTGAGTTTTTAGGATATAAATGGACCTAGAGTCTACAAAAAATATGAGATATGAGAAATATCCTCTCATTGCCGTTGCTCTGTCATAATAATAACAAAAAAGTTAGAGAGACATTAAAATTCACAAATAAAAAAATATTAGAATTAAATAATGGGGAAATTACAAAATTTGAAACTAAAATCGATGTATTTTAAATTTATATTTTTATATTGATATTTCTTTTGTATTTACTTTATGTTTCAAAAAAACATTAGTTGCCAATGCACTCTTACAAATAAAATCAATTTTAACTAATGTATCGTACTTTTCTTATTAGGATTAAAGGATTAAAAAGATTTATTAAACCAGGTAAAAGTGCTCAGTTGATGTATCTACTTTTATTGCCTTCAAGGGACGGTGCTCAGTTGAAGTCTACCCCATTTACAAAGTATTGTCAAATTTTAAATATTTGTTTTATTTCACTCCTAGTTGGACTACAGTGTTAATTACTCTTTGGTTTTTGTGGAAAAAAGGCAAACAAAAGGAATTTTGCAATTTTGTGGTTTTTATTAGAAAGTGTAGAAAACTATAGCAAAATAGTACATTAAAATAACAATATCAAATAAAAAACAACTTTAAAACAATAAAATTAAAATGGAACATTCAGGAACCTCTAAAACACATGAGGCACATATTCTTTGAGTTATTTTCAGTTTTGCTTAATTTTCTTCCACACTAATGAAAAGTTACATGTCAGCGTACTTATATTTTTATGGCACACCAGTGGTCGCGCTGGGTCTGGGTACTAAAAACAGCTCTTTTTTCATCAGCTCTCATTCGCAGTTAAGTAACGAAGTAACGAAGTAACAAAGTAGGAAGCTACTAAAGGAAAAAGAGTTGGCAGAGTTACCATTTGTAAACAATTACACTGAATATACTACGTTGGGTCTGATAGACCCGGCGCAACCACTGGAAGGTTAAGTATTTCCTATACCTAAGCTTTTTAGTTTTCGAGATATTTTGGTATTTCTAAAAATGGAAGCACTTACAAGAAAACCAATAACTTCGAAACTTAAGGAATCAGCTAAATACAATTTTAACTGAAAAAAATTAGACTAACAATTGAAAGCAATAATGTATTTAGAGTTATTTAAAATTACACAGGGCGACCAAAATAGGGCGATTCTCTAGTGATATATTCGGGCGACATTAAACTCGCCAGAAAGCAGGTAGGAGATCTTAATGACACCATTAAACTCGCCCCGACGCAAACTGCTGATCTATAATCCGACCCATAAACTCGCCGCTGAGAGCCAGGTATATTTTACCTAAGGTTGTGAAATAAATCACACTTGTTCCCAAGAACAAAGACATTAAATGTCCTCCACTGCACCAGCGTCTAGACTTCAACAACTACTCCTTGGGCTATATGCCCCACCAGGTATTGAATTACGAAAGTCCAGACGTAGTTTGGCGCCCGACCAAGTCGGGGCTTTAAACCAAAAACTTTGATTTTATTATTAAAGGAGCTTGCCATTCTTAGACCGGTTTCGGAATTATTGTTCCTCTTCAGTAAGAAGCAGGCTAGCTTGAATTTCTATCTCTAAAGAAATTCTGAAGATCGCTTTGAACCCACCAACTCTTAGTACAAACGACGCGTCGTTAGAGTTTTCTATAGTTTTGCAGAGCTTTGATTTTATTATAAAAGTGAAGAGATGGCGTTGCACTCACCTCCTCTTTCTCGACTTAACCGTTTGTACTAAAAGCGATCTTCAGAATTTCTTTAGAGATAGAAATTCAAGCTAGCCTGCTTCTTACTGAAGAGGAACAATAATTCCGAAACCGGTCTAAGAATGGCAAGCTCCTTTAATAATAAAATCAAAGTTTTTGGTTTAAAGCCCCGTCTTGGTCGGGCGCCAAACCATGTCTGGACTTTCGTAATTCAATACCTGGGGGGGCATATAGCCCAAGGAGTAGTTGTTGAAGTCCAGACGCTGGTGCAGTGTAGGACACTTAATGTCTTTCACTATATGAAAGCTAAGGGAGGTGTCGAGGGGGGGTAAATTAACATGTAAAGATATGGAAAATCGGTTTTTCGCACGTAGCTCGCTGAGTTTTATTCGGATCGAAACGACTTCTATATATAAAATAAAGTACTCGCGAAAACGCTTAAACCCGTCCAAATCGGTCTAAGGGTTCTTAAGAGATTGCTATTTGAAAATATATGGATTTTCTCCGCGGCGAGAACACACCTAGAGCTGTGTTCGCGTTTTTCGCATGGAAGAAAATGACTTAGATAGAAAGTCATGACCCAAATTTCAACCCGCTACTTAAATTTGGGAGGGAGATGGAGGGCAAACACTGATTAATTTTTGACCCGAGGTAACTTTTTTAATTCTTGACCAATCCGGGCCATCAAAATGGCAAACTCTTTCATGAGGACACTGCTACAGGATCTATTAAGGAGATGATGGTTTTCGCGGAAACGGACAAATGGCGACGAGAATTTCGGATTTTGCAAGTTTTAATTTTTGATTTTCGCAACGAAAGAGTAAAATGAGGAAAATTTTTTATTCGCCGTCGGTTGCGGAATTTTTTTCTCTTTGATTTGAGTCTTACAGGGACTCGATCCGATAATCAGGCTCATTTTCAAGGGCAATCAGTTCTCTTTCAAGATTTTTTTACAACAAAGCTCTAACTTTATAGAGGACTGCAGGTTTGCGTGATATATTTATAAAAGCGAGTGCGCTCGCTGAGCCGCTGTAAAATTAGAGGCCGGGATAGGAGCTAAGCGCACCCTTTTATATCTCGTCTCTCTCACATCATCTCTCTGCTCTCTCACAAATACTATTCCGGCATCTAATTTCACGACGGCTGAGCGAGCGCACTCGTTTTTATAAATATATCACGCACTCCCGCAGGCATTAATATAGATATAGCTTTGGGGTAAAAAAATTTTGAAAGAGAACTGATTGCCCTTGAAAATCCTAACACGAAGTCACTAACCCTATCCGTTGCCCTTCTACAGGGCTAAATGTGTTTACCCCCTCTCTCCCTTCCTGATTATCGGATCGATTCCCTGTAGGGCTCAAATCAAAGAGGAAAAAAAATCCGCAACCGATGGCGCATAAACAATTTTCCCCACTTTACTCTTTTGTTGCGAAAATCGAAAAATAAAATTTGTAAAATCCAAAATTCGGTCGCCATTTGTCCGTTTTCTCGAAAACCATCATCTCCTTAATACATGCTGTAGCAGTGTCCTTATGTCCCTATCCCTCCCAAATTAAACTAGCGAGTTGAAATTTAAACACAATGCTTGGGTCATGACTATCTATCGGAAGAAAAAAAAAATCAAGTCATTTTCTTCCATGAGAAAAACGCGAACACAGCTCTAGGTGTGTTCTCGCCGCGGCGAAAATCCATATATTTTCAAACCGCAATATCTCAAGAACCCCTAGACCGATTTGGACGGGTTAAAATTCAGTTTAAGCGTTTTCGCGAGTACTTTATTTTATATATAGAAGTCGTTTCGATCCGAATAAAACTCAGCGAGCTACGTGCGAAAAACCGATTTTCCATATCTTTACATGTTAATTTACCCCCCCTCCACACCTCGCTTAGCTTTCATATATTGATCACGTAAAAGAGGGACCTCGAATCACAAAATTTTTTTTTCGAAAAGAGCGACTTCGTTTTCAAAACCAGATCTATATAGGATCATCGCGGAATGAATCCGTTTGTTTTTGGTTGAAATGCCCCATCAGGGGGCGCAGTAGCCCTATGTACATTACAAAAGAAATAAAACTAAGCAATGGAAAAAAATTTTAAAAATTAAAAATCCAATTGACATTTGACATGTCAAAGAAAAAGTAAACAAAATTGCGACCCTAAAAAATTGTATTACTTTTTTTTGACATGTGAAACGTTTTTCCTGTTATAATATTTCAAATGTCATTTTTACTTTTTTGGGATACCAAATCTCACTTGATTTGGACTTTAAAAAATTTTAACACCAAATTAATTTTTTTAATTTTTACTTTATAACTGCCGGGAAAGTCTTGTGGCGACACAACAGATTTTTTTAATTTACTTATAATATACCTTAAATTTTCCGGGACAGGCATCAACTCAGCACTTTATTACCCTCAGGTAAACTATTGGACCCCTCGTAGATATATGAATTCAGCACTTAATGATTTAATACTTATTCCCTTTAATCCTTTAATTTGATTCCGAGTTGTTGAAAAATGTTTGGGAATTTTGGGATTTTTATTATAAATTATAAATTTGACAAAAAATTTTGGCTGTCGATCCCACTTGGCACAAAGCTGGTATCGAAAAATTCAAAATGTTGGCTTAGTAAACCAATATAAAACTAATTCGGAGGTAGGAAAGTGGCTTCAACATCTTTTTGGCTTACCATTTCTTAACCCCGAAAATGTAAGTGAATGTTTTGTGAATCATTTCGGCATATATCAAATTAGCTGATTGTCTGATTGATAATTATATCTCAGAAGATTCCTTATTTCGGTTTAGTATGTATGTTGGCATATTTAAATTACGATTAGAGTTGCATTTCGGCCGGTTAACCTTTTTAAAATAAGATTACTTCAATTTATTGTTAAATTTTTTAGCATACTTACAAACGGTTAAAAGAAAAACAAATTTAATAAATACAAAATCTTTATTAAAGTTTCACAATATTTTATTCAAATTTATTAATGTACATGAATTTGTTCAAAGCATTTTTTAAGTTAATATTGTCACGCATCCCAAATATAGTTAAAATATTTACGAAAAGTCAAAATCTTCTTAGAACAGTTTATTTATCAAAACTATTTTAATACAAGTTTATTTATACAGGGTGTTTCATTACTAATTGGAAATATTTTAACTGTAGAATCCTGAGCTTAAAATATGAAGATTTCTCCCAAATCACTTAAATAAAATGTGTCTCCTGTCTGAGTTACAGGGTGTTTTATTTAAAGATTTGAAAACGATTTTCGACCATTACTTTAATCATTTTTTCCATATCATTGACATTACATGCTGTCGTGGTATTAAAGTGCGTACGACATATTGAAAATAAGCTTAGATTTTGTATAGTTGGCTCTGGTCTGACTCAATTGTTTCGATCTGGTAGGTTGCTGTCATTGCTGTTAATTATTGTTACTGTCGCTTTAAGATTGTGATTATTGTAAAATTTAAAAAGTCGATTAAGTGGAAATGCCGCGGCACAATAATTTTTCTAATCTTGAAATGCGAGACATGCTCTGTGTTTATGTAAACGAAAATTATTCCTGCCTTGCTGCTGCTCGAATATATCAAGAAATGTATCCAAACAGAGTTCAACCCAATCGCCAGACTTTCAGTAATGGTTTTAGTCGATTAGGAGAAACTGGACAATTTAGGCGTAACAGTGGTATGGGACGACCGAAAATATTAACTGTGGATCAGGAGAATGATATTTTAGTGCGAATTGCTGATAATCCCGAACTAAGCACTCGGCGTTTAGCAGCAATGACTGGATTAAGCCACACTTCAGTTTTTAGAATACTGAAAAAAGAAAATTTACGACCTTACCACTTTACACCGGTACAGAATTTATTGCCTAGAGATTATCATGTACGAATTAATTTTGCTCATTGGATCATAAATAAAAAAAATGAAAATCGTAATTTTATTGAAAAAATAATGTTTACTGATGAGGCCACATTTACACGTAGAGGAGTTTTCAACTGGAGAAACAGTCACTATTGGGACATTGAAAATCCCCATCTATTCCGAGAATCACATTTTCAACACGAATTTAAGATTAATGTATGGTGCGGCATATTTCGAGATAATTTGTTGGGTCCTTATGAATTACCAGCAAATTTGAATGGTAACTCGTATTTACAATTTTTACAAACTACACTGTTCGATTATCTAGAGGAACTGCCACTTAATCGAAGGAGAGATATGTGGTTCATGCAGGATGGAGCACCACCTCATTATCGTCTAATAGTGCGGAACTATCTCGATCATCTATTTCCTCATCGTTGGATTGGCAGAGGTAGTGAATTTCCGTGGCCACCTAGAACTCCCGACGGTAATCCCTTAGATTTCTATTTCTGGGGACATATGAAATCACTAGTATACTCCCAAGCAATAAATACTCGTGAGGAACTTTGGCAGCAAATTGTAAATTCCGCTAATTTTATTGCCAATCAGCCAAACATATTTTTTAAAGTTAGAAGATCGTTCAGCGAAAGAATGGATAAACTTATTGTGGTCAACGGGGGTCATATTGAACATTTGTTATAAAAGCTTTTTAAGTTTTGTTCATATGCATTTTGATATTTTCTTGTTATTAACATTGTTCTTTTATTTAGATTATAACATTTTCAGAACCACAATTTGTTTTTAATAATTTAATGTTTATTCGTTTCAAGAAATATCGACAAATAAGAGTTTTCTTTTTGTTAATACGGATTAAAGATTCATTTGTGTAATAAATGCAATCCAATAACCCAAAACACCGACATAATTAATACATATTAAAATCAAAATAATTGTGCAACTTCATGTTTAACTTAAGATATCTCGAAAAATAATGACTTTATCGTTATGAAGAAAGAGTACGATATTTACGTAGAAAGTATTGGAGAAACCAAAAATCGTAATAAAATTGCAATTCCCCCAGTGACGTAGAATGTGGGAAGGATCAATCAGTCACTTGCCCCTGTCGTACGCCTTTGGTAGTAGCCAGAAACGTTTATTTAACATAATTTAGCAGGGTGTATAGTACCTAGACTTACCGCCAAGTATGACAATAATGCGTTAAATAGTTTTAAAGTAATGGTCGAAAATCATTTTCAAATCTTTAAATAAAACATCCTGTAACTCAGACAGGAGACACATTTAATTTAAGTGATTTGGGAGAAATCTTCATATTTTAAGCTCAGGATTCTACAGTTAAAATATTTCCAATTAGTAATGAAACACCCTGTATAATCAATCGAAAACCCAAACATTTAACCAAACCAGGTCGCGCCGCTAAATTTCGCTGATGTGCAGAATCACGAAAGTCAAGGTTGGGTGGCTCAAGCACTAGCCTAAGCTAGACAGAAAATGTAGGGCGATTTAACCAAAATAATGATTCTGCCCTTTCAGCTATCTTTGGTTTTAAAAACGTTCCAAGGAGAAAGAGAAGGGTTAGTCGGTTAGTCGGTCCTTAGCTACGAAGGGGTCCCCTACCGAAAAGGTAACCGCCAGAAGAAAATTCGGTGAGAGTAAAGAAATTCACGTTTAAATAAATAAAGTAAATAAAGTAAGAAGTTGATAGTCCGCGAGTTACGGTCCTGGTTTGGGAGCGAGAACCTTCAGCGCAATAGTGCAAATTGGGAGAAGCGTGACCAGCCCTTTACCCGACATGCTTAGGTAAGGTATAATTGTTAACATTGTCATTTATTAATTTATATTTATCTGAAGGGTGACCCAATAAATTTGTATTTGTTTTGTACTTCTTGTTTTATTTCTCAGAGTGAGTGGTGGTACTAAAGCGTAATAACTGCTAAGTATTCGGGGAGAGATCTCCATAACTTCGTAAATGTCGAAAAGGCGTTTCGCCCTGGATACGTAGCAACAACACGAAGGCCAATAACCGGACCTCGTGACAATATTTTTATCCCTTAAATCATCTAATGTTTTTTTAATTCTAACATCGATATCAATGTATTTTTTTAATCTTTTTGGACTTGGTATATACAGATTTATTTTTTTTTAGTTTTATTAAATTTAAAGAAGCTTCCTCTTTCAATACACTTATTAGCTAGAAAAAGGTTTGTTCAATTTACTGTGCCATCCTTCCACTGCGATTGTAGTCCAATGTCTTTGCCATGAACATATCCAAATATTTCGGATAATTGGACTATCTAACCCTTGTGAAATAAAATAATCGTATTAAATTTAATAATTAGATCGTTCGTAGAGACAGTTTCCATCCCTCATCAATATCTTCTTCGGATAAATGAGCCAGAGTAGCACACATTCTAATGTGATTTCGTACTTCACTTTCATTACGATATGATAATACTAAACCTAAATCCTGACCTTCCTTATTCGACAAAAAGCAAAATTTACCGGAATAATAGATGTACTATCCTCGGTACTTTTTACATCTGCATGTATAGTTATTTATTTATTTAGCGTATGGCAACACATGATTTAAAAACAGTAAACAAAACAGAATTTATAAAATACAAAAATGTAAAGGTGTATATATAAAACACATACACAAACATAAACGTAGAAACATAAAAGAAATAACACATTTATATCTCTATCGATAAATTTTCAATCCATTGAATCGCCGTATGTGGGAGTGTGAGGAAATCAGACATTACACCAGGGTAGGCCGTGGTCTCGCAGTTCTCCACAATATGCTGAATGGTCTGGTTTTCCCTTCCGCAGTCACACAGTGGGTCCCGAATTTTATCCCATTTATGTAGTGAGTCCCTACAAAGACCGTGATTTGTCCGAATTCGGTTAGCGATTTTCCAGATGCGTCGTGGTAGGTCGAAACCGGCTGGCTTATCATGCGTGTTCAAGTGCTGACTTACTTCAGGAGGGACAGCTCGATTCCATGATGATTCCCATCTCTGCTCGATGGACAAATTCTCGTCGAGCAGGTTTTTAGCTGTTTTTATTACGGGGCATCTGGATTTAAGCCTAGTGGATGTGGCTGCCGGGATGTAGTTATTGATTGGGAGTTGTTCGTTATGCAGTATTTTTCTATATTCTCGGATTAGAGCTCCTTGTCTTCTTAATTGAGGTGGTGGGATATGGCTGAGAGTGGGGAGCCAATGGGTCGGGGTACTCTTTATGCAGCCAGTGATTGTTCTCATAGTAGAGTTTAGTTGAACGTCTAATTTGCCAGTATGACTACCATTAAGCCATATGGGAGCGCCATACTCGGCCGAGCTGCACTTCGCAGGGTTGAGGCTGTAGATCCCCACGTTGTACCGCATAACTTCTGGATGATGTTGTTTCTTGTGCGGGCTTTAGCTGCTGTTTTTTGCAAGTGAGAGTTGTATGTGAGGGACCTATCAAGAGTGATACCAAGGTACTTCGGGGTTGGGTTATGTTTCACAGGGTGTCCATCAAACTGGATGTTCAGTTGGCGTGCGGCTTCCTTGTTGTTGAGATGGAAACATATGTTTGGATTTGGTGTCAGTCTCCATTTTCTGTAATATGCTCCCAATATAGCCAGATCGTTTGTTAGGATTCTTTCTGTATCCTCCACTGTGTTGCGGCTTACGGCAAGGGCCAGATCATCTGCATAGGCGAATTTTAAACTAGTAGTATCCGGCATGTCCGCAGTGTAGAGATTAAAAAGTGTCGGAGCAAGAACAGAACCCTGGGGCAGCCCATTATTTAGGATTTTTGTGTGGCTTTGTGTTTGTCCCATAATCACCTGGAATGACCTATTGCAGAGCATATTATTCAAGAGTGAGCCCAGTGTGTTGCAAGGAATCAGTTTTAAAAACTTGTACAAGAGTCCTTCTCTCCAAACTGTGTCGTAGGCGGCTGATAGGTCCACGAAGACCGTTGATGTTTTCTGTCGATTTTGGAATCCTGCCTCGACGTAGGTCGTAAGGCTGAGAACCTGGTCTACACAGCTACGGCCTTGTCTGAAGCCTGCCTGTTCGACGGGGATGTGTTCTGAAATCTTCTCAGCAATTCGGTTAAGAATAAGGCGTTCTAGGAGTTTAAAACAGGCACTCAGTAATGCAATTGGTCGATAACTGCTAGCCTGTTCGGCAGGCTTCCCTGGTTGCATGTATAGTATACAATTAAAAAAATAATAAAGAACAGCTCTTAAATGGGTAAAAACACTTCAGTTTCATTTAATAATTCACATATATTACTAAATATTAATAGTTTGTCTTCAACACCATCTTCTATAACTAAAAAGTTTTCCGCTAATTCTGGTGGCAACACAATTTCAGATCTCTGTTTCGGTAATGAAACATTTCCAAATGTTTTTTGCCTAGCACGATAAAGGTTTGATTTCACTGAATTTAACTGCTTAGGTGCGCAAACGATAATTGTTTTTAATATATAAAGTTTATAATTTCGAGAGTAGTAGTCTTAAATTACCAGAACACAGACAACGTAAAATATAGATTTAAGTATACACATACTAGTGGCGTCTGCGTCTGTGAGTCGGAGTCAGGATTGAGAGTACCTCCCCCTCTCCCCGTTTTCGAGGATGCTGAACACGATGGCGGAATCAGAATTACTGTTTTAGATTGCTCAACCCCCCTAAAACGGCCAAAAACTACCCCCTAAAGGGGTTAAACGGGCAGCGCATCATTTCCGTGTAAAAAACCGTATTTCCTCCTGTTTTCGAAGATGCTGAGCACGGTAGTGGTGTTAAAGACTACTTCCGAACCTCACCAACCCCTCCACCGGCCAAAATTCACCAACCCCCCCTCCCCCTCCCCCAAGTAGCATTTTTCTTAGATGATGGTTCTGAAAATTTCTTTGTAATCCTTAAAAAGTCATATTATAGTTTTGAGTTTGCCGAAAAGTTATTTTTGAGCTATAAATATTGCTTTATATTCTTAGAACTACATAGTTATTCAAAATACGGAAAGGCTATTTGCAGGAGGTTAAAATAAAATAATGTTGCTCTTACTTGAGAACTTATTGGTTCCAGGGCTTTGAAGTTTTAAAGAAGTTATACAAATAACCCATTTTTAGCAACTTAAACTCTTGTACAATACTTATAGGTTATTTCGTAGTCTTACGATTACCTATTTTAGAACCTTTTACAGTATATGCTTTTAGAACTTGTAAATAATTATTGCAAAACCAAAAGGCATTTTTTTTAAACAAATACAAACGTTCAAGTTATGTAATAAGCTTATAAACATAAGATATGACCAAGGGCGGATTTAGCTTTTTTTTATGGGGGGGGGGGGTAAACTTACCAAGTAGTCCAAGAAAGCTAGTAATTTTTTTGTAATATCGAGCAGAAACTAGTAACTGATCAGATCGACTTAAATTTTTTTGCAAATTGCTAGTAAAGGTGTCTAGAAGTAGAAAACTTTCGTTAGTTGCGTTTTGAGTGGTGGCAGGTGGGGGTGTGAAAAAAAAAAAGAAAAAAAAATTCGTAATTGATAAATTACCTTTTTTAATGAATTAATGTTCCCTCCCGAGTTATAGTGCGCAGAAAAATACGATATTCACCACAATATTCGTACATTTCTAAAAAAAATGTATTTTTTGGCTGATAATATTAAATAATGTAGAATAATTCATTTTAAAGCTTAGGATATCGCCGAAATATCATGTTATGACAAACTTTTTCATTGGAATTACCGTTTTTTCAATATTTGACCCGAAAAAATGACATTGACGGTTATAAACGCAAAGATAAAAAAAATGGTAATTATTCGGAAGAACATTTGCTCAAAACCTTGTCTCTTTATTTTTTTTTTCAAAAATCAATACTTTTCGCGGTATTTACCAAAAATTGAAAATGTCATAAAAAACAAAAATTTTGCTCAACTTTAACAGACCAAAACTTAAAAAATAATTATCCATAGGGCTAAAAATTACTAATTGTAAAAATTGTAAAAACACATGTTACGACTTTCTGCAAAAGGATTTTTTTGTCAAATACCACAGTCTAGATGGCGATAAAAAAATAGCGTAAAAATATTGAAAAAAATTTATTTTGTCCATAACTTTTTTCTGCTTATGTTAAACGGTTCTGGATGGTCTTAAAATTTTCCCAATGTTGTTCTCTCATTAAGATGTTATAAACATTTTTTTGTGGAAGTCATATTTTTTCAGATATTTACGCTAGAACAGCCGTTCTCAAACTTTTCAAATTTTGTACCACATAAATATGAAACAAAAATATATGTACCACCATAAAAGCATTTCGCCGTTAAAAATCAATGTGTCGCGAAATTGTTCGAAGTTTTTGGAAAAGTCGTCATTTCAATATTAAAGCTAGAGCCGTTAAAGTCAAAAACTTGAAGAAAAATATATGTGTTTCTGAAAACAAAATGTTAAATGTTAAATTGTACCACTAAAACATTGTAATGTACCACCAGTGGTACATGTACCACAGTTTGAGAACCTCTGCGCTAAAACGATCCAGTTTCTTAAAACACCCATTTTTCAATTGCCAGATCTTCCTTCGTATTAATCGTAGAAAAATAAAAAAAATTATTTTAATTGTTAGCTCAAGGCCATAAAATTAGTTCATATAAATTTTTACGTAATAATATCAGATTTTCGGTTATATTTAAAAAACTAGAATTGTACGATTTTTATGGTGAAAATCGTAATTTTTACGCCCTATAACTCGGGATGGGTTTATTCTCATGAAAAATTGTATTTAACATTAATTCATTAACAAAGGATAATTTATCGATTGCGCAAGTTTTTTTTTTTTTTCCCTCACTTTTTGATGAAAAAAACGCCACTATCGAAAGTTTTCTACTTCTGAACTAAACACCTTTCCTAACAATTTGCAATAAATTTCAAGTCGAACTGTTTAAAAAAAAACTTTATTAATACTAAATTATAATCACAAGGAGACTAGGAAAGTACTTAGAAATGGTTAAAACAAAAAAAACACTTTTAAACTGCTACTATTAAAAGTCTAGTAAAATAAGGAAGCTGCATACATTTTTTTATCGCGTTATAAGAAGCACCACTTTCTTTATGATGTAAAACAGTTTTATGTGTATTATGTTTTATAAATTTTTTTATAAATTACAATCATGGGGGGGGGGGTAATTACCCCCTGTAAATTAGTTAAAAGTGAATGTTTTAAAAGGAAAGTAAGAAAGAATTTTCAAAGAATAACAAGTGAAGAAGTAAGTAATATTTTATCAAACCAATTTCCGTTTTCATATAACATGAAACATTATAATTTGCAGGTCAATAAACTTGTTTATGAATCTGATGATAGTGGTTAGCCCCATGAAACACAAATTCAAATTAATGAACTCAGCAGCAAGGTTACCGATTTTCCTTCAAGCAGTTCTCAAGGTTTTATTAATAGGGGCTGGTAAGTTGATCAGAGTTTGTATAGTCTGTGAATGCTCTGCTAGTAAGAGATGGATAAAATCTGGTGTCACAGAGCTGCAATCGCTTCGTTCAGTATTGCTGCTTTGTCTACCAATTAGACAATTTCGTAAATACAAAGCCGCGCTAATGCTCAAAAGATCCTACTATAACACCCTATACGCCTATAAAACAATATAGGGCTACATATAAAGGTGGGTTGTCGATCTCAACCTTATGCCTATCGGCGTAGCTCTGTAGTGGAGACGGTCGTGGTTCCAATTTTTAATAATGATCGAAAACTTATTTTTTTAAAGTGATCGGGAGGCGCCAGTTGATTTAAATTAGCTTATCTGACCTAATTTACCTCTGAAAACCAACAAAAGGGGTAAATTCAAGACAAAACTCCAATATATCACCGATTTATTAAAACAAATAACCCCAATCCCAAACAAATAATTAAATATATATAAAAGTGCGAAAATTAAATATAAAAATGTTCAAATGGCAATTTCAAAAACAAAAAAATATGGTTCAAAAACAACTAACTAAACAGAAACGTTCTCATTTAGCCGTGGTACCAATGCTGAATGGAATAATATAATACTTAAAATTAAGGGCGATACAAAGAAAACTACAAAAACGCAACTCAACAAAACATTGACGAAAGACTACAAAAAATAAATTTATCAAACCGTTTGTCTTCTAAAATCTTCTATGTTCCAAATCTAAATCAAAGTAATTTCCAGTAGACCAAATCCAAAATAACGTTTCCAAATAATAAAATCCAAATCAAATTTTCCAATAGTCAACAGAAATCAGCTAGGCAGTAGAGTTGTCTTACAAGTACGGCAAATTCTTCCAATAATCCGACGACAGTCGAGCGAACAAAGGCGATTATACCAATACTTAACAGTATATAACACACCAAAATGTCGCCTACAATTTGTTCGCAGATGGAATGGCACTTTTAATCCCCCAAACAACTTAGGGATGGCAATTTGCCACTAAGTGCTTCTTCCAAATGAAAAAATAAACCGACGCTTGTCTAAATTTGAAAGCTGTTCTTCAACAACCCTTTTCTAAAACAAAAACCGCGCATCCTCCCCAAATCTCTGAATTTCCGTAACCAATTGGAAAATCTGGCGTCAGTCATGTGACCTTTAGGACCAATCCTAATAGCAACTCGAAAATAAAATCTACATTACCGACTAAGATCCAAATCAAAATACAGACGAACTTGTCGTCAACGTTCGTTTTACAATTTTTACTATAAAATCTAAATATTAACGCATACCAAAAATTAAATACCCCTTTAAAACTAAAACGGTGGATATATCAAATACTATTAAACGAGCAAGGTTTGTATGTGTGTGTGTGTGTGTGTATGTGTGTCCAGAGGATCTCGAAATCCACTCGTCAGAATTCAATGAAACTTTCAGGGTAGACTAATTCCTATCTAAATCGGCGAAAAATATTGGTCTCATGTCTGTGAAAATTCGATCTTCCGAGATATTTACAAGAAAAGTTAAGCTTTTAGTTTTATTTCCTAGCAACGGCAACTTGTTTCTATAGTAATATACTATAAAGGAGAGAGGATATAACGTCACATTCCATAGGCGTACTTTGCAAAATAAGTTTCTATAATATAAATAAGGTCACAGCAAATAAAATATATATACCCACTTCGTAGATTAAATTTTGAAGTTATATTATTTACAAAAAATAAAAATAAACCTTATGCATCTGACACTTTAACATTGAACGAATTAAATTTAACCAATAAATAACAAGGAGGATTATATGTTGGGATTAAACTGTTTTTAATCTCTTGGCATTAAAAGTAACGCTTCAGTACTTACCTAAACTCAAAGATTAAAAAAAAAGTTAGTTCAAGAACTATCTATAAAAGTCACTGTCTTCACTAAAACTACTGGTATTACTATAATTGTCTTTTCTGAGGTTTATTATTATAGGTTCTATTAAATTATCCATTGATAGTGGATATACTTTCCTAAATGAATTTTCCACCTTTTTAACATGATCAATGCATTTTCCCCAATGTTCTCTATTTACATCTGAAAATGCCTTCAAAAACAAATTTCGCACATCAGGAAATTTAAATGTTTTATTGTTTTGAGAAACATAACCTTTTAATAATTGTGACCAGACCAGTTCAATGGGATTTAACTCTGCGTGGTAAGGAGGCAATCTGAGAATTTTAATTAGTTTTTCTCTGGCCATCTCATCTATAATATATTTTTTGAATTTTGAATTTGAATTACTAATAATTCTTCCTTCAAGGATTTAGGAGGACTGATAATATTTTTAGAATGAAGCCATTTTGAAATATATATTATTACAAAATTCCGAATCAATTAAAATACATACGATACGGCTATGAATAAATAAAGTCTGACTTATCTGTCAAAAGAACTGGTTTATCTAAACAAAAACTATATTAGGCCGATCAGATGTATTAAAATTTAAATTTTAACTACAAATAAGACTTGAAGGATGAGGTAAAAATAAAATTTCTACCTCTACGTTCTGCAAATTAAATACTGCACTCCTTTCTTCTGTATAGTATAGTAGTAAAAAGGTTTGACTTTATTTAATTTCTGGCGTTTAAATATGAAAGAATTCAATTTTAAATTTGCCGCTTTTTATCCATAATAACCTACAAATTTTGACAACTACTGACAGGCACATCTCTGGTTAAATGTTAAGAAAATGGGACCGGCGGGGATTTTCATGAAATTTTCGCAGATGCTATAAAACATGATAAAATCAATATACTTAGCAATAGAAATTTTTGCGCGGAAAAATATTTTTCACATTTTTTTATTCTACAAATGCCCAAGTAGCAATTTATAACCAGAATAAACCTGAAAAGTATAAAAAAGAAAAGGTTCATTTGACGGACATAAATAATTTGCTTGTCAAATGACAGCCATCTCATAAATTCTAAGTTGAAAATACAACGTTGCCAATTCAATTTCAGAAATCATGGGTTTAGGTAAATATTTGTAGGAACGTTGAGTAACACTGTTAAAACGGACACTTGTCAAAATGTGACATCTGTCAAAACGTGACAACTGTTAAAATGTGATACGTGTCAGAATGTTACAACTGTCAAAATGAACAAATGTCAAAATATGACACCTGTCAGAATGTAACAAATGTCAAAATGTCACACGTATCGTACTTTTCTTTATTTATTACACAGATCTAACCTAACCTAAAGCTAATCTTTTTTTTTTTTGGCGGGTGGTAATGCTTTATGCACATCGGGTAAAGGTTCTTCCCTTCCCCGATAGTGTGAGACTACCCCTTACGGTTACTCACTAAAACCACCCCACTAAAACCACTATGCCCTACACGCTGCTGTTGCCCGTCCCGGAAACGGGGCCTGTCCGCCGTGACTATTCGCGAAGACCAAGCGTCAGTAGATGTTGCCCTAAAAGGGTGAAATCTCCAGAAACTAGGCAACTTTTAATGCTTTTAACTAACCTCTGTGACAAACAGTTGATAAACGTCAACAACACCTGCAACAAATTGAAAATTAACACTGACAGCTTTTTTTATTTTCCCGCCTACTTTCAAGCCAATCGCCAATCAACTTTCTATTTATCTACCTTTCTATAGTTCAAGTAGATGTCGCCCACTCCGTGATTTTCACGAATTAATTAATAATTTGTCAGGTTATAAATATACTTAAATTATATACTCATTCGACTGCTTAAAAATGTAGATTTTTGGAGATATTTGGAGTAAAACGCAAAATTGCAATAAACTAGAACAGTTAGGAATTGTCATCCATTCCTAACGTCAGTCACTACTGTCAAAATAAAAAAAGATTGATACCAGGGGCATCCAAAAAATAATTTAGAATCTGGGGAAAAAATGAAACCGTTACACTACTTAAGTTGTAAAAAATGCATAAAGGTTATTTGTCGGTAAATTTCGCGACCAATTAACATTTTTTGTTTTAATTTAGTTGCTGAAATGAGTTATAAGCTTTTGTTTTTTGTCAGCCATATTTTTAATGTGTTTGACTTACTCCATTATTACTATTTTCGAATTTCTATAAGAATCCGTTGAGTTTAAATTTAAATGAAACACTATATATCGTAGAACCCACCGCTTTATGAGAAAGAAAAAACGCTATAAAAACAGCAAAGGATACCGCCAATAGAAGAAATTCTAATTGATCTGGACATTTTTGAGTTCTTTAATGTCGAAAACGCCGTACACTGTCCATATACATAAAAATAAAATGATATTTTGGCTATTGGGACCACTGTGCAAAGATTCAATAACCAACTTACTGGAGATCGTTAGGGGTAATTTACGTAAAATTTCTATATTGATTAACTTTCTTTAATATGAATTTACATTTTAATTTCTATAACGCATATTAGATTTCAATAGATGTTGACCACTCCACCTCGCCCATAGGTTCATTTTCTGATCTCTTGTGAGATTCACAAACGTTGCTAATTAAAATTTTTGTCTCAAATTTTAATTCTAAAATTAAAAACACGGTGAATAAAGTCATAAATATTATAAATTAATTAAGCTTACCTACCCTATCTCAACCCTCACCATTGGATTCACTGTCATCAACATTGATAATCAATTTGGTCGGACTCGTTATATAAGAATTTTCTTCTTTGATGGCATGTTTGATTTTTGTCTGCCAATCATCAGCTGAACTTTTGTTAATTTCTTCTTTTACCAAATTTGCTATCAACCTGTCAAATTTGGGAAACACGTTATAACGCTTTATTCTTTTTTAATTTGTCCCCAAATTAATTCTGTGGGGTTAAATACACAAAAATAGGGCGGAAGGCGCAATACCTCGTGGCCCCTTTTTGATGCCATTTCATCAATAAAAAGTTTTATAATATATATGTAAAGATGCCCAAACGATATGTATAAATGTTTAGAAGTGTCATTTCAAGTTGACATTTTTACTTGATTCCTTTTTCAAGTTAGAAAAATGGCGTCGAATGATGTAATTCCTGCTGGAATAAAAGTTGTAAATAAGCTAATTATGGATTGATTACTAAAAATCAGAGAAAAAATTTCAAGTTGAAATTTTTATACAAAATAACCTCACAATTAGAACCCTCCGTGGGTGGTTCACACTAGCGTCAGCGTCTAAACCCCAACTGCTTTTAGAGTGCCCACGGTGTTGCCAAATGCCAATACAATATATTTACTTGAAATATTACTTTGTACATCACTTTTCTGAGCTAAGCTGGCCTAGCGTACCCTAATCTTACCTGACCTCACCCTGTAAATTATTGATCTGTTACATTTTATTATTTTTTGATATAATGTTTCGTGCATTAGGTTATGCGATAAGTTTAGCAACAGCGTGGGCACTCGAAAAACGGCTGGGCCGTAAACGTAAATGTGGTTGACTAATTTGCCGCAGTGCAGAGCCACTTTCACTACTTCCAGTGACTTCAAGTGCACTTGAATATCAGTTCACACTATTCAGCTGTGATTCAAGTCCCCAACTTGAAAGCAAAAGTTAACTTGGTCTCTACTTCTACTTGAAACTTGAAAGCACCTTTCAAGTTACTTGAATTCAAGTGTTCACACCTTTCAATTTATTTCAAGTTGCACCAATTATTGCACTTGAATTTAAGTAACTTGTAAAGTCTGAACGAGCCTTTTTAACACCTACCTAATATATCAAATTAAAAAACAAATTGTGAGGTATTTTTTTGTAAAATAAAGTGTAGAATTTTTTCTCTGATTTTTAGGAATCCATCCACAATTAGCTGATTTACAACTTTTATTCCAGCAGGAATCACATCATTTGACGCAATTTTTGTAACTTGAAACAGGAATCATTTAAATAAAAATGTCAACTTGAAATGACTTGTATCAAATATTGAAATAGTATGAACGTTCACTTGAATTCAGGTTACTCCTTTCAAGTTACTTGAATTCAAGTTACCCCTAACGATCTCCAGCTAAGTTGGTTATTGAATCTTTGCACAGTAGTCCTAATAGCCAAAATATCATTTTATTTTTATGTATATGGATAGTGTACGGTGTTTTCAACATTAAAGTACTCAAAAATGTCCAGATCAATTAGCATTTCTTCTATTAGCGGTATCCTTTGCTGTTTTTTCTTTCTCATAAAGCGATGGGTTCTACTATAACTGTGAAAACACAACAAATGATTATATTCTAATATTGTGCAATATTTTTAAAATTTTAAATTTTGATTTACCTAGTTCATAGATATAAAATTTTAACAATTTGCACAATTGATATGGCGCGTCTATTATACGTTATTTTTATCTTATAATTCAACAATAAACTAGTGGTCGCAGTAAGATTTGACCCTTCAGATACTACTTACTTCACGTGATATTTATGATATATTATATTTTAATAAACTTTTGGAAGCCATATTAACTTAAATATTGTGAAGTTGTTGCGAAAGACTTCATATTTTAAATAGGTTTTCTAAAAATGAACGTTTTGCTTGCCAAAATCAAACCTAATAGTATAAAATTGGGTTTTTAGTACGACTGGATAAAATAAAAAGACAGATATTGGCCTTATCCGAGAGCTATGTAATACATTTTTGTGACTAGTTCAGAACTACACAGCCACTGTAGTAAGTTGTATTTAAGTCATATTAAAGATATTTAGGTTCTATAAAAGTTCTAAAAAGCTCACAACCTTTAGGTAGGTAGGAGGTTTTGCGGAGCGGGCCCTTTTTGTCATCAGGCGGTTGTGTAGCCAGCTAGAAGAAGATATTTGTACTAGAAAGCAAAAAAGGGTTCTAGAACCAATATATGACTTATTTAGAACTAAAATTGCTACTTGGGCCGACAGAGATGTTTTTTTCCTTCCTTTTAACAGCGACAAAACGTTTGTGTCTCTTTTCGCCAGCCAAACCCCCTAAAATGGCCAAAAACTACCCCCTAAAGGGGTTAATAACCTAACATTAACATAACAATAATAATTATACACTATATGGGGTGTTCGATATACCTGTGGTATATTACAAACGGGCGGCACATCATTTCCCTGTAAAAATGTCTTTCCCCCGTTTTAGAGGCTGCACGGTAGTAATGTTGAAGATTACTTTCTACCCTCACCAACCGCTCCCCCGTTTTCGAGGATGCTGTGAATGGGAAAAATAGTGATACTTCTCTTCTTGGTTGTAATTTTCTTTCTTTCCGCTTTAGTTGAAAAATTATAATCGAATACCCCCAAAAACTAGGTCTACTGTAAAATTGATAGAAACTTTTATTTTCACATTAAAATTTGAGGAACATTTATTATGTAGCTTGCAATTACCTTTAACAAAATTGTTACAGTCTATTTTCTTATATTAAAATAATTCGCTACATAAAGATACCATGCCCGTTTAACACCATTAGAGGGTAGTTTTTGGCCGTTTAGGGCGTTCGGCTGGCGAAAAAAGAAATTCTGATACCGCCACCGTGTTCAGCATCCTCGAAAACGTTTTTTTACAGGGAAATAATGTGCTGCCCGTTTAACCACTTTTGTAGAAACACGTCCACCACAGTTTGTATTACCAAAATACATTTTCATTTTTATAATAAATTTATTTGATCTGATATTTGTAACCACCATTAATAAGTAGAGGTTTGCCTTTGCTGGTTTCAATAATCTCAATCTCATTCTCCATTTTTAAGAACACCTTTCACTTTCAAATCTTTACTGATAATAAAAACAAATATTTATTATTGCAGGGTAACCAATCCCTTAATCCTTTTTTTTTTTTTTTTTTTTTCGTAGCAAAACACTCTGGGAATGTTTTCTATAATTACAATCTGATCATGAAGATCAATAAGCAATTTTGTTCCAACCTAATTTAACTAGAATTCTTAAATACTAAGGTCCTACTCACTAGTGTACCTTAGGGTCTGATAATTTTAGTAACACTACCGGTAACGTGTAACACAAATCCACACAATACTCTGTTTGTAACTAGCACTGTCACTGAACTAGTTCAAAAGGTTTGGTCCCCTTGAGCCTTCTTACTAAATTGGTATTATCGAGGAGCTGGATGACCTCAACGTTCCCATGTTGGAGCAGCCGTTGTTCATGGCTGCTGGCAGATTTAGATATAGTCTTGTCAACAGTTTCTACATCCAGGTCCCTATGAAGATCACTGTTGCGACAGTACCAGGGTGCATCGACGATGTTCCTTAATACTTTATTTTGAAAACGTTGGATAACTTGGATGTTACTTTTACTGGCGCAGCCCCAAAGCTGACTACCATACGTCCAAACGGGTTTCAATATCTGCTTGTAGAGGAGCAGTTTGTTATGTGTGGACAACTTGGAGTTTCTTCCTAATAACCAATACATCTTTTTATATTTTATACCAAGCACTTCACGTTTCTTTTTAATGTGGACTTTCCAGCGAAGTCTAGCATCGAGTGTCATTCCAAGATATTTTGCTGTATTAGCATAGGGAATCTGAGCGTTATTTATTCTTATGGGAATGTGTTGGTTTCGTTTATTAGTAAAGTTAACATGAACAGATTTGTTTTCATTTAACTTAATACGCCATTTTTTAGTCCAGGTGTTAATCTGGTCTACAGATGTTTGTAATTTTCGGTTGGCTTCTTCATGGTCTTTTCCAACAGCCAGAATGGCAGTATCATCAGCAAATGTTGCAATAGTATCGTGCTCAAGGTTAGGAATATCACTGGTATACAGTAAGTAGAGTACTGGACCTAGTACACTACCTTGGGGTACTCCTGCCTTAATTTCTCTTAGATCAGAATATACATCTTCCTGTTTTATTCTAATCCTTAATGAGAATTTATTTACATATTTAATAACAATAATGTGTAAATCAAATTAGTTTTTGAACATTTCGAAGAAAATCTACCATAATTTTGTTTTTCTAGGAGTAATTATGCATTCTAATAAAGTTCAGGTGCAAATTGGTTTTCTATTAGAGATAATCAAGGCCGAAGTGGGAAAACACCGGACATTTTAAAGTATAAATTACCATGGTTTCAGATAATCTCATCGAAATTCGTTTCTACTATACATAAAGAAGTGAAATTTGATACTAATTTACTATAGTCTATTTTTATGTATGAGAGAGTAATAAAACAGCATTTCTAATGCAAAACTTAGTACGGTCATTTTAAATATTTTTACGGAATAATCTAAATATTTCCTAAAATTGTCATAAATGTACCTGAGCTAATACAAGTTTTGGGACTTTTATTGGTCTTTTATAACCATAAGCTGTACAGAACAATAGAAAAAGGTTTGGACAGGCCAAAAGCCCTGTCTATTAAAGATAACATAGCCGTATCTTAAGATTATTTTCAATAAGTACCTATTTGCCACTTTTGTTTTATTTTAATTCCAAGAATTTCTTACAGTAATCGAATTATAAGTAGATAAATCCCTTACCAACAAATTTCACCGAAAATGCGATTGTAGGTTTTCCATTTAGTAAGGAGGTCCAGTTGTGTATTCTTGACAGCTTACTAAATGTCGTTTAGTTGCAACATGCAAGGTGCAGTGTGCAGTCTATTGTTAATTCTAGTGTGATCATGGAAAATTTGGAAGTACCGCGTAAACGACAAAAAATCGGTCCTTTAACAGTTAATGAAAAAACATTAATATTTAATTGTTTTAAATCATTTACAGACAAACATTTATGTAAAAGTGTTGATGACACAGTGGAATTAGTTAGTAGTACGATTGGTGTTGGGAAATCTACGATTTACAGAGTTGTTAAAGAAGAGAAATGTGGCGAGTTTCAAACAGCACGTAAAGCTCCAGGAAAACCAAAATTTCAAATAGAAAATCATTTAAAAGAAAGACTTCGAAGGAAAGTGCATGCGTTCTTCTTTAGAAAAGAATTTCCGACAGTAGACAAAGTTCTTGCCACGGTTCGAGATGATAAGGATTACCCTGAAATGAGTCGAAGCACACTATGGAAACTTTTAAAAGAAATAGGTTTTCTATGGAAAAAGCATTCCAGAAAGTCTATTTTAATAGAAAGAAGCGATATTGTAGTATGGAGAAGAAATTACCTAAGGACTATAAAAGAAATGAGAAACCAAAGAAGAAATATATTTTATTTAGATGAAACATGGATCAACGAGGGACATACACCAAATAAATTTTGGCAAGATGAAATTGTTACAAGTCGAAGACAGGCTTTTTTAAATAATTTATCTACTGGTTTAAATCCACCATCAGGAAAGGGGCGCAGACTGATAATAGTACACATCGGTAGTTCAAACGGTTTTGTTAAAGGTGGTTTATTGACTTTTGAATCTACTCGTACCGGTGACTACCATGAGGACATGAATGCTGATGTCTTTAAAGAGTGGTTCGAACAAATGATAGATCTTCTTCCTCAGAACTGTATAATAGTAATGGATAATGCAAGTTATCACTCGAGATTTACAGAAAAAATGCCCACAACCAAGTGGTTAAAAAAAGATTTACAGAATTGGCTAAATTCAAAGAATATTAAGTTCCATCCCGGTTCTGTGAGAAGAGAACTGTATCATTTGTGTTCCCTTCATAAAGAGAAATTAAAAAAATATGAAATTGATGAAATTGCAAAAAATCGTGGGATGACGGTGGTTAGATCACCACCATATCATTGCGAAGTAAACCCGAAAAGGCAGTAAATCATACGATTAAAGAAGAAGAGAAAATGTGGAAGTTGGACAATATTACTGATGAAATGATCGAGCCACTCATTGTAAATATTGGTTGCGACAGTTCATCTTCTGATTTGTAGGTAAGAAGTAGTTTTTATATTAAAATTATTATTTATGAACGTAACGTTGTTTAAAAGTCAAAGTTTAAACCCTTATACCTACATAACCCGTTTGACACAATGTTCTTAACATACCTTGTGGAAAAATAAAATATTTTAGAAAAAATTGCACTTTTTTACCTTCAGCTGTTTAGAAGTTATAAGCAGGTTAATTAGGTGAAAATATAAGTGTACACCCGATATATTTATTATATTTATACAAAGGTTATTTCATACGAAAATACTCGAGGTATAACTTCACAAAATATTTTAACTGTCTACTAAAAAAGTGGTACGCCTATGGATTACGAACGCTTTATTATTTTAATACTCTCGCATACATAAAAATAGACTATAGGACATAAACCGCATGATAACCACACAACTTTTATTTAAAACATTTTTTTTTATTGGACACGGTGGCCTAGTTGGTAAGGCGTCTGCCAATTCAGCTTGGTCAGTGTTCGGAGAGTAGGTTCGAATCCTGCCGCATTCAAGTGGAATTAAAGTCAGATAAGACTTTGGCAAGTACAAAAAGGTATTTGTGTCATACGCAGTTTCATTCACGCCGGACAGGCCGGATGAGATCGGATATCTCGTGGAACTGATAGGGGTTGGTGACACAATTACACACTTGTTAATCGATAGATCACCTGCATGACAAAGGCCTAGTCCTGGGTTTAAGGTGATTGAGGACCGTGGTTCGTAGCCCACGATAAGCTGTAGGTCCCGTCCAGTTTAGGCCATTAGGTCAGAAAAGATACGTTAAAATTAACAAACAAACAACAAACATTTTTTTGTATATGCGATAATAAGGATGTGTAACAATATTTTCATTTTTTTATTTTCAAAATATTTTTTCAATAATGTTTCTTTTTTTAATTCTATCCTTTTAAAATATTTTCTATAAATATTTCTTTTTATAATTTAAAAATGATTTAAAATGGGACAGCCTGTATAACGATTAGAATATATTCTAGAAGCTTTTTTATTAAAAATTAAAAACTGATGGGAGAACCGAACTGCTTCATCAACAGAATTTCGACTGTCTCTTTTTGACTGGTTCTGATACGAAGCAGGTGTCTTGTGCACAGTGTCTCAAAAATCATTTTTGAATTGCAAGAATTTTTGGTGTAAATACCTGTAGTATATCAATTAAGCTATTGAAAATTCATCCACTCGTTAAAAAATCGAAGGACTGCGTGAGTATGAAAAAGTTGTGATATTTGGACAATTCATTTTATGGGAAGGACGAACTTTAAGTGTTGATAAAAAAAAAGTATACAAAAACTGTGACTTTGATTAAACTATATAGACTCGCGTATGTGAACTAATTCGAAGTGAATAATGATAAAAAAAAATATTGTTGGAAACATTTATTTTTAATTTTTTTCCTTATTTCATGTACAATCGGGTATGTTGGCATACGACGTCCCAAAAAAGTTGCCGATCACAATCCTCCGCCAATTACGACCTTTGACTTACGCTGGATCAAGCAAACTCTAAGAAGAGGAACCAACCCTCCAATGTCCTAACCTTTGACTTGCGCTGGATCAAGCAAACTCTAAGAACAGGAACAAACCCTCCAATGTCCTGTACCAAGGCCGCAATATCACAGACTCAAAACTCGTGAACCGTTGATGATTGGTTGGATAATTTAAAATAAATATATTTTTTTTAATTTAACTTGTTTTGTTCCCAGGACGACCAACAGTGTGTTATCGCCTTTTTAAACTGCATCGTGGTATTCTTAAAATGGACTGTATATCTTTTATCTTCCCAACTCCATGGACAAAAAACAACTAACACTTTTATTTAACGATTTATTTTAAGTTAAATAAATAAATGAATAAAACAACAACGTAACAAAGGATTACATTAAACTGGTAATCAATGAACAAAGTATTAAGTACCTTATGTGCTTAACAAAAACTAGCACATAGGTAAAAAACTAAAAAGACCGCATCAGTCAGAAAATATTTCTTGCGTGTGTTCTGCATGAGTGATGAATAGACACTGTTTAAATTCTCGAAGCTCAGTCGTTTCAAAAAATCTCCCCTTCCGGATTGCACAACACCTTCTCGAAAGATTCTTTAGCGTGAGCCGCGTAAACAAACATGTAAAATTTTTTCTATTGTCTAGACAAGACGGTTAGATATGGCATGATATTATCATTGTGCAATAGAATAAAAAAACTTATTTTGATGATGCCGCTTCCTGGTTTGAATGCTGTTTGCAAATGTATTTTGGTGCGGCGTTGCCGGTTGAATGAGTTTATCTGTTTAATTGTCTGAAAATTAAACAGGGTGGGTAAATTATAGTTAATAACCCTGTACATTTGCCGGCCGAAATGCAGTGTATCCATTTTACCTGAAACGCACGAAAAGAACAAGTGGCCGAAATGGGACAAAAAGAGGTAGATTTTTCAAAACGGCGAAATGGGAACGTCTGAAATGGGAAAACACCCCTTATTTCCACCAACAGTATGGGTTTCTATGGGCTCTTGCAAATGTTAAATTATTTAAATGTGGTAACAAGTGCAAATTCCTGAAAGCAAATGTAAGATAAGTTGACAGTGTGAGGAAAAATGCATTGTAAAATAAATATTTTAATTAGACAATAATAATATTGTGTTTTATGCTTGTAAAAAAAATATTATTATTATTCCTATCATTTCTCAATCTCATAAATCGCATTAAACCTCATATAGTGTCATAATAATATTGTAATGCACGGCATCTTTGTTGCGCGTTTGAAGAAGGCTCTTTCCATCCAAATTTCGACATCTAAGGTAACCGAGAAAAACGTTAATAAAATAAAAACATGTGTCCAATGAGTAAATAACAAATACATTAAACATCTGTAATAAAATTAATAATTGCAAATATTCTAGTACCAGCTTCCTCATGCCCATAGTAAACTGTAACTCACCTTTCGACTCCACTTTTGTCCATTTTATTGTTCTTTCATTATCTTTCTGACATTCCTGCCAATACAATTTCAATTTGATCAGGTATAACATAATTTTCTTTCATTGGTTTTTGTGCTAAATATGCCAAGAGGTTCTTTTTATTATAGGGATTTGATATAAATTTTTTCCAATCAGGTACATATCAAGTTCGTCTCGTTTTTCGCATGTTTCAAAATGACAATTTTTTGATCTTCTATATCTTTCTGTTTGCTTTAAGCTTTCTTCAAAATCGTAACGATCACCAATGCGTACCATTGTACCACAGATCTGAGGCTTTAACTTTAATAATAAAGACACGTATTTTAAAAATAATTCTCGAAATTTTCTGCTATTAAAATTTTGATACCGCTGAATAAGTGCCATCATATTTTTTATATAAGCTGTGTTAAAAGTGTCGCTTTCTTCTATCGGTATGCAGGAAAGCTCAACAGGTACATCTTAAGTTTTTTTTTTAAGACATCCTTATAGAATTCAGATTTGTTTCCTTTTCTCAAAATAATATTTTTAAAAATTACTCCATTTTGCAAATGTAAATTATTTATCTGTGGTAACAAGTGCAAATGCCTGAAAGCAAATGTAAGATGCAATATACGTTGCCAGTGTGAGGGAAAATGCATTGTAAAATAAATATTTTAATTAGATAATAATAATATTGTGTTTTATGCTTGTAAAAAAATTATTATTATTATTCCTATCATTTCTCAATCTCCTAAATCGCACTATACCTCCTATAGTGTCATAATAATATTGTAATGCGCGGCATCTTTGTTGCGCGTATGAAGAAGGTTGTGGTGTTTACTCTCTTTGACACACTGATCGCTTTATTCGCATCCACAGTGGTAAAGCCAAGAGATGCGACACGCCGATTCAATTTCCTTCGGTTTTAAAAAAGTACACAACCCAAACTAAATGTCGTATAAAAAAAAGTTAAAGTAAAAAAGTTTCTTTGCTCTATAGGCGAATCAAAATAAATAATACGCCCTCTCGTGGTGGCAAATGCAACCCTTTTCACAGACATTCATTTTATTATTTTGTACTTGTTGAATAGTTCGTTTTATATTTGCTTGTAAAAAACAGTTGTGTAGTGTAGTTTTTTCAAATAAGAATGAGTAATTCGTATTGTTCCGTACCTCAGTGTTCTTCATGGGCGAAAACAAACACGGATTTAAGTTTCCATTTGTTCCCAGAGGCTGGAAAATGTCGCGTGAAAGTAGAATCTGAGTTAGGACGCCCCACATGGATGTGTAGGCGTTAAGCTTGGATTTTAAGACTTAAAATTGGAAAAGTTGTGACTAAGAATATGGTCGTTTATTCAAAACATTTTATTGATGACGATTTTTTCCGAAGAGGTAAATAAAATAATTATATGCCATAGGAAGAAGAAGTTTAAAGCTGACAGCTGTTTCCAGTCAGAATTTGTCGATTTCATTAGTTCAAACTACAGAACCAGAACGAGAAGCCGCTGAAAGAAGTGAAAGGTTAAACAGGAGAAATACTGTTAAAATTATAGATTTCACAGACTGTCAGTGCAATGAAGAACGAGGGCCTGAACGTACTAACGATGATTTGGAAGGTGCACAAAGCCTGCTAATGATCTTAAATGAGCAAGAACAATATGAAGGACCCACTAAGTTTCGTGACTTTGAGGTGCAAGTAAATACTTAAAAAATATCAACATTGAGTGATCTCTTAAAAACAGATAGTGCTCTTAATAGTTTTACTGGAACTTTCAGTTTTCAGCTTTTGGATACAATTGTGGAAGCAGTTCAAATGAATTATACTGACAATTTGCCTTGTTTGTTTTATACAACTATCGTATAACCTGTCAATATTTTTTTAGAAAATGTTATATTAAAAGCAATACTTGCAATGCTATTAAAATAAAATTGTAGAAAATGGGAATGTGTTGGGAAAATGAAATTATTTATAAGTAATATATTTATTTGTTACATACATAAATTATGAATCATTTTTATTAAAAAGTTATATTTTACTGTCCATATCTATCTATCTGTGATGGGGGTGTCGATACACTGCGACCTATAAGATCTATTGTGCCCCCTACTGCTGCCCAATCGTTGAGGATGTCTCAACGATTAGAGCAGTTCCTCCAGTCCTATTGCTTTCAAAAAGTTCAGGATGTCAGTAGGCTTCAGGTTAGGTAGATCTTCCTCTTCTATTTGATATTCTCCGAGGTATCGCACCCTTGGATTTTGCAGGGTAAAGCATTCTGAGAGAATGTGGATAGAGGTTTCCTCCTCTTCCTCGCAGAATCTGCATTCTTCTTTGTCTACTAATCCGAGTTTCTTTAGCAGTGCCCTGTTAGGATACCCGTTAGTATTCTGAGCTTATTTTTACTTTTACTGACGCAGTCGTCAGATCTATTCTGGTTGTAGTTTCCCAGTAGCGTCTTGGCCTGCCTCATTCCTTGTAGTCCTATCCAGTATTGGCATCTTTTGTTATTTACTTCTTTTCCAAGTTCATCAAGTATTGTACTGGTGCTTATTCCGCAGAAGGGTTCAGGTCCCAGAAATGGTGTTTCAGCCCCTTTTTTTGCGAGTATGTCTGCTATTTCATTACCCTCCACTCCAGTGTGTCCCGGAACCCATAGGAGGGTAACAGTGTTATTCTTGCCCAGTTCGTTTAGATTCTCTAGGCACTCCCAAACCATCTGGGAGTTGATTTCATGGCTGCTTACATTAATGCTTTGAACTCCCACGAAATCAACTCCCTGCCTGACATGATGATGATCTCTTGTCTGCGAAAATTTCTTTCTATGTTGAACTGGACACATTTTCCGATGGCGTATATTTCAGCTTGGAAAATGCTCGGAGATTTGCCTAAACTTTCAGAATATTTGGTTCCAGGCCCATATACTCCTATTCCTGTTCCTTCTGTTGTTCTAGAACCATCTGTGTACCATTTAATGGCACTTCTCTTGAGTTTTGGGATGGTATCTTTGTCCCATTCGCTTTTGTTACTTAGCTTTGTGTTGAATTCTTTCACAAAGCTAAACTTCTTTGTCATCTCATCTTGGGGCATGTCCCAGGTTTGATGATTTCCAGGAAGGAGTCGAAACTTGCGTTTAGTTGATCCTTCTCTGGTCATTCTGTAGGTTGTTCTTATCGCTATACTCTCCACTACTATATGGAGGGGTGTAGGGCTTAGGATTACCTCCATGGCGGCCGTTGGGCACGTTCTCATTGCACCTGTTATGCATACGCATAACTTCTTCTTCTTCTTAAAAGTTATATTTTACTGTCCATAACTTATTTTTAGTAAACTCCTAATCAATCAATTTCCAGTATTTTGAATTGCTGTAACGTCTTACACCTTGTACAAGTAATTAGAAGTGCAGAAATGTTTGCACTTCCCACCATTTCCTGCCTTATATGAGCTCCTCATATTATTAAGCTGGCCTCTTATTTTATGTGGATCAGATTTCAAATCACTTGTTTGCAAACACAAACGGCATATAAAGATGTTTTTACTTTGGCTGCTTATTAGAATCCAATTGACCACACAATTAAATGACTAGCATTTAAAACTGCCTCCTCTTCATTTACACATCTAGATGTATTTGTACCTCCATAAATCCTTAAATACAAGAAAACACTAATTAGATTGTGAATTAGAAAGGCAACTTTAACATCAAAATAAATGCTTATTTTTACATGAAATGAAAAAGATTACTTACCTATATGATAAATAATAAGTAATAATAAATTTTTCACACAAATTAGTCTTTAATAAATGGTAAAAAATGCTAAAATAAAAATATCAGACACACAAACAAATCACAACAATGAGCCAATGTCTGTGAAAAGGGTTCCAATATAAGCCACCGTGGCGCTGCCATCTTATTTTCAGATGCCTATTGGCAACATTTTTCTAGCTTATACTAGTTAACTATCTCTAAAGATAAAAGCGTTTTCTGGACGATATTTGGTGTCATCTAGCGAAAAAAAAAATGACGTAGTTTTTATTTGACGTTCTACATTTTTTATTGTTATGACACTATTTCATATCGAAAATGCGTAACGATCGGACACCAATTAACAAAGTTAAGCACTGGTTTGCAATAAGTATTATTATTTTAAGGAAAATTTTCTGCAATTCCTGATCAAAGGGCGAACAAAAAATTCGAATCCGGCAGGTCATTTTCCATAGGATTTGATGTTTTTTAGGTGGATGTTCGCGAGTTGTATAGAGCGGTATATTGTGATTGCGCGCAGCGGTCAAATACCTCCTGGGGTACTGAAATTTGGATACTGTGATTGCGCGCAACGGAAGGATTAAGGCAGGTAATCCAAATTCTTTAGAAAATGTAATCCATTTTCGTAATAGACATTATGTGCCGTTAGTTTTTGCACTTGTAAAAAATAAAAAGACAGAAGCTTATGAGCAAGTGTTCAGATCTGTAATATCTGTTTGTGATAGCAAGAATTTGACATTTGATCCCAGTGAAATTGTGTGTGATTTCGAAGAAGCTATTCACAAAGCAAGCCGAAACGTTTGGCCTCAGCTACAGATAACTGGCTGCAGATTCTACATCAGCCAAGCTTGGCTGAGGAAAATATAGAATGTTGGACTCAAAAGAGAGTATTCCGACAAGGACAGTGAGTTTGGGAAATGGTTACGCTGGTCTTTCGGCCTTATATATTTAGACAGTTGTCTTGCTATTCTGTTTAGTAGTATGTAATTGTACAGAAAGGGCAGCAGAAGATTTCTTTGTCAATAAATGCGTTTTCATGTCACCGTTGTTGTTGTAAGTTGTCCGTAGTCTGAGTTTTGCGTTTTGGGAAAGTCTTGCTTTCAATACATAAGAAGTTAATAAACGTTTCCCGTATTCATTTAAAATACTATCGTAAAATTCAATGGAATCTATCAATTGTTTTACCGAATTTTCACTATTGTCCATTAAAGGCAATAAGCTTGCCGCCGTTTTTAAATCAAAGTCACTCATGATTTCTTTTATATCTAACTTATTTTCTTCAAATTTATTATTATCAATACTTTCTACCCTACTATCTAAAATCAAATACTATTAAACGAGCAAGGTTTGTATGTGTGTGTGTATGTGTGTGTGTCCAGAGGATCTCGAAATCCACTCGTCAGAATAGGTCTCATGTCTGTGAAAATTCGATCTTCCGAGATATTTACAAGAAAAGTTAAGCTTTTAGTTTTATTTCCTAGCAACGGCAACTTGTTTCTATAGTAATATACTATAAAGGAGAGAGGATATAACGTCACATTCCATAGGCGTACTTTGCAAAATAAGTTTCTATAATATAAATAAGGTCACAGCATATAAAATATATATACCCACTTCGTAGATTAAATTTTGAAGTTATATTATTTACAAAAAATAAAAATAAACCTTATGCATCTGACACTTTAACATTGAACGAATTAAATTTAACCAATAAATAATAAGGAGGATTATATATTGGGATTAAACTGTTTTTAATCTCTTGGCATTAAAAGTAACGCTTCAGTACTTACCTAAACTCAAAGATTAAAAAAAAAGTTAGTTCAAGAACTATCTATAAAAGTCACTGTCTTCACTAAAACTACTGGTATTACTATAATTGTCTTTTCTGAGGTTTATTATTATAGGTTCTATTAAATTATCCATTGATAGTGGATATACTTTCCTAAATGAATTTTCCACCTTTTTAACATGATCAATGCATTTTCCCCAATGTTCTCTATTTACATCTGAAAATGCCTTCAAAAACAAATTTCGCACATCAGGAAATTTAAATGTTTTATTGGTTTGAGAAACATAACCTTTTAATAATTGTGACCAGATCAGTTCAATGGGATTTAACTCTGCGTGGTACGGAGGCAATCTGAGAATTTTAATTAGTTTTTCTCTGGCCATCTCATCTATAATATATTTTTTGAATTTTGAATTTGAATTACTAATAATTCTTCCTTCAAGGATTTAGGAGGACTGATAATATTTTTAGAATGAAGCCATTTTGAAATATATATTATTACAAAATTCCGAATCAATTAAAATACATACGATACGGCTATGAATAAATAAAGTCTGACTTATCTGTCAAAATAACAGGTTAATTACAGTAAAAACCATGGAAACAAGATTAAATCTAGACAAAAACTAAATGTCTAAATTTTAACTAAAAATAAGCATTGAAGGATGAGGTGAAAATAAAATTTCTACCTCTTGAACCTGTACTACGTTCTGCAAATTAAATACTGCACTCCTTTCTTCTGTATAGTATAGTAGTAAAAAGGTTTGACTTTATTTAATTTCTGGCGTTTAAATCTGAAAGAATTCAATTTTAAATTTGCCGCTTTTTATCCATAATGACCTACAAATTTTGACAATTACTGACACGCACATCTCTGGTTAATTGTTAAGAAAATGGAACCGGCTGGGATTTTCATGAAATTTTCGCAGATGCTATAAAACATGATAAAATCAATATACTTAGCAATAGAAATTTTTGCGCGGAAAAATATTTTTCACATTTTTTTATTCTACAAATGCCCAAGTAGCAATTTATAACCAGAATAAACCTGAAAAGTATAAAAAAGAAAAGGTTCATTTGACGGACATAAATAATTTGCTTGTCAAATGACAGCCATCTCATAAATTCAAAGTTGAAAATACAACGTTGCCAATTCAATTTCAGAAATCATGGGTTTAGGTAAATATTTATAGGAACGTTGAGTAACACTGTTAAAATGGACACTTGTCAAAATGTGACACCTGTCAAAACGTGACAACTGTTAAAATGTGATACGTGTCAGAATGTTACAACTGTCAAAATGAACAAATGTCAAAATATGACACCTGTCAGAATGTAACAAATGTCAAAATGTCACACGTATCGTACTTTTCTTTATTTATTACACAGATCTAACCTAACCTAAAGCTAATCTTTTTTTTTTGGCGGGTGGTAATGCTTTATGCACATCGGGTAAAGGTTCTTCCCTTCCCCGATAGTGTGAGACTACCCCTTACGGTTACTCACTAAAACCACCCCACTGAAACCACTATGCCCTACACGCTGCTGTTGCCCGTCCCGGAAACGGGGCCTGTCCGCCGTGACTATTCGCGAAGACCAAGCGTCGGTAGATGTTGCCCTAAAAGGGTGAAATCTCCAGAAACTAGGCAACTTTTAATGCATTTAACTAACCTCTGTGACAAGCAGTTGATAAACGTCAACAACACCTGCAGCAAATTGAAAATTAACACTGACAGCTTTTTTTAATTTTCCCGCCTACTTTCAAGCCAATCGCCAATCAACTTTCTATTTATCTACCTTTCTGTAGTTCAAGTAGATGTCGCCCACTCCGTGATTTTTACGAATTAATTAATAATTTGTCAGGTTATAAATATACTTAAATTATATACTCATTGGGTTGCTTAAAAATGTAGATTTGAATATTAAGAGCGAAAGCTCGGTGACCAGATATTATCTTTAATTTGATTAATTATGTTTCTAATATTGTCATTGCATTCTTTGAATCTTAAGACATCCTCTGGTTTTTCCGCAAATAAATTAAATTCAACTTTTTCTTGAACTAATTTTAATTCAATTTCTTCTACCCATTTGAAATGCTGATTAATAATAACTAAATTTAAGCGCCTATCTAGATTTTCTTTCTTTAAGTTTTTTAAATATGCCTTTACTCGTTCATAAATTTTATAAATTTTGTCCAACTTAGTCATTTATATAAAAATTAATATATGAATAATAATAACCCTCTAATATATAATTAAAGTATCCCTAACAATAAACAATAATTTGTAGAAATAGTCATTATATAAGCTTACGATTTTTTTTCTGTTCTTTCCTTAGTCTTGTGCAACAAGGACTAAACACTTTTCACCATGACACACTTAACGCACTTAGCACTAATTATTCTTCATTACACTGGTTCATGATGATTTTAGCCTTTGCTTCGTCCTATGGCTAAACATTCTCCCTCGCTACTACGGCTGCTCTAGCTGCTTCAGCTCTTATTTTTCTCACAAACCTCTTCTTACTAACCTTGTAGTAGTATATTAAGATTAATCCTACAATTACCACAACGAAAATTACTTCGACAACATCTCTGATTGACCAGATTTTTGCATTTTCACTAGCACTATTTGTTTGGCCTCCACTATTACCTCCTTGAGCGATGATAACTTCTTCCTTAACCTCTTTTGACTGGTTGCTTCCACACATTTTACTCTAAATTATTTTTTACCAGAGGCGGTGTATAATTTATCCAATTTTTCCTCAGCTTCCAGGAGTAGTTGGCAGGATCGCCATGTAATATTGTTCCTTGGTTTTGAAGGGTTGCCTTGTAGGCTTGCTACTTTTTCTTAATTGAAACTCCTAAGTCGCATTTAAACCATTTCTTTCAACTTATTACATAAAATTACAAGTTTAGTCGCAAATTATCAAATTAATACTAAAAGTTCTTTTTAATTTAACACAAATTATTGTCAGCAATTTCTACATGGAGGAAAGTGCATTGGACTTTGGTATGTAAAACTATTTGAATTTTCAGCGAACGAATCTAATTTGAATAAAATTTTAATTTTGTTTATATTATAAAATATTGACCTTTGATAATTACATCCATTACAGATGTTTCGGAATGCTTCGTTGAAGAATTGATTGCTGAAGCCCCCAACGATACACCTCTAGCGTCCTTCTGCGATTATTTAACGGAGAATTATATTTCTGAATCTGCGAGATTTCCTCCAGAGATGTGGGCTTCATGTAGCCCAAGCCGAGACCCTACAACCAACGCCTGTGAATCTTTTCATAGCCACTTTGATAAAAGATTTTATTCTCCGCATCCTAATATTTTTGTCTTTTTAAATGAATTGAAAAATGTTCAAATAGGAACTTATGTGAATTTACAAAAAAAATATTAAAAATATTAATTACGAAAAAAAATTAATATATGTACTTAACAAACTTGATAGGTAAATTTAAAAATAAAGAAATATCCAGAATAGAATTTGTAAAAACTATATATTACAAGTCATGTTCAAATGTATGATGATGATGATTTTAGAAGAAGTACCCACTTTTTATTATCTTAATTATTAAAAATTAGTAAGTTTTCCGTTCAAACATGTAAGAAGTAAATAAAACTTCCGTTTACTATAGTTTCAGACTTTGCGCGCAATCACAGTATACCTTTTTAAAGACATGCACCATGGGCTTAAGAGGGGCCTTGCAACTGCCGACCTCGTTTTCAGTTGGCAATACTGAATATGCATAAAAATTTGACGATTTTTTGGAGAGTTAATCTCGAGAACGGAATTTTTGTTTGTGAAAATATTTATACCCGTTATAGCTTATACCTTGGAATAGGACATCTCCTTTTTTGAGTCAATTTTAAGGATTAATAAAAAAGATATCAGCCATTTAGTGGAGGTGTGTTTTTGACAGTTTTGACAATTTGTGATCACCAATTTTAACGTGAAAAGGAGATGTACTAAATGAAGGATACAGAATTAATTTCCGAGAATACCAATTCGCAAAACTTTATAATTTTTGAGATTAACTCTCCAGAAAAAATTTTTTTATGTAAGTTGCCTATATCCCAGTAAGATTTTCTCTTTCCATAGTTCAGGCGTTTTCCGCCTGACACTTTGAGACAGTGGCGCTTTTTGGTTTTATTTTGAACGATATATGCAACCAGTTTTACGAATACGAAGTTACGAAGAAAGAAAGTTTGGAACTGACATTTTAGGTTATGTTGGCTAATTTATTCGTGTGTTTTGCAATTTTTTTTAATGAGTAAATTAGTATTAACTAAAACCAGTTCTTCAGTTTAAAGTATTTCAATTAATGCCGTATACCTCATGTAGGACATGTTTCACTTTAAAATTGGTGATCACAAATTGTCAAAAGCACACCTTCCACTAAATGATTAATATGTTTATTATTCTTTAAAATTTGTTGAAAAATGGAGATGTCCTATTCCAAGGTGTAAGCTATAACGGGTAAAAATATTTCCACGAACAAAAATTCCATTCTCGAGAGGCTGTTCAAAAAATCTTCAATTTTTATGCATATTCGAAGGAATTCGTCAGTGTGAAAAATTAGTGATTAGTAATATGGAGAATGTGCAATTCAACTATAACAGTTTTTTGTGATTTTTATTCGTGCATTCAAAATAGTGTCTGCATAGTTGGGAATCACAGACATTTGCAGAAATTAATATTTACAGTATGTCTCAAATATTAACCCGTCCATGGGACTCTTGATGTAGGTTTGTTACACATTTTATTTGCTATTATGTCTTTTGTCCATTGCTAAAAAGCAATGCAGTTTTTTCATAGTGTATTGTTTTGTTTTTGTTTTAGTGAATAACTGTAATTAGGTACTTTTAAATAAAGAAATAATTATTAATTGTTCAATTTATTTTCTTACAAAAATGATTTTATAATATTTAATGATTTACAATAAAGTTAACATTAAAGAAATGAGTTTACGATTAATACATGCAAGTATATTAGAACCATTTCTTAAATCTGTTCTCAGAAGATGTACATTGGGTTTTTTTTGTTTGGCATGTTCATAAATGGAAGTTTTTGCTCTTTTTGTTAAGAGTTTGATTTTCTTTAATGTCAACATCTTTCTTTCTTCCAATTTGATTCTTGTATCTTTTTTAATTTCTCTAAGTCGTTTTCCTTAATTTTTCCTTAATTTTCCATAACTAACTTTTTCAATAATATTTTTGTATACACTAGAATCGCCATCTGCTATAAATTTCAAGTACTTTACAACATGCATCTCTTGGCTAGAGTTAAATCCTTCGACAACCATGTCAGATTCCATGGCAGGAGCCGATTGATCCCAATTTTTGTAGCAATTATGGTTTTTAGCAACAATATTGTGCTTAGCAGCTCTAGCGCAGATAGCACAAAATTTATTTCTAATTGCAATAAATAATACGTGGCCAGTTTCATATAAATTCATATCGTATATTGATAATAAAGAAATATCTTCGACACTGTTCTGATGCTGCGGTAAATAAATAAAGTATAAAGTTTAGTATGGATACTAAATACGTGTCACTGGTTTTTTGGGTAAAATTTTAAAGTAGGTTTATTGTTGTATATTATTCTTATAGGAAAAATCACACTGAATACAATGGTGACATTAAAAAATTTATAAATAGCCGTCTTCATTGTTAAAAGCGATCGTTTGTGAGCATTTTAATTTTTCAACCCTATTTTTTGGACTTTTTAACGAAAATGGTGACACGGACAAAAAAATTTCAAGGGATGAAACATGAACAATTTATCATAACCCATGGTTTAAGACTTGCAGCGATTTTTTATCTGTAACCGTTCAATTGTTATATACAAATTAATGCTCCAACATTAACAATTTTTTTTTATAAAAAGACTTGCAGATAATTTATTGTGGTTACAATGTTGCATTTTGTTCATAGAACGCCGTTTTTTGTGTCGATAACTCATGTATTCTGCAATTGTTTAAACAAATAGATATTGATAAAAACATTTTGCGTTTGGGGCCGCCAATTATTTATTAATTCATTTTTTAAAAAAATTCTTGCTTCACCTTAAAGATTATACATTTATATAATTCTCAATTTTCGTATGAATCCATTGATGTTTAAATATTTTTTTTATGTTAGAAATATTATTTTCCGGGCTCCATTCCTATCTGATGTATTTAATGAGATTAGTCTCGTGGCAGCGCTATTCATATTAAAATAAACGGATTTATACGAAAATAATTGAAAATTAATTAAATTAATAAAATATAAACTCTATTTTGATGCTAGAAAAAAAATAGTAAACAAAAAAATGAAATTTCCTAAAAATAAAAAATAAAATTTCTGTCGTGACTGAAGCAGGTATCGAACTCATGACAAATGGATTATTAGCGCTCTCTGCGACAAGACTAATCGTGAAAATAAAGGAAATTTATTCTCTCAGATTCCTTAGATATCCCAAATAATATATTATATTTTAATACTAGCAGCGCCACCTAGCATAAAGGAGATTCACTGAAGTCTTAAGATATCTATCTCTCTTCATTATTGCAGAAAGACAGTGATAAAAGATAAAGATAAAGATGGGGATTTTTGGTGTTTGTAGTTTGGCATACCTGTCGCGATGCCCCTCTTAAGACACCCTGTTGAGAACCCTGACCGCTGCGCGCAATTGCAGTCTGCCCGTATAGAGCATCTTTAAAACGTTTCCTAGAAGGCCTCAGATTCCCAACTAATAGTAGTTTTCCTAAAACTATTTTAATACTAAGAATTCTTGTGACAGTATTAAATCCTCTCGGAACATATTAATATTGTCATACGGATTCCGTGTTAATATATTTGTAATACCACTTATATTTTCCTGTTCCCAGAATTTAAATGAACTTCTATTCATCAAGTTCACTGATGAAGGTTTCTCTCTGGAAATGTCAGTGAGATACAATATCAATATTGAATTTTCAGGCGCTCGGGGATTTCATCGATTGTTAATTTCATTTTGAACATGGCGGATCACCATTAGCGAATACAAGAGGGGAATTAGAGGTTTTGCTTAACTGTACGCATTGATTTATTACACCGTTATTAGGTATGTAGAATATGTTTCAATTAAAATAATGATGAAAATAATGAACTAAATTTGTCGAAAAGTTTTT
This sequence comes from Crepidodera aurea, assembly GCA_949320105.2. NCBI lineage: Eukaryota > Metazoa > Arthropoda > Insecta > Coleoptera > Chrysomelidae > Crepidodera > Crepidodera aurea. The sequence continues at coordinate 71,131,871 of OX439475.1, read as the reverse complement.
TATTTTCTTCATCGTCTAGTACCCATAATGTAGGCAATTACCGTGGTTAACTCGCCTTTTTATTAATCTAAAAACAATCTTTTTAAAACCATTTAAGAACTTGTCTGAAAATTTTAACTCAAATTCAAAAATCTAAAGAAATTACTTTCATTGTCATTAAACAAAAGTTTTCTTACTTCTGAGCACTATTTTCAAGGATAGTCCAGTAACTGAAGGGTCAAACCTGGGAATAAGTCTGGCATGAGTTCCCATATAGGTAGGTGTTTCAACATGAGAAAATCCTTAACGCGTTGTGGTCAAGGGAAGGGGCTGAAAATGGGCCCGAAAACCTGGAAAATGGGTTTCCCGCTAATATCTGGCTAAATATGCCAATTAGAGAATTTTTGTTCAGACAAAAAATGGAGATCAGCTCATTCTCTACAAAAATGGCCCTTATCATTTTCTTCAAAAATTCAATAGTTTTCGAGATAATGGCACTCAAAAGTCCCCTCATTTCAGCTACTGCTCTACCTTCAGGAATTCCGCTTTCTATGAATTAACGCGTAACCGGGCGGACGAATTGTTCAATATCTCGGGAAAAAATTAATATTTTTCGATGATTCAAAGTTCATCGGAATGGGAAAACCCGTAGCTACAATTCCATGTGACTTGAAGTCAGTTCGTATTTACCAAAAATATTTAAAAAAGCGGTCAAAGTTTTTTCAACAATATTTAGAGGCTGCTTCATTAATTTATTCATATTTTCTTTAAAAATAGTCATTTATTCTAATTTTGCCTTGATAATGGAACCTTAGGGGGTCTTGAATGACCTTAGAAATTTACTTTCATCTAATTACTAATCCTCAAGAAATAAAGAGCGGGGAACAAGAAATGGATAAACAAAAAAAGGCCGGTTTTGACTCGTGTGACCAATTTTCCTCATTTCTCGAAAATTATTAGACTCTATTAAAAATAAAAAAATATATTCGAAAAGTAGACCATCTAAGCTTTGAAATGATGTGCATTGGAAATCAATATAACGGATCATAAGATTATAATTCGCGCTTGTTCCGAAGATTCTCTGGAACTCCGAAATCGGCTAAAATATGCAAATAAACAAATCAATTGTATATTAGAATGCCATAAAAGTAATGCAAAAATTTTTTTGAGGTTCAAGACCCCCTAAGATCCCATTATCAAGGCAAAATTAGAATAAATGACTACTTTTAAAGAAAATATGAATAAATTAATGAAGCAGCCTCTAAATATTGTTGAAAAAAACTTTGACCGCTTTTTTAAATATTTTTGGTAAATACGAACTGACTTCAATTCACATGGAATTGTAGCTACGGTTTTTCCCAGTCCGATGAACTTTGAATCATCGAAAAATATTAATTTTTTCCCGAGATATTGAACAATTCGTCTGCCCGGTTACGCGTTAATTCATAGAAAGCGGAATTCCAAGGTAGAGCAGCAGCTGAAATGAGGGGACTTTTGAGTGCCATTATCTCGAAAACTATTGAATTTTCGAAGAAAATGATAAGGATGATTTTTGTAGAGAATGAGCTGGTCTCCATTTTTTGTCTGCGCGAATTCGTTTTTTGAAGTCAGGATGCATTTTTAAAATAACCCTACTATACGGATCGATACTCTACTTTATCACGGTCATTTTTTTTTTCAACGACTCTTACCCTAATAACACGGGATCTTGCTGGTATGTCCCGCTGAGGTCCTCAGAATGTCCCAATGTTTCAGACTTAAGTACGACATGCCAGAGATGTTTCTTTTCGGACATCCCTGCAATGTTTTTATTAAGATGTTCTAGAAACATCCTTTTTTATATTTTTTCAACAATTTTTTTTCATATTACTTATATTTGGTAATTGATATTTAATATGGTTAAACAGTTGTAAAATTTGATACACTGATAGTTAAAAAATTTAAATGCAAATAAAAATTATTATATTTTTCAGATACCTACTGTTGAGGGCTCTGGAATAAGCCCTATGTTGTGCCAGTTTCCCAGGACGGCCAACAATGTGTTACCGCCTTTTTAAACTGCATCGTAGTTCGAATTTCGTGGACTGTACTTTTAGATTGAAGAAATGTGCTGTAGTAGTTAGACGCACACTGATTTTAAATACCGCCTGATACGCAGCTAAGTACCACTGTGTAAAACGAAATATTTTTACGTTGAGCTGGTGTCAACGGAGGGATCTAACTTGGTTCGCAGTTAGACGCACACTGTTTTTAAAATCGGCGGAGTTCATCGGTTTCAGATATATCCCTTCCCGATTGCGTAATTGTTCTAGAAAGATTCTTTATCGTGAGCCGCGTAAACAGCATGTAAAATTTTTTCTATTGTCTAGACGCGACGGTTAAATTTTACGGATTGATACCATCATTATGAAATAGAGCAAAAAATTATCTTTGTCGACACCGCTTCCTGGTTTGACGCCGCTCGCCAACGTATTTTGGTGCGGCGTTGCCGGTTGAACGAATAAACGAATATGAGTTTACATGTTTAATTATCTGAAAATTAAGCACCTACCTATTTAAAATAATTACTGAATATGTAAAATAAGCTTTCCTAGGTACCTTACGTCATTATTTAATAAACAACTATTCGTTGATGTAAGAATGAGTTGCCCAGTGTATATTTAAAAACGAAAACTATTGATATTCCCGCTGTTTATCAGTTAACGATGATTGGGTTACTCTGCGGCTGCGCGCGGCGTATAGTTCTAGTTCGGCCATGTTGTGGTACGTTTACTTTGTTTTCGTGGCGATTGTGATTTTATTATGAAGTTAGTGAAACATATTTTTATTTTTTCGATGGAGTCCCGAGAAAACAGAAAGCTTTTAAATAAGCTGAAGATTCTAAAATTAACCCAAAACTAAGTGAAGAAGACTAATGTTAACATGTTAGACAGTCTCTGTATAATTGGGTGTTTAACTAATTTTCAGATTCTATTTAAAACCTTATAAATAACAAGTACTATATGAATAAATAACAACACAATATGTTTTTTTAATTTTAGTTGCATACAAAATTTTTACCAGCAATTTGTTAATTTTTATAATGTGCCTTTTGAATATTGCGCAATTGTTGAAATTACGTCACTGGTTGCGTAACTGAAGTTAGATATAAGCCTAATCGAAAGTTCAACGAATTCACTCGACATCAAAGTTAAAATTGTTAAATGTCACTGTCAATAATATCATTCTTTGATTTTTGTTGAAGCGTGGGTTTTTGATTTTGCATTTATTTTTGATTTATTAATATTTTTTAGTTAGTATATAGTATTTTCTTTGTTTCTAAGTTAGTGTATTTGTGTTTTCCCGACTTTAAAATCGTTATTCTATATTCTTCTTCTTCTTCGTCTTCGTTTTTCGAAACTAGTGATGGTCTTGGTCTGTTATGTTTCTTCTTTTTTAATCGTTTACCGTAAAGCAAATCAGTACCGTACCAGTGACGTATCTGTATTAAAAGTTGCATAAAATCTCAAATCTTTTCATATTAGTTTTTATCTATTTTAAGCAAAAAAACATAAAAAAACATGCAATTATGTAGAAAGTAATTAAGTATGAGTAATTAGAAATACAAAACAAATGAGGTTAGATTTGGAGTTAAACACCTAATTGTATATATAGTCTCTACAAAAACCACACGGTAGGTTAGGCTTGCATATCAAGTGACTTCGATTGGACCTGCATTGCACCAGTAATTGAGGACTCGTTAGCAGAGCAGTTTTCCTTTATGTGAAAAATACCTTTGGGACGACCCTTTTATCAAAAGCAGTAATTGGTAATTATTACTTCCCGATTATTAAATTATAGTAATTTAAAATTTTTCTAATTTAATTCTAAAATTACAGTGATTTACATTATGAAAAATAAAAAAAGTCCTAATTGTTTATAACGTAAATCACTGTAACTTTGTAACTTTTTTGAGACAAATTCTTAACACACTTCATGTTTAAAGTCATCCTTTCAATATGTTATCCTCTGACACTAATATAGATTTAAATAGAGGTTAAATAGTGTGTTAAATTTAATTTAATTTAAATTTTCATGAAAAAAAAAACACGGTTTTTTACATCACTAATTTATGTATAATTATTTTAGAAGCTGTACAGAAATCAGGTCATGCTTCCAACAAGGAAACCGATCTAAGAATTGGTGATTGGCTGAGAAGAGCAAAAGAACGCAATCTTAGAATACAAATGAAAAAAAAATAAACTCAATGGTAATTCAATTGTTTTTTGAATAAATTTTTTTTAAATCATTTTTGTTTAATTTTTTAGTATTTACACTCCTAGGAGTGTAAATATGTGTGGTAACGGGGAAATATTATTTGTTCTCATATCCCAAGGATGTTTGATTAAGGTGCCCTGGATGTTTGTAGTACGTCCCGAGTCATCCTACAAACATCCCGACGGGATGTTTGTACGACATCGCAAATGCGGACACGGCTGTTGCCAGAAACATCCTACGAACATCGCGAGGTAAATAGGGATGTCTCAGAGATGTTTCTATTGTCCCATATGTATGTTTCTAAGATGTCTTACAGATGTTTCTGTGTTATTAGGGTAGAGCCGGGGATATTTAAAAAATAGTGAAGCAATCCATTCGAAAAATACCAAAAATGCCGTTTTTGGCACATATCTCGCGAAGCTCTAGTCAAAATTTATTGACACATTTTTTACAAGCTTCTCTTTGTGTATAAAATCGAAAAAATTCAAAAAAAATTTCAGAATATTTTCGTGTAATTTCACTCCGTTATGCGCATTCTGGAATCCAATAATTCCGGAAGAATACATTCAAAATAAATTAATTTTGCCCACAGATACTGTGTAACGAAAAAAAGGGCGTCAACACAAAATAAAATTAAATTACATGCAAAAAGTTCTTATATATTTTTAAAAACAATATTTGGATTGGCGAAACTTTCCAACCTTCTTCTGGAATTACACAGCGCCCGACAGATCAGCAAGCGTGTGCAATAATCCAATGTTGCCAATTTACACTGTAACTAGAAATAATCGTTTTAAATAGGCTGGCTGACGTTGAGCGGCGCTTTTTCGAGCGGCATATATAATTTTGGGGGATTCCTTCTGATTTAAAATTGGTTGATCATTTTAAAAAACTTTACTTAACAATTATTTGGGTATTTGTGCATAGCAGACTACTACAGGGAGAAAAGAAATATTTGATCAAAAAACATCTTGGAAACCCATATTTTGAGGAATATTTATTTTTTCTCTCTCTAGCAGTCTCAAGTATTAATTTTTACACCTACTGGTGAAATATTGTATCCTTGCATGTACTATTAACGACATGAGAAGTAATCAAAATTTTTGGTGAAGGCGTATGCGTCATGTATGCTCTTAAGCTAATATCGTTAATATTAAGCACGGATAAAATAAGATACGAGTTTCTTTGTGCAAGAACCTGATTCACAAAACAAGAATCAAAACTGAAACAGTATCCATTGATTATCACCTAATTTGCATCCGAACTAATATTTCAATCAATTTAAATTGCACCTCGCATGCAAGCTCCGTCACGTGACTACCCGTTTCGAAATCCTGCTACAAATTGCACTTTCAATGCGTATTATTGTAGATTATTATCAATTTAGAGCATGTGTGTATATCACTTTGTTGGCGAAAAAAATCTTATAATTCTATCGAATTTAATGCAATATGCAAACTATTAACACCCACTCGGGCGACTATATGGGCACATTATGCAAATTTGGACTTGTTATAATTGTACAGGGTCATTCTGGATAAAAGAAATCTCAGTCGTTTGATGTATATTAGACACAGGAACGAAAAATATATATTGTTATGTTTTGATTTTATTTTGTTTTAATTTTAATTTTATTTGCAATTTATTTAAAATAATTAAAAAAACTATTTATTCATTAGTTGAAATTTTTTTTAATACCTAGTTTGCTAAGATAAATACAATTACCAAAACTCTGAAACCTTAGATTTAAATTAGGGCGCCATCTCTTGAATAATAGTAGAGCAAGATTCACTAAATAAAAAACTTTATAAATAACCAACAATAAAATTATTAATTTTAATTATGAACGGTAAGTATTTCTGAATATTTGATTAAGATTAAATGATTAAATTTTTCTTGTGTAGTTATGAATTTTTACTAGTCTTCTTTTTTATTAACAATAACACAGAACTTAACCTAAAATTATAGTTTTTTTTATTGGTACCTTTTTATGTTACACACTAACTTCCAGCTGTAATTTTAGGAAGACACATGGATGATCAATGGATGCAAGATGCAGGAACTATACAGGAAACTGGCTGGATAGGACCATTGGATATCAATTATCAGGATAATTTATTTCCTTTTCTTCTTGGTTAAAATCTTCAACTTTGGTAATCAAAACTTCTCATTGCCGGAATAAGTTTTCCATTCTTTACATAACATAACCTTTTACTTTTTAGATCAACTTCAATTGTTTTTCTAATTTGACAAGACGATGTGTATCGTACAACTGATTTTTATCAAAAAGCCCCGCAACTTCGGTGAATTTGGTTTTATTAAACGTAGATCTCATAGCCAACTCTGTTAAATTTCACCGAAATTTCTGGAAATTTCACATAATTTCTTAAATTAAAAGAATTTTTTTTATTTAAATTTAATTATTACAGTCGATACAGTAATAAAAAAGAACACTTTTCATATAATTAATATTTAACTTCGATTATTATTCCTTTTATAGTATGACTTTAAACTTTCAATATTATTGATTTTTAAAATGTAAGAAAATTTACTTATTGAGTCCTTTCTTTATGAATTTGTACAACTATTGTTGTGTATGTAGGTATTAATTGTAGTTAATACCGTATTGAATAAGATGAACTCCGATTTTGTATTATCTTTATTCCTAACCACTTTTACAAAACTCAAATAATAGTCAATACATTGACAGAGTACCCAATGACATATGATATAGTATAAGAGCGTTCGTTTATATCCAAATATGTAACAACTATTATAAAGAATGCACTAGTTTTTTTCCATTTTTAATAGGATCTTTTACCTGAAAGTCTTTTATTTTTGATTTATTCTGAATTCTAATTTTGAGGTTATATTGAAATGTTAAAATTTTAATAGCAAGTAATGTAAGAAACTTCATGATATTATTTGTGGCTCAGTTTTATCTATTGATAGTTTACTTTAATTTTATTACCTTATTTTTATTCCAAACTTGTACTAAATGTGTTAAAATTGCATGAAAAGTTCTCTTATGGAACTTCCCATGTTAATTTTGAAATCCTTATTTTATAGAAATACTTGGTTTTAAAATGTTTTTAACTTTATGTATCTATAATGTGTAATTTGTTATTAATTTGACCTAGTTCAGTTTTCAGAGCTATAAATTTAACTAATTTGAAAAATTTTTGTTTAATTTTTATATTTGATTCATGTAGATTTTTCTTAAGAAAAATTTATTCTTGATAAAAAGTTGAGCATGGTCTAAAACCTAAAATGCAATGATCAGATATCAAATTTTTTTAGTCATATACGAGGTTTATCAAGTAGTCTGAAAAAAAGTTTGTTGTTTCTAATGACATATTACGTCAACATACCAATTTTAAACAAGATCTTCCGACTTTAAGAAAATTTTAATTTTTAATATTTTTTGGTACACCCAATTTTGAATTCATTGAAAAAGCTTAGACGGAACGAAAAGACAAGAATTACATACCAATTTGACAACAAATGAAAAATTTCTTTATTATTGATTTTTCAAAAAAATTCTTCATAAAAAGTTCTGCATCACATTAAAATCAATAAGCAGGAATTAAATTTGCAAAATATTTAGTCGGATACAAGGAAACTCAAAAAATTTTAATCCGGGCTAACTTTTTGCTTATAAACGGAAGTCTAATATGGGTTTGTAAGGTCCCTGTGAACATTATTAAATTGTCAGTTACGGGGGTGTATAAAAAAATATTAAAAATTAAATACTTTTATAAAGTCGGAATATCTTCAAATACTCTTAATGGATATGGATAGTAAAAAAAGAATAATAATAATAATAATAATAATAATAATAATAATAATAATAATAATAATAATAATAATAATAATAATAATAATAATAATAATAATAATAATAATAATAATAATAATAATAATAATAATAATAATAATAATAATAATAATAATAATAATAATAATAATAATAATAATAATAATAATAATAATAATAATAATAATAATAATAATAATAATAATAATATTAGACAAATATTAACACAAAAATGGATATCAAAGAAGTCTCAAGGAACCTAAATTTTCTAATTGAAAAGCTGGAAAATGAAATGAAGAAGAATACCTATGAAGTAACTGAGAGTAGGAAACCAAAGCGGAGAAGCGTAGGAACGGAGACTGAAGAGGAAAGTTTAGAAGCTACAAAGAAAGAAACAAAAGAGGCAGGAACACAAACAAACAGCGATGAGGAGGAGGAGATGATTATACTGACAGAATGCTTTGAAAAAGATGAGGCTTTTGAAAGTATAGAGAAAATCCTGGACAGGGAGTGGCCGCCGAAATTTTTTAAGAAAACTATAGAGGAAATAGGAAACGCGGGAAGAGAAGGAAACAAAATGGATCTGGTAATTGTAGTGGATCCAAAAGATACAGGAGAAAAGGGACTGAGTAAAGTAGTCCTAGATAGATACCCCGAAATGAAAGAAATATGGGAGAGAAACCAGGAAGAAATGGAGGTGAGGTTTATTGAAAGAGCCACTAAACTACATACGAGTACTGGAAGAAGTATACAGGAGTCTAAGTACATGTATATTATAAACCTGGAAATACATTCAGAAGGTGTAATTAATATGGAAAATGTATATCAAAGATATCTGCAACTCCGGGACTCATTAAAAGAAAAAAATCGAAGTCAGATAGCCTTCGCATCGCCGGATGGCTTAGATAGGACATACTCGAGAAAGCTGTTGGAATACATATTTAAGGATACCGATGTAGAAATAAAGTATCTAGTACCAATAAAGGAAGGAAAAAAGATTTTGAGGGAGAAGAGTCAAAATGAGACCACGATTACAGTTAAAAAAGAAGACATATCTTATGCAGATCTGTTAAAAGACATGAAGGAAAGGGTCGATTTAAACAAAATGAAAGTAGAAATTAAAAAGATCAAAAAAGATAATAGAGGTGGCATAGTGCTAACAATCGAAGGAGGGAAGGAAAAAGCGGAAGCTCTAAAGAAGGAGATGCAGGATAAGATAGAAAATCTGGACATTACGACAAGAAAAAATGGAATTACGCTATTTATTACGGGAATGGAAGGAACAACGACAGAGAAAGAAGTAAAAAAGGCCTTAAGAACAACTTTGGAACTCGACGATGGAGAAATGGAGACTATTTCAATAAGACCCGGGAAATATGGAGACAGTATGGCCACGGTAAGAGTACCACACGGCAAAGGACGCAAACTGATAAACGGTGGAAGAATTAAAGTGGGATGGGTCAACTGCCTGGTAAGAGAAAAACTGATGATTATACGATGTTTTAACTGTCTAGAGCATGGACATAGAGCTGATAAGTGTACAGCACAAATAAACAGAAGGGACGACTGCATAAAATGCGGGAAAAAAGGACATAAGGCAAAAGATTGTGAAAACAGTCCATTTTGCATGAAATGTCAAACAGAGGGGCATAGAGCTGACCAGATAAAATGCCCGTATTTCAAGCAACTTATAGAAAACAAGAGAAGGGAACGATTGAAGTCTGTAAACTCTGTAAGAAGGGGAAGCACAGCTAGTAATATTTAAGATAAAAATTTTACAAATCAACCTGGGGAGGGCGAGGGCTGGGCATGACCTGGCTTTCGCGAAAGCAGATAAAATAAACGCAGATGTAATAATTGTTTCAGAACCAAACAAAAAAATTGTTGATAAAACTGAATGGATTAAGGATAAAAGAAGAGATGTAGCTATCTTTTGTAGAAATAAAAACATAGGAATAAAATCACATAAAGAAGGAAGAGGGTATGTTAAAATAGTAGCAGAAAATTTTGTACTTATCGGATGTTATGTTTCCCCAAATGTCCCTTTGGAGGACTACAAGAACAACATAGATGAAATAATGGAAGAAGCTCGAGAAAATAGGCAAAATGCTATAGTGGCGGGAGATCTAAATGGAAAGTCACATCTATGGGGATCACCGATAAACGATATAAAGGGAGAGCATATCTCAGATTGGCTCTCGGAACTGGACATGATGGTGGCAAACTGTGGAGATACTCCAACTTTTGAAAGGGGGGATAGTAAATCTTTTATTGATGTTACCCTATGCGGACAAAGGATAGGGGCTAAAATTAAAAATTGGCATGTAGACGAAGACGAATCGCTCAGTTTTCACAAATATATTGTGTATGAAATAGAAATTGATGGAGAAAGGAAACGTTCTAGAATAAAAGAAAATAAAAGAATATATATAAGAAAGGAAGAGTTTCGGCCTCAAATTCAGGGAGTCTTACACCAACTAGACATAAATGACCCAAAAAGTTTTGTGAAGCAAATGAAACTGGTACAAGAAAAATGTTCAAATACCAAAGGGACAAACAGGGAGTACCCCTACTGGTGGAATCCACAAATAGAAGAGAAACGAAAGGAGTGCATAACATGTAGAAGAAGAATTAAACGTTTAAAAGCAATAAACTTAAGAAATGAAGAGACACTTCAAGAAATTAGAGAACATGAAGAAACTTACAAAAAAAACAAGAAGGAACTAAGACGGTCAATAAATAAATCTAAAAGGGCCTTGTGGATAAAGCTATGTCATGATCTGGAAGAGGATATATGGGGAGAGGGTTATAGGATTGTTATTAAACAGCTTAAACGGCAAAGACTACCTTATGCCTTGACAACCGAGAAAAAGCGCAGGATAGTCTCAGAACTATTCCCGAAAAGAGAAGATATATGGGTTAAAGGCCCAGTAGTAGAAAATGTAAAGGCGTTCGACATGCAGGAACTGATAGAGGCAGGAGATAAACTAAAAAACAATAAGGCTCCAGGACCAGATGGTATAATGGTGGAAACTATAAAGGAACTCATAGGGGCTGCTCCAGACAAAGTTCTGGAGATGGTAAACGCACTGATAACCAAGCAGTATTTCCCAAATATATGGAAAGAAGCCAGAATTGTTCTGATTCCTAAGGGCAAAAAAAATTCTGAAGGGGAGGAGACGTACAGGCCTATATGCTTGCTAGACACTTTTGGTAAGCTGTACGAGATGCTTATTAGAACGAGACTTGAAAAGGAGCTCGAAGACAAGAACGGGCTTTCAGAAAATCAGTTCGGTTTTCGAAAGGGGCATTCAACTATACAAGCGGTTGACAGAGTGGTGAAAGCGGCAGGAAGGACACGTAAGGGAGCTTTCTTCGCCCTCATTACACTGGATGTGCAAAACGCCTTCAATACAGCGTCTTGGAGCCTTATCATAAGGAAAATGAGAGAGATCGGCATAAGTCCTTACCTAATTGGAACAGTGGAAAGCTACCTAGACCAACGAAAAATCAAAATAAATAATAGAGAGAGCGAATCAGCCACAGCGGGAGTCCCACAGGGGTCAGTATTGGGACCAACTTTGTGGAACATACTCTATGACGGGGTATTAAAAATCCGGCTTCCAGAGGGGGCACAAATGGTTGCATATGCCGATGATTTGGCGCTAATGGTTCAAGCTATGAGAAAGGAGGAACTAATTTATATAGCAAACTTATCCTTAATGAGGATTTCGAGATGGATGGAGGAAAACAGATTAAAACTAGCACCCGAGAAAACGGAAGCACTACTGATGAAAGGAGCAAGAAAAAAGGAAGGAGTAAGCTTTGAGCTAGAGGGAAACAAAATAACTCCCCAAAAAAGTATAAAATACCTTGGAATTTGGTTGGACGATAAAATGTTATTTAACCAACATATAAAACAAACTGTAGAAAAAGCACAGAAAGCAGTGAGCGCAATAAAGAAGATCACACCAAACATAGGAGGGCCAGGAAGTCTGAAACGAAGGATGCTGTCTGGGGTAGTAGAATCAATTGCACTATATGGAGCACCCATATGGTACAAAGTATTAGAAAAGAGCAAATATAAAAATATGATGTTTAGTCTCCAGAGACAAATGTTAATTAGAGTGTCATCGAGCTATCGCACTATATCCAAGGAAGCGGCTAATATAATATCAGGTGTAATCCCAATAGATCTCCTCGCAGTGGAGAGGCACCTATTATATGAAAGTGGGGAAGGGCACCTTATTGCGACAAAAAACAGAGTACGAGAGGAAATAATGGGTAGATGGCAGAGGAGGTGGGACGACACAAAAGAAGTAGCACAGTGGACAAAGAGACTGATCCCAGACATTAAGGAGTGGGTAATGTGTAAATTCAGAAAAACGGATTTTTACTTGAGTCAATTTTTAACCGGTCACGGGTGCTACAACAGCTACCTTAAAAGGATGAAAAAAAGAGAAGACGAAGCGTGCGGATACTGTGGAGAGGGGGATACTCCCGAACACACGATCTTTATTTGCAGAAAGTGGCACACAGAAAGAGAAAACATACAGAGAGACTTTGGGGAAATGACGCCGGAAAATATAGTAGAGAAAATGTTAGCAAATCAGGAACAATACGAGAAGATATACCAATTCATTAAAAACATCATGAAAGAGAAACAAACAGACGATAGACAAAGGGAAAGACAATAAAAAAGATTGAGAGAAAAAAAAAAAAAAAAGGAATCCCGTGCACTGCCGAAGATATATCCAGGAATGGATGGTTCCAGCGTGCACGGTGGACACAGGTGGTTTTAGTGGAGTACCCGACCCGCCGGGAGTCTACCACACTACCATGTCGCAGATCGAACCGTCGCGAAGCGCATGGTGTCCATAAAGGGTTTCCACCTGCACAAAAAAAAAAAAAAAAAAAAAAAAAAAATAATAATAATAATAATAATAATAATAATAATAATAATAATAATAATAATAATAATAATAATAATAATAATAATAATAATAATAATAATAATAATAATAATAATAATAATAATAATAATAATAATAATAATAATAATAATAATAATAATAATAATAATAATAATAATAATAATAATAATAATAATAATAATAATAATAATAATAATAATAATAATAATAATAATAATAATAATAATAATAATAATAATAATAATAATAATAATAATAATAATAATAATAATAATAATAATAATAATAATAATAATAATAATAATAGAGGGAGTGGGTGGCTCAGTGGTAGAGCACTGGACTCATAATCCAAGGGTTGTGGGTTCGAATCCCACCGTCGGCAGAAATCTTTTTCTGATTTTTAATTAATTAAAAAATTTAGAAATTGATTTTCATATACCAGGTGTGATTCCCCACTCGACCATTCACTGTTGGGTTCTAATTAACAGTGCTGTTCCTAAAGTGGCGCTGGGAAACAGTAACAAAGCCTACACAGAACACGAGGCTAATGACCAGAGTAGTCGATGCCGTAGACACAGAAGTAAAAAAAAAAAATAATAATAATTAAGAAGAGTATTTGAAGTACCAAGCCACTATGAGTTATAGAAATGAATTCGGAATATCTTATTCAAAATCGGTATGTTGACGTAAAATGTCATTATATACAAGTTTTTTTAATAACTTTTTTTCATACTTCAAAAGTAAAGGTACTTTTCTCGTGAGCAAAATTCATATTTTTTGATAAACCTCGTATACGACTAAAAAAATTTGATATCTGATCCTTTCATTTTAGGTTTTAGACCATGCTCAACTTTTTATCAAGAATAACTTTTTTTCATAAAATTGGACACACTGTATATGGATTAGTCGTCAGGATAACATAATTGGTAATTCGCTCAAGCCTCCTGTTGACTTGTAGTGGAATCATGGGCGGATCCAGGGAGGAGGGCTGTGGAGGCAAAAAATCTAATGTACAGGGTGTCCCAAATTGGTGAGTTTTGCAGGGTATCTCGTAAACTAGAAGAGATAGAAGAAAAGCAGTTAAGATGTTATGACTTCTTTTTTTGTTAAAGTAACGATAGCATAATTAAATCTTTAGTAACTCCCTGCAGTTGGAAGATGCAGGGCGATTATTGAAAACTGTCGAAAACTACAAGGTACTGTAACTTCTTAATTAAGAAAAATATAAAAAAACGTTATAAAAACTTTTGATCGATATAATATTAAAGAGTTCAGTGGCGCACAGATTATTTTTTTTAGGGGGCTCACTAAGGAAATATAATGCAAACTTATGTTTTTTTAAATGGGACACCCTGTATATTTTGACGTTTTTCGTTTCGTTTTTTAATTCTCATTCACCTGATATGACATATTATATATCTATTTTCAATGGTTGGAGCTACAGTGCAAATTTATCAAAATTATAATTAATAAAAAATAAAACCAGATTAAAAAAATAAAAACAATAAACTTATGAAACAACAAGAAACAACTAATCTACCTATAACTAATTTTATTAGAATGTGAAAATTACATTAAATGTTCAAAATGTCCTCCGTTTTGTTGTAGTAATAATTGACACCTTTTTCTTACTGATCTTACACAATTGAGTATATGCACTGGCTTTATTTTTCTAAATGCGGCATGAATATTTTGTAATAAATCTTCCCTACTCTCGAAGTTAGTCTTGTAAATATTATTTTATGATTTTATTTTTGGTAATGCTGAATTGGGTGGAGATTATTTAAACGAAAAACTTTTTAATCGTTGAAAACGGAGAGCATTTTGAATATTTAATGTAATTTTTACATTCTAATAAAATTAGTTATAGGTAGATTAGTTGTTACAATGTTTCTTGTTGTTTCATAAGTTTATTGTTTTTATTTTTTTAATCTGGTTTTATTTTTTATTAATTATAATTTTGATACATAAAATTGTCACACATCAGTATCCTTATAATAAAATGTTAAATTTCGTTACTGAGTGTTCATTTTTTTAAGGGTGTTTCACCTGATAACATCCATAAATGGTTTATTTGCACTGTAGCTCCAACCATTGAAAATAGATATATAGTATGTCATATCAGGGGAATAAAAATTAAAAAAGAAAACGAAAAACGTCAAAATATACAGGGTGTCCCATTTAAAAAAACATAAGTTTGCATTATATTTCCTTAGTGAGCCCCCTAAAAAAAATAATCTGTGCGCCACTGAACTCTTTAATATTATATCTATCAAAAGTTATTTTTCTTAATTAAGAAGTTATAGTACCTTGTAGTTTTTGACAGTTTTCAATAATCGCCCTGTATCTTCCAACTGCAGGGAGTTACTAAAGATTTAATTAGGCTATCGTTACTTTAACAAAAAAAGAAGTCATAACATCTTAACTTCTTTTCTTCTATCTCTTCTAGTTTACGAGATACCCTGCAAAACGCACCAATTTGGGACACCCTGTACTATACTATAAAACAGTGTGTGCAAGTGTTTCGTAGTCCCTAACTTTTTAGATTCATTTTTTATTTTGAGAGAATGAAAAAATAAGAACATATTGGTAAAGGTCTAATCTATGTCACGACGAACTCACTTTTTCAAAATTTGATTTTGTTTTTTCAAAAAAAAATCGCAAAATTCCATGTTTTTGATGATTTTTTCCATTTTTTTAGAAAAAAACCAAAGCAAGTTTAAAAAAAGTGAGAACGTGGGAACATAGATTAGATCTTTACCAACAAGTACAAATCTTTTCATCCACAAATAATAAAAATAAACCTTAAAAGTTAGGGACTGGCAACATTTTGCATCGGTTGAGTGGCGCCGGTCTCAGAATAGCGTGTTCCTATTTTAATCCTCCAAATTATTCTTAATTATTTATTAATCGATTCTTCTAATTATTATCAACTGCAACCAATAGAAAAGAAGTGTGAAAACCCTTCACTCTTATTAAGAAGAAGTTGTACTTCATTATAAAACAATGTATGCAAGTGTTTCGTAGTCCCTAACTTTTTAGGTTTATTTTTCATTTTGAGAGAATGAAAAAATAAGTACATATTGGCAAAGGTCTAATCTATGCTCCGACAAAGTCGCTTTTTCAAAATTTGATTTAGTTTTTACAAAAAAAAACGTAAAATTCCATGTTTTTCATAATTTTTCAATTTTTTTTTTAGAAAAGAATTAAAGCACATTTATATTATTATTCAAGTTTATTTTATGATTCAAACTATAAATAATTGTAAAACTTTTAAAATATTGTTTTAGTATTTTTTATTAAGATGAAGTTATAAAGTACTATAAAACTGTATAAGGAAAGGTTTCGTAGTCCCTAACTATTTAGGTTTATTTTTAGTTTTGAGAGAATGAAAAAATAAGAACATATTGGTAGTTAAAGGTATCTATGTTACGACAAACTCGCTTTTTTAACAATTGATTTAGTTTTTTCTCAAAAGTAAAACGCAAAATTCCATGTTTTTTGATAATTTTTCCCATTTTTTTTAGAAACAATACGTCGGCGAATTCAGTTTTTTGTGCCAAATGCGTAAAGTACTTTTTTTAAACCCTTTATACAGAGTGTTGTTTTGAATCTGGAAAAATTTGTCAATTTTTTCCTAATTCGGACCTGATTTTTTTTCTTACAAATATTCTAATAGCTTGGACACCTTAAAGGAAGTTTCTATGTGAAATATGGAAAAAAGATACCGCGTGGCTCGTAATTTATGAGTCGAGAAAGAAATGACCAAAGTTAATAAAACACCCTGTATCTCAGTCAGGAAGGGGGTTACAACCAACAAATATAGGTTTTTGTAATTGTCTAAATTGTGTTACATCAGTGTTTAATGTATGGACACTTCGCAATGAAACACCCTGTATTCATTCATACATTTTTTAAAGCTCACAAAATTCCTCGATGCTCAAATTGACACAACACGTGTACGCGTGTCCGTTTTGTTTAATAAATTATGTTGCATTTGTTAAATTATAATTCGAGATGAAATTAGTCTCATCATAATACAAAAAGGACAGCTTTACACATTTGAAAAAAAAAGTTTGCATCAATTTCAAAAATCAGAATGTTTTCTTGCTAATTGCAATCCGATATGAAAGCGCGCTGAATTTAGTTCCCCTCGTAAGTATTCGAAATCGGTCTGGAAAGGATTTGCGGACGAGAAATAATATTAGTAGATAGGCTCCACCCAGCAGTACCGAATTTATTACCTCCGACCGACCCGCATCACCGCAGTAGTTACAGTTCGTATAGTATCACTTCCACTTAAGAGGGGCATCGCGACAGGTATGCCAAACTACAAACACCAAAAATCCCCATCTTTATCTTTATCTTTTATCACTGTCTTTCTGCAATAATGAAGAGAGATAGATATCTTAAGACTTGAGTGAATCTCCTGTATGCTAGGTGGCGCTGCTAGTATTAAAATATAATATATTATTTGGGATATCTAAGGAATCTGAGAGAATAAATTTTCTTTATTTTCACGGTTAGTCTTGTCGCAGAGAGCGCTAATAATCCATTTGTCATGAGTTCGATACCGGCTTCAGCCACGACAGAAATTTTATTTTTTATTTTTAGGAAATTTCATTTTTTTTGTTTACTATTTTTTTTCTAGCATCAAAATAGAGTTTATATTTTATTAATTTAATTAATTTTCAATTATTTTCGTATAAATCCGTTTATTTTAATATGAATAGCGCTGCCACGCGACTAATCTCGCTAAATACATCAGATAGGAATGGAGGTCGGAAAATAATATTTCTAACATAAAAAAAATATTTAAACATCAATGGATTCATACGAAAATTGAGAATTATATAAATGTATAATCTTTAAGGTGAAGCAAGAATTTTTTTAAAAAATGAATTAATAAATAATTGGCGGCCCCAAACGCAAAATGTTTTTATCAATATCTATTTGTTTAAACAATTGCAGAATACATGAGTTATCGACACAAAAAACGGCGTCCTATGAACAAAATGCAACATTGTAACCACAATAAATTATCTGCAAGTCCTTTTATAAAAAAAATTGTCAATGTTGGAACATTAATTTGTATATAACAATTGAACGGTTACAGATAAAAAATCGCTGCAAGTCTTAAACCATGGGTTATGATAAATTGTTCATGTTTCATCCCTTGAAATTTTTTTTGTCCGTGTCACTGTTTTCGTTAAAAAGTCCAAAAAAAAAGGGTTGAAAAATTAAAATGCTCACCAAAAACCATCGCTTTTAACAATGAAGACGGCTATTTATAAATTTTTTAATGTCACCATTGTATTCAGTGTGATTTTTCCTATAAGAATAATATACAAATATAAACCTACTTTAAAATTTTACCCAAAAAACCAGTGACACGTATTTAGTATCCATACTAAACTTTATACTTTATTTATTTACCACAGCATCAGAACAGTGTCGAAAATACCTACCTAGATATTTCTTTATTATCAATATACGATATGAATTTATATGAAAAGCGTTTTTATATTACATTCCAAAATATTTTAAATGGAAAATATAATATGTACATTTATTTTAAAAAAGTGAAAAACAGCTTTTTAGTAATTGATAATTTAGAGGTTGCGGGCATTACGGCAACATTGGTGTGTTTTTTCATTTCAGTTTTTAGTTTTTTGCTGTTTTGTCTTTGTTTTTGCCATGTCCGCTCTCTAATTCTGAAATAAAATAAGATAACACTACTAATTTTAATGATTAGACAAAGAGCCGAAGCAGTTCTTATTGTGTCTTCGAGCGGGGATTCTTTGAAAATGTTTGCAACTAATGTTTTGTGATGTTTTTGGCGGTTTTTCCATCCGTTTTGTGACGTGATTTTACAATTTAGTTATTGTTATTAGTCGTGATTTGGTTGGTCTCTGATTAAGCAGGTCATATTGCATTTTTGCTTTTATCTCCATTAGAGCTTATATTATTACGGTACAAAAGTGGTGTGAAACGGACACAACAGTATTTTTAGGTTTTAAATTCTGATTGTTTACCCTCCTCGGTGAAAAAGACACAATTTTTTTTTATTATTTTTTATATAGGGTAGGATATTATCCAAAGATGCCTCGAAGTTCGCGTAAAACTAGAAAGAAGAACAAGTGCACTGCAGCAGCGCGATTGAATTAGGAAAATAGAGAAAACAGGGACATTTCCACAGAAATATTAGAAGAATCGTAAGTTTTCTAAAGTTATGTTTTAGCCATATTTTTTATGTTATTAAGCTTTTTATTTCAATTTTTTGATTATGTACATTTTCCTAGATTTAATGAAGAAAGTGTCCCAGAAAAGAACATCGAAGAAGAGGGATTCCCAAATGATTGCAGCGAAATATTACAAGAATTGTAAGTTTTCATAAAGTTTTATTTTTTATAAGTTATTCCTATGAAGTACCCATAATCAAAAGTCTGTCAAAGTAATTTTCATATACCTAGCTTTTTATTTCAATTTTTTGAGTATGTACACTTTCTTAGGTTTAATGAAGAAAGTGTCCCAGAAGAGAACACCCAAAAAGAGGGATTCCCACAAGAAAGAATTACAGAAAGAAAGAAAGAAGCTGACAAGATGAGAGTTTTCTGCAAGAGGATATTTTAGAAGAGGTCATCCAACTCAATGACTTTCCACGAGAAGGAAATACAGAGGATATTGAAGAGGATTTCACACAAGAAAATTTAGAAGAGCATTTCCTGAGCCATGAAGAAATAAATTTAAAATCATATACCTAATAATTCAAAACCTGGAATAATTTCTTCAGATGAATATGACAGATAAGAAATATTAGAATATTTGCATAAATAGAGTTTTTACATACCAAGAATTTAACTAGATAACAACAAGGAAATTCTTGTGTCATTTTTGTTGACAGTATTGACCAAGGCATTCTAATTAGGTGAATTAATATTTTTAATGCATGGGTACATTATATCTATCTTTAGACTTTAAACCATAATGAAAATTCTTGGCCAGCTAGCTATCTACATGTTCTAGTACTTGCATTTATTAATCATAAATTTATTTCAGATTTTCAGTTCGAGTACTTGCATTTATTTCATATTTTCAGTTTGAGTACTTGTATTTATTAATCAAATTTATTTCATAATCTTATTTCTAGTACCGAGTACTTGCATTTATTAACCATATATTTATTTCAGATTCTTATTTCTAGTACTTGCATTTATTAATCACAAATTTATTTCAGATTCTTAGTTCTAATACTTGCATGTATTAATTGTAAACTCATTTCTTTGATGTTAACTTTATTGTAAATCATTAAATATTATAAAATCATTTTTGTAAGAAAATAAATTGAATAATTAATAATTATTTCTTTATTTAAAAGTACCTAATTACAGTTATTCACTAAAACAAAAACAAAACAATACACTATGAAAAAACTGCATTGCTTTTTAGCAATGGACAAAAGACATAATAGCAAATAAAATGTGGAACAAACCTACATCAAGAGTCCCATGGACGGGTTAATATGTGAGACATACTGTAAATATTAATTTCTGCAAATGTCTATGATTCCCAACTATGCAGACACTATTTTGAATGCACGAATAAAAATCACAAACTGTTATAGTTGAATTGCACATTCTCCATATTACTAATCACACTGACAACTTCCTTCGGATATGCATAAAAATTGAAGATTTTTTGAACAGCCTCTCGAGAATGGAATTTTTGTTCGTGGAAATATTTTTACCCGTTATAGCTTACACCTTGGAATAGGACATCTCCATTTTTCAACAAATTTTAAAAAATAAACATATTAATCATTTAGTGGAAGGTGTGCTTTTGACAAGTTGTGATCACCAATTTAAAAGTGAAACATGTCCTACATGAGGTATACGGCATTAATTGAAATACTTTAAACTGAAGAACTGGTTTTAGTTAATACTAATTTACTCATTAAAAAAAATTGCAAAACACACGAATAAATTAACCAACATAACCTAAAATGTCAGTTCTAAACATCTAAACTTTCTTACTTCGTATTCGTAAAACTGGTTGCATACATCGTTCAAAATAAAACCAAAAAGCGCCACTGTCTCAAAGTGTCAGGCGGAAAACGCCTGAACTATGGAAAGAGAAAATCTTACTGGGATATAGGCAACTTACATAAACTTTTTTTTTCTGGAGAGTTAATCTCAAAAATTATAAAGTTTTGCGAATTGGTATTCTCGGAAATTAATTCTTTATCCTTCATTTAGGACATCTCCTTTTCACGTTAAAATTGGTGATCACAAATTGTCAAAACTGTCAAAAACACACCTACACTAAATGGCTGATATCTTTTTTATTAATCCTTAAAATTGACTCAAAAAAGGAGATGTCCTATTCCGAGGTATAAGCTATAACGGGTATAAATATTTCCACAAACAAAAATTCCGTTCTCGAGATTAACTCTCCAAAAAATCGTCAAATTTTTATGCATATTCAGTATTGCCAACTGAAAACGAGGTCGGCAGTGGCAAGGCCCCTCTTAACGTATGTCGGTTTAACTATGAAATTATTTTTTTTTAATAAAGTTAAAAATACACTTTTAGCCCAGTTGCCAGAGAAGGATATTGACCAAAAGCTCGAACAAATTGGGATCTAGATGCAACTTGGCATTCAAGTACCTACTTAATTGCCGAGATCACATTTTGTGCGAGGTCAAACTCTCTGAAAACTGAGCTATTATTTATAATATGTAATAATTCAGAAACTGATTTATACCCAGTGTCACAGACTCATGAGATACCCCTCTTTTCTTCTTTGTTTCTCTAGCTATATTTCTGAAATTTGGAACATTGAAGCTCACTAGACGGCACTTTTTGACATATTTAGAAAAAAATATCAACTTCCGGTTTTTATGGAAATGGCATCAACTTTGACTTTTCAAATGGAACACACTGTATATTATTACATTTTTGGGAGCCGGTACGTTGTCAGATCCAGGCGCTTTATTTCGCTATATTAAAGACTCGATTTACATTCAACCCCTAAAAAATGCAATGTGCTTGTTATCAAATGTCGATTAAGATGTTTGACGGATATGCTGCTGTCTTATTTGAATATTATAAATTTTAAAAAACATTTAGACTGACCGTAATTACTTGTGCAATCTTTTTAAGTGAAATTAATTCACAAAAAGGTCAAAACCTAGATATTTAACCTATACCGATTTCGATTTGTTCATAATAGCAAAATAAATAATGCGAAATCTATTGTAATAAATCACAAATTCCACATTTGTTACTGTACAACCATTATGCTTAAATACAATAAAATTTCAAAATTGCGAAAAACTACGAATTCCTTGTTGTAAATCAAACGGTTTTTTTACTTTGGCGGACTAGACAAAGAAACGTAATTACCAATTCGGTACAATAACGTTATTAAACTTATAATGAAATTGGAAAAATTTTAATGGTGAAAGAAATGTCAGTGACGTAGGACTTTAAAAGTACATAAAGAGTTTCTTTTAGGCCAGGCGCAGACTACAGACTTTTTATCGGCCGATAGTTTAGTCGGGTTTTAATTATTATGAAGACGTATGCAAGAGCGCACATTAAAACTATTTGGTATCGACCGATTAATAAGTTTGATGGGCTACACAATTACCAGAGAGAATATAATATATGAGAGTTGTCGACCCTGTAGTAACAGTTGGCATCGCGTTGATCGCAGCGCACCAGAAAGGGGTGTCGGAACTAATTTTTACAAGCGGGATATTTAAATTTGTTAGTTTGGATTATTGGTAGGTAAATTTTACAATTTGTCTTAAAATTGTTTATTATATAATTATTTCATTATAAAAAATAAAATTATATTTCATTTTTTCTAACGAAATAATTATAATTAATAAACAATTTAAAGACAGATAATTTAGATAAATGAGAAATCAACACACATTTAAAATTTTTATTAAAATTACATTATATTTAAGAATGTTAATCAAATCAAATTGAACATTATTTTAAAATTATTGACAAAAACAACAAATATTTTAATAAAAAGGAGATATAAATAACTAGATTCTCCATTTCCATGAAGACAGGATCATGTCTGAAATAAAAAAAATTAAACGCAGTACACTTTGTTGCAAAAAAAACAATTATTTTTATTTGTTAGTCCTCTCGTTAACTTTTATGAGCTGAGAAAGTACGTATGATTTATGTTCTTGACAGGGTATTATTATTATAAAATATTATTCAACTACTTTTGGTGGTGTGTGATGTAAGGGTTCCAAAGTTAAAGCAAATATCTGGTCACCGAGCTTCGCTCTTAATATTCAAATCTACATTTTTAAGCAGCCCAATGAGTATATAATTTAAGTATATTTATAACATGACAAATTATTAATTAATTAACTCGCGAAAATCACGGAGTGGGCGACATCTACTTGAACTACTGATAGGGAGATAAATAAAAAGTTGATTGGCGATTGGCTTGAAAGTAGGCGGGAAAATTAAAAAAGCTGTCAGTGTTAATTTTCAATTGGCTGCAGCTGTTGTTGACGTTTATCAACTGCTTGTCACAGAGGTTAGTTAAATGCATTAAAGTTGCCTAGTTTCTGGGGATTTCACCCTTTTAGGGCAACTTCTACTGACGCTTGATCTTCGCGAATTGTCACGGTGGACAGGCCCCGTTTCCGGGACGTGCAACAGCAGCGTGTAGGGCACACGTCCCGTCAACAGAAGATCGCTCAGCTCACTCTATTTATCACTATATAAGAAAAACTCTATGTTCAATTGATTTTATTATTTTTTGATCTGCAGTGAAGGAAAATTATAGGTCTGATATTCATACTTGGGTAAAAACCTCCACAAAAACCTGTGACCAGACTCTCGAGGTGTGGCAGATATTGATATCATATTTTTTCAAAAATTCTTTCTCTCTCTCTCTCTCTCTCTCTGATCATGAAAACTTAAATATTAAAACTGTCCGCATAATAAAATAGTAGCCGTAAGGGGTAGTCTCACACTATCGGGGAAGGGAAGACAGGTGTCCATTTTAACAGTGTTACTCAACGTTCCTATAAATATTTACCTAAACCCATGATTTCTGCAATTGAATTGGCAACGTTGTATTTTCAACTTTGAATTAATAAGATGGCTGTCATTTGACAAGCAAATTATTTATGTCCGTCAAATGAACCTTTCCTTTTTTATATAAAGCGACAAATTTAAAATCGAATTCTTTCTGATTAAAACGCCAGAAATTAAATAAAGTCAAACCTTTTTACTACTATACTATACAGAAGAAAGGAGTGCAGTATTTAATTTGCAGAACGTAGTACAGGTTCAAGAGGTAGAAATTTTATTTTTACCTCATCCTTCAATGCTTATTTGTAGTTAAAATTTAAATTTTAATACATCTGATCGGCCTAATATAGTTTTTGTCTAGATTCTTGTTTCCATGGTTTTTACTGTAATAAATTTGTTCTTTTGACAGATAAGTCAGACTTTATTTATTCATAGCCATATCGTATGTATTTTAATTGATTCAGAATTTTGTATTAATATATATTTCAAAATGGCCTCATTCTAAAAATATTATCAGTCCTCCTATATCCTTGAAGGCAGAATTATTAGTAATAGCAAGGCAACATAAAAACAAATTCAAAAAATATATTATGGATGAGATGGCCAGAGAAAATGGAATTAAAATTCTCAGATTTCCACCGAACCACGCAGAGTTAAATTCCATTGAACTGATCTGGTCTCAATTATTAAAAGGTTATGTTTCTCAAAACAATAAAACATTTAAATTTCCTGATATGCGAAATTTGTTTTTGAAGGCAGTTTCAGATGTAAATAGAGAACATTGGGGAAAATGCATTGATCATGTTTAAAAATGTGGAAAATTCATTTAGGAAAGTGGATATATCAATGGATAATTTAATAGAACCGATAATAATAAACATCAGAAAAGACAATTATAGTGATGCCAGTAGTTTTAGTGAAGACAGTGACTTTTAAAGGTAGTTCTTGAACTAACTTTTTTTTTAATCTTTGAGTTTAGGTAAGTACTGAAGCGTTACTTTTAATGCCAAGAGATTTAATTTAATCCCAACATATAATCCTCCTTGTTATTTATTGGTTAAATTTAATTCGTTCAATGTTAAAGTGTCGGATGCATAAAGTTTATTTTTATTTTTTGTAAATAATATAACTTCAAAATTTAATCTACGAAGTGCCTATATATATTTTATATGCTGTGACCTTATTTATATTATAGAAACTTATTTTGCAAAGTACGCCTATGGAATGTGACGTTATATCCCCACTTTGAATGTACTCATCTATCCTTTATATTATATATTACTATAGAAACAAGTTATTATTATGTGCCGTTGCTAGGAAATAAAACTAAAAGCTTAACTTTTCTTGTAAATATCTCGGAAGATCGAATTTTCACAGACATGAGACCTACATTTTTCGCCGATTTAGATAGGAATTAGTCTACCCTGAAAGTTTCATTGAATTCTGACGAGTGGATTTCGAGATCCTTTGGACACACATACACACACACACACACACACATACAAACCTTGCTCGTTTAATAGTATTTGATTTATTAAGTCTGATGATCTTCACACAACCTTTGATCTTTGGATGTATAAGGAAGTTCTAAAATTTTGTACCACTGTTCACTTTGATTAATATCAGATGGAAATTTGAAAAATGTTTTGTTCTTAAACTCCAAATTGCGAAGTGGCCAAAAATATTTACTATTACAATTTTTTGCAATACAACTATGAAGAATTTTACCTGGTGATGACATTTTAAAGGTTCACTTACTTTTATTTCCTTTATTAGAACTAAAATCCTAAATAAATTTAAAACTAAACTAATCCTAAATCCTACTCCCCTCGCCATCGCGTGCAATTCTAATTTTTGACACTTTCACTTTGACTTTGACAAACACAAGCCAGATTCACGCCAACCAAATGTATGATTGATTTTGTATATTTTCATTTTTAATGACGTAAACGTTAATATACTAGGATATTTTATAATATTTTCCGACATTAAAGGCGATATGTTAAAGTGTAATGTAATTTATAATATTTTTAATTTTATTCTATTCTGCTTATGTAAAACAGTCTTGTAGTACACGCGACTGCAGCGACTCGATGCGCGGTTAGTTGCGCAGAAACGTTATGCCGTATACGGCCTATCCTTCAATCAGTCTCTTTTAAATTGTCTCTGACAATTACCTTCAAATTAAACAGTCGGCCAAGTGCAACCAAAAACTTTGATTTTATTATTAAAGGAGCTTGCCATTCTTAGACCGGTTTCGGAATTATTGTTCCTCTTCAGTAAGAAGCAGGCTAGCTCGAAGTTCTATCTCTAAAGAAATTCTGAAGATCGCTTTGAACCCACCAACTCTTAGTACAAACGGTTAAGTCGAGAAAGAGGAGGCTTCACTTTTATAATAAAGTCAAAGCTTGCAAAACTATAGAAAACTCTAACGACGGTGGAATTTTTTGTAACCATAAAAATACCAAAAAAGGACCATGGGCGTACCAAAACTACCTAAGGTTGTGAAATAAATCACACTTGTTCCCAAGAACAAAGACATTCAATGTCCTACACTGCACCAGCGTCTGGACTTCAACAACTACTCCTTGGGCTAGCCTGCTTCTTACTGAAGAGAAACAATAATTCTGAAACCGGTCTAAGAATGGCAAGCTCCTTTAATAATAAAATCAAAGTTTTTGGTTTAAAGCCCCGACTTGGTCGGGCGCCAAACCACGTCTGGACTTTCGTAATTCAATACCTGGGGGGGGGGGGGTGGCCAAGGAGTAGTTGTTGAAGTTCAGACGCTGGTGCAGTGTAGGACATTTATTGTGATTTATATCACAACCTTAGGTAGTAAATAAATAATAAAACTACTGCTCACACTTAAAATAAAAGATTATACTATTAGATCATTTTTAATTATAATTATAAAATTATTTTCACATACAAGTTAAAAAAGTAAAACATTTTAAACGTAAATAAATAATTACATAAACAAATGAAATTATAATGATTATTTTTTTCATCTGTCAAAACAGTCAGATTTTGTGGTTTCAGCCAATAACAGCTCAGGACCCTAACCAATCATTGTGTTTTATACTGATTATTTTTTTCATCTGTCAAAACAGTCAGATTTTGTGGTTTCAGCCAATAACAACTCAGGATCCTAACCAATCATTGTGTTTTATACTGATAAAACCGCTTCGTCGTTTTTGTTTTTTGATTAAACTATGTTTACCTTTTTTGAGATGTCAAATGTAAACATTTATCAATTATTATTATACTAAAATGTATTGCAAATCTATGTTAATACCCAAATTTCAAAATATATTTATAAACTAACCTGTTTTTATTCGTTTATTGTCAATACAACACAGCTCCATCCATAAATTCGTTTAAAACTAACATAATGTCAAAACGTCTAAACGTTACACTTAATAAATAATCATAAATGCCTACTACTAGATAGGCAACTTATATTACGTTTGTAATATTTGGCGTTTAAATGTAAAAGAAAATATCGAACTTTTGAGTGTAAAGTGTCTTTCTCTGTTTTTAATACAAAATGATTCAAAAAATAATCCTTTCAAATACGACTCGTCCTCTGAAATTTTATAGATTAAATTTTTGATCTTCATACTCAAACGCCTTTATTTTAGGCAAAACCACTCAAACAAACTGATTTGAGATAAAATCACGAGTCCTGCGGACTCGTGATTTTATCAATCAGTTTGTTTTCGTGGTTTTTCCAAATAAAGCCGTTTTCGTGAAAACCAAAAATTTAATCGATAAAATTTGGACGACTCGTGGTATTACCTTTGATTATTTTTTTCATCTGTCAAAACAGTCAGATTTGTGGTTTCAGCCAATAACAACTCAGGATCCTAACCAATCAATGTGTTTTATACTGATAAAACCGCTTCGTCGTTTTTGTTTTTTGATTAAACTGTGTTTACCTATTTGAGATGTCAAATGTAAACATTTATCAATTATTATTATACTAAAATGTATTGCAAATCTATGTTAATAACCAAATTTCAAAATGTATTTGTAAACTAACCTATAAAGGTATAATAATAGTTTATTTCAACATTCATTTAACATTTTTAGATACCTCACTTTAACACTAAACTTAAAATTAATTAAATTAAGAAAGACTTCATTTCATTCTTCTTCTTCGCTTTTATTTAAGGCGCCGTTTCGCGGGGTAGCCAGTCAAAAAATCGCCTTGGTGGTCCTGTATGTAAAACTATAACAGCTCAGGTTTCAATTTAAATTGGTAAAGAAAATTTTCAATATTTGTGTGAAAAATGTCTTTTGCATAAATGACTCTCTGTTTTTAATACAAAATGATTCAAAAAATAATCCTTTCAAATACGACTCGTCCTCTGAAATTTTATAGATTAAATTTGGAGGACTCGTGGTATTACCTTTGATAAAACCGCTTCTTCGTCTTTGTTTCTTGATTAAACTGTGTTTACCTTTTTTGAAATGTCAAATGTAAACATTTAACAATTTTTATTATACTAAAATGTATTGCAAATCTATGTTAATAACCAAATTTCAAAATGTATTTGTAAACTAACCTATAAAGGTATAATAATAGTTTATTTCAACATTCATTTAACATTTTTAGATACCTCACTTTAACACTAAACTTAAAATTAATTAAATTAAGAAAGACTTCATTTCATTCTTCTTCTTCGCTTTTATTTAAGGCGCCGTTTCGCGGGGTAGCCAGTCAAAAAATCGCCTTGGTGGTCCTGTATGTAAAACTATAACAGCTCAGGTTTCAATTTAAATTGGTAAAGAAAATTTTCAATATTTGTGTGAAAAATGTCTTTTGCATAAATGACTCTCTGTTTTTAATACAAAATGATTCAAAAAATAATCCTTTCAAATACGACTCGTCCTCTGAAATTTTATAGATTAAATTTGGAGGACTCGTGGTATTACCTTTGATAAAACCGCTTCTTCGTCTTTGTTTCTTGATTAAACTGTGTTTACCTTTTTTGAAATGTCAAATGTAAACATTTAACAATTTTTATTATACTAAAATGTATTGCAAATCTATGTTAATAACCAAATTTGTATTTGTAAACTAACCTGTTTTTATTAGTTGATTTCAAAACGCCTTTAACATTTTTACATACCTCACTTCAACACTAAACTTCTTGTTCATTAAATATCAGTTTTTGAATACCTAAACACTTAAAAATAATTAAGTTAAGAAAGACTTAATTTCAGATTATAAACATGGCACAAAGCCGGCGCCGTTCGGCAGGGTTGCCAATCAAAAAATCACGTATGCCTTGGTGGCCCTGTATGCAAAACTATAATAGCTCAATATTTTTTGATGTTTCAATTTAATTTGATAAAGAAAATAATGAACATTTGTGTTTAAAGTGTCTTTTGCATAAATGACTATATTCTCTGTTTTTAATATAAAATGATTCAAAAAATAACCTTCCAAATTTTATAGATTAAATTTTAGTTTTCACTCAAACAAACTGATTTGAGATAAAATCATTCGTCCTGCGGACTCGTGATTTTATCAATCAGTTTGTTTTCGTGGTTTTTCCAAATAAAGCCGTTTTCGTGAAAACCAAAAATTTAATCGATAAAATTTGGAGGACTCGTGGTATTACCTTTGATAAAACCGCTTCTTCGTAATTGTTTTTTGATTAAACTATGTTTACCTTTTTTGAAATGTCAAATATAAAAATTTAACAACTTTTATTTAGCATTATCAATTATTATTATACTAAAATGTATTGCAAATCAAGGTTAATACCCAAATTTCAAAATGTATTTGTAAACTAACCTGTTTATTCGTTTATTTAAAATCGTTTAACACGCACATAACTCATTTCAACACACAACATCAGTAGGCCAGTCATATGTTACATTCGAAATTACAATAATTGCGGTAAACTTGCTCTTTTGGTATGTTGTTTGGGTCCACCTAGATAGTATTTATCCAGATTTGAAGCAGTCTGAAATTTTCGCGCGCTGAGTAGTTGCTGAAAATCCACCATTTTTTCTCTTTTTTTAGTTTTGTGCCAAAAAACCGACATTGGAAGGCTCTGAAGACAAAGGTCACTGCTACTTTTTTAAAGTGTACAAAATTCCTGACAGTTTGAGCCCTAATTCAATTGTCTAGGTCTAATAGGTCACATGATACAGGGCTCCGAATGTTCACTAAAAATGTTGAAAAATTGGAAATGTTATGGTTAGGGGTGCACAAGACCCCAACTGATTGGGGATGGCATCAGACACAAAAAACGAATGTGTAACAGACAAAACTCAAATAACCAATACGCAAAATAGTAGCCCTGAGCACTATTTTATAATCCAATATCCAATTATCTGTTCTTGCTTAAAAATGGTCATCTGAATAGGGTTATTGGTTTTTTGAACTGATCTTCAGAAATAACTAATGTCTGTTGTGTTCTTGCTTTCAATGTGCACCTGAATAGGAAACCGCCATGAGTATTGGTTATTGAAAAATAACCAATATCCAATGGACGTCTGAATAAGCCTGAATATTACTCCACTATAGCGTTGTTTTAAAAACTCGACATTGATAGCCAAATTGATGTACGCCCCTTAGGGTTGGGCCGTTTGAGGTGATTTTTTTTTAAAAATGTTCGTCATAAAATTCTCTTTCTCGATTTTTGCTTCGGGTCTTCATTTTCGCGGAACTTGATTCCAAAAAAACTAGATTTTTCGCACAAAAATGACCCTACGGAACACGAGATTGAGATTTTGCCGGACTTTTTTATGGGAAAATGCTCATGGAAAACCCTACAAGACTTCCACTTAGAATTCAGGGAGAACATTTCCGTTGCCCTTAAAATGGCCACAATCATCCAAAAATTTTCACATATCTGAAATCGTTCTACTGAAAACTGGGGAAGTATTGGAAAAAATTATCATCTGACAAAAATTATTTGTACACATTCGGGGAACTTTTGGGCACATTTTTGGACATTCAAAAAAATGGCCACATACAGAGATTTTCCCCATTAAAAATAGATGTCCAAAAATGTGCCCAAAAGTTCTGGAAAGATTTTTGCTGATTCCCGGAATGTGTACAAATAATTTTTGTCAGATCAGAATTTTTTCCAATACTTTCCCAGTTTTCACTAGAACGATTTCTGATATGTGAAAT
This sequence comes from Crepidodera aurea, assembly GCA_949320105.2. Classification (NCBI taxonomy): domain Eukaryota; kingdom Metazoa; phylum Arthropoda; class Insecta; order Coleoptera; family Chrysomelidae; genus Crepidodera; species Crepidodera aurea. Next base: position 71,100,653 of record OX439475.1, on the reverse strand, counting down.
TTTTTGGATGATTGTGGTCATTTTAAGGGCAACGGAAAATTTCTCCCCGAATTCTAAGTGGACAGACTTGTAGGGTTTCTCGTGTTCCGTAGGGTTATTTTTGTGCGAGCGAAAAAATTAGTTTTTTCCATGCGAACCCATTTTTTGAATCAAATTCCGCGAAAATGTAGAACCCAAGCAAAAATCGAGAAAGAGGTATCGATAGGGAATTATATGACAAACATTTAAAAAAAAATCACCTCAAACGGCCCAACCCTAAGTGGTGTATATCAATTTGGATTCGAATAAAAATCCATAGAAAATCCAAAACCGGCGCCTCTGCAAAATTTCTGTAATGACTAGTTAGATCTGATAAATTGTTGGAAGATATTTTAACAATGAATTTATTGCTTAGTTAACCAAGTTCCTCATTTCACTTTCTTTCTGTATTTTTTCGCCGCTGTCATTTATTTATTATTACGGAATATTATATCGACATGGGCCGTCCTTTTTAGATTAACCGATAATTTATATCATAAAAAATACAGCTCACGGCAAAATATGATTTGCAGTTTTTTTACTTATAATGAAAATATGTTTTCCGGGTACACCTATATAAGTGTTATTTTGCAAATTAAATTCATTTTTGGAAAAATCAATAGTAATGGGAGAAAGTTAATATTTTTTTTTGTATGGGAAGTAATTTGAAAGGATTTGATAAACTGTGAGAGGTGATATTTAAAGTTAATCACAATTAATACTGGATATTTGTCTTTGTTCTATTGTTTCGTATATTGGGTTTAAGAATCATTAATGTGAAAAATGGGGGTGTTTTATCCTGTTCGGCCAATATTTTGATAAGCCGTAACTTTAGAACCGCCCTGTAGATTTCTCTCATACTTGGTACAATCCTATAGTGTAAGAACTACAATTAAATTTCAGATCCGGATTAAGAGTTTGTAAAATTTGAAAATCCACAAATCAACACCCTGTATATCAGATTTTTTAAAATTGTGATTGATATTTGAAAAGAACGAAAAAAAACGAGTTAAAGTGAAATTTTCAATATGTTTCAATTGTTCCTAAAGCCGAACCTGGATTTTCATATCTCTCAATATTTCAGTACAAAAATCTTTACGGGGAAATATGGACTGATTGTTCCTTTATTATTACCCCATTTCTCCAAGTCGGGTGCACCCCGTCTACAGGGAGGCAAAACCATGAGACCCTTCGATAGCTTTATAAGAAAACTCACTTTAAAGTTCCTCAGAGTTATTTATTGTTAAGATACAAAACAGGAGCCATCCTCCAACTAATGAGACCATTCACTTGCTTTTTGAGACAGCTTTAGATGCTTGTGGGTTAGTTTCCTTCTTTCACCGTAATAACCATTAGAAAAGAAAGTCAAATTCATTGGTTGACTTTATCGAGTGAGAACACAGCCCTTACACAGAGCTACCACTATATGTGTGGTGAGAAACAAATCTTATATTAAGACCGAGCGATGATTGTCTCCATGCCCGGTTTAAGGCATACGCAAAGGATGCGGGCGCCGCGGCCTGGGGGCGCCGCAGATTGAAAACTTTTTATATCAGCGGCTTCGGGGGTGAGTTTTGACCTGTGGAGGGGTTGGTGAGGGTCAGAAGTAATCTTCAACAACACCATCGTGTTCAGCATCCTCGAAAACTGGGAAACACGCGTTTTGCAGCTGTTAAAGAAAGAACACATTCCTGTCGGGGGTGAGTTTTGGCCGGTGAAGGGGTTGGTGAGGGTCGAAAATAATCTTTAACACCACCACCGTGCTCAGCATCATCGAAAACGTGGGGAAAGAAGTTTTTTTTACAGTGAAATGATGTGCTGCCCGTTTAACCTCATTAGGGGGTAGTTTGTGGCCGTTTTAGGGGTTCGGCTGGCGAAAATAGAAATTCTGATATCGCCATCGTGTTCAGTATCCTCAAAAAGGGGGGGGGGGCTCGATCCGGGTAAAGTTTGGTCCATTTTTCATGGTTTTTTCCGACTCACACAAGCTACTAATTCATTTCTTTCGAGTTTTAGGTTCGAAAGCAACAATAAAAACAACTTTTCGGGTACATTAGTAGTTGAATTTAAACACTTTGGCACACTATATGATTTTCTAGTGTCTGAATTCGACATTTTTATCAATTTTCGACGCTAACTTCAAACACACAGGTCGGGAACAGAGCACGCATAGACCGATCGTTGTAAAGTGACGTCACAGCAGCCGATGACTCCGCGTCGTCGCTCGCCTAGCTAAAAAATTAAATATCTCGGAAACTATCAGACGTATGAAAAAAAATTTTTTACAGTATTTTTGTATTGTTAATAGAGTCTATTGTAGGATAAAAATCAAAAGTTGGTGATATTCTTCATTGTTCGCATCCACTAGAAAAATGTCTAGGACCGGCACTGATTGTCTCGCCCGTAGAGAACAAAAAACAAAGACAACTCCCTACTTCTTGGCGCGTCTTCTCATGTCGGCATTTTAGACCGAAACCAGTTGCGGAGAGGTTACATAACTAAGTTATTAGGAGTGACCAGTGTGTCTTTTAGACGCTAGATGGGGCTACTAGTTTGAATTTAGAAGTTCTGTTGGAAGGTGAACCCAGGCCTTTAGGTTCAAATTCCAACAATATTAAGTGATTCAAAAGTTCTGGCCAAATGAATAATATGCATAATTGATAAACACCCTGTAACTTGGTTATGGAAGCCAAGAGAACTATTATGGGTTATTTAGAATCGTCTTTGTGAACTCTACCTACCTTTAAAATATTTCCGTTTACCAACGGGACACTCTGTATATTATCTATTTTTGAGAAAGTAGTACCTAGTCTTTCAAATAAAACATTAATTTAATGCACGTTTTTTGTGCATTTTCTATTCTTCTGATTAAAATAAACATGAATATTTTAATAGTTAATAATTAAATAGTAATTTATATTGGAAAATAAGACGTTTAAAAGTTGCAGGTGTATCAGAAGGGAAGAGAAATGGCAAATCTATGGCCATCAAGTAAAGCAAGTAGAGGTAGTGAGACCTGGGAGTGTAAGAACGTCAGTAATATTTCTTCCGATCACTTGGTGGAAAATGTTATGCTAAGCAACATAGTGTTAGCAGAGAAAGATGCAGAGTGGGAAAAGAAGCTAGACTGGTAGAAGAGAGAGAAAAAGAAGAAGAAATTTTATTAGCGTTATTGAAAAATTTATACGATTTGCAAAGTGTTCCTGTGTACCAGTCACTTTGATCTTAGAGGATACGTCAATTTTCATGTTATACGTCGGAAACAAAGAGTACACCATCTAACAAGAGGCGATAGAAAGCTTTTTTAATGATAACTTTGTATGCGCATGCACGATTAAACTAGTTTAATTGTCAACGTCAATCATCATTTCGTTATCCCGATTGTCGCGGTATTGCCGTTTTGCGGGTAATTATTGCCGAAAATGAGAAATGCTGCCAGGAAATATCTGAACTAAGATCCTTGAAAAAAAAAAAGTGTATATTCAATAGGTATATAGGGTAAAAACCCCAATTATTGGCACCCAGCCATTTATTGGCACTGTCAACGGTTTTTTAGCAATTTTATATATTTCATACAAATATTAAACATTTAGAAATATTTTATGATTTGGCAATAATGTCTAACATACCCTACTGAATGCGGCTTTTTGATTAAGTCTAATGCGTTCTAATGAAGTAATTGTTTTGTGTCGATGTTTCTGAAAGGAGGTAAGAAACTTACAGAATTACTAACAATATTATAAAGAGGGGGGTGGGTGGCTCAGCGGTAGAGCACTGGACTCATAATCCAAGGGTTGTGGGTTCGAATCACACCAAAGGCAGAAATCTTTTTCTGATTTTTAATTAATTAAAAATTTAGAAATTGATTTTCATATACCAGGTGAGATTCCTCACTCGACCATTCACTGTTGGGTTCTAATTAACAGTGCTGTTCCTAAAGTGGCGCTGGGAAACAGTAACAAAGCCTACACAGAACACGAGGCTAATGGCCATAGTAGTCGATGCCGTTGACACAGAAGTAAAAAAAAAAAAAAAAAAAAAAAAAAATATTATAAAGTTTACAAAGTGTTTATACATTTAAAAGTACAAGTAAAGGACAGGTTCGTGCAATAATATAATTAGTATGATCCCTTTTGTGTTTACAAATCTAAAACTAAGAAAAACTTTCATAATTTTAGTAAAAAATTAAGGTGCCAATATTTGGACCTAAAGAAGAATTTCTAAATGTTGACACATGTATGACAACTTTACGTTTTATGGCTAACCTCTGTACTATTTGTTGTCACCGGCAAAAATTGTTAGATGGTGTATGTACTCTTTGGTCGGAAACATTATGGCATTCGTTTTTTTACTTTTAGTGAGGCTTTTCTGTCGAAAAATTGTAAATTTGACCGGCTTGAACCCACATCTCGGCATAGTTAATAACAATAAATAAACGTGTTTTGCAATCAAACTTCTCCGTAACAGCGCAATCGGTTTATATCTGACCGGAAATTATTGTCGCCACTGGCCTCCAGAAGTCACATCGAGAGATGTCGGGTTGGCATAATCATAAATACTAACATTGGGTCCAGATCATTTTTCTTAGATACCTACAGGGTTCTTAGTATAGGGGGGGTTATGAAATGTCACCGATTTTGTCCAGCACGCACTGGTCCAGATTGCCTCCGTGGGTGCGCATAGGGCTTCTAACTCATATGAGTGTGGTCTGTGTGGTCCAGTATAGTTCTTCAATGTGTGTCTTGTGTCTGTGTGAGTGATTGTCTGACTGCGTGACCGTGTGTGACAGTGTGATCGAAGCGGGACCAAAATCGGTATGTTTGTGTGGATGGAATACCATTGTGTGTGGGTATAGACACGTACATTAGTGTGTGAGCATGTGTGAGTATATGTGTGACTATTTATTTGCACGTCATATATGCATATGGGGGGTTCATACATGTATGTACGTGTGTGTGAGGCTGTGTGTGGGTATGTGTATTTGAATGAGTGTGTGTGAGTATTGTCGACCGTGTGTGAGTGTGCACGCCTTATTTGATGAAAGTTTTCACAGTAAATGTTTCGCGAAATCCGCCTTTTTACACTTCAAACACAGTTTTCACAACAAGATCCGCCGAGATCCGCTTTCTAATATACATGGAAATAAGCGCTGAAAAGGGTAGAATATCATTAGAGTATCATTAGAAAAATCTGCTGCGGATATCCGCGGACTTAGAAGTTATGGGCATCCAAGTAAACCGGAAAATGCTATATTGCGTAATAAAACCCGCACCCACTTTCACACACATTAAGGCGTGCACACTCACAAACACTCACACTCGGTCGACAATACTCACACACACTCATTCACACTCACACATACCCACACACACACCCTCACACACACGTAAATACATGTATGACGTGCATATAAATAGTCACACATAGACTCACACATGTTCACACATACTCACACACTAATGTACATGTCTACACCCACGCACAATGGTATTCCTTACACACAAACATACCGATTTCGGTCCCGCATCCTTTATCACACTGTCACACAGACAAACAATCACTCACACACACATTGTAGAACTATACTGGACACACAGACCACACTCATATGACTTACATGTCGGCAAAGTCAGTTAGAAGCCCTACGCGCACCAACGGAGGCATTCTAGACCAGTGTGCGGCATCTTGTTTTTCGTCATTAGAGCGAAGGCGCCAAATTTGAATTTACAATAAAATATATTCTATAGGTTCTGAATGTGAGAGACTAATATAATAGATGCAGCATATGAAAGTGGCTGTAGTGATGAGAAAGTGGCCATACAAAGAGATGAAGTAATGAACTAAGAATAAACATTAAACATATGAAAAGCAAATAATAATCATACGAAATCAGAAACGATAAATACTGAACAATCGCATTGCCGCGTTATTTATCATTGAAGGTTAGTTTATTAGTTATTTTTGCTAATAACCAAAAAATACCAAATTCAGTACAGTCAACTTAATTTCCTACATCATTTTCCTTTCTTCAGTGATCCCCTAGTCCAAATGCTTACTTATTTCATAACCCCCCTATATTAAGAACCCTGAGACACAGATTAGAGAGTTTCAGATATGAAGCTCCGCCCATTTCCTTTGATGTTTCGATTGCCGCTTTCTGTGACCTTGGACCTTTAAATTGTAGTGCACCCATGTTGCCAGTTCTGAAAGGAACATCTTGGGTACAGTGTTGCCTTTTCATTCATCAATTGCCATTAGAGTCAGAAATAAGAATAGTATATTCTGTGACAAGGTTGGAATGAGAATTCGACACGAGTGGATGATTCCGAGTGTCGGATTTTCATTCCAACAGAGTAACAGACTGTACTTTCTCCACGGCCACAAAAAGTAGAAATTAAATATAGTAAAATGAAACCTGAATCTCTCAACATTATGTAGGTATTATTTTTATATTCAAGCTTGGATTTTTGCGGTAGCAAATTTTGAGTTATATTATCGGCATATTTTTTTATTTCTGGAGGAGTATTTTCAAATTCTACATCTGAATCGTTTGATTTTCTTCTCCTTTTTAATAAATTAAAAGTTTTTACAAACCAATATTCAGACCACGTCAACTAATACTGACAGTTAATTTGACATTCACGGCAAACCTTATTTTTGTAAACAATCACGGAATACAGATTCTATCTCTAGTTATAGAATGTAATACATATAAAATACATAAGAGACAAATGTTTCAGAATTTTCTTTCAATCTCAAGAGCGAGAATGTTTCTTTTCTGTTATTATAAGTGGTTTCAGAATAACTACATTCAGTAGTGGCCGTGGAGAAATATATTTATAAAATATTGTGTTTTTGCTGTCATATTTTTGGCATAAATAAACATTAGAAACTTAAAATCAACGATATCATGAACTGGCAAATGCACTAGTATGCAAGCCATAACCAAAGAAAGAGGAAGAAGAATGATTACATGAATGTGTCAAAAGATCGAAGAATGCTGACCAGTGTTGCCGTTTGGGTAGAAATTTATATGTATATTGGTTTTTAAAAGTATTTTACAAATTTCTGATGTATTATTAATAAGTGATGCAGGACTTTTTTTATCAAGAATGACTTAAGGACACACTGTATATTAATAATTTAATTAATTTATTATGTAACGCTGACAGCCTTCAAAGTAGGTTTTAAATTGGCGTGCAACTCTATCTCTGTCTAATTTCGTTTGTCTTGTCTTACCTTCCTATCTGTAAGTCTCTAATCTGTGACTGAGATAACTACATCATTTATTACATGTCAAGTGACATTAAAATTAAACAATGATACCAACTTAAATCTAAATACTGTTTTAATTATTGATTTCCAACACTATCCTCTTAATTCTAATTCCTTAAATTTTTAAAGAGTTGTTGCATGAGTATCCTAAAATTATTTTATTCTTTTTTCAGTCCCACGAAAAGTTTTTATGCAAAATTTTTATCATTATTTGCACAAAATGATGCCAACGTTTAAACTGCCAGCTTTTAAATTTATTTTTGAGACATCCAGAGAAGTTGTCAAATAATTCGTTTTGTAAAATAACATTCATTTTGTAAAGTATGACATTTGGAATCTAAATTGCAGTGCATATAAAACCGTTTCAAAATAAAATAATTTGGCAGTCAAAATTACAGTGAAACATTTAATTCGAAAGAAGAAATAAAAAATGGAGCATATAGAGTCGGAAGAATCCCTAGATATAGAATTGATAGGAATTGCCGCAAATTGGGACCCAGACGCGACTCCAAAAGGTGCTGGCGGCGATGCGATGCTAATGGCGATGTTGGAAGAAAAAGTGAAGAAGAATATAGAAGATTACCAAAAATTTTTAACGGACTTGATAGAAGAGTCGAATAAGAACGTATTCAGGTGTTTGATAGAAAGTTGGGCGGACAAGAAAAGAATCAAAGCCTTAGCCACCAGGTTGTTCAAACAAGCCAAACTCAAGGCGAAAAAGAGGCAACAGAGAAAGGAAGCTCTCCTTAATTCAGAATCAAATTCGGGATGTACTTGTAATGACTAGTAATTTTAAAGTGGAAAATCTGTGTTAAGTTGATACCAAAAGGGGACAGTATAATTGTATTTCCAAGTGGGTAAAAGTCTGTTATTAAAAAATATGAATTTCCATCGTACAATAACTAAACATAAACTACTCAGCACCGATAGTTTTATTTGTTTCTAGATGGAAACATAGACCAGGGCCAAAGCGATTTTGGAAAAATTTTACTATCGGGGCTCAGCCCCAATTTTGATGGGATATTTTTTTTTAGACTAATTTTGGGTCGCTGATCACGAATCTGCGGTCTCATCAAACAACAAAGTTATGAATTTTTTTTAAGTAAAATGGTCACCTGAATAGCGGTCAGAACGTAAACTCTTGTCATATTTTTCGCTGTGGCTAGGGTCCCGTCCTTCGGAACACCAATTTTTTCCCGTCCCGCATGCGCAACATAATAAATATATTTACTTGAAATATTACTTTGTACCTCATTAATATGAGCACACCTGAACTTATCTTTTACCTGACCTCATTATTTTGCACACCATTAATCTGAGCACACCTGAACTTATCTTTTACCTGACCTTATATTATTTTGTACATCATTAATATGAGCACACCTGTACTTATCTCTTACCTGACCTCATTATTTTGTACCTCATTAATATGAGCACACCTGAACTTATCTTTTACCTGACCTCATATTATTTTGTATATCATTAATATGAGCCCACTTGAACTTATTTTACCTGACCTCATATTATTTTGCACCTCATTAATATGAGCACACCTGTACTTATCTCTTACCTGACCTCATATTATTTTGCACCTCATTAATATGAGCACACCTGTACTTATCTCTTACCTGACCTCATTATTTTGTACCTCATTAATATGAGCACACCTGAACTTATCTTTTACCTGACCTCATATTATTTTGTATATCATTAATATGAGCCCACTTGAACTTATTTTACCTGACCTCATATTATTTTGCACCTCATTAATATGAGCACACCTGTACTTATCTCTTACCTGACCTCATATTATTTTGTACCTCATTAATATGAGCACATCTGAACTTATCTCTTACCTGACCTCATATTATTTGGTATCTTATTAATATGAGCACACCTGAACTTATCTCTTACCTGACCTCATATTATTTTGTACATCATTAATATGAGCACACATGACCTTATCTTATCTGATCTTACCTGATCTGTTAAATTATGGTTTATTCAGACGTCCATTGGATATTGGTTATTTTACAATAACCAAAAATCATGGCGGTTTCCTATTCAGGTGCACATTGAAAGTTGAAACACAACTGGCATTAGTTCTTCAATAGCCCTATTCAGAAGATCATTTTTAAGCAAGAACAGATAATTGAATATTAGATTTTAAAAATATTGCTCAGGCTACTATTTTGAGTATTGGTTATTTGAATTTTGTCTGTTACACATTTGTTTTGTTGTGTCAGAAGAATAATAATTGATATTTTTGAGTAAAATTTTTACTTTTCCGCCCTCCACTATACCATAGAGGAAAAGTAATGTAATCGTGCAAAAAATCGTTATTTGGCTTGAAAAACACGAAAAAATACGTATGGAACCGATCGGGTCGAGATCACTGAAATGATACAAGGATGACGCTTAGTGATTTTGGGATAGGTCGGATATGTCCATACAAAAAAATTCTTGGAAAAATTTAACATTGAGGAATCCTGATAACCAATAACTAACAGTAACAAATAACTAATTGTCGTCTGAATAAGCCAGATTCTATTAATTTCAAGTAATACGCAATACAGATGCATTCATCACAGACGAGAAAAAAAAATTGAGTCACGGAAGGACGGGACGCTAGCCACAACGAGAGTTTACGCTAATCGCAATTCAAGTGACCCTAGTATTGCCAAATGTCAGTACGTCAAATTGCTGTATGAATTTTTAGGTTATCTTTTACAATTTAATATATTTAGCTGAAATATTACTGTGTACATCATTAATCTAACCAGACCAGACCTATCTTGTATCTTTTGGTTTTAATATATATTTATATAAACCTACTTATATACATATTTATCTGGTAAGTATTAAAGAAAAGTTGACAATTTATTTTACTTAAAAAATTCATAACTTTTTTGTTTGATGAGACCGCACGAAACTGTTTGCAGATTCGTGATCAGCGACCCAAAATTAGTCTAAAAAAAATATGCCATCAATATCGGGGCTGAGCCCCGATAGTAAAATTTTACCGCGATTTTAAATACCCGAATTAATAAAAAATTCTGAGCAGTATGAACAATGTTTTCGGTAATTTCAAAATCATTACCAGTTAACTGAATGTAAGTGATATTATATTACATGAAAATGAATATTTTTTATCAATTTCAATCCTTATATACAGTAAGAAATAAAAAATTGTCTAGAATAAGTGAAAAATCGATTATGAAAATGTCGTTTTTTGGCATTCTGCATTATTAACGATATTTTTCAATACGAACAATATATCTTTTTCATACCATCTTAAAGTCGAGGTTTCACCGAAGAAAATGTGCACTGATAAGGTTAAAAAATTGAAAATTTGTATCGAAACTGTTGTAGATTGAAAATTAAGCTTTTTTATATTTTCCGCGATACAGTGGCGGTTAACGGGTATCTTGAAAAACGCGAATTCAATGAAAAATACTATAAAGATTGAAATTTTCTTTAAAAAAGTGATACAGGGTGGCCAAATAAGAATGCGAGGTACTGTATCTGGGAAACTATCCATCGTAGAGGCTTGCGGAAAAAAAAGTTATTACTAAAACGGCCAAGAGAAAAACCTGGAAAATATTTTCAAGTTTCTGAAATGGCCTCTAGGGGGCGCAGCTGCAATCTTGAATCTAAGAAAGTGATGTTTCTGTGAATTAAAAAAAAATAAACTTAATCTTTAAAGTAGACGATAATCTGAACCTTTTTTGTTTGACAATTTTTGCTGCATCTCTAAAAATAAAGTGGTGGGGGATATTCAAAGGTTTCAGTAAAAAACACTCTGTATATTCGAAATGGCTGACCCGATTTTAACAAACTTGGGCTAGTTGAACAGAGATATTCTTGGGCTACAAATGCTATAATATTTGAAGTTTTGATAGTTTCAGATGTCGCCGCTGTAGTTCGTTTCAACTAGCTCAAGTTTGTTAAAATCGGCTCAGCCGTTTCGAATATACAGGGTCTTTTTTACTGAAACCTTTGAATACCCCCCACTACTTTATTTTTAGAGATACAGCAAAAATTGTCAAACAAAAAAGGTTCAGATTATCCTCTACTTTAAAGATCAGGTATCTTTTTGTTAGGTTAATATAGCGGAAGTGACAGAAACATCACTTTCTTAGATTCGAGATTGCAACTACGTCCCCTAGCGGCCATTACTGAAACTTGAAAATATTTTCCAGGTTTTTCTTTTGGCCATTTTAGTAATAACTTTTTTTTCCGCAAGCCTCTACGATGGGTAGTTTCCCAGATAGAGTACCTCGCATTCTTATTTGGCCACCCTGTACAAGCAATTTAATTTGAACTTTGGCGGCCGTGTTGGATGTCACGTGTCGATTTTTTATGTACAGGGTGTACTCATAAGTAATGTTACTACTATTTATTTCCATACTCTCAACAAAAAACTGCACCTTGCAAATATTTTTTAATTATTCTAGAATAAAACGTAAATAATTTTATATACCTCTCTACAGGTAAATATCGTATGTACAACTTAATTTAAATATTTAATCAGATACTACTTCATTTAAATGTTTTAAAATAATTTCTGGTAAAATATTTTCTTCGTGTTCGTGGGGATTACCAACATCTTCAACGCACTCTTAAACACTGTTGTTTGGATATTTGACCACTGATTGATGTCGGGCATAACTTAAATACCAAACAACACTGCAAATGTGGCAGCACATACCTACTATTCCCGCGGAAGAAAATGTCTTACTAGAAATTATTTAAAATATTTTACATTTAAATTAAGTTTTACATACTCTATTATTGTTATTTTTCAATTTACCCCTAAATAAAATTATTTATGTTTTATTCTAGAATAATTAAAAATATTTGCAAGTTGAGTTTTGTGTTGAGAGTATGGAAATAAATAGTATTAATAATATACTTGTGAGTCCCCCCTTTCCATAAAAAATCGGCACGTCACATCCTATACCAAGATAATATTGAATTGTTTGTATTATTTTTTTTAAATAAAATACCTTCCTTTATAATATTTTTCGTTTAATTCCTGTTTTTCAAATTAATAATTTTTATGAATGCCCCTGTACATAAAACATCAGCACACGACATCCGACACAGCCAATTAAGATGAAATTAAATAGATTTTATCACTTTTTTAAAGAAAAAACCAACCTTTGTAGTATTTTTCATTTAATTCGTGTTTTTCAAGATACCCCATACCCGCCACTGTATCTCGGAAACTACTCATAGGATCTCTTTGGGCCCATAAGACATTTTCATCAGAAGGTCGATATCTATAATATACTAAAATTTTATCAAATTCGTACATTGATGGAAATCCCATTAAAAGTGTGCCTCCTCCTTTAAATTCGTATAAAATCGAAAAATAAATATTTTGCTTTGACAAAAATTACAGCTTATTTAAAACGCAAGAAGAACGCTTCCATCAAGTTTTATAAAAAGAATATTAGTTTTGGGGGAGATAAAAATTAAAAACGAAAAATACGTTTTTTAATGATTTTCTCAATAATTTTGATGTTATGTTGAAAAATGATTAATACAAAAGTTTTAGATTTTTTAATTATCTACAACTTTTAAATTAAACTTTTTTCGATAGTATACATATTACATTACATCGTAAAAAACCAATATCCAACCCTCAAATTGTGTATTTAGCTAGCCTCACCCCCTTCAGGAACTTTTAATTTGTCCAATTAATTTTTTTAATTTACTTATAATTTACCCTAAATTTTGCAACCATCCACATATTGCTAAGAATTTTTTTTGTTTCAAAATTGATTGGCCCTGCTCTAATAATTCAATCAAAGATCTTTGTGCATCCAAATTATTTTTTGTGGTTTCGTGTGATTTACGATATTAACAATTTTTTTAGAGGTAAAAAAGTATACTGAATTTCTGGAAACCGAATATATGAACCGGTCTCTAGCGATGAATCCCTACTCCATTAATGTTTCACCAACGAAAAAATTATAATTTATAGGACTTAAAGAATATTATCCGGTCTGCATCTAAAAAATGATCAGGCCATTTAGCGCATCAGTATACAGGGTGACACAGCAACCATGTAACAGGCTACAGTATCTGTGTTTCTCAAGATAAAATTATAAAATTTTAGGGCATTAAATGGGACCTTAGTGGCCCCATTTTAGTCAGTTTGTTTCACTTTTACACTTCCGGTTTTACCGGAAGTGATACCAACTTTTGAATTTTAAACGGGACACCCTGTAGATTATTACATTTTTGGAATCTACGTGACAACCTGATTTCATCGATGTATCATACTTGGTATCTCAAGTGAATAGTTAAAGGAGCTGCACACAAAAATACGAAAAATCAAAATTGGCTTAAATAACATACCAAAGAAATAAACAACGAGAAAAAAACGTCATTAACTTAAATATTACATTAAATTATTTAATGTAATTCAAAAAATTTATAAATTTAATACAACATTTTCCCCCCTGTTTTCATACCTTATTTAAATTGCAACCCTTGTTTTTTTTCTTCCTAAAACAATAAACGCATTTTATTCTAATTAAGTGCATAATTTTAAATTACATTTTTTGTACATTTCTTAGTTAATGTTCTCAAATGAGAAAACTATCATACTTTAAAGCAATACATTAAATAATTTTTTAATATTATCAAGGCGGCGGTTACCATGACATTATTTTCACTTATTTATTTGCTAGACCCTTATATATTTTTTCCATCTGGGTCTGTCTAATTCAAGATCTCCGATAGCCTATAGACTTATTGCGTTTGTTGCCCATTTATTATTCTACCCAGTCCAGTATTTTTGTACCCGGTACTAGTTTGTACGGTTCTTCTACTGGGTATCTGTTTAAACTTTTTGGTTAAATTGGGAAAATGGAACCTTTGGTTTATCGACTAAGTTGAAACACTATTTGTCGACCACTAAACCAAAACACAAATTTTAACACACTCTACGCGCGTTTCGCCAACTATTTCTAACAGCTATTTATACTAAATGACTATACACACCCTCCCCCCGGCGGTGCCGAGCACCGTCATCCCCGGTGACCTAATCAGCCAAGGATGACCCTAACCTAATGGGATTAAACTAAAAAGCAGACTAAGAGGAATTGGTCCTTTGTCTCTGTTTAAACTAGTTTTACATTTACCTATTTCTATACTTTCAAATGCGTCTAACAATTTATTATTGGATACATTTTTAAGTAATTTTACATTGTCTATACTTATTCTATGATTTTGATTAAAAGCATGTTCGGCTATACTAGATTTTTCCGTCCGCCCATATTCTAAGTGAGCCATGTGCTCTTTAAAGCTGACCTGTACAGAACGTCTAGTCTACCCAACATACTTTCTATCACAATCCCCACAAGTAATTTCGTAAACACTACTTTTTTCCAAATTACTGTTTTTATCCTTGGGATAACCTAATAACTGTTTTAAAGTGTTGTTAGACTGAAAAACTAAACTTAAACCCGCTTTTTGAACACGCTGGTAAGTCCTTTTGTGTAAGTGGGATTATACGGTATTGAAACGAATTTTTCAGCCTGTTTTTCGTGTTGGAAAACCGTGGTGTCACGTAGGTTTTTCTTAAATTTATGTTTGTTGATTAGTTTGTCAATTAATTCTTCGTCATAACCGTTTCTTGCAGCTATATCCTGTAGTGGTACGTTCGGGGGAGTGTTATTTAACAGTTACACAAACAACTATATTTATTCGATTTATAATTTTACAGTAAATAGCGGGTACGCTTAACACAAAATAAAAAAATGGTAGTCGCCGTCCTTCGCCCTTCGCTGCCAAGGACCGACTGTCGCACAAACCACCTATATCTAAATCTTTATTGTTAAATATATACCTGTCTTGAATCTCACTACACTGTGTAATTTCATTATCTCCATTCGCCCATGGTCTCCAGGACGCCATATTTATTTAAAGAAATTTTTAAATTAAACCCACCAACAAACTCGCGAGACTACCCCACTGATATCTCAGACTGCCTTACTCCAATGTTTTGGAACAAAAACGAGATGATTTATAGCTGTTGTGCCTTCGTAAACCTTCGGCCAATACCGTGCATTTAAGTTTACGATTCGATGGATTTTGACACACATCAATCAAGTCAACGTGGACTGACGGTTCGTTTGATATTTACCGCATTTTATAAGGGGAATAAACATTATTTTTTGTTTCTTAGCTTGGCATGAGTGCCGTGCGTATATATTAAATATTGATCACTCCTTACATAACTGTTATAATTTATAATGGAAGAACTATACCTATAGACACTTCACGCAAATACCCCAAGGTCAAACCGTTTTATTATTTCGAATGCAGAGCCCTAGAAGGCGCTTTACAAATTTTTATGTGAAATACTGTAATTCGTAGTTTTAAAGAAATCCGCTAGGTAGTGTGCGGGTAGGCCTGTTTTACAAAGAAATTAAATCAAAGTAAATTCGTAACTGTGTGGGCAGAGCTGAATTTTTTGAGTGTAAAGACTGTAAAGAGTAATAGTTATAATTTCATTGTGAGTGTTGCATAGTAAAACAATTAATAATAATGCCTTATAATAAGTGTTGTGTCCCAAATTGTGCTGATATTTACACAAATACCCGTCACATGTCACATATTCCCGAATCCCAAGAAAGATATGGATCGTTTTAAAAAGTGGTTATATGCTGTTAACCCCGAATTAAATAATATGGACCCTGTGGCAGTTTTTACTTCTAAAAGAATATGTCATTCATTTTGAAGATACATTAGTTTCCACTATAGGTCTCGGAGACTACAATTAAATGCTGTGCCAACACTATTCTTGCAGAGTAAGTAATAATAAAAATTTACCAATTTACAATAAAATTTAACTTATTAATTTTTTAGATGAATCTAAAACCTCAGTATCTGATCATATGAAGATCTAATGAAGATAACATGGTGATAAGATATGAAGATACAGAATATATGACAGCAATATGTGAAGGTAACATATATATATATATATATATATATATATAATTTTCTTTATTTAAAAATTAGTTTTATCGATTAATACATTTTTAGGAAATGGGGGTGGAAGTAATATATGTTGTAACCACTGCAGCTTTTAAAACAGTTTGGTATTACTAAAAATACAATAACACCAAGAAAAAATAAGTTATAAAAATCTTTTAAAAGAAGATTATTTATTTTACATATCTGAAGGAAGATATAAGCCAAGAATTTACTACATGTGTCGTTTACATTTGGTCTAACTGATAAATCAAATGCCCTTATGTCTTCAAGTGGTTTACAAAACACCACTATGTAATTATTCAGAATAGTCTATTTTCCCAATCGTTCTTCGAGGGCCCATGCTGTTGCCAAACTTATCGCATACCCTAATGCACGAAACGTTTTATCAAAAATTAATAAAATGTAACAGTACAATAATTTAGTAGTAATCAAGTAGTTTGTTGAAGTATCAGAAATAATTAAAGAATTTTATTTTCTAAACCACTTTGATGTTGTGATTTATCTATTAGGGTTTATATTAAGTTAAGTTTACGAATAATTTCTATTTTTATTCAATAATAAAAAATTCTTTTATTACAATAAAAAATATTTTGAATCGAACTCTTTTTATTGTGTGTATAGGTAGTGTGGCTTTTGGTACTTCAATTACTCTTCTATTTGGAAATAAAACTACTTATTTGAAAGAAAAAATGTTTTAATTTAACGTTTCGACTTTACTTTGAAATATATATATATATATATATATATATATATATATATATATATATATATATATATATATATATATATATATATATATATATATATATAGTATATAGTATAAGTAGAAAAATTCGTGGGAATCAGTCAATATAAAATAAATTAGTTTGATTTCTTCGTTTTGGTCAAGCTTTCGAAAACGTTTATTTTCTTTTTCAAGACTAATAACATGAAATACGGAAAAAATTAAATACAAAAAGAAACATCGGTGTTAAAATATTTTAAAATGACAAAATGATATATATATATATATATATATATATATATATATATATATATATATATATATATCATACAGAAAAAGTATAAGAATGTGTAAATATATATTTTTAAAAAAATAGTAATAAATATCAATTCAAGGAGGACGAGTTGAGAAATTTTCTTTATGTTTTTTTAATAGAAATGTGTATATTGTACTCAGGTCATTGATGTCTGTTCTTTTATTCATTGAATTTTGATTGTTATTTATATGAACCATTTCAAGAAAGAGACGCTTATTGAGATTTCGTTCATTATCGAGAATTTTGACATTATTATAGTCAATCACATGATCTTTATCTATTACATGTTCAGCAAGGCGACAAGATCTCACATTCCTTCTGCAGTCACTTTTGTGAGAAGTTATTCTATCTTTAATCATACATTGGTCAAACAAGTAGAATGATTAAAGATAGAATAACTTCTCACAAAAGTGACTGCAGAAGGAATGTGAGATCTTGTCGCCTTGCTGAACATGTAATAGATAAAGATCATGTGATTGACTATAATAATGTCAAAATTCTCGATAATGAACGAAATCTCAATAAGCGTCTCTTTCTTGAAATGGTTCATATAAATAACAATCAAAATTCAATGAATAAAAGAACAGACATCAATGACCTGAGTACAATATACACATTTCTATTAAAAAAACATAAAGAAAATTTCTCAACTCGTCCTCCTTGAATTGATATTTATTACTATTTTTTTAAAAATATATATTTACACATTCTTATACTTTTTATAATCACACTCTGTATGTTACAATTGTATTCTGAAGTTTTTGGAAACTGTCATTTTGTCATTTTAAAATATTTTAACACCGATGTTTCTTTTTGTATTTAATTTTTTCCGTATTTCATGTTATTAGTCTTGAAAAAGAAAATAAACGTTTTCGAAAGCTTGACCAAAACGAAGAAATCAAACTAATTTATTTTATATTGACTGATTCCCACGAATTTTTCTACTTAAACTATTATTGAACAGTCACGAAAATATCCACTTATATAATAGTATAATAATAATAATAATTTACTATAATAAATTATATTTTATTATATCAATTTTTTGATAACGACTTTCGAAGTAAAGTCGAAACGTTAAATTAAAACATTTTTTCTTTCAAATAAGTGGTTTTATTTCCAAATAAAAGAGTAATTATTATTCAAAATTCGCGGCTTTATGAAGCATTCAAATTTCCCGCCATGCTTGATTGACATAACTTTATTTCGAATGCAGAGCCCTAGATGGAGCTAATTTGTTTCCAAATTGTAACACTGGCGTGATCCGTCTATAGGTAGGTGGTCTGTGGACTGCCGACAGTGCCGACTTTACCGTTACATTATCAGTTCGATTTCCGCACACGCGCACTTCTGTTGCCCCAGTGGTCTCGCCACGACCACTTCAATCCTTAATCAAATTCTTTTCTTTATTAAATCTTTCTTCACTTAGTGGGAAGTTAAATAAACGATGTACTAGGAAATATAAGCTAGCCATCTTGTGTTGATTACAATGAAAAGAATCTGCTGGGATATACCTGCTTGTATCTTTCCTAAAAATGTCAAATTCTAACTTATTCTCGTTCCTGATAACCAAAGTAAAAATGGTAGTTGTCCATTGTTTTCTATTTCATAGGTAAACTTTATGGATGGAAATTGAGAGTTTAATTTTGTCACGAAGTCAACTAAGTCAGTTTTCTTAGTATCGAAAACAGCAAATACATCATCCACATATCTGTACCATATCCTTGGAAAATACTCAAATTCTTGACTAATCTTGGTTTCGAATTTACTCATAAAGGGATTTGCCATGAACGGTGATAGACAATTGCCCGTGGCATATCTCCGCTTGAAATACCGTAGCATTTCTATCTAAGGCAAAGCTGTGACTAACTCTTAGATTTTTCGAGTATATCCCTGCTCGTACTCCCTCCTTGTTGTTGTATACCAGACCTTACCTTGAAGGCTGTAGTGTTTTTTGTCAGTTCATTCAGTCCCGTCTATAATTGACACTCTGAATGGGCTGTTGAAGTTGTATTGTTTTGTCCTATGGTCAGTCTCCATATTGAATATGTCCTTTGACACAGTTCTGACGATACTCATATGCTAGTGAACGACGTTCAATTATCAATAAATTTGCTACACCTTTATAGTCTAAGATCCGGTATTAAGAATATATACATCATCTGTTACTTGATGGTGACAAATAAATTACACATGGGTTGCCTAGCTAAATCTTGGCAATATCCCCTTAAACGGCCCCAAAACCACCCCCAAAATGGGGGAATCGTGGATTTCGCGTCTTCCTCCGGCAAAATATATCTTCCCCCGTTTTCGAGGATGCTGAACACGATGGCGTTATACAAAATTATTTTCGACTTGACCCCACCTCTCAAACGGCCAAAAACCACCCCAACAATGGAGGAATCGCGGATTCCGCGTCTTCTTCGGGTAAAATATGGCCGTTTGAGGGGTGGGGTCAAGTGGAAAATAATTTTGAATACCGCTCGTGTTCAGCATAGTCGAAAACGGGGAAGATATATTTTGTCGGAGGAAGACAGGGAATCAACGATTCCCCCATTTTGGGGGTGGTTTTGGGGCCGTTTGAGGGCATTGCCAAGATTTAGCTACGCAACCCATGTGCAATTTATCAATCTATACAGGGTGAGTTACGGTGAACGCGACGGTCCATTGTGGCCAAACGGTTAATATTTTGAAAAATTTGTTTATTCATGGATATGTGGGTTGATGACATTTTAAAATTATTTTGAATTATACAGGTTGTCCCAAAAAAGTGTGGCGAATCAAAGTTATACTATTTCTTATGGAACACCCTATATTTTATAGCATTTATAGATTATACGTTAAAATAAGATAAAATTTCTTCCCTATACCTAAGCTTTTTAGTTTTCGAGATATTTTGATATTTCTAAAAATGGAAGCACTTACAAGAAAAGCAATAACTTCGAAACCTATAGAATCAGCCAAATCCAATTTTAACTGAAAAAATTAGACTAATAATTGAAAATAACAATGTATGTAGACTTGTTTAAAATTATACAGGTCGTTCAAAATGGGGCGATTCTCGAATGACATATTCAAAGGACAATATCGTTCTTATTTTAAATAGGACACCCTGTATTTTATAATCCTATTATGTAGCAAATTCCATTGCCTTTTAAAAATTATAAAGCTCTACTATTTTTAATTTTGTTAAATTTTACATTATTTTTCCACCGTAATGCCTAAATATAACACCCTTTGATCAGCTTAGACTATGATCCGAAAAAATTATCTTTGAAACTATGTGTTTGGTAAACCAGTAAGGAATTTTAATTTATTAGATTCGACATCCTAAGACTTTGTATTAATCTCTGAAAGGGATAAAAAAGAAGAGAGTGACATCTTGACTAGATTCAGTCAAAATTTAATGTCAATACTCTCTTCTTACCATAGATGGTAGCACATCTAAAAATGTTATCTTATAGCGGATATAGCTATTGACTTGTACGAGTTTGGAATTTTAGCCGCTTAATATTTTCCTCTTAAAGAGCCGGAAGGAGATTAGATACGACTTTACCAGGTTATTCCGAATTCGTATTCCTTTTCTTAATTATTTATATTCACTATAATTAATCAAAAACCGTATTTTGGATATATTCATTGAGGTCTAAGGTCTGACGGGACTTTTATTGATTTTCCTGGTTTGCTATCGTTAATCAATATTCGTCCTGTCTTAGGCTTGCGTCATGGTTAGCTATCGTTTGCTAATGAATGGTACGCTAAACGCCTAAAAAGGGTCTAACAACCTCAATCGTGTTTTTGTTTTGCATTTGGACTTGCCGGGATTGGTATTGATTTTCCTGGTTTGCTATCGTTAATCAATATCAAGGGGTCCACTGTAAATTCACCCGCCGCGTTCCCGTTTAGAGGATTGTTGGAATTGATATTAATTCTCCTGGTTAGCTATCGTTTATTAATATCTTTTTCAAACTAGGCTTGCGTCAACAGGCATTAGCATTCCTGGTTAGCTATCGTTTGCTAATGAATGGTACGTTAAAAGCTTAGGACAAGACTCCGTTTCTGGCTAGAATTGCCGTTATTTAATAGAAACCTGGTTAATTCGATCGTAAGTCTGTATTCCCGTTTGTCCCGTTCGATTGAGTAGATAAATCATTTAAATAGATTTTTCCGTTTAATTTGAATTAATAAATTTAACGAATGCTTCCGCCGAATATTAGTATTTAATTAATTCAATAATCTTACTCGAGTTTTTCCTTATTTTGATATCTTTAACTTAGTCTGATTGAGTCAGTCCGATCATTACGCGAAACCCGATTATTACGCGAAGTAAATTCCGAATCGAGCATTTAATTTAATTTTTTTTGTTCAGGGTTGAATAGATAGGGTTGGGCTTTGAAATAAAACAAATTTTTATTGTGTAACATAGCTAAAAACAATATAAGTGTCACGTTTATTTCCTGGTTTATATTCACCAACCTTACCTCTTTTCAGGGTTATTAAAGGTATATAATAAATTAAAAATAATTAAGTCTGAAGTCAACAAGACCCCTAGAGATACCGTATCTCCATCTGAAGCTACCTGTGTCCCTAAGACGCCGTTTCTAAGGGTTGTGGAGTAAACCACATTAAATAATCTGGCGCTCGAGCAATTTCCGTACTAGGGTGTCACTTGTAAGGCATAATTTTCTTTGTGGCAAGAAAAAGCCTTACAACCTTTACGAACTAATTTCTTTATAAACATCATGTTGTTTTCGAAAGGAAAAGCACTGAAATTTTCAATACTACCACATGCTTTAACATCATCAACAAGGTGTAACAAGTTATGGACATTATGGGAAATATTTTCTTTACCATAAAGTATAGAGAATGTTTCTACAAAATGTTTTATTAATTGCTGGGAATATAATACATTTTGATTTTTTGACAAAAATGATATTGAAACATGAAGGCATAGAAAATTTTCATATACTTCATCTGGTACGTTTCCTTTTAAAACCTGACCAGACCTGACCTGACCCAAATAAAATAAAAATGTACCGAACTCCGTAGCTTTACACCGTTTCACTTCCGATAAAGATCTTGGTTTTCGAACTATTTCTTTTGGCATTTGATTCTAAAATGCTAGGTACTGATCTGAAATATTTTTCGTTTGTTGAGAAGAAAAACGATATGGTGGTTTTCCACCAAGCCACAGGTTGTTCAGTAGCTTTTTCATGACACCTAAACACACCAAGTGCATGTAATCTAGAGGAAAGGATGTTACCATATATAACCCTGGAATATTTTCCAAGACAGTGGTTTCGATATGATGGCTTTCCTGTTCCCTTGTTCGAAAACTTAGGTCCGTCCTTAAATTAAAACCATCTAAATTTGGAAAACATGTTCGATTATCTATATATGTGCCCTCAATGTCACATTTAGTGCAAGACATATATCCACTGTGTCCCTTGATACATTTTAAAAATGATTTGGCAGGAACATCACATATGAAAGCAAATATTTTAACATTATAATTTGTGTT
Organism: Crepidodera aurea; assembly: GCA_949320105.2. Lineage (NCBI taxonomy): Eukaryota > Metazoa > Arthropoda > Insecta > Coleoptera > Chrysomelidae > Crepidodera > Crepidodera aurea. Next base: position 71,077,781 of record OX439475.1, on the reverse strand, counting down.
GTTGTAGAAAAAACCATTTTTAATTAAGTCTGCTGCTTCCTTTACAAAGTCAGACATACAATTATTGCTACCAGAACTTTTGGAAACAGGCGAGCCATCAACATTAACACAAATTTCCAGAATATTAGTTTTTAGAACATTATCTTTCAAAAAATCGACTAACAAATTTTTTAGGCACAGTGATAAGCCGAAATGGTAATAGAATCCTGGCTCAACTAGTCTAAGTTGGGAACCCGTTTGTCTGGGTGTTTTTAGAAGAGTTCTTGGGTCTTTAGGTAATTCAGGGTTATTTTGCCTTAAAATATCTAACAGATCAGATAAAGCGGAATGCGTTATGTTATGCATTATAGCCCAGTTTCCAAGAGAAGATGCTAAAGTTTCATTTGGTAAAATACGAGTTAAAAGAGGTTGGTTATTTTCTACATAAATATTAATATCACGTACATTAGAGGTAGATATGCCATTGTCTGATTCTGATTCAACTGATCAATGATCAGAATATTCAAAATCAGACACGGGCATATCAAATACTGAATCATGTGAGGTAGAGGCTTCTTCCCTTAGTTTTGAGTTAATTTTAGAACACTCAGCTGTTTTCATGCGTTTAAATCGGTGCCCGAACTTATTTAAAAGCTTTCTTTTTTCTCGGATATCCATCATAAAAATAAAAATATTTTTTACTTAATACTTTTAATACAAAATCACAACGATAAAAAAAATGGCCGAACTACTGAACTAACAACTGACTAAATCAACCTTAACCTACTGTGCTTTAACGATCGTCGATCGTCTGATGCAATATTTCAGCTAAGATCACGCAATCGGCTATAATCGGCAATCATCGCAGACGTTGGTTAAATTGATAAATGGCGGCAGATTTTGAATAGATTTTCAATAATATTTATTTGCATTTGAATTTTTTAACTATCAATGTATCAAATTTTACAACTGATTAACCAGATTAAATATCAATTACCATATATAAGTAATAAGCAAAAAAAAAATTGTTGAAAAAATATAAAAAAAGGATGTTTCTAGAACATCTTAATAGAAACATTGCAGGGATGTCCCAATAGAAACATCTCTGGCATGTCGTACTTAAGTCTGAAACATTGGGATATTCTGACGACCTTAGCGCGACATACCAGCAATATCGCGTGTTATTAGGGGTCATTGTCCAGTGAGACTTCTAGATACATTAATGATAAAAAGAAGCGAAAACATCATTATTAAAACAGGTTATTTCTTTCAGTAAATCCTAACTTGAGAAAATAAAAAACGCTTGACTGGTACAAAAATATGCCAATTGGAGTGCATAAAATTAGTAAATGGACCAAAGTCTGCAAAATTTTCAAATTTAAATATGACAAACAAAACATATTCAAATCATTCTCACCGAAACATTGCTGTTTCACAATTGGCACAGATTCACAGATAGATGAACAACATCACCAAAACATAATAAATAAGCACGAAATGATTTCGTCCTTTCAATGGTAAGTAGTAATTAATAATCAGCCGATGTTTCGTTTATTGTGTGTATAAACTTCTTTAGGGCCTATAAACAATGTTCAAACTCAAGTAATTGTTGGACAACTATCGTTATAAAAAGTTAAGAGGAAGGTTAAAACAATAATACGTACTTCTATTAACATCAGATAGTGAAAAAATCCATAAAATATCTCCTATACATGGGGTTTTCTATTTTTCTCAACATATAAATTCAAATACAGTTAACAAACCAAGATCAAAAATTTTATTACAATATAATTCTAAAATGGCGAAAGAACCACACAAAAAATCAATAATAATGACTAATGACAACCAGTAATCCTACCTGATTAAAATTTAGTAGTGGTACACCTGAAAAATAATTTGACTATTATATTGCCATCTGTGTGAAATCTTAACAATGACCTAATCGTAATAACTAGATATCTAAATTCTTACCTTAGAATTGTAATTACAAAAAACTAAAGATAGATGGGGGGACACATTACTCACCTCTAATAATATAGAATGATATTGGAAGGGAGCTAAATCATATGCCAAAGAAACATACAACAGTTTTCTGCTGAAAAATTTTATTTCAATTGTTTCAGGATAATTGTAATTGTAAAAGTGATTTAAATAAAAAATGATTTCTAAGAACCTACTTTTGATTGATTTATGGTAAAATATATCCTATTCCTTGTTTCAAAATTATTTTTTAAATCAATATCAAATTAAAATATAAAAAATTAAGAAATTTTTTTCTTGGCTTAAAACACTTCATAGGCCATAAAATGTATCTGTTGCAAAATTTTTTATTTCGTTTATCTACTTTGTTTTTTTCAAAATAAACACAAAATGTATATTTTTTAATCCTTTATTTTAACATAAGTTCAAAGCTAACTTTGAATTATTCAGTTTTAGTAGTATTTAACATTTTATTATAATAATTAATTACTAATTGTAACTGTCTAATTATTGAAAACAGGTTTTGACAAGAGGGGAACATAATAATGGTATTTTTAAAATTATGATGTGAAAGGTTTTATTTTACTGAATATTACCTTTAGAAAAATGATAAATTGAAATATCAGCAATGATGTGCACACCTAATTAGATTTTAAGTTTACATATATAAAAGTACAACTGTACACAGTTTCGACAGTTTGTAAGGACAAGTTTACTTAGTTTATAGGCAACACTTTGCTGTCTTCTAACTAACCATCATTCCTTGCACATTTAATGGTTTTAACATCAAGTGGCTTACTGGGCAAATGATGTGATGGCACACACTTTTTGCACTACTTGGGTGCTATTTTGTTTGAAATAATTCCTAAAAACATTTCAGTAGTAATGAAGAAATAATCTCAGAAATGCTAATCTTTATCTTACCTGATTTTGTAGTATAATCTTCAGATTTAAAATTGGAATTTACGACGATCAACTTCCTCGACACCTTTTTTGTTGCTTCTTGGGTGGATCATAATGAAAGTGTAATTCCAGATTTTTAGATTTCCTAGAGGTATACCTATAAACGCAATAGTTTGTATTATTTTTATTGGGCATTTTTAACGTTTAACTAACAAATAACAGCAAAATACACGAAGCACAAAATCAAAACACACGTTCGACTTGCAGGTAAATAAACAAAATTATGCTTTTCGTGAAGGTTCAAATTAATACCGGTGGTGTCGCTTCAAAGTTGTGCTCGTCTCAATATGCTACGCTAGATACGGTACTCAGGTTATTTGTTTTGTTGTACAGGGGGGAGTTTAGAGTACTAATCCATTGATTGGTCGATTTCAAATTTCGACGATACCCGCTCACATCGTAAAGTTTGACAGATGTCAGATATTCTGTTTTTGGGAATTATTGTGCCAATCTTGTGTATTTTTATAGTTTTTTGCTATGTACAATTAGTTTAGAGAACAGTGGTCTTGTTAAGTGTAAAACATCAAATTTGAGAAAGGTGCTGTCATCGGTGTGTATTCCATAGGCGTGCTGTTGGATAGGACAGGAAGTGAAAATAAGAACTAAACGTGAATTACGTATACTTTATTTGAATTGTAAATGTTTAATATCTATCTATTGTATGTCAATTTATGTTTTATTAAAATAAACCATGTTCATCAGCAAATTTTTCATTTATTACTCAACCCAATCTATACGAAGGTACATTTTTGACGTATAGGTATATTTTGTATTAATATACCTACCAACTTTTCATTTTCTTTTTTCTGTATTAACGAGTTTATAATCAATGGGATTTTTAATTTGCTATAAAAAAATATTTACTCGTTTTCAACGCTTGTGTTAACTATTGAGTTGTTGATTGAATTAACATCATTGCTAGGTTTACTTATTGTTTCCAATGACGATTTGAAACCAATAAAGGCGATCATTGATATCATGATAAAGTTAGCCAAGAAAATTTAGTCACAACAATAGAATGTATTTCATTTCGGAAGCTCATAGTGGTTTGTATTTTAATTTCTCTCTCTCTTTCCACTGGATTAAAACCACTTAGTTGTTAAAAAGGTTTTTTTATTGACGTTTCGGCTTTCTATATCGAAAGCCGTTATCAAAATGACATAAAATAAATAAATTTACTAGAAACAGAACACTTGATATTCTTGCAAAAATATGACATCAACATAGTATACATAGAATAAGATTTTGAGATTGAAGATGTCAAAATCTGTTTCAATCATATTTTTGTGACGTTTCTGGGAACGAATTTTTAAAGGATAGCGCATTTACATATTACAAGAGAATTTATACTTCGTCATAAATGAAGTTTTCTTATTAATATTATCATAAGAAAAAACCAGATAAAAACTTATGATACTATCCCGATATAGAGGGTATCCTTTTTGCAATTAACTCTTTTTGTAAAATAGGTATCCAAATTTTTGAAATATCAACCGAACAATTAGAAACACATTCGTTATTATTTAAACATATCAATGCTGCTTCATTAACTTTGCACTTATAATTATTCGGTTCTTTTAATAATCTAGTTGAAGAATTCCATTGTATTTTATGACCAGAATGCCATGCGTGTTCACATATTTTGGATTTTTCGAATTGTTTATTTTTAATGTACGATTGGTGTTCATTAAGTCTAATATGAAAAGGTCTAGATGTTTCTCCTGTATAAAATTTATTACATTCGCATGGAATTTTGTAAATACAATTTTTTGTGTTTTGAATTTCATTAAAAGGTTTTGTATTTACTATTAAAGATTTTAATGTATTATTAGTTTTGGAATTTTGGAATATAAGGGATTTTTACTATATTTGAAAGAATTATTGGGGGGTTTAAATTTTGATCTTTAGTTTTGATGTCTCGGTAAAGTTCACGATTTATAAATTTATTTGGGTAGTTATTCTTAATCAAGACAGATTTAACAATAATACACAATAACAACAATTGTTTTGATACATCAGTTTTTAGAAAAGAAACACATACAAATAGATATCTAAATTTTAATTCAAACCACTCAATTTGTGTTAAACGAGGTATTGTCAAATCTCTTTCCGATAGAGCAAAAACAATTTGTTCAAATGACAATATCTTAAATAATTATTTATCACTTGTTAAATCTGTCTTGATTAAGAATAACTACCCGAATAAATTTATAAATCGTGAACTTTACCGAGACATCAAAACTAAAGATTAAAATTTAAACCCCCTAATAATTCTTTCAAATATAGTAAAAATCCCTTATATTCCAAAATTATCGGAAAAAATTAGAAGGATTGGCAATAAATTTAATTTAAAAACAGTTTTTCAAACTAATAATACATTAAAATATTTAATAGTAAATACAAACCCTTTTATTGAAATTCAAAACACAAAAAATTGTATTTACAAAATTCCATGCGAATGTAATAAATTTTATACAGGAAAAACATCTAGACCTTTTCATATTAGACTTAATGAACACCAATCGTACATTAAAAATAAACAATTCGAAAAATCCAAAATATGTGAACACGCATGGGATTCTGATCATAAAATACAATGGAATTCTTCAACTAGATTATTAAAAGAACCGAATAATTATAACCGCAAAGTTAATGAAGCAGCATTGATATGTTTAAATAATAACGAATGTGTTTCTAATTGTTCGGTTGATATTTCAAAAATTTGGATACCTATTTGACAAAAAGAGTTAATTGCAAAAAGGATACCCTCTATATCGGGATAGTATCATAAGTTTTTATCTGGTTTTTTCTTATGATAATATTAATAAGAAAACTTCATTTATGACGAAGTATAAATTCTCTTGTAATATGCAAATGCGCTATCCTTTAAAAATTCGTTCCCAGAAACGTCACAAAAATATGATTGAAATAGATTTTGACATCTTCAATCTCAAAATCTTATTCTATGTATACTATGTTGATGTCATATTTTTGCAAGATTATCAAGTGTTCTGTTTCTAGTAAATTTATTTATTTTATGTCATGTTGATAACGGCTTTCGATATAGAAAGCCGAAACGTCAATAAAAAAACTTTTTTAACAACTAAGTGGTTTTAATCCAGTGGAAAGAGAGAGAGAAAATAGAATGTATGTATATTTTCCAATATATGGGTATATTGCTGGCTACCAAATGAATAATACAATTATGTATGGCATAAACATAACATCTACAAAATTAATACTAGATACATAAAGCATATATTATATGATGCAGCATTTAAAATAAACAGAAGCGCGAGTGTTTGATTAGGTTGGCGTACATAATATTTAGATTTTGTGTGTCCTGTTCTAAAATTAACAGATTGATTTTTGAATTTATTAATTAACAACATTTCGACTATGTTTAGTTTATGTGAGTTTATTTCATTATGTAGAATTTTGGTGTTTTTAAAATCAAAGTTATGTCCAAGCGAAAAGTGATGCGCACTCAACGCGGTTTTGTCTTTTTTGTCAATGTTGGTAATGTTGTTTAACTCTAATGTCCAATTTGTTTCTGGTGATCCCTATGTAGTTTTTGTCACAATTGCCGCATGGGATTGAGTAGACCACTCCTGATTTTTATAGGGTGGGCGTGGGATCTTTTAATTTAGAGAAAAGGTTTTTAGTGGTTTTTCTACTATATTGGACTATCTTTATGTTATCATGTTGTAGTACATTACAGAGAGCATTGCTTAGACCTTTTTGTAGGGGTATTTTATAATAAATGATGTTTTGGTGATTGTTGTTTTGTTTAGTTGGTTGTGGTCCGTTGAGGATTGTGTTGATAATATTGCTGGGAAAACCATTGTCTTTAGCTAATTTTTTTAATTAAGTTAAAGTTTTTTTCTTTAAATTGGGGGTGGGCCAAATTTAACGCCCTGTGTTTAAAGGATTGAAACATCGGATGGCCTGATTTGAAATTAAGGATTCTGCCTGAGCTAGTGGCCTTCTGGTACCAATCTGCTATTAGGCAATCGTTAGTATCTCTTATTAGCATCATATCTAGGAAAGGTAATCTACCATTTACTTCATTTTCCCTTGTGAATTTTGGATGTTTGTTGTATGAATTGAATGTATTTAATACATTATTGTCAAAACCTTCAGGAATTGCCAGACATATATCATCAACATAAATATATAAGAAGGGAGGAGTGAAAGGTAACTTTGGAATGACATTAACTAACAGTTCATGCACCGGAGACGCTGGGCATCGTACCATCCATAAAATGTTTTAATGAAGAGCAGACACTGGATTTTCAGATGGGGGTTTTGCAACTCATTAAAAATATTAAAACCGGTCCAAATGTTACTATGCAGGTTGGTTATGGCCCACAAACACTCTCGCAATTCCCTCAGCATCCTCCGCATTACCCAGTGTTATCTCAGCAGTCTCTACAGCCATCTCCTCAGCAGCTGCCACCACAACAAATTCAGCCAACTCAGCCATTTATGCAGTCAGTGCAGTTCCCAACCCAACAGACTCAACAACAATATTGCCATGATGACCTCTCTTCGGATGGAGCCAGTTTGGATGATATTCGTTTCTGAACTTAGGATTACTTAGATTACTTATAAAAATTTGTATTTTGAATAATGAAAACATTAGCCTTACACGAAAAATAAAAATTTTGTTCCTCACAAACCAAAAACATACGCACTCATCCAGTTGTAACTGTTTCCAACAAAAATATATGTTGACATCTTGACTAGATTCAGTCAAAATTTAATGTCAATACTCTCTTCTTACCATAGATGGTAGCACATCTAAAAAATATATGTTCTTACGTATTCTACACATTTTAAATTCAGCGTTCTCGACTATTTTTTTTTCATTTTACTAGGACGTACCAAATTGTACATGGTTTATTGCATATTAATACAATTTTAAGTACACATTGCTCTTACCTCAATGTCACTGCCAACTTTTCAGTTGGACTGATACATTTTCTTATATTTGTATCTTTCTTTTGTATTTGGACTTCAATACGAGCAAGCAGTTCATCAAAGGATTTAACAGACATCCTAAAATAATTAAAAAATTTTGTTTCCTCCTCTCTCAGGTCCATAAATAACGTAGTAAATGCACCATGTAAATGTCTTTTTTCATTAATTGGGTGAACCCAATAATTTCTCTTTCTCTTTCTCCGCCTACGCAACAAACAACACACTATCAATTTTCGTCTTTCCAACTCCATGGTAGTTAAGGGTACTAAATCAAGACCTGTAATGTATATTTTGTAAAACAAGGCGCCGATGGAAACATGATGGAAGGGGTCGCTCCGTGACGCTCGTCAAACCGCTATTTGTGACTAGAGAGATCAACGGGTCCGTCACCCGTCCTCCGTTCTCCGTTCTCCGTTCCGTTTAGGGTGCCGTGTGGCCTTAGCGTAAGCGTAAGCGTAAGGCCACACGGCACTCTAAACGGAACGGGTCCGGTCCGTTCGAATTTATGATACATGGAGAGCAGTGATACAGGCCACACGACAACCTAAACGGGACGGGTCCGTAAATTGACTAACGGACCCGTTTTTGTGTAGCGGACCCTCCGTCGGTTCTGCTACCTTTGGACGGGCCCGTCTCCGTCTTTCGCATCGTCACTAGCTAGCGGATCATTGTTTGTTATCTACGATGCCACACGGGCATTCACGGACCCGTCTCGTCTTCCATCGCGCAGACGCTGCTAGACTTTCAAGTATCAGTACCGTATTCATTTATTTCATTATTCAGTTGATGTGTTGCTGTTTTGACGATGTCTCAAGAAATAGATATTGAAATTTTAATAGCTTGTGTTGAAAACAGACCCCTGTTGTGGGATAAGTCAAATGAGGACTATAAAAACAAACAATTAAAAACTAATGCTAAAAGAGAAAATTTTGTTTCCTCCTCTGTCAGGTCCATAAATAGTAAATGCACCATGAAAATATCTTTTCTCGTTAATTGGGTGAACCCAATAATTTCTCTTTCTCCGCCTACGCAACATACAACATACTAGCACTTTTCGACTTTCCAACTCCATGGTAGTTAAGGGTACTGAATCAAGACCTGTAATGTATATTTTGTAAAACAAGGCGCCGATGGAAACATGATGGAAGGGGTCGCTCCGTGACGCTCGTCAAACCGCTATTTGTGACTAGAGAGATCAACGGGTTCGTCACCCGTCCTCCGTTCTCCGTTCTCCGTTCCGTTTAGGGTGCCGTGTGGCCATACGCTTAGGGTGCCGTGTGGCCTTACGCTTACCCATAGCGCTACCAAAAATCTGTTTATAAAAATTGTCGCGATAAATGAAAAACTACTATCGAAAATTAGTTCAATTATTTCTTGAAATTTCTCTCTGTTAACATCAATGTGAGTGCCGATAGTTGACCAATGTTTGTCAATAACGAATAAGACAAGCTCCTTGGGGATGTTAGTGAATAGGGAAGTGACATCCAATGAGATGAGTTGATAATTGTCCGTTAATTCAATATCTTTGATTTTTTCTGCTAGTTCAAAGGAATTTTTAACGGAAAGCAAGTGGTTGGATTTATAGTACTATAATAATAAATAAGATGAGATCCAATTTTAAAAACGCTAAAGGTTCAAGTAATAACACCTTCAGTATTTCCAGCACTTCAATGAGCAGTGGCCACGTTTCCAGCGCAAAAAATAACTAATAATAAAACAACGTAGTATATAATAATTGTAATTTTTATTGTACCAGTTTGTATTTAAATTAATAAATCATAAAAAACACGCCGCGCTTTCGGCACACGTGTAATTAATAATTAAAGTTGAACACCCATAGTCGTACCTGTATAATACCATATTACCTCTCTCTTTGTCAAAAGTGAGCATTTTGTTTTTATAATGCTAAATTTTGCGCCCTTATATCCGACCCTGTCTGGCAGTAGCTACCCACAGTTATATCGACTACCGATATTTCAAGAAGAAAAAACTTTAATGTCACGATCTAAGTTACAGTATTTCACCTTTTTGTTGCTTGTACCGTGAAATACTACCGAAGTCCTTCATTCATAGATAGATACACTGAACCAGATTATAAAAAAAATGATCTCTTTATACTGTGATATAATACACCTAGCGATACATAGTCACCTCGAGGCATGGCACCCTTGACGTAAAAGCCGATTCGAGAACCGTTGTTACTTTCACTTGTTCGAACCGGAGCTGGGTTCAGAGCGAGGGACTCGAATCGAAGTGAGCCTTGACATTTTCGCGTCGCACGTTCGCGCGACAATCTCCGCATATGGACTGCGAATTAAGGCATGTAACATAAAACTTAGAACCGTAAACCCTAACCCGACACTTTTACGGTATATTGCATTTCTTAAATGGCTTAAGAATAAAAAAAAACAAGTCTTAAAAGATCCGCATAGCGCAACACTAACGGGAATTAAATATAACAATACTTAAGAGGCTAGTCATATTGGGAACAAGTGTAACGCACTATTGTGTATAAAACTTATGATATAGAATGTGATCAAGGAGTACCACAGGGAAGTGTGCTGGGTCCCCTATTATTTTTGATGTATATCAATGATTTGCCAGAGGCGGTAGGTGAGTGCTCAGTTCAACTCTTTGCAGATGATTTATTTCTCATGTAATGATCATACGAAACTCACAGAAACCATCAACAGAACTTTAAAATCTATTTACAATTGGTGTTGTGCTAATTACTTGAAGATAAATGTTGAGAAGACCAAGTACATGGCCCACCATTTCTCGTAGATAATACTTACTATAAATACTTTTTTCAGCACGGATGGGGTAAATATACAGGGTGGCCCAGGGTTAAACCGTCAAACGTTCAGGATCGGTTTTTCAGGAAAAAATAAGATTTTTTATTCCCATAATCCTGGGTCCTAACTTTTGATTTTAGAACAAAAGAGTTTTTATGAATTGCTAAAAAAACAATTTGGTTGATTTTGATAAAACTTGGCACGCTTATTTGCAGCAATAATTTAAATATTATTAGAATTAAATTATTAATTCCAGTGACGTTCCACAAGGTAATTTAATTGATATTGGGACAAATCTTTGTACGCCACTGTTTTTTTGTATGTTCGTTACTTTTTTTGGATTAAACAGTTGAACACACAAATTTTTTGCTTCTTCAATTTTTTCCTGAAAACCCGATCCTGAACGTTTAACGTTTAACTCTGGGTCACCCTGTATACAATGTAGGCTATTTAAATAAACAATTTGTTAATTATTAAGATAAGATTAAAAGACAACTAATTATTAATATAAGGTTGAACTTTGAATAAGCAGCTCCCCCCCCTTGGCTACGCCACTGGTACATGGTGATAAGTTCAGAAAAACGCTTCAGAAACTTTTTTAACCAAAATTTTGTGATAATGTTAGGTCCTAATAATGTGGAACGTGTCAACCAATTTAAATACCTTGGAGTTCATGTGGATAGGGGATTATAGTTTAAAGAGCATGCCAATATCATTATAAAGACGATATCATTTAAAATACATTATTTATCTCGTTGTGCCCCATGATTGACAAGGTGGGCAAAAATTTTAGTGTACAATTCATTATTGTTCTACAATTGTGTATATACTAAATCAAAATGAGTTAGCTCGTTTACAGAAACTCCAAAATAGAGCCATGCGTATAATTTTAAATTGCAAAAGACTAACACCAATAAGAGATATGTTAAAGCAACTAGAATGATTACCAATTAATTATTTTCTCATCTACCAAACATTAATCTTAATTTTTAAAATAAGAAATATTTCCCCAACTTACCTACAAGAAAAAGTTATGTACAGGGTGTCCCAAATTGGTGAGTTTTGCAGGGTATCTCGTAAACTAGAAGAGATAGAAGAAAAGCAGTTAAGATGTTATGACTTCTTTTTTTGTTAAAGTAACGATAGCCTTATTAAATCTTTAGTAACTCCCTGCAGTTGGAAGATACAGGGCGATTATAGAAAACTGTCGAAAACTACAAGGTACTATAACTTCTTAATTAAGAAAAATATAAAAAAACGTTATAAAAACTTTTGATAGATATAATATTAAAGAGTTCAGTGGCGCACAGATTATTTTTTTTAGGGGGCTCACTAAGGAAATATAATGCAAACTTATGTTTTTTAAATGGGACACCCTGTATATTTTGACGTTTTTCGTTTCCTTTTTTAATTCTCATTCACCTGATATGACATATTATATATCTATTTTCAATGGTTGGAGCTACAGTGCAAATAAACCATTTATGGATGTTATCAGGTGAAACACCCTTAAAAAATTGAACACTCAGTAACTAAATTTAACATTTTATTGTAAGGATACTGATGTGTGACAATTTTATTTATCAAAATTATAATTGATTAAAAAAATAAAAACAATAAACTTATGAAACAACAAGAAACATTGTAACAACTAATCTACCTATAACTAATTTTATTAGAATGTAAAAATTACATTAAATGTTCAAAATGCCCTCCGTTTTCATCGATTAAAAAGTTTTTCGTTTAAATAATCTCCAACCAATTCAGCATTACCAAAAATAAAATCATAAAATAATATTTACAAGACTAACTTCGAGAGTAGGGAAGATTTATTATAAAATATTTAGAAAAATAAAGCCAGTGCACATACTCAATTGTGTAAGATCAGTAAGAAAAAGGTGTCAATTATTACTACAACAAAACGGAGGACATTTTGAACATTTAATATAATTTTCACATTCTAATAAAATTAGTTATAGGTAAATTAGTTGTTACAATGTTTCTTGTTGTTTCATAAGTTTATTGTTTTTATTTTTTTAATCTGGTTTTATTTTTTATTAATTATAATTTTGATAAATAAAATTGTCACACATCAGTATCCTTATAATAAAATGTTAAATTTCGTTACTGAGTGTTCAATTTTTTAAGGGTGTTTCACCTGATAACATCCATAAATGGTTTATTTGCACTTTAGCTCCAAACATTGAAAATAGATATATCGTATGTCATATCAGGTGAATGAGAATTAAAAAAGAAAACGAAAAACGTCGTCAAAATATACAGGGTGTCCCATTTAAAAAAACATAAGTTTGCATTATATTTCCTTAGTGAGCCCCCTAAAAAAATAATCTGTGCGCCACTGAACTCGTTAATATTATATCTATCAAAAGTTTTTATAACGTTTTTTTATATTTTTCTTAATTAAGAAGTTATAGTACCTTGTAGTTTTCGACAGTTTTCTATAATCGCCCTGTATCTTCCAACTGCAGGGAGTTACTAAAGATTTAATAAGGCTATCGTTACTTTAACAAAAAAAGAAGTCATAACATCTTAACTGCTTTTCTTCTATCTCTTCTAGTTTATGAGATACCCTGCAAAACGCACCAATTTGGGACACTCTGTACAATAATCAAATCCATGGATACAATACAAGGTCCAGGACTTACTTTCATATCCAACAAGTCACATTCACACATACCCAAAATTCTGTTTTCTTCAAGGGACTTGATAGATATAATAATCTACCAGAAGATATCAAATGTTTAACATTTTTAACATCCTTTCTCTCCACTATTGGAAAATAAGCGTTTGTGTGGAATTATTTTTCGTTTTCTAGGCAGAGGTTCGTTATCATCACTAGGAAAGTCAGAAGTCAATGCAGCTTTTTTACCTTCTGCAAAGCCTTATTATAATCTCCTTAAATCAAAACAAATAATTAAAATATGCCATCTCTGGATATTTATACAAATTCCAAATGAGTTCGAAATTAAACATTCACCTTATGCTACCATCTATGGTAAGAAGAGAGTATTGACATTAAATTTTGACTGAATCTAGTCAAGATGTCACTCTCTTCTTTTTTATCCCTTTCAGAGATTAATACAAAGTGAGTAAACCAGTAAGGGATTTTATGTCAATACTCTCTTCTTACCATAGATGGTAGCACATCTAAAAATGTTATCTTATAGCGGATATAGCTATTGACTTGTACGAGTTTGGAATTTTATTTATTGGATTCGAAAAGCCTAACTGATGAAGTCGAAAGACAGAAACAGGTCTTAGGATGTCGAATCTAATAAATTAAAATTCCTTACTGGTTTATTCACCTTATATTTAAATTATTGTGATATTCAAGAGAAAATTATTGTGATAATTTGAACTATGCAAAAATGATGCAATTTATGATGTCGGGTCAAACTAACCTCAATTAAGTAACTATTTCAATCTAAAATGTATTATATTTGTAAATTACCTTCTTCAAAAAACGACTTCACTACCCCAAACAAACCCCAAGTTTCATTTGGGGATTCTCCTTTCTGTATTGACTTGAAGTGGTCACCAAACTTCAGCCTTACGAGGCGATCGACCGACAGCCACTTGCTAGCTGTGCCGTTCTGGTGAACTGTATTCCCACAAACATCCTTCGATTAAGTTATATAAACACTTGTTAAGTTTATTATCTTTATTTATCGTATTTGGATCACTCGGACTCAATTAAACACGATTTTTCTAGATTAAAAACATTTGTCAGAATACAACCAGCTGCTTCTAAAGAACAACTCCTCTCAGTCCTCTCACCGCTTGATTTGCACCGATCCAAACATCCGCAGCTCGTTTGACAGGTAACGCGGCGCGTAAATTTAAATATAATAGCAAACACACTTTTCTTCAAAACATAAAACCAAACCGCAATAATTGCAAATAAATTCTTAATAAATAATTTTCTCTCTGTTTAATATCCAGAGAGAAGAGTATTTAAAGTACCAAGCCACTATAAACTGCAGAAAAAAAATATTAATATTTCAATTCTATTTTCGAAATTATCTTCTTCATCAATTTAATAATCGAACTATATATTTCACCAGGTATATATTTCCTCGAATCCCTTGACTTTGGTAAACATAATTCCTTTATACTCAATGAGTTTTCTACTGAAATGAATCAATATGGTTGGTACAGAAGTCACGTCTAAATGACGTTGAATGACGTTTATCAAATACGTGTTCGGAATACGTCAAAATCACGTGAATTATTCGTCGATTCTTGACGACGACCAAATGTCACCTATTATCCACGTCGATTCGACGAGAATTGACGTCACTCTGCTGCCTGGGTAATTGATTATTTTTCATTAATAACTTAGTTTGTATTAACCTAAGATCGGTCCCATTGTAATCATTGCAATGGCTTGAAAATGTAAATTATCCAAATTGACTAAATAAAGGATTTATATAATTTCCGAATGATTATTGTCTTAGGATATTCATTAACACATTACATAATCAGATACATTAATTTATCTACAGTTTTATTTAAAATATTAATGCTAATTTACTAAATTTAGGCAACACATATTACATAAAAGTTTGGCAGAAACGTCAGTCAGTTAATAAATTATAATGAACAATTATTGCTATTTATTAATAAAGGAGTCATTTTAAACATTTTATTAGTGGTTGGTTTTAATAAATAATATAGTACAACATACGTTCGTAACAAGTCCCGAAAGTGGTCTTTTACTGGACGAGTGGGCAAATTGTAGGGCGAGCCGCAGGCGAGTCCTGCGAGTCCAGTAAAAGCACTTTTGGGACGTATTACGTACAATATTTTTTTAAAACGTGCAGTGTTGTACTATAAACATCATATTATTCAATTTACATTTTTATAACCAGAACTCTTTATTAACTAATTTTAACAATTGCTTGGGTGGCCGCCTTAACAATTTCATCTGGTATAATTTCATCTTCCATTAATTCACAATCAAATGCATCATTTTGAATATCCATTTTATAATAAATGTCACGTTTTCAACTAAACGTCAAAATATGTCAAGTTATTTTATATTTTTAAATAATACAAAACTCGGTTACTATAGAAACCAATTGACCGCTATCTTAGACTAACTATATTATTAGTTTTTCATTAAAGATTGGCCGGAAAGTAAATAAAAATGAGTCCGGTAAAAGCTTTTACCGGAGTATCACAATAATTTTCTGGCTCTGTCCGACAAAATGAGATTTTCTGACCTAAAAATACCGGAAAGTACTAATTTCTGGCCGGTTTTAAAAAAAGGTATTTTAAATCTGTCATTACAATGAAATTAATTAGAAACGTAAATTTTATATTAAAAAAAAAAATTGTCATTTTTGTTGAGTCGTAAATCAAGTATGGTATTGTCACGTATCCCAAATATAGTTAAAATATTTGCGAAAAGTCAAAATCTCCTTAGAACAGTTTATTTATCAAAACTATAATAATACAAGTTTATTTATATAATTAATCGAAAACCCAAACATCTAACCAAACCAGGTCGCGCCGCTAAATTTCGCTGATGTGCAGAATCACGAAAGTCAAGGTTGGGTGGCTCAAGCACGAGCCTAACCTAGACAGAAAAGTAGAGCAATTTTACCAAAATAATGATTCTGCACATTCAGCTATCTTTGGTTTTAAAAACGTTCCAAGGGAAAAGAAGGGAGTTAGTCGTTAGTCGGTTAGTCGGTTAGTCGGTTAGTCGGTAGTCGGGTAGTCGGTTAGTCGGTCCTTGGCTACAAAGGGGGTCTCCCACCGAAAAGGTGACCGCCAGAAGGAAATTCGGCTAGAATAAAGAAATTCAGGTTTAAATTAATTACACACATAAAGTAAGAAGTAATAGTCCGCGAGTTACGGTCCTGGTTTGGGAACGAGAACCTTCAGCACGATAGGGCAAATTGGGAGAAGCGTGACCAGCCCTTTACCCGACATGCTTAGGTAAGAGATAATTGTTAGCATTTTGTCATTTATTAATTTATGTTTATCTGAAGGGTGACCCAATAAAGTTGTATTTGTTTTGTACTTCTTGTTTTATTTCTCAGAGTGAGTAGTGGTACTAAAGAGTAATAACTGCTAAGTGTTCAGGGAGAGATCCCCATAACTTCGTAAAGGCCGAAAAGGCGTTTCGCCCTGGATACGTAGCAGCGACACGTAGGCCAAAATTGGACCGCGTGACAGTATGTAACACGAGTTGTAAGTATATTACGTACTCGTGGAATTACTTTTTCCACTGTTACGTAATATGCTACTTACAACACTGAATACGTAATGTTCTATTACGCCTCCGTAAATTGTGGGACCCAATTTTAAGAAATCCACATTTTAATAACATTTAAATGAGGTGTTAATTGATGTATTTATACACATTGATGACAAACAACGAACAAAATATATCTGTAAGAACAATATTTTTTTCCAATTTTGTTTAAGAACTCTTTTACTGGTGCATGACCATTCATGAGTCCTGTTATCACTCTCAGCTTACTTCTGCTCAGTAAGAGTAGTTCAGCTGTTCTTTTAGAACAAGGTTTTCCTTGATTTTGTCCTGACACATTTTGCCAGTGTTGAAAGTGTGTTTCTCTGATCCATGTTTTTATAGCCCCTCGGACTGCACACTTCGATACTCCGGGGGTCTGTTCTGTATCGGGTATTTCTCCTGCTCCCCATTTTGCAAGTTTATCAGCTTTTTCATTTCCATCGATACCCTGATGTCCAGGTACCCAGGCCAGCACTAATCTGTTCTGGTCTCCTAGGACTTTCAGTTCTTCGATGCATTCCCATACCAGTTTGGACGTCACATCCCGGCTTTAAATTGCCTTCAGTGCCGCCTGACTGTCTAACATGATTAGGATCTGTTGGTTTTTGAGACTTCTCCCATTACTTTCTCTGACGAATTGCAGAATTGCTTATATCTTCGCTTGAAATACCATAGCATTTCTATCTAAGGCATAGCTTTGGCTAACTCTTAGATTTTTATATATATCCCTGCTCCTACTCCCTCCTTGGTTTTGGATCCGTCTGTATACCAGACCTTACCTTGAAGTAGTGTTTTTTGTCAGTCCATTCAGTGCTGTCTATAATTGACACTCTGAATGGGCTGTTGAAGTTATATTGTTTTGTCCTATGGTCAGTTCTGACAATACTCATATGCCCTGTTCCCTCCATTCGGGGGTTCAGTAAGTTTTTCAGTCTGTAAGAACCCATTCTTGACTCCCCTTGGACCACTAGGTGCAGAGGGGGCAGCCTTAGCAGTGTTTCCATGGCCGCTGTGGGCGTGGTTTTCATCGCCCCTGTTATGCCAAGACATGCAAGTCTTTGCACCTTACTCAATCTTGATTTGGTAGTAGCCTGTAGTATCTTGGGCCACCACACACTGTTGCTCCATATGTTATAGAGGGTTTGACCACCATGTTGTATAACCAATACAACATGTCTGGTCTTAACCTTAAGGGAGTTTATTATTACTACTATTAATATTATTATTATTATTATTATTATTATTATTATTATTTTTTTTTTTTTACTTCTGTGTCAACGGCATCGACTACTATGGCCATTAGCCTCGTGTTCTGTGTAGGCTTTGTTACTGTTTCCCAGCGCCACTTTAGGAATAGCACTGTTAATTAGAACCCAACAGTGAATGGTCGAGTGAGGAATCACACCTGGTATATGAAAATCAATTTCTAAATTTTTAATTAATTAAAAATCAGAAAAAGATTTCTGCCTTTAGTGTGATTCGAACCCACAACCCTTGGATTATGAGTCCAGTGCTCTACCGCTGAGCCACCCACCCCACTATTATTATTATTATTATTATTATTATTATTATTATTATTATTATTATTATTATTATTATTATTATTATTATTATTATTATTATTATTATTATTATTATTATTATTATTATTATTATTATTATTATTATTATTATTATTATTATTATTATTATTATTATTATTATTATTATTATTATTATTATTATTATTATTATTATTATTATTATTATTATTATTATTATTATTATTATTATTATTATTATTATTATTATTATTATTATTATTATTATTATTATTATTATTATTATTATTATTATTATTATTATTATTATTATTATTATTATTATTATTATTATTATTATTATTATTATTATTATTATTATTATTATTATTATTATTATTATTATTATTATTATTATTATTATTATTATTATTATTATTATTATTATTATTATTATTATTATTATTATTATTATTATTATTATTATTATTATTATTATTATTATTATTATTATTATTATTATTATTATTATTATTATTATTATTATTATTATTATTATTATTATTATTATTATTATTATTATTATTATTATTATTATTATTCCATAAAGTCGTCTGGCCGCCATAAGGCAGGGTAAAAACAATATTACCCAGCGGGCTGTAGTTTGTCGACGCCTTCTGACACCTGGTGTAGATGTTAAAGTCGGCACGTTTCTTATTATGGATATTTTTATTTATTTTTGCCGAAAATTAAATAATTTAATTTGAGTAGTTTTTTGGGACGATATTTATTTATTAAACCCTCGAGCGGGCGCGCTTTTTAGAATTACACGAGAGGTTTGTAGTTTACAAATAACGAAGAAAATTTATTTTACTTAGTAAAATAAGACAAATATGCCATTCATAATCATTTTATTATAGTAAAAAAATATATATAACATTTCCAAAACAAACAATCTTGGTAAACTGAAAAAATTAGTAATAAATAAAACTTACACGACCGGACGCGCCAGCGGCAATCTGCCGCAAACACGATCTGGTTTGGAACTTTCGCTTGTACCAACTGAACAGAAATGTTATAATACACCAGATGTGTCGATAAGCGGAGTCAATAACATAAACAAGGAATACCTAAATGGCCAGTTTCGAAGGAATCGACTAATTTTAATTATAACACAAAAACAAAAAGTTGCGGCAATCTGCCGCTGCGGCGCGCCCGCTCGAGGGTTAATATTCACTTGTAATCTCCCAAGTGCTTGGATTATTACCGGAAATCTCCTGTTTTAAAATAAGTATGTACCTTTAGGGAAAAGTCGACAAGCCATTGATATTAACAAATAGAGCATTTAACATTGAATCAAAGAAAATTCCGCAGTAATAATTTATTTTCCTCCCACTATTTTAATAAGTATATATAAGAAACAAATTAACATATCGAATGGATTTGATTCTGTGAGAACGAAAACAAACTCGAAAAAAGTTATCAAGGTTTTTTCCTGATGAAATTAAGGCGTGGTTACAGAATAGTAGTGTTGGATTCTTTTATCTGATCAACAATAATTATATTATTTGCCTATATTTAATAGTTATTTTTCGTTTACATTTTATAATGTGAATATACCTAGTAAGATTAATATTAGATATTCAAATTAATTTTTGTGGGAAAGTGGATATGTATTGTGTAATTTTTAATTAAATATTTCCATTGGATTTTTTAGATGAAAATGATTAATGCAATAAAACTGATTTTTTTCAATAAGGTATTGCAAGAAGAATCATTCTGTAACTGTTTCCCAAACTTCTCTAAAGCGCGTGCCTAATTTACAAGTAATCTACGTTTGAAAGTGGCAGTAATAAAAAGAAAAACAGACTTTACACTGATGAATATCTTAAATATGGTTTTACCGTTATTTCCAATAAACCATAACGTCTTATTTGTGGAGAAGTATTGTCAAAAGAAATCATGAAGCCATCAAAGTTACTTCGACATTTAAATAGCAAACATCCAGATAAAAAAGTCAAACCCGTAGAATTTTTTGAAAGAAAGCTGAATGTCCTTCACAAACAGCAAGATACTTTTACATTGGCAACCACTACTAATGAAAAAGGATTATTAGCAAGTTAAAAAGTTGCTTATCGCATTGCCAAAACTAGTAACCCGCACACAATTGTTGAAAATCTTATTTTGAAATCAGCTGTTGAAATGGCACATATGTTTGTGAAAAAGAGGCTGCCAAATTAAAAACAATAAGAGTACCTCTGTCAAATAATACTATCCAAAGAAGAATTATTGATAATATGACAGAAGATATTCAAGCGCAAGTCGTGGAAAATCTTAATAAATACTTCTCTATTCTAATGGATGAATCCACAGTTATATCTAACTGTGCCCAATTTATTACGTTTGTAAGATATGATACAAATAATGAAACTCAAGAAGATATTTTATTTTGTTCCCCATTGGACACCAATACTACTGGAAAATGTTTATTCGACACTTTTGTGAAACCATACTTTGAAGGCTGTCAGCAGTCTATGTGTCAGATTTAATATTTATTCGGACTATTTCACTCATCTTCGAATTTTCACAAAATCTGACCAATCACAAACCAAAGACAGCTGGTATTATCAAAGGTAATTCCACGAGTCCTCCAAATTTTATCGATTAAATTTTTGGTTTTCACGAAAACGGCTTTATTTGGAAAAACCACGAAAACAAACTGATTGATAAAATCACGAGTCCGCAGGACGAGTGATTTTATCTCAAATCAGTTTGTTTGAGTGGTTTTGCCTGAAATAAAGGCGTTTGAGTATGAAGATCAAAAATTTAATCTATAAAATTTCAGAGGACGAGTCGTATTTGAAAGGATTATTTTTTGAATCATTTTGTATTAAAAACAGAAAACATAGTCATTTATGCAAAAGACACTTTACACACAAATATTGAAAATTTTCTTTATCAATTTAAATTGAAACCTCATGTGAGCTGTTTGAGTTTGAGAATTAAAAAAGAAAACGAAAAACGTCAAAATATACAGGGTGTCCCATTTAAAAAAACATAAGTTTGCATTATATTTCCTTAGTGAGCCCCCTAAAAAAAATAATCTGTGCGCCACTGAACTCTTTAATATTATATCTATCAAAAGTTTTTATAACGTTTTTTTATATTTTTCTTAATTAAGAAGTTATAGTACCTTGTAGTTTTCGACAGTTTTCAATAATCGCCCTGTACCTTCCAACTGCAGGGAGTTACTAAAGATTTAATTAGGCTATCGTTACTTTAACAAAAAAACATCTTAACTGCTTTTCTTCTATCTCTTCTAGTTTACGAGATACCCTGCAAAACGCACCAATTTGGGACACCCTGTACATTTTGAAATTTGGTTATTAACATAGATTTGCAATACATTTTAGTATAATAAAAATTGTTAAATGTTTACCATTTGACATTTCAAAAAAGGTAAACATAGTTTAATCAAAAAACAAAAACGACGAAGCTGTTTTATCAGTATAAAACACAATAATTGGTTAGGATCCTGGCTGAAACCACAAAATCTGACTGTTTTGACAGATGAAAAAAATAATCAGTAGTAATATCACAAGAGCTTCGAAAATAATCGATTAAACTTCCGAGTCATGAGACGTATTTGGCGAAACACCACGAGAGCGGAGCTCGAGTGGTGTTTTAAAAGAAATACGTCAAGCGAGGAGGAAGTATAAGCGATTATTTTCGTATGCTCGCGTGATATTCGATACGATTATATAACGAATTATATAATTATTTTTGTTGACGTTTGCTTATTATAAACGTCAAACGTATTGTTACTATGACAAACTTTTCAAGATGGAAGGATGCGAAAATAAAAAACGGTTATACCACGTCGTCAAGGGTATATTCGCTTATGAATACGTGGTAACTAAGTAAAAATTGCAACTGCTATTGGCTAAATTTATGATGAGTTGTATAATCGCGATTATTTCCCGCATCTGTCAAGATTTATTCGCTGATAAACTCATTTTCCTACCATTTCGAATAAACTACATCGTCCTCCTTAACAGCTCCTAAAATATAGGCAACACATCATACATGCACCGCTTATTTTACGGTCGGCATTGCGGAAATCAAGTATAGTAAATATTTATTTTTGGCTTATTAAACTATTTGAGAAATAATCTGATCAAATATAACTCGACCATCGTTTATGAGCGAATAATTTTTTTTTTGATTTTTCCTTAAAGAGTTTTATTTTAGAAAATTCAACTCGTTAAATTCGAAGATTGATGTTTAAAGAATAAAACCCTCGAGCTAAAGCTCTCGGGTTTTATTCAGAACATCAATCTCCGAATTAAACTCGTTAAGTTTTCAAACAAAACTATTTTTGGAAAAATCGAAAAAAATTATTCGCTCATAAACGAGGTCTTGTTATATTACTGTCGATAATACCAGCTGTCTTTCAATCCTGATTGGTCTATCAGCGTGGTATTTTCACGGCGTAACCATGGATACGAATTGCAAAACAAAATTTGACATTTTGAAGAAAACATCACTCGTCCTGCGGACTCGTGGTGTTTTTAAGCAACTCAGTTTCGTTATGAAATTAATCGACAGACTTATCGCGAAAATTCAATCACTTGTGGTATTACTATTGATAATTCAGAACACTATGACAACAAAAACACAATATTCTTCTTCTTTTTTCTTCGGTTATGACTTGCATACTAGTGCTTTTGCCAGTTCATAAAATCATTATATTCACAGTTTACTTTGATTTTAAGTTTCTAATGTTTATTTATGCCAAAAATATTATCTTTCAAAATTTTATAAATATATTTCTTATTTCTGACTCTAATGGCAATTGATGATTCAAAGTTATACGTTACATGAAAAGGCAACACTGTACCCTGGACGTTATTTCAGAACTGGCAACATGGGTGCACCCCAATTTAAAGAAACAAGGTCACAGAAAGCGGCAATCGAAACATCAAAGGAAATGGGCGGAGCTTCATATCTGAAAGTCTCTAATCTGCGGCCTAATGCCACATGGAGAGAGTGTTTATTTACATCGAGAAGCTTTACCTCCTGAAATCACTGACCTCTAATCTAACTGGATGAGCACTAGCCTACTGTTCACAAATACGATATCCGACGATACGATGATCCGAAAATGCTACTATTGGTTAATTTTTTTAAATAAATTGTGGCGGGACTTTTTCTACGAAATTTTCAACTTATTGTCCGACGTTGGAAAAGTTGAATCAATTTTAACTTTTTTGCGGCGATCGTGTAGTTTTAACCTCAAAAATGGAAGATTTCTATTATAAACAATGGTCTAACAAAACAAACAGAATGTTATTATTAAGTCTTTTACTACTCAAACTTAAGAGAAAAAAGCGACGAAAGCGGTTTTGGCAACACAATATTTATAAGAGAAGAAATTCACAAGGGGATTATCATAATTTACTACAGGAAATTAGATTAACAGATCAAGAGAAATATTTTAATTATTTAAGGATGTCCTGTGATACTTTTAAGGAATTACTAAATATAGTAGGGCCAAAACTAAAGAGGGTCTACTGGACAAGAGAGCCAATATCACCAAGTGAGAGGCATTAACTTTGAGGTGAGTATTTGTGTTGGAGGTGAATTGCTATTGAAAGTGTATCCAATCTTCCCAATGTTCGATTTCAGGTATTTAGCAAGTGGCGACAGCATGGTTTCAATTTCTCTCTCTTTCCACTGGATTAAAACCACTTAGTTGTTAAAAAAGTTTTTTTATTGACGTTTCGGCTTTCCAGATCGAAAGCCGTTATCAAAATGACATAAAATAAATAAATTTACTAGAAACAGAACACTTGATAATCTTGCAAAAATATGACATCAACATAGTATACATAGAATAAGATTTTGAGATTGAAGATGTCAAAATCTGTTTCAATCATATTTTTGTGACGTTTCTGGGAACGAATTTTTTAAAAGGATAGCGCATTTGCATATTATAAGAGAATTTATACTTCGTCATAAATGAAGTTTTCTTATTAATATTATCATAAGAAAAAACCAGATAAAAACTTATGATACTATCCCGATATAGAGGGTATCCTTTTTGCAATTAACTCTTTTTGTAAAATAGGTATCCAAATTTTTGAAATATCAACCGAACAATTAGAAACACATTCGTTATTATTTAAGCATATCAATGCTGCTTCTTTAACTTTGCGGTTATAATTATTCGGTTCTTTTAATAATCTAGTTGAAGAATTCCATTGTATTTTATGACCAAAATCCCATGCATGTTCACATATTTTAGATTTTTCGAATTGTTTATTTTTATTTTAAAAGAACCGAATAATTATAACCGCAAAGTTAAAGAAGCAGCATTGATATGCTTAAATAATAACGAATGTGTTTCTAATTGTTCGGTTGATATTTCAAAAATTTGGGTACCTATTTTACAAAAAGAGTTAATTGCAAAAAGGATACCCTCTATATCGGGATAGTATCATAATTTTTTATCTGGTTTTTTCTTATGATAATATTAATAAGAAAACTTCATTTATGACGAAGTATAAATTCTCTTATAATATGCAAATGCGCTATCCTTTCAAAAAAATTCGTTCCCAGAAACGTCACAAAAATATGATTGAAACAGATTTTGACATCTTCAATCTCAAAATCTTATTCTATGTATACTATGTTGATGTCATATTTTTGCAAGATTATCAAGTGTTCTGTTTCTAGTAAATTTATTTATTTTATGTCATTTTGATAACGGCTTTCGATCTGGAAAGCCGAAACGTCAATAAAAAAACTTTTTTAACAACTAAGTGGTTTTAATCCAGTGGAAAGAGAGAGAAATTAAAATACAAACCACTATGAGCTTCCGAAATGAATGGTTTCAATGTCTTATGCCTTTAGAATTGGCACCAGCACAGTTTCACATATTATTCGTGAAACGTGTAACTGTATATGGGACTCCCTGAATCAGATTATTTTGAAGCAAGCATCAGAAGAGATGTGGCTATCAGTATCACATTGTGTTGGTGCGATAGATGGAAAGCATGTTGTTATTCAGGTATGTTTTGTGGATATAAAGGTAGATTAGGTTGATTCCTCGTTTCAACTTTATAAGACGTTTTTTGAAGGTCTCCACTTACCTACAGATAGTATTTCTACTACGAATTTCATTCCTTATTTTAGGCTCCCTCAAAATGTGGATCTACTTTATTTAATTACAAAGGCAGTCACAGTAAAGTTCTTCTAGCAGTATGTGATGCCAATTATCGATTCACCATGGTTGATATTGGTGGAGAGGGCCGCCATAGTGATGGTGGAATATATAGAAATAGTGCCATAGGTACTCTTATGTTGAGAGGAAGTCTGCAGTTACCTCCACCTGCACCTTTAGATGATTATGAAGATCCTATAAACTACTTCCTAGTTGCTGATGAAGCATTTCCATTAACAACAACAATGATGCGACCTTATCCAGGACGGTTTCTTCAGCAGAATGAGAGGATTTTTAACTACAGGTTTGTAATGTTGTTCATTATATAATTCAATAAACAGGGTGTTCCTAAATTACGCAGATAAACTTTTACTGTGTTTGAAAAACATAATATTGAATAACAGTCTTATCAGATTTATAATATGATACGAATAAATCAAAGGGTGATTGAAAACGTCTTTGGAATATTGGCATCTCGTTGGCGTATTTACAGAATGCCAATAATAGCATCATTACCTAGTGTTGAGGCCATAGTAAAAGCCACTGTGTGTTTGCATAATTGGGTCATGATTTTTGAATCCAAAACCACCGACGATAATAAACGTTATTGCCCTTTAGCTGCAGTTGATAGAGAGGATGGAAATGGAGCTGTTATCAATGGAGAATGGCGTAGTGAAGTTGAAAATAGAAATAATTTGATGCCTATTCATAGAGCTAGTAGAAATATGTATTGAAAAGAAGCAAAAATTATGAGAGAAAGATTAACTTCATATTTTATGTTTGAAGGCACCCCTTTCCAATGGAATAAGTGAAATTTTCAAAACATTTCTTCGTTTTGATTTTTGAAATTGAAATAAAATGTGTTAATTTAAAGCAGTAGTTTATTTTCACAACAATCTTTTTTTTTTACAAATAACTTGTTCTCGAGATATCCCAAGCATATTCTATGATTAGGATTTAGGTATTTTTTTGCTCCTTCATATGCCACCTGCAGGAGTTTAATTTCTATTAATGTTCTCTCTCCTTGGGGCACATTACTCAATAATTCGGAGATTCTCTGGCATATAGGATTAACTTCTGTTACTTGAAGAGATGGAGGAGACAGCTGCTGCGGTATTGGTTGATTAATTTTTTCTATTGCATTAATAATTGCCATTTCTGCTGTTAGTTTTGATGAAGATCCTGTTTTCTTTCCATTAGCTTGATTTACTACATCAGGTGATGTTAAAGGGGTGGTTTCAATATTGCCAATTGTCCT
This sequence comes from Crepidodera aurea, assembly GCA_949320105.2. Lineage (NCBI taxonomy): Eukaryota > Metazoa > Arthropoda > Insecta > Coleoptera > Chrysomelidae > Crepidodera > Crepidodera aurea. The sequence continues at coordinate 71,050,792 of OX439475.1, read as the reverse complement.
AAAATAAATAAAAACCAAAACCTCATAAAAAACATTTTTGTTTACTCACGTTCTATGATTTAAGGTGTCTCTTAAAAATGACATATTTTCATAATATTCCCAGACTTTTTTCTTCTTTGCAGCTGATCCACTTTTTTTGAAAGTTTCATATTCGCCTTTCACTCGAACATATGTATCTTTTAAATTCCTCCATTTGGTCATTAGATATTTTATTGAGAACTCCGGTTGTTCTATAATAAACATAAATGGAAGGAAAATAGTATCTCTGGTTTTTGAGGCAATAGGTTTATTGCTTTCGTCTGAAACTAAATCAACAACTGAAAAACAAGCTTACCACCAAATTCTCGATAAATTTCGAGCCATAACTCGTCTCTTATTGATTTAGATCTTTTGATTATAGGGAGACGACAATCCCAGAGAGGAGGTCTTGCTTCCACACAGCTTATTAGTAAATCTTCTGCTTTCACTTCTTCTACTTCCTATACAGTTTCCTACGAATAATTTAATTTGTAACGTTTATTTAAAACTGTATAGATTGTTTATAAACCTTATACTCTTCACCTTCTTCGTCCTGCTCAAAATAATAATTTTCATCCGTTTCGTTCATATTGTAAAGTTTTCCAAAAATAACCTAAATTTGCACTGTCAGTACTGCCACTACAAGAAAGTTACTAGTTTCAAATAAATATACCCAACTTTATAACTAAAGTTTGAGACGGTCGGAAAAAAAATTTCGTATTTATGAACACTGCTACAAAATTTGTGTACTATAGAAATCGTCAGTATGCCTATCGTATGTCGGATATCGTGGTTATGAACAGTAGCCTTTATACTTGCTAAAAGTGAGGCAAATTGAACGTCTAAAATTAAAAGTGCGCATGTGCATTGCTCCATAATGTCAATGTCATTACGTCAGGGAGCCAATTCTACCAGCGGTGGCGTCTTTTTACTTTGTTAAATGTTTTCAGTTTCCAAGTATATTTCCATGAAATTCATCAAAATTGGCATATAAATTATTCAAAACGACTTCAAGACTCCAAATGCAGTATGCACGTTTCAAAAAATGTTCCAACAATTTTCGAGATCATTTTCAATGAGATTAAAAATGTCCCTTAAACCTTAGGAGACGCCTATGCTTGAGATATCATCAATGCGCATGTGCCCTGCTCCAAAATGTCATATACTAGTTGCCTCAATTTTCTTATATGGATGTGCCCATCCAGTTAGATCAGAGGTCAGTGCCTGAAATGGACTGTGTTATGAAAACCATCATGTCAATGTCAATGAAGCTTGTGTTAGAAAGTGTAGTACGGAGCTACACAATTTTTAAAAAACGCGTTTCATTGCATTTGAATACTACCATAATAAAATATAAACAATACTTTTCGAAGCAAAATAGCATGTAGAGTTTATAAACACAAAGTTTTGAGTTGTGATAAACTAAACCAGTTTTATTAGAACTTTTTCATTGAATTTGTGGGTTGCGAATAGCTGATCGGTACTACACTAAAAAGTAACGGAACACAAGTGTAAGAAATGTCAAATTTCAAACAAAAATTATAAGTATTTTGATATTGTAACAGAACCTACAAATAATGTCACTTGGTTTTTTTAAAAAAAACACATATCACAACAAGTCAATATGTTATTCCAATAAGGACTAGGACAGAAAAGTTTTTCTTCTTGTTATTGTGTACTGTATCCAATTTGCTGTTTTTTGACGCAAAAATCCAACCTTGAATATAAAAATACTACCTACACAATGTTGAGAGATTGAGGTTTCATTTTACTACTTGCTGTGGCCGTGGAGAAAGTACAGTCCGTTACTCTGTTGGAATGAAAATCCGACACTCGTGGTTCCTCACGCTTGCATTCGCTCGCGTTCGGAATCCTCCACTCGTGTCGAATTCTCATTCCAACGTCGTTACAGAATATACTATTCTCGGTGAATAATTAATTCTTTAAAATTTTTAACATTTAAATACAGGGTGTGGTTAAAATTCTCATGTACACACTGAGTTCCATATAAAACGCTACTATTTCTAAATAATTCAAGTCAATTAACTACGATAGCAATAAATTGACATTTTTTACGATATTTTATTGTTAATATATCATTTTTATGCTGGCGTCCTACCGTTACCAGCCAAATTTACATAAATGATAAATAATATTTACCATATTGTTTGTTTGTAATTCTGCTCTAAATAGGACTCTGATTAGTCACCTAGGAATGCCTAATAATAAACCGGATCCACCGAAAAATTAGTTGAAAAATATAGACTTTTAATGCAGATGTTTTGGTTATAAATAAATTTCATGTACATTGGAAACAAATTGTTTTTTTGTTCTAAAAACTATTATTTCCTTACTTACCTGAGTGAGTTAACAAATCACAGTAATAGTGATTATTTCATTCACACATGCATCCGCCAATGAAAAGTTTCTGTTTGACATTTGAGCATTTGAATTTTAGCGCGAACGAAACTAATATGAGTAACTTATATAAATTTTGCATACTTAGTTTTTATTCGGGACAACAGCTTACAAAAGTTTGCAAGCAGTATGAGGCCAGGGCTGTTCATAGTGTTTTAGCCAAAATATTGTTTAATATACTGTATACAAATAATAATAATAAATAATACAAATAAAAGAAATTGTAAATCTTAGATGTTTATATATTCATAAAATAAAATAAATTATGAAAAAAAAAATTAATTCAATGCACTACACACTACGACAATTTTGTCCAATGCAGTATAACCATATCTTTCTTTAGACAACATACTCATTGATATTGTTTCATGAAAAATGTTATTTTCCTACGACCACATAGGAAAGTAACAGATATCGCACTCTGTACACCGACGGAAAGTGGTACTTTCCACACGTGTGCGGAAAGTTTATAGTTATTGTTTTGTTTTCAAATAAATGTTAATTATCAATTCTACTACAAAAGTGATTGTAAATAAAACAGCATTATTTATAATATAAACTAAATACAAACAGACATAGAACCTGTCTCAAATAAAGCCATCACATTTCACAATATTTGGTAAAATTAAAGCATGGTCGTAGGAAAAATAGTGTACATAACTTGTGCGAAAGTGATTTTTCACACTCGTGTGAAAAGTGTCACTTTCCGCACTCGTTATGTAATATACTGTTTCTTTTAAAGACCAATAATTCGTTCTACATGAATTCATACAGTGGCAATATTGCGTCTATTTTCCAAATCAGTGGGTAGTAGTTGATTTTTTTCCTTTGTAAAGGCTGGTATATTTAAATTCGCACCTAATATTTGTAGAGAATCTTGAATTAAAAAACCTCTGTCGGCTAAAACAATATCACCTGCTATAATTAAATTTAAAAAACATAATAAAAAAAATATAAAAGATCGCCAAAAATACCTGTTATAAAATGCCTAGAACAAATACGTCAATTATTCACTTGGCTCTCAGAAAATGTACCTCGTTTCAAATATTTAATCCAAGCATTTCTTCATTCACTAGACAACGCATTTAAATGATCCCCTCAGTTTGTCAAAACAGCAGTAAACCAGGAGAATGATACATTATCTCGTTCAGAACACATTGAGCATTTAATAACACTACAAAAATGTGTCATTTTCTATTTATTTCATCTGAATAAATAACTAAAAAAAAAATCTTTCTGATGCTTACATTACATATGAAACTAACGTGTCATAAAGTTGTGTGCAAATATGGCCGACCTGTCACTTACGTCATCCTGGAATGGGCAAAAACGTAAAATAATTTTCGCAATAACGAATTTTTCGGTAATTGTTGATAATTAGTTTAAATTTTTAATAAATTAAAAAACAGATTACTCCATTGAATTCTACAGAAAAAAATACAAAAGAAACTGTGTTTCATTGTTTTATTTGAAATTTTATTTCTGTTCCGTATTGTTATAAATATTCAATTGTAATAATGAAAACGCACATAAATATAAAATACAAAAGAAACTGTGTTTCATTGTTTTATTTGAAATTTTATTTTTGTTCCGTATTGTTATAAATATTCAATTGTAATAATGAAAACGCAGATAAATATAAAAAATAATTTCTCTCTCTTTCCACTGGATTAAAACCACTTAGTTGTTAAAAAAGTTTTTTTATTGACGTTTCGGCTTTCCAGATCGAAAGCCGTTATCAAAATGACATAAAATAAATAAATTTACTAGAAACAGAACACTTGATAATCTTGCAAAAATATGACATCAACATAGTATACATAGAATAAGATTTTGAGATTGAAGATGTCAAAATCTGTTTCAATCATATTTATGTGACGTTTCTGGGAACGAATTTTTGAAAGGATAGCGCATTTGCATATTATAAGAGAATTTATACTTCGTCATAAATGAATAAAAAATAATTATGTTTTAAACGGTTTTGAAAAATATTCAGTATGAAAGTTGTAGATTATGAAAAAATATTCATCTTTTGAAAGATCACCTTTTCATAACCTCAAAACTGTTGCGAAAAATTCGAAAAATCGTATTTGTCTTTGTATTTTTTCATAATCTACAACTTTCATACTGAATATTTTTCAAAACTATTTAAAAACAATTATTTTTTATATTTATCTACATTTTCATTATTACAATTGAATATTGTCACGTCGTGACGTTCAGTTCGTTTTTTGGGGTTTTGTAGCTCAGATTTTTATCTGATGCCATGACGAGCTCTAGCTCGCCACGCTCTATTCAGGGTAGCTCGGACTTCTTCAAGGTTTGAATAAAGTCCGCCCGACCCAAAATACAACCTGGAGAGGTTTGTCAGGAAAAACGCTTTATTTTAATTACCGAAAATTATATACATTTATTTACACAAAATTATTTACAAGTGAAACAAAACAAATGAAAAATGATTTATTTAAGAAAACTAAAAACTTTTTATGCCAAAATATAAGAAATTGGAAAACTTAAAATTTGTCTGTTTGTCCAACCAAACAAAACCCAATACAAGCAAAAATGAATTATTACAAAAGTAAGGACTCTATGGTTCCCAAAATAAAAAATGAAAATATATAATTAAAGTTAATTCTTACCACATTTATCTGCTGGGGCACTTCACAAATTCTTTTTATTTTATTTTTAAAGGCGCGGAGCTCTTGGCACTTGAATATCAGGAGAGTCCTGAATTCAGAATCTGAATGAATCAATTTGTTCGTACAGTTACCTTTACAACTCATTTGCTGAGATCTGCATAATATTTTTGGTTGATTCAACGTGATGATTTTTGTACCTTTAGCAAATTGCTAGTTCAGCTGAATTAACCATATTTAATATTATGAAATAAAAGTATGAAATAAAAACTGAAAATTGTTTATAATTAATTAGAATATAATATATTTTATTAAAAAATTCTCATGATAGAAATAAAGGTAAATGTACTTGCAATGGCTAGATATTTTGCGTAGTTCTTAAAATTTACACCAGTTGGCGCACTAGTCAATGTAGACCTGTCAAATCATTGTTTTCATAGTTTCAAATACAAATAAACATTAGTCTCATGGGTTCAGTGATTATAATTAATAAGTCTTCACGTAATCTTCGCTGTGTGTTGTACCATATTGCTCTTCAAGAACAACAGGACATCGATTTCCTAGCGATACAAATAGGAGAAAGATGTGGCTCGTTAAAATACGTCGAGATAAATTCAAACCCACACCATATTCTCGCATATGCAAAAACCACTTCCTGAAATCCGATTATATGATGCCCTTGGACCCTACAAGTAAAAACCGTAAGATTGTGATTTTAATAACATTTAGGGGACTTGGTTACTTAAGTTATTTGCTCATTACTGATGTTTCCAATCTTCTTTATATATAAAAATTAATGTATGTATGTATGTATGTTTGTATCGTATGCATTCCTAAACTGTTCGACCGATTTTGATGAAATTTTGAGGGGTTGTTATATGGATCCCAGGGAATGTTTACCACCCTTTTTTACACCATTCCCTATGGGGAAAACAGTGACACTGCTTGAGATCTCAAACAACATAAAACATAGAGACAAACGGTCTCTATCTTTTATGTTGTTTGAGATCTCAAGCAGTGTCACTATTTTCCCCATAGGGAATGGTGTAAAAATACGCCTATGACCTCCGCCCCACTCCCAAATTTCATTGCCGTGGACCGTTTGTCTCTATCTTTTATGTTGTTTGAGATCTCACGCAGTGTCACTATTTTCCCCGAAGGGAATGGTGTAAAAATACGCCTATGACCTCCGCCCCACTCCCAAATTTCATTGCCGTGGACCGTTTGTCTCTATCTTTTATGTTGTTTAAGATCTCACGCAGTGTCACTGTTTTCCCCATAGGGAATGGTGTAAAAAAGGGTGGTAAACATTCCCTGGGGTCCATCCTTCTTGCCTACGCATTTCGCATTTCGATTCTTTAATTCAATTTTCAGCTGATTAACGGTCCAGCTACCGTATTTATCGACCATTTTCAAAATATATTTTAGAAACCAGAATAAATCCACACAAAACAGTTCACGGATGATTTTTGACAGGTCTACATCTACAACAGCGCCACCGTGCGGGAGAAATTTTTAGAATATCCTGCCATTATATTGTAGACGATTTATATATGAAATTTTAAATAATTATATATTGAATTTTGAAAATTGTTATTAAATGGAATTTGGAAAATTATTAGTTAGATTAGTTAGAATTTGTGACAATACATTCAACGTAAATAAGCCAAAAATCACATTCAAAGATACACAGCTGTAAAGCTCCGACTAGCTCTCGGCTCTGGCTAAACACAAAGTAGGACATACAAACCTTTTCAAACGAATTCGAAATATACGTCTGGGTAAGCAATTTTTAATTTTTAATTGCTTTAAAAGAGGACCGTCGGTGGCAGCACCTCCCGATACCATCTGAAGTTTTGAAGCGATGTTAAACTTTAGAAAAAACTACTTACTTTTTTCAAAAATGGTAAATACAAAAGTTGTTCAGTGGCAAATGAAGAACGGCGGATGGTAACTTATATACGTATCTGACTTTTTTTATTTTTTTCATGTTATTCGTTTTATATATATAAAAAAAGTGCTCTTCCGCAGTTCTACGATACATAATAAGTTCGGATACAAAAAAATATTTTTTTTTGTTGAGTATTAAGCCCGCAATTTTAACATTAGCATTTCCAATATGGCGGTGGATGGTATAGAACCCTCTTAACTCTTAAATATAAGGAAGTTTCTTGACCGATCTCTGAACAACAGGTGAACAGTTGTCGCACGATTAAGACACAACTTTTTAATTTCATTTAACCTACATGACCCATTAATTTCTTTTTTTTAAATATCATTCCAATATCATCGTGATACAAGACTTTAAGCAATAATTCCATTTACATAACTAAACGAACAATATTTCACACCGAATCTAATTTTCATTTTTAATTAGGGCTCGAAACAAAAGAAAACGGAACTATAATATAAAAAACGTGAACGAACTCACGAAATCTAGATGATCTGTTATTTCCAGACCACTTGATCTCAATTAAATCAAATATAAAGTGGCCTTGTCAAAAATTTTGCGGATTAAAGAACGACCTTCTTTATTACGAGGGGAAGTTGATTTGTACATTCACCTAACTTTTTTAAGCAAAGTTATGGGGATTAGAATTTCTCAACAAACTTTAAATTTGTTTTAATTTAAATTTGGAGATCAAATTCGCTTTATTCAAATTAAAAAGCATCGATGTGAGTAAAACTATTGTCTATAAAATATTGTAACGGTTAAATAATGTGAAAAGCCAAATAAAGAGAATAAAAAACTTTTATTCGATAATAGAGAAATTATCAAACAAAATAAATTAATTAAAACCATTAAATAACTATTTATTTTAAATTAAATAATCACTAGGCAAAACGTAATTAACAAAATAGAGCAGTAATCATATGACAAAATATTAAATTTCTGATAACAAATTTTAACATGGTAATCCCATAAAGGAATTTAGCAAAAAACTAAATAGTAGAAGTTAAGACAAAATAGTCTTAGATAAGTCTGCAATCATTACAACAATGAAAACATTGTTATTTTAAATATTAGACGAGAAATAAATTTTAAACTTATCCTCAAAGTGATCAATGTGATCAATGTAAATTCAGGGGAAATATAGTAAATCAGGAAAGTAAAGTGTGGGGATTTCCAAGATTAAAGTATTATTGTAAAAAAGGCAGTAATAATAATGTCTAATACAATTTATAAAATCGATAATGACGAAAGTAAAAAAGTCTTCATATACATTTAATATAATAATAGGAATAGGAAATAAATTATATCAAAATCATTCTTTTTATTTCATGAATGATTTGGTAATAGTCAAAAAGCATATAAAAATTAAAAAAAAATTTGAATTTTATAATAATTTAATTGAAAATTATGTCAAAACCTGAGCTTTGACATGATGGTTTATAAAAATCAAAACTTGCTGCCAAACGAGGCTTTTGCTAAAAATCTTTCGAACAGTACACATCAATTCTTATCGTGAAAACAAAAGAAAACCAAAATCAAAGCCGCTCTGATCGAAGAAAGAAATTGTAAGGAAATTTTACCTGTCAAATTTGAAGTGAGGTTAGAATCGTTGTTTACAAGAAAATCTTGGAATTAAATCAATTAAAGAATTCCAATTAACATTCCATCCATTTGTTACTGTAAGAAAATCCATCTCCTGTTGTTTCTTCATCTATTATCCAGATACAAACACATCCCGTAGCATTTATATCCCGTATTCCTGATTAGAATCCTAGAAGATTTATTTTCGTCACATCGTTAATTTGGAAAGTAACCAGAGACAACTAAAAGATTTAAATAGTATTAAAGGTACCTATGCATTTTTGAATATCGATATTTCAAACTTTTACAAACAAAACAAGGCCAAAGTACTTAATTAATTAGGTTAGCTTACATTTTAGTAGATAATCAAATTAGAATAAGGTAAGAGGGTGATTTGTTAAATCAGTGATAATTGTTAAATTTACAAATAAATACGAACATTACGCTTACCGTCTTCTTCTCCATAATCATCTCACTACAACTACAAGTTCAACCGTTATTTTTGTTGTTAATAAATATTTCTATATTTTATTGACTCGTTATTATCGAGTTTTATAATTTTGCGGCCAATTTCAGAAGCACGACTAAGATTTAAGAGACTCTAATTTCTCTACTGACCGAGTAGGAGGCGCCCAGCAGAAGTTAATTACGTTCTGACTAAGAATACGTCAGAAGGTAACAAACAAAAAATTAACTTAATAAAATTTGAAAAAAATTAACAAATTAGAGTCTAGAATTTATTTATTAAATCCAATAATGAAATTAATAATAAGTTACTTACAAGGATAAAATTAAAATTTCAGATAAATTAAAGTTAAATTAATATATTGAATAAAAGTTAAGTATTTCACATTTTGCTTCACACGAGAAAGATTTGAGAAGTAGACGGTAAGTAACAATATATATCCTAAAGGTGCTTACAGATGCATTGGGTGTAATTCTGAGAACTCAAGAAAGTGTCTAATACCTACTGTGTCAATTAAAAGTAAAATTAAATGAAAATTGAATCATATAAGGCAGCGTTTCTCAAACTTTTGAAATTTTGTACCACATAAATATGAAACATCAAATTTTGTACCACATAAATATGAAACAAAAATATATGTACCACCGTAAAAGCATTTCGCCATTAAAAATTAATGCGTCGCGAAATTGTTCGAAGCTCTTGAGAAAGTCGTCATTTCAATCTTAAAGCTAGAGCCGTTAAAGTGAAAAACTTGAAAAATATATGCGTTTCTGAATACTAAAGATTAAAACAAAATGTTAAAATGGGCGCAATTTTACATTCAATTAATTTTTTTCTGTAAAAAGTGTACCACTAAAATATTGTAATGTATAGTCCTCGTAATCGCTTTAGTCCGGCCATCTGAATCGAGTGTTCTACTTTAATATATAACTCGGGAGCCAGAGAGAGGAAAGTATAAATTAAAATAATAAAAACACGTGCAATCGCTTGAGAACGACTAATGGCTCGGCTACCCGACCATATTAAAACATGTCAATAACAATTCTGTTTTGATTAATAACCAATCTGGTTTTCGCAAAGGATTTTCTTGTGAGTCGGCATTACAGCATACGTTATGTTTTCTTAAAGGTAATTTGGATAATAGTATATTCTTCAACGATTGTAGAATGATGGCTATTATTCACGCGGATGAAGTTTCCAAAACGAGCGAGCGCAGCGAGTGAGTTTTGGAATCATCCAAGTGAATAATAGTCATTCCACACAAGTAAAAGACTATACTTTCTCCACGACTATGTATAAAAAAAATCTTTCATTGGGAATCGAACCTCGATCGCCCGCGAAAGAGTCAAGTATCTCTACCAGCCTTCGACCACATTTATTTATGAAAATTTAAAGAACATAGATATATAATATATAACTCAATTTTTAGTAGAAACCTTTACATTTTTAAATGAAATTATAACATTATTAGGAATAATAATAGAAATAACATAAATATAGGTACTTAATTCTTTTGCAAAATTTATGGTAAAGTTATTACAATTGCTTATATTTAACGTGGTTGGTATTGAATTATGATTAAAACTAGCAGTGTTAGTACTGCTAGTCTGTGCTGTATGTAGTAGGGTGATTCCGGTTTGATTTATCGACTGCAGTATTTTGTTCGCAGTGTTCATTTTATTTGTCATTGAATCATCCACGTAGCCCTCAGCTACGGATGTACTTTTCCAGCCACCGTGTCGTTTGAGAGCCTTAATATCCGAAAATGAACTTACTTTATTGGAATTTCTCCATACACAAATGTTTCATCAATCTTATTATAGTCTTGCTTTGATCTCCCCGGCAGCAAATTCATTGTGGATGATTGAGAAATTTGTTTAATTTCGGGAGGCGTACATATTAACTCTTCACTCTCGCTACTGTTGTCCATTTTGTTCTCTATATAAACGTAAAATTATGATTATATGATTATTTTGACGTTTCAAACGACGCGCTGTCAGAAGCGATTTCCGTAGTTAGGTATTTGATGTTTTAAAAGAGACGATTTGATTTATTCATTTTAGCGTGATTTCTCATAATCATAGAATGTAATTGGTTAACGAGAGTGAATTCTTTTTCATTCTTCACTGGTGTGAAGAATTTATGTCATTATTCAGCTAAATATGTCAAAATAATTTGTGCATTATTATATAGTCGTGGAGAAAAACAAATATACTGTTGGTGTTTTTCTTGACTTTCGAAGGGCCTTTGAGACAATTGATACTATTAATTAAACTAAAACATTATGGTATAGAGGGTAGAGTCCTGAACTGGCTTAGTGATTACTTACATCGTCTGAAATGGAAAATGATACAGGATTTCCGCAAGGCAGTGTAATTGGTCCACTGCTATTTATATTATATATTAACGATACAGAACTATTCATAAAATGTGACTATATCAAGTTATTTGCAGATGATACTTTTATTGCATGCACTGACTTAAATTTAGAAAAGGCCAATCAAAAAATGAATAATATCTTAAAAACTCTGAGTAAATATTTAGACAATAATAAATTAAAACTAAATGTTTTAAAAACCCACGCTATGATAGTTACAACTAAATACAAATATAATTCATTGAATACAAATAATATACATTTATCTATTTTGATTTCAGAATGAACAACCTATATGTAACGTCAAAATGACGCCATATATTGACGTCATTAGGACCCTGACATTAGACCGTCAGTTAGGCGTCCTAATGACGTCAACCTATAAAGTACGTCATCATGACGTACGCTTGCTACCTGGGATGATAAAGAGCGATCTCGAAAACCCCCAAGAAAACATTTTCCAGATATTTTCGTTGAATGTGTATTTTGTATGACCAAAAATTAAAAATTCTCAAATAAGTATTTCTCCAACCCTTCGTTAAATTATATCAGTTGTACAAATAAGCTTCCGCCGTTTGACAAAAGTTGGCGCCACCGATAAGTGATGATTAAAATTGTCTTAATGTTGGACATCAACCAACAACCTTAAAATATTAGTGATTTTTTATCAATATCATATATTCTTTTGTTCTTCTTATTTTCGAGATAATGTTTGAGATTGTTCATCGGCATTTTAATTCACGAGTTCGTTACAGAACTTTTCCGTCGACCGTACTTTTCAAAAACTCTATACATAGAGTTTTTGATTTTTAAGAAATTAAATAACGACATACAATGACAGATAGTATTAACACAACTTCTTGATTTCAAATGTATATGTATGTTTGGTTGCCTACACCGTAGGTAACTGTCAATATAAAAGTATAATAAGAGCAATTGTATGTTGGGTTGCATATAATAAAATCGTTGATTAATAGAAAATCATTCATTAATAGGGGTCATTAATAAACGATATTGAGTGCGTTAAAGTATATTATAAATGGTCGGTCGACGGAAAAAAACTTTAAGTGTCACTAATAATGAATGGTCTCTCATTCAAAGCGTTTGCAAGTATTTAACATGTTTCAGTAAGCTCTCAACAACTGTGGAAGGAAAAAAAATGTACTTTACCAATGGTGGTAATATGAATCAATTTATTATTAGATAAATTAGAAAAATGAGCAAGTGACTTAGACAACAAAATTGACAGAAATAATGTTGACGAAACGTTGATATTGTCGCTTGAATTTAAGCCAAACTTTTAAAAACCAAGCCAAGTCTGTGAATCTCAGAGAGGGGCCAAAAAGAAATGAAAGTATAATCAAAGGTAATACCACGAGTCCTCCAAATTTTATCGATAAAATTTTTGGTTTTCACGAAAACGGCTTTATTTGGAAAAACCACGAAAACAAACTGATTGATAAAATCACGAGTCCGCAGGACGAGTGATTTTATCTTAAATCAGTTTGTTTGAGTGGTTTTGTCTAAAATAAAGGCGTTTGAGTATGAAGATCAAAAATTTAATCTATAAAATTTCAGAGGACGAGTCGTATTTGAAAGGATTATTTTTTGAATCATTTTGTATTAAAAACAGAGAACATAGTCATTTATAATTCATTTCGGAAGCTCATAGTGGTTTGTATTTTAATTTCTCTCTCTTTCTCATAGTCATTTATGCAAAAGACACTTTACACACAAATATTGAAAATTTTCTTTACCAATTTAAATTGAGTTTTACATACAGGGCCACCAAGGCGATTTTTTGACTGGCTACCCCGCGAAACGGCGCCGTAAATAAAAGCGAAGAAGAAGAATGAAATGAAGTCTTTCTTAATTTAATTAATTTTAAGTTTAGTGTTAAAGTGAGGTATGTAAAAATGTTAAGGGCGTTTTGAAATAAACTAATAAAAACAGGTTAGTTTACAAATACATTTTGAAATTTGGTTATTAACATAGATTTGCAATACATTTTAGTATAATAATAATTGATAAATGTTTACATTTGACATCTCAAATAGGTAAATACAGTTTGATCAAAAAACAAAAACGACGAAGCGGTTTTATCAGTATAAAACACAATGATTGGTTAGGATCCTGAGTTGTTATTGGCTGAAACCACAAAATCTGACTGTTTTGACATATGAAAAAATAATCATATTAAAATTTATTATTTACTACTGCATTTTATATTAATTTTAAGATTAAATCAACATTACCTCGTATATTAAATTCGTATTTCGATATTGCTTCTTTTAGATATAAAATAAACCACAATATTTTTATATAAGACTTGCAGTTGTCCTTGACAGGGCGCCATTACACTGTCCATATCGGTATCACATTAGACGTAAATTGACGTAAACAAAATTAAGTAACCATTGTGGATTTGTCTGTAAGTTTTTAAATTTTTGCCAAACCATACTTCCGTATTTTTACGTTGAAATAAATTAAGTGCACCGGGTAATATATTGTTTCCTTATTGCTTATTCGTGGTACTTGAGAGTTTCTGGCAATTAAAAAATTAGCGGTAATTTAGTAATGACGTTGAAAGTTACGTTTTAAGTATTGGCATTTGGTAATTTGTTTTACAAAACGGAACTGGTTTTGATCGCACCAAAAATATATATATGAGGATAAAATTTTAAAAGTTGTTTTTTTTTCTTTAAATATCACTACAGTATAATACGAACCCCCCAATGCAAATTAGGAATTTTTGCTTTGTAAAGTTGTCAAAACTCACTTCTGGACTTCATTTATCAGATTTTAGATTTGTATATCTTTTAGATGAGATAGATATTGTAAGGCTTTCTCTTTCCACTAAGAAAAATATTGCCTTACAAGATGACGCTTTAGTACGAAGATTGCTCGAGCGCCAGTTTTTTTATGTGGTATGCTCCACAACCTCTTAGGGGCACAGGTAACTTCAGATGGAGATACGGTATTCTCCAGGGGTCTTGTTGACTTCAGACTTAATTATTTTTAATTTATTATATACCTTTAACATCCCTGAAAAGGGGTAAGGTTGGTGAATATAAACCAGGAAATAAACGTGACACTTATATTGTTTTTAGCTACGTTACACTATAAAAATTTGTTTTATTTCAAAGCCCACCCACTTTAACCCTGAACAAAAATAATAATTCTTTAAAATAAAACGTTCGATTCGGCTCTATTAAATACGGTAATGACGGAGTGACTCAATCAGACTTTATTGAAATTTATTTAAATTTTGAAATTCACCGGAAGAGTTATTAAATGAATTAAATGATTAAATTAATCCGAATGAATTTTATTAACCCCTCGTGAATATTCGAAACTAACCGGCAGCGTTAACTAATTCTATTAATTCCAATAATTAATCAGGAGAGTTACTTAATACTATTATTCGGGAAACTGACTGATATACTAAATAATCCTAATTAACCGGTGTTAATTAATATTATTAAATTATTTAATTTAATTCGGGTGAGTTAGTTAGCTTTCTTATCTTATTAAAATAAACAGGGTAACATCAGATCGCGGGAATGGGGAGCTGATATTGGACAAGGGTTCTGCCAAAGCAACCAACAAGGACAAGATCAGTCCCAAAATGACGGATTTCACGGACCTAAGCTTACAGAAGCTGATATTGGACAAGGGTTCTGCCGTAGCAACCAACAAGGCCAATATCACTCAGGAAACTGTAAACGCTAAAACAACCCGCTCGGAACTCTCAGGTAGATATTGGACAAGGGTTCTGCCGAAGCAACCAACAAGGACAAGATCTGGTCCCAAGATTCCGAATAACGCGTCGACCTAAACTTGCAATTGGGGAGATATTGGACAAGGGTTCTGCCGAAGCAACCAACAAGGCCAAGATCTGATCCCAAAAGCGGCGCAAACTACTAAACGGTGCCCTAACTTTGCAATCAGGGAGATATTGGACAAGGGTTCTGCCAAAGCAACCAACAAGGCCAAGATCTGATCCCAAAAGCGGCGCAAACTACTAAACGGTGATCTAAATGAATTAGTATTATAATCAGGATTTAATTGCGGACGTGAAAAGAAATAAAAGCTAAATTGAGATTTAATCAAAAGCAAACTAACTCAAGAAAACCATAAGTAAATGATTTACTTTCGGTTAATTTTTCGGAAAAGATAATTAACAAAATTATAAATTAAATCGTAAATAAAATTCTAAACTGAGAACTTAAATAACTCTCCTAAAATTCGGCCATGAAAAGAAATCAAAATTAAATGAATTGCGTTCAATTAATTTTTGGGAAAAACGAATTAATAAAATAAAAATAAAATCGGAATGAAAATTCTAAATGGTTTCCCCAAAATTCGGCCACGAAAAGAAATCAAAATTAAATGAATCGCGTTCAATTAATTTTTCGGAAAAAAAAATTAATAAAATAAAACTAAAATCGGAATGAAAATTCTAAATAACTCTTCTAAAATAAAACAATTACGAATCCCCAACAAATGAATAAACTGTTCTCAAATTACTAATTGATAAACCGGATAAAAAAAATTTATCAGAAAAAACCAAACGTAAATAAATAGTTCGTTTCGCTGTCTTAAAACGTTACAAAATTAAACGCGCTTTCGGAACAAAATACGACGATTCTAATAACACGGCAACTACGGCTATAATTAAATACGAAAATTACGGAAAATTAAAGTTGTACCTCGGCTGGTCTTACTATTCGGAATTTAAACGGCTACTCGATTTTTACCCAACTGGAAATTTCGGATTTCAGTTAGTTAATGAATTCTTATTTTAAAATTCTTTCTCACCTAAGCTCTGAAGAATTCCTACTACCGAAAAATCCCTTCCAAAGCGACCGGATTCGCGGCGCGCCCAATACTATCTTTAAACGGCGTTAGCTCGTGAAATATTTAACAATATGTATCGAACGTTTTATTTAATTTCAAATAAATTTTCATTGAATCCCTAAATTATTCAAATTATTTAGTTTATGAAAAATAGGTTCATTACGATATTGACTTACGCGTGTTTGTAATTGGACTTATTGGATTCGAAAGCCGAAAGACAGAAACCGGTCTTAGGATGTAGAATCGAATAAATTAAATTCCTACCTCGTTTACTTACTTATATTACGACATACCGTAACCGAAATGGCCTGTTATCGCCACAAGCTTTATTCAAGCATAAATCGATAGATTTACACAAATAAAATTTTCCCATGGCAAAAAGTTCTACAGTTACACGGTGGTCCTCTAAACGATTTTCCGTTTGTAAAAAAAGTGGTCTAATTTTGTTATCGCCACACGTCCGTTCTTGATTTATTATTATTAAATACGTAAAAACATGCATCAATTCACTAAGAGCAGACATTCTACACCGCCCGCAACTGCAACACTAGATATTAAAATTGCAGAAAAAAAGGGCCTAAATTTTTTTTAAATTATAAAGAATATCATAAATATTAATAAAAAATATCGAAGGGATATTTTCTACCGCCCGAAACTACACGAAATTAAATATACCGGATGACCCAAGGGTGTGTTCATGCTCCATAAATTTTTCTATACCCAAGCTATCGGCTTGTTTTTTAAAGATAGGACCGACAATGAGTCACATTCTAGAAATATTTCTATTTATATACAGGATGTCCCAAATATGATACACAACTAAGTTCTGTTTTTTTAATGGGCAACCCCCCATTTTTGTTACATTTTTAGATTCGCCATTAAATTGTCGATATAACGCACCCGAGTTTCTTAGACTTATCTGCAATAGTATCTCTCAATTTATGTGCCAAAATAGCGTCGTGCAGAGATCCACAAAAGAATTCAGAACTTTAGAACTACACACTGAGAGAACGGTTACTTTATGCTTAACGAATAGGTTTGTTTGGGTATGGTTTGTTAAATATTAACTCCATTTTCTTACAGTCAATCAACCTTATTAAATACAACAATACCATTTGAAAATGTGTAGTTCACGAATAACAAAGGATTTGTTGCGAGCTGATTTCTTTAATATAAATATATACGTTTGTCTAAAACTTCTTACATTTTGTCACAAACTAATTTCTTACTGCTAAAATATCAAGAATATTATTGTTAAATATACATTTATTTCTGGTTAAAAAACATTTGCAAACATGTAGTTGTTTGATGAATAAGATATGTTTGTTTCTCAGAAACAAATATTTGGTGCAGTTGTGAACCGTTATACATACAATTGACAAGATGGCGCCCGAGTCAGAGACGGGAAACTCAAGTGCTAAAAATGTGTGTTCTTATTGTGGTAAAAAAGTCTTAAAAAGTGTTAAATGTTCTCAATGTGCCGCGATCTTCCACCGTAGTTGTTCGCAACGAAGGGTTTGCTGTGAAAATCAATCTTTATCCGATAAACACGTCAACACGGACGAAAGTGAGGTTATCCTGTCCATAATGCAATTCGATATTGATGGGAAAGACGCTTTAGAAGTGGAGAATCATTATTTAAAACAGTTAGTAGATGAGATTCGTGATAAAAATTTGGTGCTAACTTCTAACAATCATTGGATGTTATGTGGAAAAATTCCAAGGTAAATGATATATTCGTTTGTATTTTATGCCCCATGTAGTAGAAACTTATTTAATATTTAGCAATGAGGCGGCAGTGGATGGTACAAATGAAATTTTTATTGTTTTCTTATTTTTGATTTAAGCCTGGTAGCGTACAAAATGGCTGTGTGATATTAACGAGTATTTATTAATACTTACTTATCATATGAATGTATGTTGTAAAATAATATTTATTAACTGTTCAGATATCCATGTTAATTCCAAAATTATTATATTTTATTTACTAATATCACAAGTCGATGAATCCTGATACAGGACATGCCTGAGGTTAGGTTAAAATTACGGGATACTTTTAATTTTCCATTGCCATATAATGAATGCAGTTTTTGTATCGCAAATAGGAGAAAAACAGATCAATGAGAACAACCGACCAATAAATGTAATTTTTCGATATTTGGAGGTTATATTATTGTTTTGTTAATTTTATTGTTAACCTGCTTAATGTAATTTTTTTATATTATTTGAGGTAGAAACATGAAAAAACTGTCAAGCAATTTGTTTATAATCCTGTTTGAATGCAATTGCTAATTTAATACAAAACAAAAAGGTAATCAACAGAGTATTTTGATATTAAAAGTTCTGGTACATTTTCACGATAGAACCAATTTTATGTGATTTTATTTTTTCCAGAAAAAATATTTTTTGCCCTTTTCAATTGCGAATGTTTCTCTTTTTACAAAAATGTACTGCAATCTTCCGAAAATTCGAGTTTCATATTTCATTACAAATTGTCAGTATGAGCTTTGAAGCACAAAAAATAAAAAGCCTACATTTCTATTTGTGTATTTTTTCTAGA
Organism: Crepidodera aurea; assembly: GCA_949320105.2. Taxonomy (NCBI): domain Eukaryota; kingdom Metazoa; phylum Arthropoda; class Insecta; order Coleoptera; family Chrysomelidae; genus Crepidodera; species Crepidodera aurea. The sequence continues at coordinate 71,031,922 of OX439475.1, read as the reverse complement.
ATTCCAAAAAAAATCGCTAATGTTTCTAATAAAAGTATTTTTATTATTCATGGGGAAATGTATGTGTCATTTTAAAATTGCATTTACTCTTAGTGGTTATTCACTATTTTATTTTTTGTTTTAGCTACCTGGTGATAAAGAATCTAAAATTAAATCAAAGACTGAGAAGCTGGCAGATCTAGATATAAGTGTGCAGCCTTTCATTGTGGTAGAGGGAAGTGGAACAGTGATAAAAAAGTTTATGTGTACATCAATGGACAACTTTACAATGTTGCTTCTGTTTTGAAAGGTATAGACTTTTGCTTCTGAGAATATATGATTTTTCTTTGTGATAAATAATTTAAGAATCCTATGTTCCCTTTTGTACCTGATGTTATATTTATTAAAGTTTTTCCTAATCATTCGACGTTTGATTTTTGAACATACTCTTTTGACAACATGAGAACTTCCAAATCAGAATAATATTTGGAATTCAACCAGTCTTCAACAAAATGATTTGAATTGAAACAACAGCTGTTATGAATTTTTTTTACATAAAGAAAAAGGGGTAAATGCCAATTTTTTTGTTGAAATGTATATCAATTTTGTTAATGTCAAATAATTATGTTTCAACTTACAACATCGTTTTTGTATGATAAGTTTTTATATATTGTACATTTCATTATTCACTCTTATTGATCACTTATAATATGTTAATTTTGAATATATTGTTTTTTACCTGATGTTGTTGATGTTGTTTTTTTTTACATAAAGAAAAAGTGAGAGATTTTATCAATTTTCATTTTAGTCGACATAGTTTGAGTGGGGTGAAAAGCTATATATGAAAGCAATTATGTCTCTTTTTAAAGTTAGAATTCTTTAAAAGTAGTATCAATTTTTTTCGTGAGAGATATAATTGTTTTCATACAACTTTTCGCCCCACTGAAACTATTTCGACTATAATGATAATTGATAAAATTTCTTTTTCTTTATGTAAAAAAAAATCCATCTTAAGGTAAAAAAACAATATATTCAAAATTAACATATTATAAGTCATCAATAACAATGAATAATGTAATGTACAATATATAAAAACTTATCATACAAAAACGATGTTTTAAGGTGAAACATAATTATTTGACATTAACCCGGTACATATTTTTAAAGATAAGTCATTAGAATAAATACAAACAAATACCTTTTGATGGTATATAAAATATATATTGATATTCAATATAAATACTTTAACATTCAAGAACAGTTTTTAAGATTGAAGTAATATTATTTAATAATAAACATATGCAACTTATTCAAAACAGCGGTGGATTGTACTTGAAGTGATATTTGTTAATATTTAACAAATGTGCCTTTAGTTCGAAACCAATATCATTTAATATTGAAATAGATATTTGTTTGGGATCTGTTAAGATACCATTAGTTTGCCATGAAAATAGATAAGTTAGGCCATATCCAACAATGTCATTTGTTAACAATAAATAAAATTTATTTAATGTTAATAAACTGTTCTCTCAGTGCAGTTCTAAAGTTCTGAATTGATTAAGTTATCTTAAATATATTTAAGATAACTTAACCAACTTTTTTTCAGTCGATTCCTTAAGCTCTAGCGTATCTTTCGAGATGTAGCCTAACTTGGAGTCGACGTTCTATCGCCTACTAGTTTTTGAAAATGACAAATTAGAAATAGGGTCATTCCATGTGAAAAGCATATCAAATGTCATCTCCTGTTTTCGAGGATGCTGAATGCGATGGTACTGTTGGATCTTCTCACTGTGTCGACTCCACCCCCCAAACGACCCAAAAACCACCCCCAAATGATCCAAAAACCATCCCCAAAAGGGTGAAACAATTCGGGGGTAATTTTTGGCAATTTGAGGGGTGGGGTCAACTCTAAAAGAATTGTAACGACTGCCTTCGTGTTCGGCATCCCCTAAAATGGAGGATTACGCTAGTTTTTCCGGTGAAAGACACGGAATCCGCGAATCACCATTTGGGGGGTGATTTTTGGCTGTTTGAGGGGAGGGGACTATTCGAAAAGAATTTTAACGCCCACTATCGTGATCAGCATCCCCGAAAATGGGGAGGGGGACTTATTTTGGGCCTAAAAAATGTCCTTGTGGCATTTTAAAAATTTGGGAAATCACTTATTTCCATGGTAAGTTTATGTTATCAAAAAAGCAGCGCGATTGCGGAGGGTCGAATGACGTTTGATATGCTTTTCACATGGAATGACCCAACAGCAATAACTCGACTTTTTCAAATGCATCACCCTATATCTTATTACATCATTGCATGACATTTTATTTTGTAAAACTTGTGAGATTTATTGCAAAATAAGAAATGTTGACGGTCTATTAGAGAAAAAAAAAAGAAATCGTAAAATTTGACAGATTCATACAATTTTGTAAAGAAATGTTTCAACAAAATGAAATTGTAATAGAAACAGAAACACATTACAACGTAAACAATTTTAGTAATACAATTTGCAAGAACATGAAAGAATTATTAGTAGGAAACAATGTAAACATTTTTGACTTATAATAAATGCTCGAATAGGCCACCTTCACCATCATTTTCCATACAAAAATCATTCAGTCGCCAATGTACATAATGACGTTTCTGCCAGAAAAGAAAACATTGTTGTATTATCAAATACTATTAAACGAGCAAGGTTTGTATGTGTGTATGTGTGTCCAGAGGATCTCGAAATCCACTCGTCAGAATTCAATGAAACTTTCAGGGTAGACTAATTCCTATCTAAATCGGCAAAAAATATAGGTCTCATGTCTGTGAAAATTCGATCTTCCGAGATATTTACAAGAAAAGTTAAGCTTTTAGTTTTATTTCCTAGCAACGGCACATAATAATAACTTGTTTCTATAGTAATATATACTATAAAGGATAGATGAGTACAGTAAAAGTGGGGATATAACGTCACATTCCATAGGCGTACTTTGCAAAATAAGTTTCTATAATATAAATAAGGTCACAGCATATAAAATATATATACGCACTTCGTAGATTAAATTTTGAAAAATAAAAATAAACTTTATGCATCTGACACTTTAACATTGAACGAATTAAATTTAACCAATAAATAACAAGGAGGATTATATGTTGGGATAAAACTTTTTTTAATCTCTTGGCATTAAAAGTAACGCTTCAGTACTTACCTAAACTCAAAGATTAAAAAAAAAGTTAGTTCAAGGACTATCTTTAAAAGTCACTGTCTTCACTAAAACTACTGGTATAATTGTCTTTTCTGAGGTTTATTATTATCGGTTCTATTAAATTATCCATTGATATATCCACTTTCCTAAATGGATTTTACACATTTTTAACATGACCAATGCATTTTCCCCAATGTTCTCTATTTACATCTGAAACTGCCTTCAAAAACAAATTTCGCACATCAGGAAATTTAAATGTTTTGTTTTGAGAAACATAACCTTTTAATAATTGTGACCAGATCAGTTCAATGGAATTTACCTCTGCGTGATTCGGAGGCAATCTGAGAATTTTATTTCCTTTTTCTCTGGCCATCTCATCTATAATATATTTTTTGAATTTGTTTTTATGTTGCCTTGCTATTACTAATAATTCTGCCTTCAAGGATTTAGGAGGACTGATAATATTTTTAGAATGAAGCCATTTTGAAATATATATTAATACAAAATTCTGAATCAATTAAAATACATACGATACGGCTATGAATAAAAAAAGTCTGACTTATCTGTCAAAAGAACAGGTTTATCTAGACAAAAACTATATTAGGCCGATCAGATGTATTAAATTTTAACTACAAATAAGCATTGAAGGATGAGGTAAAATTAAAATTTCTACCTCTTGAATCTGTACTACGTTCTGCAAATTAAATACTGCACTCCTTTCTTCTGTATAGTATAGTTGTAAAAAGGTTTGACTTTATTTAATTTCTGGCGTTTTAATCTGAAAGAATTCAATTTTAAATTTGCCGCTTTATATAAAAAAGGAAAGGTTCATTTGACGGACATAAATAATTTGCTTTTCAAATGACAGCCATCTCATAAATTCAAAGTTGAAAATACAACGTTGCCAATTCAATTTCAGAAATCATGGGTTTAGGTAAATATTTATAGGAACGTTGAGTAACACTGTTAAAATGGACACTTGTCAAAATGTGACACCTGTAAAAACGTGACAACTGTTAAAAAGTGATACGTGTCAGAATGTAACAACTGTCAAAATGAACAAATCTCAAAATGAACAAATGTCAAAATATGACACCTGTCAGAATGTAACAAATGTCAAAATGTTACACGTATCGTACTTTTCTTTATTTATTACAAAGATCTAACCTAACTTTAAGCTAATCTTTTTTTTTTGGCGGGTGGAAATGCTTTATGCACATCGGGTAAAGGTTCTTCCCTTCCCCGATAGTGTGAGACTACCCCTTACGGCTACTATTTTATTATGCGCACAGTTTTAATATTTAAGTTTTCATTATCATAGAGAGAGAGAGAAAAAGAATGAATGCTTGTACACGTCTACTATTAACATAGATTTCAATTTTTTATTTTACAAGAAACTATAAAGAGACATTTAAAATTCTCTATTTTCATAGTACATTTTAAGGTTGATTGTGACTTTGTATTTTCCAAGAGCAAATTGTAATGTAATGTACGAATGAACTATTTTTGTAACTGAAAATTTTTGAAAAAATATGATATCAATATCTGCCACACGTCGGTCGAGAGTCTGGTCACAGGTTTTTGTGGATGTTTTTACCCAAGTATGAATATCAGACCTATAATTTTCCTTCACTGCAGATCAATAAATAATAAAATCAATTGAACATAGAGTTTTTCTTATATAGTGATAAATAGAATGAGCTCAGCGATCTTCTGTTGATTGGACGTGTGCCCTACACGCTGCTGTTGCCCGTCCCGGAAACGGGGCTGTCCACCGTGACAATTCGCGAAGATCAAGCATCAGTAGATGTTGCCCTAAACGGGTGAAATGCATTTAACTAACCTCTGTTACAAGCAGTTGATAAACGTCAACAACAGATGCAGCCAATTGAAAATTAACACTGACAGCTTTTTTAATTTTCCCGCCTACTTTCAATCGCCAATTAACTTTTTATTTATCTCCCTATCAGTAGTTCAAGTAGATGTCGCCCACTCCGTGATTTTCGCGAATTAATTAATAATTTGTCATGTTATAAATATACTTAAATTATATACTCATTGGGCTACTTAAAAATGTAGATTTGAATATTAAGAGCGAAGCTCGGTGACCAGATATTTATTGTATACCAGCACGAACTTATTTCGGTTTATTATTATTTCGCCTTGAAACTTATATAATGAATTCCGTTAAAAAGTGCATTTTCGAAACAGATAGTGATATATGGATGAAAACTCCTCCGAAGAGAATGATTAAAGTACCCCGCACGGAGCTTACGGAAATTGGCCCTCGGTTAAAATCTTTGAAACTCGGGGATATTAACCAAAAATCGATGCTGATAAAGAGTCTCCATAGGCGCGAGGTCCTAAAACGCGATCTTCATGAGTTATTTTGACCACAATCAGAAGACTGAATATGAGCATATACACGAATTCTCATACCATCCCCTTGTAATAATCAATTATACGTCTATCTATCTAATACATAAATATGTAATATACATAAAATATTCATATATATCATCTATACATATACAGTATGTCCAATTAAGTCGGCGCCATATGGAAAACTTTTTTATTATTTGTTTTATGAAAAAAAGTTATTCTTGATAAAAAGTTCTGTATTTCCTAAAACCTAAAATTAAATACTCAGATATCAAGTTTTTGCATTCGTATCTTTTACGCATTCAAATTACTCTACACATTTAAATAAAGAACAGTCAACTTTGATGACCTTTAGCAAACAAGCTAATAATGTGGCTGAAGCCAGTTTTGTTATTGCCTGGAATATTGCTCGTGCAAAACGCCCGTATGGAGAGGGAGAGTTTATTAAAAAAAACTTGGAATATTTACTTAAAGTTTTAGATTCAAATAATGCAGCATTGCACAAAGTTGTTTCGCAAATTCCCATCTCGAGACACACAACCGAACGACGCGTAACTGCAATTAATACATCTCTTGAATATAATTTAAAAAATGATTTGAAGAACTGTATTGCATTCAGCTTAGCCCTTGATGAATCGACAGATAGCACAGATTTTCCGCAATTGGCAGTTTTCATACGTTTTGTTTCACCTGACTTCATTGTTAAAGAAGAATTATTAGATTTAGTATCACTTCAAGAGTCAACCCGCGGTGTCGATATTAAAAATTGTTTAATTTTCAGACAATTAAACATATAAACTCATTCAACCGGCAACGCCGCACCAAATACATTTGCAAACTGCGTTCAGACAGGAAGCATCAACAAATAGTTTTTTTCTAGTTTTTTTCCCATTACGCTACGGCTGACACGTAGGCCAATATTTACCGCGCAGAATCTATAACGAACTTTCTAGGCTTATGCTACAGGTGTCACGTCCGCCCTGAAATTCATAATGACGTAATTTGAGTTAATCCTTGTCTTCTCAAGCGGGAGAGAGAGACAGACATAAAAAACTTACATATCTAACAATCTTTCTAGAACAATCGCGAGCCGGGAAGGGATAAAAATTTGAAGCGACAAAATTTCGCAGATTCTTAAATCAGTGTACATCGACGCTCCGGGGCAACAAGGCCTCGTCAAATCAGTGGGACTTAGCTGCAATCAAGCGGTCCATTTTATTTTAAAAATAGTTCGTTCTCACAGTGGTACATTAGCTGCGTATCAGGCTGTCCACTTTATTGTTCATTTTATATTCAAATCTAAACTCAGTGCTTCGTAGTACAGCAAAAACAGTGTTCATTTATCACTCACTCATATCGCACGCAAAATATTTTCTGACTGATGCGGTCTTTTTAATTATTTACTTATGTGCTAGTGTTTGTTAAGCACATATGGTACTTATAATAATTTGTTCATTGATTACCAGTTAATGTAATCCTTTGTTACGTTGTTGTTATTTATTTATTTATTGAACTTAAAATAAACCGTTAAATAACAGTGTTAGTTGTTTTTGTCCATGGAGTTGGGAAGATAAAGATATACAGTCCATTTTAAGAATACCACGATGCAGTTTAAAAAGGCGATGATAACACATCGGTCGTCCTGGGAAACTGGCACAACATAGGGTTTATTCCAGAACCCTCAACAAAAATGCATTTGATTCCATAATGAAAACTTTTAATGTGCCTCTTTATAAACTTGTAAGCATTGCAACTGATGGAGCTCCGGCAATGCTGGGTAAAAAAATAGGTCTTATTGGGCTTTTAAGAGATGATTCTCAAATTCCACATTTCATACCGATTCACTGCATAATTCACCGAGAACATCTCGTTACAAAATATTTTAAATATCCTGATGGTTTAAAAACAATATTACACATTATAAATTACATTCGCACCAATGCAAAAAATCATCGACAATTCAAAAATTTCCTTGAAGAATTAAAGGACGAAGAACTTCCAAATGACATTAATTTCTTTTGCATTAACGACGGTGGAATTTTTTGTAACCATAAAAATACCAAAAAAGGACCATGGGCATACCAAAACTACCTAAGGTTGTGAAATAAATCACATTTGTTCCCAAGAACAAAGACATTAAATGTCTTTCACTGCACCAGCGTCTGGACTTCAACAACGTAATTCAATACCTGGGGGGGCATATAGCCCAAGGAGTAGTTGTTGAAGTCCAGATGCTGGTGCAGTGTAGGACATTTAATGTCTTTGTTCTTGGGAACAAGTGTGATTTATTTCACAACCTTAGGTAGTTTGTTTTGCATTGTTAGATGGTTATCTAGCTCAACGTATTAAATCGTTACTCTGAATTAGACGATGACGAGTGGTTACAAGACTTGATGTTTTTGACTGATGTCATGGAACATTTGCAAACACTGAATTTACAATTGACCTCTCACAGTGTATATTTAGTTTTCAAACTAAAACGCACCTTTTTCGAAGGAACATTAAAAATAAAACATTTTGTCATTTTCCTCGAATTAAAACAAATTGTTCCAATATTAAAGAAGAAAAACTGAACGAGTATATAAAAAAGCTAAAAGGAATATTGACGGAATTCCAAAATAGTTTTCAAGACTTGAAATATTTTAAATCGTCTCTAGATTTTTTTTCTGCATCCATTTGAAATTAACATAATTGAAGGTTCCATTTCCAATATAATTATGACCCAAAAAGCATCTGGAGAATTTGTATTAACACGTTCAATGCTGACTGGGATATAGAAAAGTTGTTAAGTAGCGCATAGCAGCAATTTATTTTTAGACAGATAGAAAGACGTGGGATGTTAAGTTTGTGTTTTTAGAACCTTTTTTACATGTTCAATGCTTTAAAAAAATATATTTTTTGTGTCACGAATTTGTGACAGTAGCGTCTTTGACAAGAATTTATTCAAAGACGCTGTGCGACACGAGTACGTGTCATTACATTTAAAGTAAATAATGAGACAGTACACTTAAAAACTAAAATCCTTTATTTAGGGAAAAGAACAAAATACATTAAAATATTTTTTTATAGATTTGAATGATAATTGGCACAGGACATAATCCTGGTTTATTTTCGCATGAGCCGCACTCAAAGATTTGTTGCCTTTCTAATTTTATTTTTTGCACATTCTCGACATCTTCGTCTTTTTGTTTCTCGTCTATCTGTCTTGTCTTGAATTTTAGTTACTAGTTTTCACGTCACTGCCACTCCCACTGTCTATGTCTATATATTCATCTTCAGTATCTGATGCATGCAGTAAACTTAGTTGTTCCTCTACAGTAAGTTTTTTGGGGTTTTTTATTGCATTTTTTCTTTTTTTAATATGAGAAGGACCTGCTACTTGGTCATCCATCTTGCCAACAACTAACTACCAATAGTTCTAACACAAAAATGGCAAATCGAAAACTATAACCTAAATTCACTTGAGTAGGAATGTAGTAGTACCGCTAAACACAAACTAGAGAGTTGAAGTAAACACAGTACGTAACCCTTTACGTAGAAAATACCGTACGAAATATAACGTAATAAAGTTGTATCAAATTTGAGTTGAAGTGTTCATGTACGTACGTAAAGTAGATGTCAACTGTCAACCGTTAATTAATTTGGTCTGTATTTTGCTTTTATGTTGTTTTCTGTGAGCAGAAAGTCGAAAAGTCAAAATTAAAAAACTTTTTAATAAAATAAGAGGTTTTACTATATCCATTAAGGAGAGTATTTGAAGTACAAAGCCACTAATGAGTTATAGAAATGAAAAACAAAATAGATATATATATATATATATATATATATATATATATATATATATATATATATATATATATATATTGGAATTGGATTTCTTGAAATTTTACTAAAATAGAAGATACATTTTATGGTAAGCACGTCTTTATACATGTTCCATTAGGCTCTATTTATTTCATACTTTGATTTCATTTAAGATGGAAGGTATTCTTGATGCAGCACAACTTGGGGATTCAGATTTCGAAGAAGATGAAATGGATGAGGTAATCTTGCTACATATATTCAACAATGATCCTGTTGGGAATCGAGCAGAGCTTTATGGGCGATTGAGCCACACAACTGGAACAATATTTGGAAAATTTAATGTTCTGTTCAGCACACACAGATATTCAAAATCCATCGTGCCGATTAAATTTTAGTAAATGTACCTAGATTGATTTTTGTAAAGTTAGTATCGCAATATTAAAGTAGCATACCTTTTATCAAGAAAAAACAACTTTAATGTTTGTTTTATTACCAATATTTTGTTTGCATTTTTTGCTAGTTTTAAGATGTAAAAAGCGCCATCAACTAAATTTAGTTGAACATTTCTACACTTTGTAAATGTAATTTTATTGAGTATATTTTCTAAAAATGTAAAGATTCGTTGTTTTGTAGTTTTAGAGATAAATATTCTGTAATATTGTTTTGTTATTGTGATTAATAAATTGTAAGGCTTTTTCTTGCCACATTTGAAAAATATTGCCTTACAAGATGACGCTTTAGTACGGAAATTGCTCGAGCGCCAGATTATTTAATGTGGTTTACTCCACAACCCTTAGAAACGGCGTCTTAGGGACACAGGTAGCTTCAGATGGAGATACGGTATCTCCAGGGGTCTTGTTGACTTCAGACTTAATTATTTTTAATTTATTATATACCTTTAATAACCCTGAAAAGAGGTAAGGTTGGTGAATATAAACCAGGAAATAAACGTGACACTTATATTGTTTTTAGCTATGTTACACAATAAAAATTTGTTTTATTTCAAAGCCCAACCCTATTCAACCCTGAACAAAGAAAAATTAAATTAAATGCTCGATTCGGAATTTACTTCGCGTAATAATCGGGTTTCGCGTAATAATCGGACTGACTCAATCAGACTAAGTTAAAGATATTAAAATAAGGAAAAACTCGAGTAAGATTATTGAATTAATTAAATACTAATATTCGGCGGAAGCATTCGTTAAATTTATTAATTCAAATTAACCGGAAAAATCTATTTAAATGATTTATCTACTCAATCGACCGGGAGAAACGGGAATACAGACTTACGATCGAATTTACCAGGTTTCTATTAAATAACGGCAATTCTAGCCAGAAACGGAGTCTTGTCCTAAGCTTTTAACGTACCATTCATTAGCAAACGATAGCTAACCAGGAATGCTAATGCCTGTTGACGCAAGCCTAGTTTGAAAAAGATATTAATAAACGATAGCTAACCAGGAGAATTAATATCAATTCCAACAATCCTCTAAACGGGAACGCGGCGGGTGAATTTACAGTGGACCCCTTGATATTGATTAACGATAGCAAACGAGGAAAATCAATACCAATCGAAACCAATACCAAACGAAAACAGTTAACTTGAAAATATTTCTAAATTAATTTCCCAAAACAAAATTAAAATTTCAATAGTCTAACTCGATCAACAAAGTAAAAATTTAATTAATCAAAAACAAAATCTCGAAAACCCAAACGCGGACGGAATTGAAAATAATTTAATTTTCCCAAAAACTAAATCTCAAAATCTAAATCAGAAATAATTTAATTAATTAAATAAATCTCAAAAACAAATCTTAAATTTCGGCAAAAATGTAAATCAAATAAGATTTTAAAATTCGGATGTGATTTCGTAGTTATAAATCAAAATAATTAAAACGCGTGTAAAATAAAACGATTCTTTTGGCTTCAAATTGACGACGGACTTTCACGGTGAAAAACTTATCAATGTTTACCTCGGTTTTTTGCTTAACGGCGGAAAAATTCACGACGGACTAAAATGTTAATTCAACTTAATTTTTCAACTCGCAGGAAAAGAATGAATCTTATTTTGAAATTCGTAAAACATTTGGGCTCTGAATAGTCCCTTCTCCGGATAATTTCCCTACTATTTCTATAAAAGTATCGCGCGCGCATCTAGCGATTAGGCCGTATTTGTTTCGTTAAAGAATTAAAAATGTACTAGGTGAGCTAGCCAAAAATCGAACATTCTATTTAATTTGAAATAAATTTTGATTTAATTTGAAATTGAATGTTAAAAAAAAATAACTTCATTACAAAATAAATATTTATATAATAAAAAATATTTTAACTTGAAAGTTTTTTATTATCTTACTGAAATATGAGAAATAATCTTTAGAAATATAATAAGCGAATATTTAGTAACTTCTATAGGAATTTCTCAACCGAATGTAATCTAATAACAGAAAAATAAAGAAATTCTTTTGAGAACTTCTAAATCACACTTAAATTCCTAAATTATATAAATCAAATGAAACAAAAACGAATATTTAGTAACTTCTTGAGTGACCTTTAACACCATGTTATTTATATATAAAATGATTAATCAACTATAGTGCCTCAACTTGTAAATAATTGTAGGTTTGTTAAAGACATATATAAATATTCCACAAGATCAAGAAACAATTTTTATTTAGACAGAGTAAGCACTATAGTTATATAGTCAGAATATAGTCTGTTTTATAACGGATTAATGAATTGCCTGATTTTATTAAAAACTGCAACAATTTAATGAGCTCTAAAAGAACATGTAGGTTGTGAATATAAGTATATAATTATTTATTTTTTTTTGTAAAACTTTTGTAAACCTAAATGTAAAAATAATACTAGCCAAGAGCTAAATTAAAGGATTATTATTATTATTACTTCTATAGGAATTTCTCAACTATTATTATATATTATATTATTATTATATTATATTATAACTGAATGTAATCTAACAAAAAAAATAAAGAAAGAAGAGAAAGAATAATTTAAGTCAAAATTCAAAATTGGAACATTCGCCATTTATCGGTGTCACTCGTATAATCTTCGGTTAACGTACGTAGATTTTTAAGGTATCCGTGAGAGAACGCAAGCTTACGTACGTACGCAATCCTATTTTCCACGTAAACGCTATTTCCAGACAAATGCGCGTGCGTAGATGTCAATTCGGGTCTTAACGTTTACGTGCTTGGTACCACTTCAACTCTCTACTAAACCACTCTCATTTACGGCTAAGGAAAAACAATAAATATGAATTTGACCTTCGCCCGAAATCGTGACATGCGCCGGGCTGGAAAGAATGTTACGTCACGGATGCGTGTGTCAGCATTGAACGTGTTCATAGAGATGCAAGAATATTAAGCTCTACAATTAAAATATAAGTCGACGTCGATAACCGAATTTTGGAAATTTGTACCAGAATCGAAGTATCCTGAATTAAAAAAGGCTGCTTGTCGAATTATTTCAATATTCGGAACAACGTATAGTCGAACTCAATCCTTTATGAGAATGAAAAAACAGCAAAGGATTACCGCCAATAGAACAAATGCTCATGAATCTGGACATTTTTGAGCACTTTAAAGTCGAAAACACGGTACACACAAAATATTCATACAGTGATACACTGTGCTTGTGTTCGCACTTGATTTTTGATTTAGTGAATAGTAGGTGGTAGGTGATTTGTGGCATTAGTTTATTTCAATTAATATTATTCTTGGCTTCCGTGTATATACATGCTTTTTTTATTTTGAAAAATTGTTACAGTGTACTTCTTATTTCAATATCTTTCGTCCTTGGGAAAATACAGTTTTTTTAAGTGGATCTAAAGAATCGGAACAATTACTAACTGATATTCCAATGGATTATGTGGTGTCAGGTTGTAGTCCCAAGGATTCCTGGCATCAAAAAGGGGCCACGAGGTATTGCGCCTTCCGCCCTATTTTTGTGTATTTAACCCCATAGAATTAATTTGGGGACAACTTAAAAAAAGAATAAGGCGTCATAACGTGTTTCCCAAATTTTCCCAAATTTTTACTATTGTCAACCCAACCGAAATTTACTACATCGTGACTGTCAAACCATGTTTCATCTAGATAAATTATGTGTCTATTAGAACTTCTGTACTCTTTTATCTGACGCAAATAATCTTGTCGCCAGTGAACTATTCTTGACGATTCGGTGATTGCCATCCGTTTATTCAGTTTTTTGTGTTTAAAACCACATACTGACAAAACTTGACGAAATGTCTCTAAACTGGTATAATTGTATTCTGGATAATCTGCTAGCTGGATTACTTCCAATGTCGCAACCGTGTTCTCCTTATATAAACTATAAATTGTCCTATGTCCTCACTACACTGTGTAATTTCATTATCTCCATTCGCCCATGGTCTCCAGAACGCCATATTTATTTAAAGAAATTTCTAAATTAAACCCACCAACAAACTCGCGAGACTACCCCACTGATATATTTTGGAACAAAAACGAGATGATTTATAGCTCTTGTGCCTTCGTGCCAATACCGTGCATTTAAGTTTACGATTCGATGTTTTCATTGGTAAACAACGAATATGATGGATTTTGACACACATCAATCAAGTCAACGTGGACTGACGGTTCGTTTGATATTTACCGCATTTTATAAGGGGAATAAACATTATTTTTTGTTTCTTAGCTTGGCATGAGTGCCTTGCGTATATATTAAATATTGATCACTCCTTACATAACTGTGTTCTGCAATTGATAATGGAAGAACTATACTATACTTCGTAATCATTTTTTTCCACTTTAAAATTCGTGAAATCCAAACATCGATCAGTACTAACTAACCAGCATCTCAAAGAATTACTTTCACCAACTTTTAAAGAATTATCAAGAGAAGTGAACTAAATGTGTTTAATTTTTAATATTTATATTCAATACACATATTTTGTACTTTTATTTATATGTTTTCAATAAATATAATTTCTGTAAAAAATTTTTTTTAATACCTTTTTTGCATACCTTTTAAATACGTATTTAATTGCGGCTCGCGAAACATTTCAAATTTTTCTGTGAGAAGTCTGGCCCGACTTCAGTTTCCCTTCAGTAATTGTTTGTTGGGTACTTACTTGTCCTCAAAGGCGGGTAATTACCCCCCCCCCCTCCCATAATTGTAATTTATAAAAAAAATTATAAAACATAATACACAAAAAAATGTATGCAGCTTCCTTATTTTACTAGACTTTTAATAGTAGCAGTTTAAAAGTGTTTTTTTTGTTTTAACCATTTCTAAGTACTTTCCTAGTCTCCTTGTGATTATAATTTAGTATTAATAAAGTTTTTTTTTAAACAGATCGACTTGAAATTTATTGCAAATTGTTAGGGAAGGTGTTTAGTTCAGAAGTAGAAAACTTTCGATAGTGGCGTTTTTTTCATCAAAAAGTGAGGGAAAAAAGAAAATAAACTTGCGCAATCGATAAATTATTAGTTGTTAATGAATTAATGTTAAATACAATTTTTCATGAGAATAAACCCATCCCGAGTTATAGGGCGTAAAAATTACGATTTTCACCATAAAAATCGTACATTACTAGTTTTTTAAATATAACCGAAAATCTGATATTATTACGTAAAAATTTATATGAACTAATTTTATGGCCTTGAGCTAACAATTAAAATAATTTTTTAATACGAAGGAAGATCTGGCAATTGAAAAATGGGTGTTTTAAGAAACTGGATCGTTCTAGCGCAGGGGTTCTCAAACTGTGGTACATGTACCACTGGTGGTACATTACAATGTTTTAGTGGTACAATTTAACATTTATCATTTTGTTTTCAGAAACACATATATTTTTCTTCAAGTTTTTGACTTTAACGGCTCTAGCTTTAATATTGAAATGACGACTTTTCCAAAAACTTCGAACAATTTCGCGACACATTGATTTTTAACGGCGAAATGCTTTTATGGTGGTACATATATTTTTGTTTCATATTTATGTGGTACAAAATTTGAAAAGTTTGAGAACCGCTGTTCTAGCGTAAATATCTGCAAAAATATGACTTCCACAAAAAAATGTTTATAACATCTTAATGAGAGAACAACATTGGGAACATTTTAAGACCATCCAGAACCGTTTAACATAAGCAGAAAAAAAGTTATGGACAAAATAAATTTTTTTCAATTTTTTTACGCTATTTTTTTATCGCTATCTAGACTGTGGTATTTGACAAAAAAATCTTTTTGCAGAAAGTCGTAACATATGTTTTTACAATTTTTACAATTAGTAATTTTTAGCCCTATGGATAATTATTTTTTAAGTTTTGGTCTGTTAAAGTTGAGCTAAATTTTTGTTTTTATGACATTTTCAATTTTTGGTCAATACCGTGAAAAGTATTGATTTTTGAAAAAAAAAATTAAAGAGACAAGACTTTGAGCAAATGTTCTTCCCAATAATTACCATTTTTTTTATCTTTGCGTTTATAACCGTCAATGTCATTTTTTCGGGTCAAATATTCAAAAAACGGTCATTCCAATGAAAAAGTTCGGCGATATCCTTAGCTTTAAAATGGATTATTCTACATTATTTAATATTATCAGCCAAAAAAAGTTACGGGCAAAAAATACATTTTTTTTAGAAATGTACGAATATTGTGGTGAATATCGTATTTTTCTGCGCACTATAACTCGAGAGGGAACATTAATTCATTAAAAAAGGTAATTTATCAATTACGATTTTTTTTTCTTTTTTTTCACACCCCCACCTGCCACCACTCAAAACGCAACTAACGAAAGTTTTCTACTTCTGGACCCCTTTACTAGCAATTTGCAAAATTTAAGTCGATCTGATCAGTTACTAGTTTCTGCTCGATATTACAAAAAAATTTACTAGCTTTCTTGGACTACTTGGTAAGTTTTACCCCCCTATCCATGTTACCCGCACTCTTACCCAATTACATATGGCAAATGAAATTAAGTTTACATTAAGTGGAATTACTTATTTTATTGATCCTAATTTAACTTGTTCAGTCTGCAATTCACAAGAGAAAGAAACCCTACTACCTTTGATGTTTGAGTGTCCAATATATACAATAATGAGAAAGAATTCGTCCTGTCTTTCCGATGTACACTCATTTATTCACTCATTAAATAATATCACCATAGAAAACGCTAAATGCATTAGCGCATGTATTTGGAACGTAATTAAACTTAGAGCATTTAATATTAATGAATGATTTACAATTTATAATTACGATTTTTTCTTCATTATGTAATTTGTTATTTTTTTTTATTTTAGCTTGATAAGTAAACTTTTGTACTCATTGCTACAAACTATGTTTTATAAGTACTGTTAAAGTTATTCTATTTTTTCTATTCTATTCCTTTTTTTTTCATCTTATGCCAATGAAACACCTTCTAAATATTGAAAGGTGTCTTTGATAGTTTAAAATAAAACTTGCATTTAAATTTAAATTTACTCAAGCAATTAAAATGTTTATAAAAATGTGAATAAGGTGTACAAGATATAAATTATGAAAGTATTTAATAACGTGTCGAAATTGTCCAATTACAGATAAATCGGCTTACACACGCTTTATTTGTATTATAAATTAGTTTATTTTTACGTTTTCATAATAATTATTCGTGCCAAATTTTCATATATCCGGCAGTGGCTGATCAAGAGAGGGCGGAAAGTAGGGAATAAGAAAAACAAATTTTAACCAAAACGTTTACTATAGAAACAGATCACTGGACAATTTCACAACAACATAGAATAGAGAAATAGATTTTATATCCATAAAGAAGATCATTTAAAATAACAAATCACTATAAACTACAGAAATGAATTATACATAACTTTTAAACACTCGCTCTGTACCTTAAATCAATGCAGAATGGTTCAAACAGATGGCAAAAATCATTTTTATCTACTAATGTCAAATAATAAACCATAAATCAAACCGGAATTTAACCTTCATTATTCAATAGTGTGTTTGTAAAATTGATTTGATTGGTTAAAAAGCGTTGAATAATAAAAATTCAACACTTTCAATAACCAATAATCATAAAGCAACTAAATTTAACCAATCAAGATCAAGAACGCATTTACATTTACTATGTAGCACGATCTTTAATTCATACGTCAATGTCAAATTAAATTAGTGCCAGTAAAAGTCATTCACTAAGAACTTTAACAAATTTGTTGAAATGAATATTTTATTAATAGAATTTTACATCAAATCCATAAAAATAATACTAATAATCCAACAACATATCCTGATTCAAGTAAATTCATATCAAATACAGATCACAATATGAATTTTGGTGTTGCAGATACAACAATTAATTTCTCGAATTGCAGAAACGTAACTTTAAATTTTAATAACAAGTAAGAATTAATTTAATATAAATAAGTAGATATTTATATCCGTATAGTAGTTTCTTTAGCATTTAAAAATGTTTTGTTCTTGATTTGATTTAATAAGATATTTTTAAGGTATAAATAATCCAATATCTGGACCTACAAAATTTCTTGATTCTACCATGGATTTTGTATGACGATAAGAAACATTTACATTTTTCATTTAAAAAAAATTCACGATGTTCTTCGCCAAAACGATATTTGCCCGAAAATTTATTAAATTTAACAAACCGAATTTCAATATTAAAGTCTAGCATAGACATACGAATATTTAACTCGGAAAAAGATAATTAAAACCAAAACTATTTTTAGCACATTTTGACAAGTGTCCATTTTAACAGTGTTACACAACGTTCCATTAAATATTTACCTAAATCCATGATTTCTGAAATTGAATTGGCAACGTTGTATTTTCAACTTTGAATTTTTGAGATGGCTGTCATTTGACAATCAAATTATTTATGTCCGTCAAATGAACATTTTTTCCTTTTTTAATACTTTTCACGCTTATTCTGGTTATAAATTGCTACTTGGGCATTTGTAGAAAAGTTATGTACCTATGCGTTTGTATTGGAAAAATATGTTAAATAATCGTTTCAACGCACTGAATTTATTTGTCTTGGGAGTAAGTGTCCCAATATATATTTCTTTTTAAAAAAATGTGAAAAATATTTTTCCGCGCAAAAATTTCTATCGCTATATTGAATTTATCATGTTTTATAACATCTGTGAAAATTTCATGAAAATCCCAGCCGGCCCCATATTCTTAACGTTTACCCAGAGATGTGCTTGTCAGTAGTTGTTAAAATGTGTAGGTTATTATGGCGAAATTAAATAAAGTCAAACAAACATTGACGTTGATATTTACAACATTATGTATCGGGACTACGTTACTGAACGTGATTTCCATGGATGATCGACAATTAACTACTTTTGACAATGCCAAAAACTGACAAATTAAACTAATATTTATCAGTTTCTCTTCTAATGGAAATAAAACCACTTATTTTAAAGAAAAAGGGGACTTTAATGTACGTTTTGACTTTCTTGAATGAAAGTCGTTTTCAGAATGACATAACAAAATATATAATAAAAAATTTACTATAGAAACAGGTTATATTATCTTTGTGTTATCTGCCGTTGCTAGGAAATAAAACTAAAAGCTTAACTTTTCTTGTAAATATCTCGGAATATCGAATTTTCACAGCCATGAGACCTGCATTTTTTGCCGATTTAGATAGGAATTAGTCTACCCTGAAAGTTTCGTTGAATTCTGACGAGTGGATTTTGAGATTTACTAATAAAGGTGTCATTTTAAACATTTTTTAGTGGTTGCTTTTAATAATTATTATAGTAGGTACAAATAAATCGATTTAGTCGACATATAGGTATAACACTTTTAAATTACTATGAAATTAATTAGAAACGTAAATTTTATATTGTTGTTTATTTTTGTTGAGACGTAGATAAAGTATAGTACGTAACACGAGTCGTAAGTATATTACGTACGATACGGAGTGCCTAAAATTTTTTGACTGGTGCGTAAAGTAAAATATGTCAAAAATTGTACAAAGCAACAAAATACTTAAGACGATTTATTTTAAATTATCATTTATGATATCTTTTTCTAAGACAAATACATTATTTTTGCTTAAATTTAGCGTGCAACAAATTAATAATAGTTTTTTATTTTGATCATAATTTTCCTTAAATGTCATCGAATTTAAAGTAGACTGTGTGGATTAGAAAAATTGTCAATCTTAAAATTTTATTAGTGACAGAACACAGCAAAAGTATATTGGTTATAGATTAATTTCTAAAGTTTATTTAGTATTATAAAAGCGAATTTATTTTGACAAGGTACTATTGCGTAAAGTAACTTTTGTATTTCTGATCTTAGTGGACATTACAGGGTGGTTCATAACTATTGGGACATAGGCTAAGGCCAAGTTATTGGGACCAAAATATTGTGATAGGACCAAATATACCTTAATAAAATATTGCTGTGGAATAAGATACAGGGCGTTAAAGAATCTTTTTTCGTTTTTTTCTGATAATGTCACTGTATATTTATCAATTGTTATCAAAATCAGCACAGAGGCATAACTATTATTTAGGACTATTATTTTATGTATTATTTCTCATTTTGTTATAGGGGGCGCCAAGTGAATGATTCCTGACGTAAACATCATTTCTACGTTTCTACGTTCAAACACGGTAATTTCACCCGTTTTCGAGAAAAACGCGATTGAACAGTTCTGAGAAGGGGATTTCAAACAATAGACAATAAGGCTTCTATTTCAACGGTTTATAAAGCAGAATTAAAAATAATTTAACATAAAAAGAGCAAACTTAAATTAAATGTTCTATGTGGCCTCCTCCGACCTCTATGCCTTTTCTAATTCTTGTAATAAAGGATATCAAAGAAAATATTATAAAATTACCTGTTAAATTGCGTTTTTCTCAAAAACGGGTGAAATTATCGTGTATAAATAAGAGTACTAATATTATGTAGAAATGATGTTTACGTCATATTTTCTAATCAAAATCACTAAAAAGTTTCGTCAAAAAAATATAACACATAATTTCATCATCAGGAATCATTCACGTGGCGCCCCCTATAACAAAATGTAAAATAATACATAAAATAATATTCCTTGTCCAAAGTTATGCCTCTGTACCGATTTTGATAACAATTGATAAATATACAGGGACATTATCAGAAAAAAACGAAAAAAAAAATCAACTTTAACGCCCTGTATCTTATTCCACAGCAATATTTTATTAAGGTATATTTGGTCCTATCGCAATATTTTGGTCCCAATAACTTGCCCTTAGCCTATGTCCCAATAGTTATGAACCACCCTGTATATACGGTAGTAGAAAAAATATTGTATGCAATTCGTGTGTAAAGGCCTTTTTTTCACGAAGGCGACAATCACATAAGTGCCATTTTACACACTTATTGCATAAATAACTATTACATTTGTTTTCTATATCAGTTATTGCTTGCATTTTAGATTTCATTATCTAATTATTATTATTCTTTGGATTTACACATCATAGTGTTTTATAAGAACTGAATGGTAATAAAATATTTTAATGCTTGACATGATATTCAATTATTTAATATAATTAGACTTGTCATTTCTGTACTTTGTATTTCGTACTTCCGGTTCATTTTTATAAGAAAAAATAGCGTAAAAAATAAAATATCATGTACCTAAAACTGTTAAAAATACGTTGTGACGCCACTGATCATTCAGTTTCACGCTCCCATAGAATTTCAGTTTAGTCAGATAATTACGTTTATTACGTCACCTAATGAATTTCAAATACTAACCGAGTAACATTTAAATTATTTTAATATTAAATGCAAATATTTAATTAACGAAAAATATTAATTAGGCACAAAATTTGTCATAATTGGGTGAGAAAATGTCTATAAATTACTAGCACCATAATTACTGTTATAATTTGGTTTGCCTTTTTGAGCAATAAACTGTTGATTTGGTTATTGATATCTATAAATTAATTTGAAAATGCAATATGGTTTTATAAGTAATATCTTTTTAACGGCCTTTTTGATCTAAAGGAAATTTTTGTGACCTATAAAGTAGGCCAAAAATTTTTTAATGATTTTTTTAATTTTATTCGAAATACACTTGGAGAGCAGGGGCGGACTAGCCCTACTATTTAGAGGTTTTAAACTTTTTTACATATCGTTATTGGAAAATTTTAATAAAATTGGTTTTTTTTTACAATTTATGTTTCATTTTTAGTTAGTATTTTATATATAAAAATTTTACTTTTCCCTTTTTAGAGTTCTGCTTAATTTTAATTAATTTTTTTCCAATAATTATTGTTAAAATTAGTACCATGAATTACACCATAAACGATATTTTGAGATGGTAAATTAAGTAATACTTAACTTATCACTTATTTACGTAAATGCTTATTAACACTAAGATGTCACCAGATACTTGGTCGAAGGTGGGCCCTTAAAGATTCAATATTTTACTCAAATAATATACTTTTTAGTACAAGTGGCAACAAAGCGTTTAACTATTTATTTATTTATTTATATAAGAATACAAACAGGACGAGCCAAGTACATTATTCACTGTTTACTAAACTAATACAAAATGGATAAATCCTGATTAAATGTTGCTTAACAATAAAAATAAGAAAAAAATGTATATTATACAAATTATATACAGGGGCGGCTCCAGGATTTATATTTTAAGTAGGCCCAGAAGAGGAGTTGTGACTATCGGGGGGCTACAGCGTAGCCTATCTTTTATTATTTTATTAGGGTTTTTTTTTGTACTGAGTTCGTCTATTCAGGTTTTGAGCTAGACTGCTAGAACTAAGAATGTATTAGGTTAAGTGCATTATGTAGCCTTATAAATTTTGATTTTAGATGTGCAAAATTTATCCTTCTAAATTATTGATCAACATAAAAGCATATCACACTGTAAGTTTTAACAGTATGGAGGCTCTCACTATGAAAATTTCAAAAAAATATTTTTTTTTAAAGAGAATACATTTTATTGCCTATAAGAGAAACAAAACTAGTTGTTAAGAAGTAATATTCAAATAAAAAAGAATCATATAACATACAACTCAGTAATACAACTTATTTCAGTAATATGTATAAGATAGTTCAAATGAACAGTTTATTTCATGACAAACTGCAACCTTCTGCCCTTCTGGGATGCAAATTCATCAACGACAGGATCAGGGTGGTTGAGAAGTTCCTTTTCAATGGATAATACTCCCAAACTATTCAGTCTCTTCCCACTCATTGTAGCCCTCAAGTTTGAGGGTAAGTAGTAAGTTATAGCAAGGTAATATAATCACATTTAAAGTAAATCATTATGAATTATAATATAAATTACATTCTTTGTAAAAAATAGAAATAACTTAAGTTTAGGGGCATACATACATACATAAAGAATTTAATTTTTAGAACAGGAATAAATATCATAAATTGTTAATTACGTTTGTAAAAAATGATATATCCGTTCCTTCAATCCATATTTTTATTTTTCTCCTATACATTCTAAATGTTTGACTATTTTTTATTTCTCGTGAAAGTACATTACTTATAAATTTTTGCGGCTAAGTACTCTAGACTACGCTGTTTGATGGTTTTTTCACATTTGGGAACCTGTACATTAATTAATTTTTTACGAGTTTTGTAATCGTGATTAATTGTTTGATTTTTATATATATTTATAAGGACTCTTTGAAAATAAAGTTGTCTAATATCAAAAACTTTGCTGATTACATATAATGCATCACTGGAGTAGGTAATATTTTTCTTATAAATAATTCTCACTATCCATTTCTATAAAACAACCAATTCTTTTAGGGAACAGTCAGAAACTCCACCCCAACCCAAAAGACCATATGAAAGGTGCACTTTTCCTTTTAAATCTAAGGATAGAAGACTGTTTATATATAAAGTGAACAATAATGGTCCGAGTATTGTCCCTTGAGGAACGCCAAAATTAACTGTTCTCAATTCACTTAAAGTTCCATTTATTGAAACCTGCTGCTGTCGATTTAATAATTTAAAGGTATTTCCTCTTATTCCATACAGCTGAAGTTTGTGAAGCAATATTTCATGAGAGACAGTATCAAATGCTTTAGAGAGGTCTACAAAGATGCATAAAGCTGGCATTTTTTTATCTATTGATTCGTAAATAAGGGATGATAATGAGCAAATAGCATCCTCGGTTGACTTGCCCTCTCTAAAGCCATACTGTTTATCTGAAATTATGTTATATTTGTCTAAGAATTTAGTAAAACGAAATTTTAGAATTTTTTCCATTATTTTAGACAATGTTGAAATAAGGGAAATAGGTCTGTAATTAGTTACTTCTGATATACTCTCTGACTTATAAAGTGGTTTAATAAGACCAAGTTTAAAGGATTGCGGATAATAACCAATGTCAAAGCATTTATTTATTATAAATTTTAAGGGTTTTGCAATTAAATCTGATATTTAAATATAAAAATTAAACAAAAAATTTTCAAATTAGTTAAATTTATAGCTTTGAAAACTGAACTAGGTCAAATTAATAACAAATTATACATAATACATAAAGTTAAAAACATTTTAAAACCAAGTATTTCTATAAAATAAGGATGTCAAAATTAACATGGGAAGTGCATGCAATTTTAACACATCTAGTACAAGTTTGGAATGAAAATAAGGTAATAAAATTAAAGAAAACTATCAATAGATAAAACTGAGCCGCAAATAATATCAAGAAGTTTGTTTCATCAATTTCTATTAAAATTTTAACACTTCAATATAACCTCAAAATTAGAATTCAGAATAAATCAAAAATAAGAGACTTTCAGTAAGAAGATCCCATTAAAAATGAAAAAAAAACTAGTGCATTCTTTATAATAGTTGTACAAATTCATAAAGAAAGGACTCAATAAGTAAATTTTCTTACATTTTAAAAATCAATAATATTGAAAGTTTAAAGTCATACTATAAAAGGAATAATAATCGAAGTTAAATATTAATTATATGAATAGTGTTCTTTTTTATTACTGTATCGACTGTATTAAATAAAAAAATTCTTTTCTGCACGACTATATAATAATGCACAAATTATTTTTACATATTTAGCTGAATAATGACATACATTCTTCATACCAGTGAAGAATGAAAAAGAATTCACTCTCGTTAACCAATCACATTCTATGATTATCAGAAATCACGCTAAAATGAATAAATCAAATCGTCTCTTTTAAAACGTCAAATACCTAACTATGGAAATCGCTTCTGACAGCGCGTCGTTTGAAACGTCAAAATAATCATATAATCATATTTTTACGTATATATAGAGAACAAAATGGACAGTAGCGATAGTGAAGAGTTAATATGTACGCCTCCCGAAATTAAACAAATTGGTCAATCATCCACAATGAATTTGCTACCGGAGAGATCAAAGCAAGACTATAATAAGATTTATGAAACATTTATGGTATGGAGAAATTCCAATAAAGTAAGTTCATTTTCGGAAAACGTTCTCCTAGCATATTTCACAAAACTTTCCGAAAAATATAAACCTTCAACTTTATGGAAAATATACTCTATACTAAGAAGTACGTTAAATGTTAATAATGAAAATACACATTGAAAATTATTCAAAATTGCGGGCGTTCCTTAAATGAAAAGGAGAAGGATTTCAAACAAAGAAATCGAAAACGTTTGAGTTACCTATATCTATGTTCTTTAAATTTTCATAAATAAATGTGGTCGAAAGCTGGTAGAGATACTTGACTCCTTCGCGGGCGATCGAGGTTCGATTCCCAATGAAAGATTTTTTTATACATAGTCGTGGAGAAAGTATAGTCTTTTACTTGTGTAGAATGGCTATTATCATTCTACACACATTCACACAATTATGTGAAATTTCCAGAAATTTCGGTGAATTTTAACAGAGTGGGCTATGAGATCTACGTTTAATAAAACTAAATTCACCGAAGTTTCGAGGTTCTTTGATAAAAATCAGTTGTACGATACACATCATCTTGTCAAATTATAAAAACAATTGAAGTTGATCTAAAAGGTAAAAAGGTTATGTAAAGAATGGAAAACTTATTCTGGCTTTGAGAAGTTTTGCTTACCATAGTTGAAGATTTTAACCAAGAAGAAAAGGAAATAAATTATCCTGATAATTGATATCCAATGGTCCTATCCTCCCAGTTTCCTGCATAGTTCCTGCATCCTGTAGAATCCATTGATCATCTATGTGTCTTCCTAAAATAACAGGTGTCACAAAAAAAGGTACCGATTAAAAAAAATAATAAATAACTAGTTATTTAAAATTTAAAACAATAAAAACTTACAATTAAAAATAAAGAAAAATGCCATTAAACATTCTATCTAAACAGATTGAAAGTAATTACGTAATTACATAATTTTAGGTTAAGTTCTGTGTTATGTAAATAAAAAAGAAGACTAATGAAATTTCATAACTACACTAAGAAAAATCTAATCATTTAATTAATCAAATATTCAGAAATACTTACCGTTCATAATTAAAATTAATAATTTTATTGTTGGTTATTTATAAAGTTGAATTTTTTTCTTTAGTGAATAAAGAGCGTTATTAAATTATCATTTACAAAATTAATAGATCCCTACCTGAGATTAGAGTTTCTCTTGCTCTATCATTCAAGAGATGGCGCCCTAATTTAAATCTACGGTTTCAGAGTTTTGGTAAGTGTATTCATCTTAGCAAACTAGGTATTAAAAGAAAATTTTTAGATGTGCTACCATCTATGGTAAGAAGAGAGTATTGACATTAAATTTTGACTGAATCTAGTCAAGATGTCACTCTCTTCTTTTTTATCCCTTTCAGAGATTAATACAAAGTGAGTAAACCAGTAAGGAATTTTAATTTATTAGATTCGACATCCTAAGACCGGTTTCTGTCTTTCGACTTCATCAGTTAGGCTTTTCGAATCCAATAAATAAAATTCCAAACTCGTACAAGTCAATAGCTATATCCGCTATAAGATAACATTTTTAGATGTGCTACCATCTATGGATTCGAAAAGCCTAACTGACGAAGCCGAAAGGTCTTAGGATGTCGAATCTAATAAATTAAAATTCCTTACTGGTTTACTTAAAAGAAAATTGTTTCAACTAATGACCAAATAATTTTTATTATTTTAAATAAATTGCAAATAAAATAAAATCACACCATAACAATATATTTATCTCATCAAATTATTTGTATTTCTTACTTATAATAGTAAATGCATTTTATTTGTGTAAAATTTTTCTCTTAATTTAGAATAATCCATAGGTAGCGCACTTACAAATACATTATGCACCATATAAAACTATTATAATTTTGCATGTGCCACCATATATGGTTAGAAGAGAGTATTGACACTAAAATTTGACTGAATCTAGTCAAGATGTCACTCTCTTCTTTTTATCCATTTAAGAGATTAATACAAAGTTAGCAAACCAATAAGGAATTTTATTTTATCAGATTCGACATCCTAAGACCGGTTTCTGCCTTTCGGCTTCGTCAGTTAGGCTTTTGGAATCCAATAAATAAAATTGCAAACTCGTACTAGTCAATAGCTATATCCGCTATAAGATAACATTTTTAGATGTGCTCCCATCTATGGTTAGAAGAGAGTTTGACACTAAAATTTGACTGAATCTAGTTTGGAATTTTATTTATTGGATTCGAAAAGCCTAACTGACGAAGCCGAAAGGTCTTAGGATGTCGAATCTGATAAATTAAAATTCCTTACTGGTTTGCTGTTATAATTTTAGTTTTACTTACATCGATGTATTTTTGAATTGAAGTAAAAGAATTTTATCTAACAATTTATTTCCCTAAGAAATTTTAACATGACTTTGGAAAATCATTAATATGTAATAATATAAGTATTTAGATTTAGTTTATTGGATGCATCCAAATATATCATACCGTATATCATTTTATATTTTATAGTTTATTGAACTGTTTAAAACTAGGTTAAGCAATTTCTTTATTATTAATTATTTTATATTGTTATAATTTATTAATCAACACTATTCCTGACGACGCAGCAATTCTGCAGTCGGTTGGAATAGTCGATGAATGTTCAGGGGATTCAATAAATGACTTTAGAATAGTAAAGATGGTTTTTATTATTTTATTATCTTGAGTATTTGAATATACAAACTTACTAAGAACCTGTACCATCACAAATAACTATTTAGAAAAATGTATGCAAGATCGACTCCTTTCCGTATCGATTTGTCATGAAATTTTTCGCCTAGCGAGACATTTATATACCTAAACCAAGTTTTATTAACCCTTAAAAAATTCCAAAATAGTTCAAACACCTTCACTATTATTGAACCCACCGAGAAATAAAAAAATAGAGTTCGCCCCTCTGAAAGATATTGATACCGGTCTTCCTGGAACAGTGCAGCACTTATTAATGTCATTACAATCAATCATAAGGACATATTGAAAAATGATCTCCCACACGATATTTACCTTGGTTTGTCAATAGTAAAATCGAAAGAAAAATATCGTATTGTGAATGTAATAAACGCATTAATGCATAACTTGATCGTTAATTGATAACTTAATTCAAATTGAGACTTGCATAACGGGCAGTCATATCATTGTACTATCCTTTGATAAAATGGGCCAGGAACGGACTGAGTAATGAGGGCAGGATTTCTTAACAATCAAACGCAACGTGGAAATTTCATCTAGAAAGATTAAATATGTTACATTAGAACAAGTAAAAATTTGCGAATATATAAGTACAGGACCCAATTGTTTGACTTGTCAATCTTAAACGGATTTGTGGCTGGCAAATGCACTTGTATGCAAATCAATAAACGAAGCGAAGAAGAAGAAGATTTCTGTGTTTATGATTGAGCTAATTTGAAGTGTTTAGGTATTCAAAAACTGATGTTTAATAAATAAAAAGTTGAGTGTTGAAGAGAGTTAGGTATGTGTGTTCAAACCACTTGAAATAAACGAATAAACAGGTTAGTTTACAAATACTTTTTGAAATTTGGGTCATAGATTTGCAATATATTTTTAGTATAATAATAATTGATAATACTAAATAAAAACAAAAACGAAGAGGCGGTTTTATCAAAGGTAATAATACCACGAGTCCTCCAAATTTTATCGATAAAATTTTTGGTTTTCACGAAAACGGCTTTATTTGGAAAAACCACGAAAACAAACTAATTGATAAAATCACGAGTCCACAGGACGAGTGATATTATCTCAAATCAGTTTGTTTGAGTGGTTTTGCCTAAAATAAAGGCGTTTGAGTATGGAGACCAAAAATTTAATCTATAAAATTTGAGAGGACGTGTGGTATTTGGAAGGTTATTTTTTTGAATCATTTTGTATTAAAAACACGAAAAAGTATAGCTATTTATGCAAAAGACACTTTACACACAAATGTTGAAAATTTTCCTTTAGCAATTTAAATTGAAACATCATGAGCTGTTATCGTTTTAAATACAGGGCCAGCAAGGCATACGTGATTGCGTTTGGCTTAATTCGGATATAGAGTTTGACATTTGTCAGTTTTAAAGAGATTTATGGATTTTTAAGTATTTGGGTATTAAAAAACTGATGTTGTGTGTGTGAATAAACGAATAAACAGGTTAGTTTACAAATAAATTTTGAATTTTGGGTATTAACATAAATTTGCAATACATTTCAGTATAATAATAATTGATAATGCTAAATAAAAGTTGTTAAATGTTTATATTTGACATTTCAAAAAAGGTAAACACAGTTTAATCAAAAAACAATTACGAAGAAGCGGTTTTATCAGTATAAAACTTCATGATTGGTTAGGATTGTGAGTTCTTATTAGCTGAAACCACAAAATCTGACTGTTTTGACAGATAAAAAAAATAATCAGTATAAAACTAAATGATTTGTTAGGATCGTGAGCTCTTATTATAAAAAATGTACTTACAAAAACTATTTGATTGTAATCGAATCAGTAGTTTTGGAGAAAACAGGTCTTTTGTTGTAAAAAAAGTAATTTTTCAGAAGAGCATATTTTTATTTTCTTGTTGGTTACGTTGGTTACACTAATGATAAACTACAGAAACCTTCTTAAAAAGGTTATGTTTTGTTTTTGGGTGAACTTAAAATCATATATATCAAACTTTCTTGATAATTTTGGACTGCTTCCAATTTTCAAAAATGTGTGACTAAAAGCACTTAAAATGTCCACCAAATAGTCATTAATCACTAATGAGAAAAAATATTTTATTTAATTTGTTCTTGATTATTTCAATACGGATCTGCAAGTATCAATAGTTGAGGAAGGTCAGGAATGGGTGCCACGTTATAATAAAAAGGGTAATGGACCATATCCACTTTATAATATTAACCATTACGCACGGCTTATTGTATGATTTATTGTTTATTTCGATTGCCATTGGTACTTAACAACATTTTATTGGACAATTTGTGAACGTACAAAAAACTAACTGCTAAACCGTTGAATGGATACTTAAATAAACTTATTTATTGTACCACAGGAAGAAAATTCTGCTTTCATTACAGTTTTTCGTTATAAATGATACAGGAAGTTGTTTTAACTAAAGTTAGCTACAATTTATAAGCTATTAATAAAGCAAATTTAATGAATATTATTATAAGAGGACTTTTATGCTTTGGATAAGTAAAAATAACGATTAAACTTAAAGACTGTCTTTGAGTTAGCTGATAATGATACTTTTATGTTTTAAAATGCTATTTATAAGGGCCGTAGCAGATAGTCAGATGGATTCAGCGGGGTCGAATTAGAAAGATAACACCGTTTGCCAAAAAGTAATATGATTTGCTTCTAAAAATTCGATTTTCAGAAATCTTGACTAGTTTAAGACCCTGTCTATCAAAAAGGACCACGCACCATTTAAAGGTATAAAATAGGATGTGACTGAAGCTAGCCAAATACTTTTAGCCCACAACAAATCGGATCGTGGGAGAATTTATTACAAATTTATTACAATCTGAAAAAAATTATTACACCTCCCGTTTTCGAAATATAAGGTTGTGGGCCAGGTTTCGGCTCAAGATAGGGGCGAACGTTGGATTGAAATGAATATATTTATTTATTACAGTAGCCCACTCACTTTTTTCTGGCAAAATATTGTTGCCTTCAACTCTAAATTGCCCACCAAGGACATATTTCGTGAGGGGGCTACTGTAATAAATTTTAAACAGAGTATTGGAGGTGAACGTTGGATTGAAATGAATATATTTATATTGTTATGATATGAAATGACACTTTTTAAAGGGGAAAATTGTTATGGTATAAAAAAAAATGGGACAAAATTATGAAAAATGTGGATTTTAAACGAATTAAAAAAAATATGTGAAACGGACTTAAAAAAAAAATGGTGATGGTTGTTAGGAAAGTTTTTGTTAGATGTTGATTATTAGAATTTGAAGTTTGTAAAAAATGTCAGAGATAAAATTAAAAATAAAAGGAATTTAAAAAGTAAAAATCGTATAATTACAATATTATTATCTCAATTGGCGCCCAACGTGGGGCTCGAAATTGAGTGAACCCAAAAACATGAAGGAAGAACGGGAGTATAGAAGAAAGGAAGAAACAAGTAGAGATCAGTTTAAGGAGTTAATGGAGATGATGATTAAGATGAATAGGATATCGGAAGAATCTGATCACAAAAATCAAACAAGATTTGAAGAAATGAATAAGAAATTTGATCAAAACCGAAAAGAAAATCAAGCACTATTAGGGGAAATCAAACAAGAAATAAACAAGAAATTTGTGGAGCATGATAAAAAAATTAATAATATCAAAAGTGAGACGAAACAAATTAGAAGAGATATAATAGAACAGAAGATAACAGTACAAGAAACAAAGACAGAACAAACAGAAAAAGAAATGAAAAGAATTGAAAGAAATGTAATGAATAATAGTAACGAGATTAATGTAATAGAGAAACGTATAAGAAATTACCCAAGACAATTGGAAAATTGCAGAAGAAGAGAATTTAAAAACAAGAAAAGATACAGAACAGAATTTGAAAATAATGAGACAAGATATTAAAAAGAATGGGGAAGAAATTAATAATTTAGAAGAGCATATTAAAGAAGGTTTTAAATTACAGGAAGAAATCATAACTACAGAAACAAATATTACAAAATGGAAAATAGAAGAAATAGAAAAGAAAATGTATCAAGAAAGGGAAGAATATAAAAAAAAAATAGAAAGCAATATGGGAAAAAATGACAACAAATGGAAGTGAATTAAATAAAAATATAAAAGAAGTGAAGGAAGATCTTAATAAAAAAAATGAAAATAACCATAAAGAATTAGAAAAACAGTTTAAAGATGGATTTGAATTACAAAAAGAAATTTTAAGGAATAAAAACAGGTTAGGTCAAAATTATCACAAATGGAAAATAAAATTAAAGAACAATTTTGAAAATAACTAAAAATTAAAGATAAATTAGCATTCATTTGTTATTTTTTTTTAAAAAAATACCAAATGAATGCAAATTTGGGGGAATTTGTTATGATATGAAATGACACTCTTTAAAGGGGAAAATTGTTATGGTATAAAAAAAATGGGACAAAATTATGAAAAATGTGGATTTTAAACGAATTAAAAAAAATATGTGAAACGGACTTAAAAAAAAGGTGATGGTTGTTAGGAAAGTTTTTGTTAGATGTTGATTATTAGAATTTGAAGTTTGTAAAAAATGTCAGAGATAAAATTAAAAATAAAAGGAATTTAAAAAGTAAAAATCGTATAATTACAATATTATTATCTCAATATTACAGTAACCCACTCACTTCTTTCCAGTAAAATATTATTGCCTTTAACTCGGAATTGCTGACTAAAGACATATTTCGTGAACGGGCTACTGTAATAAATAAATATATTCATTTCAATCCAACGTTCACCCCTATCTTGAGCCGAAACGTGGCCCACAACCTTATATTTCGAAAACGAGAGGTGTAATAGATTTTTTACAGATTTTAATAAATTGTAATAAATTTGTAATAATTTTTAGATGTGCTGCCATCTATGATTAGAAGAGAGTATTGACAATTTTTAAAGCAAATAATTCCCGAGGTATTGGGGTTGCATACACAATTTGCATTGTGTGTTGCAAAGCTTTTATTTGACTGATTCTAGTCAAAATGTCACTCTCTTCTTTCGTATCCCTTTCAGAGATTAATACAAAGTTAGAAAACGAGTAAGGAATTTAATTTATCAGATTCGACATCCTAAGACCGGTTTCTGCCTTTCGGCTTCGTCAGTTAGGCTTTTCGAATCCAATAAATAAAATTCCAAACTCGTACAATACAAAGGCAGAAACCGGTCTTAGGATGTCGAATCCGATAAATTAAATTCCTTACTCGTTTTCTAAATTTGTAATAAATTTCCACGTGCATTTCCATCGGATTTATCCAGTTTTGTACGATGTGGGCTAGCTTCACCCGAAACCTGGCCCACAACCTCATATTTCGAAAACGGGAGGTGTAATAAATTTTTTTCAGATTGTAATAATTTGTAATAAATTCTCCCACGGTCCGATTGTTGTTGGCTTAAAGTGGTGGGCTAGCTTCAGTCACATTAAAATAGGTCCAGGTCAAATTGGCTGAAAATTTAGTAAACAATTCTTCAAACCTTTCTGATTATATAATATGATGTCCGAATAAGATAACTAACTTTTTTGTAATAAGCATCAGAAACATTGGAAAAATGGGTAAAAAACACAAATTCCTAATTTTCATTTTTTTAACTTTAACAACTTTGGG
This sequence comes from Crepidodera aurea, assembly GCA_949320105.2. Classification (NCBI taxonomy): domain Eukaryota; kingdom Metazoa; phylum Arthropoda; class Insecta; order Coleoptera; family Chrysomelidae; genus Crepidodera; species Crepidodera aurea. The sequence continues at coordinate 70,998,805 of OX439475.1, read as the reverse complement.
CATCTAAAACTATGAAATTGGGGCTAAGAAGTCCATTCTGATATCAAAATCCGACGGTTGGCCCGTTTTTGAAAATATCACTAATACAGAGTCTGTCGTAATTCTATCAACTCAACTTTTATTTGAAAGGTATCTATTAATAGTAATTAAAAGCAAATATTTTAGAGTTATTTTCATGTATACAGGGTGGACCATTAGTAAACTAGGCAAATGAATTAATTTTTTTCAAATGGAATGTCATCCTTGTTTTTACATTTTTAGAACCGACTTAGTTAGTTCTATTCACCCCCAAAATTTTTTTTGTAAAACTCCCAGCCATCTCGGCGAAAACAACCTTTTTAAAAATCGCAACTTTTTCAAATTTAACCGTACATACTATTTTTCGACGTTTAAAAATTATTTAGAAAAACACATTTTTGATAAAAATCTAAGTAGGCTGTTCTCACTTATTGAAGTGTCAGAATGTTTATTGTTTCTATAGTGACAGTTCAAATTTATATAAATTCTTTAAAAGAATAACATATGAAAGTATCCCAAGTAGCATTATGGTGACAGAAACGGATATCGCAACTTCGATTGGGCGGCTATTAATAATCACTAAATCTACCCCTACACAGTAAGAATAACTTCATTTTATTTTTGCCTAGTTATAGTCACCACTGAGAATCACTTAATAGTTTTCTAATATTTTGGTGCCACTGAAAGTGTTTGAAACGTTATAACTACTAAGCGAGACTACCTCAAAGTTGCACAAACATTAATGTGGAATTACGGCTACCAAACCATATCTCTTAAATACCACTTAGAAGTGGCAGTGATCTTAAAGTGGACGTGATAGTTTTAGTGTCATTTTGGGAACCATTAATATACCTCTAAAGTGCCGCACTTGATTGATTATATGACTGCAGTAATTCTCGCCACGTTTTTGCCACATTCATAAGTGATTTCCACATATCGCATGGAACCAAAGTCTCTTCAAAGTTATTATTGCCTTCAAAAATCACTTTTTTGAGATCGCCATTATGAAAAAAATAAACGCGCTATTTAGAAAACTTCTTTTTGTCAGTACGGCTTCAAATTTACCACATTTCCATACATAGTTAATGATTTTAATAACAAATATTGATAATACAGTTTGAAGAATCTAAGAATTTAATTTCCATGATGAAAAAATTTACAGATTTTAACTTTTTTCTTAAATTATGGAGTATTCCAATGGCGCGTGCCCGTATTTCGAGCTGCAACACCTATATTTGACAGTAAACTTTCAATCGTTCCAACTTTTTGCCTTTCAGTATTGTTAAATCATTATTTTTTTATTTCTATAATAAGAAATAATATAGAGGACAGAGAACGAGTTACAAATCAAAAAGACAAGCGCAGTGAACAAAGTTTCCTGTTTAGTGTCGACCACCACACCACCACGTTTTCGCCAGGTAACCACAACTTTTTTTTTGTGGAGGGGAAAATGCGTTTACGCACACCCTCTTGTGGGGGTAGTGTGGGACTCGTGACTTCCAATACCCACTAAAAACCCCTCCTCTTCCACTAACCTTATGGCCGGAATCTCCTACTCGGCCTGCTTCAGCAATAAGGCCTGGAAAACTGCGTTAGGACTTTCTTGCCTTTCTCTTTCTTCTCTTTTCTTTACAGACATAACATCTTTTATATATTTATGTATTGCCTTCCACTTTCTTCTTCTGTGACCATCTCCTGTATTAAGGTTGCGGCTTCTATTCCCTCTCCTATCTCCGTCACTAACTCAGGTCTTCTTGCCACCCACCTCTGGCAGTTAAAAATGGTGTGCTCCGGTGTGTCTGTTTCCCCACAGTAAACAAATTCGTCGGTTTCAGTTTTCCCTATTCGCTTAGTGTATGCACCGAAACACCCGTGTCCAGACAGGTATTGGGTGAGAAAATAGTCCACACTTCTGTGTTGGCACTTAGTCCAGCTTCTAATGTCTCTAATGAGCTCTCTGGTCAACGTCCCTCTGGTCAATGTCCCTGTTCCGTTTATCCACTCGTCCTGCCATAATTCCAAAGTTCTTGTTCTTTTCTCCCTTTTGGCTGCTTCGTCCACCTCTTCTCTATCATGTAGTCTCGCCCTCTCGTCAACCATCAGGTGTATTGGTGGGACCCCAGCTATTACCTGGGTAGCTACTGTGGATATTGTCCTGTAAGCACTAATAACTCGTATTAATGCTCTTCTTTGTACTCCTGACATCTTGTTCCTATGTGTTTTTACTTGCATAGCCTTGGCCCATACTGGAATATTGACTGGACCACTCCGTACAGAGCTAATCTTTTTAGATTGGTCGGCCCTTCAATATTTGGCATTAGTCTTGTAAGGGAAGACAATTTCTGTTCTGCTCTCCTTGTCACTTACGTCACTTGTTGTCCGAAAGTTCCTCTGGAATCAATGACTACTCCAAGATATTTGAGACTTTTGTTCCCAGCAATTTCAGCGTTCGGCATCCTGATGGTAATTTCTCTTTTCCTTTTTCCTTTTAGCACTACAACCTCCGTTTTTTGTGGAGCTATAACTTTAGCTTCTTTTCCTCCAGCCATCCCCCTATTCGGTAAATTGCTTCTCGTATCCTGTGTTCTAGCTCTTCTATGTCATCGGCCTCCACGATAGCCGCGCGCAGCTAGATCGTCTGCGAATACTATTGTTGAAAGCCCATCCGATTGTATATCCAGCACCTCATCATATAATAGGTTCCAGAGGAGGGATCCGAGTATCGAGCCCTGCGGAACCCCAGAATTTACCTCCAATTCTACATCTTTTCCTACTTGTATTTTCCTCTCTTTTCCTCCAGAACCTCCATTATCCAATCCCATGATGCCGTATTAAATGCATTTTTGATATCGAGTGTCACCAGAGCAACCCAGGTCTTCCTTGAGTCTTTCGTTACCTGTAGTACCTTTTCTATGGCCTGAATTGTTGACCTTTTTTTTCTGAAGCCAAATTGCCTTTCCAAGAGTTTAGCTCCATTCTCTAATTCTTGTTCTAATCGATTTTTTATAATCTTTTCGTATAGTTTCCCGATGACACTGATAAGGCATATGGGTCTATACGCCGAGGATCCCGTCACTTCCTGCTTACCTTTCCATGCCAGTATTACTCGGGCATTTTTCCATGTCCCAGGGAATTTTTCCGCACTTATCAGGGCGTTTATTGTATCCAGTCTTGCTTCAGGGATTGATCCTAATGCAGCCTTTAGGCCTTTCTTTAATTTTATTGATTTGCCGGCTTCTTGCATTGTTACCATTGGTATAGCCTCCACCATGTCCCTTTGCCTAAACCACTTTCTTGCCTGATCCGGAAATAATTCCCTACACCATTCCGTTTTCTGCTGTAGTGTGGGTTTATATGGTTCGCGTTTTCTACCACAACTTGGCTTAAACGTTATTATATGAAATCCAAAAACGTAGCTGCCACCAAGAAAGTGTTCCCCATTTTAGTCACCGCCACGTAATAGAACCGTTTTTATTACGTGGCAAAGAGTTTGGCAATACACTTTAAAGTTTCTAATGTCGTGGCCGCTACGTTCCGTCGACGAAAAATACTACTTGGGATATGTTACATGTATCCAAGCGTATTTAAAATGTGAAACGTTCATCACCCATCCGCAGACATCATATACACAGAGAAAAAGGTGTACTATATTCAAGATGAATGGTCTTATTTCAATGGTTTGTTGTGTTTAAATAGCCGCAAGTAGTACTAGTCTCGATTTAAGATTATAGTAATGCTTGTTCAACAATAACGAATTAATTTTGCTTCAAGATTAAAATCAACTTGCCTTAATAAAATATGTCAATTTAATTTAAGACTATCTGACATCCAATTGCAGTATATTCTAATCTTAAATGAAATACACTTAAACGTTCTTTGAATATACTTTATTTTCATTCAAGAAACTATTTTCTTATAACAAGATATATTTGAATGGTTCAAGTTTACGTTGTTCTTAAATCTAGTACAGCTAAGTTTGTTTCAAAAAATGTTAATACTAGCTATAAAATATATTGATTTTGGTTGAATGATAAAATAGTTTCATTGAAAAAGAAATTGTCTTGAGATAAGAACAGACTGTTCTTGCCTTTATTTAAGTCTTACTATTGAATCAAAATTAGTAGATGTTCTCGAAAGCAAAGCTTAAAATAGAATATATACGACCAATCAGCGTAAACTAACACATACAATTTATCCCAATTTTAAGCTTGCCTAGTTTTTCAAGAATATATGATGTTTGGTATGTCGACAGAACGCTTCAAAGTTAGATAAAAAAACATTTAAATTGGTAACAATTTTTATTTTTAAATAATACAATAAATACAACACAATATATTATAAAAATTAAGATATTAACTAAGGAATTAAAAAACATAAAACGCGTTATTAAAAATTAAAAAAAAAGAGAATAAATACAATCAAAAAAAATAACCAAACTTAAATATTAAAGAAAAATTAATAATTTGCCTATATTGTGGTATTTACAATCTCTTTGGTATATAGATAATCCATTTTGAAACTGCAGTACCTAAGTAATTTAGAATTGAACGATAATTTCTAATAGTTTTTGTTTTTCCATTAATATATTTGTATATTACCACTGGTAAGCTTGATAAGTTTTTAAATTCTTTCCATTTTTTAAAAAATTTCATTCTCTGGCCTATAATTGGTGTTAGTTCTTTTATCAGCTCCTCATCCAGTTTACAGATGTTTTGAAGATTTATTTCATGTGCTTAAAAAATAATAAGAGTAAAAGTTAAAAACCTCTTTTTTAAAGGTCTTTGGTTCCAAAAGTAATAATTTAAGACCACAAGTGGAATAAAAAATACTTGTTTTTTACATACAATCTATAAATTCTATAAAATGTGAGGCATTCCTTAAGAAAAAACATCCTGTCCTGTACTATACCTATTTAAAAATACCAAAAGATAGTTCTTGAGCATTAATTCACAGAAAATCATTTTTCACAATTTTACTACAGAAATAACAGCAATAAGCATATTAGGTAGGTACATATTTGTCGGCATTAGCTCTTTTCTATCACATTTTGTTTTTTGCCTCGTGTGTTCTTATAATAATTGTATTTACTTACCTACAAATAAGTGAACTCAATTCACTTACATTTAAATATCGGTACTAGGTCACCCAACTCCCAAGTACTGAATAATTCTTCCATTTCAATTAAAAATACAATTCAAGCTGCACGATGCACTAAATCACTAACAAGAAAGAACAAAAAATGGCTTCGCGAACTGGATCTTGTTGGGACATGAACACGTGATGCTGATTAGCTGATTTGCCAGATTCTCTGTAGGTGTGCTTTAAATAATATAAATTCTAGCTTCGACTAGTACATATGCGTGTGCAGTGTGCACCAGTGCTGAGGTTATATTTTAAAAAAGTTCAAGCTGGCAATACCGTACAATGGTTTGTTCTGACTAGTCTTATGTGAAGTACATAAGCTTTTGATTCGAATTTTTAATTCTTGCTCTGAAATTTTAATGCTTAAGATAATTATTAGTTCCATTTGAATTTAATACCATTATAAAATTGAATTGAGTCCTAAAACATTAGATCAAGTCCGCATTGGTCAGTTTTAACAGCAAATTACACTTACAACAAACTTAAAAGCATTCTTGAATTTGTTAACAATTCTACATTTGGATGAAATAATTTAGTTTCAGATTAATAATTTTTAATCTTAAAATACAAGATTAAACCTTCATTTGATTCAACATTTATTCTCTTATTGTATCGAGAAATATTATTTGGCGCAAACTGTGCTTTACTTTAAAGAAGTGTAATCTTCCGAGTACAAAGCTTTTCTTGAATATAGATTTTCATTTTTCTCTGTGTACTCAATAGAAAATGTCACGAATGGACCTCCACAACAGAATGTACGCGAGGAAGAATTTGTCGATGTTTGAATAAGTTTCTACTACTACAAAAGGACAGTAATCGACGAAACAATTGACTGGAGAAAAAGGCTGGCAACGTGTAATATTGGAAATAGATTTCATACTGTATATAGGTGATCAATAAACCACCATAATCGTACATCAATCTAAAAATACAACAATAACTAATAGTAAACATAGTCCAGTAGAAGGACTGAAAAGATCGAAAGCTGGGAATAAGTCGGGCATGTGTTCCCACATAGCGCAATTTGTAAGTCATCGCAGGTGTTTTAACATGAGAAAATCCTTAACGCGTTGTGGTCAAGGGGAGGGGATGAAAATGGGCCCCAAAACCTGGAAAAAGGGTTTCCCGCTAATATCTGGCTAAATATGCCAATTAGAGAATTTTTGTTCAGATCAGCTCATTCTCTACAAAAATGGCCCTTATCATTTTCTTCGAAAATTCAATAGTTTTCGAGATAATGGCACTCAAAAGTCCCCTCATTTCAGCTGCTGCTCTACCTTCAGGAATTCCGCTTTCTATGAATTAACGCGTAACCGGGCGGACGAATTGTTCAATATCTCGGGAAAAAAATAATATTTTTCGATGATTCAAAGTTCATCGGAACGGGAAAACCCGTAGCTACAATTCCATGTGACTTGAAGTCAGTTCGTATTTACCAAAAATATTTAAAAAAAGGGGTCAAAGTTTTTTTCAACAATATTTAGAGACTGCTTCATTAATTTATTCATATTTTCTTTAAAAATAGGCATTTATTCTAATTTTGCCTTGATAATGGAACCTTAGGGGGTCTTGAATGACCTCAGAAATTTACTTTCATCTAATTATTAATCCTCAAGAAATAAAGAGCGGGGAACAAGAAATGGATAAACAAAAAAGGCCGGTTTTGGCTCGTGTGACCAATTTTCCTCATTTCTCGAAAATTATTAGACTCTATTAAAAATAAAAAAATATATTTGAAAAGTAGACCATCTAAGCTTTGAAATGATGTGCATTGGAAATCAATATAACGGATCATAAGATTATAATTCGCGCTTGTTCCGAAGATTCTCTGGAACTCCGAAATCGGCTAAAATATGCAAATAAACAAATCAATTGTATATTAGAACGCCAGAAAAGTATTGCAAAAAAATTTCTGAGGTCATTCAAGACCCCCTAAGGTCCCATTATTAAGGTAAAATTAGAATAAATGACTATTTTTAAAGAAAATATGAATAAATTAATGAAGCAGCCTCTAAATATTGTTGAAAAAAACTTTGACCGCTTTTTTAAATATTTTTGGTAAATACGAACTGACTTCAAGTCACATGAAATTGTAGCTACGGGTTTTCCCATTCCAATGAACTTTGAATCATCGAAAAATATTAATTTTTTTCCGAGATATTGAACAATTCGTCCGCCCGGTTACGCGTTAATTCATAGAAAGCGGAATTCCTGAAGGTAGAGCAGCAGCTGAAATGAGGAGACTTTTGAGTGCCATTATCTCGAAAACTATTGAATTTTTGAAGAAAATGACAAGGGCCGTTTTTGTAGAGAATGAGCTGATCTCCATTTTTTGTCTGAACAAAAATTCTCTAATTCGCATATTTAGCCAGATATTAGCGGGAAACCCATTTTCCAGGTTTTGGGGCACACGTGCGGTGACCTACAAAATGCGCTATGTGGGAACTCATGCCAGACTTATTCCCAGGTATGACCCTTCAGTTACTGGACTAAACAGTAATTAATTCATTCATACATACAGTTTTTATTTACCTTTATCTTTTCACACATTATGCCGATAATCCGTGGTTAGAATGTAAGATGTGCAAATTCAAATATTTTTGGGCAAAAGGTTATTTTCGCCGAGATGGCTGGGTGTTTTTCAAAAAAATTATGGGGGTTCTAAAAATGTGAAAATGAATATGGCATTCCATTTGAAAAATAAATTAAGTGATTTGCTTAGTTTAATAATGGACCAACATGTATACATGAAAATAATTTTAAAATGTTTGCTTTTAACCGCCATTAATAGACCTTTCAAATATACAATACGACGAGGTTTGCCAGACCATGTACACTTGTTTTGTGATATTTTCAAAAACTGACCAAAGTTGAAAATTGAAAATTGGGAATTTGTGTTTTTTACCAATTTTTCCAGGGTTTCTGATGCTTATAACAAAAAATGGAGTCATAGGATCTTAATATCTGGTTACCGAGCTTCGCTCTTAATATTCAAATCTACATTTTTAAGCAGCCCAATGAGTATATAATTTAAGTATATTTATAACCTGACAAATTATTCATTAATTCGTGAAAATCACGGAGTGGGCGACATCTACTTGAACTACTGAAAGGGAGATAAATAAAAAGTTGATTGGCGATTGGTTTGAAAGTAGGCGGGAAAATTAAAAAAGCTGTCAGTGTTAATTTTCAATTGGCTGCAGCTCTTGTTGACGTTTATCAACTGCTTGTCACAGAGGTTAGTTAAATGCATTAAAAGTTGCCTAGTTTCTGGGGATTTCACCCTTTTAGGGCAACATCTACTGACGCTTGATCTTCGCGAATAGTCACGGCAGACAGGCCCCGTTTCCGGGACGGGCAACAGCAGCGTGTAGGGCACAGGTCCCGTCAACAGAAGATCGCTCAGCTCACTCTATTTATCACTATATAAAAAAAACTCTATGTTCAACTGATTTTATTATTTATTGATCTGCATTGAAGGTAAATTATAGGTCTGATATTGATACTTGGGTGAAAACCTCCACAAAAACCTGTGACCAGACTCTCGACGTGTGGCAGATATTGATATCATATTTTTTCCAAGTTTTTCAGTTACAAAAATAGTTCATTCGTACATTACATTACAATTTGTTCTTGGAAAATACAAAGTCACAATCATCCTTAAAATGTACTATGAAAATAGAGAATTTTAAATGTCTCTTTAAAGTTTCTTGTAAAATAAAAAATTGAAATCTATGATAATAGTACACGTGTACAAGCATTCATTCTTTTTCTCTCTCTCTCTCTCTCTATCTCTCTCTCTATGATAATGAAAACTTAAATATTAAAACTGTCCGCATAATAAAATAGTAGCCCTAAGGGGTAGTCTCACACTATCGGGGAAGGGAAGAACCTTTACCCGATGTGCATAAAGCATTTCCACCCGCCAAAAAAAAAGATTAGCTTTAGGTTAGGTTAGATCTTTGTAATAAATAAAGAAAAGTACGATACGTGTGACATTTTGACATTTATTACATTCTGACAGGTGTCATATTTTGACATTTGTTCATTTTGAGATTTGTTCATTTTGACAGTTGTTACATTCTGACATGTATTACATTTTAACAGTTGTCACGTTTTGACAGGTGCCACATTTTGACAAGTGTCCATTTTAACAGTGTTACTCAACGTTCCTATAAATATTTACCTAAACCCATGATTTCTGAAATTGAATTGGCAACGTTGTATTTTCAACTTTGAATTTATGAGATGGCTGTCATTTGACAAGCAAATTATTTATGTCCGTCAAATGAACCTTTCCTTTTTTATACTTTTCAGGTTTATTCTGGTTATAAATTCCTACTTGGGCTTTTGTAGAAAAGTTATGTATGCGTTTGTACTGGAAAAATATGTTAAATAACCGTTTAAACGCACTGAATTTGTTTGTCTTGGGAGTGAGTATCCCAACATATATTTTTTCATAAAAAAATGTGAAAAATATTTTTCCATTCATAAATTTCTATTGCTAAGTACCTATATTGATTTTATCATGTTTTATAGCATCTGTGAAAATTTCATGAAAATCCCAGTCGGCCCCATTTTCTTTACGTTTACCCAGAGATGTGTGCGTGTCAGTTGTTGTCAAAATTTGTAGGTCATTATGGATAAAAAGCGGCAAATTTAAAATTGAATTCTTTCAGATTGAAACGCCAGAAATTAAATAAAGCCAAACCTTTTTACTACTATACTATACACAAGAAAGGAGTGCAGTAATTAATTTGCAGAAGGTATTACAGGTTCAAGAGGTAGAATTTTTATTTTTACCTCATCCTTCAATGCTTATTTGTAGTTAAAATTTAAATTTTAATACATCTGATCGGCCTAATATAGTTTTTGTCTAGATTTAATTTTGTTTTCAAGGTTTTTACTGTAATAAACCTGTTATTTTGACAGATAAGTCAGACTTTATTTATTCATAGCCGTATCGTATGTATTTTAATTGATTCAGAATTTTGTATTAATATATATTTCAAAATGGCTTCATTCTAAAAATATTATCAGTCCTCCTAAATCCTTGAAGGCAGAATTATTAGTAGTAGCAAGGCAACATAAAAAGAAATTCAAAAAATATATTATAGATGAGATGGCCAGAGAAAAAGGAATTAAAATTCTCAGATTGCCTCCGTACCACGCAGAGTTAAATCCCATTGAACTGATCTGGTCACAATTATTAAAAGGTTATGTTTCTCAAAACAATAAAACATTTAAATTTCCTGATGTGCGGAATTTGTTTTTGAAGGCAGTTTCAGATGTAGAAGACAACATTGGGGAAAATGCATTGATCATGTTAAAAAGGTGGAAAATTCATTTAGGAAAGTAGATATATCAATGGATAATTTAATAGAACCTATAATAATAAACCTCAGAAAAGATAATTATAGTGATACCAGTAGTTTTAGTGAAGACAGTGACTTTTAAAGATAGTGCTTGAACTAACTTTTTTTTTAATCTTTGAGTTTAGGTAAGTACTGAAGCGTTACTTTTAATGCCACGAGATTAAAAAAAGTTTAATCCCAACATATAATCCTCCTTGTTATTTATTGGTTAAATTTAATTCGTTCAATGTTAAAGTGTCGGATGCATAAGGTTTATTTTTATTTTTTGTAAATAATATAACTTCAAAATTTAATCTACGAAGTGCGTATATATATTTTATATGCTGTGACCTTATTTATATTATAGAAACTTATTTTGCAAAGTACGCCTATGGAATGTGAAGTTATATCCCCACTTTTACTGTACTCCTCTTTCCTTTATAGTATATATTACTATAGAAACAAGTTATTATATCTGCCGTTGCTAGGAAATAAAACTAAAAGCTTAACTTTTCTTGTAAATATCTCGGAAGATCGAATTTTCAGAGACATGAGACCTACATTTTTTGCCGATTTAGATAGGAATTAGTCTACCCTGAAGATTTCATTGAATTCTGACGAGTGGATTTCGAGATCCTCTGGACACACACACACACACACACACACACACACACACACACACACACACACACACACACACACACACACACACACACACACACACACACACACACACACACACACACACACACACACACACACACACACACACACACACACACACACACACACACACACACACACACACACACACACACACACACACACACACACACACACACACACACACACACACACACACACACACACACACACACACACACACACACACACACACACACACACACACACACACACACACACACACACACACACACACACACACACACACACACACACACACACACACACACACACACACACACACACACACACACACACACACACACACACACACACACACACACACACACACACACACACACACACACACACACACACACACACACACACACACACACCACACACACACACACACACACACACACACACACACACACACACACACACACACACACACACACACACACACACACACACACACACACACACACACACACACACACACACACACACACACACACACACACACACACACACACACACACACACACACACACACACACACACACACACACACACACACACACACACACACACACACACACACACACACACACACACACACACACACACACACACACACACACACACACACACACACACACACACACACACACACACATACACACACATACACACATACACACATACACACATACACACATACACACATACACACATACACACATACACACACACATACACACATACACACATCCACACATACACACATACACACATACACACATACACACATACACACATACACACATACACACATACACACATACACACATACACACATACACACATACACACACATACACATACACACATACACACATACACACATACACACATACACACATACACACATACACACATACACACATACACACATACACACATACACACATACACACATACACACATACACACATACACACATACACACATACACACATACACACATACACACATACACACATACACACATACACACATACACACATACACACATACACACATACACACATACACACATACACACATACACACATACACACATACACACATACACACATACACACATACACACATACACACATACACACATACACACATACACACATACACACATACACACATACACACATACACACATACACACATACACACATACACACATACACACATACACACATACACACATACACACATACACACATACACACATACACACATACACACATACACACATACACACATACACACATACACACATACACACATACACACATACACACATACACACATACACACATACACACATACACACATACACACATACACACATACACACATACACACATACACACATACACACATACACACATACACACATACACACATACACACATACACACATACACACATACACACATACACACATACACACATACACACATACACACATACACACATACACACATACACACATACACACATACACACATACACACATACACACATACACACATACACACATACACACATACACACATACACACATACACACATACACACATACACACATACACACATACACACATACACACATACACACATACACACATACACACATACACACATACACACATACACACATACACACATACACACATACACACATACACACATACACACATACACACATACACACATACACACATACACACATACACACATACACACATACACACATACACACATACACACATACACACATACACACATACACACATACACACATACACACATACACACATACACACATACACACATACACACATACACACATACACACATACACACATACACACATACACACATACACACATACACACATACACACATACACACATACACACATACACACATACACACATACACACATACACACATACACACATACACACATACACACATACACACATACACACATACACACATACACACATACACACATACACACATACACACATACACACATACACACATACACACATACACACATACACACATACACACATACACACATACACACATACACACACACACACACACACACACATACACACACACACACACACACACAACACACACACCACACACACACACACACACACACACACACACACACACACACACACACACACACACACACACACACACACACACACACACACACACACACACACACACACACACACACACACACACACACACACACACACACACACACACACACACACACACACACACACACACACACACACACACACACACACACACACACACACACACACACACACACACACACACACACACACACACACACACACACACACACACACACACACACACACACACACACAACACACACACACACACACACACACACACACACACACACACACACACACACACACACACACACACACACACACACACACACACACACACACACACACACACACACACACACACACACACACACACACACACACACACACACACACACACACACACACACACACACACACACACACACACACACACACACACACACACACACACACACACACACACACACACATACACACACACACACATACACACATACACACATACACACATACACACATACACACATACACACATACACACATACACACATACACACATACACACATACACACATACACACATACACACATACACACATACACACATACACACATACACACATACACACATACACACATACACACATACACACATACACACATACACACATACACACATACACACATACACACATACACACATACACACATACACACATACACACATACACACATACACACATACACACATACACACATACACACATACACACATACACACATACACACATACACACATACACACATACACACATACACACATACACACATACACACATACACACATACACACATACACACATACACACATACACACATACACACATACACACATACACACATACACACATACACACATACACACATACACACATACACACATACACACATACACACATACACACATACACACATACACACATACACACATACACACATACACACATACACACATACACACATACACACATACACACATACACACATACACACATACACACATACACACATACACACATACACACATACACACATACACACATACACACATACACACATACACACATACACACATACACACATACACACATACACACATACACACATACACACATACACACATACACACATACACACATACACACATACACACATACACACATACACACATACACACATACACACATACACACATACACACATACACACATACACACATACACACATACACACATACACACATACACACATACACACATACACACATACACACATACACACATACACACATACACACATACACACATACACACATACACACATACACACATACACACATACACACATACACACATACACACATACACACATACACACATACACACATACACACATACACACATACACACATACACACATACACACATACACACATACACACATACACACATACACACATACACACATACACACATACACACATACACACATACACACATACACACATACACACATACACACATACACACATACACACATACACACATACACACATACACACATACACACATACACACATACACACATACACACATACACACATACACACATACACACATACACACATACACACATACACACATACACACATACACACATACACACATACACACATACACACATACACACATACACACATACACACATACACACATACACACATACACACATACACACATACACACATACACACATACACACATACACACATACACACATACACACATACACACATACACACATACACACATACACACATACACACATACACACATACACACATACACACATACACACATACACACATACACACATACACACATACACACATACACACATACACACATACACACATACACACATACACACATACACACATACACACATACACACATACACACATACACACATACACACATACACACATACACACATACACACATACACACATACACACATACACACATACACACATACACACATACACACATACACACATACACACATACACACATACACACATACACACATACACACATACACACATACACACATACACACATACACACATACACACATACACACATACACACATACACACATACACACATACACACATACACACATACACACATACACACATACACACATACACACATACACACATACACACATACACACATACACACATACACACATACACACATACACACATACACACATACACACATACACACATACACACATACACACATACACACATACACACATACACACATACACACATACACACATACACACATACACACATACACACATACACACATACACACATACACACATACACACATACACACATACACACATACACACATACACACATACACACATACACACATACACACATACACACATACACACATACACACATACACACATACACACATACACACATACACACACACACACACATACACACATACACACACACACACACACACACACACACACATACACACACACACACACACACACACACACACACACACACACACACACACACACACACACACACACACACACACACACACACACACACACACACACACACACACACACACACACACACATACACACATACACACATACACACACACACACACATACACACATACACACATACACACATACACACATACACACATACACACATACACACATACACACATACACACATACACACATACACACATACACACATACACACATACACACATACACACATACACACATACACACATACACACATACACACATACACACATACACACATACACACACACACACATACACACACACACACACACACACACACACACACACACACACACACACACACACACACACACACACACACACACACACACACACACACACACACACACACACACACACACACACACACACACACACACACACACACACACACACACACACACACACACACACACACACACACACACACACACACACACACACACACACACACACACACACACACACACACACACACACACACACACACACACACACACACACACACACACACACACACACACACACACACACACACACACACACACACACACACACACACACACACACACACACACACACACACACACACACACACACACACACACACACACACACACACACACACACACACACACACACACACACACACACACACACACACACACACACACACACACACACACACACACACACACACACACACACACACACACACACACACACACACACACACACACACACACACACACACACACACACACACACACACACACACACACACACACACACACACACACACACACACACACACACACACACACACACACACACACACACACACACACACACACACACACACACACACACACACACACACACACACACACACACACACACACACACACACACACACACACACACACACACACACACACACACACACACACACACACACACACACACACACACACACACACACACACACACACACACACACACACACACACACACACACACACACACACACACACACACACACACACACACACACACACACACACACACACACACACACACACACACACACACACACACACACACACACACACACACACACACACACACACACACACACACACACACACACACACACACACACACACACACACACACACACACACACACACACACACACACACACACACACACACACACACACACACACACACACACACACACACACACACACACACACACACACACACACACACACACACACACACACACACACACACACACACACACACACACACACACACACACACACACACACACACACACACACACACACACACACACACACACACACACACACACACACACACACACACACACACACACACACACACACACACACACACACACACACACACACACACACACACACACACACACACACACACACACACACACACACACACACACACACACACACACACACACACACACACACACACACACACACACACACACACACACACACACACACACACACACACACACACACACACACACACACACACACACACACACACACACACACACACACACACACACACACACACACACACACACACACACACACACACACACACACACACACACACACACACACACACACACACACACACACACACACACACACACACACACACACACACACACACACACACACACACACACACACACACACACACACACACACACACACACACACACACACACACACACACACACACACACACACACACACACACACACACACACACACACACACACACA